>OY740792.1:16017736-18417736 GCA_963514005.1 Raja brachyura | reverse complement strand
ATTCACTTGACAAAGTAGGAGAACGCAGCTGGGCACACCCTGTGCAGAAACAGTCCATTTTGAAACATGGTTGACCTGTTTAAGGCAACACTACAATGTCATACTTCTAATAATAAGCTTCACATATGTAACACTTGCTCCAATCAAAGACAGACCGAATAATTGTCATGCTTCCTCCTTGTATTTTCATTGCGCTTCCAATACAACAGCTATTTCAAAAATGTGTTTTATCCTTTTGCAAATAGTATCATCCAATTCGCAGGTGTCTACAATGACACTTCTGGGAGGAATCTCCTCAAAAAACGGAGCATCTTGGACAACACAACTCATCTACTCCATGACACACTGGTCAACCTGAGGAGCACCTTCAGCAACAGACTGGTTCCACCAAGATGCAGTACAGAATGCCACAGGAGGTCCTTTTTCCCTGTGGCTATCGAACTGTACAACTCCACCCCCCCCCCTCCTCCCCCACCTTCGGTCATGGGGTAGACTGACTCCCCCACCCCCCCCCCCCCCCACCAATCTTTGTACATATTCAATCCTTCCCACTCATCACTTTAATTTTATATTTCATGTCTCGTGTGTTTTATGACTGTTGGCTGATCAATTTCCCTCTGGGGACGAATTAAGTTCTATCATATCAGATCGTTTCGTATATAATTATAGCATTCCTAGACCACTGTCATCTTTCAACATTCTACTTTCAACAGCTTTCAACAGAAGCCGCAGTAAAGGTAAAGCCATGGTAGAAACGGTCATGTGCCCTACTCGACTGCTACATTTGTTCTTCAATGGTCACCAGCACGTGTCTGTCAGCTTCATAAGGTCATGTCATAAGCGATAGGAGTAGAATTAGGCCATTCTGCCCATCAAGTCTACTCCGCCATTCAATCGTGGCTGATCTATCTCTCCCTCCAAACCCCATTCTCCTGCCTTCTCCCCATAACGTCTGACACCCGTACGAGGTTCACGAGGTTAATTCCCGGGATGGCGGGACT
Organism: Raja brachyura; assembly: GCA_963514005.1. Next base: position 18,416,735 of record OY740792.1, on the reverse strand, counting down.
GTCATATGTTGATAGATTGGAGCGGCTGGGCTTGTATACTCTGGAATTTAGAAGGATGAAAGAGGGTCTTATTGAAACATATAAGATTGTTAAGGGTTTGGACACGCTAGAGGCAGGAAACATGTTCCCAATGTTGGGTGAGTCCAGAACCAGGGGCCATAGTTTAAGAATAAGTGGTAAGCCATTTAGAACGGAGATGAGGAAAAGCTTTTTCACACAGAGAGTTGTGAGCGTGTGGACTTCTCTGCCTCAGAGGGCGGTGGAGGTTGTTTCTCTGGATGCTTTCAAGAGGGAGCTCTTAGGGATAGCAGAGTTAAGGGATATGGATAGAAGGCAGGAACGGCGTACTGATTGTGAATGATCAGTTATGGTCACATTGAATGACGGTGCTGGCTTGAAGGGCCGAATGGCCTACTCCTGCACCTATTGTCTATTGTCTAATCAAAAACCTATCTATACCTGCCTTAAAAATATCCACTGGCGGCCTCTACAGCCTTGTGAGGCAAAGAATTCCACAGATTTTCCACGCTCTGACTAAAGATATTTCTCCTCATCTCTTTCCTCAAAGAACATCCTTTAATTCTGTGTCTATGAAGCTAAGTCCTAGACTCTCCCACTAGTGGAAAAATCCTCTCCACATCCCCTCTATCCAAGCCTTCTGTACGTTTCATATTCTGTATGTTTCAATGAGGTCCCCCCCTCATTCTTCTTAACTCCAGCGACTGCAGGCCAAGTGCCGACAAATGTTCATCATACGTTAATTTCTGCCATCATAGGTTAAATAGCTTCCATTTTACTCACCTTCTTTCCGCACCTCCACTTCAACAACCGCTGGTATTGGAGGTGCATCAGATGGCACAGGCTCATTCTTCACTAGATCAATCAGCTTGTCAAGCTCTTCTTGTGACTGATGAGAAACGGAGTGATTTATTACCTAACCACGTTATTGCATTGTGGCCACCTGGCAGAGGCACATCAAAGGTGTTAATCTGCAGTAAACGGGATGATAGCCAGTGTACAGAGGAGGAGGAGAAGGGGTAAGTAAGACAAAGAGGCTGGTGGAACCAAAAAAAGGGAGGAATGATGGGCAAAGATGACCAAGTGGTGGCGAGGTGAAAAAAGTAAACAGGGTGGGCTGGTGGGAGTGAGAAAAGATCACAGGTGTGTAGGTTACCTGAAATTGGTCAATTCAATATTCACACCATTGGGCTGTAGGCTGCCCAGTGGAATGTGAGGTGCTATCCTTCTAGTTTGCATCTGGCCCTATTGTGGCAGTGGAGATGGCTGATCTGCTCAGAGTTTCTAAGCTAGCAGGAAATCCTATTGGGGCACCTTCACCTGAAAACCTACATCCAGTCTGAAGCAGAGTTTTGACCCGAAACGTCACCTATTCCTTCGCTCCATGGGTGCTTCCTCATCCGCTGAGTTTTCTCCAGCATTTTTATCTACCTTTGATTCTTCCAGCATCTCCAGTTCCTTCTTAAACATCCAGTTTGGTATCAGGCAGATTACGACTCCTTGTTTGAAATGCTTTCATTCTTCCTCGCCTCAAAATACATGGGGCAGATAATTTGTTAATTGCATTTGCCGTTTATATCTCATATTTCCTGCATCTACATATTTTTGTCTTACTCATTGGTAAACTGTTCTAGTCTGTTGAACGAGGTGTTAAAATGGATACCATTCTCTTTGCTTGAAAAAAAAAATTGCAAGACAAATTAATTATTCCTGTGCATAATGAATCACAACTTTCAGAACCCAATGGCCTCAAACCAATTTCAATAATGGAAATTATAGACAATTACATCCAGTAATATATTATGTCCAAGATTTTCTTTTTCCCTGAAGGCAACAACAAATGGATTTAATACCATCCTAAATGGTCATTCTCTGCTTTGAGTGGTAAATTAAACTGTTAACAAAATGAACTGCAGGTGCAGGTTTGCAAACAAAAACATAAAGTTAGTATGTCAGGCAGCTTCTCTGGAGCACATCGATAGGTGGAATTTCGGATCGGGACCCTACTTTGGACAAAATGTTGTATTTTTACAAGGAGCCTTTCAGAATATATTTCATTGATTTCCTCTTTCCATGGCAGAGTTCAGAATAGATTGTCCATTCGATAAATATAGCATCAGGCACATGAACAATGTGGTGACTGAGTACAATAAAGGATGTTGGCCTGGGAGAAAACGATGTCTTTTCTTCGGTTCTGACACAAAACTCATGTTCTACCAGATAACAGCGATGATCCCCACCTTCTTAAATCCTTATGAGCAGGACCTCTACTTAAAGGTACCCACACAATCTGACATAGGTTCTCCCAATGATCTCGACCCACAACGTTGCCTATTTCTTTCGCTCAATAGATTCTACCTCACCCGCTGAGTTTATCCAGCATTTTTGTCTACCTGGGATCTCTCAATAGTGACTATAGAATTTAGACCTTAGAGATACAGCGTGGAAACAGGCCTGTCGGCCCTTTGACTCAACGCCGACCAGCGATCACCCCGTACACTAGCACTATCCTATACGCTAGGGACAATTTACAATTTTACTGAAGCCAATTGACCTACAGACATGTACATCTTTGGAATGTGGGAGAAAACTGGAGCACCAGGGGGAAACCCATGGCTCACAGGGAGAACGTACAAACTCCGTACAGTCAGCACCCGTCAGGCACATAATGGCAACAACTCTACCACTGCGCCACAGTGCTACCCCATTTTGTCATGCGAATAAAGTTATAGGCGATGTTAATTTACCGTAGTGTAATAAGTAATCAATTTTACCTACCAACTTCAGAAAATCGTCATTTCCTCCAACGTGGATGTTGTTGAAGTAGATTTGTGGGACAGTAAGACGCCCAGTGAGATGTACAATCTGTTGGTGTATCTCAGGATTTTTTACCACGTTAACTTCAAAGAATGGGAGACCCATGTTATTCAAGCGATCCTTTGCATGATGACAATGAAGGCATCCTGTCATGGAGTAAAGCGTAATTCTGCCTGCCAATTCCTGCTGGATGACTGGCTCTTCCCGCTCCATTTCCGATTGCTGGGATTAAGACTTATATTGCCAATCTACATTTGTTGGTGCTGAACTTGTTTCGCAATTGGCTTGTGTAGAAATTGATAAATGATTGCATGTCAAGGCTGTTTCATTCCCTGGCCCCCTTTCTTTACTTGTGTGTGGCAGTGAACTTTCAAATCCTGAAATTGCCATGAGTGAATTTAGCATCAAGAAAAACAGAGAGAATATTTATTTATAGAGAATATTTCCTTAGTTCGGGACATTCTAAAGCATTTCATAATCAATAATTTACTTCTGATTGCATGACCACTCAAACCGGAGTCCTCTATGTGTCTTGCCATCCGCCAACACAGATGGCTAAAACATCACACAAGAACATTGCTCAATTAACGTTAAGAAATTTATTGATTAAAATTTACTGAATCTCTTATCGAAGCCATCAAACTAATATCAAAAAATAAATTCAATAAAATCTTCTCTCTCTAATTTCAACATAATATATAATATATATTTTTTAATATATATATTTTTATTAGAGTAGGTAAGCAGTACATTAGCAAACACATATTATGATAGTAATATTTCGTGTGCAACAATCATACATTATTAATATTATCAAATGAATCATTTTGTCTCAAGAATTTTTTTTTTAAAGAGAGAGAAACAGAGAGAAAAATAAAATGTGTCAAAAAAAAGAAATCATAAAAAATGGAATAATTTACCATTAATACGTCATTGGAGATAAAATCAAGGAATATAAAATATAACTTTTCATCTAATCCTGAGTCCAAGTTTCAGTTAGGGTTCCTTGCCGAACCGATCTACCCTTTTAAGTAATCAATGAAAGAAGACCATATTCTAACGAAGACTTCTTGTTTGTCCATTAGGGCAAATCTGATTATTTTTAAGTGTAGGGTCTCCGACATTTCCGTAATCCACATTTTATTTGTGGGGGATATAGGGCCTTTCCAAAATTTTAATATTAATTTCTTCCCAATTATTATACTATAATCTAGGAAATTTCTTTGACGTTGTAAGTATTAGACTTTGTTCTGATATTCCAAGTATTATTAATTTTGAGTCCGGATCCAATTTAATATTAATAACTTCAGAAGTTATTCTAAAAATCTCAGTCCAGAAATTCTTAATTTTTATACAATTTGCAAAAGTATGTGTTAAATTAGCCTCTGGATGCTGACATTTATCACAGATAGAGGAGATTTGTGGGTAGATTCTATTCAATTTAACTTTTGAGTAATGTAATCTGTGTCATACTTTAAATTGTATTAAAGCATGTCTGGTATTTAACGAGCATTGATATCTATATTGTAAACTTTTGTCCCATATATCTTTCGTTATGGGTTGGTTTATTTCATTTTCCCATGTATGTCTATATGCTTCCATTGTTGGTATCTCGCTATCTAAAAGGATATTATATATATAAGTTGTTAGTTTTTCTGTATTAGGATACTTATTCAAACATTCATCAAGGATTTCTGGTTCCTTATTCCTATAATCTTGTGCATTTGATTTAACATAATCTCTGAGTTGTAGATATCGGAAAAATTTATTTGAATGTAATCCGTAAATCTGTTGTAATTCCTGAAATAAAAGAAAAGTGCCTTTCTTATAAAGGTGTTCCATCTTTTTGATTCCATGGCTTTTCCATTGTGTAAAACCTTTATCCAGCATGGAAGGTTTAAATAAGGGATTATTTACAATAGGGAGACAGAGTGGTATATTATCCAATTTTAAGGCCCTTTTTAGTTGTTTCCAGATTCGTGTTCCACTGTGTATTATAGGGTTTTCCCTATAGGTTTTTTTGTGCAATTTTGTCGATGCAAATATAATCGAACCAATTTCAAATTGTAAACAGTCCTCCTTTTCCATCCTTAACCAGTCTGGTTGTTGATCCATTTCTTCCAGCCAAAAATTCATGTTTTTAATATGGACTGCCCAAAAATAAAACAGAAAATTTGGTAGAGCTAAGCCTCCATTAATCTTTGATTTACATAAATGTTTTTTTATTTATTCTATGATTCTTGTAGTCCCAGATGAAACTTGTAACAGTAGAGTATACTTTTTTTAAAAAAGATTTTGGAATATATATCGGGATTGACTGAAATAAGTACAATAATTGCGGCAGAAAGATCATTTTTATAGCATTAATTCTACCGAACATTGAAATAGGAAGTGTTTTCCAGTATTGAATATTCTTATTTAGTTTATTCAGTAAAGGTGGGAAATTTGATTTAAATAAAGAAGTATACGCCTTAGTTACATAAATACCTAGATATTTAAATTGTTCCTCAACTATTTTAAAAGGTGATTGTTGTAGTATATGTAATTTGAGTTCCGTTATTGGCATGATTTCGCTTTTATTCCAATTAATTCTATATCCTGAGAACTGACCGAATTTAGTTATTAGATTTAATAAATTTAGAATACTAATTTCTGGCTTTGTAATATATATTAATATATCATCTGCATATAGTGAAATTTTATTAATTGTATCTTTAGTATTATACCCATGTATTTCTGGATTAGATCTGACATTTTCTGCGAGTGGTTCAATTGCTAAAGCAAATAATAATGGAGACAGCGAGCATCCTTGTCTACAACCTCTAGAGAGATTAAATTTAGTTGATAACATTTTGTTAGTTAGTATTCTAGCTGTTGGGTTAGAGTATAAAAGTTTAACCCATGTGCAGTATTTCTCTCCCAGTTTAAATGTTTCCATCACTGAAAATAAATATGACCAATCTACTTGATCAAAGTCTTCTTCAGCATCTAGCGAAATAATTGCTAGATCTGCATTAGCAATTCTATTTGAGTATATAATATTAAATAATCGTCTCAGATTGTAAAATGAGTGACGTTTTGGGATAAAACCTGTTTCGTCAGGGTGTACTAATTTATTAATCAATAAACTCAATCTATAAGATAGGATTTTCGTTAGTATTTTCTGATCAGTGTTTAATAGAGCTATTGCTCTATATGAGGCTGGGTCTTCCAAATCCTTATCAGTTTTAGGTATAAGTATTATTGTAGATTCGTTTAAAGTTTCCGGGAGTTGCTGTTGAGTATAAATGTGTTTATGCAGTGTTTGTAAGCGTGAAGAGATCAGATCATAATTTTTAAAATAAAATTCAGAGCTTAGGCCATCAGGGCCTGCAGCCTTTCAATTTTTTAAAGATCTAATTGACTCTTCGATATCTTTTGTCGTTATTTCAGCTCCTAATAATTCTTGCCTTTGCAAATCTAGCCTTTAAGGTTACATTTCTGTAAAAATGCTTCCATTCCTGTTGATTGTTCTGCCACTTTAGTTGAATAAAGATTTTGATAGTATTGTAAAAATCTGTCATTAATATCTTTGAGGAGTGTTAGTATTTCTCCCTTATTTGATCTAATCTTATGAATCGTTTTTTCCCTGTCCAATTTACGAAGCTGGCGTGCTAATAATTTTTGTGGTTTATCACCAAATTCAAAATTTAATTGTTTTGTGTGTTGATAAAGTTTTATTACTTGGTCAGAGTATATTTTATTTAACTTATATTTCAATGCTGCTATTTTGTTATGTTTTGCCAATGAAGGTGCTCCTGCATTTTCTATGTCTAATTACCTTATTTCCATTTCCAATCTGTTGTTTAGCTCTAACATAATGTATAATATGTCTTCAATCCTTTATCAATATGTTAAGATTTAATCTCCAGCATGTTTACATATCATTGATCTCACATTATCTTTCACACTAATTTATTTTCTAAAATTGCATTTATTTCGACAAATGTTTCCCTGGATGACTTTTGGTTTCTCTTTCTTTCTTTCACACTATCTGTTGTTTCTTTTCCAGTCTTTCTTCCCTTTCTCCCTGATTTTCCAACACTTTCCAATGGATTACATTTCCATAGTATCATTATCTCCATTTGACTTTAGTTGGAGGGAAAGAAGGGCACAATTTCCACTATGGGTAAAACAAGTTTTAAGTACTAATAGTAAAGTATATTTTTTATACTTATTGCATTCTGTTTACTTAATTAATTTCCAGTATAGCTTTTCCTCAGTTGTGACCAAGTTTAATATCATAAAAACTGATGGCTAGATGTATTAGAAGAGCTAGCTATCTTAACCAAGTCTAAATAGCTTGCATCAAGGTTACTAGGCAAAGTGATTGTGGCATAGCACCAAAGCTTGCCGTAATCTTCCAACCTTCCCGAGACATGAAGAAAGCATTTGAAGAGGATGGAAAATGATAAATGTCTTTAAAGAAAAGTAAGAATTTTCTGAGTATCTGCAATCTGGTTGTTTGGAGCACTTGGAAAGAGGCATGTGGTAATCAAACAGAGCTGGCGAAGATGGGGATTCAAGAAGTGCTGAAGAGAAAGCCACAAAACAAAACCGGTTAACAAAATGAGACTCATGGAACAGAAGATAGGTTTGTGTCGGCTTGGATAGAAAGATTATCTTAAAGACATAAAGCAGCAAGTTGTGTTTAACAGTTGTTTTTCATTTTCACACTGGGGGATTGGAGACAATGGTTTCCAAGAACTAGTCTGAATGAGATTTTGGAATACAGACCAAAATGTCAAAATATGTTTTAGTTACGAGATATGGAGATATAACAGGTTGTTAAGATGATACCAAATGACTACAACAAGGCAACAGAGTGGGCAGACAAAGGCCAAATGGAATTTAATACAATAAACTGAGAAAATATGCATTTTGGTCAAAAGGATGAAAAGCGACAATATAGACTTATTGGCACAATAGAATTGTGCAAATTCAGAAATAAAGATCCCCATTCATAAATATTTGAAGGTCCATATTGAGAGAGTAATCAGCAAATATGGAACTGTGGGCTTCATATTCATCGACTCTAGCTCAGCATTCAACACCATCATCCCCTCCAAACTGGTGATCACGTTCAGGGAACTGGGTCCCTGTACATCCCTTTGCAACAGGATTCCCTCAACAGAACTATATCGGTACGAATTGGCAACAACACTTCCTCCTCGATAACTGTCAGCACAGGAGCACCTCAGGGCAGTGTGCTCAGTCCCCTGCTCTACTCACTCTATAACCATGACTGTGTAGCTAGGCATAGTTCCAACTCCATCTTCAAATTCGCCAACAACCGGCCCACTATTGTTGGACGAATTATGGGTAATGATGAATCAGAGTGTACGAGTGAGATTGATTGTCTGAGTGAATGATGCCAGAACAACAACCTTGGTCTCATTGTAAGTAAGACCAAGGAGCTGATTGAGGATCCACAACCCTGTCTTCATCAACAAGTCAGTGTCGGAGCCAGTCAACAACTTCAAATTCCTAGGTGTGCGTATCTCTTAAGATCTGTCCTGGATACAGCACTGATGAATAGATGATAAATAAAGTCCATTGATGCCTCTAATTCCTTAGAAGATTAAGGAGATTTGGTATGTTGATGAAAACTCTCGTGTACTCTCAAGAGTACAGTAGGCAGCATATTGACTGGTTGCATCACGGCCTGCTTCAGTAACCCGAAAGCCCAGGAGGTTATAAAGAAAGTGGTGGTCACTGCACAGTCCATTACCGGTAATGATCTTCCCACCATCGAAGGGATCTACAGGAGGTGCTGCCTCGTAAAGGCTGCCAGCATCATCAAGGACCCACACCGCCCTGGCGGTTTCACTCCTGCCATTAGGAAGAAGGTGTAGGAGTCTGAAAACTGTGACCTCCAAGTTAAGGTACAACCATCAGGCTATTGAATACTACAAACACCAAACTTCGGAGTACAAACCATCTTATTTAGATTGGGGACTTTGGAGATTTGTTTTGTTTTGTACTGATATTGGAGTCTTTTATTTATCAATTTTTTTTTGTTTCTTTATTATGTTGTGAGTCTGTGGAATTCTCTGCCTCAGAGGGCAGTGGAGGCAGGTTCTCTTGATACTTTCAAGAGAGAGCTAGATTGGGCTCTTAAAGATAGCGGAGTCAGGGGATACGGGGAGAAGGCAGGAATGGGGTACTGATTGGGAATCATCAGCCATGATCACATTGAATGGCGGTGCTGGCTCGAAGGGCCGAATGGCCTACTCCTGCACCTATTGTCTATTGTCATCTATTGAGTACTGCTTTTACAGACTTGTTAAGCTGCTGCAAGAGAGAATTTCATTATTCTGTTTTGGTACATATGACAATTAAATAATCTTGACTCACTTTTGCTATAACCAGAGATATTGCTTACCTAATGGGTCATTATCCTTAATTTTTATTGAACTTTGGTTTGTCCACAGCTAGAGATTTGCACCACCTCTGAACGTAGGAAGGTTTTGAAGAGGGTGTAGAAAAGATTTACCAAAATCATTCCTGGAATGAGGGACTTTGGTTAGATAGTTAGGTTGGAGCAACTGGGGTTGTTCTCTTTGGCGTAAGGAAGGTTAAGGAGTGACAGATGCGTAATGAGATTACAACAAATTTCTATAAGGTGGATAAAGTAACGCTGTTCCTATTAAGGGATGGCATGAGGACTAAGGGACCCAAATCCATGGTTTTGCATGAAGGATGTAGGGGGGCATATAAAGGAGATTAAAACAAATAAAAATCAAATTAGAATTACTTGGAATTTGCCTGTTTACAAAAATGCAATGGAAGCAGACATGACTAATAATTTCAAAGGAAAAGAACCAAAGTAAACTTGCAAGGTTTATAGGAGGTGATGCGATAGAATAGATTATTCTACAGAAACCCGACATGAGCAAACAGCCACTTTCTGTCCAACGTCAACTCAAAGATCCTTTGATTTCTCAGCTTTGCTGAAATCTCCCTGTCCGGATACAAACTAGAAAAATAAACTGTCCCCAAAGCACCAACGTGTTTACCAAATGTTAAACTGAAGCAATAGGCAGCCTACCCCAAAACGGTGGACCACCGTGGTTACATACCATGCAATTGCCAATCAAAGCTGCCACAACACAAAGGCCATCCCACTTAAATGCATACTTCTGAGGGACTGTTTGTTTTGAGGCAGGCCAGTTCAATGAGATCACAAAGAACCTTCAGTGACATCAAACAGGCAGCTAATGCTGCCTCATAATTTTGGAATGTGTAATACCTGAGGCCCACAGTGGAAATCCAAGACTAAAGACTCTAGATCGGAAAACAATACAGAGACTTGTAGATGTAGCCCAGTTCATCACATAGACTGCGCTTTTCACCATTGACTCCATTTACACTTCACGCAGCTTCAGAAAAGCAGCCAACATAATCAGTTTTGTCCCACCTGAGTTATTTGTTCTTCTCCTCGCTCCCATACGGCAGAAGGTACGGAAGCTTAAAAGCACGCATCACCAGACTCAGGAACAGCTTCTTCACCTCTGTTATCAGCGTTCTGAACAGCCTTTCCATCAGCCTGGGTACTGTCAGATTCACCTCTAACCAAACGTGAATATTGGAATATGGAACTGGTGTGCAACAATGCTGAGAACTATATTCTGCACTCTGTATCTTTCCCTTTGCTCAATCTGTATTACTTGACTGTTTTATGTGTGTGTGATCTAGGGTTGCCAACTGTCCCATATTAGCTGGGAAACATCCCATATATTGGGCTAAATTGGTTTGGCCCATACGGGACCGCCCTTGTCCCTTATTTGACTGCTACTACTCGGGTCGAGGGGACTGTCGGGTCGGAGCGCCGTGTCTGGCCCAACATAGTGCAGCGCAAGGAGTGCAGCAGCAGCGCCTCGCCCGTGGCCCCATTGGTCAGCAGCCTGACCAGCTGTCTGACCTTCGGACCTTTGCTTACCGCCGACACCACCACCCCTTCTTCTCATGGCCGATCATCGGTTCATGAGTTGGATGGGGTGCCAGACTTTATGCCCCCGCCAGCCCGGGCCAACTCATCATTCACCCAGCCACAGCCGAGTCGGTCAACGAATTGCCGTTGGGAATTTGTCCCTTATTTTCACCTTTTGTCCCTTATTTGGGAGTGAGAAAGTTGGTAACCCTAATGAGATCTTTCTGCAAAACTGTACCTTTTTCACTGTACCTCGGTCTATGTGACAATAATTAATCTAAACCTGCAAGGGGTGGGGCAGAGGAAATCAAAATGTATGATATGAGTACTGGTAAAATGACTACCGGTATCAATTACTGAGCATTTATTGTGGCAAATGCAACATTTAATTACTAATATATAAAGCAACAAACTACAAGAAGTTGAAATATTGTTTGCATCCCATCTGCCCATCAACCCCCTTGTCACTTAGTTCCATCGTTTACCTCACCTGGGCCAGTAAAAGGATCCTGTCAAAGTCACTTTTAAATTTGCTAGATAACACATGCCTCAACAACCTCCTTTCGCAGCTCATTCCATATACACACTACCCCCTTGAGTGAAAAAGTAGGCTTCAGGTTCCTATAAATCTTTCCCCTCTCCCCTAAAACCTATGTCCTTTAGTTCTTGAATCCTCTACCTTGGCTAAAACACTCTGTACATTCATCTTATCTATTCCACTTATGTTTATACACTTCTATAAGATCACCCCTCAGCCTTCTGCACTCCAAGGAATAAAGTCCAAGCCTTCTCATCCTTTCTCTACAGCTCAGACCTACGAGTCCTGACAGCATGCTCATAAATCTTCTGTACACTTTTTAGCTTAATGTTGTGTCTTCGTGTTAGATATACTGATAATAAACGACACAATTCAGGTTGTTTCAGTTGCCTTATTGCTCTCCTTTATTCGGCTCCTTTGTCTGCCTTGCGTAGTAATACTGAAAGTGCTTATATACCTAATCACAGTGTGTGTGTGGTGAGTGTGCCTGATACAAAGTAGTGCAGGAGGTTGGGACTGCTACAATGAATATGTAGCATATGTAACATCCCCCCTTCTCAAAAGAAAGAACAAAAAAAAAAGAAAAATTAGTGACACTAGAGGATTGCCAGAGCGAGGGTGGCAATCCTGTAGCAGATACCGTGGGATTATTCTGCCCACATTCATGGCATTCTGCTTTCTACTATACTACACAACAGAATATATGATGGCAGCTTGTTTTCTTTCAGGTAGTGCGTAGCCAGTCAAGAGTCATGTCTTGGCGTGATTTGTCCCTTCCAGTGCTAGCGATAACGCGCTGGGGGTAAAATGTTGCTCCTGGATCTAGTATATCTGGTTGTTGCCTGCAGTGTTGCACTCGATGTATTGGTAACTTGTTGAGTTGTTTCCTGGCCATTGGTTGGTGCTGGTTGACTATATGACTCACTGGTAGCAGTTTGTGAGAATGTGTTGTCATCAATGGCAGGTGTTGCTGCTGCTGTGGGTGGTGTCCTAGGAGTTGCTGGTGTTGACATTTCAGGTGTCGGGCGGATGTGAATTCTGTTTCGTCTCAACTGCCTGCCCGGTTCTGTCTCTATGATATATGATTTTGGGGTTCCAGCCCTGCTGGTGATTTGTGCTGGGGTCCATTTCTTTGTTGTTGGATCCTGAGCATGTACGTTTTGGCCTTGAAATAGTTCAGGCAAGTACTGTGCATTTTTGTTGTATTGTTTCAGCCCCTCCTCCTGGGCGGCTGCCAATTTTGCCCTTGTTTCTTCTTGGTCGATAGGGGGTTGGATTTTGCTTGGCAGGGTGGTTTTGTATTTCCTGCCATTTAGCATTTCTGCAGGAGACTTCATGTCAGCCTTTAGTGGAGTTGCCCGTAAGGATAAAAGTGCCAGGTTTGGATCCTCCTTTGCCTCTCGGCATTTTATTAGTGTTTTCTTGGCTGTCTGTACTTGCCTTTCAATAAACCCATGGCCCTTTGGGTAATGTGGTGAAGATGTTGTGATTTTGAACCCGTATTCGGTGGCTAGCTCTCTGAATTCCCGAGATGTGAATTGGGTTCCATTGTCACATACGATCTGCTCAGGTATTCCTTGCTCTGCAAACAACCCTCTAACAATTGACACAATTGTTTTAGCTTTCAAGTCCTTTACGTTTCTCACAAATGGGAATTTGTAGTAGCAGGCCATAATCAAATACCATTGCTGGTTCTCTGTGAACAGGTCTGCTCCGATGGTTTGCCATGGCCGGCTTGGGATATCACTGGGTGTCATTTCCTCCTTCTGTTGTGAATTCCTGTATTTTTGGCATATGTGGCATGTAGATACCAGCTTTTCTATGTCCTTGTACATGCCTATCCAGTACACAGCGGATTTAGCACGGAGTCTGCACTTTTCCATTCCTAAGTGTCCCTGGTGGATCTTTTCGAGAATTTCTTTTTTCATGGACTTGGGTATGATTATTCGTGATCCGGCCATCAGGACTCCATTCTCTACCGAAATATTATCACGGATGGTCCAGTATTCGCGGAGGAGAGGCTGAACTTGTTGTCTCTTTTCTGGCCATCCCTGTATTACCATTTGGGTGAGGAGCTGGAGTTCTTCATCTCTGGCTGTTTCCTCTTTGATCTGTTCCAGCTTCATGCTTGTCACACTCACAATGTGGTGGATCTTTATGCTCAGCCCTTCCATCTCTTGTTTGTCATGTGTTGATAGTCTGGATAGGGCGTCAGCTAGCAGCAGGTCTTTTCCTGGCTTGTATCTGATGTTGTAGTCATAGTGCTGTAGCCTCAGTAATAGTCTCTGTAGTCTGGCTGGTGCTTTGGTGAGGTTTTTTTTTCGATTTGTTCTAGAGGGCGGTGGTCTGTTTCAATGTCGAAATACCTTCTATATAGGTAAGTGTGAAATTTCTCGCAGCCATAGACTACTGCTAAGAGTTCTCTCTCTATGTTTGCGTACCTTGATTCTGTAGGAGTGAGTGCTTTGGATGCATACGCAATAGGTCGGCCATTTTGTATCAGTACTGCTCCAACTCCTCTCATGGAGGCATCAACTTGGAGTGTTACAGGTTTCTGTCTGTCATAGTACTGCAGGATCGTTTCTTTGCTGATGAGTTGTTTTAATTTCCCAAAATCTTGGCTATGTGAAGCACACCAATCAAATTCAGCGTCGTCTTTCATCAATTCACGGAGATTTGCTGTGTGATTAGCAAGCTTAGGTATGAAGACTCCCATGTATTGTATGAGCCCTAGGAAACTTCTTAGCTGTTTCTTGTCTTTGGGTTCCTCCATGTGGTTGATAGCATCCACTTTTGTAGGGTCCGGTTTCACTCCTTCTGCAGAGTAAATCAGCCCAAAGAATTTGCACTCCCTTTCTTTGATTATGCATTTGTCTGCATTGAGCTTTATGCCGGCTCTTCGAGTTTTTTCCATAGCCTCATGGAGGTTGTAATCATGCGTGTTTTCATCTCTGCCGTATACTTGGATATCATCTGCTATCCCGATTGCCCCTTTACAGCCTTTGTATGTTTCATCTATTTTCCGCTGGAAGACATCTTGACTCACCTTCAGTCCGAATGGGAGCCTGTTGAATCTGAATCTGCCAAATGGCGTGTTGAAAGTGGTGAGCATTGATGACTTTCGGTCTATTTTGATGTTCCAATATCCATTACTAGCATCCAGCTTGCTGAACACCTTGGAACCGGCCAGTGCTGGTGTGATCTCTTCAAGGGTTGGAGTTGGATAATGGTTGCGCTTCAATGCATTATTCAGATCCCTGGGATCAAGGCATATCCTTAGTTTTCCGTTTGGCTTTTCTTTGACAACAATTGAATTTACCCAATCAGTTGGTTTAGTTATTGCTGTGATGATGCCCTTTTTTTCCATTTCGTTTAGTTGTTCCCTTAGCCTCTCTTTCAGTTCAAGGGGAACAAGGCGGGGTGGGTGGATCACTGGTTTCACACTGGGGTCTACTGTGATATGGTATTCGTATTCCTCAAAACAACCAACGGTATCGTCAAAACACTCTGGGTACATGTCAATCAATTCTTCTTTGTTCCTGATGGGCGGCCGGTTTTTGATGGGTATGTTTCTGTCAATTCTGCAGGAGTTTGTCTTGATTTCATGGTTGATTGACACAATCTTCAGTCTTTGGCACGTGTTCAGGCCGAGAATAGCAGGTCCTTTCGATTTAGTGATGTAGAAGGGGCATTTCACTTCTTTCCCTTTGTATGTTCCTGCTATGATTGTTTTGCCTAGCTGTGGGATTATGGAACCTCCGTATGCAGCTATGACTACATTGCTACTTCCAAGGATTCCTTTCCTGACGCTGCCATCTTTTGTCATGTGTTCAGGGAATATCTTTCCGTAAAGATTGACTGGTAAGATATTGCTCTGGGCTCCAGTATCAATTTTGAGCCTTAGATTAATCGTTGTTCTTTTCTTTCCCACTTTTTTCTGTAGTTGTATTATAGTATATGCTTCATCTCTGTTGCTATGTGGTTTGTCGTTTCCCATTTCGTGGACGTCAATGGTCCCAACGGAAAGGAATTCTTCCTCAGAGGTATCTGAGGTTATCTCCTCTTCCTGTTGGACGTGTGCGTGTATTTGTTTCCTTCTCGTATTTCTATCGTTCTTTGACCATTGCTGCTTTGGCTTGGTGCTGTACGATTTTGTTGACCTACACATTTTCTTCCAGTGGTTAGGCCTCTCACAGGAGTTGCAGGTAGTCCCGTATGCTGGGCACTCCCTGCGATCATCAAATGCATGCTCTGTACCGCAGTTCCAGCAGCTTCTTTGGCTTGCTTGTTTGTTTGCATGCCTAGAAAATGTCTGTTTTGGAGCCTTTAATGTGGAGCCAGGGTCACGTTTTGAGAGAGCGTCTATATTCACTCTGGTGCTGCTCTGAGATGAGCCAACTTGAAGGCAGAGGGAGGACATTTGTTTCCTTGTGGCTTCGAAAGCTCTGGCAGCATCTACGGCGTCTTTTAGGTTGAGGGTGTCTTTCCCTATTAGGGACTTTTGGACCTCTTGGTGGGCGCACCCCCATATTAGCTGGTCGACAATTCTGTCATCTTCCTCACCATATCTGCATTTCTTGGCCACGTTCCTTAGTCTCGACAGGAAAGTGTCGGTTGTTTCTTGTGGGTCTTGTCTTAGCCCTTGGAACTCATACCGATGGATTCTGTGGTTTGATTTGGGCTCCATATGGTTCGCAAACCCTTCAAGGACTATTCCCGGATTATTGCAGTCGGGCTCTGTTAAGCTCCAACTGTTAAAAATGTCTAGACCCTTCTCCACGAGCCATAGTAAAATATAACTGACCTTCTCTACATCTGCAGTTCCTTTCAGGAAGCTTTTGAATGCCAGCTGGCTCTTTTGTTTGAATTTCTTGAACGCCTCCACCACATCATCGGCGTCCCAGTTCATCGTAGGGTGGAGGCTCATTGCTGCTGTGGAGGCCGCCATCTTGTGTTGTTAGGCGGGTGCACAAAAAAAATCAATTTCTCTGCAGCCGCTGTTCCTAATTCCCAATAGTGATTCACAATAGCGTGGTTTTTTCGAATCCCACCGCTGCCACCATGTTGTGTCTTCGTGTTAGATATACTGATAATAAACGACACAATTCAGGTTGTTTCAGTTGCCTTATTGCTCTCCTTTATTCGGCTCCTTTGTCTGCCTTGCGTAGTAATACTGAAAGTGCTTACATACCTAATCACAGTGTGTGTGTGGTGAGTGTGCCTGATAGAAAGTAGTGCAGGAGGTTGGGACTGCTACAATGAATATGTAGCATATGTAACACTTAATGACATCCTTCCAATAGCAGGGTGCCCAAAGCTGGATACAATACTCCGATTGTGGCCTCACCACCATCTTGCACAACTGTAAAATAATGCATCAACTTCCATACTCAATACCTTGACCGATGAAGGCCAACGTACCACAGGTCTTCTTTACTACTCCATATCATCATCATTGTTGAAATCATCAACGAGCACGGTGCATTACAATGCTACGTACGACAGTGATTGCAACTTCTACTGAAGTGTGGATGTCCGTTGGCTCGCTAGGAGCTCATCCGCCCTTTGACAGGTCTTGTTTTTGGTCCTGCTGGGGGTCCACATCCCCTTTCTCACCTGGCTAACCAGGTGGGGGAGACGGTTTAGTCGCAGACTATCAGACCATGGAGCAGGTAGAACGGGATTACATGGTACCCGTGGCGGGGGGAACTCCCCCTGACCTAATTTAAAGGTCCAGTAAGAGGTCACGGTGACGCAGCGGTGGAGTTACTGCCTTACTGCGAATGCAGCGTCGGAGACCTGGGTTTTTATGAAAATAGGTGCAGGAGTAGGCCATTCAGCTCTTCGGTCCTGCACTGCCATTCATTATAATCATGGCTGATCATCCAACTCAGTATCCTGTACCTGCCTTCTCTCCATACCCCCTGATCCCTTTAGTCACAAGGGCCACATCTATCTCCCTCTTAGACATAGCCAATGAACTGGCCTTAACTAGCTTGTGTGGCAGAGAATTTCAGAGATTCACCACTCTGTGTGAAAAATGTTTTTCTCATCTCGGTGCTAAAAGACTTCCCCCCTTATCCTTAAACTGTGACCCCTTGTTCTGGACTTCCCCAACATCGGGAACAATCTTCCTGCATCTAGTCTGTCCAACCCCTTACTGCGATTAGGTTAGATCCTGACTATGGGTGCTGTCTGCACTCCCGAGAGAAACATATAAAATTCTTAAAGGATTGGACAGGCTAGATGCAGGAAAACATTCCTGATGTTGGGGGAGACCAGAACCAGGGGGTCACAGTTTAAGAATAGTTGGTAGGACATTTAGGATTGAGATGAGGAAAATCTTCTTCACCCAGAGAGTTGTGAATCTGTGGAATTCTCTTCCAAAGATGAGAGTGGAGGCAAATTCACTGGATATTTTCAAGAGAAAGTTAGATTTAGCTCTGAGGGCTAAAGGAATTAAGGGGTATGGGGAAAATGCAGGAACAGGGTACTGCCCTGATCATATTGAATGGTGGTGCTGGCTCGAAAGGCCGAATGGTATACTCCTGCACCCATGTTTCAATGTTTACCCTATCTATGTGTGATACCACTTTCAGGGAACAATGTACCCGTACTCCTGGATCCCTCTGCCCGACAACAATACCTGGGGCTCTCCCATTCACTGTGAAGGTCCTGCCCTGGTTTGACTTCCCAGTGCAAGATGTTGCACTAATTTGCATTAAACCCCATTAGCCATTCCTCAGCCCACTTGCCCACCTGACCAAAGCCTTGCAGTTATTTTTGATAGGGGAGTAGAGGACAGTGGAGGGAGAGGTTGGAGAAGGGCAGAGAAATTGATGAACTGTGGAGGAAAGTTAGTGCTAGTGATTCAGATCAAGTGGGGTGGGTGCACTGGCTGGAGAGATGGATGGGAGGTGGGGAACTGGGAGAAGGGACAGAATGGGCGATGAGGATGAGACAAGGCACTGGAGGCGGGGCATTGGACGAGGCGGGGGAGACGGCGGAACCTTTCTCCGGGTTCAGGCGGCCGCCCGGAGGGGAGGGGGATGGGGAGCGGCGATGGCGGCGTGAAGCGGTCCCTGATGTCGTTGCTGTCGGAGAGTGAGCAGCGCGGTTGCCGGGAGATCCTGCAGGCGCTGGGCCGCTGCGAGCTGCTGTCGGTGGCGGACACGGTCACCAACAGGATGCTGCGGATCGACAGCGATGCGGGTGGGTGGTGGATCCCCCCCTATCTGACATCCCCCATCCTGACGCACACTCCTCCCCCCCCCCCACCCTGACATCCCCCATCTCCCCCCCACTCTGATACCCCACCCTGATATCCCCTCTCTCCCCCCCACCCTGACATCCCCCCATCTCCCCCCCACCCTGACATCCCCCTCTCTCCCCCCCACCCTGACATCCCCTCTCTCCCCCCCACCCTGACATCCCCTCTCTCCCCCCCACCCTGACATCCCCTCTCTCCCCCCCACCCTGACATCCCCCTCTCTCCCCCCCACCCTGACATCCCCTCTCTCCCCCCCACCCTGACATCCCCTCTCTCCCCCCCACCCTGACATCCCCTCTCTCCCCCCCACCCTGACATCCCCCCATCTCCCCCCCACCCTGACATCCCCCTCTCTCCCCCCCACCCTGACATCCCCCTCTCCCCCCCACCCTGACATCCCCTCTCTCCCCCCCACCCTGACATCCCCCTCTCTCCCCCCCACCCTGACATCCCCCTCTCTCCCCCCCACCCTGACATCCCCTCTCTCCCCCCCACCCTGACATCCCCTCTCTCCCCCCCACCCTGACATCCCTCTCTCCCCCCCACCCTGACATCCCCCTCTCTCCCCCCCACCCTGACATCCCCCTCTCCCCCCCACCCTGACATCCCCCTCTCCCCCCCACCCTGACATCCCCCTCTCCCCCCCACTCTGACATCCCCCTCTCCCCCCCACCACCCTGACATCCCCTCTCTCCCCCCCACCCTGACATCCCCCATCTCCCCCCCACCCTGATACCCCTCTCTCCCCCCCACCCTGACATCCCCCTCTCCCCCCCACCCTGACATCCCCCTCTCTCCCCCCCACCCTGACATCCCCTCTCTCCCCCCCACTCTGACATCCCCCTCTCTCCCCCCCACCCTGACATCCCCTCTCTCCCCCCCACCCTGACATCCCCCTCTCCCCCCCACCCTGACATCCCCCTCTCTCCCCCCCACCCTGACATCCCCTCTCTCCCCCCCACCCTGACATCCCCCTCTCTCCCCCCCACCCTGACATCCCCCATCTCCCCCCCACTCTGACATCCCCCTCTCTCCCCCCCACCCTGACATCCCCCATCTCCCCCCCACTCTGATACCCCCTCCCTGAGATCCTTTTTCCCCGCCACCCTGATACCCCCCTCTCTCCCCCCCACCCTGACGCACACTCATCTCTCCCCACCACCCTGACATCCCGCTACCCCCCCCCCCCGATACCCCGTCTCTCCCCCCCCACCCGGCACACACCCCTCTCTCCCCCCTCCCTGACTCTCCCCCCACCATCTCTCCCCCTACCCTGGCACACACCCCTCTCTCCCCCCTCCCTGACTCTCCACCTCCCTAACACCCCTCCCCTGTCACCCAGCACCCCCTCCCTCAACCCCCCACCCCCATCCCCATCCCAGACAATTCCCCCACTTCTCCTGGCAATAACACCCCTCCACCCCCAGCAACATCTCCCCTCACCCCTGGCAATAACATTTCCCATCGCAGGCAGCAACTCGCCCCCCCATCCATAGCAAAAACCCCTCCCCCCCCCCTAGCAATAACATCCTCAACCCGCCCATGACAACCCCTCCCCCCCCCATTCCTAACAATAGCCCCCTCACCACTGGCAATAATATGCACGTTTCCACCCCATATCAGGCAGCAACACCCCCTCCCCCTCACTCCTGTTTTCAACAACCCAACCCCGCTCCTGGCAACACCACTACCGCCCCCCCCTTATCATCCATGGGAAGACCCTCCCTCACCTCCTCACCTCTGGCAATAACATCACATCCTGACCCCTGGCTTCAGTCCCCCAGTATCCATAACAACAACACCCTCCCACCACACTCCTGGCAACAATATCCCCAGAAACATCCTTCCCCCACATCCATCTCTGGCAACAACCACCCATCCCTGGTTAACAACACCTGCCCACCCCACCCAGAAACTAGGACTCTAGATTGGAGACCGATAAAGAGTTGAAGGTGTAGCACAGTCCATCACACAGACCAGACTTCCCACCATTGACTCCATTTACACTTCATGCTGCTTCAGAAAAGCAGCCAATACAATCAAAGACGAGTCTCACCCGGGTTATATCTTCTCCCTACTCCTGTACAGCAGAAGGTGCAGAAGCTTGAAAGCATGCATCGCCAGACTCGGGAACAGCTTTTTCCCCTTTGCTCTCTGGCTTTTGAACATCCTTCCATAAGCTAGGGTACTGTCTGATTCACCTCTACCCCGTTGAGGACATTGGCCTTTGTCTATGGAACAGTTGCGCTGCAATGCTGCGATCAATATTCTGCACTCTGTATCTTCCACTTTGCTCTATCTGTATTACTGAAGTGTGCAGTGGCGGTGTTTTTCCATTATTGAGGTGTCTGTTATAGATAGTCCAGATTTCAGAAGCATTTGGATACCTCGGACATCACTGCTGCCTGGTAGATCTTAATCTTTCTCAAATTGTGCTGCTACTTTGAGGGCATGGGTGACATTTAGATGCACAATGGACATGAGCTTCACCATGAAAATAGGTTAGTAGTCATTATGATGAGTGATGACTCTTCACTGAGTTAGGTTTGGCCTGTGTCACTCCTAGACATACCTATCTTATCAATGACCATGTAGAAACAAGGAACTGCAGATCGTGGTTAAAACAGAAATGGACACAAAGTGTTGCAGAAACTCAGCAGGTCAGACAGTTTCTGTGAAGAACATGGATAGATTATGTTTTGGGTTGAGACTTCCACAGACTGACGCAAATGCAGTTGCCGTCAGTTTACAAAAAAAGTTCAAAGTGCTGGAGTAACTCAGTGCGTCAGGTGGCCTTGTCCAACTATCTGCCCATCAAAACCCACCCTATTACCTGCCGAGCTTTGTTCTGCTCCTCCTTTCTTCCTGATTTCTCCCTCCCCACATTCAGTCTGGAGAAGGGTTCCGACCTGAAATTTCACCTATCCATGTTCTCCAGGGATGCTGCCTGATATGCTGAGTTAGTCCAGCACTTTGTGTCTTTTTTTTATCATTGACCATTGCTGTATATGGAATCTCACTGTGTAATTAGCAGGTCTCTTTTCCGATGGCGCAATTTGGGATTTGTGACAATACTTTTAAAATCATATGTTTGACTATAAAGTCCTTCGGCATGTTCTGAATTCATAACAAGAGGATTTCAGTATAGGAGTAAAGAGGTTAGGGGTCTCGCTGAACCTTTTTTCCCTGTTGTCAGCCGGTTGGTCATTTTCCCTGTTGCCAGCCGGTGGTCATTTAAGGCGGCTTGTATGACACGTGCGATAATGTGCTCGGACGAAGTGCATAGTTCCCAGTCGGAATTATGGTCAATGAAACGTTCACATATTCTTTCTGCTTCAAATAAAGTCACAAACTAAACATATTCACCAATCAAGACATGATATATACCACAATGACATGCAGCAAAATTACAATACAGTATCTCATCTCCTTTTACACGTTGCATTGAATGCAATTTCTATTATTTCTTTCCACTTCCAAACAAAATTCTGGTTGGATTATTCAGCATATGATCAACCTCAGTGAGACCAAGTGCAGGCTTGGCGATCGCTTCGCACAACACCTACACTCAAGTTTGCAATAACCAACCTGATCTCCCGGTGGCTCAGCACTTCAACTCCCCCTCCCATTCCGAATCTGACCTTTCTGTCCGGGGCCTCCTCCATGGCCAGAGTGAGGCCCACCGCAAATTGGAGGAACAGCATCTCATGTTTTGCTTGGTAGTTTACACCCCAGTGGTATGAACATTGGCTTCTCCAATTTCAGGTAGTCCTTGTTTTCTCCCTCCTTCCCCTCCCATTCCCAGCTCTCCCACAGCCTACTGTCTCCTCCTCTTCCTTTCTTTTTCCCAAACCACCACACCCCCCCCCCCCCCCCCCCCCCGACATCAGTCTGAAAAGGGTCTCGACCCGAAACGTCGCCTATTCCTTCGCTTCATAGACGCTGCCTCACCCACTGACTTTCTCCAGCTTTGTCTGCCAACGGGATCCCACCACTGGCCACATCTTCCCTTCTCCCCTCCTGTCGGCTTTCCGCAGAGACCACTCCTTCCGTAACTTCCTGGTTATTTCGTCCCTTCCCACCCACACCACCCCTCTCCTGGCACTTTCCCTTCCAACCACAGAAAATGCTACACTTGTTGTTTTACCTCCCCCCTTGACTCCATTCAAGGACCCAAGCCGTCTTTCCAGGTGCGGCAGAGGTTCACGTGCACCTCCTCCAACCTAATCTATTGCATCTGCTGCTCCAGGTGTGAGCTGCTCTACATCGGAGAGACCAAGCATAGGCTTGGCGATCGCTTTGCCCAATACCTCCGCTCTGTTCACAATAACCAACCTGATCTCCCGGTGGCTCAGCACTTGAACTCCCCCTCCCATTCCGAATCTGTTTCTGTCCTGGGCCTCCTCCATGGCCAGAGTGAGGCCCACCGTAAATTGGAGGAGCAGCACCTCATATTTTGCTTGGGCAGTTTACACCCCAGCGGTATGAAAATTGGCCTCCAATTTCAGGTAATCCTTGCTTTCTCTTCCGCTTCCCAGCTCTCCCTCAGCCCACTGTCTCCACCTCCTCCTTTTTTCTTCCCATCCCCTGCACCCTCACATCAGTTTGAAGAAGGGTCTCGACCCAAAAGGTTGCCTATTTCCTTCGCTCCATAGATGCTGCCTCACCCGCTGAGTTTCTCCAGCATTTGTGTTTCCCCATTCACACAAGTTCTGTTATCCCACTTTCCTCACCCACTCCCTACACATTAGGGGCCATTTTACAGAGACAAGTGAACTTACAAAGCCAATGCATCTTTGGGATGTGGGGGGAAACCCACGCGCTTGCAGGGAGAATGTGCAAATTCAACACAGACAGTGCCCGAGGACAGGATCAAACACAGATCCCTGGCGTGTGAGGCAGCAAGTCCACCAGCTGTGCCACTATATTTTATTTTCCAACACACAAAAAATTACACGTTGATAACTTTGGTTACTAAAAAACAACTATCCATTTTCAGTCTTAAATCTCTAAGTGATGCTGTGTCCCCCTTTACAGGTACTGTATGTTTTAATTCAGTTCAAGACTATGAGACAGTAGATTGGCCATTAGGTTGCTGCCTAAAATTGCCAGAGACCCGGAATTGTTCCTGAATATGGGTGCTGTCTGCATGGAGTTTGCTCTTTTTCCCTTTGATCGCATGTGTTTTCTCTGGATGCCCGTTTCCTTCCACATTCGAAAGGTGTGCAGGAACCTTTTTCAGACCCAACCTAAAACGTAATACTGTCCTTTTGTCCAGAGATTCTGTCTGACCTGTTGAGTTACTCCAGCTTTTTGTCTATCTTCAGTTTAAACCAGCATTAAACCAGTGTGTTCTTTCCTACACACACAACACTATACGATAGAACTTTATTAATCCCAGGAGGGAAATTGTGTGTGTATCGTTATATATTCATACATAAATATACACTGTTTTGTTTTCTCGTTTATAACATTGTTTAGAGTACTATGTTTACATATTCTGTTGTGCTGCTGCAAGTAAGGATTTCATTGGGACATGAGAGAATAAAACACTCTTGACTTACGTCGCTAATGTGGGGGATAGAACTGGTGTACGGGTGATCGGTGGTCGGCGTGGACTCGGTGGGCCGAAGGGCCTGTTTCCACACTATATGTTTAAATTAAACTAAAACACTAAAACCAGAGGAAATCTAAAGAAGTGTCTCTACCTGAAACATCACCCAATTTCGTCTATCCAGAGATGCTGGCTGCTCCATGGAGTTCCACCGCACAATTAAAGCATGGAATAGTCTTCACCCTACTATAGGTACCCAACCCGAAGCAACTAAATTTAAGGTAGCTCTTTTTTTCCCACAAGAACCCTTTTTTGTTTAAGTCCAAGTCAGAGTCAAAAGAGTTTTATTGTCATGTGTCCCAGATAGGACAATGAAATTCTTGCTTGCTGCAGCACAACAGAATATGTAAACATAATACAGAACAGGAGATAAAAGTTCACTGTGTCATACCATAGACCATATATATATGCATAATAAATAAACAGATAAAATGCAATAGGCTGTTATTTTTTAGAGTTTCGTGGTGGTGTTTAAATTCTGTTTAAATTCCATTTCGAATATTTTTGGAGGACCAGGAAACCAAGAAGCAAGAGTTACTCCAGCTCCAGTGAGTGATTCTGCGTTGGTTTTCAGCAGTCGCGGCGAGTGGACAGCAATGGCAGCCAGATCTCCCACCATGCAAAGGGAGAGAGAAAGTGGCCGATGCCGACCAGTTGCAGGGGCAGTCACGGCCAACGATGTGCTGGCCATTGATCCTCGCTATAGGATCTTTGGTGCTGGCCTTGGTTGTGCGCATGTGTAAGGCGGCCGGCTCTGCCGACGGACGAGGAGCGGGTGGAGACCCGAGACATGGACACGGATAGTGTGCGGAGACAGAGAGTGATAGGGAGCGTAAGAGAGAGAAAGATAGAGAGGGGGCAATCTCAGAATTAAACTATAGGTGTCCCGGGTGCTTTCCAAGCTGGGCAAAATGGCATGGCTTTTAGGTTGCCCGGCGGGACTGGGTTGCCATTGGCAACTGGGCAACGCTAATTTCGAGTCCTGGTTCTTCTGCAGTTGTACAGGGCTCTGGTAAGACCACATCTGGAGTATTGTGTACAGTTTTGGTCTCCTAATTTGAGGAAGGACAACCTTGTGATTGAGGCAGTGCAGCGTAGGTTCACGAGATTGATCCCTGGGATGGCGGGGCTGTCATATGAGGGAAGATTGAAAAGACTCGGCTTGTATTCACTGGAGTTTAGAAGGATGAGGGGGGATCTTATAGAAACATATAAAATTATAAAAGGACTGGACAAGCTAGATGCAGGAAAAATGTTCCCAATGTTGGGCGAGTCCAGAACCAGGGGCCACAGTCATAGAGTAAAGGGGAGGCCATTTAAGATTGAGGTGAAAAAAAACTTTTTTACCCAGAGAGTTGTGAATTTGTGGAATTCCCTGCCATAGGGGGCAGTGGAGGCCAAATTACTGGATGAATTTAAGAGAGAGTTAGATAGGGCTCTAGGGGCTAGTGGAATCGAGGGATATGGGGAAAGGCAGGCACGGGTTATTGATTGTGGATGATCAGCCATGATCACAATGAATGGCGGTGCTGGCTCGAAGGGCTGAAAGGCCTCCTCCTGCACCTATATTCTATGTTTCTATGAATGACACTTTATAAATGTAACGAATTTTGACCTGAAACGTCATCTGTCCATTCCTTCCACAAATGCTGCCTGACGTTTTGGGATCTCCAGCATTTTGTGTTTTGCTTTATAAATGTAAATTTGTTTCAAGCGTTAAATGTTCCATCATTTACATTTCAAAGTGTAGAAGTGAGAACCCCAGTCAGTAGCTGATCGAGGTTAGGCTGGTCTTTGACACCTTCAATTATAATGAAACTGTTGCTTGTTTCAAATATTTCCCTTGGACAGTTTTTTTTTTCAGTTTTGTACTTCTCCATTTATTTCTATTTTCAAATATGTTGAATCACATTAATTTTACATTTCAATGCAAATGTGACCTCTTGTTGGGGATGAATTGAGAATTACATTAGGTACAAATTATAATAAAAACAAGTGACGATGAAAAAAAATATGATTTTAATCCATGCTTGCTCTCTACTGGGAATAGATGCAAAGTTAATGGTTCAATGGTGCTTTATTCCTCACAAGGTATCAGTTTTCTTGTAGATACTATAGCGATATTTAAGAGACTTTAGGATAGGTACATGGATAAGTTAGGATTTGGAATGTTATGGATTAATGCAGGGTGATAAGAGTTGGTCTTGACATGATGTGCAGGGAGGAACTGCAGATGCTGGTTTAAATCAAAGATAGATGCAAAATGCTGGAGTAACTCAGCGGGACAGGCTGCGTCTCTGGAGAGAAGGAATGTGTGTCGTTTCAGGTCAAGACCCTTCTTCAGTCTAGTCAGGGGAAAGGAAAACGAGAGATATAGATGGTGACATAGAGAGATATTGAACAAAAGATATGTAAAAAAGTAACGATAATAAAGGATACAGGCCATTATTAGCTACTTGCTAGGTGAGAACGGGGACCTGGTACGACTTGGGTGGGGAGGGATATTGATTTCTCTAACTTCAAGTAACCTCTGCACTCTCTCTCTCTCTCCATCCCTCCCCACACAAGTTACACCAGGTTCCTGGTTTTGACATGATGTTCAGCACAGACATGTGGGTCGAAGAGTATGTTTCTTTGCTGTACAGTTCTATGTTCTACATTCTTATTCCAATTTGTTCATTTCTGAAACCTTCACACTTTACTTGCGAGTGACACACAAAATTCCTTATGGAGAGTATTCATCTCATTGCGTTGCAGTTTTTGTTTCCCCAGAAAATCTCTCACGAACTGTTGACAAGTTGGGTTAAATTCAGTAAGTAAAGCTAAGAGAAGGCAAGGGTTTGGGGGAAATGTCACGAAAATATAAATAGATGATATAGAAACATAGAAAGTAGGTGCAGGAGTAGGCCATTTGGCCCTTCGAGCCAGCACCGCCATTCAATTTGATCATGGCTATCATCCTAAATCAGTAGCCCAAAAAGCTAAATCTAACATTCAGTGAATTGGCCTCCACTGCCATCTGTGGCAGAGAATTCCACAGATTCACAACTCTCTGGGTGAAAAGGGTTTTCCTCATCTCAGTCCTAAATGACCTACCCCTTATTTTTAAATTGTGACCACTGGTTCTGGACTCCCCCTACATCGGGAACATTTTTCTTGCATCTAGCCTGTCCATTCCCTTAAGGATTTTGTATGTTTCTATAAGATCCAATCGTATCCTAAATTCCAGTGAATATAAGCCCAGTCGATCCATTCTTTCATCATATGTCACCAGTCCTGCCATCCCAGGAATTGACCTGGTGAACCCACACTCCATTCCCTCAATAGTACAAATGCCCTCAAATTAGGAGAGCAAAGCTGCACACAATACTCCAGGTGTGGTCTCACCAGGGCCTGCAGTAGGACCTCCATGCTCCTGTACTAAAATCCAACTTGCCATTTGCTTTCTTCACTGCCTGCTGTGCCTGCATGCTTACCTTGAAGTGTAGCAATGAGAATGTAGTGCAGTGCTGCAAGTTTCCACAGATGTAATTGCTGAGCTGAAAACAAAATGTTGTGACTATTGTTTGTGTTTGCTTATTATCTTACTTCACTGTTGCTTTATTTCACCTGCAGAAGCCATGAATGCAATACTCAGCTATAGCCAGAGTGCTGAGGAGCTGCTCAAGAGGAAGAAGATCCACCGTGAGATACTGTTTCAGTACCTAGCAAAACATAGCATCGTGATCCCTATCCATACAGAGAAATATCAATTGATTCAGAGAATTATTGACTATTGGAGGGAGGACACTGCTGCGAAGCAGGTATTTAATTTGAGTGTGGGTTTCATCATAAAACATGCCTATATCTATACAATAATAGCAATTTACAGCAATCATAGAATTTGGGCAGCATAGTGGCGTAGCGGTAGAGTTTCTGTCTTCCACCGCCAGAGACCCAGATTTGATTCTGACTACAGGTGCTGTCTGTGTGGAGTTTGTACATTCTCCCCTTGACTGAGTGGGTTTTCTCTGGGTGCTCCACTTTCCTCCCATGCTACAAAGACATACAGGTTTATAGATTAATTGGCTTCTGTAAAATTGTAAATTGTCTCTAATGTGTGTAGTAAAATGTTAGTGTGCGAGGATCATTGGTCGACGCGGACTCGGTGGGCCAAAGGTCCTGTTTCCGCGCTGTATCTCCAAACTAAACTAAATTCAATCTCATTTCTGAGCCTTGTAAATTGCATAAACCTAAAGTTGCCATCTATGTACTTTTTAAATTCAATGAGGATTTATTTTCTGTCCCTCACTTTCAGTGATTTTTAGTGACAGTAAGAATGTTATTTTAAAAGGATAATGAATAAGCCTAAATTAGTTGAACAGCAGAGTAAGAATGCACAAACCTAAGCTCCTAGGCATGGACTGGGCAGAACAGTGCTGCAGCTAGTAGAGCTGCTACCTCACGGCGCCAGAGTACCAGTTTGAATCCTGACCTCTTGCTGTATATGTGGGGTTTGCACCTTCCCAGCGACCATATGGGTTTGCTCCAGGTGTTCCAGCATCCATTCATGTCCCAAATAAATAAAGATTGCTAGTTAATTGGTCTCTATAAATTGCCGCTAGTGTGTAAGTGAATGATCGTGTTGGGAGGGGGGATTTGATGAGAATGGGGTTGATTTAAAGAAAGGGGATTACTGTACGATTAGTGTCAATAGATAGACACAAAAAGTGTAAATGGATGGTTGGGTTAGGCATGGACTCGGTGGGATGAAATACGTAGGGCAGCACAGTGGTGCAGTGGGAGAGTTGCTGCCTTACAGCACCTTGTACGTTCTCCCTGTGACCGCGTGGGTTTTCTCTGGGTGTTCCGTTTTCCTCCAGCACACTAAAAATGTTTACGTTTGTAGGTTAATTGGTTTCTGTAAAATTGTTTGTAAGTTTGAAGGATCATGCTAGTGTACGGGGTAATCGCTAGTCGGAGTGAACTCGGTGGGCCAAAGGGCCTGTCTCCATGCTGTATCTCTGAAGTCTAAATCTGTCTCCATGCTCTATAACTCTGTTAAAAGCCAATAAGAGGTGTATTCCATATTATTGACTAGCTCAAAGTTAACATACTATTTAGTATCTCACTTACCTCTGAAGCGGCAATAGATATATTATCAGTAACTATTAAAAAGAGAAAACTTAGTAGATTGTTAAATGAAATATCTCTCCTATATATTTCAATTTGGTACTCCATTTGAGACTGGGTGAAAAAGTGTTGGCCCTTCGTCAACATTAGCCCATTGATTACGGAAGATAAAAATTGGCATAGTTTGAGCTTTTGTCTTCAGCAAATACTAGGAAGATCAGTTTTAAGCCTAGGACTATTTGCTGTGCCTGTGAAATGGAACAAGCATGAAGTATTGATACCTAAACGAGATGCAAAGTAAGCCCTTATGAATATGAATGTTAATTTTAACCGTGCAATAGGTATTATACAGAATTTGTAAATGTGAGCATTGTTTTGTTTACTGAGGCATGATAAATTAACAGCCACAGATGAACATACTAATATTTTCTTTTGTATTAGGAAACTGATGTTCATGCAAGCACATCGGGAAATGATGCACCAGAAATGGACCTAGCTGTAAATCACAAGGGTGATTACCAGGCAATGGGGCTACAGTTTTGCAAGTGGTTTTATCATCTTCTGAACTCCCAAAATCCTTTACTACAGGAACGGTCATCAGAGTGGGGCCCACAGCACTTTTGGGAAGATGCCAAACTTAAGTTTTCATACCGAACTTTAGAGCAGCAGTTGGAGGAGTACACTGGTGCGGTTCTGGTCAGCCTCCGTTTATTAGCACTGACAAAGGATGAGCATCTATTCCTGAATCCCAACCTGACTGGCGATGGACTAAAGTGCATCCATTCACCTCATGGATTAGTTATTATTGCAGTAGCTGGCACAATTCACAGGGATGCAGTCTGCCTTGGAGTTTTTGAGCAGATCTTTGGTCTCATCCGCTGTCCAAATAACGAGAATAATTGGAAGATGAAACTTATTCATCTCAAGATCACTGGTCAAGGTGCAATGTCGTCTCTTATGTCGAATGAGGCATCGCAGCCACCCATCATCAAATATGAATCCAATGAGCTACTGCAAGTCTTTGAAGAGAACGCAGTGGGAGTTTATGATTGAGGCTATGACGATCTGTTAGACCGTAGTGAAGAACTGCTTTATAAACTTGCATTGAGGCTTTAAACATACACCGGATGACAAGACAATATATTGCAATGCCACCTGTACTGCAATTCGTGCTTGGATGTAACTAATGGTTCTCCAAAAAAACAATTAAAAACTCGCAAAATGCTGAACTTGTTGCTTATGCAATGTACTAGTCGGATAGGTAACCTTGCTAAAATCCTTAGTCTTTTTTCTTAACAAAGAAAGAATGTTATTTGGTCTAATACCATCTTGTTACCGATGGACTGGTGTTAAAGATAATAACCACTATAAAAACAAAATTTCTTCAGTTTGTGTCTTTTGACTACCAACAGCACAAATTGCACCAGTGAGAATATTTAATACATTTTTCAACATTTTCTTTGCTGGCAGCTCTGTTTGCTAATAAACTTCTTTTTGGAAATGGAACTATTGATGGTTAACATGCTTCAATCATAAACACAATTGCAGACAATGAATCTACCATGGAATATGAATGTATTTTTTTTTAATGATTTCTGTGAAATGCCGGCGTACGCAAAGATAAAAATAAAACTAAATTGGTCACTAATACTATCATTGAACACTTTCAATTATATAATTTGCAGGAGCCATTATCTACATTCACATATGGTGCCATATATTAATAATTTGCTATTTCTTATTCTCCAGATGCAAAGAGAAACCACCAATGACTGCAATCTGTTTAGAAGACAGCTGGAAAGAGATTTTGCACTGATTAGTGGTTAAAATAATTTTCCAGACAACTATAGGCCGAAAACACCATTTTACTTCGGAGTCACGTGAGTGACTACGTGAAGAACCCCATCCAGCCGCATGCGCATCATTACGCCAGACGCATGCACAGCGACCGGATGGAGTAACAGAGCTCCTCCAGCGGTAAGTTTAAAACACCTCGAGGTAAGTGCTAAACTTAGTTTGGAGGTTGCTTTCTGTAGGTACGCTTGGTTTAACAGTTCAGCACATACCAAAATGCAGAAAGCTACGAACGTGAAGGGGAGGCGCCCCCCTAGCAAAAGTTTGGAAGACCGCGGGAGTGCGGGTAGCGGGTTCCCGCCGAGCTCATCTATATCATCGTTAACAGGGGGGGTTAACGACTGCAGACGCATTGCCTGTGAGCAGCGCCGCCGCGCCAGTGTGGCGTAAGGCCACTTTGAAGTCTGCTAGGCCCATTGACTCAGAGTCGGGCCAGGAGGAGTCACCTCCGCAAGTGGAGACCGTTTCTAAACGGCTAAACATTGTCTCTGTACTGTACACTGACAATGACAATTAAAATTGAATCTGAATCTGAATCTAAATGAAATCGAGGTCCGGTTGGAGAGGATAATCGCAAAGGATGCACTCTGGGGGTACGAGTGGTGTCCACGCCGGGCTGATGGAGAGCCTGTGCCAGCAGCACCTGCAATAGGGCTGCTTGATCGCTCCCTCATGGAGGAGGAAAGCTTGACGGGTCGGGTATACTGACGGCGAACCAGTGGGTGAACACAGCCCAGGGGGTGAAGGGCATGAGGTTACAATACCTGATTTGGCTGCAAAATTTGCCATTCCCCAGAGGCAGGAGAGCCATTGGGGCAGCAGTTGTCCACAAGCATAAATTATTTGCTCTCCCATCAGCTTCAAGACCTGGTACTGGATGATACTATTAAGAAATATGAAACCCTGGTTGACTGTGCCTTATTGAAGGTGCCGGTGGTGAACCATCTTATACAAAGACAAAGGACATTCATTATCACATACACCAATTGGTGCAGTGAAATTTGACTTGCCAATGCAGCACATGAATAAAGATAATACACAACACTAGAGTATTTAACAAAAAACATAAAAAACATCCCCCCAGAATGGTTCCCACTGTGGGGAAAGGCGGCAAAGTCCAGTCCCCATCCCCAGTTCACCAGTAGTCGGGCCTATTGAGGCCTCTGCAGCTGCTGCTATGACAGCCCGATGCTTCAGGCCCACTCGCCGGATGATGAAGTTCTGGCAACGGGTGAACACTCTCAGCGGCCCAAAGTGTCAGGAGTGGCCGCTTCTCCCCGGAGTTCCTACCTCCTGTAGTCCACGGGCCACGCTGGTCGGAGCTCCGACTCTGGTGATCTCGGCGTGAGATCCCAGGCTTCGTGGTTTTTAAAACACAGCGCCGCCCGCCCGCGGCTGGAAGGTTCACAGACCGCAGACCGCAGCTCCGCGATGTTGCAGTCGGTGGTCCCAGCCCCTCCGAAGCTCCACCGCACAGTGACCAGGGCAAGGCATCGCCCACTCCGCGTTGGCGCCCCAGCGCTGTGTACTGCCGCCGAAACTGAAGTCCCGGCCAGTCCTAGCAGGAAACACCGCTCCAGACTGCCGGTAGGCCGCGAGGAAGGGGCGAAGATACGGCCCAGAGAAAAGCTGCATCTCCGACCAGGTAGGGACTGAGAAAATAGTTTCCCCCTTCTTCCACCCCCCCCCCCCCCCCCCCCTCTACATAAAAAGACTAAAGACCTCCATATGGGAACAAATGGGGATTGCAGTTTGGGCACAAGAGCTAAAACTTCAGCGGGTGCTGAAATTGCTTGCTGCAGGTATTACTGCGTTCACCAGAACGGTGGATGAGGGACGCCTATCAGAAGCACATCACGATGCTTTGGGGCTTCTGTGCAGTGCACATTTTGAGGTGAACTGCTTAAGAAAGAGTGCCATACGCCCAAATATTCACCCTAAGTTGCATCGCTCTGTAAGCCTAGCATTGTACAGTTGCCTAATCTGCTATTTGGGGAGGACCTCACAAAGCAAGTTAAAGAACGATGATGAGGCAAAGACTGGGGTTAATAAAAGTGCCGACGAGCAGCAAAATGGGTCGGAGGCAATTCCCCTATCGACGGGGTGCAATGACGGGCTGGTGAAGGGACGAGCCGTTCATTCACGAACATACGAAGCTGGCAACCTGCCACAGCCACACGGGGAAGGATGGATAGAGCTCTAGGGGCTAGTGGAGTCAAGGGATATGGGGAGAAGGCAGGCACGGGTTATTGATTGGGGATGATGATCACAACCGTGATTTCAGCCATGATCACAATGAATGGCGGTGTTGGCTCGAAGGGCTGAATGGCTTCCTGCACCTATTTTCTTTGTTTTTCTCCTGATAGAATGAAATTAAGTGGGAACGATATTCAAGTTGGGGGCAGCTTACACTTGTTCCTAAAAGAATGGCAGGAGATAACATCAGATTTGTTTGTGCTGTGCAGTATAGAAGGGTTTCGAATTGAATTCTACCCTAATTTGTGTCCACCCACTCAGCATGTTCCAAGTCGGACACTCGTTTTCTCACATGAAGAAAATATGCATATACAGGCAGAACTTGAGGTATTATGCAGTAAAGGGGTGATTGAGAAGTCGGTTCATCAACTCCACCAGTTTGTATCAAATATATTTCCTAGGTCTAAAAAGGATGGGGGATGTTGAATCATTCTGGACCTGACGAGCCTTAACCCTTTTGTACACTTCAAAATGGAGACTTTTCTAATGGCTAAATAGCTGATTTCCAAAGGGTGTTATATGGCAAGCATAGATCTTAAAGATGCATACTACTCAGTGTCTGTTCATTGAGATGATAGGAGGTATTTTAAGTTTAGCTGGATGAGTCAATTATGGCAATTCAAAGCACTGCCTAATGGATTAACCTCAGCTCCTAGATTGTTTACCAAATTGTTAAAACCTGTTCTAGGGCTACTCCGAGCTCAGGGTCATGTTGTAATGGACTATTTGCTGAATCATTAACTATTTGCTGAATCATCTGTTTCAGTTGTTAAACTCACTTTTGAGCAATTGGGGTTCATCATTCATCCAGGTAAATCCAAATTAACACCAGTTAAAATTATTGATTACTTGGGTTTCACCATTAACTCAGATCACATGTTAGTGACTCTGCCCAGTGATAAAAGGCAGCAGTTAATTGAAGGTTGTATCAAGCTCCTTGGTGAACAACAAACTTCAATAGGCAGGTGGCCAGTTTAATTGGTAAGTTGGTGGCTGGTTTTCCAGCTGTGCAGTATAGACCTCTGCATTATCAACAATTACAACGAGCAAAAGAACAGGCACTGAGGACACAGGCAGGTCATTTTGACAGGCCCATGGGATTGCCAGCTAAAGCCATTTCAGAAATACAATGGTGGATCACAAATGTCTCAAGGGGTTCCAAGGACGTTTTGGTTGAACCACCTTCCATAGTCTTACAGACTGATGTTAGTGCTCTAGGTTGGGATGCTACTGATATGTCTTCCAGTTGTGGAGGCAGATGGAATAGTGATGAGACATCCCTTGTGCAACTGCGAGGGATTAATTATTCAGAGCTTTTGAGAACCTTTATGGACTTAAAGCTTATTGCTCTACCAAGATTCACTTGAATGTGCAGGTTTAAATTGACAACACTACAGCAGTGGCTTATGTTAATCACATGGGTGGAATTGTCGGAATCTTATGACAGATTGGCCAATCGTATCTGGGGCTGGTGCATTGACAAAAACATTTGGCTTTCAGCAATCTACTTACCAGGTAGATTCAACATAGTGGCAGACGCAAGGTCACGCCAATTCATTGACAACATAGAATGGATGTTGAATCCGGACATATTTAATGATGTTGTTGCTTGATATGGAATGCCAGATATTGATTTGTTTGCTTCTAAACTAAACCATCAGTTGCCTTAATACTGATCATGGGGCAGCAGCGGTCGATGCATTTTTGTTGCATTGGGGTGGAATGGTTTTATATGCATTTCCTCCAATCTGTATCATCATTCGATGCCCGCAAAAAAATCAATCAGGACTCTGCTTCAGGAATATTCGTAGTGCCAGACTGGCCTACTCAGCCATGTGTTGCAGATGACTGAGTAGGCCAGATTTGTAGTTCCCTCTTGTATTGCAGATGGCTATTCAGCCTCATGTGATTGTTCCCAAACATAAAAACCTACTGGTGAACCCGGTAACTGGCGATCAACATCCTTCACATGATCGTATTGATCTGCTAATTTGCAGATTCTAAGAAGGCCATACCTGGGGAGAGGACTGTCTGATCGCACCGTGGATGTTATCACATCGGCCTGGAGGGATAATATCCAGAAGCAGTACATCTCCTTGATAAGAAGTGGGAGGTGTTCTGCTTACGGCAGAATATTTCATATCAAACTGCAGGCATCACAGACGTGCTGGAGTTCTTGTCAACTCTCTATTTCAATCATAAGTTAAGCTATAGTGTGATCAATATAGCAAGAAGTGCTCTGTCCTCATATT
The DNA here is from genome assembly GCA_963514005.1 of Raja brachyura. Next base: position 18,381,032 of record OY740792.1, on the reverse strand, counting down.
TACCCATGGAGTCAGAATTATATTCTGTGGGGACACATCCTTTAGTTTCTAGATTTATGAAGGGAGTTTTTAATTCCAATCCTCCTCTGCCCAGGCATTCGGTTATCTGGAATGTAAGCAAGGTTCTTATGCTTCTTCGTCAGTGGACTCCTGTCACAGCCCTGACTTTGCCCAAACTCACCATGAAGGTAGTCATGCTTATGGCATTTTTTTTCAACCCATCATGTGCAGACATTACAGAGGCTGTGACTAGATATGATAGATGTATCGGCAGGTGCCATTACTTTTTATATCTATAATTGCTCAAGCGGAGTAGAATAGGGGTGATGGGGTGTAAGATTATCTTTTCGGCATACCCCACAGATTCCCGCCTATGTGTAGTGCCATGTTTGTTATATTACATTGAGGTTACCAGAACACTAAGAGGGGAGGAATCAGCATTATTTATTAGCCACCAAAAAACGCATAGAAAGGTGTCGGTTCAAACTATTTCAAGGTGGCTAAAGCAGGTGCTGGTTTACGCTGGGATTGACACTGACAATTTAAATCTGACAAATTGATGAGGGAGACATCAATTTCATCGACCAGGGCGATGGATGTCCCTATAGACCATATCCTCGTGGCCGCAGGATGGTCCAGTGAACTGATGTTCCAAAAATGTTGCCATATCAGGGGTATTTGCCGATTCTGTTTTAAGTTCAGTTTTATAGTTTCCCCTGGGATAGAAGGGGTTACTATTGTTTCGTTATAAATAAACCATTAATTTGTTTCAAGCAATGTTAAGTTTGAAGCATTACTGATTAATTTCTCATTGTAAGTCAATCAATGCAGTGAGATGCCGGGATTTGAATGTGGCATGAAATCACAGAGCTTTGAAATCTTCACGTAGTCACTCACATGACTCCGAAGTAAAATAGTAAGATTAAACAAGAACTTACCAGTTTGAAGTTTAATCATTATTTTATGAGGTGTTACGATAAGGGACTATGTTCCCTCCACTCCCAGCCCTCATAAACGTCATCTGGTAGTTCTAGTCTTCTCTCATCTTACAATTATACTTCAGTCACTATTACCTGTGATTTCACACCGCTGCTTTGAAGATTGATGCGCTTGCGGCTGGACGGGGTTGTTCACGTAGTCCCTCATCGTAACTGGTAAGTTCTCATTTAATCTTACTATTATGCCTATCATTTTGCTGAATGTATTGTAAATTAGTGTGAGAAAGTGAGCATTGTGGAATGAATGATTAATTGGTCACTGCAAATTGTCCCTGGGTTGTAAGTGAATGGTAGAATCGGGGGAAGCTGATGAAATTGTGGGGACATGGAATAATTGTAGGATCAGTGCAAATGGGTGATTGATCGATTTGAAGGCTGAGGGGCTTGTTTCTGTGTTTTTTTAGTTTTACAAATGCAGCATGGAAACAAGCCCTTCACCCCACCGAGTCCACCCTGACCATCTATCACTCGTTTCTCACTAGTTTTATGTTATCCAACTTTATCATCCACATTAGGGACAATTTATAGAGGCCAATTATCCTTTAAACCTGGATGTATGGGAGGAAACCGGAGCAGCAGGAAGAAACCCACGCAGTCAGGGAAAACATGCAAACGTCACACAGGCAGCACCCGAGGTCAGGAGGGAACACATGTTTCTGTACTTGTGAGACAACTCGACCAGCTGTGCCACTTTACTTACAGTGCCCTCCATAATGTTTGGGACAAAGACCCATCTATCATTTGATTTATTTGCCTCTGTACTCCTTAATTTGAGATTTGTAATAGAAAAATATCACATGTGGTTAAAGTGCACATTGTCAGATTTTAATAAAGGCCATTTTTATACATTTTGTGGTTTCACCATCTAGAAATTACAGCAGTGTTTATGCATAGTCCCCCCATTTGAGGGCACCATAATGTTTGGGACACATGACTTCTCAGGCGTTTGTAATTGCTCAGGTGTCTTTAATTGCCTCGTTAATGCAGGTATACGAGAGCTCTCAGCACCTAGTCTTTCCTCCAGTCTTTCCATCACCTTTGGAAACTTTTTGCTATTTATTAACATGAGGACCAAAGTTGTGCCAAAGAAAGTCAAAGAAGCCATTATGAGACTGAAAAACAAGAATAAAACTGTTAGAGACATCAGCCAAACCTTAGGCTAACCAAAATTAACTGTTTGGACTGGCAGGCCATGAAAGACCTCAACAGCTGATTACAGAAGAATTCTCCCTATAATAAAGAAAACTCCCCAAGCACCTGTCCGACTGATCAGAAACATTCTTCAGGACTCGGATGTGGATTTGTCAATGGCCAATGTCTGCAGAAGACTTTATGAACAGAAATACAGAGACTACACTGCAAGATGCAAACCACTGGTTAGCTGCAAACATCGGATGGCCGGGTTACACTTTGCCAAGAAATGCTTAAAAGAGTAACCACAGTTCTGGAAAAAGGTCTCATCTGTCCACAAGAGGTCAGGAAAAGGCCAGACGTCAGGCAGGTTCAACAGTAGTTTAATGTCACAGCGAGAACATCACACACCCCCGAGAGGGACCTCGGGAAACCCTATGGCAGACCAACGCCCCTGTCACTCAATAGTCAAGGAGGATGACCCAAGGAGTGGCCTAACCCCCCCCCCGGGGACCATCACAGGACACCCCCCCCCCCCCCCCCCCAAGAACCCGAGGCATGGAACAGACAGGAGGGGCATACACGGTGGCCAGCCTGGGTGTACACCATGCTCAGCACAGGAACAGGTGCAGAGGATGGTGTAGCCACTAGAGGAGGTACCCTAGACGGAGGGCGCCCTCGCTTACAGGGCCGCGCTACCAACACCGGCCGATCAATATTAATATGTTCCGGCTTCAGCAGAGGGAACGTGTGGATGGAAGGACCCATGATGAGACGTGGGCACCAGCGCCAGCTTGCCCATGGTCTGCCAAAGACGTTGCAGAGCGTCCGAAGGCTGCTCCACCTGGCCCCGTGCCGGCGGGACGAACTCCCTGGGCACCGTCAACGGAGACCCATACACCAACTCGGCGGAGGAGGAGGTGGCCAAGTCCTCCTTGGGTGCGGTGCAGATCCCCCGCAAAACCCACGGGAGAGTGACACCCAGTCCGGATCATTGAGCCACGCCTTCAGGGCATCCTTGAGTTGGCGGTGTAACCGCTCCACCAGTCAGTTCGCCTGCTGCCGTTGTGTGGTGTAGGCGAACCCCCAGGAGGCGTGCCATGGGCGATCCAGTGAACTGAGGCCCCAGGTCGGATGTTACGTCCAATGGCACCCCGAACTGGGCGATCCAGTGCGCCACCAAGGTTCGAGCACAAGTGGCCGTTGAGGAATCAGGTACTTGAATGACTTCAGGCCACCGCATGAAGCGGTTCACCACGGTGAAGAGATAGGTCATGCCCCGGGACGGCGGCAGCAGCCTCACGATGTCCATGTGAATGTGGTCAAACCACTGCCGAGGGATGGCGAACTCCTGCAACGGTGCATGCGCGTGTCGCTGCACCTTGGCGGTCTGGCACGGGATGCAGGTGCGCGCCCAATGTCCAACCTCCTTCCGCAGCCCATGCCACATGCAGCGGGAGGGTACAAGGTCCGTTGTCGCCCGGATGGAGGGATGCGCAAGCCCATGGAGCACCTCAAACACCCTGCCCCGTCGGGCGATGGGGACGATGGGTCATGGGAGACATCGCACAACAACATTGCGCCCCCAGGACCACAGATAACGTCTTCCAACTGCAAACCCGATACTGTCGTGCGATAGGCAGCCATCTCCTCATCAACCAGCTGCGCGGCTGCCAGGGCGAAATAATTAATACCCTCAGCGACTTGGACAACCGTGTGAACCGCAGGTCACAATACGGCATCGGCCACCCTATTGTGTTTGCCCTCGACGAAGAGGATGGTGGTGGTGTGCTCGGACACATACGCCAACTGTCTCTGCTGCCGGGCCGGGTCTGAAACCTTGGCGAACGCGAAGGTTAGCAACTTGTGATCCGTAAATGCAGTAAAAGGCCACCCCTCCAGGAGGTAGCGAAAGTGGCATACAGGACAAGGAGCTCGCCGTCGAAAGCACTGTAACGGTGCTGAGCACCACTGAGATGCCCGCTGAAGAAGGCGAGTGGCCGCCAGAATCCATCAATGAGTTGCTCCAACACTGCCCCAACCGCAACCTCAGAAGCATCCACCGTCAAGGGTGGATGAGAATCGTGGCCCCAGCCAGTGCCTCCTTAGCACTCTCAAATGCCGCTGTTGCTTTGTCGGACCACTCAACCTCCCTGCGATTACCAGCAATCAGGTGGAAAAGCAGACGCATGATTGCGGCAGCTACAGGCAAGAAACGGTGATAAAAGGGGACCATCCCACAAATTCCTGTAGGCCCTTAACTGTGGTCAGATGGGGGAACCTGCGGACAGCATCCACCCTGGCGGCAGAGGCACCACACCCTGTGGAGTTACATGGTGGTCGCGGAAATCGATGGCTGTCAACCCAAAACGGCACTTGGACGAGTTGATGACAAACCAAAGTTGCTGAGATGCTGACACAGCTGACGGAGGTGAATGCAGTGCTCCTGCCGCGATCGGCTGACCACGAGTATTACCTAGTACACAAATACGAAGTCCAGGCCGCTGAAAGGCCTGCGCAGCGTTCTTCAAAACAAACAGCATCTGTACAAATTAAAATGGTGTTATAATGGCTGTCTTAGGGATATCGTCGGGGTGGACCAGAATCTGGTTGTACCCTCGCACGAGTTCCACCTTGGAGAACACCGATGCTCCGGCCAGATGGGCATGGAAGTCCTGGATGTGCGGGACTGGGTACCTATCGGTGACGGTCGCATCATTCAGACGACGATAATCCCTACACGGGAGCCAGCCCCCACCCGCTTTGGGGACCATGTGGAGAGGTGATGCCCATGGGCTATAGGAGGGGCGCACGATGCTCCATCAGGCAGAACTCCTCCTGAGTCAGACGAAGCTTGTCTGGCCCGGGCATGCACAGGTAGTAGGAATATGGTGCCCAACCCCCGTGATTGGGGACGGAGGAGCAGGTGGGGTTCGAGGATGTCCGGAAAATCCGCCAGGATGCGCACAAAAGTCGCATCCACGGATAACAGGGGGCCATCAGGGTGCGATACGGGATCACTTATGCGGAGGAAGACTAGCTCCAGTGTGACGGAGTGCATTGGGCGCCGCCGCTTGACATCCACGAGCAGTGAATGGGCTCGAAGGAAGTCGGCGCCCAGCAGCGAAACATCAGCAATGACGAACTGCCACGAAAAGCAGCTGCGGCCAAAGTTGAGGGAGATGGTGCGAACTCCGTAGGTGCGAATAGAGCTCTCCGTTCGCCATGGTGAGGAGGGGGCTGCGTTTGCCCGCACGGATGGAGGGAGGCAGAACACTCACTTTTGACCCAGTGTCCACGAGGGATTGACCCCCAGTGCAGCAATCCCTTCAATTCATCGAAGACGCGATGAATATGGCCGGCCGCCGAAGGAATCACTGACGACCGGTCCCTTCGTTTCCCATGAACGAACAGGGTGGGCGACATTGCCTTGTCCATGAATCGCAGACTTCAAGCAGTCATTGCATGCAAAGGACATGTAACAAAATACTAAACATGACTACTTTCATTTACATTACATTGCTTTGTCCCAAACATTATGGTGCCCTGAAATGGAGGGACTATGTATAAACACTGTTGTAATTTCTGCATGGTGAAACCAAAATGTATAAAAATGGTCTTTATTAAAATCTGACAATGTGCACATTAACCATGTGTGATTTTTTCCTATTACAAATCTCAAATTGTGGAGTAGAGAGGCAAATAAATAAATGATGGGTCTTTGTCTCAAAGATTACAGAGGGCACTGTACATTGCATGCTGTATCATTTTCTACGACTCCCAAAGGCTGGTTCCTCAGAGTCGCGTAACAAATCAAAACCAGGGTCAAGTTTATATAAGAAAAAAAGTCTTTAATTGTAACACTAAACAAAACCCGAACCTGATTTTAAAGAACACGGTCAGGGACCAGAATTGGCTATAAAATAATATATAATGGTGCTCCAGCCAGCCCTTAATGGACCGTCGGACTGCAGACTCTAAACTGCCTATATAGCCCTAACTCTACAACCAAAAATACCCGAAAACTCTCAGGTCATCCCTTCCGTCCCAATAGAACATTAATTTACAAAAGTATATCACAAATATACAAAGTGCAGTGCCATGCGGCCAGGCCTCATGCAGATCAGCCCGGCAGCTCTTCCTCCAGAGATCTATCTTGAAGAGAGAGAGAATTCTGGGAGCTTCTGCCTTTTAAAGCTCCCGATGAGTCATCTGATGTTGCTGGGCCAATCGGGTACAGAAGCTGTTAACCCCTTGGTTACTGGCTCCCAGCCACGGCCTGCAGAGAACAGACAGGTAAGTGCAGTATTCAACAGGAGGGGGGGGGGGGGGGGGGGGGGGGGGGAGTACCTAACACCCCCACCCAAAGATACTGAATAAGCTTCTGAAGAAATTATTCAGTCTTAAAACTCTATTGGCGCGACAAGGCGTCAGCCAAGACATTATCCTTGCCCCTGATGTGTCTGAACTCGAGGTTGTATTCTTGGAGCTGCCAACTCCAGCTCATTAACCTCCGTTTTTATTTTTCATGCTCTGCAAAAAAACTAAAGGGTTATGATCCGTGAATACGATGACTGGGACATTCGAGGAGCCCACATAAACCTCAAAATGATTCAGAGACAATACACAGCAAGGGTTTGTTTCTCAATGGTGGAGTACCACCTCTGATGGGGATTAAACTTCTTAGAGAAGTACGAAAGTGGATGTCCCACCCCATCTGAAGCATCCTGTATAAGAACCCCACCAATCCCACGATCACTAGCATCCACTACCAGCTTAAATGGACACTCAAAATCAGGTGCTGCAAGCACAGGTGCACGCACCAGAAGACCTTTAGTATGATCAAAGGCTTGTTGACACTCAGCGGACCACACAAAAGCTACTTTCAGACTCAGCAAATCCATCAAAGGAGCAGCCACTGCAGAGAAGTTTGGACAGAACCCCCTATAGTACCCAACCATAGCTAGATACCTACGGAGTTCAGTCCTAGATGTTGGAACAGGAAATGCGACAATATGTCCCACCTTGTCCTCGAGAGCACGAACCTGACCTCGGCCCACCATTTTACCCAGATACGTCACCGTGGCCTGGCCAAACTCACACTTTCCCAGATTGATCGTTAGGTTTGCCTCCGCTAGACGATAAAATACCTCCTTCAGATGACCGATGTGTTCAATCCAAGACCTGGAGCACACAACTAAATCATCAAGGTATGCTTCACAGAAGGACAAACCAGACAATACCATGTTCACTAACCGTTGGAAGGTTGCTGGTGCATTGCGCATTCCAAATGCCATCACCGTGTACTGAAGAAAGTTATCAGGCGTAACGAACGCTGAGATCTCCCTTGCCCGCCTAGTCAAAGGAACTTGCCAATACCCTTTTAGCAAGTCCAATTTAGACACCAAAGATGCACTTCCCACATGATCCACGCAATCCTCCATCCGTGGAAGAGGATAGCAATCCGGCTTAGCTACAGCATTCACCTTCTGAAAGTCCGTGTAAAACCTCTCCCCCCCATTAGCCTTCGTAGCCAGTAGACACGGAGAACTCCACGGACTACAACTAGGTTCAGCAATTGCATGCTGCAGCATATAGTCAACCTGACCTCTTAGGCGCTGATGCTTGTCAGGATTGACCCGATACTGATGCTGTTTAATTGGCGCAGCACCGGCCACGTCAATGTCATGCTGCAGCAAAGATGTCTGAGAAGGCACATCCGAGAACAGTGACCCATTTGACCCCACCAAAGCAAGCAGATCATCACGCTGACTTTCAGACAAATGAGACAACCACAAGGGAAGCGACTACAAAGCTTCAGAGTTGCACAGCTTTCCCTGCGTCAGTGCCACAGACAACCGTGCCTCACCCACATCACCACCCGTGTCAGGGGGCAGCACTGTTACAGCCAAAACTGGCTTAGACAAAATCGAAGGACACAGCTCCTCCCCATCAACCCGTACATGCTCCTGCTCATGGTACTGCTTCAGCATGTTGACATGACAGAGCTGAGTCTTACGCCTCCAATCAGGGTACCAATAACGTAATCCCTTGCACCAACCTTCTTAACCACCTGATAGGGACCACTATACCGAGCCTGCAGACTGGAACCAGGAATAGGCAACAGTGGGGTGCCGCAAGGCTCAGTGCTGGGACCCCAGTGCTGGGACCCCAGCTATTTACAATATATATTAATGATTTGGACGAGGGAATTCAATGCAACATCTCCAAATTTGCAGATGATACCAAGCTGGGGGGTATAGTTAGGTGTGAGGAGGATGCTTGGAGGCTGCAGGGTGATTTGGATAGGCTGAGTGAATGGGCAGATGCAGTACAATGTGGATAAATGTGAGGTTATCCACTTTGGTGGCAAAAACATGAGGGTAGACTATTATCTGAATGGTGGCAGATTAGGTAAGGGGGAGATGCAACGAGACCTGGGTGTCATGGTACACCAGTCATTGAAAGTAGGCATGCAGGTGCAGCAGGCAGTGAAGAAAGCAAATGGTATGTTAGCATTCATAGCGAAAGGATTTGAGTATAGGAGCAGGGAGGTTCTACTGCAGTTGTACAGGGTTTTGTGAGGCCACACCTGGAGTACTGCGTACAGTTTTGGTCTCCAAATCTGAGGAAAGACATCCTTGCCATAGAGGGGGTACAGAGAAGATTCACCAGACTGATTCCTGGGATGTCAGGACTTTCATATGAGGAAAGATTGGATAGACTCGGTTTGTACTCGATGGAATTTAGAAGATTGAGGGGGGATCTTATAGAAACCTACAAAATTCTTAAGGGGTTGGACAAGCTAGATGCTGGAAGATTGTTCCCGATGTTGGGGGAGTCCAGAACAAGGGGTCACAGTCTAAGGATAAGGGGGAATTCCTTTAGGACCGAAATGAGGAAAACATTCTTTACACAGAGAGTGGTGAGTCTCTGGAATTCTCTGCCACAGAAGGTAGTTGAGGCCAGTTCATTGGCTATATTTAAGAGGGCGTTAGATGTGGCACTTGTGGCTAAAGGGATCAGGGGGTATGGAGAGAAGGCAGGTACGGGATACTGAGTTGGATGATCAGCCATGATCACATTGAATGGCGGTGCAGGCTCGAAGGGCCGAATGGCCTACTCCTGCACCTATTTTCTATGTTTCTATGTTTCTATGAGCAGTGGCAAGATTACTCATTGCCAGTTCACATGCCCTCCGCAGTCTAGACCTAAAAGTACAGACGTGGTCTAAAATACTATGTTTTGAATTCTCCTGCAACCATTTCTCCTTCAGGACCCTCAACGGACCACGAATTGTATGTGCGAACACCAGGTCAGCAGGACTGACCCTAAAGACTCCTGCACGACCTCACACACCGCAATCATAACTAGATGAACCCCCTCATCCCAGTCTTTTTCAAACTCCAGGCAGTAAGTCCTCAACATAGATTTCAAAGTCTGGTGAAAGCGCTCGAGAGCTCCCTGGCTCTCAGGATGATACGCACTGGAGTAACAGTGCTCAATATCCAACAACTTCCTCCAACAAGCTGTGAAGACCTTCAAATGCTGCAGAGCCTCTGCACCACCGGAACAGCCGTCACCTCAGGAGTAATGAAAACTCTACCTCCTGCCAAGTCATTCCCCAAAATCACAGAAACTCCCGCAACGGGAAAACACGGCCGTAACTCAACAGTTACTCGGCCTGAAACCAACTCGGACTCGAGATTCACGGTATGCAAAGGCACTACCATGTCTTCCAACCCGAATCCTACCACAGAGACACTGGACCCAACCGATGACTCCCCAGAAAATGGCAGTACACTATCCAATATAAAGGACTTAGTAGCACCAGTATCACGCAAGATCGATACTGGAACTCTGACCCCCATTTTCTAGAGAAACAAAACCTTTTGTGATGAACGCAGCATAATTACTACATTCATCTGACGCAGACATCCCAGGAGCCACAGGTGCTTTTTGTGTACCAACCAAAACCACAGGCTTTGCATTTTTCCTGAGCAGGACGGGACACGACCTTACGATGTGCCCGCTCTCTTTACAATAGTAGCACACAGGACCTTCCTTAGTCCTGAGACCTCCGTCAACCTTATCAGCTCAGACCTCCCCCTGTATCACTGTGCTGACACTTGCAGGCACAGAAACAGCTTTGACACTGCCACCGGCGACACCACCGCGATTAAACGGCCGTGCACCAAAACTACTGGACCGCCCAACAAACTCTGTTTTATGAGTCAATACATACTCATCTGCTAACATATAACATATAACAATTACAGCACGGAAACAGGCCATCTCGGCCCTTCAAGTCCGTGCCGAACAACTTTTTTCTCTTAGTCCCACCTGCCTGCACTCATACCATAACCCTCCATACCCTTCTCATCCATATGCCTATCCAATGGCATATAACACTATGGCCTTAGACACGTCTGTCACCTTCTGCTCATTAAGATAAGTAGCAACCCTCTCAGGGAGACAGTTCTTAAAGTCTTCCATAATCGTCAAGGCCCGCAGCAGCTTAAAATCGTTCACTCCTTGAGAAGCGCACCACCTGTCAAAAAGTGCCTCCTTCTCCCAAGCAAACTCCACATAAGTCTGACTATCAAACTTCCTAAAGCGCCGGAACTTCTGCCGGTACGCCTCTGGAACTAATTCATAAGCCCTTAATACCGTAGACTTCACACACTCATAGTCCAGACTGTTTTCAAGTGATAAAGACGAGTACGCCTCCCGTGCTTTACCCACAAGGACACACAGCAATAGCAAGGCCCACATGCCCTTAGGCCACTTCAAGGACGAAGCTACCCGTTCAAACACTGCAAAATACTTGTCTACATCCTTCTCATTAAACGGGGGAACCAGGCGGATGTTCTTGCTCATATCAAACTCCCTTTCCCCAGAAGGAACTCGGGAGGCATTCAATTCCTTTTCCCATATCTCGAGGTGTTTAATCTCAAGGTCTTTCTCTCTTAAGGCCCTCTCCTCCTTTATCATTGCAAGCTCCTCCTTTTTCATTGCAAGCTCTAACTCCTTCTCTCTTAAGGCTAACTCCTTCAATCGAATGAGGTCCTCCATTTTCTGACCAGGCTGTGTAGAAGCTAGAGGACTTTCTTCCTCAGCAGGCAATACCCCACTCTTTTTCAACTCAGACCATAACACCGACTGTATAGCCTGTTTCCTCGAATGCTTATCAACAGACAACAGTCTGCCAGCAATAACAACTGCTCCTTCATACATTTGTCAAACAACTCCTGACTAGGAGCCTCAGTAAAGTCCTCCACTTTAAACTCCATATCAAATGTCAGGACCAAAAAACCAGCCAAACCCTGGGCACAAGTGTCACCACAAATGGAAGCGAAAAAAAAAATCCGCTCACAACACAGACTTCCTCAGACACCAGAAGTCTACCAAAAAAAAAAAAATCAAACTGCCTGGGGTCCTCAAAGCTTAGGACGAGCCCCCATTTTGTTACGACTCCCAAAGGCTGGTTCCTCAGAGTCGCGTAACAAATCAAAACCGGGGTCAAGTTTATATAAAAAAAACAGTCTTTAATTGTAACACTAAACCTGGCTCCCAGCCACGGCCTGCAGAGAACAGACAGGTAAGCGCAGTATTCAACGGGGGGGGGGGGGGGGGGGGGGGGGGGAGAGTACCTAACACATTCCATAATTATATTGTATTCCATTGTATGTTTACACTCGCTATATTTAAGAGGGAGTTAGATGTGGCCCTTGTGGCTAAGGGGATCAGAGGGTATGGAGAGAAGGCAGGTACGGGATACTGAATTGGATGATCAGCCATGATCATATTGAATGGCGGTGCAGGCTCGAAGGGCCGAATGGCCTACTCCTGCACCTAATTTCTATGTTTCTATGTTTCTATAACCATGACTATGACCATGACCATGGGTATGGGGAGATGGCAGGAGAATAAAGTTCGGAGGGAGAGATAGATCAACCATGATTGAATGGCGGAGAAGACTTGATGGGCCGAATTACCTAATTCTGCTCCTATCACTTAAGACCTTATCTGTAATTATTTTGGGTGGCTGAATAGCTGTTGACAAGGAAGCAGTTAAAAATTCTGCAGGTATGCAGCTGATGACGTTTCCTATTTAGGCCAGCTGACTGAGTTTCGATTTCCCATTGTGCAATTCTATTTTTGCTTTAGTTGTTTCACTTTCATCTAATTGGATCCACTGACAGTACTTTATTGTTTTCCAAATCAATAGGTTGTTGCTGTGGCACACGCTGTTTATTTTCCAACTGAGTTGATTTTAAACTTTTTAGTAACCACAGAGACTTAATTTAGGGGGGGAAAATGTCCAATTTTTCATTTACCCAAAGAAGTGGATGTTCTGAAATCCTAGAATTATTAGATATCAACAATTTGATGGCTCTGAAAGATACCATAGCCAGTAAGATAAATGCTTGGACTAAACACGGTAAGTACAATCATGCAATAATTAATATATAATTGGAAGATTGTGCAGAATTAATAACTTCTGTTTGTCTGTAAATTGGCAAATAGATTTTAATTATTTATAAGGGTATCATAATATCTCATAATATATTTTGCATGTAAGTGTTTCTTTTTAAACTATTTTTGGCATATAAACTCAACTCACTACTTGTGGAATATTGTATGTTTACACTTAATTAGGTTTTCCATTTGTTTAAAGTAATATGTGAACTTTTATCTGGCAATATTTCAGTAGAATTAAAAATACTGGTATTTATTTAATGCATATACTTATAGTCATTAATATTCTAGTGAATATATTTTTCTAAAAAAGAGAAAATATGGATAGTTTCACAGTTTTTTTCCCCCAGTTTTAATTCATCTTGAAGTCAATGTCTTGTAAGGATCATAAATGTTGCAGCTTTGTCGTATATGCCATTTGTTTTAGTATAAAGAATACAAATAGATGATGACAGCATGGAATCAAGCAACTACATGCAGACTGTCTAGTGTCTACATATCTAATTCAAAGGTTTCTATGTGCTACTGTGCTGTGATTATGCAGTTTTCTGACTCTCGCCTCTCACAATTTCTCAAAAATACATGATAATCTTAGACAAGATGCCCCAGTTTGTCCATGTCATGTATTACCATTAATTAACATGTTGGATTTAATTTAGAGCCACAGGAACATATAGCATGGAAACAGGCCCACTTGTTCAAGCCGATTAAGTTGGCGTTCCAAGCTAGTCCCATTTGCCTGCATTTAGCTCAAAACCCTTTCTATCCATATATCTCTCCAAATATCTTTTGAAAGTCATGAATGTATCCACCTCTAACTTCCTCTGGCAGCTCGTCCCTGATATGTACTACTCTCTGAGTGAAAAGGTTGCCCCTGAAATCCATCTCAAATCTCTCCCCTCTCATCGTAAAGCTTATACCCTCCAGTTTTAGAATCCTCTATCCTGAGAAAAAGACTGCAAGCATTCATTTTATCCATGTCCTTTGTGATTTTGTGTGTCATCCCTCAACCTCCTATGCTCCAAGAAAAAAGTTCCCAGGTTATTCAGCTGCTCCCTATAACTCAGGCCTACAAGTCCCAGTAACATCCTGGTGAAAGTGGTCTTGAGGGACATTTTATTGAAACAGACAGTTATATTCCTGTCAATGTTCTCTGAAGATCCAAAATTGTCACGGTAGGTTACTTAAACAAGGTAAAATACCATGAGCTTCCTTTAAGTTTCATTTCCCAACGTTTACAGTAAAGAGCCAGGCAACAGTTTTTTTTTCATATCTCCAACACCAGCATGTACCACGCCTAAATAAATAAATGAGTCATTAGTACATACATACCTTGCCTTGGAGAATGTCTCTCGAACCCAATTTTGTCCATTTTGTTGAAATAATGCCAACTGGATCCCACAGTTGCTAACAATTTCTAAATCCCATCTCATTCCCACACTGACCTTTCTGTCCTGGGCCTCCTCCATTGCCAGAGTGAGAACACACAAACTGGAGGAACAGCACCTCGCATCCCACCAGAGTGGCTTACATCGTAATGTTATGAATATTGAATCCTCCAATTTTCCTCCCACCATACCCCCCTTTCGCCGCTACACCCTTCCCTCTCTTCACCCCCCCTTCCCTCCCCTGTGCCCCAACTCCTCTCACCTCCTCCCCATCCCGCTACTTCCCTTGGCTTCACAACCCGCAATTCTTCAAACCTGTCTCACAACTTCTGTTCTTATCCCTAGACTTTGTTCCAATCATCTGACTATGAATACCCCCCTCCCTCTCGCCTGTGTCGATCTACAGTATTACCAACCACTCTTTGTCCTGCCTCTCTCCTTTTCTAGCTTTCCTCTCCCCGTGCAATTCGTCTGATGAAAGGTCTCAACCCGAAACGTCACCGATCCATGTTCCCCAGAGATGCTGCCTGACCTGTTGAGTTACTGAAGCGCTCTGTGTCCTTTTGTGTATTAACCAGCATCTGCAGTTCTGTGTTTCCACAATATGTTTAAGACATGATTATTGCAAAGTCCACTACAGGATTTTAATTATAAATACACAATCATGATAATTAAATTGCTGGACTAATAAACTAGAGTCCCAAATCAATGATTCTACAAAAAAGTCTTGATTACCACTAGGCCAACTGGACAATTAAAATGTAGATATTTAAATATGTCTCATCAGTAACAAAGACAGTGCAATATTGGACAGATGCAATAACTGTCTTCACTGGTCTCCTTCAAGAAAATTATCTGTCATCCTGATCTGGTCTGAGCTTCTGGTGACCACAGACCCACAAAAATGTGATTGATGATCAATTGCCATCATGGGTATCTGAACAAAATACTTAGACCAAAATGTTCAGAATGTGGAATTAAAGAACTAATGTGGTTTCATAAGGTATGTCAACAACAAACACATCAAGATTAAAGAAACGAGCCACACACAGAGAAATATCATCTGGGGTGCAGTGCTGCCGGAGCTCACCGGAGCACCGCTCTGGCACCTTTGTAAAAAAACCCACAAAAAAAACCCCATGAGTTTAACTGGCGGGGTGTGGTCGGGGTAACCTAGTTGAAAGAGGGGGAAGGGGACAACCCATCACTACTGAGGTTTCCTGTAGGAGGGGAGATGGGGGGGAGCATTGGGACTCAGCAGAGTCAGACCACGTGCTGTCTGCATCATAGAGGTTGTAGGCATGAGGCTGAGCCTAGAACTCTGGCTCTGGCCCGCTGGTGGCCGGTGGAGAGGCAAGGGTCTGCGGAGTCGCTGGTCAAGGTCTGTGGGGGGGGGCTGGAGAAGAGATACGGATCGGCGTCAGCAGCATTGGTGGTCCTGGGGAGGCTGAAGGTCGGCGCCAACAGAGTGGTGGCCCCGGGGAGGCGGTGAGAGTCGACAGTCGCAACAGTTTTGGTGGTCCAGGCCTGGGTTTGGCCGGGAAGGCGGTGAGGGCCAGAGAGGTGCTGGATGTTGTTGCTGCTCCTCGTGGTGGCCATTGCGGCATCGTGGTGATTGGGCAGACGGCGCCGCGGTCCAGCGGTGGAGCTCCGGGCCTGCGAGCGGGTGGGTGGTCGAGTCGAGGAGTGTCGGTGAAGTGGCCAGTCTGGAGACGGGCAAGCTTGGGATCCTTGGTAGAGTCCAGATAGGCGAGGAAGCATTTGTTGAAGGTGTTGAATAAAGTAGAGCTGAGGTCCATTGCCTGGGTGAGGGTGTGGGTGGGTGTGTGTGAGTGAATGAGTGTTTGTGAGTCAGTGTGTGTGTGTGTGGGTGGGTGGGTGTGAGCGGGTGCGGGTGAGTGAGCGTGTGAGTGTGTGTGAAGGCCCAGAGCTGAAGGAGAGTCAGAGCAAGTTGATGCCGAGCCAGCACCTTTGTAAAAATACATGATTACCATATTTTTCTTTACTTGCTTGATAATTATATTTCATGATAATTAGTGAATGCAACCGTGCAGTAGTTTGTCATATTATTAAATAATTATATGTTTTATTGTACTAGTTACACACTGGGATGTAGTGATAGTGATCTTGGGAGACTAGTTTGCGCCCCCCCTCCCCCCGCTCCCACCAAGCAAAACCTGAAATGACGCCCTTGTTTGACAGCTCCTGCATCGAAACAATTAGCATTGCAACACTGGTTATCATAGTCCTCTCAGTTGGTGGGACAAAGTAGTTTGCAGCAGGATTCAAGTAAAGAAGGACAGCACGGTGGCGCAGAGGTAGAAGTGCCAGAGACCCCAGTTCGGTCTTGACTATGGGTGCTGTCTGTACGAAGTTTGTACATTCTCCTCGTCACCGCATGGGTTTTCTCCGAATGTTCTGGCTTCCTTCCGCACTCCAAAGATGTATAGGTTAGTAGATTAATTGGGTAGGTAAAATAGTAAATTGTCCCTAGTGTGTATTGGATAGTGTTAATCTGCATGGACGCGGTGGGCCAAAGGGCTTGTTTCTGCGCTGTATCTCTAAACTAAACTAAATTCATGCAGGAGAGGTGGGGTGCAGGATTGAGAATAAAGAGGACATCAGATGACACGACTTGTGTCTGAAGTTGGACCTTCCAACCACAACCACTCATACATCGTTATATGTCATGTTCTTCCTGTTCATAGCTCTCCAGGTGCAAGAAGGTCTGGGCACCATTAATAAATGAGGATCCATGCTACTTGCACCAGAGAAGTGAAAGCCATTGATCATATCTGACATGCGGCAGTCTGTCCACTTCCCTTTGAAATAGCAGAAAATCACCAAATATCTTATCGTGATTTGGCAACATGAGATGGTCAAATGTTGCGTACTATGTGGTGAGTGACTAATCTGCTGCCTTCCCAAAAACTTTGCAGTATCAACAGAACACATGAAGGAGCGTGATGGATTCCCTGAATAAGAAAATCTCAACATGACTCAACAAAAAGAAACCTACCTAATTATAACATCCATCTCCCCCAGTGTTCACTTCCTCCATCAATGGGATAGTAAGGTTGTGAATGAGCATCATTTACAACAGGAATGTACTCCATGTAGGAGCAATTTACCAAGACTCCTATGACAGCTTCTTACAAACCCGGCACCAGGGCAGAAAGTTCAGGAGAGTTCCAGCTCCTGATTTGTAAATACTGTGTAGCTTCATTGAAGCTTTGACTAAATCGTGGCATTCATACAAAATGTTGGAATAACCTTCAGCCACCTCTTTTCAAGGACAATTAGAAATGGGTAGAAATTGTGAGAGGCACAAAGAACAAAAAAGATTCCAAAACAAATAATGGCACCAAAATCCCCTGAACCTGAAGTTACTCCATAATGTATTTAAACAAAAATGTGCAATGAATGCTTCTCACTCACAACAAACAGAAACTATACACAACTGTCACTTAATTAATTTACTCATTCTCATAAATGAGTAAAGACACATCTGACCACAAAAGTTTTCATCAAATGAAAAGGAGGGTCTAGCATCTAGTGCTGTTTCACTCTCTCACCTTTACCCTACTAATGGGTTGATAAGTTCACAGGTGATAGGAGTAGAATTAGGCCATTTGGCCCATCAAGTCTACTCTGCATTCAATCATGGCTGATCTATCTTTCCCTCTCAACCCCATTTTCCTGCCTTCTCCCCATAACACCTTTAGTTATCACGGATCTACCAATCTCTGCCTTAAAAATATATTGACTTGGCCTCCATAGCCTTCTATGGCAATGAGTTCCACAGATTCACCTCCCTCGGACTAAAGAAATTTCTCCTTATCTCCTTCCTAAATGTACATCCTTTTATTCTGAGGCTATGACCTCTGTTCCTAGACTCCTCCACGTGGAAACATCCTGTCCAAAACCACTCTATCAAGGCCTTTCACTATTCATGAAGTTTCAATGAGGTCCACCCTCATCTTAAACTCCAGTGAGTACAAGCCCAGTGTTGTCAAATACTCAACATATGTTGCTTTACTGTCAGGGATGGAGCGGTGCTGTCATTATTGTGCACCCTGGCTCCTGAAAATAGACCAACCATAGGAATTTTATAGATAGACAGAAAAAGCTGGATTAACTCAGCGGGACAGGCAGCATCTCTGGAGAGAAGGAATGGGTGACGTTTTGGGTCGAGACCCTTCTTCAGACTGGTTAGGGATAGGGTAAATGAGAGATATAGACAATGATGTAGAGAGATAAAGAACAATGAATAAAAGACATGCAAAAAAGTAATGATAATAAAGGAAACAGGCCATTGTTAGCTGTTTGTTGGGTGAAAAATGATAAGCTTGTGCGACTTGGGTGGAGGAGGGATAGAGCGAGAGAGCAGATATGCCGGGGCTACCTAAAGTGAGAGAAATCAATATTCATACTATCATCGTTACTTTTATGCATATATTTTATTCATTGTTCTTTATCTACGTCAACGTCACCCATTCCTTCTCTCCAGAGATGCTGCCAGTCCCGCTGAGTTAATCCAGCGTTTCGCTTTAAACCAGCATCTGCAATTCCTTCCTACAGATAGGAAACTTATATTTCAATCTTCTCTAATCTATTACACAGTGTTGAAATCAGCTTTACATATTTAGCACCTGACCAATTGTTTGACAGCATTGCTCGAGTCATGTTAACTATTGTCAAACAGCGTGGAAACAGGCCCTTCGGCCCACCAAGTTCGCATCGACCAGCGATCTCTACACACACTTGGGACAATTTTACATTTATACATTCATACCATGCCAATTGACCTACAAACCTGTTTGTCTTTGGACTGTGGGAGGAAACCGAAGATCTCGGAGAAAGCCCATGCAGGTCACGGGGAGAACATACAAGCTCTGTACAGACCACCCATACTCAGGATCAAACCTGGGTCTCTGGCGCTGTAAGGCAGTAGCTCTAGTATGCCACTGTGCCGCCCTAAATTTGTTGATTGATCAGACACATAAACACTATTTTTCCTCCACTTTGCTTTACTTTCTGTCTCTTTAATCCTTTGGGCAGTAACATCAGCCTGTAGTGTACAATTAGGTTGATGTTATGAGTGCTCACCATTAAAACAAAGCAAATTGTGCAGCACATTCTGCCTGTAGAATGCTAAATGTAGGAAGCAGAGAGTTGTGCAATTTGTTATTTTCTCCTCCATAATGCTTTGCGATATCCCAAAAACTATACATTGTATTTCATTCTATGGTGTGAAATCATTTTAATTATATACTTATTTCCACTCGATGACCCAGAAAATATTAGGGGATATAGTGTCATACATCTTAATTATTTCTTTACAGCTTTCTTAACACTAAAAAATTACTTTGGAAACGGTGGAATCTTAAATCTTCCATTTCTAATATCATTGCCGATTTTAACAAACATTCTATTACCGTTTTCAATTTTAATAGTTTTTCTTATTGTCTCTTTTACTGTTCTCTTAATCTATTTTTCTTTCTGCTGCTTTAATTCACTTTCTATCCAATTGTTTGCCTGAAAATGTACTGCTCTGATTTACATTTCTTTGTTTAAAATTGACATTTCTTTGTTTAAAATTTACATGGCTGAAGGGGTTGATTGAAGCGAGATCTCTCATTTGTCCTGCATTCACACTGGTCCCAGATCCAATTTAGAGGTTCTTCCTGCCCAAAAGTCATTAAAAGGTCCATTGGCATCTTTAAGTTAAATAGATTCATACAACAGGGACACAACTCTTCACCTGCTGAGTCCATATTGATCATCATTTAGCTATTTACACAAAGCAATCTTGCATTATTTCATTACATCCCAGCCACCTTTCCTTCTATTCACTGTAACATCTACAATTCATCACCCATATGGGGCAATTTATTGTGGACAAGCAACTTTCCAACTGTAGGGGTGTGGTGGGTGGGTGGGTGGAATCCTGAACCCTGGGATAAAACCCACATGGTCACAGAGAGAACGTACAAACTCCACAAAGATAGTGTCAGGCTAGGGTTGAACTGTAAGGCAGCAAACCTAGCAGCAATGTCAATGTAATCATTCCTTCCTCATTGATGCCAGAATCTGGACATCATCCTATTACTGAAAATATAGCAACTGGTAATATTCTCATTCCCATTTACTTTCCTTGTGAGCTAATGATTGAATCTATTATTAATTTGAAAAAATATTATTTTCTGTCAAATGTAAGTACTGTGCACAGATCATACATATCCTTTTAAAATTTTCTTGTAGAAGCCATCAGAGTCATTCTGAACCACAGCCAAAGTGCCGAAGAGCTCCTAAAACGCAGGAAAGTTATGCGAGAGTCAATATTGAAGTACATAATACAACATAGTGTGACTGTATCTACTACATCAAGCAAACAACAGCTTATTGATGATGTTTTGTATTATTGGTGGAAGCTGGACTGGAATATAAAGCAATTAACAGCTGAAAGAGAACTCCAAGTTTTAGGTCGAAAACGGACGGAGGGTGTGGTGCAGAATTTAGTGACAGATGCTGCAGAAGAAAAGCTAACATCCCTGGGGCCATTAATCACAGAGACAAGAGAGTTGGGGAAGATGAGACAGACAAAGGAACATGAGAAGAAAAAAGTGGAGGAACACGCTAAAAAAAGTGACGAGCAAAGTGGAGGACAAACTGATGAGCCAACTTTGAAGCACCAACATGGCCAAACGAAAATTACGATGAACATACATGTGAACGTTACACCGGTAATTTATGTGACATCAAAAGTTATTTAGCAGCGTGAAAATATTTTATGTCCTTGTATCTGAATTATTAGAATTTCATGAAGATTTATTATTCGTACCTATAAATGAAATCCTTTGTGGCTCAAAAAACCATAATACTCAAAGGAAGACACAACGCGGTGGGAGATTGCAACCTTCACGTGGCCCGCCCTGTTTCGACGAATGCAATCAACCTGGCGTGCACAATCAAGTAAGATCAAATAGAACAAGTTGTCCTACAACTTTAGGTTGTGCACGCCATACGCAAGGAGAAGAAGACACAACGTGCTATCTAGACAAAAAGAATTCTGTGAGAGTTTGTGAAGTAACTTTTTTAGAACTAGTCTGAGGCGTGATTAATGGTCGGCATGGACTTGTGGGGCTGAAGAGACTGGAAGGAGATGTTCTGCACATCTCCTTTGAATTTTTCCCCTTTCACTTTAAAGCTATGCCCTCTAACATCTACCCTATCTATGCCACTGATAATTTTATATACTTCTGTCAGGTTTCCTCTCATCCTCCAATGTTACAGAGAAAACAATCCTAGTTTTTGCACCCTCTCCTCATGACTAGTCCCTCTAATCAATGCAGTATGCTGGTGAATATATGTTCTGCACCTTCTCCAAAACCTCCACATCCTTCCTATAATGTGGCACCCATAACTGTGTACCAAAGCCAGAGGAAAAGAATGTTTGGAGTGTTTGAATGGCTTTAGAGATACAGCATGGAAACAGGCCCTTTGGCCCACCAAGTACATGCCAACCATCGATCACCCGTTCATGCTAGTTAAGGCCATAATGAATAGGAGTAGAATTAGGCCATTCAGCCCATCAAGTCTACTCCACCATTCAATCATGGCTGATCTATCTCTCCCTCCTATACCCATTCTCCTGCCTTCTCCCCATAACCTCCGACACATGTAGTAATCAAGAATCTATTTATCACTGCCTTAAAAATATCCACTGACTATGCCTCCACAGCCTGCTGTGGCAAAGAACTCCACAAATTTACCACCCTCTCCATAATTTCTCCTCATCTCCTTTCCAAAAGAATATCCTTTCATTCTGTGTTATCCCACCTTTGCAACCACACCCTACACACCAGGGGAAATTTTTTAGAGGAGCATAGTAAGATTAAACGAGAACTTACCAGTTTGAAATGTGATCCTTATTTTATGAGGAGTTATGATGAGGGATTCGTGAAGACCCCGCCAGCACTCATGCACGACATTCTTCAAAGCAGCGGTGTGAAATCACAGATGGAAGTATTGACTGATGATAGTAAGATTAAGAGAACTAACATACCAGTTGACCTTATAATAGAGGGTTGGGAGCAGAGGGTACAAAATCCCTCATCGTAGCTCCTCATAAAATAAGAATCAAACCTCAAACTGGCAAGTTCTCATTTAATCTTACTATTTTACTTCGGAGTCACGTGAGTGACTTTGTGAAGATTTCAAAGCTCTGTGATTTCATGCCCTGGAACCGAGTCCATGCTCATGCACTGCCATTATGATTAATGGAGGAAGTATGTTAACGTATATCAGACTTAAAACAGAGCTGAAAAACAATAATATATTTATTAACAAACAAACAATAAACCCCTAACTTCGGGGAGTTTTAGGAAACAAAACTTAAAATAGTGTCTGCAAACATTGCGGGTGTGGCCACAGGTTTATTATAAAACCATTGAAAGGTGACCTCATTGGACCAGCCCGCTGTTGAGAGGATGTGGTCCATGGGAACTTCCATGATCCTCGCTGCTGATGTGGATGCAGCCCTGGTAGAATGAGATTTAAAAACATCAGTGTCTACCCCTGCTGCACCCAACACTACTCTGAGCCACCTGGAAATGGTCTGAACAGTTACCCTATGGTGAAGGCGTTTAAAACTGATTAAAAGACCCACTTCCATACCCCTAATATTTTTAGTGACATCTAAATAGTGCCGAAGGTGGGTGGCTACACAAAGGCGAATATCTACAGGGTAGGCCAAGAACTCTAATATTAGCCCGGCTGACCCTGGTCTGTGATGTTTTAGTAACTCATTGACAAAGAAGGTTACTTTGGTAGGGGTTGATATCATATTGTCCAATTTTAATTTGTGAAGGGTCTGGATCCGTTGTGCAGTGACAAGTGCCATCAGCATCACCATTTTGTCGGTGAGCTTAGCCAATGAGAATGTTGAGACTGGTGTCCAACCCCTTAGTAGGGACAAGACCAGTCCGATATCCCAGGTTAGCATGTATCGAGGCCTGGGAGGGTTAGAATTAAAAATACCCCTCATTAGTTTGGACACCAGAGAATGGGATCCCACTCCAAGCCTGAGGTAGGATGACAAAGCACTCCTCGCGCTGTTGATGGCACTGTAACTGAGGCCCTCATCATAGTGGAGGCCTGCCAGGAATCCAGCACGTCGGTGATTGTAGCAGAGTTGTAAGTGGTATTAGTCCTGGAACAAAATGCCTCCCATTTCTTGACATGGGTAAGGTATTGCCTCCTTGTGGACTCTCTGCACGACGCCGCGATGATGTCCATGGTCCTGTTTGACAGCTTGAACTCCAGAAGTGGCCTTTTCAGAACCTGCAAGCAAACAGGTTCATGTGACCATGGCAGGGATGATTTTCCACTGTTACGGGATGAATCAGGAGGTTTGGGCGTTTGGGAACTGGAAGGCACGGTTCCTTTACCATGTCAAGGACCACCGGGAACCATGGCTGTGTAGGCCAGTCGGGTACTATCAGGATCCCTGATACGGAGTCTAATTGGATTTTCCGCAATACCCGACTGATGAGGCAGAAAGGGGGAAATGCATAGAAGAACAAATTTCCCCCAATGTAGCGAGAAAGCATCCATCGCTACTGCCCCAGGGTCTGGTTCCCATGCGACATATGTTGGTATCTGATGGTTAAGTCTAGATGCAAAAAGGTCGATATCTGCCATTCCATACCGAGCTATAATGTCGGTAAATACCTGGTGGTTCAACATCCATTCGACGTTGTGATTGAATATGCATGACCTGGTGTCCACCACTGTGTTGAGCTTACCCGGAAGGTAGGTAGCTGAAATCCAAATGTCTCTTTCTATACACCAGTGCCAAATTGTATTTGCTAATTCATCAAAAGATATCGACTTGATACCACCCATAAGATTTAAATATGCCACCACTGTGGTGTTGTCTATTTGCAGACGAACATGCAAATGATGCATGTCTGCACAGTAGGCCCGTAGTCTGTGAAACACTCCCAACATTTCTAAATAGTTTATACCTCATGCCTGAAGTAATGTAGATTCTTGCGAGTTCCATCTACTGCCACAACTGGAGGTGGTGTCGGTAGCTCCCCAACCGTGAGCACTGGCGTCAGTTTGTAACAAGACTGAAGGATTTGTAACTATGATTTTTTTTGTTTATTTATTTTGTTTATTTATTTGCGCCATGTTTTAAAAGAAGACAAACGATCAATTTATAATACCATACAGTGCTGGGAGGGAAGGGAAGCCCAGAGGGCTTATACAAAGTCTGCTCCCATCTGAAAATGAGCGTTAATGGCAAATCAGGGGGTAGGAGAAATAAAAAAGACAATAATAAACAATAATATAGTTTAAGAATGAAAATTAAAAATATGAAAATAAATAAAATAACAAGGTATAGTATGAGATAAGAGTCAACAGAAGTAGTTTGAGCTCATAAATAGCATTCCAAAAAGCTGGAGGTCAGAACTCAGGACATGATGAGAAACCTTTTAAGCTCAATCTTAAAGGTGGCTAAGGAGGTGTGAGACTTTAATGACAGAGGCAGGGTATTCCAAAATTTAGGACCATTATAAGTAATGCAATGTTGGTGTTTGGATGTTCAACAAAACGGAAGATGAAGATCATTTCTTCTTCTGGTTGGGTAATCATGAATATTAGAAGAAAGGGTGAAAAGATAATTAAGAGAAACAGGCAAATCATGTTTACACTTAAGATATTTGAAAATAAAAAAGCATATTTGGAATGCATTCAGTTTATCTACAGACAAAATTGAGTACTTCTTGAATAGAGGGGCAGAAGGTTCTTGTGAATTTGAGTGAGAAATTAATCTCATAAATTTCTTCTGTATGATGAGTAGCTTAGAAAGATAGGAAGGATAGGTAGAACCCCAAACAATATTACATTGTTGGGGTTAAAGCAATGTTGAATGTTGCTAATACACCATCGCAGTTTGATTTTTGCTTTAGCCGGTAGCTGCGTAGGCTTGTCAAAATGACCAGCATGAGATTTGAGTGCTGAGATTTTGGCTCTTTGTAAATTTTGATAATGTAACGGTCCATAATGTGTGGCTGGAAATGTGGCCACAAGTTTCCTGATTACCCTGGCAGCATGCCGAATGGTCGGCTTGTTGGCACAAACAAGGTTATTACATGCCTCTATTAAGTCTGTCTCCTTGTTTTTTGGCAAAGTGACAGTCATGTGAATTGTGTCGATTGTGAACCCCTGATAGTCCATTACGACAGAGGGCATTAACTTGGATTTATCTGGATGGGTGATAAATCCCAGCTTTTGAAATAGTGACTTAGTGGCTGTCACAGCTAATTTAGCCAATTCCAAGGTTTTTCCCCAGAATTAAAATGTCATAAAGATAGGCCATGACAATATGGTTTTTGTTTTCGTAAAACCGCCAATGCTGGTTTCAATATTTTGGTAAATAACCTGGGAGCTGTTGTTAATCCATTGGACAGCGCTCTGTGCTGCCATAACTGCCCCATCCAGATAAATTTCAAATATCTGCGGTGATCTTTATGTATGGGTACTGAATAGTTTGCATCTTTCAGATCAATGCAGGCCATGAAGTACCCTTTGGAAACTAGTTGTTTGGCAGTTACAAATGTTTCCATTTTGAAATGGGTATATTGCACAAAAATATTCAGTAGGGTTAGGTCAATAATAATGCGGCATCCACAATCTTTTTTGGTTTTGGTGAAGATGTTTGATACAAACTCAAGATGTTCATGTTTGGTTTTCTCTATTACTCCCTTTGCATATAACCTAAATAGTTCCGCATGTCCTTCCACTTTCTCTTTTTTAGAAAGCACAAATTTCCAGTTAGGTACATGTTGAACTGGTGGGAGGATTTTGTTAATGAATTCAATTTTGTATCCCTGAATACTGTGCAATATAAAGAGGTCAGAAGTTATGGAGCTCCATGCATCCCCAAAAAAGCGTAATCTACCCCCTCTTCGTGAAGTTATACATGCGGTATTCCCAAGGCAACCAGACCCACCTACCTCCATGGTTACCAGTGGCGTTTGGTCGTGTTCTTCCGTCCTTGGCTCTTGGGAGGTGGAGGCGCTGTGGTGTGGGGTTGACGCACCTTCCATGAAGGTCGCTCTGGGCCTAAAAAAGATTTCTGTGTAAATGGTGTGACCTTTGGAGTTTCGCCCGGCATCCTGTCTGTATGGAAGCGGGGCCTGTAGGTGGTTGCATAGGGATGCTGCCGCCGGTATGCTGTTGATTTGATGGTGGAAGGTGGCTTCATCATGCCCACTGTTTTAGCTTCCTCATCCAGGTCCTTGACCTGTTTTGGCAGGTTGTCTCCAAATAGCAAATTCGGCGGCGGAGTAGTGCTCGTTTTACCCAACCCCGCAAATTTGGGGTTGAGCGTAGGACAGATCGTGCTCTTCCTAAAACAATTTATTTCGAATTGCATGTTGCAAAACAGGGCTAGTGCGTCCTGTTGTTCCTCCGTCATATCCATGCCATCGATAGACCTGGCGAACGCAGTGATTCCTGCGGTTAGCAGTTTCAGAATTGTTGCATCTTTATTTCTTGTGCCTTGATGCTGGGGCTTATGTTCCCCCAAATGGGGGTGTTGACAGTCGGCACGTCCAGAGACACGCAGTTCTCTGGGGCAAGGCACTTACCTGTAGTGTTGGTCATGACCTGCTCCTGCAGCTGG
The DNA here is from genome assembly GCA_963514005.1 of Raja brachyura. The sequence goes on along the minus strand of OY740792.1, from coordinate 18,354,333 downwards.
TGTGTGGTTAAGTAATTAATACTTGCTGCCAGCTGCGGCTGCAGTGGTTGCCCTGTCTGGGATGGTTTAGCAAATTTGAACACCATACCCAGAAGTTCTTCTTCTTGCATCCCCAGCGTTTTTGGATCTTCAGTCAACCCCTCCTCGAAGTCAGCCCAGCCCTGACTCCTGACACTCCCCTCCGAGGAGGGAGAGACCTTGGGCAGCCCTGAATAGGGTGCAGCCGTGGGTTGGAAGGATGCCCACGGTGACCAGACTCCTGCTGTAGTAGGTCTCTCTGGAGCAATTGCTCCATCATCCGCTCCATGCGGGAAATACGATCGCCCTCGTTATAAGCGACCGGCAGGTCGTCATTCCCGGACTCAGCTGAGTCAACGGGACTGCCCGACTTCTGAGTGGCCTGACCACCAGTCCACGGTGGTCTTCTGGACTGTCACGGTCGGAAGTCGGGGCCTGCCGTTTCAACGGGGCTGTCCGGCTTCCGCGCTGCCTTACCGCCAGTCCGTGGTGGTCTTCTGGACTGTAGCGGTATGAAGTCGGGGGCTGCCATATGTTCAATGGCCAGCTCTGGAGTCTTTGGCCGCTGATATTTATCCGAGGTCCCGCGGCCCTCTGTGCCTTGCCTGGAAGCAGCCCTCTTTTTTCCTTGAGCTTTTTCCATGCTCGACTTGTAGGTGCTCTGTAACAACAAATGAAAACAGAGTGCCTAACCAACTCAAGGTTAGCTAACCTTACCTGAGGGTCATCTTTTTAAAGTTGTTGGTAGAGGAGCTGTGCTCCTCCCAGCCTGTCGGTTGCAATGTGAGCGATGATATGTCGCGCATGCGTTGTGGCGGGGTCTTCACGAAGTCAATCACGTGACTCCGAAGTAAAATTAATATTGGTGACATTTCGGATCAGGACCTTTCTTCAGACTGGAGGTCTGAAGACTAGTCTGAGACTAGATTTATATTATGTTCCTTTTATCGACACTACACACTACAGGCAATTTACAGCAACCACTCACCCTCCAAAGCCACATGTCTTTGGGATGTGGGAGGAAACAGCAGCACCCAGAGGGAACCTGCTCAGTCAGAGGGAGAATGAGCAAACTGCACGCAGACAGTATCCGAGGTCAGGATCGAACCCAGTCTCTGGTGCTGTGAGGCAGCAACTCTAACAGCTGCTTTAATGTGCCTCCCTTTGATTTGGCTACTTAGTCCGAGTTGGTGTCGAGTCACATCAATGGTTTCGGAGCTGAAACAATCTATACTGCATGCTTAAACGACAAAGAACTGCATGCTTATTTAACTCCCCATTTTTTGGCATTCAATATATTCACTCAATCTTTGTTATTATTTTCTTTCTCATTCGCTGGAATTTAGAAGATTGAGGGGGGATCTTATAGAAACTTACAAAATTCTTAAGGGGTTGGACAAGCTAGATGCTGGAAGATTGTTCCCGATGTTGGGGGAGTCCAGAACAAGGGGTCACAGTCTAAGGATAAGGGGGAATTCCTTTAGGACCGAAATGAGGAAAACATTCTTTACACAGAGAGTGGTGAGTCTCAGGAATTCTCTGCCACAGAAGGTAGTTGAGGCCAGTTCATTGGCTATATTTAAGAGGGCGTTAGATGTGGCACTTGTGGCTAAAGGGATCAGGGGGTATGGAGAGAAGGCAGGTACAGGATACTGAGTTGGATGATCAGCCATGATCACATTGAATGGCGGTGCAGGCTCGAAGGGCCGAATGGCCTACTCCTGCACCTATTTTCTATGTTTCTATGTTTCTATTCCAAAAAAAGCTGACTTTATTATTTCTCCTTAGTTTCTGCAACCACACCAAGTTGAGACTGTGGGAGGCTCCGAAAGCGGCGACATGGGCAAGGAGTTCTGCCAATGGTTCTTTCACCTCCTAAATTCTCAGAACCCTTCCTTCGGACAGCAGGCGGAAGAGTGGGGGCCACAGCACTTCTGGGACGATGCAATGCTCCATTTCACCCATTGCGTCAAGGAAATCCAAACGGAGCAACATCAGGGTTCAGCGTTGGTCAGCCTGCGCCTGCTGTCCCTGGTGAAAGATGAACAGCTGCTCTTCAATCCAAACATCAGCCACAGCGGCATGAAATGTGCAACCTCTCCACATGGAATAGTTGCCATAGCAGTGGCCGGCACTGTTCACAGGGACCAGCAGTGCCTGGGTATTTTTGAGCAGGTCTTTATGCTCATTCGCGCAGGGGTTTGTGGGAACAACTGGAAAATCAGGTTTGTTAAACTACAGGTGAAAGCTTTTACTGGTCAGCAGCAAATAGTCCAACCCAGTGTGTCTGTTCAGATGCCTGAGCTGCAAGCCTATCTCAATGAATTCAGTGCACTTCTTAAGTAAGTTTATTTTAGTTTAGTTTAGTTTAGAGATACAGCATGGAAATAGGCCCTTTGGCCCATCAAGTCCGCATCAACCAATGATCCCCGCACATTAACATTATCCTACGCACTCTATGGATAATTTACACATACACCAAGCTAGTTAACCTACATACCCACACGTCTTTGGATGGAATCGAAGATCTTGGAGGAAACCCACGCGAGCACGGGGAGAATGTACAAATCCGTACAGACAGCATTCGTAGTCGGGATCACCTTTGCAACCCTGAGAGGTCCTTGAAGGTTTGGTACCTAATCGGAGGTCATGGGTCAGAATTTAGCTGCATGAGGTTAACACTGAGTAATAAAGTTGAAAACTATCCCACTCAATTTTGAAATTAGATCATTTTCATCTATGAGAGTTGTGGCAAAACTTCAATGTTACCTAAATATGGTGATATTAAGAACATAATTGTAAAATCAATAGATTTTTTAAAAGGCAAATGGATCTATCCAAAAACATGAAAGCTCACTGTTTCTAATGAACATCAATATATTTAATAAAATGAAAATGCGCAGCATTATAATTAAATCATTTGTGCATTTAACATAAATTACTTCATTGTTAAAACAAAATAGATATGAACTTAATACAAACAATCATGAAGGCACTGAGCATCGGCTGCTAATAAACTTCAATCACTTCAATTGATTACTTTTATAATTAATTATTACTAAATTCACTTTGTCAAAGTAATGTTCCCTTCTTTTAAGGCATTCCCTTTAGATCAAAGGTAGCCTGCTTTCCTCTCCTGCTCTGCAACGGGCATGTGTCTCATATGGTCTGGGAGTAATATAAACAAACAGCAAGTAAACAGGTCCTTTGGCTTAACTCATCAATGCTGACAATGATACCCCGCTTAAGCTGATCCCATTTCCCACATTTGACCCATATCCCTACACGTCCCTTTCAGAAGGCTTTCGATAAGGTGCCACATGTATGGATGCTAAACAAGATAGGAGCCCACAGTATTAGGAGTGAGGTACTAACATGGATAGACGATTGGCTGCCTGGCAGAAATCAAAGAGTTGGAATAAAGAGGACATTTTCTGGTTGGCTGCCGGTGATTCGTGGACGATAGAATTGATGGTTTTGTGACCACGTTTGCAGATGGTACAATGAAAGGTGGGAGGCAGGTAGTGTTGAGGAAACAGATCTTGGATAGGTTTGGAGAGTGAACAAAAAAGTAACAAATGGAATACAGCATATAGCGTAGTTACAAATTCCTGCCATCAGTGGTGCTCCAGATCTGCCCACTGCCTGTGTGTGCAACTCGAAAGGCTGTGGGGATGGGGCGATGGTTAAAATGCAAGTTTTTAGTGGTTGTCAGAGAGGGATTTGCTCGTACACCAAGCTTATGAAGAAATTTTGTTCTGTGATCCCGTTTGCTTTTTTTAAAAAACGTTGTTTAACTATTGAATCGCTGGATGAAAGTCGGGCCCAACTTCAATGCCTTCAAAATCAAGGATCGCAAGTTCAGGACAAAACAAAAGGTATGTACTGTAGGATGTTTATTTAACATCTTATCCAGTTTTTGGTGTAATTTTATTTAAATCTGATGATGCAAATATGTTTTTTTGGCCCCGATATCGGCCGTATCTTGTCTGTCGGCTGTGAGTGTGAGAAAAATCATGGCGGTGGCCACAATCCGATATCTATATCATAATCCACAAATATCCACTCTCAAGATAATCAAATTCAATATTTTTGCACAATCATGTCAATATTTTCATACTAAATATCTGACTAAACACTTCCACAATACATAGTTTTTAGTCAGATAGTATGAAAACCTTGATCATGGATAGTCAATAACACAAAAATAGATAATTTAGATGTTCATGACATGATTGTGGAAAATATAATTATTTTGATTATCTTGAGAGTGGATGTTTGTGGATTTTTACACATGGCTGTGTAAAATGGCCCTTGCCTGCTGCAGTGTTATAACCCAACATAGTAAAATATATGGGAATTGAACATTCAATTCCTTCGATTTGGCATTGAAATTCATGACAAAGCGAGATTTAAAAATCATGTTATATTGTGAATTCTTGTGTGAATGGGATCAGTTTGTTATTTGGATACTTTGGCTATTTAAAAAATATATTTTTAGCCTTTTCTTAAGAATGGGATAGATGTTTAGATCTAGTAATTGAATTCAGATGAATTTAATTGATTTGATGACACTGACGAATATGATTTTGTTGTTCGGTATTTGTTTTAACATTTAACTTGTTTTAGGCATTTTGTTGAACAAAATAATTTTTTCTTTTTTTTTCTAAAACTAAATAAAAACTTGTTTCTACTTAATGCAGTTCAGTGTTTTTTTTTTCTTTACATTTTAAACAAATGCCTCCGAAGAAGAAATGCAAAATTGTCAATGCAAATGCTCAGCCTGGCATAGCTAGAGCTCAATGTGAATTTCTCAGTCATGCCTGAGTCTAAGAGGGATCTTAAAAATGGACACATCTTGTACTTGTATAACTCGTTTGGAAAAAGTCAGTCTGAATGGGAAAGTAGTGGGCAGAAAAGCATGACATGCGTGGTTTGAAGAGCAAAAACTTGTAGTTTACAATGCCAAAATTGAACAGTTAAGGAAAAACAAGGTGTACAGAGTTGCTTATTGTTTGCAGTCTGAGGATTATGATGATGCTACTGATTATGATATGCCAATGTGCAGGTAGCAGCCGATCTTCTCCATGAAGACTTGGTCTTTTGCTAGCAATTGTAATTTCTTTACCTGTCTGTTACGGATTTACAGCATATAATACAATAATATTAAAGTTCTGACCTTGAGAATATCACATTTTTGAATTTTCAAGGCAGTCTGGGTGTTTATTACTATTTCTGTCAAAACGGTTAATTTTGTAATTAGCTACTTAATTAGGTAATTAACTAATCATATACTTTAATTTCAGGTCATCCAAGTAAGATGTATCATATTTGTTTCAGAATGCTTCAATCTATAATAACTGAACATTTCATTCCGTTCTCTTAGTTTTTAGAAAGTTATGGGCTTTTATGTCAATTGATCACAGGTTTTGTGTTAAGTTAATGGAAAAGCAACAAGGAACAAGATGCTAATTTCTGAGTATGAAAATGACCATAATGTTTTTAACACTGAAGATATGAAAGTGAATTAGGCATCAAATGAAAGTACTTTTTATGCTTTATCTGATGGGATAAATTACAGGCTTGATTTTTTAAATCTCAAAATTATGTAATATCCCTACAGCATAGCAAATCATTCTGTCATGCACTTTGGTAGTAGAAATAAAGGTGTACACTATTTTCTAATCTGGGAGAGGATTCAGAAATTGAAGGTGCAAAGGGACCTCAGAGCAGGGCCTATGAGAGGGGGGTGCAGGGGGTACATCGTACCCAGGCCCGGCATCCAAAAGGGGGCCCGGGAGCCAAAGGATGGGGGCCGGGAATTTCCTGAAATCTCAGAAAATGTTTGCATATATTTTGTGAACTTGCATTCACATTTTGTGTGCCTAAATAGTTTTATATGTAATTTGTAGAAATTATGATCCATAATAAAGCGGAGAATTTTAACTAGCAGGTGTGTGGTTGGGGTAACCTGATTAAAAGAGGAAGAAAGGGGTAGGGGGAGGGGAGCACTAGCACCCAGCAGAGTCATCACTACTGATGGGTCTTCCCTGTAGGAGTGGAGGAGGGGGTGCAATGGAAGCACTAGGACCCAGCAGAGTCAGACCACATGCTATCTGCATGGTGGAGGTTGTGGGCCTCGTGCTGCGCCGGGCACTCTGGTGAGGTGAAGACTCCAGCCCGCTGGTGGCCGGTGGAGAGGCGATGGGCGGCGGAGTTGCTGGTGGAGGCCCATGGGGGGCTGGAGTAGAGATACGGGTGGCAGAATTGGTGGCTTTCGGAAGACAGTGCAGGACGGCGACAGTGGCTGCGGTGCGGTAGCCCCGCCCGGGGAGGTGATGAGAGTCGGTAGCCGGGGGCGGCAGTTTCAGTGGTCCTGGCCTGGCCCGGAAGGCGGTGAGGGGTGGTGTGGATGTGTGTGAGTGGGCGTGGGTGTATGTGGGCCCGTCTGGGTGATTGTAGGCGTGTGTGGGTGATTGTGGGCGCGTGTGGGCGTGTATGTGCTAACAGAGTACAGACTTGGTGACTTGTTTCCAAATGTTTGTGTGAGTTTAAGGATACTATTAACAATTCCAGCAACAGTAGCTTCTGCAGAGAGGTCATTTAGCAAATTCAAGCTGATTAAGAATTATTTAAGGTTTACAATGTCTCAGGAACGTCTTGTGGATTTGCCCAGGCCGAGTATTGAACCCAACAATGCAAGAACGATACATTTTCATGCTGTGATTTGAAATTTTTCACAAAAAAGGCCAGGAAAGCTCTTTATTTAAAGTAAATACTAAGCCTATTCTTTTTTTTACTTTTTATTAATAATTATGTCTACTGATGATCTGATCTACATTGAAACATAAAAGAATATTTGAATGTGAATTCTTTCTCCTTAACTGTATTGTAGCATAAACGAAGATGGTCAAAACAAATGTGCTTTCTTCTCTCTGATCCTTTTATTTTCTTTATATTTATTTACATTTATCATGGAAAGAGTATTGGAGCATAAGGCCTCAAATGCAGGAAATCAACAAAGCTCTCCATTCCACCCCTCTCTCACCTTCCATACCCCTTTTGGCCATACAGGCTTTAGTTCATGGCATAAAACCGTAGTGGATAAAAATGGGATGACTAATGGAAAAGGGAAGGGGACCCGAAATAAAAGTTGTACCCACTGAAAAAAATCCTCTCAGAGGCCCTGCCTCGGTGTGCTGGTGCAGGATTCCCAAAAGGTTAGTTTGCACGTTGAATTAGCAGTAAGGAAGGCAAAAGCAATGTTAGCACTAATTTCGATAGGACTGGAACACAAAAGCAAGGATGTGATGCTGAAGCTTCATAAGTCATCGTTCTGACTGGATTTGGAATATTTCTGAACAATTTTGGGCTCCATATCTGAGAAAGGATTTGCTGGTGTTGGAGAGGAGGTTTAAGAGATTGATCCCAAGGATTATTGAGTTAACGTATGAGGAATATTTGATGGGGTCTGGGCCTGTACTGGATGGAGATTAGAAGGATTAAGGGGAACCTCATTGAAACCTACTGAATAAAGAAAGGCCTGAAAAGAGTGGATATGGAGAGGATGATTCCAGTCGTTGGAGAGTCTAAGACCGTGGGCACAGCCTCAGAATAAAAGGATGTGCCTTTAGAATGGAAATGAGGAGGAATTTCTCTAGCTAGGTGAATGGGCCTCTGTGGAATTCATTGCCACAGATGGCTGTGGAGGCCAAATCTTTATGAATGGGTATTTTTAAGGTTGAGATTGATAAGTCCCTGATTAATAAGGGAATAAAAAGGTTATGGGAGATTTGAGAAATCAGAAGAATGGGGTTGAGAGGGAAAAAAAGATCAGCCATGATGAATGGCGAAGCAGAGTCAATGGGCAAATGGCCTAATTCTGCTCCTATGTCTTATGATTTTATAATCTGATGATCAAACCTTTCCTATCCACGTTTCAAAATCATCCGTGCCTATGTGAATTATTTTACTATGGGGTGATCATTACACACCAGGTGCCATATGAACTTAATGGAGTGAGGTGTGAAGGGGGGAACTGCAGATGCTGGTTTAAACCGAAGATATACACAAAACGCAGGAGTGTGAATTCCTTCTCTCTGGAGATGCTGCCTGTCCCGCTGAGTTACTCCAGCATTTTGTGTCTATCTACTGATTAGGAGGACTGGACGTGGATTTAGAAAAGGATGAAGAAAAGCAATGAATATTCAGAAATACGGCAGAATTGGTTGGGCTTGAGATTTAAAATCAAAAATATTACATTGAGGGATAACTCAAAATGGATGATTGAAAATCAACAATTTGCTTTGCACTCTGCCTCGAGATTGTTGTGTTGAGCTTAAAGCAGCAAATCACAAGCCTCTGGAGGAACTTAACAGGGAACAGGGAATGCAGGAAGAAAATAATTGCTGACATTTCGGGCCACAGACTGCTGATCCTTTACCACCCACGACCAATCGACTTTCCTCAAAGACTAATTCCCTCTCAACTCGAAATCTTGTGGAATAATTTGCAACACAAATATGGCAATGTTTGTTCTACATGGATACTGAACTTATCGCATTTTAACAGCCCGTCTGAAACAGGTTTTTCAACAAACATTCAAGAACGCTGACGCATTGTAGACCTTGGAATTAACTAAAGCTTTCAGCTGCCATCTTGCAATCAGTGTTGGCATGGTTGGGATGGTTACCACACGGTATATTGCTGTATTGCTAACATGAATCTCTCTCATGTTGGGTGGTTTATTATGGTCACTGAAATACAGCAAAAAACTCAATTTGCATTCCAAGCAGTCAAATCATACCTTACATGAGTACGATCAAGCCATGCACAAGTGTAACATGTACCAAAGCTTCAATCAGCAAGATTGACATTCACTGAATACATGTTTAAGATAGTAATTGTAATAATGCTTTAGTTCTGGGGATATTTGAGTTCTCATAACCACTTTCACAATATTTTCAGCCTGTGCCTTCAGGGCTGCATTGTGAAGATTTAGTATTTTAAAATAAGAGACTTACACTGTGAACTGTGAGCGTGCTTCCAGCATAAATAAAATATTTTCATGGCAACAGGGAAGGAATGCAAGGTCACGATTCTACCCATGCAATCACCGAACAATAAGTCGAATTCAAGAGTTCATTTGACTAATTGGAGCACTGGAGCACAACGTACAGCCCACAGACCACATCCGTCCCTAGCTCCCTGCTCTGTGATGGTTCCTCAAACATGGTAACACCCGCTAATCCAACTTCTTCCTTCTATGTGGGAACTGAACTTGTATCATACTAAATGTAGAGGAAGGAACTGCAGATGCTGGTTTAAACCGAAGATAGTCATAAAAAGCTGGAATAACTGAGCAGGACAGGCAGCATCTCTGGAGAGAAGGAATGGTTGATGTTTCAGGTTGAGACCCTTCTTCATACTAGTTAGGGAAAAGGGAAACAAGAGACATCGAAGATGATGTAGAGAGATAAAGAACAATGAATGAAAGATATGCAAAAATGTAATGATGATAAAGGAAACAGGCCATTGCTAGCTGTTTGGGTGAAAACGAGAAGCTGGTGCTACTTGGGTGGGGGAGGGTTAAAGAGAGGGAATGCTAGGGTTACTTGAAGTTAGAGAAATCAAATTCATACCACTGGGCTGTAAGCTGCTCAAGCGAAATATAGATGACGAAATTTGACAAAAGCCTAGAAAGTTGTCACACACTACTCCTTGGCAATAACTAAATCAATAGCCATCTTGCAGTCAGTGCTATCTGGAAGCATAAAGCCATAGAGCTGCATCACTGTGACACCCTCTTTTTGGAACTTAGATTATTTCAGACCATTAGGATTTGCATCTTTCACCAATTCAATTACTGTGTTCCTATATTTATTTGAAGCCTGAAGCAAGAGATTAACAGCAATTTCATACAGAGGTGCAGCATGTTGTCATTGCAAAGTGAGTCATGACTAGGTTAGTCAGCACATGCCTTGTCAGACATATTTGTGGAGTGACATAGGTGGTGTTGAGATATCTAAAATCACTCTAATCTCTCTTTCCATATTTCTATATTTAGAAAATTGCCATCAGTCTCCATGTATCTTGAGAGGGCTTTACTTGTAGCCCTGTTTCAGAGCACAGTGCTGCTGTTATGTGGAATGAAGGGAAATGTTGTGACCTATGGTGAGGACTCCTTCATTACCTCTATGTTGGTGTAAAATTCAGTTTGTTTTGCAGGCTATAGACTTTAGACTTTAGAGATGCAGTGTGGAAACAGGCCCTTTGGCCCACTGAGTTCTCGCTGTTCAGTCATCACCCTGTACACCAACACTATTCTACACACTAGGGACAATTTTACAATTATCAACAAAGCTAATTAAAGCAAACCTGCATGTCATTGGAGCGTGGGAAGAAACTGGAGCACCCGGAGAAAACCCACGCGGTCACAGGAAGAATGTCCAAACTACGTACACACAACACCCGTAGTCAGGATTGAACCCAGGTCTCCGACGCTGTAAGGCAGCAACTCCACCGTTGCGCCAATGTGCTGATTGACTCTTTGTCTACAATAAAACCACAATAATCTTTAAACAATTCCAAATCAAACTACTGAAAAGTCAAAACCTCAGGTACTTCCTCTTAAGATAGGGACCTTATAGAAACATATAAAATTCTTAAGGGATTGGACAGGCTAGAATCAGAAAAAAATGTTTCCCATGTTGTGGGTGTCCAGAACCAGGGGTCACAGATTAAGAATAAGGGGTAGGCCATTTAGGACTGAGATGAGGAAAAACTTTTTCACCCAGAGGGTTGTGAATCTGTGGGATTCTCTGCCAATGAAGGCAGTGGAGGCCAATTTATTGGATGTTTTCAAGAGAGAGTTGGATTTAGTTCTTAGGGCTTGTAGCGGCAGATTTTTATATCATTCAAGAGATTACTCCGTTGAGCCACTTAAGAGACTACATGGCTTTAGGAGAATGTTGTAATACACATGTGAGCTCTCTGTGAGACCTTCAGAGCTTCTCAACAGATAAATCTTCATAACACAGCCTTTTGATTAATAGTTTCTTTATTGTTGAAGAAAAGTAATGATATACATCCGACCTACATCTCTGACTCATACACTTTAATTTTCGTCAAAATCCAGCATATCGCTTCTAAACGTTGGAAAATTCCCAAGGTCTCGGAGGTCGAAGGGTGTTTCTTCTACCATGTCGCTCTAAAACTAAACTAACACTAAGCTTCTGCGCGAAAAAACCCAGCACCAAACACGCCCTTGACTACGTAATTAATCCCACCCACATAATTAGGCACACACTAAAATTGAAAGACAAATGCCATAATTAATGACACACAAAATAAACCAAATGGCCACTACAGGGCTAATGGATTCAAGGGATGTGGGGAAAAAGCAGGTACGGGGTACTGATTTCGGATGATCGGCCATGATTATATTGAATGGCGGTGCTGCACCTATTTCTGTGTTTCTATGAAACTCACACTGTCTTTGGTGAAAAGCTCCATCAGATTCAAATCCTACTCTTAGGATCTGCAGCTTCTTAGTGCTCAGCTGGAGTCAGATGTTTAATTTTTAGTGTATTGAATACCGATAGCAAACATATACATATTTTAGTGGCCCATAACTCTTCCATTGGCCCGTTTTCAAATATAGTCCTTGGCTTGAAAGAATTAGTATGAATCACATTTATATTCAGTGATTTTTATAGCAACAGTCTTTTGTGATATGTACACCATCAGGGGGCAAAACAACTAGTCATGTGATGTCTGTGTATTATCACTAGACTCGTGCTTTCGCTAACATCATCTGTACACTGAAGCAAGAGTCAGAGTGTTTTATTGTCATATGTCCCGAAATAGAATAGTGAATTTCTTACTTGCAGCAGCACCACAGAAATGTACAACATAATACTCAGGAGACGTCATAATAAACAACAAAGAAGTTTAATATTAACGGAGAAGTTTATTAACAGATACGTTTTTCTTACCTCCATTTCGCTCCCCTCTACTTTCAGTCTGAAGGTCTCGACCCGAAACGTCTCCCATTTCCTTCCCCCCTTAGATGCTACTCACCCGCTGAGTTTCTCCAGCATTTTTGTCTACCTTTGATTTTCCAGCATGTGCAGTTCCGTCTTAAACATTGAGTTACTTCAGCACTTTGTGTCTATCTTCGTTATATATTACCAGCATCTTCAGTTCCTTTCTACACAAAGAAGTTCAATACACATTAAAAAAACTATATAGTGTAAAAAAAATAGCAAAGCCCCAAATCCCTAGAGCAATCAAGGCAGTTCATAGTTTGGTGCTTAGTTGGAATTCGTAGTGTTTAATAGCCTGATGGCTGTTGAATACATGACCTACATGTTGACAAAACAAGGGCTTTATGGGGTTGTGCAGTGTAGGTGATCCGCTCTTACCTTATCCTCAGGTAGAGTCAAACCTGCTAGACCTCACAGAGTAACAACCTAGAGAACTGTTATGTTTATTAAAACAGGGAAAGTACCACATATAACACAATTACAAATGCTACAACTGATGCAACATTGTATATGAAATTGCTGCAGGTATAATGTAGAATAATATTGTGATTATACACCAACATACTTCTATGCCTTAAACAACCGTAGCTTTTAAGTCTAACCGAAGACTTAACCGAAGCTTTTAAGTCTAACCGAAGACATCTACTCATATATATTTATACAGAATATATATATAGTATACATACAGTATATAAATCTATATTACTAAAAGTCTGATCTTGAACGCTTTTGGCTCGCTGTGCTGTGATTTCCGAGAAAACGCCGCCACCTACGGTCGTCATTTTTGGCCAGCTCGCTCATAGTCCCCCTCTGCCTTCCTGGGCAAGAGGATTTTTCCCATCTATGAAAAATCAGAGAGATATTAATGTTTTTTTTTTTTAATCACCATTCTGTCTGCTGCTCCTGCCTGAGGGAGGGGGAGGGAATATAAAACCAGACAGTGGTGTGCCTCACTCAGTCTCTGCAAGGTGGAGGAAGCCAGATGTTCATGTCTCTCTGAGATCTGAATAGCACTGAACACATGTCAACTCAAATGTGATGTGGTTTGAAAATGGAAATATGGTTGGTTTGAAGTAAAAATGGTTGTTTGGGGGGTTTGGGTTGAAGTTAAAAGACACTACTGCAAATGGTAGCTTGGGTGCTTTGGCTTGAAGTTGAAATGCACGACTGCAAATGGTGGCTTGGGTGCTTTCGGTTGAAGTTAAAAGGCATGACTGCAAATGGTGTCTTGGGTGCTTTGGGTTGAAGTTAAAAGGCACTACAGCAAATGGTGGCTTAGGTGCTTTGGGTTGAAGTTAAAAGGCACTACAGAAAATGGTGGCTTGGGTGCTTTGGGTTGAAGTTAAAAGGCACTACTGCAAATGGTGGCTTGGCTGTTTGGGTTGAAGTAAAAAGGCACTACTTACTGCAAATGGTGGTTTGGCTGCTTTGGGTTGAAGTTAACCGGCATCACTTACTGAAAATGGTGGTTTGGCTGCTTTAGGTTGAAAAAGGCACTACTGACTGCAAATGGTGGTTTGGCTGCTTTGGGTTGAAGTAAAAAGGCACCACTTACTGCAAATGGTGGTTTGGCTGCTTTGGGTTGAAGTAAAAAGGTACTACTTACTGCAAATGGTGGCTTGGCTGCTTTGGGTAGAAGTTAAAAGGCACTACCTACTGCAAATGGTGGTTTGGCTACTTTGGGTTGAAGTAAAAAGGCACTACTTACTGCAAATGGTGGCTTGGCTGCTTTGGGTTGAAGTAAAAAGACACTACTTACTGCTAATGGTGGTTTGGCGGCTTTGGGTTGAAGTAAAAGGGCACTACTTACTGCAAATGGTGGCTTGGCTGTTTGGGTTGAAGTAAAAAAAGACACTACTTGCTGCAAATGGTGGTTTGGCTGCTTTGGGTTGAAGTAAAAAGACACTACTTACTGCAAATGGTGGTTTGGCTACTTTGAGTTGAAGTAAAAAGGCACTACTTACTGCAAATCGTGGTTTGGCTGCACTGTGTTGAGGTTAAAAGCACTGCTTACTGCAAATGGTGGTTTGGCTGCTTTGGGTTGAAGTTAACTGGCACTACTTACTGCAAATGGTGGTTTGGCTGTTTTGGGTTGAAGTTAAAAGGCACTACCTACTGCAAATGTGGCTTGGCTGTTTTGCGTTGAAGTTAAAAGGCACTACCTACTGCAAAAGGTGGTTAGGCTGCTTTGGGTTGAAGTTAAGAGGCACTACTTAAAGCAAATGGTGGTTAGGCTGCTTTGGGTTGAAGTAAAAAGGCACCACTTACTGAAAATGGTGCTTTGGCTGCTTTAGGTTGAAGTAAAAATTCACTACTTACTGCAAATGGTGGTTTGGCTGCTTTGGGTTGAAGTAAAAAGGCACTACTTTTTACCACCACTTACTGAAAATGGTGCTTTGGCTGCTTTAGGTTGAAGTAAAAATGCACTACTTACTGCAAATGGTGGTTTGGCTGCTTTTGGTTGAAGTAAAAAGGCACTACTTACTGCAAATGGTGGCTTGGCTGCTTTGGGTAGATGTTAAAAGGCACTACCTACTGCAAATGGTGGTTTGGCTGCTTTGGGTAACTTCCTGTTTGCACTGTATATTGATTTTAGATAAAACGCTACCACTTACGGCTGAGATTTTTGGCCACCTTACTCAGTCTGCTAAGCAGGGGCAGAGGGTTCTTCCCATCAATGAAAAAATAAATGTGTTATTAGTGTTTAAAATATGTTGAGAATCTCTCTCCTGACAATCACTCCATGAAGGCCACAGCTTTTCCGGTGGAAGAGGGAGGGGGAGGGGTTATAAAACCCAGCAGTGTGGGTGCGGCTCAGTCTCTGCATGATGGGGGAGGGAGTGGTCACGACTGTCTGAGCTGTGAATCAACTGACCACACTCAATGTCTACTGAACTGTGAGTTTAGTGTTTTGTGTGGTATTATGGTGGTTTCACCCTGGTTGAAATGGTATGAAACTGCATTTGAATGTGATGGCCTTGCACCCTGAATGAAATGGTATGACACTGCATTTGAATGTGGTGGCCTTGCACCCTGAAATAAATGGTATGAAACTGCATTTGAATGTGGTGGCGTTGCACCCTACATGAAATGGTATGAAGCTGCATTTGAATTTGGTGGCCTTCCACCCTGCTTGAAGTGGTATGACACTGCACTTGAATTTGGTGGCCTTGCACCCTGCTTGAAGTGGTAGGAAACTGCACTTGAATTTGGTGGCCTTGTACCCTGCTTGAAGTGGTAGGAAAATGGATTTGAATTTGCTGGCCTTGCACCCTGCTTGAAATGGAATTTCAAGGAATAGCCATGAGTCAACTGGCAGCCCACCAGCTGTGAGTGAGGTGCCAGCACATCAGGCTTGAGGGACTGAGCTGCCAACCCAAGAACCCATACCAGTGCACCAGAAAGCTCCCCCACTGGCCACCAATATTGGAATTGGTGGAGGGGTGGAATATTGCGTCGGGGGACCAGCCCTCACGTGTGAACATTATATGTTTAGCGTCCAATTGGACGTTGCCCGTCCCGCTGAGTTACTCCAGCGTTTTGTGACTATCTTCAGTGTAAACCAGAATCTGCAGTTCCTTTCCACACACAATGTTTACAGATTCTGTGTGTTGATGCAAGTAAGAATTTCATTGTTCTAACTGGGACTTATGACAATAAAACACTCTTGACTTGACTCCTGACACTGTGCAGGTGAGGGACTTGGTCTGCCGTTCTTTTGCCAGCTACCTTTAAATGTTACCTGCTCAGCACATTGGCTGATTGGTGTTATGGAAGCTTTTGCAATAATCCTTAAAAATACTGTCACTGACCCGCGAAGAGGAAATGCAGTAAAGTTGGCAGTGTATGCTGGGTTCATCTTACAGGTGAGCTTACTGGGGCAAAACCACCAGCCACATGATGGTACAAAGGCACTGCTGGTCTAAACTCACTGAATATAAATGTGGTTTGTGCTATTTACTTCAATCCAAGGACCAGAGCAGTGATATATATCCTGTCATACACTCAGAAATATTCCCCTGTAAAACGTTGTAAAGAGGTTTAGGCTCATGAATTCTACGTACATTCTTGATGTGTAATAGTTTAATTTACATTGAACAGGCAACAGATGTGCCATGTCAGTTATTACAAGCACAGGCAAGGCCAGCATTTATTGTCCTTTCCACATTGCCCAAGAAATCAGAGGCTTTCTCAATCAGTTCAGAGATCAACTTGGAGTCAAGGACCCGTAATTGAAAAGCAACCCTGGCCATATTGTCAGGGATGCATTTTGATTAATGGCGAGTAGTTAACTCTGACTCCGGGATGTATTGACCAGCCTGAGTAGAGACTAGTTTAGAAAGGTTTAGTGGGATGTGGGCCAAACACAGGTAAATGGGTCCAGCTTAGATGGGGAAGCTTGATTGGCATGGGCAAGTTGGTCTGGAGGGCCAGTTTCTGTGCTGCCTGAGTATGACTATGATTCGAAGATTATATGCAAGGTTCTTCTCCAAAACAAGAAGTCAAAGAAAGGGATGGGCACGTAAGTGTCAGATCTCTCAAGCACAGAAAAAGGAATGTCATTTAATTTTAATTTAGTTTAGAGATACAGGCCTTGGAAACAGGCCCTTCGGCCCACCAAGTCCGTGCCGATCAGCAATCCATACACGCTGACACTATCCTACACATTATCCTACAGGGGCAATTTACAATTTTACCAAGCCAATTAGTCTACAAACCTGGATGTCTTTGGAGTGTGGGAGGCAACCGGATATCCTGGTGAAAACCCAATGTACAAATTCCATACATACAGCACCCGTAGTCAAGATCAAACCCAGACCTCTGGTGCTGAATGGCAGCAACTCTGCTGCTGTGCCACCTTGCCCATCCCCTCCTTTTAATCTTCTTCTTCTATCTATCTTTACACAACTAAAACTCTGATCTTGTTATCTTCCAGTTTAGCGGTCATTCTATTTGCGTAAAAACGGTATGCGGTAGCGCTACGATTTTTCGCCAGCTTCTCTGCTGTGATTGCACCATTTTGTTCTGATCAGTGGAAGCTGGACACAGTTATCGAGGTTTATAAATCTTAAAAAGCGCGTGTGCTTAGATCGATTGCCTCTCCTGCCATTCACCGCCGCTCGTATTGGTCCCTTCTACTGTCTCTCCACGGGACTGTCCACCCCTTCCTAAGCCATCGCATCTTTACTACAGATGTGGAGGCTCTGGATTGCCGGCGGAGGTCTACAACCGGTCACAATTTTCAGAGGGAGGGACCGGAAACAGCTCTACCCAACCGACCTAGCCCAGTCGGCCCAGCCCAGCCCGGTGCAGAGTCGGAGATGGCGCCGAAACGGAAAGCGGAGACTCTGATCCTGGTGGAAGAGAACAACTAGTGGCCAGCGACCAGCGACCGCTGTGTGTCCCCATCGCATCGCCAACCCCTTCCCCTCAGGTCCCCCTCGCTGGCTCCTGCCCCCCTTTACAAACCCCCCTCCCCGCCCACACACCCCTCCCCGCCCCACAAACCCTCCCTGCCCATGCACACCCCCTCCTCCACACAACCCCCCCACACACCCCCACAATGCCCCCCATAACGCCCCCCACAACACCACACCCCCCCTGCCCACACACACCTCCCCCCCCCACAACTACCCTGCCCACACACCCATCTCCCCCACAAACCCCCCTTCCCCCACCAATCCCCGTCTCCCCAACACATCCCTCCCCTCTCCCCAGAACCCCTTCTCCCTCCCCCCCCATCGACACACCCTTCACCCACCCATAAACCCCTCCTCCAGAACACCCCCTGCCCACTGCCCTGCCCACAACCCTCCCTGCTGACACACACCCCCCCCAACGGGTCCCACTTAGTCTGACTTTCAGCACTTATTTCATTCTTGGTATTGATTGTAGAGATGACAGTGTTATTGTCATATAACAGGTTAGCTTCAGTACAATGTACAATTGCAGTTGATATTCAGATATTAAGATGCCAATATTCTCCCAGCCTACTGATTGTGTGTCTGAGTCCACCTGTGTCTCATGAATCAGAGTTTCAGCTGACTCTGATGAATTATAGATCTAGGAATAGTTTTTTTTCTGTTAAGATCATGCTAGAGAATGTACTGGCTGATTACATTAGAGCTTGAAACATAGATAGAAACATGGAAAATAGGTGCAGGAGGAGGCCATTCGGCCCTTCGAGCCAGCACCGCCATTCATTGTGATCATGGCTGATCGTTCCCAATCAATAACCTGTGCCTGCATTCTCCCCATATCCCTTGATTCCACTAGCCCCTAGAGCTCTATCTAACTCTCTCTGGTTCGACAACTCGAACATCCAGGAACAACAGTGTCTACCTTAGGTCTTTATTCTTTGGAGCGCATAAGGTTAAGGGGGGACTTGATTGAGGTCTTTAAAATGATGAAAGGGATAGACAGAGTTGACGTGGATAAGTTTTTCCCATTGAGGGTAGGGAAGATTCAAACAAGAGGGCATGACATGAGAATTGAGGGACAGAAGTTTAGGGGTAACATGAGGGGGAACTTCTTTACCCAGAGAGTGGTGGCTGTGTGGAATGATCTTCCAGCAGAAGTGGTGGAGGCAGGATCGATTTTAACATTTAAAAGTAAAGTGGATAGGTATATGGACGACAAGGGAATGGAGGGGTATGGTCTGAGTGCAGGTAGATGGGACTAGGGGAAAATAAATGGTCTGCACGGACTGGAAGGGCCGAGAAGGCCTGTTTCTGTGCTGTAAATGTTATATGTTATATGGTTACAGAGAACGGTAGACACTTCCCGGTTCATTATAGGTACTGACCTCCCCTATATCGAAGGAATCTATAGGGACAGCCTTGAAAAGGTGCTGCAGCCCTACAGTGCCAGAGATCCAGGTTCGATCCTGACCTTGGGTGCTGTCTGTATGGACTTTGGACATTCTCTCTGTGACCACGTGGGTTTCCTCCAGATGCTCTGGTTTCCAGATCAGCCATGATCATAAGGAATGGAGGTGTTGGCTCGAATGTCCGTATGGCCTACCTGTGCACCTATTTTCTATGTTTCTATGTTTTCTCCCACACCCCAAAGACATACAGGTTTATAAGTTTGGTAAATTGTGTAGGATACTGGTGTGGGGTGATCGGTTGGCGCGGACTGGGTGAGCTGAAGGGACTATTTCTACACCATCTCTAAAACGAAAACAATATAATCAAAGACCCACACCACCTTGATCTCTCATTTCACGATGACCATCAGGAGGAAGGTAGAAGAGTCTGAAAACCATGATCGCCAGGTTCAAGAACAGTTACGTCCCAGCACCGATCAGGCTTTTGTACAATGCACCACACTAACCTCAGCAATTATCATCTTCATAGAGGATTTGAGCTCATTGTGGACACTCTTTTTTGCACAATTATAGTAGGTATGTTACAATACCTACCTTTAGCAGCGCTGCAGTTCTGCCACTCCCCGTGTGTGTGACTTTGGCGCCTTTCAGAGGGGGACGGGATTAAAATGCCGTTTTTCCCTAGACAGTCCAAATCGATCCATGTCGGGCGATTTCGTTGCTAAAGAGAAATCACTCCGACATTTCATTCATGAAGGTATTTTTAAACTACGCTAGATCATTTATTAGCTAGTTTAAAAATCATCTTCTAAAGCCGTGAGCGCCGACAGCGGAACGGACCTAACGTAGGCGATAAAAGAAGCTACACAGTTTATTTTTACATAAAAATGTGCTTCTTAGGAAGCCTTTAATCAAATTTTCATCATGCAAAAAGGGGACAAATACGAACCGGCTGTAATTTTTCTGCCGACTGGGGGTTAAATTCACCGCAAACCGCAACGTTCCAATCCACCGCATTCCACTAAAACCCTCTCGCAAGTTGATTTAAATGGCCATTAATTTACAGGAATTAAACACTAAATTCCTTCAATTTGGCCTATAAATTCATGAAAATGAGATTTTAAAATCATGTTATATTGTGGATGTTATTTGGACACTTAGGCAATTTAAAAATGTTTATCATTTCTTAAGAAATGGATAGATGTTTAGATCTAGTAATTGAATTTTGTAATTAACTACAATTTGGTAACTAACTAATTATATGCTTTAATTTCAGGTCATCCAAGTAAGATTGTTTCATATTTGTTTCAGAATGCTTCAATCTATAATAATTGAAAATTTCATTAAGTTCTATTAATTTTTAGAAAGTTATGGGCTTTTATGTCAATTGATCACAGGTTTTGTGTTAAGTTAATGGAAAGGCAATGGCCATAACATTTTTAATACTGAAGATATGAAAGTGAATTAGGTGTCATATTAAACTTCTTTTTATGCTTTATCTGATGGGGTAAATTGCAGATTTTGTAACATTGCTAATTATAGCTAGTGCAATATTCATCCAATAACAACTTATGTTTAAGATTATGGTTATTAATTTATCGTATTTTTGATTGTTATATATTATCTGTGTGTTACAACATTTATGGGTCTTTGAAGCTGCAGCAAGTATGAATATCATTGTTCCATCGTCAGTACAAATGACAACTAAACACTTTTGATTCTTGTGATGAAGGAAATGCAGATGTTGGTTTACACCAAAGATAGACACAAAATGCTGGAGTAACTCAGCGAGTTAGGCAGCATCTCTGGAGAAAAGGAATAGGTGATGTTTTGTGTCAAGACCCTTCTTTAGACGGAAGACCCAACTCAGCCTGAAGTCTCGACCCAAAATGTTACCTATTCCTCTTCTCCAGACCGGCTGAGTTACTCCAGCAATTTTTATCACTCTTGATTCTTAACTCTTGATATTCAGTCCATCCCTCGCTTGAAATGTCAGGCAACCTTATGTAAGAGATCTTTTCAAACTGGACTGGATGCTGAAGTGTTGCTTTATGGACGTTATTTGTGGGAACTTGCGAAACATAACCCAGGTCCTAAAGCAGCTACATTTGTAATTTTGAACAGTGTTTCTGATGCTGGGCAGTTAAAAAAAGGGAACTGTTTTGTAAACCCTAATGCCAACATCTGAATAAATATTAAGGGGGAAACTATTCTTCCAACCTTCTGCATGAGAATTTTGCTTCCATCAATTCTACTTTGGGAAATCAATGCTCTATGATTAATGTGTTACGAGATGAATTGAGAGAGTCCTTCCCACAGGCACCACTCACAGCCCGTGACCCATGGTAGGAGTGAAAGTTACTGAGCGGTTGGCACAGTAAAGCCTTTGTAAAGTTTGCTGTATTAGGTCTGTGTGTTATGGAGCTTTTCGCATTTTATACATTTTTTTTGCATTTCAAGAAGTTGTAAAGGCATTTAGAAGAAACATAGAGAATACAGTACAAGAACATACCCTTCAGCCCATCATGCCGAACTAGTCTAATCTCATCCGCATGCATGTAATCCATATCCCTCTATTATCTGCCCATTAGTTGTCTCTGCCTCTTAAATATTGTTATTGTATCTCTTTCTACCACCTCACCTAGCAGTGTGTCCCAGGCACCTTTTACTGTCTGAAGTCTGAAGAAAGGTCTCGACCTGAATCGTCACCCATTCCTTCTCTCCAGAGATGCTGCCTGTCTTGCTGAGTTACTACAGAATTTTATGTCTACCTTCGATTTAAACTCGCATCTGTAGTTCATTCCTACACCTTTTACTCTGTTTTATTAAAAAAACTTGCCGTGCATATCTCACTTACACTATCTTCCTCTCACCCTAAACCTATGCCCTCTGGTATTTGCCATTTCCACCCTCGGAAATATAAACACTTATCTATGCCCTTCATAATTTTATATGCTTCTATTAGGTTGCTCCTCAGCCTCCAACACTCCAGAGAAAACATTCCAAGTTTGTTGTAACATCACTTTGTAGGTAATATACTCCAATCAAGGCAACTCCCTGGTGAAGGGAGACACAAAAAGCTGGATTATCTCAGCGGGACAGGCCGCATCTCCGGGTGACGTTTCGGGTCGACACCCTTCTTCAGTCTGAAGTCTGAGTTACTCCAGCTTTTTGTGTCTATCTTCGGTTTAAACCAGCATCTGCAGTTCCTTCTTATGCAAACTCCCTGGTGAATAGCTTCTGCACCATCTCCAAAGCCTCCACATCCTTCGTCCAGCTCACTTTTAAAATAGAAGCAGTATATGCTGTAAATACGCACCAGGTTAGGCAGCATCTGTGCAGAGATAAACAGCGTTAATATTCAAGTTGATTACTTATAATCAGAATGGATCTTTCAGATGAAAGATCATGAATCTGAAACTTTAGCTTTGCTTCTCTCGATTTTCCATAGAATCTGCATTTGTGCTGCATATTTCTTCCATTTTCAAATTTTATCTCAACTTTTCAGCATCTGTGTTTTTTGTCGCTTTTACCTCACTTTTGATGTGCAGTCACTGTAAATTGCTTTAATAAACGTGATAAGCAGTATACACTGTAGTGGCCATTTGGCTTAATTTTTTGTGTCAAAATTATGGCATTTGCCTTTAAATTTAGTCTGTCTATAATGATGTGGGTGGGATTTATTACGTAGTAGGAGGCTTGTTTGCTGCTGGGTTTTTTTTTTGCACAGAAGCAATTAGCTTTTTAGTTTAGCTTTGGAGCCAGCATGGTTAGAAGGAATATCTTTCGACCTTGAGGAGTTTTCGAACATTTCTACGCGACAAGCTGAAGTTTGACGAAGATTAAAGTGTACGAGTCAAAGAAGAAGTTTGGATGAATATCTTGCTGTTTTTCTTGAACAATAAAGAAACTATTGATCAAAAGACTGGGTTATGAAGATATATCTTTCGAGAAGCTTTGAAAGTCTCGTGGAGAACTCGCATGCGTAAAACGACATTCTCCTAACCCCATGCTTTCTCCTAAGTGGCGAGAGGGATTAATCTCTTGAACGATATAATAATCTGCCACTATATCGAGTTGGAAGATCCAACACAGACAGGAGGTGGACACTATGTCACAAAGAAGAGAGACAGAAGATATTGCCTGGATCTCTGGCGAGGTTCAGCCAGAAAAACCAGTTCCAGAAGAGGAACTGAAGATAATACATTTCAGCCAGAGATTGGCTTAGAGATTTATTGACAGTCACATGACTTATCAAAGATTGAAGACTTTAACATGGAATCATGAGTAGATCGGCTATTATACTATACTGAATTTAGAAGCTGGATCACTTTAATTTGAACGGTTTCTGAAAAGTGATTTAAAAGATAGTTCAGATAAGCTTGGGATATAGCCAAGAAGCTTGTTTTTCAGATATTCAGCTTCATTAAGATCCAGGTGCCTGTCCTTGAGTTGTTTTGATGTCGAGATAGAAACATAGAACCATAGAAAATAGATGCAGGAGTAGGCCATTCGGCCCTTCGAGCCTGTGCCACCATTCAATATGATCATGGCTGATCATCCAACTCAGTATCCTGTACCTGCCTTCTCTCCATACCCCCTGATCCCATTAGCCACAAGGGCCACATCTAACTCCCTCTTAAATATAGCCAATGAACTGGCCTCAACTACCCTCTGTGGCAGAGAGTTCCACAGACTCACCACTCTCTGTGTGAAAAATGATTTTCTCATCTCGGTCCTAAAAGCCTTCCCCCTTATCCTTAAACTGTGACCCCTTGTTCTGGACTTCCGCAACATCGGGAACAATCTTCCTGCATCTAGCCTGTCCAACCTCTTAAGAATTTTGTAAGTCTCTATAAGATTCCCCCTCAATCTTCTAAATTCCAGCGAGTACAAGCCGAGTCTTTCGAAACACTATCCAGTCTTTCTTCATATGGAAGTCCTGCCATCCCAGGAATCAGTCTGGTGAACCTTCTCTGTACTCCCTCCATGGCAAGAATGTCTTTCCTTAGATTAGGAGACCAAAACTGTACGCAATACTCCAGGTGTGGCCTCACCAAGACCCTGTGCAACTGCAGTATAGAACCTCCGTGCTCTTATACTCAAATCCTTTTGCTATGAATGCCAACATACCATTTTCTTTCTTCAATGCCTGCTGCACCTGCATGCCTACTTTCAATGACTGGTGTACCATGACACCCAGATCTCATTGCATCTCCCCTTTTCCTAATTGGCCACCATTCAGATAATAGTCTACTTTCCTGTTTTTGCCACCAAAGTGGATAACCTCACAGTTATCCACATCTGCCATGCATTTGCCCATTCACCCAACCTATCCAAGTCACCTTGCAGCCTCCTAGCATCCTCCTCACAGCTAACACTGCCCCTCAGCTTCGTGTCATCCGCAAACTTGGAGATGTTGCATTCAATTCCCTCATCCAGATCATTAATATATATTGTAAATAGCTGGGGTCCCAGCACTGAGCCTTGCGGTACCCCACTAGTCACTGCCTGCCATTCTGAAAATGACCCGTTTACTCCTACTCTTTGCTTCCTGTCTGCCAGCCAGTTCTCTATCCACATCAATACTGAACCCCCAATACCATGTGCTTTAAGTTTGTATACTAATCTCTTATTTGGGACCTTGTCAAAAGCCTTCTGGAAGTCCAGATATAACACATCCACAGGTTCTCCCTTATCCACTCTACTAGTTACATCCATGAAACATTCTATAAGATTCGTCAGACATGATTTACCTTTCATAAATCCATGCTGACTTTGTCCAATGATTTCACCAATTTCCAAAAGATAAGACACATTCTTTTGGAACTGAAGTCATCAATAACTTTAAAAATATTTTGGATGTTGTCTGAAAGTTCAGTTTGTTATAGTTTCTTATCTAATGTTTTGGAACATTCTGCTCAATGTTTATCAATAAGACAGAATCCAATTGAAGAAGTCCTTGTTCGTCTAATTTAAAGATTTGGCAATCTGCCAAGACCTGTTTAATTCCATGGAGCAAGAAGAAGCTGGTGAGTCAGAGGAGCCACAAGGTGGCAATGAAAGTTCAAAGAGACAAGTTAAATTCACTGAAAAGGCCCGAGTTACATTTCTGAAAGAAACCGAGAAGGAAAGAAACAAGTTATGGAGGAAGACACTGAAGCTATTTGATGGCCTGAAGGAACTAGTGGAATCAGATGAGAATGTGAACTAAGTGGAATATAAGCTAGGCCAGATATTCAGCTTCGGTAAAGAGATTGGAGATAAGCATAAAGCACTGCTGGATTCACAGCTATCTCAGGAAGAATGCGAAATATACACCCAGTGGTGGGAAGAAAGGCTGAAGTTATTTGATGATTCTATGGAAGATGCCAGGAGATGGTGAGCTGAAGTTGACCAGAGAGCGTGTGTTATAGAAGGAGATGCTACTCATCAAGTTTGTCGAAATCGGACAACTTACTTATGGTGCAGTTGGAAGTGTGATGCAACAAGGTGCTGAATTGGGAGAGGAGATTACACCACAAGATAGTATCTTGAATGTATCTACATGAAGATCAAGACATAAATCTGGTTCTATAGCCAGTTCAGCATCAAGGGCTTCTACTTGATTGGGAGTTGAAGCTGATCTAGCCACTCTCTCAATAGAAGCGGTTGCCTTGGAGAAGAAACATGAGATTGAGCAAGAAGAAGAACAGATGTAAGAAGAGATGAGGCGACAAGAAGAACAGATGCGATGAAAAGAACAACTGGAACTAGCCACAAAGTTGGCGGTTGTGAAATCGAAGAAGGAGATAAGGAGGTTTGAGAGGAAAAACTGCTCAAAATGAGTCAACAGTTTGATCACTTCCACAACTGAGGACCACCGGATTTCATGGCTTTGAACACCCATTGGAACAGTGGTGGGCCGGTAAAACTTCATCTCAGCAAATGGGTGCTAGACCAAAGCTAACTATTTATGGGGCGTCTGTAGAGGCTCGGGACAAAGCAACAGCTGAGTACGCTTTTCCGAGGCCAGTAACAGGCTCGAGCAAGCCAGTATGAGCCACATAAGCCTGTCTATCGTCCGTTGGTACCAAGCCAAAGATATCAGGATGCATTATTTGCATTGGCGAATAGGTAAGCTAAATTCAACAAGATCATAGCTCAATAAAATCCCTCTTTCACTCTACCACCAATAGAAATTCCTACATATAATGGTGATCCTTTGCGGTATGAAGCTTTCATAAGGGAATTGGACAAAGTAGTAGAAATGAAAATTACTGATGAAAAAGAGCGCTTACGATTTCTGGTGTATTACACAAGCGGAAGTGCTAAGGTACTTGTAGAAAGTTGTAAAAATGAGCCTGATGGCCAAGGCGATAAAGAGGCAAGAAGGTTACTTAAAGAATGTTTTGATAATGAACAGAGGATAGCTAGCACATACATGGAGAAGGCCCTTGCTTGGAAAGATATCAAGCCAGAAGATGTGGGTGCATTGAGTAATTATGCAATATTTCTTAGAGGTTATTGCAGCTCAATGAAAAATCTCGACCACATGGAGGAAATGAATCTTGTTAGTAATACTAGAAGGGAAAAGGGAGAGATAAAGCAGGTTGAATATTGGATAAGGGGAAGAAGCGAGTAGTCAGGCTACCAGACCTGGTGGATTTCTGGGAAAAGCAAGTACAGTACATGTTAGAGCCACGCCACGGGATCACGGAAGTTCGGCTACTTTTTGCACAGAAAACCTGATGAGAAGGCTGGACATCACAGGAGAAGAGATTAAGATTTGATTGCATACCATGAATGAAGATAAAGAGTGCATTCGTCATTGCATTACAAGTATGGAGATATCCAGTCTGGATGAAGATAATTTTATACCAGTATCTGAAGTGTTTGCACATGAGACCATGCCTGTTGGTCGTCAAAATATCCCCAGACATGAGGACTTGAGACAATGGCCTGACTTGAAGGATGTCTGAATATCTAAAATAAATTCTGGTGTTGACCTACTTATCGGAACGAATGCTTTGAAGGCATTGGAACCTATACAGATTGTGAGGAGCCAAGGTGATGGACCCTTTGCTGAAAAATCCCTGCTAGGATGGGTTATCTATGGCTCCTTGAGAAGGAACAATGAAAGCAAGAACCGGAAGAAATACCCTGCCGCTGCTGTTAATCAAATATCTACTGGTAAATTAGAAAAGCTATTGATGAAACAATACAATCATGACTTAAATGGAAGTACCAGTAAGGAATCTGAAGAAATGTCCGGAGAAGAGCTAAAGTTCTTGGATATTATGAACTACTCAGTAAAGATGATAGACAGAAAAAACTATTGTCTGGACTTACCTTTCAAACAGAAAGTGTTAGTCTGCCGAATAATTGTCGCATGGCAGAGCAACTGACCCAGAATTTCAAACGCACGTTTGGCAAGATACAAAATTTCATGAGGAATATACCTTTCCTAAAGGATATGATTGATAATGATTATGATGAAATGATACAAACAAACCAACTGAATCAAAATGATGGAGAGCTGTGGTACATTTCGCACAATGGGGTATATCACTCGAAGAAAGGGACCTTGAGGGTGGCCATTGACTGTGCTGCAGTCTTCAAAGGAACATCAACTTAACTGTTAACTACTGCAAGGTCCAGACCTTACCAACTCACTCATTGGAGTTCTCATTAAATTCAGTCAAGAACCAATTGCTTTGATGGCTGATATCAGAGCGATGTTTCATCAAGTCAAAGTATCAGAAAAACACATTGAAAACCTGCAATTCCTATGGTGGCCTGAAGGGGATGAACAACAAGATCTTGTTGAACATCAGATGTAGGTACACCTCTTTGGAGCAGTGTCTTCACCAAGTTGTGCGAACTTTACTTTAAAGAAGACTGCAGAGGACAATAAAGTTCACTTTCCAGAGGAAGTAATAACCACTTTGAAGAATAATTTCTATGTGGATGATTGCTTAAAATCCATGTCTACTGAGAAGGAAGCAATTCAAATGGTAAAACATCTGACTTCCCTCTGCAATAAGGGAGGATTCATGCTTTCAGTGGATCAGCAACAACCGTGTTGTATTGGAAAGCATTCCACCTGATGATTGAGCCAAAGAGACTAGAGATGGATTTGGACAAAGACAATTTGCCAATGGACAGAGCATTGGGACTGCACTGGTGCGTTGAAACCAAAGATACTAGAGGAACAAGATAGACCACGATGGCGAAAAAGCCATAGTTGGTCATGGGCGTCATGGGTATTTTTTTCACGCCATTTTGGGAATCAAATATATGAGCTTTTTATGGCTTCAGACATGGCGTCCACATCTTCAAGCATAGCGTGCTGTTCTGCTATAAAGTGCTCAAATTGCCAATGTAAGCGACCCGACCTGCCTTTCTACAGGTTCCCCACTAAAGACGAAAGGTAAGAAAAAAGTCTTACTTTCTGTCATGTGGCCTGCCCGATCTCTTCCTATAGCTCAGATCGCGGAGCCGAGGGTCGCCAGAAGAATTGTTCCGATCGCTGGCCCGCGGACTTTAACATCCTGAAGCCACGGTCTGCAGAGCTTCTACATGGGACAAGCGTGCACTTTCCCTCGCGGAGTCTAGCATTCCTCGCCGGAGAAGGTCTCCAACCGCCGCTCCGCGGCCTATAACATCATGAAGCCCCGGTCTCCGGTAGGAGGCGGCCAATTCGGGACCTCCAAGCTGTGGAGGTCCCGAATTGGCTTGTATTTAAGCCGCTTTGAAATGGTGTTTAAAATACCGAATAAATGGTGCTAAATGTACACAATGTACATGGATCAATGGTGTTTTTTACTTTTTTAATTTTTTTTTTAATTAGAAGAATATAATTAAAAAAAAATATTTGTGGCAGTCATACATTATTAATATTGTCAATATTATCAATTATTTAATAGTTCTACTATATATATTTTTTACATAGATAGAAAATAATAGAGAGAGAGAAAAAAAAACCAAGAAAGTATAATGAAAAAGAATGGAATAATTAACTAATAATACATCATTGGAGATATGTTCTTAATTATAAAATGTAACTCTTCATCTAATCCTTAATTCGGGTTTCAGTCAGGTTCTCGTGCCGAACCAGTTTGCCCCTTCAAATAGTCAAGAAATGGAGACCATATTCTGATAAAGTTCTTGTTTTTCCATTAAGACAAGTCTTATTCTTTCCAAATGTAGGGTCGCCGACATTTTCATAATCCATATTTTGATTGTGGAGGTTATAGGACCTTTCCAAAATTTTAATATTAATTTTTTCATAATTATTATACTGTAGTCGATAAAGTTTATTTGGCTTGTAGTAAATATTTGACTTTGTTCTAATATTCCTAATATTATTAGTTTTGAGTCGGGGTCCAATTGGGTGTTTACAACTTCTGAAATTATCTTTAAAATTTCGCTCCAAAAATTATTAATTTTTATACAATTTACAAATGTATGCGTTAAGTTAGCCTCTAAGTGCTGACATTTTTCGCAGATAGGAGATATATTTGGGAAGATTCTATTTAATTTTGTTTTTGAATAATGTAATCTATGTAATATTTTAAATTGTATTAAGGAGTGTCTAGCATTTAAAGAACAATGATGTATATGTTGTAAGCTTTCGCCCCAAATATCTTGCATTATTGGTTGGCCTAGTTCATTTTCCCACGATTACCTATATATTTCTGTCGTAGGTGCCTCACTGTCTAATAGGATATTATAGATATAAGATATTAATTTTTCTGTATTAGGGTATTTATTCAAACATTCATCAAGAATTTCTGGATCTCTATTTCTATAGTCCTGTGTATTTGATTTCGCATAATCTCTAAGTTGTAGATATCTGAAATAGTCATTTGAGTGAAGTCCATAAATTTGTTGTAACTCCTGAAATGAAAGGAATGTGCCTTTCCTATAGAGATGGCCCATATTTTTAATTCCGTGATTTTTCCATTGTAAAACACCTTTATCTAACATTGAAGGTTTAAATGCAGGGTTGTTTACAATGGGAAGAAGTAGTAATAGATTATCCAATTTTAAAGTATTTTTTAATTGTTCCCAAATTCGTATACCACTGTATATTATAGGGTTTTCACTATAGGTTTTTTGCTTAATTTTTGCTTAATTTAGTGGTAGCAAACAAAATCGAACCAATTTCAAAGGGTAAACAGTCTTCCTTTTCCATTTTTAACCAATCTGGTTGCTGGTCCAATTCTTCCAACCAGAAGTTCATATTTTTAATGTTAACTGCCCAGAAATAGAGCATGAAATTCGGTAAAGCTAAACCTCCATTTGTTTTTGATTTACATAAATGCTTTTTGTTTATTCTGTGATTCTTATAATCCCAGATAAAATTAGTGACTATGGAATCTACTTTTTAAAAAAAAGTTTTTGGAAGATATATCGGGATTGATTGAAAAAGGTACAATAATTGCGGAAGAAAAATCATTTTTATTGCATGTTTATTGCATTAATTCTACCAAACATTCAGATAGTGTTTTCCAATATTAAATATTCTTGTTCAATAAACAAGATTTGTTCAATAAAGTGGGAAGTTTAGTTTAAATAAAGAAGCATATGTCTTTGTTACATAGATTCCAAGATATTTAAATTTTTCATTAACTATTTTAAAGGGGGATTGTTGTAATATATGTGAATTGATTTCCATTATTGCCATCATTTCGCTTTTATTCAAATTAATTCTGTATCCCGAGAATGAGCCAAATTGAGTTATTAAATTTAATAGGTTTGGGATACTAAGTTCAGGTTTTGTAATGTAGATTAATACATCGTCTACATATAAAGACATTTTGTCTTTAGTATTATACCCGTATATTTCAGGATGGGACCTAACACTTTCTGATAGCGGCTCAATTGCAAGTGCGAATAGTAACGGGGATAACGGGGATGACGGGCATCCTTGTCTACAGCCTCTAGATAAATTGAATTTAGTTGATAACATTTGGTTTGTTGTTATTCTAGCAGTTGGATTAGTATATAAGAGTTTTACCCATGTACTAAACTTTTCACCCAGTTGAAAATTTTCCATGACCGAGAATAAATAGGGTCATACCACTTGATCAAATGCTTTCTCAGCATCTAATGAAATAATTGCTAAATCTCTTTGAGTATATAATATTGAATAATCGTCTCAGGTTATAGGAAGAGTAGCGTTTTGGGATAAATCCTGTTTGGTCAGGGTGTATTAATTTATTAATCACTGTGCTTAATCTTTGTGCTAGGATTTTAGTTAATATTGTTTGATCAGTATTTAAGAGAGCTATAGCTCTATATGAACCTGGATCTTCCAGGTCCTTATCTGTTTTTGGTATGAGTGTTATTATAGATTAGTTTAGCGTTTCTGGTAATTTCTGTTGGATATAAATGTGTTCATACAGCATCTGTAAACGTGGAGAGATCAGATCATAATTTTTTTAATGGAATTCAGAGCTTAAACCGTCAGGGCCCGGGGCCTTGCCGTTTTTAAGAGATCTGATAGACTCTTCAATTTCTTTTACTTTATTTAACGCCTTTTAGCGTTATTTTAGCGCCTAGTAATTTTCTATCTTTCAAATCTAACCCTTTAAGGTTACATTTTTGTAAGAATGCTTCCATTCCTGTCGAGTGATCTATCATTTTAGCTGAGTAGAGGTTTTGATAATATTGCAGAAATCTCTTGTTGATATCCTTAGACTGTACTAGTGGTTCTCCCATTTCTGATCTAATTTTGTGAATTGTTTTTTCCCTGTCCAGTTTTCGAAGTTGCCGAGTTTTTGTGGTTTGTCGCCGAATTCAAAATGTAATTGTTATACATTTTTAATTGTATACTGATAACGTTTTATACCTTAGTCTGAATATATTTTATTTAATTTAAATTTCAATACTGCTATTTTATTATGTTTTATCATAGGTGATGCAGCCACATTTTCTATGTCTAATTGTCTTATTTCCCTTTCCAGTGCCTGTTGTTTAACCCGGTTCTCTTTATTGTAAAATGCTTGGGAGGAGATCATTGCTCCTCGGGCAAATACTTCAAATGTTTCCCAGAGAAGGGAGGCAGACGTTCGAGGGTGGTCATTGGTCTCAAAGAACATATTAATCTGTTTAGTAAGATATTCCTGACATACATTTTCCTTTAAGACTTGTGGGTTAAGTCTCCATTGTGACTGTTTCTCCGTCCTTCCAATACACGATAAATGGTGTTATAGGGAACACCGACATGCCACGAGGAGCACACATTAAAGTTTTAATCTCCTTAATGTATGATGACGGTAACATATACAATTCTATTCTAATGAATTGCGATTCTTATGATCTCAACAATGTATTATATTATATAAGATCATTTTTTGGTACATGTGCAAGTTATTAGAAAGTCTTCTTTTATAGTTCTAGATTTACCACAAATGTAAGTAAAGGTAGCCAAAAATGCTGGATAATTTCTCCAGCATTTTTGTCTACCTTCGATTTTCCAGCATCTGCAGTTCCTTCTTCAACAATGATAAAGGTATCAACTTTTACACTGCTATGCATTTTTGGTTTTGTTCTTGTTGTAAGGTATTCATGCTCGTGTAGTCTCTATATTTAAGATGAATTGACCTATTAGAGGAAAAATGCATCTTCAATATACATGTCTCTCCCCACCCCTGAAAACAATTGCATTTAAGTGACATATCATCCATTCTGCAGGTATGTAGTTATAATCAAATTTGTTCTTATGTTAATTCTGTATGATATTTTACTGTAATTTCAGATGTCGACAGGAACTCCCTGAAGAAAATACACTGGCTTACATCGCAGGTCACATCTGTCGCAGAATCATCACTTTACATGAACTGTCCTCAAAATGGCACACATGCAGAGAAGTTCTACTCCGACCTGATGCCACTTTAGTTGATCCTGCACTCATATTCATCCATCATAAAGCATATGACGCATCAACGTCTGACTTTGCTCCTTGATGGTGCCTTCTGAATACTTTCTAGCGTTCTGTGAAATGTGTGAGAAAGTGTTTCGCACACAATTTGACGATGTTAACATGACCAGGAACAACATTTCCCATCTAATAAACACAGCAATACACAATACACAGGAATACAAGGACATGAAGTTGTGCTGCCACAGAGTCAAGGCTAGAATTGTCACAATCTTTGTGAGTGTCCACATACATTATGGACTCAAATTTAAGAATAGAAAAATGCAGGACATGACCGTTAAAAGGAAGTGCAAGAAAGTTCAAAAAGTGGCACATTAGTAAAGTACATAATTTTCTTAAATAATTTATTTGAAGTAATACAATTGTTTATATATATGTAGTGTGAAATTGTGATTTGTTAGCCTCACAAAATAATGCAAATGATGATTCATTTATTATTATATATAGGTTGGACATTTTGTCCTCTGGGGTAAGCATGGATGGGAGTATAATTGTTTGAAATATGTTGAATGTTACATCACTTTCGTTGGTTAGCTGATATGCGAAACACTGCAACCCTGTATATCTCATACATAAAGCAATGTAAATTATGTAAATCTTACCATGAATGACAGACATAAAAAGTGTTATCCTTGTTATGAATTTTGATGGAGAATTATGTAAAATTGAGCAGATTGATGCAATATACTGCTAATATACTGCCCATATTCACATTTAAAAACTCATTCAGTAACTCGAGTGGCTGCGAGTGGCCGCCGGGATCGGAAAGCGGAACTGCAGCTAGACCCAGGGCTCGCAGGCGACCTGGGAAGTGCAGCTAGTCCCGGAGGGTCCTGGATCCAATGCAAAAAAGGCTGCCGACCCCTGGACTAAACCAAACCCTCGATCCTGTCCCGCCATCCTTTTTCAAAATTTAGCAACTCAAATGGTGGTGCGTCGTCATTGCCGGGAAATATGGTGACTCATTTCCCTCAAATAAATATTAGATTTTCCTCAAATATATATTAAATGAAAAACTAAACTATGGTAGCAACGCACAGTATTCATGTCTAAAGCTCGCACTTCTGCATCAATGTAGGTATGTTTACACTACATTTCATTACACTAATATAGAATGAAAAAACATCTTAGCATGTGTTCATTGATATTTTATTCACAATAATAGGATTTTAGAGAGAGGGAGAGGTTGAATGAAAGAAATAAAAAAGGTTCAACAAATAAACAGAGATCACAAGAAAGAAACTAAAATATAAATATGTGTGTGTTATATATTTATATATATATCACACATATATGTGCATCATATATATATATAATGAATATATAAGTATATATACATATAAGAAACTAGAGAAACATGTATGTGTGTTATGTAATAGTAAGATTAAATGAGAATTTACCAGTTTGAAGTTTGATTTGTATTTTATGAGGAGTTACGTTGGTGATTTCGTGAAGAAGGCCAGCCAGTCCGCATACACGTCAATCTTCAAAGCAGCAGTATGAAATCACAGGTAACAGTAATTGAAGTAACATTGTAAGATCAGCAACTTAAGAACTACCAGATGACCTTTGTGAGAGAGGGTTGGGAGTGGAGGGCACGTAACTCCTCATAAAATAAAGATCAAACTTCAAACTGGTAAGTTCTCGTTTAATCTTACTATTTTACTTTGGAGTCATGTGAGTGATTCCGTGAAGAGTTCAAAGCTCTGTGATTTCATGCCGCAGATTCAAATCCCCGCGTCTCACTGCATCGATTGACTCAGGATGAGTAAAGTAATCAACAATGCATTAATCATGACATTGAATTAAATGTAGTAATGATATATTTGAATAACAAAAAGCAACAGCAAACCCTCTATCCGAGGGGTAAACTTAAACAGAACTTAACACACAATTGGCAAACAGCCCCGAGTCAGTAATCGTCCTGTGATAGAATTGCTGGAAAACCAATTCATTTGACTACCCGGCGGCTGTGAGTATATGGTCGATGGGAACGTTCATCGCCCTGGCAGCAGATGTTGATGCCGCCCTAGTAGAATGAGATGTAAAAACTTCTGTATTAATACCTGCACAAACCAACACTTGTTTCAACCACCTCAAGATAGTCTGCACTGACACTCTCTTGTGTGGTTTCTTGTGACTGATAAACAATGCTGTTTCCACATTTCTTAAGGCCCTCGTGGCTTTGATATAATATAGTAAATGTGTCCTTACACATAGACATAGCTCCGTGGGATATGCCGAGAATACAATTTTAAACCCTGTCACCCCTGGCCTGCTCTGTTTGAGTAGATCATAAATGTAGAATATAACGGTGTCTGCAGCCACTTCCATCCTGTCGAACTGCAGCTTTGGCAATGTCTGCACTTGTTGTGCTGATACCAGTGCCATGAGCATGACCACCTTCATGGTGACTTTGGCCAAAGACAGAGAGGTGACAGGAGTCCACTGGTGAAATAGCTTGAGGACCATGCTTGCATTCCAGATTGCCATATACCTGGGTTTCGGAGGTCTGGAATTAAAAATTCCTTTCATTAATCGAGATATGAGAGGGTGAGACCCAATAGGATATTCTTCTGACCCTATCAACAAGTACGAGGACAATGCACTTCTAGCTGAATCGATCGCACTATAACTCAACCCTTCATCATAGTAGAGTGTCGACAGGAACTCTAGAACATTCGAAATACCTGCCGTATGGTATTCAATATTCTTTTGTACACAGAATTCCTCCCATTTTTTAATAGAAGAGATATATTGCTTTTGGGTACTCTTTCTCCAGGCTGCAGTTAGAATATCCACAGTTCGCCCAGACAGTCCTCGCTCCAGATATGGCCTTCTTAAAATCTACATATCAATATGGTATTAGGTGCTTGATATGTAGATACTGGTGAATTTTCGTGACCTGGTGTCTGCCACTATGTTAAATTTACCTGGTGGGTAATAGCTGAAAGCCAAATGTTTCTGTCAATACACCAATTCCAGATCTGATTAGCCAATTTGTCACAAGATACCGACTTGATTCCACCCATGTGATTAACATACACCACTGCGGTAGTGTTGTCAATCTGAAGCAGAACATGCAGGTGACATTTAGTAGAGCAATAAGATTAATCCCATTTGACTGCAGAAGCAATGCCTCTTGCGCATTCCATCTGCCTCCACAGCTCGACTTCGTATCAGTGGCACCCCAACCTAGTGCACTGATCTAATCAACCTAGTACTTGCCATATAGCATCCCCAGGAAACCAGTTGTTTGGCAGTAACAAACATTTCCATTTTGAAATGTCTATACTATAGAAAAGGGATTAGACTTGTTAGATCAAGAATAATTCTACACCCTCCATCCTTTTTTGGACGGGGAAATATATTAGACACAAATTGATGGAGTTGGCGAACCGACTTCTCAATTATTCCTTTTTTACACAAATTTTCAAGTTCTGCCTGAACTTCCATATTCTCTATTTGTGAGAAATTGAGTGTTCTCCTAGGAACCATGTTGAATGGGCAAATCACAATTTGGATCAAACTCAATTCGAAACCCTTGAATAATATTCAGTATAAACGGATCTGATGTTATTTGCTTCCATTGCTCGAAAAACAGGTGTAATATACCCCCAATTTTTAGCTATATTGCAGTTAATATGTTTTCAAGAGAACCAGGCCCATGTACCTACTTGGTGAATGGTGGGTTGTGCTGTCCCCAGTTCCTGACGGGAAAATCCACGTTTGTCCGTGTCCAGGCTGCTGAGCACCAACTGCGCATCTGAGTAGATGGCCGGCTTGTACCTGGACCGGCTCCGGACTCTGCTGCTCGTCTGTAAGGATAGTGTTTCTGAACAGCTTTGCCGACCACCGGTTGCTTAATCGTGCCCACCGTCTTTGCATCATCATCCAATTCTTTTACTCGCTTTGCGAGGTCCTCTCCAAAGAGTAAATTGGGCGGCTGTATATTATTGGGTGTGCAGAGCACTGCAAACTTCGGGTTTATGGTAGGGCGAATGGCACTCTTGCGTAAACAGTTAATCTCGAAGTGCGCACTGCACATCAACCCTAGTGCCTCTTGCTGCATCTCCGACAGGTGCACTCCATCTACTGTTCTGGCGAATGCCGTGATCCCTGAGCCGAGCAACTTCAGGATTCTCTACAGCTTCATCTACTGGGCACGAATGCTCACACCCATCTGACCCCATATCACTTGGTTCACTGCTGGCACTTTCAATAAAACGCAGTTCACCGGGGTCACATGTTTCTTGGCGGTCTCGTCCATTGTCAGCTCCTGCAGCTGATGAGAGACTAAATAGTTAATTGAGACGGCCAGCTCAACTCCCAGTGGCTCCCCTGACTCTTTCGGGACAGCAAAACGTGCTGCCAGGAATGGGACATCTGGCGCGTGCCCTTGGTCCCCCGGGGTGAATTCACTGTCAGAGTCGGGGTCAGAACATTGCTGACCCATTACACTCTCCTCATCAATGAGGGAGCGATTGAGCAGCCCTATACCAGGCGCTGCTGGCATGGCCTCTTCATCCGGCTGGTGCCGACACCACTCTGCTGGAGCAACCCTTGTATTAGGCGCTCCATTCGAGATAACCGCTCGGACATGGTATCTAATGCTGGAGGGGAAACGCATTGCGCGTTTATATGGAGTTTCCCTTTTTAATTTTTTTTAAAGAAGCACCTTATTTATTATAAACAAAGATCTTAATGGTCTATCATAGAAGGTTTAGATAGACCGAAGATTAATTGCAAAATCCAATGGACTGACGTGGATTAAACTGCAAGAGGCATAATGGAGGTCGGGGTCTTATTTCTAAAATGGCGGAAGTGATGTTCCGTTGTGTTCCATTGCATACGACACGTCAGTCCATTGGATTTCGTAGGAGTGGTCTATCTTGCTCCTCTAGTATCTTCCTCTCACCGATGGACAGAATGGTTAGCAGATCTCAACAAGATCTCAGAATTCAAGGTGGACCGGTGCATAAAGCCTACAAGGTTTGGTAAGATCATGGGTGCACAGCTGCATAATTTCTCAGATGGCAGTGAAAGTGGCAACGGTACAATTTCATATCCAAGACTGGAAAATGATAACAAGGAAGTGCATGTTGCATTCTTAATGGAAAAGGCCAGAGTGGCACCATTGAAGCAAATGACAATACCCAGAATGGAACTTACTGCTGAAGTCTTAGCTGTTAAAGTTGACATAATGCGGCAAAAGGAACTACCGCTTAAACTGGAAGAATCTATCTTCCGGACTGATAGTACTACGGTGCTTAAATAGTTCAACAATAAGAACAAATGTTTCATGACATTTATAGCAAACAGTCTCTTTTGTATTGAGAGCTACTAATGTTTCACAATGGAAATATGTTAACACAAAAGAAAATCCTGCGGAAGAAGCTTCTAGAGGACTGGCCGCGAACCGCTTCTTAAGCAATAAGAGATCACAATGGATCAGAATGTCTCTGTAAGCCAGACAGAGAATGACCAAATCATGAGCTGGGAATTGAAATCTCTGCTAATGATCTGGAAATTAAATAAAACAAGACAGTGAACGTGATTGCTAAAGATTCATCAAATACACCAAATGAATTTAATTACCCGCTTTTCATCATGGAATAAATTGATGACTGTGGCAGCCTGGTTTCTTAAACTAAAACCAAGGTTATTGCTGTTTGCTCGGAAAAGGAGGGAAATTACGTTTTGCTTGCTTCTAGAAGGCGAAGATGAAGATGGAAGAATCGCTGAAGAAGTCTAAACACGGATATATAATGCATGCTACTTTTTGATATATGTTAAGCCTTCATGGCTACATTTTGATGTTTATTAGTAATTGCCTCATTATATACTCGGAACAATTAGGGGCCGGTATGTAGGAGCCATTTGGCTTAATTTTGTGTGTTATAATTATGGCATTTGCCTTTAAATTTAATCTGTAATTATATGGGTGGGATTTATTACGAAGTAGGAGGCGTGTATGCTGCTGGGTTTTTTTTTGCTTTTTGCTTTTTAGCTTTTAAGTTTAGTTTTGGAGCCAGCATGGTTTGAAGGAACCATGAGGAGTTTTCTAACGTTTCAAAGCGACATGCTGAAGTTTGACGAAGATTAAAGTGTACGAGTCAAAGAAGAAGGTTCGATGAATTGTTTTTACTGTTTTTCTTCAGCAATAAAGAAACTATTGATCAAAAGACTGAGTTATGAAGATTTATCTTTCGAATAGCTTTGAAAGTCTCGTGGAGAGCTCACATGCGTAAAACGACATTCTCCTAACCCAAGATTTCTCCAAGTGGCTAGAGGGAGCAATCTCTTGTACGATAAAATAATCTTACACTATATACACCAACTCCAAATGGATAATAGTCATGAGATTTTCAACGTCATTCACTAAAATTAGTAAGCAACTCATCGGCGTTTTCAGGGAAATTAATTTCTGTCAGAGACACAAGGTAGATGCTGGAACCTGAAGCAAAGCACAAAGTGCAGGAGGAATAATGGGTTAGGCAGCATCCAGGGAGGGAATGGATAGGCAACATTTTGGGTTAGGACCCGTCGTCAAACTGATTGACTATTCAGGCTATGTTTGATCGGAGCTCTGGCGTCGGAATGGAAGAACGCACTCAGCGGCTTGTAGTTTCCGAATCGGCCGCTTCCAACGGGAGACCGCGGTTTCCGTGTCCACAGGTCGAGCTGGGCGGGATCCAACACTGGCAACCCTTGGCAAAAGATCACAGGACTCCGCGATGTTCAAGTCAGCGCCACCCGCTCCGGAGCTAGAAGCTCCGCAAATCACAGTTCCAGGGTGTTAAAGTCAGCAGGCCCACCACTCTGGAGCTTCAACACAGGAGATCCCCAGCAAGGGATTGTCCCTGTTCCGCAATGGAATTCAGTGCTGCACCGCAGCTGAAGCTCTGGCCAGTCCCCGGCAGGGAAGGCCGTGCCAATCCAGTTGGTAGGCTGCGAGGAGGCGGGGCGAAGATGCGACTCGTAGAAAAGATGCATCCCCGTCCAGGTAAGTGACTGGGAAACGGTTTCCCCCTATTCCCCCCACCACCTCACACATAAAAAAGACTAAGAATCATTTAATACATACTTTTGACACTAAAAATAACAAAAAGGGGTGAAAGGACGTCAGCTTCTGGAGAGGCTTCCATGCTCGATGGCGCCACCCAATGGATTTTGGACGTTTGGGAGGTAACAGGAGAAGCAAGAAGAAACCAACACAGTCAGGGAAAACATGCAAACGCCACACAGGCAGCATCCGAGGTCAGGATGGAATCCGTGTTTCTGTATTTTTGAGACGACTAGCTATGTCGCTTCACACACATTGCATGCTGTATCATTCCATAACCTTGACTATGACTATGACCATGACCATGGGTTATGGGGAGATGGCAGGCAAATGAGGTTAGCAGGGAGAGATAGATCAACCATGATTGAATGGCGGAGTAGACCTGATGGGCCGAATGGCCTAATTCTGCTCCTATCACTTGTGACCTTATGACTAACACTTTTCTGTAATTATTTTTGGCTGTCTGAATACCTGTTGATGAGGAAGCAGTTAAAAATTCTGTAGTTATACAGCTGGTGATGTTTCCTATTTAGGTCAGCTGACTTTGAGTTTTGATTTCCCAAGGAGCAATTATATTTTTGCTTTAGTTGTTTCACTTTGATCTAATTGGATTCACTGACGCAGTACTTTATTGCTTTCCAAATCGATAAGTTGTTGCTGTGGCACACTCTGGTTATTTTCCAACTGAGCTGATTTTAAACTTTTTAGTTGCCACAGAGACTTAATTTAGGGGGAGGAAATGTCCAATTTTTCATTATCCCAAAAACGTGGATGTTCTGAAATCCTAGAATTATTAGATATCAGCAATTTGCATGCACTGAACGACATCGTAGTCAGTAAGGTAAATGCTGGGACAAAACACGGTAAGTACGATCACGCAATAATTAATATATAAATGGAAGATTGTGCAGAATTAATAACTGTTCCTGTTTGTAAATTGGCAAATAGATTTTAATTATTTATAAGAGTGTCATAAAATCTCATAATATCTTTTGCAAGTAAATGTTTATTTTTAAACTATTTTCGGCATATAATCTCAACTCACTACGTGAACATTTGTATGTTTACACTTAATTAGGGTTTCCATTTGTTTAAACTAATGTGTGAACTTTTATCTGGCAATATTTCAATAGAATTAAAAATACTGGTATTTATTTAATGCATATATTTATAGTTATTAATATCCGTGAAAGTATATTTTTCTAAAAAAGAGAAAGCATGGATAATTTCACCGTTTTTTCACCCCAGTTTTAATTTATCTTGAAGTCAATGTCTTGTAAGGATCGTAAATGTTGCAGCTTTGTCATATTTGCCATATGTTTTAGTATAAAGAATACAAATAGATGATGACAGCATGGAATCAAGCAACTACATGCAGACTGTCTAGTGTCTACACATCTAATGCAAAGATTT
Organism: Raja brachyura; assembly: GCA_963514005.1. The sequence continues at coordinate 18,313,030 of OY740792.1, read as the reverse complement.
CTGTGTGCTACTGTGCTGTGATTATGCAGTTTTCTGAATCTCGCCTCTCACAATTTCTCAAAAATACATGATAATCTTAGACAAGATGCCCTAGTCTGTCCAATGTCATGTATTACCATTAATTAACACGTTGGGTTTAATTTAGAGCCACAGGAACGTATAGCATGGAAACAGGCCCAACTTGTTCATGCCGATTAAGTTGGCATTCCAAGCTAGTCCCATTTGCCTGCATTTAGCTCAAAACCCTTTCTATCCATATATCTCTCCAAATATCTTTTGAAAGTCATTAATGTATCCACCTCTAACTTCCTCTGGCAGCTCGTCCCTGATATGTACTACTCTCTGAGTGAAAAGGTTGTGTAAATGATGTTACTCACACAGTGTTTCTATACTAATACTTTATTGATTACATATGCACTAGTGCCCCAGCTGTACATGGTCTGTACGTTCAAACTACTAGAGGAGGTACCAGGGGATGGAGAGACATTAATATACCGGTTAAACGGGGAGTGGTCAGGGAAGCTACACAATCTATAATTAAAGGGACATGCACTATCATCTACATCCTTCCTCTTATAAAAGAAAAGAACATAACTGGCGACCATGTCTCATGCGCTAGGGCAAATGGAAATAACAGACAATAAAAATAGCAGCACTCATACATAATCGCCGTAACGGTCAGGCGCCCGTACAATGCGGCCTGAGCGGGTGCGAACCCCGCTCACACCCCCTTCCCCCAAAGGAACGGAGACAGGGGGTAACCCCACGACAGGGGAACCACGAGGCGGGGAGACGCGCGGTGACAAAGGGATGGGAGGCGATCGGGGAGACGGGGGAGAAATAGGCGGAGACACGGGAACAGGCACAGGAAGAAGGACCGGGACGGGCCGAGTAGGCGCAGGCATAGGGAAAGCAGACAGAGGGGAAGCATGGGGAAGAGCAGGAGGTGGAGGAGGCTCATTCACCAGGCGGAGGTGCTGACGGGAACGACGGTAAACTGTGCCGTCCGGGTTAATTAGATAGGAGCGAGGTGAACCAGCGGTTCCGACAACAACCGCGAGGCTAGGGCGACCGGAGGTGGAACGCATACGGACAACCTGACCCGGAGAAAGGGGAGGAAGAGGACGACAGGACCTATCATGGGAGCGCTTCTGAATGGACTGCTTAGCAGCAATGCGCTCATGGACCATGGCAGGCTTGAAAACAGCGGGAATTAGAGTTTGCTGGGCCACTGGAATGGGAGGGCATGTGACACGGGACATGAGGCGCTGCGCCGGGGACCCCAAGACGCTGTCACGGGAGATGTTGCGGAGGTTTAGTAAAGCAAGGTAAATGTCAGATTTTGAAATGCGGCAGCGTTCCAACAAGTCCTTTGCGCTGCGGACCGCTCGCTCGGCCAGGCCGTTGCTTTGAGGGTATTCAGGGCTGCTGGTGTAGTGGCGAAAGTTCCAGTTGTCAGCAAAGTCCTTGAACTCAGCGCTGGTAAATTGACTGCCGTTGTCTGACTGCAGGCTCGCGGGCGATCCAAAGGTCGCGAAGTGGCGGCGCAGTTTCGTAATGACAGCAGAAGAGGAGAGAGAGGACAGCTGGTCGACCTCGAACCAGCTAGAGTAGGAGTCGACAAGCACCAGGAAGTGCTTGCCGTGCCATTCAAAAATGTCTGTTGCCAGCGCAGACCATGGCAGGTCTGGTGCGGGCTGCTGCAAAAGGGGCTGCCGCTGCTGTTGCGGTGCGAGACTGTTGCAGGTCGGGCATGAGGACACCCGGTCTCGGAAGTATGCAGCCATATCAGGCCAGTAAAACTGGCTTTGGGCGATGGAGAGAGTGGCCTCGGCCCCTGGATGGCCACGATGAGCAGTTTCGAAATACTGTTGCCGCAGAGCCTCAGGCACCAAAACCTTGTGGCCTTTGACGATAACGCCATCTCGCAGCACCAGCTCATCACGGACCAAGAAGTAGGGAACTGCCGCGGCAGGTAGTGAAGAGCGCCGCTCGGGCCAGCCCCACTGAAACAGGAGAAACAGGAGGCGTGGGTTCGAATCCCACTTCTGACACCATGTAAATGATGTTACTCACACAGTGTTTCTATACTAATACTTTATTGATTACATATGCACTAGTGCCCCAGCTGTACATGGTCTGTACGTTCAAACTACTAGAGGAGGTACCAGGGGATGGAGAGACATTAATATACCGGTTAAACGGGGAGTGGTCAGGGAAGCTACACAATCTATAATTAAAGGGACATGCACTATCATCTACAGGTTGCCCCTGAAATCCATCTCAAATCTCTCCCCTCTCATCTTAAGCCTTGATTTAGAATCCTCTATCCTGAGAAAAAGACTGCAAGCATTCACTTTATCCATGTCCTTCATGATTTTGTGTGCCATCCCTCAACTTCCAATGCTCCAAGAAAAATGTTCCCAAGTTATCCAGCTTCTCCCTATAACTCAGACCTACACGTCCCAGTAACATCCTGGTGAAAGTGGGCTTGACGTTTTATGCCAAGGCACAGTCTCATGCACCTCAAGAAAGATTATTCTTAAGGTTTCCATGCTGAGTGGGAGAGGTGGAATGCAGCACTGAGAACAAAGAGGACATCAGGTGTCTCAACTTGCACCTTCCAACCACAACCGCTCATGAATATGAATGAATATAAACACGAATAAGTATATTGGCCAAGTATTCACGTACAAGGAATTTGCCTTGGAGCTCTACCTGCAAGTGACAACATGACATATAGTAATAGTTAGGAATGACACATAAAACATTAAACATTAATAATAAAACATTATCGTTTAAACATGTGAATTAAATAAAATACCAGAATAAATGGAGGCTACAGATTTTTGGTTATTGAGTAGAGCTACTACTCATGGGAAAAAGCTGTTTTTATTTCTGGCTGTGGCAGCTTTGACAGTCCGGAGTCGCCTTCCAGAGGGAAGTGATTCCAAGAATTTGTGGACAGGTGAGAAGGGTTGGAGATGATCTTGCCCGCTCACTTCCTGGCCCTTGCAGTGTACAGTTCGTCAAAGGAGGGGAGAGAGTATGCAGCCTTGCGGTGCTCCTATGCTGAGGGTCTGTGAGTCCGAGATGTGCTTTCCCAGCCTCACATACTGCTCCCTGTCTGTCAGGAAGTTAGTGATCCACTGACAGAGGGGTTCAGGCATCGTCAACTTGGAGAGTTTGGAGTGTAGTAGCTCTGGCACAATTGTGTTGAATGCAGAGCTAAAATCAACAAACAAAATCCTTGCATAGGTCCCCTGGAGGTCTCGGTGCTGGAGGATGAAGTGAAGGCTAGGTTGACTGCGCCAGTCACTGATCTATTACTGGCTGGGTATGCAAACTGCACGTCATTCAAGGATCTTCATAATTACAGAGGTCAGTGCGACAGGCCTGTGGTCATTAAGGCCAGTAATCGTTGTATTCTTTGGCACAGGACAATAGTGGTAACTTTGCAGCAGGCAGGGACAGTACAGGTTTTCATGGACTGGTTGAAGTGTGTCTGTAGACGAGTGCCAGTTGTTCAGCAGAGAGCTTGAGGGTAGGGAGGGAAGCATTGTCCAGACCTGGAGATTTCCGGCTTTTCTGTCTTCTGAACAGCCTCTCCACCTCCTCAATTTCTATTGTTAGTGATGGAGAAGTGGCCAGATTGATGTTGGGCAGCAAGGAGGGGGTGGGTAGAGGACGAGGGCCCAGTCTTTGCAGACTCGATTCAGTCTGTAAGTGGATGTTAAGTGGTGATTGGAGAGGGGTGGGTGGGGAAGGGTTCAGTCTTTGCAAACTAGCGTCAGGCTGTGAGTAAGTGTGAAGTGTTGGTTGGGGAGGGGTAGAGGGGGTACCAGGGTTACGTTTCTGTTTATCGAACCTTCAGTAGAACTCGTTCAGGTGGTTGGTCAGCTGACGATTGTCCAAGGAGTGGGGGACTTTCCTCATGTAGCTGGTGATTTCTTGCAAGCCCTTCCAAAATGAAGAAGAGTCGCTAGCTGAGAACTTGCTCCTCAACGTCTCAGAGTACTTTTCCTTGGTAGCTCTGATTTCTCTTCTCAGCTTGCACTTGGCCTGCCTGTAGAGGTCTGCTTCCCCACTCCTGTCAGCATAATCTTTAGACTGGCGGAGCTGTGTGAGTCCTGCTGTAAACCAGGGCTTGTTGTTGTTAATAGACAATTGTCAATAGGTGCAGGAGTAGGCAATTTAGCCCTTTGAGCCAGCACCGCCATTCAATGCAATCATGTGAACCAAATCCGAGTCCTGGTAGGAATGCAACTGTCCTCACAAAAGCTGACATATGCTGTCACAGTGTCCGTATACTCATCGAGGCTTATGGTTGCTTCCCTGAACACATTCTAATCAGTGAAGTCAAAGCAGAACTGTAGGTTTTCAATGCCCTCTCTTGTCCACCTTTTCAGAAAAGGTGTTAAAAAATAGGCCAGATGCTAAATATGTAAAACTGATTTCAACACCATGTAATAGATTAGAGAAGATTGAAATAGATGTTTCCTATGTGTAGGAGGAACTGCAGATGCTGGTTTAAACCAAAGATAGACACAAAACGCTGGAGTAACTAACTCAGCAGGACAGATAGCATTCCTGGAGAGAAGGAATGGGTGACGTTGATGTAGATAAATACCAATTAATAAAATATATGCATAAAAGTACCGATGATAGTATGAATATGAATTTTTCTCAATTTAATGTTTCTCAATTCCCTCTCTCTCTATCCCTCCCCCACCCAAATCGCACTAGATTCTCGTTTTCACCCAACAAAGAGCCAACAATGGCCTGTTTCCTTTATTATCATTACTTTTTTGCATGTCTTTTATTCATTGTTCTTTATCTCTCTCCATCATCGTCTGCATCTCACATTTCCCTTATCCCTAACCAGTCTGAAGAAGGGTCTCGACCTGAAACGTCACTCATTCCATCTCTCCAGAGATGCTGCCTGTCCCGCTGAGTTATTCCAGCTTTTTGTGTCCATCTAGAAGTTTCCTATGGTTAGTCTACTTTCAGCAGCCAGGGTGCACAATAATGATAGCACCACTCCATCCCTGACAGTAAAGCAACATATGATGAGTGTTTGACATCACTGGGCTTGTACTCACTGGAGTTTAGAATGAGGGAGGACCTCATTGAAACTTCCCGAATAGTGAAAGGCCTTGATAGAGTGGATGTGGAGAGGTAGTTTCCACTAATGGGGGATTAAAGGATGTACCTTTAGGAAGGAGATAAGGAGAAATTTCTTTAGTCTGCAGGTGGTGAATCTGTGGAACGCATTGCCACAGAAGGCTATGGAGTCCAAGTCAATGGATATTTTTAAGGCAGAGATTCTTGATTACTGCATGTGTCAGGGGTTATTGGGAGAAGGCACAAGAATGGGGTTGAGAGGGAAAGAAAGATCAGCCGTGATTGAATGGCGGAGTAGACCTGATGGGCTGAATAGCCTAATTCTACTCCTATCACCTATGAACTTATCAACCCATTAGTAGGGTAAAGGTGAGAGAGTGAAACAGCACTAGATGCTCGACCCTCCTTTTCATTTGACGAAAACTTTTGTTGTCAGATGTGTCTTTACTCAATTCTGAGAATTAATAAATTAATTAAATGACAGTTGTGTATAGTTTCTGTTTGTTGTGAGTGACAAGCATTAATTGCACATTTCTATTTAAATAATTTATGGAGATACTTCAGGGTCAGGGGATTTTAGTGCCTTTATTTGTTTTGGAAACATTTTTCTTCCTTGTGTCTCTAGCAATTACTGCCCATTTTTAAATGTCTTTGAAGAGAGGTAGCTGAGCCACCTTTATGAAGCACGAAATGTTCACGTGCTGAAGTTTATTCCAACATTTTGTATGAATTCCACGATTTAGTCAAAGCTTCAATGAAGCAACACAGTATTTACAAATCAGGGAAGTATATGACAAGGAAAAGACTTGGAAAGGAATTTGAAGGAGCTGGAACTCTCCTGAACTTTCTGCCCAGGTGCCGGGTTTATAAGAAGCTGTCATAGGAGTCTTGGTAAGTTGCTCCCACATGGAGTAAATCCCTTTTGTAAATGATGCACATTCACAACCTCACTGCCCCATTGATGGAGGATGTGAACACTGGATGTTATAATTCGGTAGGTTTCTTTTTGTTGAATCATGTTAAGATTTTTTTATTCAGGGAAGTGTGAAGTAATCCATCACGCTCCGACTTGTATTCTGTTGAAACTGCAAAGATTTTGGGAAGGCAGCAGATTAATCACTCACCAAGGAGTATCGAAAGGACAGACAGGTGGGCAGAGGGGGTGAGGTTGCCCTGTTGATGAGGAAAGCAATTCAGTCCTTTGCAAGGGGTGACATTGAAACAGGAGATGTGGGGTCATAATGGATAGAACTAAGGAATTGTAAGGGTGAAAAGACCCTAATGGGACTAATCTACAGGCCCCCAAACAATAGTCTGGACATAGGGTGCAATTTGAATCAGGAGTTAAAATTGGCATGTAGTAAAAGTAATGCTGTGGTTGTTAAGGGAGATTTCAACATGCAGGTAGACTGGGAAAATCAGGTTGGTCCTGGACCACAAGAAAGGGAATTTTTTAGAGTGCCTTTGTGATGGATTCTTTGAACAGCTTGTATTGGAGCCTACCAGAGATAAGGCAATTCTGGATTTAGTGTTATGTAATGAACCAGATTTGATAAAGGACCCCGAGGTTAATGAGCCATTAGGAGGCAGTGACCATAACATGGTCAGGTTTAATCTACAATTGGAGAGGGAGAAGAGTAGATCCGAGGTGTCAGTGTTGCAGTTGAATAAAGGGGATTATGGGGCCATGAGGGAGGAGCTGGCCAAAGTCGACTGGGAAGATACACTAGCAAGGAGGACAGTGGAACAAAAATGGCAGGTGTTTCTAGGAATAATACAGAAGGTGCAGGATCAGTTCATTCCTAGGAGGAAGTAAGATTCCAAGGGGAGAAAGGGGCGACCATGGCTGACAAGGGATGTCAGACACAGTATAAAAACTAAAGCGAAGAAGTACAACGTAGCAAAGATGAGCGGGAAGCAAGAGGATTGGGTAATGTTTAAAGAACAACAGAAGATAACTAAAAAGACAATATGGGGAGAAAAGATGAGGTACGAAGGTAAGCTAGCCAAGAATGTAAAGCAGGATAGTAAAAGCTTCTTTAGATATGTGAAGAGGAAAAAAATAGTTAAAACCAAAGTTGGACTCCTGAAAATTGACAAAGATGAATTTATTATGGGGAACAAGGAAATGGCAGATGAGTTGAACAGGTAGAGAGAAAACAGGGAATTGTAGACCAGTTAGCCTGACATCGGTGGTGGGGAAGATGCTGGAGTCGATTATAAATGATGAGATAGCCGAACATTTGGATAGCAATAACAGGATCGGTCCGAGTCAGCATGGAATTATGAAGGGGAAATCATGCTTGACTAATCTTTTGGAAATTTTTGAAGATGTAACTAGGAAAATGGGCAAGGGAGAGCCAGTGGATGTAGTGTACCTGGACTTTCAAAAAGCATTTGATAAGGTCCCACATAGGAGATTATTGGGAAAAATTAGGGTACATAGTATTGGGGGTAGAGTGCTGACATGGATAGAGAAGTGGTTGGCAGACAGGAAACAAAGAGGAGGGATTAACGAGTCCATTTCAGAATGGCAGGCAGTGACTAATGGGGTACCGCAAGGCTCGGTGCTGGGACCGCAGCTATTTACAATATACATCAAAGATTTGAATGAAGGGATTCAAAGTAACGTTAGCAAATTTGCAGATGACTCAAAGCTGGGTGGCAGTGTGCACTGTGAGGAGGATGCTATGAGAATGCAGGGTGACTTGGACATGTTGGGGGAGTGGGCAGATGCATGGCAGATTAAGTTTAATGCGGATAAATGTGAGGTTATCCACTTTGGTAGCAAAAACAGGAAGGCAGATTACTATCTAAATGGCATCAAGTTGGGAAAAGGGGAAGTACAACGGGATCTGGGGGTCCTTGTACATCAGTCTTAGAAAGTAAGCATGCAGGTACAGCAGGCACTGAAGAAAGCAAATGTTGGCCTTTATAACAAGAGGAATCAAATATAGGAGCAAAGAGGTCCTTCTACAGTTGTACAGAGCCCTAGTGAGACCACAGCTGGAGTATTGTGTGCAGTTTTCGTCCCCTAATTTGAGGAAGGACATTCTTGCTATTGAGGGAGTGCAGCGTAGGTTTACAAGGTTAATTCCCGGGATGGCGGGACTGTCATGTGCTGAGAGAATGGAGCAGCTGGGCTTGTACACTCTGGAGTTTAGAAGGATGAGAGGTTATCTCATTGAAACATATAAGATTGTTAAGGGTTTGGACACGCTAGAGGCAGGAACATGTTCCCGATATTGGGGAAGTCCAGAACCAGGGGCCACAGTTTAAGAATAAGGAGTAAGCCATTTAGAACCGAGATGGGAAACACTTTTTCTCACAGAGAGTGGAGAGTTGGTGGAATTCTCTGCCTCAGAGGGTGGTGGAGGCAGGTTCTCTGGATGCTTTCAAGAGAGAGCTAGATAGGGCTCTTAAAAATAGCGGAGTCAGGGTATATGGGGAGAAGGCAGGAACAGGGTTCTCCATGATCACAGCCATGATCACATCGATTGGTGGTGCTGGCTCGAAGGGCCGAAGGGCATACTCCTGTACCTATTGTCTATAATCTATAGTCTATAGACTATAGACTATAGTACGCAACATTTGACCATCTCATGTTGCCAAATCATGATAAGATACTTGGTGATTTTCTGCTATTTCAAAGGGAAATGGACAGACTGCCGCATGTTAGATACGATCAATGGCTATCACTTCTCTGGCGCAAGTAGCATGTATCCTCATTTATTAATGGTGCCCAGACCTTCTTGCACCTGGGGAGCTATGAACAGGATTAACATGACATATAACAATAGGCCTGCACTTCATCCTGCAGCACCTAGACAGCCAGGATTTTGTTTGTTGATTTCAGCTCTGCATTCAACACCATTGCGCCAGAGCAACTACACTCCAAACTTTCCAAGTTGACTGTGCCTGATCCCCTCTGACGGTGTATATCGAACCCGCACACCCTCAGCATAGGAGCACCGCAAGACTGTGTACTCTCCCCTTTCCTCTACTCTCTCTACACCAATTACTGCACCTCCACTGACTCCTCTGTCAAGCTTCTCAAGTTTGCGGATGACACAATCCTGATTGGACTGATCCAGAATGAGGAGGAATCAGTCTACAGACAGGAAATGACACACCTGGCATCCTGGTGCCATCGCAACAACCTGGAGCGCAATGCTCTTAAAACAGAGGAATTGGTTGTAGACTTTAAGAGAGCTCTCCCTCCCCTCACCCACTCACCATCAACAACACCACAGTCACATCTGTGGAGTATTTTAAGTTCCTGGGAACCGTCATCTCCAAGGACCTTAAATGGGGGGCCACCATCAACTGCACAGTCAATAAGGCACAACAGAGGATGTACTTCCTGCGGCAGCAGAGGAAGCACAATCTGCCACAGGCAATGATGGTCCAATTTTATACAGCCATCATAGAGTCTGTCCTCACCTTTTCCATCATGGTCCGGTTTGGCTCAGCCATTAAGTACGACATCCGGAGGCTACAGCAAATCGTCAGATCATCTGAGAAGGTTATTGGCTGCAACCTTCCCTCCATTGATGAACTGTACACTGCAAGGGCCAGGAAACGAGCAGGTAAGATTATCTCTGACCCCTCTCACCATGGCCTCTGGAAGGTGACTCCGGATTGTCAAAGCCGCTACAGCCAGATATAAAAACAGTTTTTTTCCACGAGTAGCAGCTCTACTCAATAACCATAAGTCTGTAGCCTCATTTTGCTCTGGTATTTAATTTAATTTAATTCACATTTTTAAACTGTAGTGTTTTATTATTAATGTTTTATGTGTCATTCTTAATTGTTACTGTGTGTCGTGTTGTTACTTGCGAGCGGAGCTCCAAGGCAAATTCCTTGTATGCGTACATATTTGGCCAATAACTTTATTCATTCATTCATACATTAATTCATGGCTCGAGACATGTTAACTATTGTCATTGTGGCAGATGCTTTCCTGAGATATGATGTAATCTCAAACGCTCAGCTGTGAATTGGAAACAGGGCCTTCGGCCCACCGAGTTGGCACCGACCTGCGATCACTGCACATTAACACTACCTACACACGCTTGGGACAATTTTACATTTGTCTTTGGACTGTGGGAGGAAACCGAAGATCTTGGAGAAAACCCACGCAGGTCACAGGGAGAACATACAAACTCCGTACAGACAGCAGCCGTAGTCAGGATCGAACCTTGGTCTCTGGCGCAGTAAGGCAATAGCTCTAGTATGCCACTGTGCCGCCCTAAATTTGTTGATTGTTCAGACACATAAACACTATTTTTCCTCCACTTTGCTTTACTTTCTGTCTCTTTAATCCTTTGGGCAGTAACATTGGCCTGTAGTGTACAATTATGCTGAACAGCTGAAGTTATGAGTGCTCACCGTTCAAACAAAGCAAATCGTGCAGCACATTTTGCCTGTAGAATGCTAAATGTAGGGAGCAGAGAGTTGTGCAATTTGTTATTTTCTCCTTCATAATGTTTTGCGATATCCCAAAAACTCTGTATTGGATTTCATTCCAGGGTGTAAGATTTTTTAAATTATATACTTATTTCCACTCGATGACCCAGAAAATATTAGGGCATATGCAGTCAGATGTAAGTGTCATACATCTTAATTATTCCTTTGCAGCTTTCCCAACACTGGAAAATAACTTTGGAAACGGTGGAATCTTAAACCTTCTATTTCTAATATGATTGCAGATTTTAACAAACATTCAATTACCATTTCTGTTTTCTTTTTTGTTTTTCTTACTGTCTCTTTTACCGTTCCCTTAAACTTTCTTTCTTTCTGCTGCTTTACTTCACTTTCTATCCAATGGTTTGCCCTAAAATTTACTGCTCTGATTTATATTTCTTTGTTTAAAATTTACATGGCTAAAGGGGTTGATTGAAGAGAGATCTCTTATTTGTCTTGCACTCACACTGGTCCCAGATCCCCTTTAGAGGTTATTGCATTGTAACGGAAATTTATATTACTGCCCAAAAGCCATTAAACGGTCCGTTGGCATCTTTAAGCTAAATAGATTCATACAATGGCTCGAAGGGCCGAATGGCTTACTCCTGCACCTATTGTCTCTTCTCTAACAGGGACACAACTCTTCACCTGCTGAGTCCATATTGACCATCATTTAGCCACTTACACTAAGCAATATTTCGTTATTCCATTTTATCTCAGCCACATTTCCTTCAATTCCCGGTAACGTCTACAATTTATCACACATATGGGGCAAATTATTGTGGACAATCAACCTTAGGCACATTTTTCAGAATGTGGGTGTGTGATGGGGGTGGGGGGTGGAATCCTGAACACTGGGATAAATCCCACAAGGTCACAGAGAGAACGTACAAATTCCACAAATATAGTGGAAGGGGCTAGGGTTGAACTGGGAGGTAGCAACCCCCGCAGCAATGTCAATGTAATCAATGAGCACATTCCTTCCTTATTGGCACCAGAATCTGGGCATCATCCTATTACTGAAAATATAGCAACTGGTAATATTCTCATTCCCATTTACATTCTTTGTGAGCTATGGATTGAATGTATTATTAATTTTAAAAAATATTACTTCTGTCAAATGTAAGTACTGTGCACAGATCATGCTTATCCTTTTAAAATTTCTTGTAGAAATCATCCAAGTCATTCTGGAGCACAGCCAAAGTGCCAAAGAGCTCCTCAAACGCAAGAAAGTTCTGCGAGGGTTAATATTGAAGTACTTAACAATACATGGTGTGACTGTATCTCCTTCATCAAGCAAACACCAGCTTATTGATGAAGCCTTGCATTATTGGTCAAAGCTGGACCGGAATAGAAAGCAATTAGCACCTGAAGGGCAACCCCACTATCAAGTTGGAAAATGGATGAAGGGCGTGGTACAGAAAGAGACAGATGCTGCAAAAAAAAAGCTAACATCCCTGTGGCCAACAGTCACAGGGACAAGAGAGTCAGGGAAGACGAGACAGACAGAGGAACAGGAGAAAAAAGAGGAACAGGTAAAGGAAAGTGACAAGCAACGTGGAAGACAAAAAGGGTTGGGTGCGCGGGCGTATGGAAGGGTAGTTGGAGGTATCTCCGCTTCTTTACCGTTTTTTTATTTTTGCTTTATTTTTTGTTTTCTTTCTTTCCTTTTTTCCCTTTTTTTTTCCTATCTAGTTAATCTTTTATAAAATGTTAAAACTGAAGCTGTACGGAAATTGTATAACTGCTATGTCGAACATTTTTTTGTACAATTGCTTTTAACAAAAAAAAATAAATAAATTAAAAAAATGAAAAAAATAAAAAATGTTGAAGCAACCACCTTGCCAAATGAAATGAAGATGAACATACATGTGAACATAACACCGGTAATTCATGTGGCATCAAAAGTTATTTAGCAGCGTGAGAAGATTTTATGTCCTTGTCTCTGAATTATTAGAATTTCATGAAGATTTATTGTTCATAGCCATAAATGAAATGCTAGAGAGAAGGAGCGAGGGAGGGAGAGGTCGTGAGAGAGAATGTAAGTGAGAGTAAGTTTGAGGAAGTTGTGGAAAGTTGTGGGAGAGAGGGAAGGGAAGAGGGAGAGAGGGAGGGATGGGGAAAAGGGAAAGGGGGAGAGAGAGAGGGGGAGAGAGAGAACAAATGTGTGAGACAGGTTGGGAAAGTGTTGGAAAGTGTTGAGTAAGTTTTGGAAAGTCTTGGAAAGTTTAGAGAATGGTTTAGAAAGTTTTGGAGAGGTTGTGAGAGGGAGGGGGGGAGATGGAGAGGGGGGGAGAGAGAGGGAGAAACATAGAAACATAGAAAATAGGTGCAGGGGTAGGCCATTCAGCCCTTCGAGCCTGCCCAACCCCTTAAGAATGTTGTAATTTTGTACGTTTCTATAAGAAAGAGAGAGAGAGAGTGAGGAAATGAGTGTGTGAAACGGCATTTGTAATCAATAAGTTGTCATATATTCACTGACAGAGTCGGTTAATACGTCGGTTAATATTAATAGAAAGTTAAGTAATAAGTGCCATATATTAGTCAAATTACTTAATATTCAACTACTTAATTAGAGCACATTAAGATACTTAACGTCTTGGGAATGCTGATTCCCTGATGGATTTAAATACTGTTTAACTTTTTTGGGGTTTGTTCTGTTTATTTTTTATTAACTCCTTAAGGTGCGGAGTTACTTAATATTATCTATCTCACGGAAGTTTTCACTATTCACCGCCAGCATTTCTATATGCTGCAATTTCCGTTGTTTTTCTTTTTCACTTTCTATTTTCGTTACTAAATATCTTATCTATTTTTATCAATGCACATTTTTCTGTATTACTGCATACCAAGATTTTCAAAACAAGAAAAATAAGACTGAACAATTGGAATTAGAAAAACAGTTTAAACAGCTAGACTATAATGCAGCTAGAATATAATAAGATAGCTGCATTAAAATTTAAATGAAACTAGATCCTTTCTGCAAAAATTATTAGGGTATTTCATTATACTAAGCAAAAAAATGTTGAATTTGGTGATAAACTACATAAACCACTTGCACGTCAGCTTCGTAAATTAGAGAAGGATCACACAATGCACAAAATTAGATCAGTAAAAAGAGATATGCTTACATTACCTAAAGATATTAATGAAAAATTCTATCAAACACTAAACTCATCAAAAACAACAACCGACCCTGCAAAGATTAAAAGTTTTCTTGAGAATTGCTATCTCCCATTCCTTAATGAGGAAGAACGGGATGAATTAGGAGCAGAGAAAACAACAAAAGACATTGTAGAGACTATTAAATCAATGAAAAGTGGAAAAACGCCGGCTCCGCATTTTATAAAAGATTTAGTGATTTAATTTCCCCACGTTTACAAGCCATTTATATTCAAGCATTTAAAGAACAAACTTTACCACAAACTCTTGCTGAATCAACTATTACATTGATTCCAAAAAAATATAAAAATCTCAAGGAGCCTGGATCCTATTGGGCAATAACCCTTTTAAATACGGATCAGAAGATATTAGCTAAGACTTTGGCTCGCAGATTAAGCTTGGTTAATAGTAAATTAATACATACAGATCACACTGGGTTTATACCTAAACAACATTCGTTTTATAATTTGAGATGTTTATTTAATATAATAAACTCACAGAGCACGACAAACGAGGATCTAACAATAATTTCTCTAGATGCAGAAAAAGCTTTCGACCAAGTGGAGTGATCTTATCTTTTGACAGTGTTGGAAAAATTCCAATTGGGAGAAAACTTTACTTCATGGGTGAAGCTTTTATACACTAATCCGACAGCCAGAATACTGACAAATCAAATGCTTTCAGCTACATTTTATTTATCTAGGGGTAACAGACAAGGATGCGGCTTTTCACCAATGTTATTAGCTTTGGCCATAGAAACCCTTGCTGAGAGTATTCGGTCACATTCGGGCATTCATGGATATAATACCAAATATATCACCAATAAGATCTCGTTATATGCATGATGTACTTCTATACACTACTAATCCCCAAGTTAGTATTCCAAATGTGCTAAACATTATAGAACAATTTGGTTCTTTCTCAGGATATAGAATAAATTGGAATAAAAGTGAAATTATGCCAATAAAAGCACAAGACCCTTCTCAACTCCAAAAATTTCCTTTCAGAATTGTTACCGAAAAGTTCAGATATCTCGGAATTTACGTGACTAGAAAATATTCCTCTGTTTAAAACAAATTTCCACCATTAATTACTAAACTATATGCCTACATTAAATTTTGGAAAACACTTCCTATCTCCATTATAGGTAGAGTAAATGCCATAAAGATGATCTTCCTTCCGCAACTCCTATATTTATTTAAATCAATACCAATATATCTCCCTAAAAGTTAAAAAAAAAGATTCTACTGTCATTAATTTTATTTGGGAATACAAAACCCATAGAATAAACAAAAGACATTTGTGCAAACCCAAAGAAAATTGAGGATTAGCTCTTCCTAATGTTCTTTATACTACTGGGCAACTAACATTAAAAATATAATCTTCTGGTTGGACGATACATGTCAACATGTAAACTGGTTAAAAATGGAGAGGGAAGATTGTTGCCTTTTAGCATAGGCTCGATTCTCCTATCTCCAATACATTTGAATAAGTCAACGTATGAGCAAAATCCGATAATACATAGTACTATATGTATCTGGAAACAGTTGAAATACTCTCTTAAATTGAGAAACTTGTCTCTCCTTCTTCCTATTGCAAACAATCCCTCGTTTAAACCGTCTACCTTAGATAGCGTGTTTGTTCAATGGAAAAACCTGGGAATTAACACTGTGGGAGACCTTTATCAGAAAGGGAACTCTTTTATTTTCACGAACTACCGGAGAAATACCACTTGAATGCAAGTCATAAGGAGAGGGTAGAAAAACTCTCTGGACAATTTCTTTAGATACCTTCAAATCCGAGATTATGTCAAAACATACACACAAGATTGTCCTTTTATGGGTCCAGATATATTAGACGATTGTTTGAATAGACATGCCGATACAAGTAAGTTGATATCTTACATTTATAACACTCTCTTAAATATTGATACCCCACCTTCTGAGATTTATAGGCGAGCATGGGAGGGCGAGTTGGGTTTACCTATTTCAAAAGATATATGGGAGGAAAGCCTACTATACATACATTACTATTCTTTAAATATCTGGCATTGCCTGATACAATTCAAAATATTGCATAGGTTATACTACTCAAAGACCAAATTGAATAGAATGTTCACAACTGTCTCCCCTATCTGTGATAAATGTCACCTCCAAGAAGCTACCATAATCCATCCTTTTGTATCCTGTATACAATTACAACATTTCTGGATGGGAATATTCAATACCATTTCTAAAACACTCATAATTCAATTGGGGTCAGATGCAAAACTAATAATATTAGGAATGTCAGAGGGCTGCTCTAAGTTAACGACATTCCAAAAACTTTTCCTTGACTATGGCTTAATAACTGTGAAAAAACACCTAAATTCTGGAAAAAGATAACAGTTCCCACAGTGAAGATGTGGATCACATAAATGACCGAGACACTACATTTAGAAAAAATAAGGCTTGTTTTGGCTGATAAATTAAACCAATTTTCCAAAATATGGTCTCCTTTCATTGAATTTCTTCAACAACAAAATGGTTGAACACAAATTTAAAACCGATGCTTGGGTTGGGTGAGCAGGGGTAGGGTAGGATCGTGGGACATATCTCCGTTCTTCTTTTCTCTTTTTTTCTCTCACTTTTTAGTCAGTTCAGGGGGTTTTTCTTCTCTCTTTTTTGTATCTTCTTTTTCTTCATTCTTTCCTTTTTAGTTTTTTTCCCCCCCGATTCATATATCAGTTTATAAAATGTTAAAATTGTACGAAAATTGTATAATTGTGATGTCGATTGCTTTCTTCTTGTACAATTGCTTCTAATAAAATTGACATTATTAAAAAAAAAAATTTTTTTAATGAAATCCTTTGCGGCTCAAAAAAACATAATACTCAAAGGAAGACACAACATGTTATCTAGACAAAAAGAAGTGGAGTACCTTTTTTAGAACTAGTTTGAGGGGTATTAATGGTCGGCATGGTCTTGTTGGGGTGAAGAAATGAGAAGGAGACTTGTTGTGCACATCTCCTTTGAATTTTGCCTGCCCCACTTTAAAGCTATGCCCTCTAATCCTTAATATGTCCACCATGGGGAAAAACGTACTGACTATCTACCCTATCTATGCCACTCATAATTTTATATATTTCAGTCAGGTTTCCTCTCACCCTCCAATCTTAGAGAGAAAACAATCCAAGTTTTTCCACCCTCTCCTTATGACTAATACCCTTTAATCCAGGCAGTAATCTGGTTAATATGTTCTGCACACTCTCCAAAACCTCCACATCCTTCCTATAATGGGGCACCCATAACTGTGTACCAAAGCCAGAGGAAAATTATGTTTGGGGTGTTTGTTTAAGAAGGAAATGCAGATGCTGTAAAATCGAAGCTATATGCTGGATAAATTCAGCGGGAGCGGCAGCATCTATGGAGCGAAGGAAATAGGCAATGTTCCGGGTCGAGACACTTCTTCAGTCTCGACCCGAAACATCGCCTATTTCCTTTGCTCCATAGATGCTGCCTCACCTGTTGAGTTTCTCCAGCATTTTTGTCTACCTTTGGAGTGTTTGAATGGCTTTGGAGATACAGAATGGAAAGAGGCCCTTTGGGGCCCACCAAGTACACGCCAATTACCGGTCACCCGTTCATGCTAGTTAAGGTCATAAGGAATAGTAGAATTAGGCCATTCGACCCATCATGTCTACTCCACCATTCAATCATGGCTGATCTATCTCTCCCTCCTAACCCCATTCTCCTGCCTTCTCCCAAATAACCTCTGACACCTGTAGTAATCAAGAATCTATCTATCTCTGCCTTAAAAATATCCACTGACTTGGCGTCCACATCCTACTGTGGCAAAGAATTCCACAGATTCACCACCCTCTGACTGAAGACATTTCTCCTCATCTTTCTAAAACAACGTCCTTTAATTCTGTGTTATCGCACCTTTGCAACCGCACCCTCCACACCAGGGGAAATTTTATAGAGGAGAATTAATATTGGTGACATTTTGGGTTGGGACCCTCCTTCTGGATGGAGGTCTGAAGACTAGTCTGAGACTAGATTTATGTTATGTCCCTTTTATTGACACTACACACTACATGCAATTTATAGCAGCCACTCAACCTCCAAACTCACACGTCTTTGGGATGTGGGAGGAAACCGCAGCACCCAGAGGGAACCTGCTCCGTCAGAGGGAGAACGAGCAAACTGCATGCAGACAGTATCCGAGGTCAGGATCGAACCCAGTATCTGGCGCTGACAGCTGCTTTAATGTGCCACCCTTTGATTGATCCAAGTTGGAGTCACTTCAATGTTTCCGGAGCTGAATAAATCTATTCTGCAAGCTGAACCGACAAAGAACTGCATGCTTACTTAACTCTCCATTTTTTGGCATTCAATATATTCACTCAATCATTGTTATCATTTTCTTTCCCGTTCCAAAAAAATATGACTTTATTATTTTTCCTTAACACCCTTAACAGTGTCTGCAACCACCCCAAGTTGTGACTGTGGGAGGCTCTGAAAGCGGCGACATGGGCAAGCAGTTCTGCCAATGGTTCTTTCAACTCCTAAATTCTCAGAACCCTTCCTTCGGACGGCAGGCGGAAGCGTGGGGCCCACAGCACTTCTGGGATGATGCAATGCTCCATTTCACCCATTGCGTCCAGGAAATCCAAACGGAACAACATCAGAGTTCAGCGAAGGTCAGCATGCGCCTGTTGTCCCTGGTGAAAGATGAACAGCTGCTCTTCAACCCAAATGTCAGCCACAGTGGCATGAAATGTGCAACCTCGCCACATGGAGTAGTTGCCATAGCAGTGGCCGGCACCGTTCACAAGGACGGGCAGTGCCTGGGTATTTTTGAGCAGGTCTTTGGGCTCATCCGCTCAGGGGTTTGTGGGAACAACTGGAAAATCAGGTTTGTTAAACTACAGGTGAAAGCTTTTACTGGTCAGCAGCGAAACGTCCAACCCAGTGTGTCTGTTCAGATGCCTGAGCTGCAAGCCTATCTCAATGAATTAATTGCACTTCTTAAGTAAATATAGAAACATAGAAACATAGAAAATAGGTGCAGGAGTAGGCCATTCGGCCCTTCGAGCCTGCACCGCCATTCAATGTGATCATGGCTGATCATCCAACTCAGTATCCCGTACCTGCCTTCTCTCCATACCCCCTGATCCCTTTTGCCACAAGTGCCACATCTAACGCCCTCTTAAATATAGCCAATGAACTGGCCTCAACTACCTTCTGTGGCAGAGAATTCCAGAGACTCACCACTCTCTGTGTAAAGAATGTTTTCCTCATTTCGGTCCTAAAGGAATTCCCCCTTATCCTTAGACTGTGACCCCTTGTTCTGGACTGCCCCAACATCGGGAACAATCTTCCAGCATCTAGCTTGTCCAACCCCTTAAGAATTTTGTAGGTTTCTATAAGATCCCCCCTCAATCTTCTAAATTCCATCGAGTACAAACCGAGTCTATCCAATCTTTCCTCATATGAAAGTCCTGACATCCCAGGAATCAGTCTGGTGAATCTTCTCTGTACCCCCTCTATGGCAAGGATGTCTTTCCTCAGATTTGGAGACCAAAACTGTACGCAGTACTCCAGGTGTGGCCTCACCAAAACCCTGTACAACTGCAGTAGAACCTCCCTGCTCCTATACTCAAATCCTTTCGCTATGAATGCTAACATACCATTTGCTTTCTTCACTGCCTGCTGCACCTGCATGCCTACTTTCAATGACTGGTGTACCATGACACCCAGGTCTCGTTGCATCTCCCCCTTACCTAATCTGCCACCATTCAGATAATAGTCTACCCTCATGTTTTTGCCACCAAAGTGGATAACCTCACATTTATCCACATTGTACTGCATCTGCCATGCATCTGCCCATTCACTCAGCCTATCCAAATCACCCTGCAGCCTCCAAGCATCCTCCTCACACCTAACTATACCCCCCAGCTTGGTATCATCTGCAAATTTGGAGATGTTGCATTGAATTCCCTCGTCCAAATCATTAATATATATTGTAAATAGCTGGGGTCCCAGCACTGAGCCTTGCGGCACCCCACTAGTCACTGCCTGCCATTCTGAAAAGGACCCGTTTACTCCTACCCTTTGCCTCCTGTCTGCTAGCCAGTTCTCTATCCACATCAATACTGAACCCCCAATACCGTGTGCTTTAAGTTTGTATGCTAATCTCTTATGCGGGACCTTGTCGAAAGCCTTCTGAAAGTCTAGATATAACACATCCACTGGTTCTCCCTTATCCACTCTACTAGTTACATCCTCGAAAAATTCTATCAGATTTGTCAGACATGATTTACCTTTCGTAAATCCATGCTGACTTTGTCCAATGATTTCACCACTTTCCAAATGCGCTGCTATCCCATCTTTAATAACTGACTCTAGCAGTTTCCCCACTACCGATGTTAGACTAACTGGTCTGTAATTCCCCGCTTTCTCTCTCCCTCCTTTTTTAAAAAGTGGGGTTACATTAGCTACCCTCCAATCCTCAGGAACTACTCCAGAATCTAAGGAATTTTGAAAAATTATCACTAATGCATCCACTATTTCTGTGGCTACCTCCTTGAGTACTCTGGGATGCAGACTATCTGGCCCTGGGGATTTATCGGCCTTCAATCCGTTCAATTTACCCAACACCACCTCCCGGCTAACCTGGATTTCACTCAGTTCCTCCATCTTATTTGACCCCCGTTCCACTGCTATTTCCGGCAGATTATTTATGTCTTCCTTAGTGAAGACAGAACCAAAGTAGTTATTCAATTGGTCTGCCATGTCCTTGTTCCCCATGATCAATTCACCTGTTTCTGACTGCAAGGGACCAACATTTGTTTTAACTAGTCTCTTTCTCTTTACATATCTATAAAAACTTTTGCAGTCAGTTTTTATGTTCCCTGCCAGTTTCCTTTCATAATCTATTTTCCCTTTCCTAATTAAGCCCTTTGTCCTCCTCTGCTGGATTCTGAATTTCTCCCAGTCCTCCGGTAGGCTGCTTTTTCTGGCAAATTTGTATGCCTCATCTTTTGTTTTTATACTATCCCTGATTTCCCTTGTTATCCATGGATGCACCACCTTCCCCGATTTATTCTTTTGCCAAACTGGTATGAACAACTTTTGTACTTCATCCATGCAGTCTTTAAATACCTTCCATTGCACATCCACTGTCAACCCTTTAAGAATCACCTGCCAGTCTATCTTGGCCAATTCACATCTCATACCTTCAAAGTTACCTTTGTTCAAGTTCAGAACCCTTGTTTCTGACTTAATTTTGTCACTCTCCATCCTAATGAAGAACTCAACCATATTATGGTCACTCTTGCCCAAGGGGCCACGCACAACAAGACTGCTAACTAACCCTTCCTCATTACTCAATACCCAGTCTAGAATAGCCTGCTCTCTCGTTGGTTCCTCCACATGTTGGTTGAGAAAACTATCCCGCATACATTCCAGGAAATCCTCTTCCTCAGCACCCCTGCCAATTTGATTCACCCAATCTACATGCAGATTGAAGTCACCCATTATAACCGTGTTACCCTTGTTGCACGCATTTCTAATTTCCTGTTTGATGCCATCCCCAACTCCAATACTACTGTTAGGTGGCCTGTACACAGTTCCCACTAGCGTTTTCTGCCCCTTAGAGTTTCGCAGCTCTACCCATATCGATTCCACATCCTCCACGCTAATGTCCTTCCTTTCTATTGCATTAATCTCCTCTCTCACCAGCAACGCTACCCCACCTCCTTTTCCTTTTCGTCTATCCCTCCTGAATATTGAATATCCCTGGATGTTCAGCTCCCAGCCTTGGTCATCCTGGAGCCAAGTCTCCGTGATTCCAACTATAGCATAGTCATTAATCGCTATCTGCACCTTCAACTCATCCACCTTATTACGAATGCTCCTCGCATTGAGACACAAAGCCTTCAGGCTTGTTTTTACAACACTCTTACTCCTTATACAATTATGTTGACAAGTGGCCCCTTTCACATCGATCCCTATTACACTTGGCCATACTCTCCTATCCCTTTGTGAGCTTTCTTCCCCGTTAATTCTGGGGTCATTAACCATCGCTTTACTCTCTTTCCCTCTAACTCCGTCCTCGACTATCCCATTTGATACCCCACCCCCCTTATTCAGTTTAAAACCATCCGTGTAGCAGTGGCAAACCTGCCGGCCAGAATGCTGGTCCCCCACCTGTTAAGATGCAATCCGTCTCTTTTGTACAGTTCCCCCTTACTATAAAAAAAATCCCAGTGATCTAAGAATCTAAATCCCTGCCCCCTGCACCAGTTCCTCAGCCACACATTCAGGTCCCATATCTCCCTGTTCCTGCTCTCGCCAGCACGAGGAACTGGAAGCAAACCGGAGATAACAACCCTGGAAGTCCTGCTTTTCAGCATTTTTCCGAGCTCTCTGAAGTCCCGCTGCAAAAAATTCATCTCCTTCTTTCCAACATCATTTGTGCCAACATGCACGACCACTTCCGGCTGGTCACCTTCGCCCTTGAGGATTGTCTGCACTCTGTCCGTAACATCCTGGATCCTGGCACCAGGAAGGCAGCACACCATCCTGGAATCCCGATATATTTTAGTTTAGTTTAGATTTAGACATACAGGAAACAGGCCCTTCGGCCCACCGAGTTAACACTATCCTACATACACTATGGACAATTTATACAAACACCAGGCCCATTAACCTATATACCTGTACATCTTTGGAGTGTGGGAAGAAACTCAAAACCTCGGAGAAAACCCACACGGGCACGGGGAGAACGTACAAACTCTGACAGACAGCAGTCGTACTCGGAATCGAACCCCGGGTCTCCGGCGCTGCAAAGGATGTAAGGCAGTAACTTTACCGCTGCGCCACCGTGCTACCCCATGGAATTTATCTTGTAAATCATTTGCAACCCTGTGAGGTGTTTGAAGGTTTGGTACCTAATTGAAGGTCATGGATCAGCATTTAGCTGCATCAGGTTGACACTGAATAGTAAGGTTGAAAACTATCCCACTCAATTTTGAGATTATATCACTTTCATCTATGAGAGTTCTGGAAAAAATTCAAATTTACCTAAATATGGTGATCGTAAGAACCTAATTGTATATCAATAGATTTTTCAAAAGGTAAATTATTCTATCCAAAAACATGAAAGCTCTCTGTAGACTGTTTCTAATTAACTGATCAATATATTTAATAAAATGAAAATGTGCAGCATTATAATTAAATCATTTGTGCATTTAACATAAATTATTTGATTGTTAAAGCAATATAGACAGGAACTTAATGCAAACAGTAATGAAAGCACTGATCATCGGCAGCTAATAAATTTAAATCACTTCAATTGATCACATACAATGAATTGTTACTAAATTAACTTGATTGTCAAAGTCCTAGTAATAGTCCTTTTTTCGAAGGCATTCCCTTTTTCGAGGATGACCTGCTTTCCTCTTCAGTTCTGCAAGTGGCATGTCTCATAGGGTCAGCGAGTAATACAATCAAACAGCATGTAAACAGGCCTTTCGGCCCAGCTCATCATGGCTATGATCCCCTGTCTAAGCTGGTCCCATTGCCCACATTTGTCCCATATCCCTACACATCCCTTTCAAAAGGCCTTCGATAAGGTGCCGCATGTGAGGCTGCTAAACACGATAGGAGCCCACAGTATTAGGGGTAACGTACGAACATGGATTGAAGATTGGCTGACTGACAGAAGGCAAAGAGTGTGAATAAAGAGGGCATTTTCTGGTTGGCCACCAGTGACTCGTGGTGTTCCGCAGGAGTCAGTGTCAGGTCCGCTACTTTTCACTATATATGAATGATCTGGACGACGGAATTGATGGCTTTGTGGCCAGGTTTGAAGATGATACAAAGATAGGTGGAGAGGCAGGTAGTGTTGAGGAAACAGATCTAGGACAGATAGGGAGAGTGAGCAAAAAAGTGACAAATGGAATACAGCATAGCAAATCATTCGGTCATGCACTTTGATAGTAGGAATAAAGGGGTACACTATTTTCTAATTTGGGAGAGGATTCAGAAATTGAAGGTGCAAAGGGACCTCAGAGTGATGGTGTAGGATTCCCAAAAGGTTAGTTTACAGGTTGAATTAGCAGTAAGGAAGGCAAAAGCAATGTTAGCACTTGTTTCGATAGGACTGGAACACAAAAGCAAGGATGTGATGCTGAAGCTTCATAAGGCATTGTTCTGACTGCATTTGGAATATTTCTGATCAATTTTGGTCTCCATATCTGAGAACGAATTTGCTGATGTTGGAGAGGTGGTTTAAGAGAATGATAACAGGGATTATTGGATTAACGTATGAGGAATATTTGATGGGGTCTGGGCCTGTACTAGATGGAGATTAGAAGAATTAAGGGGGATCTCATTGAAACCTACTGAATAATGAAAGGCCTGGAAAGAGTGGATGTGGAGAGAATGATTCCAGTCATTGGAGAGTCCAGGACTGGCGGGCACAGCCTCAGAATAAAAGGATGTACCTTTAGAATGGAAATGAGGAATTTCTTTAGCCAGGTTAGGGGGCCCCTATGGAATTCATTGCCACAGAGGGCTGTGGAGGCCAAGTCAATGGGTATTTTTAACATAAAGATTGATAGGTCCTTGATTAATAAGGGGATAAAAAGGTTATGGGAGATGGGAGAAGGCAGAAGAATGGGGTTGAGAGGGAAAAAAAGATCAATCATGATGAATGGCGAAGCAGACTCAATGGGCAAATGGCCTAATTCTGCTCCTATGTCTTATGATTTTATAATCTGATGATCAAACCTTTCCTATCCATGTTTCAAAATCATCTGTGTCTGTGGATTATTTTACTATGGGGTGATCAAAGGATTTGAGTCTAGGAGCAAGGATGTCCTACTGCAGTTGTACAGGGCCCTGGTGAGACCGCACCTGGAGTATTGCGTGCAATTTTGGTCTCCTAATCTTAGAAAGGACATTATTGCTATTGAGGATGTGCAGCGTGAATGGATGAAGAAAAGCAATGAATGTTCAGAAATAGGGCAGAAGGAGCACCTGAGTTGGTTGGGCTTGAGTTTTAAAATACAAAAATATTACATTGACGGTTAACTCAAAATGGATGATTGAAAATCAACAATTTGCTTTGCACGCTGCCTTGAGATTGTTGTGTTGAGCTTAAAGCAGCAAATAACAAACTTCTGGAGGAACTTAGCAGGGAATAGGGAGAGCGGGAAGAAAATAATTGCTGACATTTCGGGCCACAGACTGCTGATTCTTTACCACCTACGACAAATCCACTTTCCTCAAATACTAATTCTCTCAAAACTCGAAATCTTGTGGAATCATTTTCAACACAAATATGACAATGTTTGTTCCACATGGATATTGAACTTCCCGCATTCTAACTGCCTGTCACAAGTAGAGCTAATATGACTTGTTGTTTCAATCCCTCTAATAAGTCGGCACTCTTGCTATTTGCAGTGGGATTGGAGTGGTGAAAGGTAGGGTAGGTACGTCATCGGGGTCATCAGGTGGGCACCCTCCTTCTTTGACGTTTCATTGATAAGCCCACAACATCTCCAGAGGGCTCAACGGTGATTCCTAGTGTCCCAGTTACACCCCCCTCAATTCCATACCCTTATGTCTTCATCTCGCAGTCCAATTGTGGTCTCTCCTTTTGATCCAAATCCAATTGCTGCTTTTTTCCGCAGAATTTGATAATTATTTGATTGCTTGTTGGAGGGAGCGACCCCTCACCCCCATTTTATTTAATAGCCTGGTCGTAGATGTAGCAACAAATCCCCTGCATCCCACTTCGACAGAGAAAATCTTGGTCTTCCAGCCATTCTGGGAAGCTTCAGTTGCCAGTTCAGAGTACTTTTTTTTTTCCTCTCATAAGCTTCTTCAACACCAACTTCACATGGAACCGTTAATTCCACAACATATGCCAACTTGGCTGTTGTGGACTACAGGACCATGTCTGGCCGGAGTGTTGCAACCACAATGTCTGGGGGAAACACAAGCCTTTGTTCCAGGTCCACTTCCATTTTCCAATCCCGAGCAGGCTGCAGAATGCTTGCATCCATTGATGTTATCTGGTGCTCTGGAGATTGGCCTGCTGGTACAAATGTTGTGAAGTGGACGTTTCCTGCCAATGTTGGTGGGGAAGCATTTGTGATCGTTCGCCTCTGTTCAAGGATTGATGACAGCTGTCTGAGAACTTGGTTGTGCCACCAAGTGTAACGCCCTTGGCCGAGGCTCATAGTGCATCCTGTTAAAATGTGCCTTAGTGATCCAGGTGCTTGGCAAAGGGAGCAAGTGGGGTCTTCACCGAACCACTGCTTCAGGTTCTGGGGTGATGGTAGAACATCATAAGTGGCTCTGATGACAAAACTTAGCCATGTTCGTTCCATTTGCCAGATTTCATACTGGCTGAGTTTCCTCTATTCCAGGCTCTCTCAGTTAGTCCATTGGCCTTGCTTGGACATTGAGACGGCCTTGGCGTGTTGCTCTGCCTCCTCCCGTCTTCTCACCTCCTCCACCACGAGCCATCTTTTCTGCACTGATGTTGCATTGTGCCATTGAGGAGCTTTAGGGATGAGCCCGAGCCCGGCTCTCCCATGTTGGACTTGGCCAACCATATCCTGGAAATGAAGAGCTGAATTAGCACTCTGAATGGCTTCATTGGGGTCCACTTCCTCCCCGTTGCCACACGGTGGGGGGGGGGGGGGGGGGGGGGGGGGGAGGGCATTCTTCGAATAACAGTATCTTCAGATTCAGTGAGGGTCATGACCAACCTTGCTTTAGTGCATTTGAACTCTTCCACAAGTCCTGCAATCAGTAATTCCAATTTGTCACTCCAATACAGTCCGAGGAGCTTTTGGGACAAGCCCGAGCCCGGCTCTCCCATGTTGGACTTGGCCAACCATATCCCGGACATGAAGAGCAGACTTAGCATTCTGAACGGCTTCAGATGGTGTCCACTTCCTCCCCATTGCCACACTGGGGGCCGCTGTTCGAATAACAGGTTTTTCAACAAACATTTGCGAACACTGACACATTGTGCACCTTGGAATTAACTAAAACTTTCAGCAGCCATCTTGCAATCAGTGTTGGGATTGTTGCCATGCTTAATTTCAGTCTATAGTTTACAGCCAGTGCACAGTATATTGCTGTATTGCTAACATGAATCTCTCTCATGTTGGGTGGTTTATTATGGTCACTGAAATACAGCAAAAAACTCAATTTGCATTCCAAGCAGTCAAATCATACCTTACATGAGTATGATCAAGCCATGCACAAGTGTAACATGTACCAAAGCTTCAATCAGTAAGGTTGACATTCAGTGAACATCTTTAAGATAGTAATTTTAGTAACATAGTAATTTTAATAATGCTTTAGTTCTGGGGATATTTGAGTTATCACAACCAATTTCTTTCACAATATTTTCAGCCTGTGGCTTCAGGGCTGCATGTGAAGAGTTAGTATTTTAAAATAAGAAAATAACACTGTGAACCGTGAGTGTGCTTCAAGCATAAATAATATCTTCATGGCAACAGGGAAGAAAAGCAAGGTCACGATTCTATCCATGCAATCACCAAACAATGTCGAATCCAAGAGTTAATTTGACTGTAATTGGAGCACTGGAGCACAACGTACAGCCCACAGGCCACATCCGCCCCTAGCTCCCTGCTCTGTGACGGTTCCTCAAACATGGTAACATGGGAGGCCCTGCTAGTCCAACAGCTTCCTTCTATGTGGGAACTGAACTTCTATCATACTAAATGTGGAGGAAGGAACTGCAGATGCTGGTTTAAGCCAAAGATAGTCATAAAATGCCTGGAATAACTGAGTGGTACAGGCAGCATCTCTGGAGAGAAGGAATGGGTGATGTTTCGGGTCGAGATCCTTCTTCAGACTAGTTAGGGAAAAGCGAAACAAGAGATATAGAAGATGGTGAAGAGATAAAGAACAATGAATGAAAGATGCAAAAAAGTAACGATGATAAAGGAAACAGGCCATTGTTTGTTGTGCGAAAACGAGAAGCTGGTGCTACTTGGGTGGGGAATGGATAGAGAGAGAGGGAATGCCGGGGTTACTTGAAGTTAGTTGCCTGGGTTCCAGCCACTAAGTTACAGAGAAAAGTTGAACAAGTTAGGTCTTTATTCTTTGGAGCGCAGAAGGTTAAGGGGGGACATGATTGAGGTCTTTAAAATGATGAAAGGGATAGACAGAGTTGACGTTGATAAGCTTTTCCTATTGAGTGTAGGGAAGATTCAAACAAGAGGGCATGATATGAGAATTAAGGGACAGAAGTTTAGGGGTAACATGAGGGGGAACTTCTTTACTCAGAGAGTGGTGGCTGTGTGGAATGAGCTTCCAGCAGAAGTGGTGGAGGCAGGATCGATTTTAACATTTAAAAGTAAAGTGGATAGGTATATGGACGGGTAGGGAATGGAGGGGTATGGTCTGAGTGCAGGTAGATGGGACTAAGGGAAAATAAATGGTCGGCACGGACTGGAATGGCCGAGAGGGCCTGTTTCCGTGCTGTAATTGTTATATGGTTATATGGTTATATGGTTATATTAGATAAATCAATATTCATACCACTGGGCTGTAAGCTGCTCAAGCGAAATATAGATGATGACATTTGACAAAAGCTTAGAAAGTTGACGCACACTACTCCTTGGCAATAACTAAATCAATAGCCATCTTAGTAAGCTAAAGTAAAGTAAAGTATCCTTTATTTTCATTCAGAACTTTCTGTCTGAACGAAATTTCGTTGCCTTGCTGTCATACATATAATAAAAGACAAAACACACAATAAACACATATTTAACATCCACCACAGTGAGTTCACCAGGCACCTCCTCACTGTGATGGAAGGCAAAAGTCTTAAAGTCTTTGTCTTCTTCCCTCCTTGTTCTCCCTCTGCGCTGAGGCGATATAGGCCTCCGATGTTGTCATCCACTGGGCCCGCGGTCGAGCCTCCGAAGCCAGGCCGCAGCCACCACCGTCGCCGGAAAGCTGGAACCCCGCGACACCTCTGAAACCGGGCCCGCTGCTGGAACGCTGGAATGGCGGAGTATCGCCACAGCCCTGAAGCCGGGTCCGCCGCGGTCGCCGGAATGCTGGAACGCCGCCACAGGAACGCTGGAACGCCGGAACACCACCACAGCTCTGAAGCCGGGTCCGCCGCTGGAACGCTGGAATGGCGGAGTATCGCCACAGTCCTGAAGCCGGGTCCGCCGCGGGCGCCGGAACGCTGGAACGCCGCCACAGCTCCGAGGCCGCCAGCTCCGCCATTAGGCCTCAGCACAGATGGAGATGGAGGACACGACAAGAAAAAGTCGTATCCCCCCGAAGGGAGAGACTAAAACCTTTCCCCCCCCCCCCCCCCCCACCACCACACACATACACAGCCTAATAAACTAAAATTTAACTAAAACAGACAGAAGAAAACAAAAAAAGAAAAAACAGATGGACTGCAGGCAAGCCACAGTTGCCTGGCAGTGCCGCCACTTCCGGAGATCTTGCAGTCAGTGCTATTTGGAAGCATGAAGCCTTAGAGCCATACATCACAGAAACAGGTCCTTCGACCCAACTTGTTCATGTTGACCAAATTGCTACAAAATCTGAGCTTGTCCCATTTACTTGTATTTAACTCATTAAATTTGCATCGATTCCCTGCACACTAGCTGCAATTTACAGAGGCCAAGTAACCAATAAACCTGCACGTCTTTGGGAGGTGGAAGGAAACCGGAGCATCTGGAGGAAACCATGTGGTCACAGGGAGAACATGCAAACTCCACATGTACAGCACCTGAGGTCAGGATCGATCCCGTGTCTCTGACATTGTGAGGTGGCAGCTCCAATAGCTGCATCACTGTGGCAAGAGATTAACAGCAATTTCAAGCAGGCGTGCAGCATGTTGTCATGGCAAAGTGAGTCATGACTAGGTTAGTCAGCACACGCCTTGTCAGACATGTTTGTGGAGTGACATAGGTGGTGTTGAGTGAAAGTTACTGAGCGGTTGGCACAGTAAAGCCTTTGTAAAGTTTGCTGTATTAGGTCTGTGTGTTATGGAGCTTTTCGCATTTTATACATTTTTTTTGCATTTCAAGAAGTTGTAAAAGCATTTAGAAGAAACATCGAGAATACAGTACAGGAACATACCCTTCAGCCCATCATGCCGAACTATTCTAATCTCATCCGCATGCATGTAATCCATATCCCTCTATTATCTGCCCATTAGTTGTATCTGACTAATTGCCTCTTAAATATTGTTATTGTGTCTCTTTTTGTACCACCTCACCTAGCAGTTCCAGGCACCTTTTACTCTCTGAAGTCTGAAGAAAGGTCTCGACACGAAATGTCACCCATTCCTTCTCTCCAGACACTGCCTGTCTCGCTGAGTTACTACAGTATTTTATGTCTATCTTCAATTTAAACTGGCATCTGAAGTTCATTCCTACACCTTTTACTCTCTGTTTTATTAAAAAAAACTTGCCTTGCATATCTCACTTACACTATCTTCCTCTCACCCTAAACCTATGCCCTCTGGTATTTGCCATTTCCACCCTCGGAAATATAAACACTTATCTATGCCTTTCATAATTTTATATGCTTCTATTAGGTTGCCCCTCAGCCTCCAACACTCCAGAGAAAACATTCCAAGTTTGTTGTAACATCACTTTGTAGGTAATATACTCCAATCAAGGCAACTCCCTGGTGAAGGGAGACACAAAAAGCTGGATTATCTCAGCGGGACAGGCCGCATCTCCAGGTGACGTTTCGGGTCGACACCCTTCTTCAGTTTGAAGTCTGAGTTACTCCAGCTTTTTGTGTGTCTATCTTCGGTTTAAACCAGCATCTGCAGTTCCTTCTTACACAAACTCTCTGGTGAATATCTTCTGCACCATCTCGAAAGCCTCCACATCCTTCGCCAGCTCACTTTTAAAATAGAAGCAGTATATGCTGTAAATACGCACCAGGTTAGGCAGCATCTGTGCAGAGATAAACAGCATTAATGTTCAAGTTGATTACTTATAATCAGAATGGATTTCAGATGAAAGATCATGAATCTGAAACTTTAACTTTGCTTCTCTCGATTTTCCATAGAATCTGCATTTGTGCTGCATATTTCTTCCATTTTCAAATTTTATCTCAACTTTTCAGCATCTGTGTTTTTTGTTGCTTTTACCTCACTTTTGATGTGCAGTCACTGTAAATTGCTTTAATAAACATGATAAGCAGTATACACTGTAGTGGCCATTTGGCTTAATTTTTTGTGTCAAAATTATGGCATTTGCCTTTAAATTTAGTCTGTCGGTAATGATGTGGGTGGGATTTATTACGTAGTAGGAGGCTTGTTTGCAGTTGGGTTTTTTTTTGCACAGAAACTATTAGCTTTTTAGTTGGAGTTTTCGAACATTTCTACGCGACAAGCTGAAGTTTGACGAAGATTAAAGTGTACAAGTCTAAGAAGAAGTTTGGATGAATATCTTACTGTTTTTCTTCAACAATAAAGAAACTATTGATCAAAAGACTGGGTTATGAAGATATATCTTTCGAGAAGCTTTGAAAGTCTCGTGGAGAACTCGCATGCGTAAAACGACATTCTCCTAACCCCATGCTTTCTCCTAAGTGGCGAGAGGGATTAATCTCTTGAACGATATAATAATCTGCCACTATATCGAGTTGGAAGATCCAACACAGACAGGAGGTGGACACTACGTCACAAAGAAGATGGACAGAAGATATTGCCTGGATCTCTGGCGAGGTTCAGCCAGAAAAAAGTTCCAGAAGAGGAACTGAAGATAATACATCTCAGCCAGAGATTGGCTTAGAGATTTATTGACAGTCACATGACTTATCAAAGATTGAAGACTTTAACACGGAATCATGAGTAGATCGGCTATTATACTATACTGAATTTAGAAGCTGGATCACTTTAATTTGAACGGCTTCTGAAAAGTGATTTAAAAGATAGTTCAGATAAGCTTGGGATATAGCCAAGAAGCTTGTTTTTCAGATATTCAGCTTCATTAAGATCCAGGTGCCTGTCCTTGAGTTGTTTTGATGTCGAGATAGAAACATAGAACCATAGAAAATAGATGCAGGAGTAGGCCATTCGGCCCTTCGAGCCTGCGCCACCATTCAATATGATCATGGCTGATCATCCAACTCGGTATCCTGTACCTGCCTTCTCTCCATACCCCCTGATCCCATTAGCCACAAGGGCCACATCTAACTCCCTCTTAAATATAGCCAATGAACTGGGCTCAACTACCTTCTGTGGCAGAGAATTCCACAGACTCACCACTCTCTGTGTGAAAAATGATTTTCTCATCTCGGTCCTAAAAGACTTCCCCCTTATCCTTAAACTGTGACCCCTTGTTCTGGACTTCCGCAACATCGGGAACAATCTTCCTGCATCTAGCCTGTCCAACCTCTTAAGAATTTTGTAAGTCTCTATAAGATCCCCCCTCAATCTTCTAAATTCCAGCGAGTACAAGCCGAGTCTTTCGAAACACTATCCAGTCTTTCTTCATATGGAAGTCCTGCCATCCCAGGAATCAGTCTGGTGAACCTTCTCTGTACTCCCTCCATGGCAAGAATGTCGTTCCTTAGATTAGGAGACCAAAACTGTACGCAATACTCCAGGTGTGGCCTCACCAAGACCCTGTGCAACTGCAGTAGAACCTCCGTGCTCTTGTACTCAAATCCTTTTGCCATGAATGCCAACATACCATTTTCTTTCTTCAATGCCTGCTGCACCTGCATGCCTACTTTCAATGACTGGTGTACCATGAAACCCAGATCTCATTGCATCTCCCCTTTTCCTAATTGGCCACCATTCAGATAATAGTCTACTTTCCTGTTTTTGCCACCAAAGTGGATAACCTCACATTTATCCACATCTGCCATGCATTTGCCCATTCACCCAACCTATCCAAGTCACCTTGCAGCCTCCTAGCATCCTCCTCACAGCTAGCACTGCCCCTCAGCTTCATGTCATCCGCAAACTTGGAGACATTGCCTTCAATTCCCTCATCCAGATCATGAATGTATATTGTAAATAGCTGGGGACCCAGCACTGAGCCTTGCGGTACCCCACTAGTCACTGCCTGCCATTCTGAAAATGACCCGCTTACTCCTACTCTTTGCTTCCTGTCTGCCAGCCAGTTCTCTATGCACATCAATACTGAACCCCCAATATCGTGTGCTTTAAGTTTGTATACTAATCTCTTATTTGGGACCTTGTCAAAAGCCTTCTGGAAGTCCAGATATAACACATCCACAGGTTCTCCCTTATCCACTCTACTAGTTACATCCTTGAAACATTCTATAAGATTCGTCAGACATGATTTACCTTTCATAAATCCATGCTGACTTTGTCCAATGATTTCACCAATTTCCAAAAGATAAGACACATTCTTTTGGAACTGAAGTCATCAATAACTTAAAAAATATTTTGGATGTTGTCTGAAAGTTCAGTTTGTTATAGTTTCTTATCTATTGTTTTGGAACATTCTGCTCAATGTTTATCAATAAGACTGAATCAAATTGAAGAAGTCCTTGTTCGTCTAACTTAAAGATTTGGCAATCTGCCAAGACCTGTTTA
This sequence comes from Raja brachyura, assembly GCA_963514005.1. Next base: position 18,279,676 of record OY740792.1, on the reverse strand, counting down.
ATTCCATGGAGCAAGAAGAAGCAGGTGAGTCAGAGGAGCCACAAGGTGGCAATGAAAGTTCGAAGAGACAAGTTAAATTCACTGAAAAGGCCCGAGTTACATTTCTGAAAGAAACCGAGAAGGAAAGAAACAAGTTATGGAGGAAGACACTGAAGCTATTTGATGGCCTGAAGGAACTAGTGGAATCAGATGAGAATGTGAACTAAGTGGAATATAAGCTAGGCCAGATATTCAGCTTCGGTAAAGAGATTGGAGATAAGCATAAAGCACTGCTGGATTCACAGCTATCTCAGGAAGAACGCGAAATATACACCCAGTGGTGGGAAGAAAGGCTGAAGTTATTTGATGATTCTATGGAAGATGCCAGGAGATGGTGAGCTGAAGTTGACCAGAGAGCGTGTGTTATAGAAGGAGATGCTACTTATCAAGTTTGTCGAAATCGGACAACTTACTTATGGTGCAGTTGGAAGTGTGATGCAACAAGGTGCTGAATTGGGAGAGGAGATTACACCACAAGATAGTATCTTGAATGTAACTACATGAAGATCAAGACATAAATCTGGTTCTATAGCCAGTTCAGCATCAAGGGTTCCTACTTGATTGGGAGTTGAAGCTGATCTAGCCACTCTCTCAATAGAAGCGGTTGCCTTGGAGAAGAAAGATGAGATTGAGCAAGAAGAAGAACAGATGTAAGAAGAGATGAGGCGACTAGAAGAACAGATGCGATGAAAAGAACAACTGGAACTAGCCACAAAGTTGGCGGTTGTGAAATCGAAGAAGGAGATAAGGAGGTTTGAGAGGAAAAACTGCTCAAAATGAGTCAGCAGTTTGATCACTTCCACAACTGAGGACCACCGGATTTCATGGCTTTGAACACCCATTGGAACAGTGGTGGGCCGGTAAAACTTCATCTCAGCAAATGGGTGCTGGACCAAAGCAAACTATTTATGGGGCGTCTGTAGAGGCTCGGGACAATGCAACAGCTGAGTACGCTTTTCCGAGGCCAGTAACAGGCTCGAGCAAGCCAGTATGAGCCACATAAGCCTGTCTATCGTCCGTTGGTACCAAGCCAAAGATATCAGGATGCATTATTTGCATTGGCGAATAGGTAAGCTAAATTCAACAAGATCATAGCTCAATAAAATCCCTCTTTCACTCTACCACCAATAGAAATTCCTACATATAATGGTGATCCTTTGCGGTATGAAGCTTTCATAAGGGAATTGGACAAAGTAGTAGAAATGAAAATTACTGATGAAAAAGAGCGCTTACGATTTCTGGTGTATTACACAAGCGGAAGTGCTAAGGTACTTGTAGAAAGTTGTAAAAATGAGCCTGATGGCCAAGGCGATAAAGAGGCAAGAAGGTTACTTAAATAATGTTTTGATAATGAACAGAGGATAGCTAGCACATACATGGAGAAAGCCCATGCTTGGAAAGATATCAAGCCAGAAGATGTGGGTGCATTGAGTAATTATGCAATATTTCTTAGAGGTTATTGCAGCTCAATGAAAAATCTCGACCACATGGAGGAAATGAATCTTGTTAGTAATACTAGAAGGGAAAAGGGAGAGATAAAGCAGGTCGAATATTGGATAAGGGGAAGAAGCGAGTAGTCAGGCTACCAGACCTGGTGGATTTCTTGGAAAAGCAAGTACAGTACATGTTAGAGCCACGCCACGGGATCACGGAAGTTCGGCTACTTTTTGCACAGAAAACCTGATGAGAAGGCTGGACATCACAGGAGAAGAGATTAAGATTTGATTGCATACCATGAATGAAGATAAAGAGTGCATTCGTCATTGCATTACAAGTATGGAGATATCCAGTCTGGTTGAAGATAATTTTATACCAGTATCTGAAGTGTTTGCACATGAGACCATGCCTGTTGGTCGTCAAAATATCCCCAGACATGAGGACTTGAGACAATGGCCTGACTTGAAGGATGTCTGAATATCTAAAATAAATTCTGGTGTTGACCTACTTATCGGAACGAATGCTTTGAAGGCATTGGAACCTATACAGATTGTGAGGAGCCAAGGTGATGGACCCTTTGCTGAAAAATCCCTGCTAGGATGGGTTATCTATGGCTCCTTGAGAAGGAACAATGAAAGCAAGAACCGGAAGAAATACCCTGCCGCTGCTGTTAATCAAATATCTACTGGTAAATTAGAAAAGCTATTGATGAAACAATACAATCATGACTTAAATGGAAGTACCAGTAAGGAATCTGAAGAAATGTCCGGAGAAGAACTAAAGTTCTTGGATATTATGAACTACTCAGTAAAGATGATAGACGGAAAAAACTATTGTCTGGACTTGCCTTTCAAACAGAAAGTGTTAGTCTGCCGAATAATTGTCGCATGGCAGAGCAACTGACCCAGAATTTCAAACACAAGTTTGGCAAGATACAAAATTTCATGAGGAATATACCTTTCCTAAAGGATATGATTGATAATGATTATGATGAAATGATACAAACAAACCAACTGAATCAAAATGATGGAGAGCTGTGGTACATTTCGCACAATGGGGTATATCACTCGAAGAAAGGGACCTTGAGGGTGGCCATTGACTGTGCTGCAGTCTTCAAAGGAACATCAACTTAACTGTTAACTACTGCAAGGTCCAGACCTTACCAACTCACTCATTGGAGTTCTCATTAAATTCAGTCAAGAACCAATTGCTTTGATGGCTGATATCAGAGCGATGTTTCATCAAGTCAAAGTATCAGAAAAACACATTGAAAACCTGCAATTCCTATGGTGGCCTGAAGGGGATGAACAACAAGATCTTGTTGAACATCAGATGTAGGTACATCTCTTTGGAGCAGTGTCTTCACCAAGTTGTGCGAACTTTACTTTAAAGAAGACTGCAGAGGACAATAAAGTTCACTTTCCAGAGGAAGTAATAACCACTTTGAAGAATAATTTCTATGTGGATGATTGCTTAAAATCCATGTCTACTGAGAAGGAAGCAATTCAAATGGTAAAACATCTGACTTCCCTCTGCAATAAGGGAGGATTCATGCTTTCAGTGGATCAGCAACAACCGTGTTGTATTGGAAAGCATTCCACCTGATGATTGAGCCAAAGAGACTAGAGATGGATTTGGACAAAGACAATTTGCCAATGGACAGAGCATTGGGACTGCACTGGTGCGTTGAAACCAAAGATACTAGAGGAACAAGATAGACCACGATGGCGAAAAAGCCATAGTTGGTCATGGGCGTCATGGGTATTTTTTTCACGCCATTTTGGGAATCAAATATATGAGCTATTTATGGCTTCAGACATGGCGTCCACATCTTCAAGCATAGCGTGCTGTTCTGCTATAAAGTGCTCAAATTGCCAATGTAAGCGACCCGACCTGCCTTTCTACAGGTTCCCCACTAAAGACGAAAGGTAAGAAAAAAGTCTTACTTTCTGTCATGTGGCCTGCCCGATCTCTTCCTATAGCACAGATCGCGGAGCCGAGGGTCGCCAGAAGAATTGTTCCGATCGCTGGCCCGCGGACTTTAACTTCCTGAAGCCACGGTCTGCAGAGCTTCTACATGGGACAAGCGTGCACTTTCCCTCGCGGAGTCTAGGATTCCTCGCCGGAGAAGGTCTCCGACCGCCGCTCCGCGGCCTATAACATCATGAAGCCCCGGTCTCCGGTAGGAGGCGGCCAATTCGGGACCTCCAAGCTGTGGAGGTCCCGAATCGGCTTGTATTTAAGCCGCTTTGAAATGGTGTTTAAAATACCGAATAAATGGTGCTAAATGTACGCAATGTACACGGATCAATGGTGTTTTTTACTTTTTTAATTATTTTTTTTAATTAGAAGAATATAATTTAAAAAAAGTATTTGTGGCAGTCATACATTATTAATATTGTCAATATTATCAATTATTTAATAGTTCTACTATATATATTTTTTATATAGATAGAAAATAATAGAGAGAGAAAAAAAAAACCAAGAAGGTATAATGAAAAAGAATGGAATAATTAACTAATAATACATCATTGGAGATATGTTCTTAATTATAAAATGTAACTCTTCATCTAATCCTTAATTCGGGTTTCAGTCAGGTTCTCGTGCCGAACCAGTTTGCCCCTTCAAATAGTCAAGAAAATGGAGACCATATTCTGATAAAAAGTTCTTGTTTTTCCATTAAGACAAGTCTTATTCTTTCCAAATGTAGGGTCGCCGACATTTTCATAATCCATATTTTGATTGTGGACGTTATAGGACCTTTCCAAAATTTTAATATTATTTTTTTCATAATTATTATACTGTAGTCGATAAAGTTTATTTGGCTTGTAGTAAATATTTGACTTTGTTCTAATATTCCTAATATTATTAGTTTTGAGTCGGGGTCCAATTGGGTGTTTACAACTTCTGAAATTATCTTTAAAATTTCGCTCCAAAAATTATTAATTTTTATACAATTTACAAATGTATGCGTTAAGTTAGCCTCTAAGTGCTGACATTTTTAGCAGATAGCAGATATATTTGGGAAGATTCTATTTAATTTTGTTTTTGAATAATGTAATCTATGTAATATTTTAAATTGTATTAAGGAGTGTCTAGCATTTAAAGAACAATGATGTATATGTTGTAAGCTTTCGCCCCAAATATCTTGCATTATTGGTTGGCCTAGTTCATTTTCCCACGATTACCTATATATTTCTGTCGTAGGTGCCTCACTGTCTAATAGGATATTATAGATATAAGATATTAATTTTTCTGTATTAGGGTATTTATTCAAACATTCATCAAGAATTTCTGGATCTCTATTTCTATAGTCCTGTGTATTTGATTTCGCATAATCTCTAAGTTGTAGATATCTGAAATAGTCATTTGAGTGAAGTCCATAAATTTGTTGTAACTCCTGAAATGAAAGGAATGTGCCTTTCCTATAGAGATGGCCCATATTTTTAATTCCGTGATTTTTCCATTGTAAAACACCTTTATCTAACATTGAAGGTTTAAATGCAGGGTTGTTTACAATGGGAAGAAGTAGTAATAGATTATCCAATTTTAAAGTATTTTTTAATTGTTCCCAAATTCGTATACCACTGTATATTATAGGGTTTTCACTATAGGTTTTTTGCTTAATTTTTGCTTAATTTAGTGGTAGCAAACAAAATCGAACCAATTTCAAAGGGTAAACAGTCTTCCTTTTCCATTTTTAACCAATCTGGTTGCTGGTCCAATTCTTCCAACCAGAAGTTCATATTTTTAATGTTAACTGCCCAGAAATAGAGCATGAAATTCGGTAAAGCTAAACCTCCATTTGTTTTTGATTTACATAAATGCTTTTTGTTTATTCTGTGATTCTTATAATCCCAGATAAAATTAGTGACTATGGAATCTACTTTTTAAAAAAAAGTTTTTGGAAGATATATCGGGATTGATTGAAAAAGGTACAATAATTGCGGAAGAAAAATCATTTTTATTGCATGTTTATTGCATTAATTCTACCAAACATTCAGATAGTGTTTTCCAATATTAAATATTCTTGTTCAATAAACAAGATTTGTTCAATAAAGTGGGAAGTTTAGTTTAAATAAAGAAGCATATGTCTTTGTTACATAGATTCCAAGATATTTAAATTTTTCATTAACTATTTTAAAGGGGGATTGTTGTAATATATGTGAATTGATTTCCATTATTGCCATCATTTCGCTTTTATTCAAATTAATTCTGTATCCCGAGAATGAGCCAAATTGAGTTATTAAATTTAATAGGTTTGGGATACTAAGTTCAGGTTTTGTAATGTAGATTAATACATCGTCTACATATAAAGACATTTTGTCTTTAGTATTATACCCGTATATTTCAGGATGGGACCTAACACTTTCTGATAGCGGCTCAATTGCAAGTGCGAATAGTAACGGGGATAACGGGGATGACGGGCATCCTTGTCTACAGCCTCTAGATAAATTGAATTTAGTTGATAACATTTGGTTTGTTGTTATTCTAGCAGTTGGATTAGTATATAAGAGTTTTACCCATGTACTAAACTTTTCACCCAGTTGAAAATTTTCCATGACCGAGAATAAATAGGGTCATACCACTTGATCAAATGCTTTCTCAGCATCTAATGAAATAATTGCTAAATCTTTGTTGGTAATTCTCTTTGAGTATATAATATTGAATAATCGTCTCAGGTTATAGGAAGAGTAGCGTTTTGGGATAAATCCTGTTTGGTCAGGGTGTATTAATTTATTAATCACTGTGCTTAATCTTTGTGCTAGGATTTTAGTTCATATTGTTTGATCAGTATTTAAGAGAGCTATAGCTCTATATGAACCTGGATCTTCCAGGTCCTTATCTGTTTTTGGTATGAGTGTTATTATAGATTAGTTTAGCGTTTCTGGTAATTTCTGTTGGATATAAATGTGTTCATACAGCATCTGTAAACGTGGAGAGATCAGATCATAATTTTTTTAATAGAATTCAGAGCTTAAACCGTCAGGGCCCGGGGCCTTGCCGTTTTTAAGAGATCTGATAGACTCTTCAATTTCTTTTACTTTATTTAACGCCTTTTAGCGTTATTTTAGCGCCTAGTAATTTTCTATCTTTCAAATCTAACCCTTTAAGGTTACATTTTTGTAAGAATGCTTCCATTCCTGTCGAGTGATCTATCATTTTAGCTGAGTAGAGGTTTTGATAATATTGCAGAAATCTGTCGTTGATATCCTTAGACTGTACTAGTGGTTCTCCCATTTCTGATCTAATTTTGTGAATTGTTTTTTCCCTGTCCAGTTTTCGAAGTTGCTGAGTGTTTGTGGTTTGTCGCCGAATTCAAAATGTAATTGTTATACATTTTTAATTGTATACTGATAACGTTTTATACCTTAGTCTGAATATATTTTATTTAATTTAAATTTCAATACTGCTATTTTATTATGTTTTATCATAGGTGATGCAGCCGCATTTTCTATGTCTAATTGTCTTATTTCCCTTTCCAGTGCCTGTTGTTTAACCCGGTTCTCTTTATTGTAAAATGCTTGGGAGGAGATCATTGCTCCTTGGGCAAATACTTTAAATGTTTCCCAGAGAAGGGAGGCAGACGTTCGAGGGTGGTCGAGGGTGGTCATGTTCTCAAAGAACATATTAATCTGTTTAGTAAGATATTCCTGACATACGTTTTCCTTTAAGACTTGTGGGTTAAGTCTCCATTGTGACTGTTTCTCCGTCCTTCCAATACACGATAAATGGTGTTATAGGGAACACCGACATGCCACGAGGAGCACACATTAAAGTTTTAATCTCCTTAATGTATGATGACGGTAACATATACAATTCTATTCTAATGAATTGCGATTCTTATGATCTCAACAATGTATTATATTATATAAGATCATTTTTTGGTACATGTGCAAGTTATTAGAAAGTCTTCTTTTATAGTTCTAGATTTACCACAAATGTAAGTAAAGGTAGCCAAAAATGCTGGATAATTTCTCCAGCATTTTTGTCTACCTTCGATTTTCCAGCATCTGCAGTTCCTTCTTCAACAATGATAAAGGTATCAACTTTTACACTGCTATGCATTTTTGGTTTTGTTCTTGTTGTAAGGTATTCATGCTCGTGTAATCTCTATATTTAAGATGAATTGACCTATTAGAGGAAAAATGCATCTTCAATATACATGTCTCTCCCCACCCCTGAAAACAATTGCATTTAAGTGACATATCATCCATTCTGCAGGTATGTAGTTATAATCAAATTTGTTCTTATGTTAATTCTGTATGATATTTTACTGTAATTTCAGATGTCGACAGGAACTCCCTGAAGAAAATACACTGGCTTACATCGCAGGTCACATCTGTCGCAGAATCATCACTTTACATGAACTGTCCTCAAAATGGCACACATGCAGAGAAGTTCTACTCCGACCTGATGCCACTTTAGTTGATCCTGCACTCATATTCATCCATCATAAAGCATATGACGCATCAACGTCTGACTTTGCTCCTTGATGGTGCCTTCTGAATACTTTCTAGCATTCTGTGAAATGTGTGAGAAAGTGTTTCGCACACAATTTGACGATGTTAACATGACCAGGAACAACATTTCCCATCTAATAAACACAGCAATACACAATACACAGGAATACAAGGACATGAAGTTGTGCTGCCACAGAGTCAAGGCTAGAATTGTCACAATCTTTGTGAGTGTCCACATACATTATGGACTCAAATTTAAGAATTGAAAAATGCAGGACATGACCGTTAAAAGGAAGTGCAAGAAAGTTCAAAAAGTGGCACATTAGTAAAGTACATAATTTTCTTAAATAATTTATTTGAAGTAATACAATTGTTTATATATATGTAGTGTGAAATTGTGATTTGTTAGCCTCACAAAATAATGCAAATGATGATTCATTTATTATTATATATAGGTTGGACATTTTGTCCTCTGGGGTAAGCATGGATGGGAGTATAATTGTTTGAAATATGTTGAATGTTACATCACTTTCATTGGTTAGCTGATATGCGAAACACTGCAACCCTGTATATCTCATACATAAAGCAATGTAAATTATGTAAATCTTACCATGAATGACAGACATAAAAAGTGTTATCCTTGTTATGAATTTTGATGGAGAATTATGTAAAATTGAGCAGATTGATGCAATATACTGCTAATATACTGCCCATATTCACATTTAAAAACTCATTCAGTAACTCGAGTGGCTGCGAGTGGCCGCCGGGATCGGAAAGCGGAACTGCAGCTAGTCCCAGGGCTCGCAGGCGACCTGGGAAGTGCAGCTAGTCCCGGAGGGTCCTGGATCCAATGCAAAAAAGGCTGCCGACCCCTGGACTAAACCAAACCCTCGATCCTGTCCCGCCATCCTTTTTCAAAATTTAGCAACTCAAATGGTGGTGCGTCGTCATTGCCGGGAAATATGGTGACTCATTTCCCTCAAATAAATATTAGATTTTCCTCAAATATATATTAAATGAAAAACTAAACTATGGTAGCAACGCACAGTATTCATGTCTAAAGCTCGCACTTCTGCATCAATGTAGGTATGTTTACACTACATTTCATTACACTAATATAGAATGAAAAAACATCTTGGCATGTGTTCATTGATATTTTATTCACAATAATAGGATTTTAGAGAGAGGGAGAGGTTGAATGAAAGAAATAAAAATGGTTCAACAAATAAATAGAGATCACAAGAAAGAAACTAAAATATAAATATGTGTGTGTTATATATTTATATATATATCACACATATATGTGCATCATATATATATAATGAATATATAAGTATATATACATATAAGAAACTAGAGAAACATGTATGTGTGTTATGTAATAGTAAGATTAAATGAGAATTTGCCAGTTTGAAGTTTGATTTGTATTTTATGAGGAGTTACGTTGGTGATTACGTGAAGAAGGCCAGCCAGTCCGCATACACGTCAATCTTCAAAGCAGCAGTATGAAATCACAGGTAACAGTAATTGAAGTAACATTGTAAGATCAGCAACTTAAGAACTACCAGATGACCTTTGTGAGAGAGGGTTGGGAGTGGAGGGCACGTAACTCCTCATAAAATAAAGATCAAACTTCAAACTGGTAAGTTCTCGTTTAATCTTACTATTTTACTTTGGAGTCATGTGAGTGATTCCGTGAAGAGTTCAAAGCTCTGTGATTTCATGCCGCAGATTCAAATCCCCGCGTCTCACCGCATCGATTGACTCAGGATGAGTAAAGTAATCAACAATGCATTAATCATGACATTGAATTAAATGTAGTAATGATATATTTGAATAACAAAAAGCAACAGCAAACCCTCTATCCGAGGGGTAAACTTAAACAGAACTTAACACACAATTGGCAAACAGCCCCAAGTCAGTAATCGTCCTGTGATAGAATTGCTGGAAAACCAATTCATTTGACCACCCGGCGGCTGTGAGTATATGGTCGATGGGAACGTTCATCGCCCTGGCAGCAGATGTTGATGCCGCCCTAGTAGAATGAGATGTAAAAACTTCTGTATTAATACCTGCATAAACCAACACTTGTTTCAACCACCTCAAGATAGTCTGCACTGACACTCTCTTGTGTGGTTTCTTGTGACTGATAAACAATGCTGTTTCCACATTTCTTAAGGCCCTCGTGGCTTTGATATAATATAGTAAATGTGTCCTTACACATAGACATAGCTCCGTGGGATATGCCGAGAATACAATTTTAAACCCTGTCACCCCTGGCCTGCTCTGTTTGAGTAGATCATAAATGTAGAATATAACGGTGTCTGCAGCCACTTCCATCCTGTCTAACTGCAGCTTTGGCAATGTCTGCACTTGTTGTGCTGATACCAGTGCCATGAGCATGACCACCTTCTTGGTGACTTTGGCCAAAGACAGAGAGGTGACAGGAGTCCACTGGTGAAATAGCTTGAGGACCATGCTTGCATTCCAGATTGCCATATACCTGGGTTTCGGAGGTCTGGAATTAAAAATTCCTTTCATTAATCGAGATATGAGAGGGTGAGACCCAATAGGATATTCTTCTGACCCTATCAACAAGTACGAGGACAATGCACTTCTAGCTGAATCGATCGCACTATAACTCAACCCTTCATCATAGTAGAGTGTCGACAGGAACTCTAGAACATCCGAGATTCCTGCCGTATGGTATTCAATATTCTTTTGTACACAGAATTCCTCCCATTTTTTAATAGAAGAGATATATTGCTTTTGGGTACTCTTTCTCCAGGCTGCAGTTAGAATATCCACAGTTCGCCCAGACAGTCCTCGCTCCAGATATGGCCTTCTTAAAATCTACATATCAATATGGTATTAGGTGCTTGATATGTAGATACTGGTGAATTTTCGTGACCTGGTGTCTGCCACTATGTTAAATTTACCTGGTGGGTAATAGCTGAAAGCCAAATGTTTCTGTCAATACACCAATTCCAGATCTGATTAGCCAATTTGTCACAAGATACCGACTTGATTCCACCCATGTGATTAACATACACCACTGCGGTAGTGTTGTCAATCTGAAGCTGAACATGCAGGTGACATTTAGTAGAGCAATAAGATTAATCCCATTTGACTGCAGAAGCAATGCCTCTTGCGCATTCCATCTGCCTCCACAGCTCGACTTCGTATCAGTGGCATCCCAACCTAGTGCACAGATCTAATCAACCTAGTACTTGCCATATAGCATCCCCAGGAAACCAGTTGTTTGGCAGTAACAAACATTTCCATTTTGAAATGTCTATACTATAGAAAAGGGATTAGACTTGTTAGATCAAGAATAATTCTACACCCTCCATCCTTTTTTGGACGGGGAAATATATTAGACACAAATTGATGGAGTTGGCGAACCGACTTCTCAATTATTCCTTTTTTACACAAATTTTCAAGTTCTGCCTGAACTTCCATATTCTCTATTTGTGAGAAATTGAGTGTTCTCCTAGGAACCATGTTGAATGGGCAAATCACAATTTGGATCGAACTCAATTCGAAACCCTTGAATAATATTCAGTATAAACGGATCTGATGTTATTTGCTTCCATTGCAAGAAAAACAGGTGTAATCTACCCCCAATTTTTAGCTGTATTGCAGTTAATATGTTCTCAAGAGAACCAGGCCCACCTACCTCCTTGGTGAATGGTGGGTTGTGCTGTCCCCAGTTCCTGACGGGAAAATCCACGTTTGTCCGTGTCCACGCTGCTGAGCACCAACTGCGCATCTGAGTAGATGGCCGGCTTGTACCTGGACCGGCTCCGGACTCTGCTGCTCGTCTGTAAGGTTAATGTTTCTGAACAGCTTTGCCGACCACCGGTTGCTTAATCGTGCCCACCGTCTTTGCATCATCATCCAATTCTTTTACTCGCTTTGCGAGGTCCTCTCCAAAGAGTAAATTGGGCGGCTGTATATTATTGGGTGTGCAGAGCACTGCAAACTTCGGGTTTATGGTAGGGCGAATGGCACTCTTCCGTAAACAGTTAATCTCGAAGTGCGCACTGCACATCAACCCTAGTACCTCTTGCTGCATCTCCGACAGGTGGCCTCCATCTACTGTTCTGGCGAATGCCGTGATCCCTGAGCCGAGCAGCTTCTGGATTCTCTGCAGTTTCATCTACTGGGCACGTATGCCCACACCCATCTGACCCCATATCACTTGGTTCACTGCTGGCACTTTCAATAAAACGCAGTTCACCAGGGTCACGTGTTTCTTGGCGGTCTCGTCCATTGTCAGCTCCTGCAGCTGATGAGAGACTAAATAGTTAATTGAGACGGCCAGCTCAACTCCCAGTGGCTCCCCTGACTCTTTCGGGACAGCAAAACGTGCTGCCGGGGATGGGACATCTGGCGCGTGCCCTTGGTCCCCCGGGGTGAATTCACTGTCAGAGTCGGGGTCAGAACATTGCTGACCCATTACACTCTCCTCATCAATGAGGGAGTGATTGAGCAGCCCTATACCAGGCGCTGCTGGCATGGCCTCTTCATCCGGCTGGTGCCGACACCACTCTGCTGGAGCAACCCTTGTATTAGGCGCTCCATTCGAGATAACCGCTCGGACATGGTATCTAATGCTGGAGGGGAAACGCATTGCGCGTTTATATGGAGTTTCCCTTTTTAATTTTTTTTATAAAGAAACACCTTATTTATTATAAACAAAGATCGTAATGGTCAATCATAGAAGGCTTAGATAGACCAAGATAAACTGCAAAATCCAATGGACTGACGTGGATTAAACTGCAAGAGGCATAACAGAGGTGGGGGTCTTATTCATAAAATGGCGGAAGTGACGTTCCATTGGGTTTCGTAGGAGTGGTCTATCTTGCTCCTCTAGTATCTTTGGTTGAAACAGATGTGTTCAAGTTCAGAATCTCTATTCAAGAGTGATCGTGTACCAGATGGGGTATCCTATCCGTGATTTGTTCAGTTTACGACCCTTTGGGATTTCTTGTACCATTTACACTGCCAGCCAAGTTGATTTTGCAGGATCTTTCTAAGGAAAAACTTGGATGGGATGAGAGTATAACACAAACTTCCTCTCACCGATGGACAGAATGGCTAGCAGATCTCAACAAGATCTCAGAATTCAAGGTGGACCGGTGCATAAAGCCTACAAGGTTTGGTAAGATCATGGGTGCACAGCTGCATAATTTCTCAGATGGCAGTGAAAGTGGCAATGGTACAGTTTCATATCTAAGACTGGAAAATGATAACAAGGAAGTGCATGTTGCATTCTTAATGGAAAAGGCCAGAGTGGCACCATTGAAGCAAATGACAATACCCAGAATGGAACTTAGCTGCTAAAGTTGACATAATGCAGCAAAAGGAACTACTGCTTCAACTGGAAGAATCTATCTTCTGGACTGATAGTACTACGGTGCTTAAATAGTTCAACAATAAGAACAAACGTTTCATGACATTTATAGCAAACAGTCTCTTTTGTATTGAGAGCTACTAACGTTTCACAATGGAAATATGTTAACACAAAAGAAAATCCTGCGGAAGAAGCTTCTAGAGGACTGACAGCGAACCGATTCTTAAGCAATAAGAGATGGAACAATGGATCAGAGTTTCTCTGTAAGCCAGACAGAGAATGGCCAAATCATGAGCTGTGAATTGAAATCTCTGCTAATGATCTGGAAATTAAATAAAACAAGACAGTGAACGTGATTGCTAAAGATTGATCAAATACACCAAATTAATTTAATTACCCACTTTTCATCATGGAATAAATTGATGACTGTGGTAGCCTGGTTTCTTAAACTAAAACCAAGGTTATTGCTGTTTGCTCGGAAAAGGGGGGAAATTACGTTTTGCTTGCTTCTAGAAGGCGAAGATGAAGATGGAAGAATCGCTGAAGAAGTCTAAACGTGGATGTATAATGCATGCTACTTTTTGATATTTGTTAAGCCTTCATGGTTACTTTTTGATGTTTATTAGTAATTGCCTCGTTATATACTCAGAACAATTAGGGGCCGGTATGTAGTAGCCATTTGGCTTAATTTTGTGTGTTATAATTATGGCATTTGCCTTTAAATTTAACCTGTAATTATATGGGTGGGATTTATTACGTAGTAGGAGGCGTGTTTGCTGCTGGGTTTTTTTGTCTTTCACTAAAATTACTAAGCAACTCATCGCGGTTTCAGGGAAATTAATTTCTGTCAGAGACACAAGGCACTGCAGATGCTGGAACCTGAAGCAAAGCACAAAGTGCTGGAGGAATAATGTGTTAGGCAGCATCTGGGGAGGGAATGGACAGGCAACATTTTGGGTTAGGACCCTTTCTCAAACTGATTGACTATTCAGGCTATGTTTGATCGGAGCTCTGGCGTCGGAATGGAAGAACGCACTCAGCGGCTTGGAGTTTCCGAATCGGCCGCTTCCAACAGGAGACCGCGGTTTCCGAGTCCACAGGTCGAGATGGGCGGCATCCAACACTGGCGACCCTCGGCAAAAGATCACAGGACTCCGCGATGTTCAAGTCAGCGCCACCCGGTCCGGAGCTAGAAGCTCCGCAAATCACAGTTCCAGGTCAACTGTCAATAAAGTCAGCAGGCCCACCACTCCGGAGCTTCAACACAGGAGATCCCCAGCAAGGAATTGTCCCTGTTCCGCAATGGAATTCAGTGCTGCTGAAGCTCTGGCCAGTCCCCGGCAGGGAAGGCCACGCCAATCCAGTTGGTAGGCCGCGAAGAGGCGGGGCGAAGATGCAACTTGGAGAAAAGTTGCATCCCCGTCCAGGTAAGTGACTGGGAAACGGTTTCCCCCTATTCCATGCTCGATGGCGCCACCCAATGGATTTTGGACGTTTGGGGGGTAACAGGAGAAGCAAGAAGAATCCAACGCAGTCAGGGAAAACATGCAAACGCCACACAGGCAGCATCCGAGGTCAGGATGGAATCCGTTTCTGTATTTTTGAGAGAACAGCTTGACTAGCTATGCCGCCTCACATACATTGCATGCTGTATTATTCCATAACCTTGACTATGACTATGACCATGACCATGGGTTATGGGGAGAAGGCAGGCGAATGAGGTTAGGAGGAAGAGATAGATCAACCATGATTGAATGGCGGAGTAGACCTGATGGGCCGAATGGCCTAATTCTGCTCCTATCGCATGACCTTATGACTAACACATTTCTGTAATTATTTTGGCTGTCTGAATACCTGTTGATGAGGAAGCAGTTAAAAAGTCTGTTGTTATGCAGCTGGTGATGTTTCCTATTTAGGTCAGCTGACTTCGAGTTTCGATTTCCCATAAACCAATTCTATTTTAGCTTTAGTTGTTTCACTTTGATCTAATTGGATCCACTGACGCAGTACTTTATTGCTTTCCAAATCGATAAGTTGTTGCTGTGGCACACTGTTTATTTTCCAACTGAGCTGATTTTAAACTTTTTAGTTGCCACAGAGACTTAACTTAGGGGGAGGAAATGTCCCATTTTTCATTTACCCAAAGAAGTGGATGTTCTGAAATCCTAGAATTATTAGATATCAGCAATTTGCTTTCACTGAACGATATCGTAGCCAGTAAGATAAATGCTTGGACCAAACACGGTAAGTACAATCACGTAATAATTAATATATAAATGGAAGATTGTGCAGAATTAATAACTGTTCCTGTTTGTCTGTAAATTGGCAAATAGATTTTAATTATTTATAAGAGTGTCATAAAATCTCATAATATCTTTTGCAAGTAAATGTTTCTTTTTAAACTATTTTTGGCATATAATCTCAACTCACTACGTGAACATTTGTATGTTTACACTTAATTAGGGTTTCCATTTGTTTAAAGTAATATGTGAACTTTTATCTGGCAATATTTCAATAGAATTAAAAATACTGGTATGTATTTTATGCATATATTTATAGTTATTAATATTCTAGTGAAAGCATATTTTTCTAAAAAATAGAAAGCATGGATAATTTCACCGTTTTTTTCCCCCAGTTTTAATTTATCTTGAAGTAAAGATCACAAATGTTGCAGCTTTGTCATATATGCCATATGTTTTAGTATAAAGAATACAAATAGATGATGACAGCATGGAATCAAGCAACTACATGCAGACTGTCTAGTGTCTACACATCTAATGCAAAGATTTCTGTGTGCTACTGTGCTGTGATTATGCAGTTTTCTGAATCTCACCTCTCACAATTTCTCAAAAATACATGATAATATTAGACAAAATGCCATAGTTTGTCCAATGTCATGTACTACCATTAATTAACATGTTAGTTTTAATTTAGAGCCACAGGAATGTATAGCATGGAAACAGGCCCAACTTGTTCATGCCGATTAAGTTGGCATTCCAAGCTAGTCCCATTTGCCTACATTTAGCTCAAAACCCTTTCTATCCATATATTTCTCCAAATATCTTTTGAAATTCATTAATGTATCCACCACTAACTTCCTCTGGCAGCTCGTCCCTGATGTACTACTCTCTG
Source organism: Raja brachyura (assembly GCA_963514005.1). The sequence continues at coordinate 18,263,245 of OY740792.1, read as the reverse complement.
AGTGAAAAGGTTGCCCCTGAAATCCATCTCAAATCTCTCCCCTCTCATCTTAAGCTTATACCCTCCAGTTTTAGAATCCTCTATCCTGAGAAAAAGCCTGCAAGCATTCACTTTATCCATGTCCTTCATGATTTTGTGTGCCATCCCTCAACTTCCAATGCTCCAAGTAAAATGTTCCCAAGTTATCCAGCTCCTCCCTATAACTCAGACCTACACGTCCCAGTAACATCCTGGTGAAAGTGGGCTTGAGGTTTTATGCCAAGGCACAGTCTCATGCACCTCAAGAAAGATTATTCTTAAGGTTTCCATGCTGAGTGGGAGAGGTGGAGTGCAGGACTGAGAACAAAGAGGACATCAGATGAAATGACTTGTGTCTCAACTTGCACCTTCCAACCACAACCACTCATGAATATGAATGAATATAAACACGAATAAGTATATCGGCCAAGTATTCACGTACAAGGAATTTGCCTTGGAGCTCCACCTGCAAGTGATAACATGACATATAGTAATAGTTAGGAATGACACATAAAACATTAAACATTAATAATAAAACATTATCGTTTAAACATGTGAATTAAATAAAATACCAGAACAAAAGGAGGCTACAGATTTTTGGTTATTGAGTAGAGCTACTACTCATGGGGAAAAAGCTGTTTTTATGTCTGGCTGTGGCAGCTTTGACAGTCCGGAGTCGCCTTCCAGAGGGAAGTGATTCAAAGAATTTGTGGACAGGTGAGAAGGGTCGGAGATGATCTTGCCCGCTCGCTTCCTGGACCTTGCAGTGTACAGTTCGTCAAAGGAGAGGAGAGAGTATGCAGCCTTGCGGTGCTCCTATGCTGAGGGTCTGTGAGTCCGAGATGTGCTTTCCCAGCCTCACATGCTGCTTCCTGTCTGACAGGCAGTTGGTGATCCACTGACAGAGGGGTTCAGGCACCGTCAACTTGGAGAGTTTGGAGTGTAGTAGCTCTGGCACAATGGTGTTGAATGCAGAGCTAAAATCAACAAACAAAATCCTTGCATAGGTCCCCTGGTGGTCTCGGTGCTGGAGGATGAAGTGCAGGCCTAGGTTGATTGCGTCATCCACTGATCTATTACTGGCTCGGTATGCAAACTGTACAGGGTCCAGCAGGGCGTTTGTGATATTTTTCAGCCTTACCAGCACAAGTCATTCAAGGGTCTTCATAATTACAGAGGTCAGTGCGACAGGCCTGTGGTCATTAAGACCAGTAATCGTTGTATTTTTTGGTACAGGACAATAGTGGAGACTTTGCAGCAGGCAGGGACAGTACAGGTTTTCATGGACTGGTTGAAATGTGTCTGTAGACCAGTTCCAGTTGTTCAGCAGAGAGCTTGAGGGTAGAGGGGGAAGCATTGTCCAGTCCTGGAGATTTCCAGCTTTTCTGTCTTCTGAACAGCCTCTCCACCTCCTCAATTTCTATTGTAAGTGATGGAGAAGTGGCCAGATTGATGTTGGGCAGCAAGGAGGGGTGGGTAGAGGACGAGGGTCCAGTCTTTGCAAACTGGAGTCAGTCTATAAGTGGGTGTTAAGTGGTGATTGGAGAGGGGTGGGTGGGGAATGGTTCAGTCTTTGCAAACTAGCGTCAGGCTGTGAGTAGGTGTGAAGTGTTGGTTGGGGAGGGGGAGAGGGGGTACCAGGATTAAATTTCTGTTTATCGAACCTGCAGTAGAACTCTTTCTGGTTATCAGCTGACGATTGTCCAAGGAGCGGGGGACTTTCCTCATGTAGCTGGTGATTTCTTGCAAGCCCTTCCAAAATGAAGAAGAGTCACTAGCTGAGAACTTGCTCCTCAACTTCTCAGAGTACTTTTCCTTGGTAGCTCTGATTCCTCTTCTCAGCTTGCACTTGGCCTGCCTCTAGAGGTCTGCTTCCCCACTCCTGTCAGCATAATCTTTAGACTGGCAGAGCTGTCTGAGTCCTGCTGTAAACCAGGGCTTGTCGTTGTTAATAGACAATTGTCAATAGGTGCAGGAGTAGGCAATTTAGCCCTTTGAGCCAGCACCGCCATTCAATGCAATCATGTGAACCAAATCCGAGTCCTGGTAGGAATGCAACTGTCCTCACAAAAGCTGACATATGGTGTCACAGTGTCCGTATACTCATCGAGGCTTGTGGTTGCTTCCCTAAACACATTCTATTCAGTGCAGTCAAAGCAGAACTGTAGGTTTTTAATGCCCTCGCTTGTCCACCTTTTCAGAAATGGTGTTAAAAAATAGGCCAGATGCTAAATATGTAAAACTGAGTTCAACACCATGTAATAGATTAGAGTAGATTGAAATAGATGTTTCCTATGCGTAGGAGGAACTGCAGATGCTGCTTTAAGCCAAAGATAGACACAAAACGCTGGAGTAACTCGACAGGTAGCATCCCTGGAGAGAAGGAATGGGTGACGTTGACGTAGATACATAACAAATAATATAATTTATGGAATTCCCTGCCACAGAGGGCAGTGGAGGCCAAATCACTGGATGGATTTAAGAGAGAGTTGGATAGAGCTCTAGGGGCTAGTGGAGTCAAGGGATATGGGGAGAAGGCAGGCAGTTATTGATAGCAGACGATCAGCCGTGATCACAATGAATGGCGGTGCTGGCTCGAAGGGCCGAATGGCCTCTTCCTGCACCTATTTTCTATGTTTCTATGTTTCTAATGGGGGAATAAAAGGACGTACCTTTAGGAAGGAGATAAAGAGAAATGTATTTTGTCCGCGGGTGGTGAATCTGTGGAACTCATTGCCACAGAAGGCTATGGAGGCCAAGTCAATGGATATTTTTAAGGCAGAGATTCTTGATTACTACATGTGTCAGGGGTTATGGGGAGAAGGCACGAGAATGGGGTTGAGAGTGAAAGATAGATCAGCTATGATTGAATGGCGGAGTAGACCTGATGGGCTGAATGGCCTAATTCTACTCCTATCACCTATGAAATTATCAACCTATAAGCAGGGTAAAGGTGAGAGAGTGAGACAGCACTAGATGCTAGACCCTCCTTTTCATTTGATGAAACTTTTGTTGTCTGGTGTGTCTTTACTCAATTCTGAGAATGAGTAAATTAATTAAATTACAGTTGTGTATAGTTTCTGTTTGTTGTGAGTGAGAAGCATTCATTGCACATTTTTGTTTAAATAGTTTATGGAGTGACTTCAGGGTCAGGGGATTTTGGTGCCCTTATTTGTTTTGGGATCTTTTTTCTTCCTCGTGTCTCTAGCAATTACTGCCCATTTCTAATTGTCCTCGAAGAGAGGTGGCTGAGCCACCTTTATGAAACACCAACATTCACGTGCTGAAGGTTATTCCAACATTATGTATCAACTCCACGATTTAGTCAAAGCTTCAATGAAGCTACACAGTATTTACAAATCAGGGCAGTATATGACAAGGAAAAGACTTGGAATGGAATTTGAAAGAGATGGAACTCTCCTGAAATATTCTGCCCAGGTTTACAAGAAGACTCAGTGGGACCCGTTGGGTCCCATGTTCACACAGGATGGCTGTTCCCCCAATGCAATATTCCACCTCTCCACCAATTTCAATGTTGGTTGCCAGTGGGGAAGGGGGAGGGTTCTGGGGTGCTGGTATGGGTGTTGTTAGCTGCAGGGACTTCTGGTCTCCAGAGGGATAGTATGGATATTGTGGGCCAAATGGATTATTGGGGTGGCAGCTCAGGCCTGATGTGCTGGCAGCTCCATCACGGCTGGTGGGCTGGCAGTTGACTCATGGCAATTCCTTGAAATTTCATTTCAAGCATGATGCAAGGCCACCAAATTCAAGTGCAGTTTCTTACCTCTTCGAGCAGGGTACAGGGTAAGATGGCCACAAATCACAGCCGTAAGTGGTAGCGTTTTATCTAAAATAGTGCCAAGGGGAAGTTTAGACAAACAACCATTTGCAGAGCCTTTTTACTTCAACCCCCCCCCCCAAACAACCATTTGCAGTGCCTTTTTACTTCAACCCAAAACCCCCCCAAACAACCATTTGCAGTGCCTTTGTATTTCAACCCACACCCCCCAAACAACCATTTGCAGTGCCTTTTTACTTCAACCCAAAACCCCACAAACAACCATTTGCAGTGCCTTTTTACTTCAACCCAAAATCCCCCAAATAACCATTTGCAGTGCCTTTTTACTTCAACCCAAAACCCCCCAAACAAACATTCACAGTGCCTTTTTACTTCAACCCAACCCCCCCATGAAGCCATTTGCAGTGCCATTTTACTACAACCCAAAACCCCTCAAACAACTATTTGCAGTGCCTTTTTACTTCAACCCAAAACCCCCCCAAACAACCATTTGCAGTGCCTTTTTACTTCAACCCAACCCCCCCATGAAACCATTTGCAGTGCCTTTTTACTACAACCCAAAACCCCTCAAACAATCATTTGCCGTTCCTTTTTACCGCAACCCCAAACCCCCCCAAACAACCATTTGCAGTGCCTTTTTACTTCAACCCAAACCTCCCAAACAACCATTATTTGCAGTGCCTTTTTACTTCAAGCCAACCCCCCCCAAACAACCATTTGCAGTGCCTTTTTACTTCAACCCAAACCCAACAACCAACCATTACTTGCAATGCCTCTTTACTTCAACTCAACCCCCCCAAACAACCATTTGCAGTGCCTTTTAACTTCAACCCAACCCCCCCCCCCCCAACAACCATTTGCATTGCCTTTTTACTTCAACCCAAAACCCCTCAAACAACCATTTGCAGTGCCTTTTTACTTCAACCCAAAACCCCTCAAACAACCATTTGCAGTGCCTTTTTACTTCAACCCAAAACTCCAAACAACCATTATTTGCAGTGCCTTTTTACTTCAACCCCAACCCCCCCCCCCCCCCTAAACAACCATGTAGGAGTCTTGGTAAGTTGCTCCTACATGGAGTAAATTCCTTTTGTAAATGATGCACATTCACAACCTCACTGCCCCATTGATGGAAGAAGTGAACACTGGGGGAGCTGGATATTATAATTAGGTAGGTTTCTTTTTGTTGAATCGTTGAGATTTTCTTATTCAGGGAAGTGGGAAGTAATCCATCACGCTCCTACTTGTATTCTGTTGATACTGCAAAAAAATTCTTATATTCCTTATGTTAGATATGATCAATGGCTTTCACTTCTCTGGTGCAAGTAGCATGTACCCTCATTTATTTATGGTGCCCAGACCTTCTTGCACCTGGGGAGCAATGAACAGGATGAACATGACTTATAACGATAGGCCTGCACTTCACCCTCCAGCACCTAGACAGCTAGGGGACCTATGCGAGGATTTTGTTTGTTGATTTTAGCTCTGCATTCAACACCATTGTGCCCAAGCAACTGCACTCCAAACTTTCCAAGTTGACTGTGCCTGAACCCCTCTGTCGGTGGATCACCAGCTTCCTGAGAGACAAGAGCAGCATGTGAGGCTGGGAAAACACATCTCGGACCCGCACCTCCTCAGCATAGGAGCACTACAAGGCTGTGTACTCTCCCCTCTCCTCTACTCTCTCTAGACCAATGACTCCACCTCCACTGACTCCTCTGTCAAGCTTCTCAAGTTTGCAGACGACACAACCCTGATTGGACTGTTCCAGGATGAGGAGGAATCTGCCTACAGACAGGAAGTAACACACCTGGCATTCTGGTGCCATTGCAACAACCTGGAGCTCAATGCTCTTAAGACATGGAAATTGGTTGTAGACTTTAGGAGAGCTCCCCTTCCCCTCACCCCACTCACCATCAACAACACCACAGTCACATCTGTGGAGTCTTTTAAGTTCCTGGGAACCGTCATCTCCAAGGACCTTGAATCTGCCACATGCAATGATGGCCCAATTCTATACAGCCATCATAGAGTCTGTCCTCACCCTCTCCATCATGGTCTGGTTTGGCTCAGCCACCAAGCACGACATCCGGAGGCTGCAGTGAATCGTCCTATCAGCTGAGAAGATTATTGGCTGTAACCTTCCCTCCATTGACGAACTGCACACTGCAAGGGCCAGGAAGTGAGTGGGTAACTTCATCTCTGACCCCTCTCACCCTGGCCGCAACTCTTTGAGGTGCTTCCCATTGGAAGTGACTCCGGACTGTCAAAGCCGCCAGACATAAAAACAGCTTTTCTCCACGAGTAGTATCTCTACTCAATAACCAAAAATCTGTAGCCTCATTTTGCTCTGGTAATTTATTTCATTCACGTTTAAACTGTAATGTTTTATTATTGTTGTCATTCTTAATTGTTACTGTGTGTCGTGTTGTCACTTGTGAGCGGAGCACCAAGGCAAATTCCTTGTATGTGTACATACTTGGCCAATAAACTTATTAATTAATTAATTCATTCATTCATTGCTCGAAACATGTTAACTATTCTCATTGTGGCAGAGGCTTTCCTGAGATAAGATGCAATCTCAAACGTTCAGCTGTTAATTGGAAACAGGGCCTTCGGCCCACCGAGTTCGCACCGACCAGCAATCTCTGCACATTAACACTACCCTACACACACTTGGGACAATTTTACATTGATACATTCATAACAAGCCAATTAACCTACAAACCTGTTTGTCTTTGGAGTGCGGGAGGAAACCGAAGATTTCGGAGAAAACCCATGCAAGTCACGGGGAGAGCATACAAACTCCGTATAGACAGCAGCCGTAGTCAGCATCAAACCTGGGTCTCTGGCACTGTAAGGCAGTAGCTCTAGTATGCCACTGTGCCACCCTAAATTTGTTGATTGTTCAGACACATACACAGTATTTTTTTTAATTTCAGACACATAAACACTATCTCCTTTAGGTAGTAACATCGGCCTGTAGTGTACAATTATGCTGAACAGCTGAAATTATAAGTGCTCACCTTTAAAACAAAGCAAATCGTGCAGCACATTCTGCCTGTAGAATGCTAAATGTAGGAAACAGAGAGTTGTGCAATTTGTTATTTTCTCCTCCATTATGCTTCGCGATATCCCAAAAATGCTGTATTGGATTTCATTCTAGGGTGTGAAATTGTTTTAATTATATACTTATTTCCACTCGATGACCCAGAAAATATTAGGGCATATAGTGTCATACATCTTAATTATTCCTTTACAGCTTTCTTAACACTAGAAAATTACTTTGGAAACAATGGAATCTTAAACCTTCTATTTCTAATATCATTGCAGATTTTAACAAACATTCAATTACCATTTTTGTTTTCATTTGATTTTCTTACGTCTCTTTTACCGTTCCCTTAAACTATTTTTCTTTCTGCTACTTTACTTCACTTTCTATCCAATGGTTTGCCCTAAAATAATGTATTGCTCTGATTTACATTTCTTTGTTTAAAATTTACATGGCTGAAGGGGTTGGTTGAAGGGAGACCTCTCATTTGTCTTGCACTCATACTGGCCCCAGATCCCCTTTAGAGGTTATTGCATTGCAAAGGAAATTTATATTATTGCCCAAAAGCCATTAAAAGATCTGTTGGCATCTTTAAGCTAAATAGATTCATACAACGGCTCGAAGAGCTGAATGGCTTACTCCTGCACCTATTGTCTCTTCTCTAACAGGGACACAACTCTTCACCTGCTGAGTCCATATTGACCATCATTTCGCCATTCACACTAAGCAATCATCCGTTATTCCATTTTATCTCAGCCACATTTCCTTCAATTCCCGGTAACGTCTACAATTTATCACACATATGGGGCAATCAACATTCCAACAGGCACATCTTTTAGAATGTGGGGGGGGGGGGGGGGGGGGAGGGGGAATCCTGAACACTGGGATAAATCCCACATGGTCACAGAGAGAACGTACAAATTCCACAACGATAGTGACAGAGGCTAGGGTTGAACTGTGAGGTAGCAACCCCCGCAGCAATGTCAATGTAATCAATGAGCACATTCCTTCCTTATTGACACCAGAATCTGGGCATCATCCTATTACTGAAAATATAGCAACTGGTAATATTCTCATTCCCATTTACTTTCCTTGTGAGCTAATGATTGAATGTATTATTAATTAAAAATATATATTACTTTCTGTCAAATGTAAGTACTGTGCACAGATCATGCTTATCCTTTTAACATTTTCTTGTAGAAGCCATCAGAGTCATTCTGGACCACAGCCAAAGTGCCGAAGAGCTCCTAAATCGCAGGAAAGTTCTGCGAAAGTCAATATTGAAGTACTTAACAGAACATGGTGTGACTGTATCTACTTCTGCAGGCAAACAAGAGCTTATTGATGATGCCTTGCAATATTGGTCGAAGCTGGACTGCAATGGAAAGCAATTAGCAGCTGAAAGACAACTCCCAGATCAAGGTCGAAAATGGACGAAGGGCATGGTACAGAAGTCAGTGAAGGATGCTGCAAAAAAAAAGCTAACATCCCCAGGGCCAATAATCACAGAGACAAGAGAGTCAGGGAAGACGAGACAGACAGAGGAACAGGAGAAAAAAGAGGAGGAACAGGCAAAGAAAAGTGACGAGCAATGTGGAAGACAAACAGATGAACCAATTTTAAAGCAACCACACTGCCAAATGAAAATGAAGATGAACATACATGTGAACGTAACACCGGTAATTCATGTGGCATCAAAAGTTATTTAGCAGCATGAGAAGATTTTGTCCTTGTCTCTGAATTATTAGTATTTCATTAACATTTATTGTTCATTGCCATAAATGAAATCCTTTGCAGCTCAAAGGAAGATACAACGTGCTATCTAGACAAAAAAAATCTGTGAGAGTTTGTGGAGTAACTTTTTAAAAACTAGTTTGTGATTAATGGTCGGCATGGACTTGTTGGGGTGAAGAGATGAGAAGGAGACTTGTTCTGCACATCTCCTTTGAATTTTGCCTCTCTCACTTTAAAGCTATGCCCTCTAATCCTTAATATGTCCACCATGGGGAAAAAAAGTACTGACTATCCACCCTATCTAGGCCAGTCATAATTTTATATATTTCAGTCAGGTTTCCTCTCACCCTCCAATGTTACAAAGAAAACAATCCACGTTTTTCCACCCTCTCCTTATGACTAATACCCTCTAATCCAGGCTGTAATCTGGTTAATATGTTCTGCACCCCCTCCAAAACCTCCACATCCTTCCTATAATGGGGCACCCATAACTGTGTACCAAAGGCAGAGGAAAATAATGTTTGGAGTGTTTGTTTAAGAAGGAACTGCAGCTGCGGGAAAATCCAAGGTAGACAAAAATGCTGGAGAAGCTAAGCGGGTGAGGCAGCATCTATGGAGCGAAGGAAATGGGCGACTTTTTGTGTCGAGACCCTTCTTCAGTCTGAAGAAGGGTCTCGACCCGAAAGTCGCCTATTTCCTTCGCTCCGTAGATGCTGCCTCACCCGCTGAGTTTCTCCAGCATTTTTGTCTACCTTTGGAGTGTTTGAATTGCTTAAGAGATTCCGCATGGAAAGAGGCCCTTTGGCCCACCAAGTACACGCCAATTACCGATCACCCGTTCATGCTAGTTAAGGTCATAAGGAATAGTAGAATTAGGCCATTCGACCCATCATGTCTACTTCATCATTCAATCATGGCTGATCTATCTCTCCCTCCTAACCCCATTCTCCTGCCTTCTCCGCATAACTTCTGACACCTGTAGTACTCAAGAATCTATCTATCTCTGCTTTAAAAATATCCACTGACATCGCCTCCACATCCTACTGTGGCAAACAATTCCACAGATTAACCATCCTCTGACTGAAGAAATTTCTCCTCATATTCCGAAAAGAAGGTCCTTTCATTCTGAGTCATCGCCTCTTTGCAACCACACCCTACACACCAGGGGAAATTTCATAGAGGAGAATTAATATTGGTGACATTTTGGGTTGGGATCCTCCTTCTGGATGGAGGTCTGAAGACTATTCTGAGACTAGATTCATGTTATGCCCCTTTTATCGACACTGCACACTACAGGCAATTTATAGCAGCCACTCAACCTCCAAACCCACACGTCTTTGGGATGTGGGAGGAAACTGCGGCACCCAGAGGGAACCCAGGTAGTCAGAGGGAGAACGAGCAAACTGCACGCAGACAGTATACGAGGTAAGGATCGAACCCGGTCTCTGGCGCTGGCAGCAACTCTAACAGCTGCTTTAATGTGCCATCCTTTGATTGGTCCACATAGTCCGAGTTGGTGTCGAGTCACTTCAATGGTTTCGGAGCTGAAACAATCAATTCTGCGTGCCTAAGCTACAAAGAACTGCATGCTTACTTAACTCTCCATTTTTTGGCATTCAATATATTCACTCAATCTTTGTTGTCATTTTCGTTCTCGTTCAAAAAAAAGCTGACTATTATTATTTTTCCTTAACACCCTTAACAGTGTCTGCAACCACCCCAAGTTGTGACTGTGGGAGGCTCCGAAAGCGGCAACATGGGCAAGCAGTTCTGCAAATGGTTCTTTCAGCTCCTGAATTCTCAAAACCCTTCCTTCGGATGGCAGGCGGAAGAATGGGGGCCACAGCACTTCTGGGATGATGCAACGCTCCATTTAACCCACTGGGTCAAGGAAATCCAAACGGAACAACATCAGAGTTCAGCGAAGGTCAGCATGCGCCTTTTGTCCCTGGCGAAAGATGAACAGCTGCTCTTCAACCCAAATGTCAGCCACAGTGGCATGAAATGTGCAACCTCGCCACATGGAGTAGTTGCCATAGCAGTGGCCGGCACCGTTCACAAGGATGGGCAGTGCCTGGGTATTTTTGAGCAGGTCTTTGGGCTCATCCGCACAGGGGTTTGTGGGAACAACTGGAAAATCAGGTTTGTTAAACTACAGGTGAAAGCTTTTACTGGTCAGCAGCGAAACGTCCAACCCAGTGTGTCTATCCAGATGCCTGAGCTGCAAACCTATCTCAATGAATTAATTGCACTTCTTAAGTAAATATATTTTAGTTTAGATTTAGAGATACAGCGCGGAAACAGGCCCTTCGGCCCACCGAGTTAACACTATCCTACATACACTACGGACAATTTATACAAACACCAGGCCCATTAACCTATATACCTGTACATCTTTGGAGTGTGGGAAGAAACTCAAAACCTCGGAGAAAACCCACACGGGCACGGGGAGAACGTACAAACTCTGACAGACAGCAGTCGTACTCGGAATCGAACCCCGGGTCTCCGGCGCTGCAAAGGATGTAAGGCAGCAACTCCACCGCTGCGCCACCGTGCTACCCCATGGAATTTCTCTTGTAAATCATTTGCAACCCTGAGAGGTGTTTGAAGGTTTGGTACCTAATTGAAGGTCGTGGATCAGCATTTAGCTGCATCAGGTTGGCACTGAATAGTAAAGTTGAAAACTATCCCACTCAAATTTGAGATTATATCACTTTCATCTATGAGAGTTCTGGAAAAAATTCAAATTTACCTAAATATGGTGATCGTAAGAACCTAATTGTATATCAATAGATTTTTCAAAAGGTAAATTATTCTATCCAAAAACATGAAAGCTCTCTGTAGACTGTTTCTAATGAACAGATCAATATATTTAATAAAATGAAAATGCAGCATTATAATTAAATCATTTGTGCATTTAACATAAATTATTTGATTGTTAAAGCAATATAGACAGGAACTTAATGCAAACAGTAATGAAAGCACTGATCATCGGCAGCTAATAAATTTAAATCACTTCAATTGATCACGTACAATGAATTATTACTAAATTCACTTGATTGTCAAAGTAATATTCCCTTTTTCGAAGGCATTCCCTTTAGATCAAGGATGACCTGCTTTCCTCTTCAGTTCTGCAAGTGGCATGTCTCATAGGGTCAGCGAGTAATATAATCAAACAGCATGTAAACAGGCCTTTCGGCCCAGCTCATCGTGGCTATGATCCCCTGTCTAAGCTGGTCCCATTGCCCACATTTGTCCCATATCCCTACACATCCCTTTCAAAAGGCCTTCGATAAGGTGTCGCATGTGAGGCTGCTAAACACGATAGGAGCCCACAGTATTAGGGGTAACATACTAACATGGATTGAAGATTGGCTGACTGGCAGAAGGCAAAGAGTTGGAATAAAGAGGGCATTTTCTGGTTGGCCACCAGTGACTCGTGGCGTTCCACAGGAGTCATTGTCAGGTCCGCTACTTTTCACTATATATGAATGATGTGGACGACGGAATTGATGGCATTGTGACCAAGTTTGAAGATGATACAATGATAGGTGGAGAGGCAGGTAGTGTTGAGGAAACAGATCTAGGACAGATTGGGAGAGTGAGCAAAAAAGTGACAAATGGAATACAGCATAGCAAATCATTCGGTCATGCACTTTGATAGCAGGAATAAAGGTGTACACTATGTTCTAATTTGGGAGAGGATTCAGAAATTGAAGGTGCAAACGGATCTCAGAGTGCTGGTGTAGGATTCCCAAAAGGTTATTTTACAGGTTGAATTGGCAGTAAGGAAGGCAAAAGCAATGTTAGCACTTGTTTCGATAGGACTGGAACACAAAAGCAAGGATGTGAAGCTGAAGCTTCATAAGGAGTTGTTCTGACTGCATTTGGAATATTTCTGATCAATTTTGTGCTCCATATCTGAGAAAGGATTTGCTGATGTTGGAGAGGTGGTTTAAGAGAATGATCCCAGGGATTATTGGGTTAACGTATGAGGAATATTTGATGGGGTCTGGGCCTGTACTGGATAGCGATCAGTAGATTAATAGAAAAATTAAGGGGGGTCTCATTGAAACCTACTGAATAATGAAAGGCCTGGAAAGAGTGGATGTGGAGAGAATGATTCCAGTCATTGGAGAGTCCAGGACTGGCGGACACAGCCTCAGAATAAAAGGATGTACCTTTAGAATGGAAATTAGGAATTTCTTTAGCCAGGTTAGGGGGCCTCTATGGACTTCATTGCCACAGAGGACTGTGGAGGCCAAGTCAATGGGTATTTTTAACATAGAGATTGATAGGTCCTTAATTAATAAGGGGATAAAAATGTTATGGGAGATGGGAGAAGGCAGAAGAATGGGGTTGAGAGGGAAAAAAAGATCAATCATGATGAATGGCGAAGCAGACTCAATGGGCAAATGGCCTAATTCTGCTCCTATGTCTTATGATTTTATAATCTGATGATCAAACCTTTCCTATCCATGTTTCAAAATCATCTGTGTCTGCGTGAATTATTTTACTATGGGGTGATCAAAGGATTTGAGTTTAGGAGCAAGGATGTCCTACTGCAGTTGTACAGGGCCCTGGTGAGACTGCACCTGGAGCATTGTGTGCAATTTTGGTCTCCTAATCTTAGAAAGGACATTATTGCGATTGAGAAAGTGCAGTGTAGGTTCACCAGGTTAATTCCTGGGATGGCGGGACAGACATATATTGAAAGAATGGGTCGACTGGGCTTGTATACACTGGAATTTAGAAGGATGAGAGGGAATCTTATAGAAACATATAAAATTGGACAGGCTAGATGCAGGAAAAATATTTCCGATGTTGGGGTAGTGCAAAAGAAGGGGTTATAATTTAAGAATAACGGCTGGGCCATTTAGGACTGAGATGAGGAAAACTTCTTCAACCAGAGAGTTGTGAATCTGTAGAATTCTCTGCCACAGAGGGCAGTAGAAGCCGATTCACTGGATGTTTTCAAGAGCGAGTTAGATTTAGCTCATAGGGCTAAAGGAATCGAGGGGTATGGGGAAAAGGCAGGAAGGGGGTACTGATTTTAGATGATCAGCCATGATCATATTCAATGGCGGTGCTGGCTCAAAGGGCCGAATGGCCTATTCCTGCACCTATCTTTCTACGTTTTCTATGGTCCTACTCAATTTTTGAATAGGCCAAAGTTAAATCCTTTTGATGCAGAATCAAAAAGGCTAATACGTTATTTTCCTACCTCCAGTTCCCCTCCACCACCACCATAATTTATGTCTGAAGAAGGGTTCTGACAAGAAGCATCACCTGTTCCTTTTCTCTGCTGCCTGACCCGCTGAGTTGCTCTAGCACTTGTGGGCTCTCTAATACTTAGGTAAGGTTGATAATGGATGAAGAAAAGCAATAAATGTTCAAAAATAGGGCAGAAGGAGCACCTGAGTTGGTTGGGCATGAGTTTTTAAATTAAAAATATTACATTGAGGGTTAACTCAATATGGATGATTGAAAATCAACAATTTGCTTTGCACTCTGCCTTGAGATTGTTGCGTTGAGCTTAAAGCAGCAAATAACAAACCTCTGGAGGAACTTAGCAGGGAATAGAGAGAGCGGGAAGAAAATAATTGCAAACATTTCGGGCCACAGACTGCTGATTCTTTACCACCTACGACAAATCCACTTTCCTCAAAGACTAATTCTCTAAAAACTCGAAATCTTGTGGAATCATATGCAACACAAATATGGCAATGTTTGTTCTATATGGATATTGAATTTCTCACATTTTAACTGCCTGTCTGAAACAGATATTTCAACAAACATTCGTGAACGCTGATGCATTGTCCACCTTGGAATTAACTAAAGCTTTCAGCAGCCATCTTGCAATCAGTGTTGGGTTGGTCACCACGCTTAATTTAAGGACTATAGTTTACAGCCAGTTTACGGTATATTGCTGTATTGCTAACATGAATCTGTCTCATGTTGGGTGGTTTATTATGGTCACTGACATACAGGAAAAAACTCAATTTGCATTTCAAGCAATCAAATCATACCTTACATGAGTACGATCAAGCCATGCACAAGTGTAACATGTACCAAAGCTTCAATCAGCAAGGTTGACGTTCAGTGAACATTTTTAAGATAGTAATTGTAATAGTGCTTTAGTTCTGGGGATATTTGAGTTATCACAACCACTTTATTTCACAATATTTTCAGCCTGTGCCTTCAGGGCTGCAAGTGAAGAATTATTATTTTAAAATAAGAGAATTACACTGTGAACTGTGAGCGTGCTTCCAGCATAAATAAAATATCTTCATGCCAACAGGGAAGAAAAGTAAGATCACAATTCGACGCATGCAATCACCGAACAATAAGTCCAATCCAAGAGTTATTTGACAGTAATTGGAGCACTGGAGCCCAACGTATAGCCAACAGGCCACATCCGCCCCTAGCTCCCTGCTCTGTGATGGTTCCTCAAACATGGTACCATGGGAGGCCCTGCTAGTCCAACAGCTTCCTTCTCTGTGGGAACTGAACTTGTATCATACTAAATGTGGAGGAAAAAACTGCAGATGCTGGTTTAAGCCGAAGATAGTCATAAAATGCCGGAAATAACTGAGTGGGACAGGCAGAATCTCTGGAGAGAAGGAATGGGTGAGGTTTCGGGTCGAGACCCTTCTTCAGACTAGTTAGGGAAAAGGGAAACAAGAGATATAGAAGATGATGTAGAGAGATAAAGAACAATGAATGAAAGATATGCAAAAATGTAACGATGATAAAGGAAACAGGCCATTGCTAACTGTTTGTTGTGCGAAAACGAGAAGCTGGTGCTACTTGGGTGGAGGAGGGATAGAGACAGAGGGAATGTCGGGGTTACTTGAAGTTAGATAAATCAATATTCATACCACTGGGCTGTAAGCTGCTCAAGCGAAATATAGATGACGAAATTTGACATAAGCCTAGAAAGTTGACGCACACTACTCCTTGGCAATAACTAAATCAATAGCCATCTTGCAGTCAGTGCTATTTGGAAGTATAAATTAGATTAGATTAGATTAGATTCTTTATTTGTCATTCAGACCTTTCGGTCTGAACGAAACTCTGTTCCCCTGCAGTCATACCTATAATTAAAAATAAATAAATAAAAATGACAGAACACACAATAAACACAAATTTAACATCCACCACAGTGAGTTCACCAAACACCTCCTCACTGTGGTGGAAGGAAAAGTCTTAAAGTCTGTGTCTCTTCCCTCTTTGTTTCCCTCTGCGCCGAGGTGATCCAGGCCCCAGACGCCGCGACCGCACTGGGCGACGGCAATCAAGTCAGTCCCACGGCTCAACCGAGCCCCACGAACGGGCCGGCTCAACTCCGCGGCCCGGGGGGTCCACCGGGCCCGCAGACGGGCCGCTGCAACCGCTCCGGGACCAAGTCAGGTCGCCGCCCCGGGACCGAGTCGGGCCTCCGCCGCCGCTGTCGCCGCCGCTGGAACCGCCCCGGGACCGAGCCGGGCCGCCACCGCTGCCACCGCAGCCGCAGGAACCGCTCCGGTAGTCGGGCCGCCGCTGCTGCCGCCGCCGCCGCCACTGCTGGATCCGCTCCGGGAGTCGGGCCGCCGCCGCCGCCGCCGCTGCTGGAACCGCTCCGGGAGTCGGGCCGCCGCCGCCGCTGCCGGAACCGCTCCGGGAGTCGGGCCGCCGCCGCCGCTGCCGGAACCGCTCCGGGAGTCGGGCCGCCGCCGCCGCCGCCGCCGCCGGAACAGCCCCTGGGCCCGAGGCCGCCAGCTCCGCCATTAGGCCTCGGCGCAGACAGAGACGGGGAATACGACAGAAAGTCACACCCCCTCCCCCCCCCTCAGAAGGAAGAGACCCGGACACGTTACTCCCCCCCCACCCACATACACACACAATCTAACAAAACGAACGAACCCAACCAAAAACAGGACAGAAAAATAAAATAACAGACGGACTGCAGGCGGGCCGCAGCTGTTAACCCAGCGCCGCCATCTAAAGCCATAGAGCCATATATCACAGAAACAGGCCCTTCGACCCAACTTGTTTATGCTGACCAAATTGCTACAAAATCTGAGATTGTCCCATTTACTTGTGTTTAACTCATATACCTCTAAATCTTTCCTATCAATGTACCTGCCCAAATGTTTAATTTAGTTTTGAGGTACAGCCTGGAAACAGGCAATTCACCCACAGAGTCCACACTGATCATCGATCACCCATTCACACTATTTCTATGTTATCCCACTTTTGCATTGATTCCCTACACACTAGGGACAATTTACACAGGCCAAGTAACCTATAAACCTGCATGTCTTTGGGAGCTGGAAGGAAACCGGTTGGTCACAGGGAGAACATGCAAACTCCACGCGTATAGCACCTGAGGTCAGGATCGATCCCGGGTCTCTGACATTGTGAGGTGGCAGCTCCAATAGCTGCATCACTGTGGCGCCCTCTTTTAGGCACATAGACTATTTCAGACCATTAGGATTTGCATCTTTCACTCTTCCAATTACTATGTGTTCCTATATTTGTTTGAAGCCTGAAGCAAGAGATTAACAGCAATTTCAAGCAGAGGTGCAGCATGTTGTCATGGCAAAGTGAGTCATGACTAGGTTAGTCAGCACATGCCTTGTCAGACATGTTTGTGGAGTGACATAGGTGGTGTTGAGCAGATCGGCTCGAGCTTAGTCACCACCTCATGAGAGATTTATGAATACTATTATCTTGCACTAAACATTATTCACAATATTCCCTTTATCATGTATCTGTACACTGTGGACGGCTCGATTGTAATTGTGTCTATTCTTTCTGCTGGCTGGTTAGCACGCAACAAAAGCTTTTCACTGTACCTTGGTATAAACTAAACTCAATTCAACTATTCATCGTCCTCTAACGTTAATTGGAGCCTCAGTAAGTGTTCAGGCCACAAGAAAGAAACCCAAGCGTGGAGATATCGAAAATCAATCTGATCTCTCTTTCCATATCTCTATATTAAGAAAATTGCCATCAGTCTCCGTGTATCTTGAGAGGGCTTTACTTGATGCCCTGTTTCAGAGCACAGTGCTGCTGCTATGTGGAACAAAGGGAAATGTTGTGACCTATGGAGAGGACTCCTTCATTGCCTCTATGTTGGTGTAAAATCCATTTTGTTTTGCTGGCTTTAGACTTTAGACTTTAGAGATGCAGTGTGGAAACAGGCCCTTAGGCCCATTGAGTTCTAGCTGATCAGTCATCACCCTGTATACTAACACTATTCTACACACTAGGGACAATTTTACAATTATCACCAAAGCTAATTAACCTACAAACCTGCACGTCATTGGAGCGTGGGAAGAAACTGGAGCACCCGGAGAAAATCCACACGGTCACAGGAAGAACGTACAAACTCCGTCCAGACAACACCCATAGTCAGGATTGAACCCAGGTCTCTGACGTTGCGCCACTGTGCTGATTGACTCTTTGTCTACAATAAAACCACAATAACCTTTAAGCAATTCCAAATCAAACTACTGAAAAGTCAAAACCTCAGGAACTTCTGTTTGCCTGACATGCTGCACATATTTCCTTCCATACCTACTCTCATAGAAACATAGAAACATAGAAAATAGGTGCAGGAGTAGGCCATTCGGCCCTTCGAGCCTGCACCGCCATTCAATGTGATCATGGCTGATCATCCAACTCAGTATCCCGTACCTGCCTTCTCTCCATACCCCCTGATCCCTTTAGCCACAAGTGCCACATCTAACGCCCTCTTAAATATAGCCAATGAACTGGCCTCAACTACCTTCTGTGGCAGAGAATTCCAGAGACTCACCACTCTCTGTGTAAAGAACTCTCTGTCTCATGATGTGGCGTATCCAGGAAGAATCATAGCGTCATAGAATCAAACAGGTTAGAAACCGGCCCTTCGGCCCAACATGTCAACGGCGACCAACTAGTCCTACCTGCCTGCAGTGGCCCATAACCCTTGAAACCTTGCCCATCCATGTACCTGTCCAAATGTTGTGATAGTACCTGCCTTAACATAACCAATATTATGAGGATAGGTAAGAAAGAATACTATAATAAAATATTAGAGAATAATAAAAACAATATCAAAGGTTTATGGAATGTGCTAAATAGTATTATAAAAAATACAGGCTACCCTGAGTCTTTTATTGAGGAAGCCAAGACAATAAATAATATGGATGATGCGGGTAATGTTTTAACAAATTCTTTGTAAATGTGGGACCAGATTTGGCAGTGAAAATTAATGACCGAGAAACAAAAGAAGGGGTGGATACTGATCTTTGGGATAGAAATACCAGCTCTATCTTCCTTAGAGCAGTCGAAGGAAAATAAATTATTGACACTGTAAGAAAATGTAAAAGCAAATCCTCTACTGATTGGAATGATATCAATATGATTATAATAAAAAACGTTATTGAAGAAATTGCAGAACCATTAACTCATATCTATAACTTGTCTTTTCAATCCGGTAAATTTCCAAACAAAATGAAAATAGCAAAAGTAATACCATTAAATAAAACTGGGGATAGACACAATTTCACAAATTACAGGCCTGTTTCTTTACTCTCCCAATTCTCCAAGATCCTTGAAAATTTTTTAACTGAAAGACTTGACAATTTAATTGAAAAACATAAGCTTTTGGTCGACAGTCAATATGGATTCCGGACAGACAGATCAACATCTATGGCACTAATGGAACTAATCGAGGAAATCACAAATTGCAGAGATAATAAAAAACCTGCAGTGGGAATATTGATAGACTTAAAAAAAGCATTTGATACAGTAAATCATGACATTTTACTCATGAAACTGGATAGGTATGGCATCAGAGGGGTTGGATTGGATTGGGTGAGAAGCTATTTAAGAAACAGGCAACAATTTGTAGAAATAGGTGAACATAAATCAACTTACATGAACATAACTTGTGGAGTACCTCAAGGGTCTGTGTTAGGGCCAAAGCTTTTCATTATATACATTAATGGCATATGCAGAGTATCAAATATACTGAAATTGATAAAGAAGGAACTGCAGATGCTGGAGAATCGAGGGTTACACAAAAAGCTGGAGAAACTCACTGGTGCAGCAGCATCTAAGGAGCGAAGGAGATAGGCGACATTTCGGGTCGAGACCATTCGGGGTCTCGACCAGAAACGTCGCCTATCTCCTTCGCTCCTTAGATGCTCCTGCACCCGCTGAGTTTCTCCAACTTTTTGTGTAACCCCCATACTGAAATTGATTATATTTGCCGATGAGACAAATATTTTTTGTTCCGGTGACAATTTGAAGCAGCTTTTGGAGGTCATCACATCAGAAATGAATAAATTAAAACAGTGGTTTGATGTCAACAAATTGTCTCTAAATTTAAGCAAAACAAAGATTATGCTATTTGGAAAACATAAAATAAACCCTCAAGTACAATGGAAAATAGATAACTTAAGTATAGAAAGAGTATATGAAAATACATTTATTGGTGTGATCTTAGACCACAAAATCTGCTGGAAACCACATATAAACCACGTCAAAGCAAAACTGGCAAAGTCTATAGCAATATTGGGAAAATCAAGACACATTCTGGACCACAAATCATTACATACTCTGTATAATACACTCCTATTGCCATATCTGAGTCACTGTGTGGAGATATGGGGTAACACCTACAAAACCAACCTACAGCCATTATGCACATTACAAAAAAGAGCAATAACAATTATCAATAACGTTGGATATCTTGAACATACCAATTTATTATTCTTAAAGTCACATACACTGAAGTTCACCGATCTGGTTAAATTTAAGATTGCTCAAATCATGTACAAAGCAAGAAATAATTTACTTCCAGGAAATATACAAAAACTGTTTATGGAAAGACAGGGTGGGTATAATTTGAGAGCGGAACATCATTTAAAAAAACTCAATGTCAGAACAACTCTTAAAAGTATGTGCATAGCAATCTGTTTGGGTGAATTTGTGGAATGGTCGGGAACAGGAGATAAAAATTAGCACAAACATAATTCAGTTTAAAAAGATGTACAAAAACACTTTTTTAAAAGGATATTGGGATGAGGATAGGTGATTGTGAGTGGGATATTTGTTATACTGATTGTTTTGGGAAGGGTGATTATATGGTGATGGATTGTATATATGACTAAGAGATACTATAGTATATGAGGGGTTTTTCTTTTCTTTTTTCTTTTTTTCTCTCTTTTTTTTGTATGGCTTTGTAAATATCTGATTAGTGTATAAATGTAAATAATTTGGTGTACATATAGCTGCTGGTGTACATATGGTGTACATATAGCTGCTAAATTTGTATAAGATAATTATAAGCAGTTGAATAAGGGGTGGGAATTAATAAGCTTTGGCTTCTTCCTGCTCTTTTTCGGGCACAAACAATTTCATTTATTTATAGATACTGTTTATGACACTTTATAAATATTCTTGTTTTGTTTTTTGTATGGTGTTTCACAATTACTTTTTATTCTTTTATTCTGTTCGAAATAACGAATTAAATTAAAAAAAAAAAAAAAAAAAAAACCTCTTCTGGCATCTCATTCTACATAGCCACCATTCTTTGTGTAAAAAAAAAGAGTATAGTGAAACTTTTTTTACTCTTAAGATAGGGATCCGGTAGAAATATATAAAATTAACCATATAAACCATATAACAATTACATCACGGAAACAGGCCCTCTCGGCATTCCAGTCCGTGCCGACCATTTATTTTCCCCTAGTCCCATCTACCTGCACTCAGACTATACCCCTCCATTCCCTTCCCGTCCACATACCTATCCACTTTACTTTTAAATGTTAAAATCGATCCTGCCTCCACCACTTCTGCTGGAAGCTCATTTCACACAGCCACCACTCTCTGAGTAAAGAAGTTCCCCCTCATGTTACCTCTAAATTTCTGTCCCTTAATTCTCATGTCATGCCCTCTTGTTTGAATCTTCCCTACCCTCAATGGGAAAAGCTTATTCACGTCAACTCTGTCTATCCCTTTCATCATCTTAAAGATCTCAATCAAGTGCCCCCTTAACCTTCTGCGCTCCAAAGAATAAAGACCTAACTTGTTCAACCTTTCTCTGTAACTTAGTTGCTGGAACCCAGGCAACATTCTAGTAAATCTCCTCTGTACTCTCTCTATTTTGTTGACATCCTTCCTATAATTAGGCGACCAAAATTGTACACCATACTCCAGAATTGGTCTTACCAATGCCTTGTACAATTTTAACATTACTTCCCTACTCCTATATTCAATGCTCTGATTTATAAAGGCCAGCACACCAAAAGCTTTCTTTACCACCCTATCTACATGCAATTCCACCTTCAGGGAACTATGCACAGTTATTCCTAGATCCCTCTGTTCCACAGCATTCCTCAATTCCCTACCATTTACCATGTACATCCTATTTTGATTTGTCCTGCCAAGATGTAGCACTTCACACTTATCAGCATTAAACTCAATCTGCCATCTTTCAGCCCACTTTTCCAAATGGCCCAAATCTCTCTGTAGACTTTGAAAATCTACTTCATTATCCACAACACCACCTATCTTAGTATCATCTACATACTTAGTTAGCCAATTTTCCACCCCATCATCCAGATCATTAATGTACATGACAAACAACAGTGGACCCAACACAGATCCCTGAGGCACCCCACTGGTCACCGGCTTCCAACCTGACAAACAGCCATCCACCATTACTCTCTGACATCTCCCATTCAGCCACTGTTGAATCCATCTTGCTACTCCGCCATTAACACCCAAAGATTGAACCTTCTTAACCAACCTTCCATGGGGAACCTTGTCAAAGGCCTTACTGAAATCCATACAGACAACATCCACTGCTTTACCCTCATCAATTTCCCTAGTAACCTCTTCAAAAAATTCAAGGTTTGTCAAATATGACCTTCCAGGACAAATCCATGTTGACTGTTCCTGATCAGACCCTGTTTATCCAGATGCTTATATATATTATCTCTAAGTATCCTTTCCATTAATTTGCCCACCACTGACGTCAAACTAACAGGTCTATAATTGCTAGGTTTATTCTTTGAACCCTTTTTAAACAATGGAACAACATGCGCAGTACGCCAATCCTCCGGCACTATTCCCGTTTCTAATGACATTTGAAATATTTCTGTCATAGCTCCTGCTATTTCTACACTAACTTCCCTCAATGTCCTAGGGAATATCCTGTCAGGACCTGGAGACTTATCGACATTTATATTTTTCAAAAGTGTCAGTACTTCCTCCTCTTTGAATCTCATAGTTTCCATAGCTACTCTACTTTTTTCCCTTACCTCACAGAGTTCAATATCCTTCTCCTTGGTGAATACCGAAGAAAATAAATTGTTCAATATCTCCCCCATCTCTTTTGGCTCTGCAGATAGCTGTCCATTCTGGCTCTCTAATGGTCCAATTTTATCCCTCGTTATCCTTTTGCTATTAATATAGCTGTAGAAACCCTTTGGATTTACTTTCACCTTTCTTGCCAAAGCAACCTCATATCTTCTTTTAGCCTTTCTAATTTCTTTCTTAAGATTCTTTTTACATTCTTTATACTCCTCTAGCACCTCATTTACTCCATGCCTCCTATAATATTGTAGATATCTCTCTTTTTTCGAAACAAGTGTCCAATTTCCCTTGAAAACCATGGCTCTTTCCAATTTTTACTATTTCCTTTCAACTGAACAGCGACATAAAGATTCTGTACTCTTACAATTTCCCCTTTAAATGTCCTCCATTTCTCTTCTACATCCTTCCCATAAAATAAAAGGTCCCAATTCACTCCTTTTAAATCCTTACGCATTCCCTCAAAGTTAGCCTTTCTCCAATCAAAAATCTCAACCCTAGGTGCAGTTCTGACTCTCTTCATAATTATATTGAAACTAATGGTATTGTGATCACTGGTCCCGAAGTGCTCACCAACGCATACCTCCGTCACCTGACCTGCCTCATTTCCTAACAGGAGGTCCAGCACTGCCCCTTCTCTGGTCGATACCTCTATGTATTGCTGCAAAAAACTATCCTGCACACATTTTACAAACTCCAAACCATCCAGCCCATTTACAGAATGTGTTTCCCAGTCTATTTTTGGAAAATTGAAATCTCCCACAATCACTACCTTGTGCTTACTACTAATATCTGCTATCTCCTTACATATTTGCTCTTCCAATTCTCGCTCCCCATTGGGCGGTCTATAATACACCCCTAAAAGTGTTGCTACACCGTTCCCACTTCTCAGTTCCACCCAAGTAGCCTCCCTAGACGAGCCCTCTAATCTATCCTGCCAAAGCACTGCTGTAATATCTTCTCTGACAAGCAATGCAACACCTCCACCTCTGGCCCCTCCAATTCTATCTCACCTGAAGCAATGAAATCCTGGAATATTTAATTTCCAATCACAACCCTCCCGCAACCATGTTTCACTGATTGCCACAACATCATATTTCCAGGTGTCAATCCAGGCTCTAAGTTCATCCACCTTTCTTACAATGCTCCTAGCATTAAAATATACACATTTTAGAAACCCACCATCCCTTATTCTCTGTTTATTATCTTTTTCCTCTTTCTCGCCTACATTTTGGGTCCAAGTGCTTCCCTTCTCTGCCTCTTGCCCCACACCCTGCCCCCTAGCCCCCTCTACCAGAGTCCCTCCCCCCAGCCTTTCTAGTTTAAAGTCTCCCCAATAGCCTTTGCAAATCTCCCTGCCAGGATATGGGTCCCCCTCGGGTTCAAGTGCAACCCATCCTTTTTGTACAGATCATGCCTTCCCCAAAAGAGGTCCCAGTGATCAAGAAACTTGAATCCCTGCCCACTGCACCAGTCCCTCAGCCACGCATTTATCCTCCACCTCATTCTATTCCTACTCTCACTGTCACGCGGCACAGGCAGTAATCCTGAAATTGTTACCCTTTTGGTCCTTCTCCTTAACTTTTCCCCCAACTCCCTAAATTCTCCTTTCAGGACCTCTTCTCTTTTTCTGCCTATGTCATTGGTACCTATGTGTACCACAACATCAGGCTCCTCTCCCTCCCTTTTCAGAATCTTTTGGACACGTTCCGACACATCCGAGACCCTGGCACCAGGGAGGCAAACTACCATCCGGGTCTCCCGACTGCGTCCACAGAATCGCCCATCCAACCCCCTAACTATAGAGTCCCCTATTACAATTGCCCTCCTCTTTTTGCTACCCTTCTGAGCATCAGGGCCGGTCTCTGTGCCGGAGGCACGGCTGCTGTTGCTGCCCCCAGGTAGACTGTCCCCTCCAATTGTACTCAAACACGAGTACCTATTTTCCAGGTGTACAGTCACAGGGGTATTCTCTAGCCCCTGCCTCTGCCCCTTGCCCTTCCTAACTGTGACCCACGTGTCTGCCTCCTGTGTGACCTCCTGTGGTCTGGAAATTCTTAAGGGTTTTCTTGGATTGAAGTAAATAGCATGAACCACATTTATTTTCAGTGAGTTTATACCAGCAGTGCCTTTGTACCATCATGTGGCTGGTGGTTTTGCCCCAGTGAGCTCATCTGTAAGATGAACCCAGCATACACTGCCAGTCAGCGTTAAAGCCCTGTCTCACGGTGCGAGTGCACCCATGAGTGACCCCAAGCGCAAGAAGAAAAACAGACTCGTGGTTATGTACGAGATTTCAAGTTTATGTTCAAGTGTTTAACCGAGTTCCCATGGGTATGTCATTTCTGCGATGTTCCATGTTCCTCTCCCGAGTTACCAAGTTCCTCTCCCGTTACTCTTCAGCCAACCGTGAATGAAGATATGTTTTAATAACTGTTCTTTCGCAACAGATTGTTAGGAGATGGAGCTCAGGGTTCGCCTCCTGTGCTGCTTTGGTGCCCAAGCGCGAGTTGAGGTAGAGGGAGGTTGGGGGGGGGAGGGTTGGTCATTAATCTCTCTGGGGTGACAAGGCTCTTGGGTTAGGAGTGGTGTGCGAGGGAGAGTTAATTCTCTCCAATCTCTCTCAAGCCCCGGATGAGAACAAAGGAAACCTCTCTTGCCACCGCGTAAAAGCCCGTTGTATATAACTTTGTGTCTGACGCGCACACGCACTCTCTCTCCCTCTCTTTCTCTCTCTCTGCTCTCTCTCACTGCAGCTCAGAGCCCAACCTCGCCATCCTATAGTGGTAACATTCACAAAAGGCTGCTGGGAGAAAAATCATTGAATATAAATGTGATTCATACTAATTCTTTCAAGCCAAGGACTATATTTGAAAACAGACCAATGGAAGAGTTATGGGCCACTAAAATATGTATAGGTTTGCTATTGGTATTCAATACACTAAAAATTGAACATCTGACTCTGGCAGAGCACTAAGAAGCTGCAGATCCTAAGAGTAGGATTGGAATCTAATGGAGCTTTTCACCAAGGATAGTGTGAGTTTCCTATCAACATAGAAAATAGAAGCAGGATTAGGCCATTCAGCCAGCACCGCCATTCAATATGATCATGGCTGATCATCCAAAATTAGTACCCCACTCCTGCTTTTTCCCCCATATCCCTTGAATCCTTTAGCCCTAAGAGCTAAATCCAACTCTCTCTTGAAAACATCCAGTGAATTGGCCTCCCCAGCCTTCTGTGGCAGAGAATCCCACAGATTCAAAACTCTCTGGGTGAAAAAGTTTTTCCACATCTCAGTCCTAAATGGCCTACCCAACCATTATTCTTAATTTGTGACCCGTGGTTCTGGACTCGCACAACATGGGGAACATTTTTTTCTGAACCTTCTCTTCTTATTCTTCTTCTCCAGAGATGCTGTCTGACCCGCTAAGTTACTCCAGCAATTTTTATCACTGTTGATTCTTAGCTCTTGATATTCAGTCCATCCCTCGCTTAAAATGTCAGGCTCCCTTATGTAAGAGATCTTTTCAAACTGGACTGGATGCTGAAATGTTATGCGCGTTATTCGTAGGAATTTGCGAACCATAACCCAAGCCTTAAAGCAGCTACATTTGTAATTTTTATGTGTTTATGATGCTAGGTAGTTAAAAACAATGGGAACTGGTTTGTAAACCCTAATGCCAAAAATCTGAATAAATATTAAGGGGGAAACTATTCTACCGCCATTCTTCAGCTTTCTGCATGGGAATTTTGCTTCCATCAATTCTACTTTGGGAAATAAATGCTCTATGATTCATGTCTTACATGATGCATTGAGAGAGTCCTTCCCACAGGCTCCACTCACAGCCCGTGACCCATGGCAGGAGTGAAAGTTACTGAGTGGTTGGCACAGTATAGTCTTTGTAAAGTTTGCTGTATTGGGTCTGTGTTTTATGGAACCTTTTGCATTTTATACATTTGTTTTGCATTTTGAGAAGTTGTAAAGAAGAAACATAGAGAATATAGAGTACAGGAACATACTCTTCAGCCCATCATGCTAAAATAACCTAATCTCATCCGCATGCATGTCGTCCATATCCCTCCATTATCTGCCCATTCGTCTATCTATCTAATTGCCTCTTAAATATTGTTATTGTATCTCTTTCTACCACCTCACCTAGCAGTGTGTTCCAGGCACCTTTTCTTCTCTGAAGTCTGATGAAATGTCTCGACCTGAAACGTCACCCATTCCTTCTCTCCAGAGATGCTGCCTGTCCCGCTGAGTTACTACAGTATTTTATATCTATCTTCGGTTTAAACTAGCATCTGCAGTTCATTCCTACACCTTTTACTCTCTGTTTTATAAAGAAAACTTGCCTTGCATATCTCACTTACACTATCTTCCTCTCACCCTAAACCTATGTCCTCTGGTATTTGCCATTTCCACCCTCGGAAATATAAACACTTATCTATGCCCTTCATAATTTTATATGCTTCTATTAGGTTGCCCCTCAGCCTCCAACACTCCAGGGAAAACAATCCAAGTTTGTCGTAACATCACTTTGTAGCTAATATAGTCCAATCCAGGCAACTCCCTGGTGAAGGTAGACACAAAAAGCTGGAGTAACTCAGCGGGACAGGTCGCATCTCCGGAGAGAAGGAATGGGTGATGTTTCAGGTCGAGACCCTACTTCAGTCGGAAGTCTGAGTTACTCCAGCTTTTTGTGTCTATCTTCGGTTTAAACCGGCATCTGCAGTTCCTTCTTACACAAACTCCCTGGTGAATCTCTTCTGCACCATCTCCAAAGCCTCCACATCCTTCGTCCAGCTCACCTTTAAAATAGAAGCAGTAAAAGCTGGAAATACGCACCAGGTTAGGCAGCATCTGCGGAGAAAAAAACAGAGTTAATGTTCAAGTTGATTGCCTATTATCAGAACGGATCTTTCAGATGAAAGTTCATGAATCTGAAACTTTCACTTTGCTTCTCTCCATTTTCCATAGATACTCTGAGCTGCTGCATATTTCTTCCATTTTCAAATTTTATCTCAGCTTTTCAGCATCTGTGTTTTTTGTTGCTTTTTCCTCACTTTTGATGTGCAGTCATTGTAAGTTGGGTTAGTAAACACAATAAGCAGTCTACACTAACTGCAAATGGATAATAGTCATGAGTCTTCCACTAAAATTACTAAGACAACCCATCGGCGTTTTCAGAGAAATTAATTTCTGTCAGAGCCACAAGGCACTGCAGATGCTGGAATCTGAAGCAAAGCACAAAGTGCTGGAGGAATAATGGGGTAGGCAGCATCTGGGGAGGGATAAAACCGGTCTCCGGCAGGAAAGGCCACGCCAATCCAGTTGGTAGTCTGCGAGGAGGCGGGGTGAAGATGGGACTCGGAGAAAAGACGCTTCTCCGTCCAAGTAAGTGACTGGGAAACGGTTTCCCCCTATTCCCCAAACCACCCCCCACATAAAAACAGACTAAGAAACCTTTAAAACATACTTTTTGACTTACTAAAAATGACAAAAAAGGTGAAAGGATAAACAGCTGTCACGCTCGATGGCGCCACCCAATGGATTTTGAACGTTTTGAAGAAAACAGGAGCAGCAAGAACAAACCCATATAGGCATTGAAAACATGGAAACGCCACACAGGCAGCACCTGAGGTCAGGATGGACCCTGTGTTTCTGTAATTGTGAGACAACAGCTCGACTAGCTATGCCGCTTCACATACATTGCATGCTGTATCATTACATAACCTTGACTAAGACTATGGGTTATGGGGAGAAAGCAGGAGAATGAGGTTAGGAGGGAGAGATAGATCAACCATGATTGAATGGCGGAGTAGACTTGATGGGCCGAATGGCCTAATTCTGCTCCTATCACTTATGACCTTATGACTAACACTTGTCTGTATTTATTGTGGCTCGTTGAATAGCTGTTGACGAGGAAGCAGTTAAAAATTCTGTATGAAAAACAGCTGATGATGTTTACTATTTAGGTCAGCTGACTTTGAGTTTCGATTTCCCAAGGTGCCATTCTATTTTTGCTTTAGTTGTTTGACTTTGATCTAATTGGATCCACTGACGCAGTACTTTATTGCTTTCCAAATTGATAGGTTGTTGCTGTGCCACACCCTGTTTATTTTCCAACTGAGTTGATGTTAAACGTTTTAGTTGCCGCAGAGACTTAATTTAGGGTGAGGAAATGTCCCATTTTTCATTTACCCAAAGAAGTGGATGTTCTGAAATCCTAGAATTATTAGATATCAGCAATTTGATTGCACTGAACGATACCGTAGCCAGTAAGAAAAAAGCTTGGACCACACACGGTAAGTACAATCACGTAATAATTAATATATAATTGGAAGATTGTGCAGAATTAATAACTGTTCCTGTTTGTCTGTAAATTGGCAAATAGATTTGTAATTATTTATAAGGGTTTCATAATATCTCATAATACCTTTTACATGTAAGTGTTTCTTTTTAAACTATTTTTGGCATATAAACTCAACTCACTACTTGTGGAAAATTGTATGTTTACATTTAATTAGGTTTTACATTTATTTAAAGTATATGTGAACTTTTATCTGGCAATATTTCAGTAGAATTATGACAGCATGGAAGCAAGCACTTACATGCAAACTGTCTCGTGTCTACATGTGTAATTCAAAGACACCTGTCCGCTACTGTGCCGTGATTATGCAGTTTTCTGAATCTCGCCTCTCACAGTTTCTCAAAAATACATGACTCATGTACTACCATTAATAAACATTTAAGGTTTAATTTAGAGGCACATGAACATATAGCATGGAAACAGGCCCAACGTTCATGCTAATTAAGTTGGCATTCCAAGCTAGTCCCATTTGTCTGCATTTAGCTCAAACCCTTTCTATCCATATATCTCTCCAAATATCTTTTGAATGTCATTAATGTATCCACCTCTATCTTCCTCTGGCAGCTCGTTCCTGATATGTACTACTCTCTGAGTGAAAACCTCTTCCCTCTCATCTTAAGCTTGTACCCTCTAGTTTTAGAATCCTCTATCTTGAGAAAAAGACTGCAAACATTCACTTTATCCATGTCCTTCATGATTTTATGTGTCATCCCTCAACCTCCTATGCTCCAAGAAAAAAAGTTCCCAGGTTATCCAGTTTCTCGCTATAACTCAGGCGTACAAGTCCCAGTAACATCCTGGTGAAAATGGTCTTGAGGGACATTTTATTGAAACAATAAACAGTATTAGACAGTATAAATACAAAACTGGCAGAGTTTTATCTCTGTTAATGTTCTCTGAAGATCCAAAATTGTCATCATAGGTTCCTTAAACAACATAAAATATCATGAGCTTCCTTTAAGTTCACCCAAGCTTCCAATTATGTAAACAATTTAACAATCCTAAATTGGCAACCAATCTAAGGTTTTCAACAGAGCAATCAAACACACTTCAGCAGCAACTCTCCTACACTCCAAACACTTCAATCTAGACAAAGACAAATGAGCTCATAACATACAAGCAAAATCGTAATCAAACAAAAAAATTATACTACTTATCACTATCATGCAAATACACACTACGATATAGAATCCAAGCATTTGTCTAATAATGCATTTGTTAACTATGCAGTTCAAACACAAATCACAATATTTTAAATTACTCAAATCATGCTGAAACCCCTCCCACGGGTCCTAAGGGCTTTCCCTTCAAAGTACTTCTTCACTTGGTCATACTGTCTTCCCCATCAAGGTACGTTTTCCTCTAGCCAGTACTCTTTCCTCTTCCAAGATAAACTTGGTGGTACACTTCCCTTTAGGTACTTTTTCCGCTAACAGGGTACTGTTTTCCTCTTTCAAGATACTTCTTCCACTAACAGGCTACTCGTCCCTGGAACCAAAGGATATGCCCCCTCGACTGCGCAGCCACGATTCGGACTCCGAGTATAATAATAGTCTTAATCACACTACATTAACACACAGTCGCGATTCAAACTACGATGATAACAGTAGTATCTAACACTCAAAACTCAAAATTAACAAAACACACTTTCAAGCAACTGCAATATTAAACACACTCTACACTGTAATATTTATACAAGTTTAAATTCAAGAATTTAGCCCTTTAACCCCACGTAATTATCCACTCCCACTACTTTAGCTCCTTTCCCACTAATCCGAATAATATTATGGACACGACTCCCAATTCCAATTAATCCTCAATGTTGCCTCAGAGTAGCTTAGCCAATTATACTCCGACACTGGGTTCCCAGTACCTTTGCGGAGTGCTCAAACTTATCCGAAGCTTTAATACTACTCACACAGACAGGGCTTCAAACCTCCTGGGCTTCTCTCCTTCCAACCTGCATAATTACATTGGATACGGTGTATCTCTCAAATCTCTCAGTTAAGGACCCATTCACCTTTACTCTTGCAGTAGGTTGCTGGTAAATTGCTTTAATAACTTGAATTGACTCTTCAGTAAAGCCAAATCTTTCTAGTGGTTGATATAAGAATTCCCAATTAACCGTATCAAAAGCCTTTTCCGCGTCTAGAAACTTATCCTAAGCTTTAATACTACTCACACAGACGGGGCTTCAAACCTCCTAGGCTTCTCTCCTTCCAACCTGCATAATTACATTGGATGATCAGCCATGATCATATTGAATGGCGGTGCATGCTCGGGGCCGAATGGCCTGCTCTTGCACCAATTTTCTATGTTTCTATGTTTCCAACCTGCTAGGTACTGGCTTCAGCATGTGTCGGCTTCGCGCTGGCTTTCAATGCCGATCCTTAAGGTGTCCTTCAATTGCACCCTCAGCACCGATACAGTACTTCCTCGCTTTGTACTTTTCCCTACTCAGCCCTGTCTCTTAAGATACCCCTGCCAATTCAGATATCCCACTCAAACCACTAAAATCTCTCTCTGGTGTCAGGCCAATGTGTGGGGCTTCGAACATGCTAGAGAAAAGCCTTGTGAGCCTAACCACCACCATACACCCTAGGCAAGGACTCCCTCTCTTCAAGCCCTCAGTGCTTGCCAGACTACTAATTCTCTGATCTCATCAGGAGTCGTAGCACAAGTGCGCGAATGATTGATACGTCCCGATCAGCAAAATGGGAAAACCGATGCGAAAATTGCACCGTGTCACCGATATCTCTTCCCACAATCTGGGACGACTCAACTCCCTGATCGCAAATTTGTGCGTGGCACTCCGTTGAGATCCCAGACGAGCCCCCAGTGTAATTATGCTCCTAAAGCTTACCCTGTTAGTCTGGTTCAGTAAAACACTGTGTCAAGCACTGGATCAACTAAACCTCTTTATTCTCAATAACAAACACAATTTCTATGCGATACCTAACCACACCGCGGGTCCGATCTTTGTCCCTACTTGTCCAAGCCCTTCAGCCTCGTGTGAATAGATACCTCCAGCAGGTCAGCACAGTCCCAAGTGCTCCCCAGAAGATCAACCCTGATCCATGTGGTGCCCCCTTTTTTATACAGTATCGGACGCGTGGCGCGAAGTACCGGGGGGGGGGGGGGGGGGGAATCCCTACAAACCAATCATAAACAAAGTTTATATAATGCATAGATTGACAGTTCCCTAACCAAATCACAAATTACCCCATTACATTGTTTCTTCATGAGAATTCTAATGGAAGTTCCCCTGAGTAAAGAAACATGTAACCAGGTAACACAACAAGGTTGTATGCTTTAACCGAACACAAGATTACAACACAAATACTCTGTAACATAATTAACAGTGGTATTATAACATACCTTCCCCAACCAATCCAATTCATACATTTGCAACAAGGCTCAGCTCTTTCTGCAAACCCCTCGGACATATTAACAATTGAAGTGACATCTGGACATCACCCTGTTCTTAACTTCCTCCCAGGACATCGACATACTGGAGCCATGAGCTTCATGGCTTTGCAGCTTTTTGCAGATAGATGTGAAACTGATTTTGCAAAGGCAAAAATCCTCCATTTTGTCACATACTAAATTGGCCAATACTATCATCACTTTCTGTCAAATGTGAGTACCGTGCACAATTAATGCATATCCTTTAAAATGTTCTTGTAGAAGCCATCAGCGTCATTCTGAGCCACAGCCAAAGTGCCGAAGAGCTCCTAAAACGCAGGAAAGTAACGCGAGAGTCAATATTGAAGTACTTAACAGAACATGGTGTGACTGTAACTACGTCATCAAGCAAACAAGAGCTTATTAATGATGTCTTGCATTATTGGTCGAAGCTGGACTGGAATATAAAGCAATTAACACCTGAAAGAGAACTCCAAGTTCTAGGTCGAAAACGGACGGACGGCGTAGTGCAGAAGTCAGTGAAGGATGCTGCAATACAAAAGCTAACATCCCTGGGGCCAAATGAGGAGGAGCAGGCAAACAAAAGTAAAGACCAAACAGATGTGCCAATTTTGAAGCAAATGAAAATGAACATTAATCCGGTATTTTATGAGGCACCAAAAGCTACTTTCCTCACTTCCATCGGGATTCCACCACTGGCCACATCTTCCCATCTACTCCCCTTTCTACGTACCGCTGAGACTGCTAGCTCGGTAAATACCCTGGTCCATTCGTCCCTTCCCACCCAAACCATCTCCTCCCCAGGTACTTTCCCTTGCAACCGTAGGATATGCAACACTTGTCGCTTTACCTCCTCCCTTGACTTCATTCAAGGACCCAAGCAGTCTGTCCAGGTGCAGCAGAGGTTCACCTGCACCTCCTCCAACCTCATCTATTGCATCCGCTGTATCAGGTGTCGGCTGCTCTACATCGGTGAGACCAAGCGCAGGCTTGGCGATCGCTTCGCCCAACACCTCCACTCAGTTCGCACTAACCAACCTGATCTTCCAGTGGCTCAGCACTTCAACTCCCCCTCCCATTCTGAATCTGACCTTTCTGTCCTGGGCCTTCTCCATTGCCATACTTACTTCCAGCGCAAATGTGAGGAACAGCAACTCATACTTTACTTGGGTAGTTTACACCCCAGTGGTATGAACATTGACATGTCTCATTTATGATAATTCTTGTTTTCTCCCTCCTTCCCTTCCTCCAAGTAAGACATTATGCGCTGGCTGGACCAGGAAATTGATATGCTGTGGTATAGCTTGCCAGATCTCAGTCCTTTTGACTTTTCGGTCCTTGACCTGTTCCCACCTTGTCCAGGCCCCCTGCTGCCTCAAGCCAACCACTCTGGTAGACCTCTCCTCTTCCACCGCTGCCTTCACTTCCTCGTGGACCAGCCTGCGCCTCTCCTTCCCCTTGGCCTTTTCAAACTGAAGATTCCCAGATTAGCTCTTCTCTGAGTCACTGCTCCCACATGGACTATGTGGCGTCTCTAAGACTCCGCTTGCAGCATGGCTTTGCTGGTTCTCCATTTCCTCGCAGTTTCCACCTCCACTCCTGCCTGAGCCACCTTTCTGGCCCGAGTCACCTTAAACTCCTCCTTCAGGGGCAGCTGGAGCTTGGTGTTGTTTCTGTAAAGGGCGATGCTGCTAAGGTGCCTGGGCAGTCCAAGCCACCTCCTGAGGAAGCTGCTGACTTTGCTCTCCAATCTCTCTACGATGGATATTGGCACTTCATAGACAAGAAGTGGCCAGAGTATCCTTGGCAGGATACCATGCTGGCAAATTCATGCCTTGAACTTGCCGGGAACCCTCGACTGGTCCACAGCTCTCAACCAGCTCTCCAACTCCTGACAGGTTGCCTGGACTGATGCTGTATCCTTCAGGCCACTGCTAAACACCTTGCCAAGTCTCTTTACTGGCCTTTCGGAGAGATGGGCAGTTGGGATTGGTGTCCCTTCGATGCTGATGCAGAACCTGTCCATGACTGCCTGAAGCAAGAGATTTACAGCAATTTTAAGCAGAGGTGCAGTATGTTGTTATGGCAAAGTTAATCGTGACTGGTTTAGTCAGCACACGCCTTGTCAGACATGTTTTGTGGAGTGACATAGGTGGTGCTGAGCAGATCGGCTCGAGCTCAGTCACCAACTCATGAAAGATTTATGAATGTTATTATCTTGCACTAAATGTTATTCACAACATGCTCACATGGAGATCGTTATCATGTATCTGTACACTGTGGACGGCTCGATTGTAATCATGTGTATTATTTCTGCTGACTGGTTAGGAAGCAACAAAAGATTTTCACTGTTCTTTAGTACACGTGACAATAAACTAAACTCAATTCATCAACCTCTAACATTGATTGGAGCCTCAGTATGTGTTCAGGCTGTAAGAAAGAAACATAAGCGTGGAGATATCTAAAATCACTCCAATCTATTTCCATACTTCTATATTTAAAAAAATCACCATCAGTTTCTCTGATAATATTGGGCATTTTGGTGCCTGCAAAATGGAGGATTTCTGCCTTTGCAAAACCTGCTTGGCATCTTTTTGCAAAGGCTGCAAAGACCATGAGGATCATGGCTCCAGAATGTCTGTGGCCTGGGAGGAAGTTCAGTACAAGGTGATGGCTCAATGTCCTTTAATTGATAATATGTATGAGGGTTTTGCAGAAGGAGCTAGGTCCTGCTGCAAATGCATGATCGGATTGGTTGGGGAATGATGGGTTATAATACCATTGTTAACTATGTTGCATGGTGTTTGCACTGCTATTTGTGATTGGTCAAGGAGAGGGGCCTTGCCCAAATTGTTTACATTACCTGATAAAATGTTTTTTTTACTTAAGGCAACTGTCTTCCATTAAGACCTTTCTGTAGAAACAATGTTATGTGATATTCTGTGATTGGGTTAGGGAACTGTCAATGAATGTATTGTATGATCTTTATTTATGATTGGCTTGTAGGGGTCGCCCCCCCCCCCCCCCCTCCCCTCCCAATGGATTTTGTGCCAAGGGTCCAATATAGTATAAAAGAGGGGAGAGCACATGAGAGTGTGTCGATCTTCTGGGGTAGCACTTCTGAGGTTTCTACTCGCACGAGGCTGAAGGGCTTGGACGAGTAGAGACAAGGATCGGACTCGCGGTGTTGGTTAGGTATCGTATTGGTTGTGTGTTTGTGTTTGGAAAATAAAGGTAGTAGATCCAGTGCTTGAACCAGTGTTTTATTGAACCAGACTAAAGGGCATATACGAGCTAATTTAAGAGTTCTCCATGTTTCCCTGATTCGAACTCGGAGAATTACAGTAATAGCCACTCGTAGGTACTCGGGGCTCTCATGGACATTTTTCAACATGTTGAAATATCTTCACGAGTCTTCACGAGCTTACTGTGTTTCCCCCATTACATACCGTTAGTGTTACGAGCAGCTAAGAGACGTCCTGAGCTCCGACGTACCCGCTACGTATATTCTACGTGCTTACCACGAGTTTGATTTTTTTTTAAACTCGGGAGAGCTCTTGAATTACCTTGTACGGTGGGACAGGCCCTTAACGGGGTGAGAATAGGACCGGAATTACATTGGGTGTTTGTCCGGGATCTCAATGGAGTGCCAAACATAAATTTGCGGTCAGGGAGTAGAGTCATTTCAGATTGCGAGAGGAGAAATCGGCGCCACGGTGCAGTTTTCACATTGGTTTTCCCCGTTTTGCTGATTGGGACAAATCGATCATTTGAGTGCTTGTGTTGGGATTCCCGATGAGATCAGAAAGAATAGTAGCCTGGCAAGCACTGAGGGTGAGAGTTTGAGCCCTTGCCTAGGGATGAACAGTGGGAGTTAGGCTCACAAGGCTTCTCTCTAGCGGGTTTATGGGCGCACACCTTAGTTAGTCAAGAGCTGTTGCGGTCGGGTACCATTGAGTTGGCCCGACACCTATATTTCAGGGGTTTGAGTCTCCACTCAGACTGGGATACCAGAATTGGGTACAAGGTATCTTCATAGACAGGGCAGAGTAGGGGCAGTGTTAAGAGGAGTAAGTACTGTATCAGTGCTGAGAGTGCGATTGGAAAAGACACTTCAAAAATCGGCATTGAAATCAGGCGAAGCAGAGACGTGCTGAAGCCCAGTATTTAGCAGGTTGGAAGGAGAGACCTAGGGGGTTGAAGGACCCCCCTGTGTGTGTTGTTTAAGAACTTCGGACAAGTTTGAGGACTTCGGTTCAGCACTGGGTACTCACTGTTGGAGTATAATTGGCTGGAAATACTTCAGAGCAATACTGGGAAGTGAATTGGGAGACACGTCTATTATTTGAATTAGTGGGATTAGTGGGAATAGTGGGAACGGTAGTTACGGTGGTTTAAAAGTCTAAATTCTTTGATCCAAATGTTACCAAATTCAGGGCTTCATATTGAAGGACACTGGTTATTGTATAGAGATCCTATATTGGTCTATTCCGGGCTTTCATGTTGGGGGCACTGGCTACTGTACATTAATAAAAAGGTATATATTAGATAGTTTGATAACTTGAGTTGAATAAATCATATATTGTTAATTTATAGTATAAAGTCTGTTTAATATTGCTGTCGATTATTGTGTATTGCCGTTAATTTAGAATGTTTGTGTGTTAGATGCTACGATTGTTATTGTAGTTTGAATCATGACTGTATGTTCATATAGTGTGATTAAGACTACTGTTGTAATTGGAGTTCGAATCGTGGCTGTGCGATCTAAGGGGGGCATATCCTTTGGTTCAGGGATGAGTAACCTGTTAGTGGAAAAGTAACTTGGAAGAGGAATAAGTACCTGTTAGTGGAAGAAGTGCCTTGAAGGGAATAGTACCATTAAGTATATCTTGGGAGAGGAAAAAGTATCTTAGTGGAAAAAGTGCTTTGAAGGGAAAAGTACCGCCAAGTGAAAAGTACTTTGAAGGGAAAGTCTCTTGTACCCATGGGAGGGGTTCCGTTGATTGACACCAGCATAATTTATGTAATTTTAAATATTGCAATTTATTTCAGAACTGTACAGTTGACGAATGTCTTATTAGTGGTATGCTTGCAATGTTTTATATTGCAGTGTGTTTTGCACGATAGTTATCTATATAATTAAAAGTATCATCTTGACCACTTCTTGTTTGCACTGTGCTTTGATTTTAGAAAATACGCTACCACATATGGCTGTGATTTTTTGGCCATCTTACTCAGAGTCCTCCTCCGCTGTGCAGGCCCTGAGGATTTTTCCCATCGATGAAAAATAAAAGACTTATTAGTGTTTAAAAAATCTTGAGATTTTCTCTCCCGTCAATCACCGCCATGAAGGCCAAGTTCCTTCTGGTCGGAGGGGGGAGGGACTATAAAACCCGGAAGTGTGGGCGTGGCACAGTCTGTCTGCAAGATGGCGAGGGAGAGGTCACAACTCTCTGTCTGAGCTGGGAAAATACAGAACAATGTGAGTACGCAACGTACTTGAATAAATGATGTTAGCCCTTAATGAAAATGAAATGCGTTGTTTGGCCTGCCCTGTGCTTGAAACTGCAATGGCAATGGGAATGAAGTGAAAATGCAATGAGCTATTTGGCTTGGGCCTGCCCTGTGATTGAAACTGCAACGGCAATGGAAATGAAGTGAAAATGCAATCAGCTGTTTGGCTTGAGCCTGCCACGTGCTTGAAACTGCAATGGCAATGGAAATGAAGTGAAAATGCAATGAGTTGTTTGGCTTGAGGTTGCCCTGTGATTGAAAGTGCAATGGCAATGGAAATGAAGTGAAAGTGCAATGAGCTGTTTGGCTTGAGCTTGCCATGTGATTGAAAGTGCAATGGCAATGGAAATGGTGCAGAGGTGGAATATTGTGTTGGGGGACCAGCCCTCCCGTGTGAACATCGGACCCGATGGGTCCCACTCAGTCTAGTTAGTAGTATAATTTCTTGTTAAAGTACGATTCTGCTTGCGTGTTATGAGCTCATCTGTCTTTGTCTAGATTGAAGTGTTTTGAGTGTAGGAGATCTGCTGCTGAAGCGTGTTTAATTGTTCCGTCTCACCTTAGATTAAAGCACCTTAGATCGTTTGTCGACTTAAGATTGTTTACAGACTTGAAATTGTTTACAGGATTGAAAGCTTGTGTTAATTTTTGTGCGTGAGATTGTGTGAAATAATTTTTGGGGTACCCGGGTTGAAAGGAGAGATTGATTGTATTGAAAGGAGATATTGATTGTGTGAGAGACTTGATGGCATGTTGAAGAACTTTAGGCCATTGTTTGGGAGCAAACTTGTTAAGTCTCAGGAAGTTGCGAGTGGAGTGTGAATCGTTTGAGATATTGTGTTCATTGTTGGTAACAATGGGGAACCAAATTGAACGAGATACAATGGAAGATCCAGAAAGCCCACTACAATTAGCATTTAGCAAGTTCCCGCAGAAAGCGGAAAGATTGAAGTACTTTTCAGGAGCTTTGAATAAAAAGTTAGGAGTTAATTTGTGGCCTGAAGGAGGGGTGAGATACATAGAGAAGATTATTTGTCAATGTAGTAACAGTGATGTAGCAAAGGAACCGTTTGGATTATGGAGAAGATATTATGAAGAAGTAAAAGCATGTAAAGAGGCTGTGATAATGGCAAATTGGCAGGAGGCAGCTTTTAAGCTTGGAATAGAATTAAAAGACAATGAAGGAGACAAACCTCCAGATACCTTGAGGAAGGAATGTGGATGGATTAAAGAACGTAATGAATGAAAGTAAAATCCTGAAGGGAAACTGGCATTTGTAGACTTAGAGTTCAGGGACCCGTCGGTTGGCTTTGGTTTTGAAGGGGGAGATGAATGAATATTTAGAAAATTGGGAGAGCGTTAGAATTAGGAGAAGTTTGCAGCCTCCACCTTATTTCTCTTGCGCTCCCTGCGCTCCCTGGACTTTAAAATCCAGCACCTTGTACACCTTGTGTGCATCACAGACCTCCTCCTGAGCCTGCAGCACCCCCCGCACCTCCTGCTGATCCTATAATAAAACTTGCTTCCCAGACAGCAGCAACACCAATCCGGAGTTCTTTGACTCCAACCGCTCCACTATTGGGATGTAGTCCAGTAGCGCATGGTACCAGGAGTAAAGCAGAGAAAATCGCTCCCGTGTTTAAAGAGAAAGATGTTACTAAAGGTAAAGTATGATCACCAGAACCATTTTATGAGCCTAAACCTAGGAGAATAAGACGACCACCAAGAGATCAGAGATGTGCATTTAAAAAGTACCATAATCCCCCTAGTGATGATGAAGATATATCGGAGGGTGAGACAGTAACAGGGGACATTGAGAGTTAGTCAGATAGCTAATATTATGAAAGCAGAACAAATATTCCGTCATCAATTTACAGTTAGGGAAATGCCTAACCCAGCTTTTGATCCAGCTAGTGCAGTGGGTGCAAACAATCCCCGAACCATTGATGTATATACCCCATGGAAACCTAACAAGATGATGGCAGTAATTAGTAAAATACCTGTCCGAAATAAATCACCTGCTTCCTTTGTGGAATATTGCCGGACCACTATGTGTGTATATCACGTGGACTTGAGAGATTTGTGGGCTGCCATACAACAGATCATAACTCCTCAAAGCATACCAGATTCTTAGCCACCTTAGGATACCCAACTCATGAAGCACTGGCTACTGTGATCACTTATAATAATGCAAGAGAAGGTGCAGTTGTAACTGCCCTTGCTAATAGCCTTCAAAAGCCAATAGATATTGTTAGGATTCTGGATATAAGACCAAAGAAACGAGAGGGAGCAGATGAGTTTTTAGAAAGGTTCTCGGAATTATATATGGTCCAGTCAGGAGAACTAAATCTTTGGAATGGGGCAAATTCTCCTCAGTACTGCGCAATATTATTAAACTGCCTACCAACTAATGTGGCCGAAGCAATTAAAACAAACAACATGGACTGGTCAGAAAACAGCTCTAGTCAAATGGCTCGTGCAGTGAGGTATCACTGGAAGGATATTAGAAAACAGGAAAGTCAGCCGGCAGTAAAGGCAAAAACTGGGTATGTGATAAAGAAGGAGATGCCAAGGTCTGAATTAGATTTGTGGAGTCCTAAAACAAGAGCAAGGCATGGGATGGACAAGGGTACCAGAGTATCCAGACCACTATTATGATGACATGCCTTCTTTAGAACAAATTTCCCCAAGATCGAGCCGGAGAAGCAATAGAATACTAGGACCCGACCAATGTTACACTTACGGTGGGTCAGGTTACTGGAGTAGGAAGTTCCCAACCAAAGGATGAAATGAAGTAGGGGGTCAACAGAGATTTCAGAGATCAAAGAGATCAGAGAGAGCAAAGGGGGAACTGGCAGGGAAATCAGGGGCAGAGAAGACAAATACCCTTCTCCCTGATTAGCCCATTTTCTCGTTCCTGATCAGCAAATTTAATGGTGGCTGGATGCAAATCTGACGAAGAACCTGTGCTGTCATTACAAGTAGAGGGAAAAATATGCGCCTTTCTGGTAGACACAGGGGTATCCATGTCATCTCTTCAATCAATTTATAATCTTCCCGAGTCATGTGAAGTCCAGAGCCTGTCCGGTTTTCAAGGACAAGTCTGCCAGTATCCTATCTCTAAGCCAGTTGAAGTGGTGTATAGTGGAAAAGCAATAAAGCATAGATTTGTGATAACAACTGGATTCGATTGCAATTTAATGGCTAGTGATTTGCTCTGGGCATTTCAATTGAAAATTGCTTGCAGCGACGGCGGAATAATAATGAGCTCATGAGCTCCCGAAAGGCAATGTTATTTAACAGTGACCCCCCCCCAATGGTGGTCCTTTGATTTAGATGAAGAACATCCACTCCATATTACATTGGCCTATCACAGAAGTGGCAAGAATAAAGAACTAGAAGCCTTTTTTTAAACCTCATCAAGGAAAAGATTGGAATGTAAACATTTTGGCACTGGCAACAAGAAAGGAAGGAACTGCAGAGTACGCTAAAATACCCCTAGACCTGTGGAAATGAGCTGCAGAGGTTGGTCCACACATTACAAGAAAAGTGAATTTTCCAGCATGTGCAAAATACTTGGGAGCAATGGTAAAGAAAGCAATTAATCTGGCAGATCCGAATGCATATGAAGAACAAGACTTGTCTTATCAATGTACTGTTAAGTTTTATCAGGCCCCGAGGACAGTTGTTGCCCAGCGATGCCAGCATCTGGAGAGTGAGGTATGTGAGTATGTGGACCCGCAAGTGTGGGCAGAAGACACAACTCAGGTAGGATGTGTTCACATTGATCCTATCCAAGTAGCTCTCCAGATAGGGGTGACACTGCCATCGATACAACAGTACCCATTGAAACAACAGACCATTCCCAGCATAGATAAGCTAATTCAGGGATTGCTGGAACAAGACATATTAGTGATGTGCCAGTCTATTTGCAACACTCCAATCCTTGCAGTGCCAAAAGCAGGAAAAGAGGGCCAGTACAGGTTGGTCCAAGATTTAAGATCAGTTAATGCAGTGGTGGAACCGTTCCATGCTCTGGTGCCAAAGCCGGCTCATATCCTAGCTTTAATCCCAGCAGAAGCAAGAATCCTTTCAATTGTAGACCTGCAACATGCCTTATTTTCATTACCTCTACATAAGAACAGCCAGTGTTTATTTGCCTTACAGGGACAACAATATACGTGGACAAGACTACCTCGGGGATTCATTAATTCACCTACCTTGTTTTCTCGATGTCTTCAAGAACAGTTAAGCACTTTGAGTTTTAAAAGGAAATCCACTTTAGTACAATACGTGGATGACTTACATAGAAAGTAGGTGCAGGAGTAGGCCATTTGGCCCTTCGAGCCTGCACCGCCATTCAATATGATCATGGCTGATCATCCAACTCAGTATCCCGTACCTGCCTTCTCTCCATACCCCCTGATCCCTTTAGCCACAAGGGCCACATCTAATTCCCTCTTAAATATAGCCAATGAACTGGCCTCAACTACCTTCTGTACTTGTTGGTAGTTGGTATAGATGAGCAAAGTAATCGTGAGGACACTGCTCATTTATTGAATCATCTGGCAAATTTAGGATATGTGGTCTCTCAGTCCAAGGTATTCATGGCTCAACGAAAAGTGACGTTTTTAGGAATGATAATTTCGGCTAGAGAAAGAAGTTTAGAAAAGAGCAGACTCGAAACAATCTGCGAATTTTCTATTCATAAAGAGGCGAAGCAAATGAGACAGTGGCTCGGTATGGTGAACTACTGCAGACCCTGGATCCCTAATATTGCACTAGACACCAAAGAATTGACACCTTATACTAGCCTAGAGGGCAAATTCCAGTTGTCCAAAGAAGCTCAGGAGGCTTTTGAAAATCTGAAGAGATCTTTAATGCAGGCCCCAGCACTAGGAAGGCCACTCTCTGATAGACCCTTCCAACTCTACTGTGCCATTCTTTCTGAGTGATCAACTGCAGTCCCCACCCAAAAACATGGGGATAAGCACAGACCAGTGGCTTACCACAATTAATCCGGCATCTTTCCTTATTTCACCTCCAGAGGAACTGTCAGAGGCAGGACATGACTGTTTGTTCATAATTGAAGAGGAAACATATGTAAGGGAGGATTTAAAAGACATCCCTATAGAGGACCCTGAATAACATTGTATGTAGATGGGAATGCATCCATTGGGCCCCGGGGAGAGACATTTTCTGGGTACGCTATTGTAGACCAGGATGGGAACAGTGTAGAGGCAGCTGCTTTT
This sequence comes from Raja brachyura, assembly GCA_963514005.1. Next base: position 18,219,720 of record OY740792.1, on the reverse strand, counting down.
GAATCACCCTATTCTGCACAACAAGCTGAATTATTTGCTTTAATTAGGGCTTGCATTATTGGGAAAAATTTAAGAGCGAACATGTATACAGATTCTAGATATGCATTCGGACTAGTACATGACTTTGGACAGCTATGGAGGAATAGAGGATTCTTAAATTCGGCAGGAACTCAAATATCTCATAAGCAATTGGTGACTCATCTATTAAAGGCCCTGATGCTACAAATTTCGGTGATGAAGTGTAGCGCATACACAAAAGGACAGACCTCGATAAACACAGGTAATCGTTGTGCTGCCATGCAGCAAAGGAAGTATCCCGGGAATGCAAGGTGGTGGTGCCAAAAATGATGAGGCAGACTAAATTTTAGGTAACAAGTCTCCCTCAGAAAAGCCAATGCCAACCATCCAGGAAATTGTTCAGTTCCAGGAGGAAGCTTCTGAAGGGGATGTATCATTTTGGAAACGGCTTGGATGCACAATAGATTGCATGACGGGGTTGTGGACTACTTTGGCAGGGCAGACTTGTATGACAGATCCTCTTGCAGTTTGGGTTGTGCAGTGTATGCCTTTTGTGACTAACTGCGGTGCGAGAGCAATTGTAGATGCTACTTGGTGGCATTCAAGAATACAAACTTTGGCCCAGAAAGTGAGTAGCTGCTGCATTATTTGCCAGAAGTACAATCCTGGAAAAGGAGTAGGTTGTGGAGATGGGAAGACACCTTTGCTCATGTGTCCTTTTGAAGCTCAACAGATGTATTATATCGAGCTAGAGAAAAGCCAGGGATACAGATATGTACTCGTAATAGTCCATGTATTCAGCAGATAGATCGAGGCCTATCCACCACTTGATAACAAAGCGGCTACTGTTGTCAAGGTGCTTATGAAAGAAGTTATCTCTAGATTTGTTAACCCTACTCGACTTAATGGTCCTCATTTTATTGGCCAAAATAATAAAGAATTCTGCAAACAGCTGGGTATGCAACAGCAACTACACTGTGCTTATTGACTACAGGCTGCTGGACTTCCAGAAAGGTCAAATCAGACCCTGAAAACTAAATTAGCTAAATTGAAGGCAGAGACAGGAAGTGGTTGGTTCAAATTACTCCCCGTAACGTTATTTAAAATGCGTGTCATGCCTGCAGCGAAATCTAGACTGAGCCCAGCTGAAATTATTTATGGTAGACCTTTGAAAACCCCTTGGAACCAAAATACAATGAAAGTTATAAGTTTCTATCATATGACTGCGGAGATGACTGATTACATTCTGGCCTTGACTCGGGCACCAAGAGATTTTAATTCTAGGGTGCGAGCTGCATATGGTGAATTGCCTCTTCTGTTGGTCTCTTCTACGAAGGTGGAGCCTGGTGTCAATGTAAAGAATTGGGTAAGGAAAGGATTGGAGGTTCGTTGGGAAGGACCTTACCAGTTCTCCTGACAACTCCAACGGCAGTAAAGGTAGAAGGGAGAAATGCATGGGGACATCTTCACCACTGCAAGAGTATCAGTGGGAGAGTAGGCTGCTAACTTATTTTATCAAGAAATCTCTTAGGTAACATCATACCCATCGAGAGTCAAGGCCAGATACAACCAACAAGATGGACGAAGGGGATTCATGCCCATGCAAACTCCGGAGATGAAGACTCATCAGTCAGAAGTCGTGGAACGATGCCCATGCAAACTCGGGAAGTTGCTTAGAGTTCTAATAAGTTACATCACCATCGTGGTAGGTTATATGACTGGAACTGTGTCATCTCTTTTTGTATTATTGATTATCATAATATGATAAAAGAGGGGAATGATAATATTGGGCATTTTGGTGCCTGACAAAATGGAGGATTTCTGCCTTTGCAAAACCTGTTTGCCATCTTTTTGCAAAGGCTGCAAAGACCACGAGGATCATGGGTCTAGAATGTCTGTGGCCTGGGAGGATTGAGCACAGGGTGATGTCTGGATATCCTTTAATTGTTAATATGTATGAGGGTTTTGCAGAAGGAGCTGGGTCAGAATTGGTTGGGAAATTATGGGTTATAATACTATTGTTAACTATGTTGCATGGTCTTTGTACCGCTATTTGTGATTGGTCAAGGAGAGGGGCCTTGCCCAAATTGTTTACATTACCTGACAAAATGTTTCTTTACTTCAGGGAACTGTTTTCCATTAAGAACTTTCTGTAGAAACAATGTTATGGGATATTCTGTGATTGGGTTAGGGAACTGTCAATTAATGTATTGTACGATCTTTATTTATGATTGGCTTGTAGGGGTTGCCCCCCCCCCCCATGTATTTTGTGCCAAGGATCTGATATAGTATAAAAGAGGTGAGAACACATGAGTCTGTGTCAATCTTCTTGGGTAGCACTTGGGACCGTGCTGACCATCTGGAGGTCTCTATTCGCACGAGGCTGAAGGACTTGAAAGAGTAGAGACAAGAATCGGACTCGCGGTGTTGGCTAGGTATCGTATAGGTAGTGTGTTTGTGTTCGGAAAATAAAGTTAGTTGATCCAGGGCTTTACAGTGTTTTACTGAACCAGACTAACGGGGTGAGAATAGGACCGGAATTACGTCTGTGAATCTTGAGAGGGCTTTACTTGATGCCCTTTTCCAGAGCACAGTGCTGCTGCTATGTGAAATGAAGGGAAATGTTGTGATCTATGGTGAGGACTCCTTCATTGCCTCCATGTTGGTATAAAATCTGTTTTGTTTTGCTGGCTTTAAACTTTAGACTTTAGAAATGCAGTGTGGAAACAGGCCCTTTGGCCCACTGAGTTCTAGCTGATCAGTCATCACCCTGTATACTAACACTATTCTACACACTAGGGACAATTTTACAATTATCACCAAGCTAATTAACCTGCAAACCTGCATGTCGTTGGAGCGTGGGAAGAAACTGGAGCACCCGGAGAAAACCCACGCGGTCACAGCAAGAACGTACAAACTCCGTACAGACAACACCCGTAGTCAGGATTGAACCCAGGTCTCTGCCGCTGCAAGGAAGCAACTATACCGTTGCGTCACTGTGCTGATTGACTCTTTGTCTACGATTAAACCACAATAATCTTTAAACGATTCCAAATCAAACTACTGAAACGTCAAAACTTCAGGAACTTCTGTTTGCCTGACATGCTGCACATATTTCCTTCCACACCTACTCTCTGCCTCATGATGTGGTGTATCCGGGAAGTATCATAGAGTCATAGAATCAAACAGTGTGGAAACGGGCCATTCGGCCCAACATGTCAACGCCGACCAACATACCCCATTTACACTAGTCCTACATGCCTGCAGTGGCCCATAACCCTCGAAACATGTCCCATCCATGTACCTGCCCAAATGTTTTAAAACGTTGTGATAGTACCTGCCTCAACTACTTCTTCTGGCAGCCACCGTTCTATATAGCCACCACTCTTTGAGTAAAAAAAGAGTACAGTGAAACTTTTTTTCCTCTTAAGATGGTGATCTTATAGAAACATGCTAGATGCAGATAAAAAAATGTCCCCATGTCGGGGGAGTCCAGAACCAGGGGTCACAGATTAACAATAAGGGGTAGGCCAGTTAGGACTGAGATGAGGAAAAACTTTTGCACCCAGAAAGTTGTGAATCTGTGGAATTCTCTGCCACAGAAGGCAGTGGAGACCAACTGGATGTTTTCAAGAGAGTTGCTCTTAGGGCTAACGGATTCAAGGGATATGGGGAAAAATCAGGAACATGGTACAGATTTTGGATGATCAGCCATGATCATATTGAATGGCGGTGCTGGCTGAATGGCCTACTCCTGAACCTATTTTCTATGTTTCCATGAAACTCACACTGTCTTTGGTGAAAAGCTCCATCAGATTCCAATCCTACTCTTAGGATCTGCAGCTTCTTAATGCTCTGCTAGAGTCAGATGTTTAATTGTTAGTGTATTGAATACCAATAGCAAACCTATACATATTTTAGTGTCCCATAACTCTTCCATTGGCCCATTTTTAAACATAGTCCTTGGCTTGAAAGAATGAGCATGAATCACTCAGCTCCCAGTGATTCTCCCAGCAGTCTTTTGTGCTTTTTACACCATCAGGGGGCAAAACAACTAGTCATGTGATGTCTGTGTATCATCGCATGATTCGTGCTTTTGCTCACATCATCTGTACACTGAATAAAGAGTCAAGAGTGTCTTATTGTCATATGTCCCGAAATAGAATAGTGAATTTCTTACTTGCAGCAGCACCACAGAAATGTACAACATAATACTCAGGAGACGTCATAATAAACAACAAAGAAGTTTATTAACAAAGAAGTTTTTCTTACCTCCATTTCGCTCCCCTCTACTTTCAGACTGAAGAAGGTTCTTGACCCTAAATGCCACCTATTTCCTTCGCTCCATAGATGCTGCCTCACCCGCTGAGTTTTTTTCCAGCATTTTTGTCTACCTTCGATTTTCCAGCATTTGCAGTTCCGTCTTAAACATTGAGTTACTTCAGCACTTCAGATGTGTCTATCTTCGGTATATTACCAGCATCTGCACTTCCTTTCTACACAAAGAAGTTCAATACACATAAAAAAAAAACTATATAGTGTAAAGAAAATAGCAAAGCCCCAAATCCCTAGAGCAATCAAGGCAGTTCATAGTTTGGTGCTTAGTTGGAGTTCGTAGTGTTCAATAGCCTGATGGCTGTTGAATACATGACCTACACGTTGACAAAACAAGGGGTTTGTGGGGTTGCAGAGTGTAGGTGATCCTCTCTTACCTTATCCTCAGGTAGAGTAAAACTTGCTAGACCTCACAGTTACAACCTAGAGGATTATTATGTTTATTAAAACAGCGAAAGTGCCACATATAAAACAAGTACAAATGCTACAATTGATGCAACATTGTATATGAAATTGCTGCATGTATAATGTGGAATAATATTGTGATTATACACTAACATACTTATATACCTTAAACAACTGTAACTTTTAAGTCTAACCTAAGACATCTACTCATATATACAGTATATATATATATATATATATTGTAGCGGCACCTACTGGTGGCTTGGGGAATTACAAACCCTCGCTATTGGCTGGCATGGTCACGTGATCGCGGGAGTGTTTTCCCTGGCTTTTGGTAAAGCTTTCATTCAAGCTCCACCCTGTTAGAAGGAGCTTCGTTATTTGGCTGTTTAAGACTCTCTTGAGTAAATCGCTTTATTATCGTTAAAAATAAATAATTTTACTTTACTGGGATCGCCACTTGAAGCTCCTGAGTGTTAAACCTACAGCATCAACATCGCGGAGCTGTGGTTGTAGAGCTCCCAGCATGGGCGGAGCTGTCCAGGGACACTTTGCCGGGGGCCGCCAGCGTTGAATCTCCGCCCAGTTCGGCCTGTGAACTTCAGAGCCGCGGACTCCGGTAGGAAGTGGCCGATTCGGAGGTCCAAGTCGCTGAGGATGTTCTTCTGTTCCGACGTCGGAGTTCCATCGTCCCGGCAAGAGGACCTGAACATCGGGCCGCCCAAATTTAATTGTTCTGTCTGGGACTTAGGACAATAAAACACTCTTGACTCCCGACACTGAACAGGTGAGGGACTTGGTCTGCCGTTCATTTGCCAGCTCCCTTTATATATTACCAACTCAGCACACTGGATGATTGGTGTTACAGAAGCATTTGCAGTAATGCTGAAAAATACTGTCACTGTCCCGTGAAAAGGAAATGCAGTAATGCTGACTGGCAGTGTATGCTGGGTTCATCTTACAGATGAGCCCACTGGGGCAAAACCACCAGCCACATGATGGTACAAAAGCATGGCTGGAAAAACTCACTAAATATAAATGTGGTTCATGCTATTTACTTCAATCCAAGGACTAGAGCAGTGATATATAGCCTATAATACGCTCAGAAATATTCCCCTGTAAAACATGTTGTAAAGATGTTTAGGCTCATGAATTCTATGTAATTCTTGATGTGTAATAGCTTCATTTATATTGAACAGGCAACAGATGTGCCATGTCAGTTATTACAAGGATAGGCAAGGCCAGCATTTATTGTCCTTTCCAAATTGCCCATGAAATCAGAGGCTTTCTCAATCAGTTCAGAGATCAACTTAGAGTCAAGGACCCGTAATTGAAAAGCAACCCTGGCCATATTGTCAGGGATGCATTTTGATTAATGGCGAGTAGTTAACTCTGACTCCGGGATGTATTGAACAGCCTGACTAGAGACTAGTTTAGAAAGGTTTAGTGGGATGTGGGCCAAACACAGGTAAATGGGTCCAGCTTAGATGGGGAAGCTTGATCGGCATGGGCAAGTTGGTCTGGAGGGCCAGTTTCTGTGCTGCCTGAGTATGACTATGATTCGAAGATTATATGCAAGGTTCTTCTCCAAAACAAGAAGTCCAGGAAAGGGTTGGGCATGTAAGAGTCAGATCTCTCAAGCACAGAAAAAGGGATGTCATTTAATTTTAATTTAGTTTAGAGATACAGGCCTTGGAAACCGGCCATTCGGCCCACCCCTTTCTTTCAATCATGTACTAAAAATCCTTGATTAGCACCTTTGCATGGCTGGTTGTAAATTCAATCACCAATGTAAACGCAAGTAGGCATGAAAAGCACAAGTCCTGTAAATTCAAACTTAAATCTCCAGTTTGATAGCCCCATATATTCATTGAATAACTGTACTCTGTACTCTGATCCCCTAATTTTATTGGCATCTGTATACTCTTCATTGTCCCTTTCAAGTGGATTAACGAAGTGTAAAGATATTAAATTAAATGTGACCAGTTCTCTTCACAGATGATTTGTAACACAAGCTTAACCATGCAATAACATAACCATGTAAAACTGACTTTCAGCACATTTCATTCTTGGTATTGATTGTAGAGATGACAGTGTTATTGTCAGTGTTAGCTTCAGTACAATGTACATTTGCAGTTGATATTCAGATATTAAGATGACAATATTCTACCAACCTAACGATTGTGTGTCTGAGTCCATGTGTGTCTCATCAATCAGTTTGAACTGACTCTGATGAATTATAGATTCAGGAATAGATTTTTTTTATGTTAAGATCATGCTAGAGAATGTACTGACTGATTGCATTAGAGCCTGGTTCGACAACTCTGACGTCCAGGAACAACAGGGTCTACAGAGAATGGTAGACACTTCCCAGTCCATTATATAGGGATGTTACAAAATTCTAAGATGTTAAAAATCAAGCCTGTAATTTATCACATCAGATAAAGCATAAAAAGAACTTTAATTTGATACCTAATTCACTTTCATATCTTGTATTAAAAAAAAGTAATTGTCATTTTCATACTCAGAAATTAACATCTTGTTCCCTATTGCCTTTCCATTAACTTAACACAAAAGCTGTGATTGAGGACAGTTAATTGACATAAAAGCCCATAACTTTCTTAAAAATTAAGGGAACTGAATGAAATTTTCAGTTATTATAGATTGAAGCATTCTGAAACAAATATGAGACATCTTACTTGGATTACCTGAAATTAAAGTATATAATTAGTTAATTACCTAATTCAGTAGCTAATTACAAAATTAACCGGAAATAGTAATAAACACCCAGACTTCCTTGAACATTCAAAATGTGATATTCTCAAGATCAGAACTTTAATATTATTGTATTATATGCTGTAAATTTGTAACAGACAGGTGAAGAAATTACAATTTCTAGCAAAAGACCAAGACTTCATGGAGAAGACCAGCTGCAGCCTGGTACATTGATATATCATAATAGTAAGATTAAATGAGAGCTTACCAGTTTGAAGTTTGATCTTGATTTTATGAGGAGTTACGTTGGTGATTACGTGAAGAACCCCGCCAGTGCGCATGCGCGTCAATCTTCAAAGCAGCGGTATGAAATCACAAATAACAATTACCGAAGTGACATAGTAAGATGCATGACTCGAGAACTACCAGATGACCTTTATGAGAGAGGGTTGGGGGTGGAGGGCACGTAATCATCAACATAACTCCTCATAAAATCAAGATCAAACTTCAAACTGGTAAGTTCTCATTTAATCTTACTATTTTACTTCGGAGTCACGTGAATGATTCCGTGAAGGGTTCGAAGCTTTGTGATTTTGTGCCGCAGATCAAAATCTCGGCATCTCACTGCATTGATTGACTCAGGATGAGTGAATACTCAAAAAATGCATTAAGCATGATATTGATTCAAATGTATTAATAGTTTACGTTAATAAAGAAATCAATAGCAACCCCAATAGGGGAGGCTAAAGTGGACGCAAAACAGAATGGGAAAAAACCCCTGGTCAGTAACTGGCCAATGGTAAAAAAACAAACTTTTAAAAATCAATTCAGTTGACTATCCTGCGGTCGCGAGGATATGGTCGATGGGAATGTCCATTGCCATGGCCGCTGACGTTGATGCTGCCCTGGTGGAATGAGATATGCAATCATCAGTGTTAATATCTGCATAAACCAGAACCTGCTGCAGCCACCTTGAAATAGTCTGAACCGACCTTCCCTTGTGTGGTCGTTTGTTGATTAATAAACAATGCTGATTCCACACTTCTTAGGATTCTGGTGGCCTTGATATAATATAGCAAGCCTGCCCTCCCACATAGACGTGAGACCGTGGGGTATCCGAAAAATGATCTTAAATGCTGCCACCCCTGGTCTGCTCTGCTTGTGTAGATCAGAATGTAAAATCTAATGGCACCTGCAGCCAATTCCATCCTATCTAGCCACATCGTTTGCAATGTTTGCCCTCGTTGTGCTGATATTGGTGTCATGACTAAGGATGAAGATGGAACTGGTGAAGTAATGTTAACACATTTTCAATATCCAAACTGCATATTCTTGTAGTAGGAGAACTTGTGTCAAGATCTCTTTTACAACTCGATATCCGGGGTTGAACCTGACCGAGTGGTTCCCGTTTGTTGCAGCTGTAGTGGCTCTATAACTGAATTATTGTCAAATACCATTTAAGAATGAAATGGAAGATGTCAGTAATCTGTATCGTATTAAATGTAATATTAACATTTAAACAAACCCACTTCCGATCCCCTCAATAGGAATGTACTGCTTTTTTGGGCGCGATCCCTGCACTCTGTAGTGAGCACATCCATGGCTTGATGTTGCAACCTGAGCCGTAAGTCAATCCATTCAGAATGTGTAAGTCAATAATTGTTTTATTATGCAGAGGCCGGTTTCCTGAACCACAGTTTGAACCAGCAAGTTTTTGTTTCTTAGAATAACTGTATACCTTATTATTATGCCTGATGAAAGCAGGCAACATGGCTGCTTAGCCAGTCCGACAGTACGAAACCTAAAGTGAGGTCTTGCTGACTGTTTTAAGACCCGACTAATGAGGCAAAATGGAGGAAGACATAAAAGAACATTTGAACCACGCATTGAACCATGCTTTCGTAATACTTTGAGATCCAAAACCTATTCTGTGTTGTCATCGATCTGAACTGGATGATACACCAGTGGCAAAGGAAATTAGGATACTTTTATTTGATTACCATGTGACTAACATATGTCACCACCGTAGTGTAGCAACTTGAAATTGAGCATGTAGAATATGTATATTCGATCAATAGCCCTTTACCCATGGGGTGCATCTAGTGTATATATTTAGTTGATACCAACAACTGAAGAATTGGTAACTCATGCAAATCTCCACTACCTCCAACTAGAGATGGTAATCAGAATTTCTCAACTTAGAGCCCTTAGCATCAGTTTGTAATAACTGAATTCGACCGACCAAACTACTGGAGCAATGCTGAATACTGTTTGTTCATTATTGTGACTGAGGTAGCTTCAGCTGATAATAGCATAAGGTTGTAGATGAAATGGCAGTGTCTTTTTTGACCAGATCCCTTAAGGGTGCGCTCAGTTCGCTCAGGGCCGGGATGAACTTAGAAACATAGAAACATAGAAAATAGGTGCAGGAGTAGGCCATTCGGCCCTTCGAGCCTGCACCGCCATTCAATGTGATCATGGCTGATCATCCAACTCAGTATCCCGTACCTGCCTTCTCTCCATACCCCCTGATCCCTTTAGCCACAAGTGCCACATCTAACGCCCTCTTAAATATAGCCAATGAACTGGCCTCAACTACCTTCTGTGGCAGAGAATTCCAGAGACTCACCACTCTCTGTGTAAAGAATGTTTTCCTCATTTCGGTCCTAAAGGAATTCCCCCTTATCCTTAGACTGTGACCCCTTGTTCTGGACTCCCCCAACATCGGGAACAATCTTCCAGCATCTAGCTTGTCCAACCCCTTAAGAATTTTGTAGGTTTCTATAAGATCCCCCCTCAATCTTCTAAATTCCATCGAGTACAAACCGAGTCTATCCAATCTTTCCTCATATGAAAGTCCTGACATCCCAGGAATCAGTCTGGTGAATCTTCTCTGTACCCCCTCTATGGCAAGGATGTCTTTCCTCAGATTTGGAGGAAACTTCCCCAGGTAATTGACCATGCTTAGGAAACGATGTAGACCAGGCACATCAGTCGGTGATGACATCTCGGAGATAGCGGACGTTTTCTGCGGGTCGGGCTTCAGCCCCGATGCCGTGAAGACGTGCACCACATAGGTGACTTCTGGGATGCGGAAACGGCACTTCTTTGGGTTCAGCTTTAGGTTCATTTTTCGTCCCTGGTCCAGGACTCGGCGGAGGTTGCAGTCGTGCTCGGCGACGTCCTTCCCGTAGACCAGGATGTCGTCAAATATGATGGCACACGGGAGACCGGCAAACAGTTGTTCCATCTACATTACCTGAATAACAGATTTGGCGGCTGGCTCTCACACCCCCCTGTTGGCGCTATTCACTGCCGCCACATATGTGCTCTAGTATGTTCCATCAACCTATTTAGAGCCTGGAGTCAGTTATATCTTAACCTTTCGAACTCCCCTCCTCAGACAGGGCGATTCATAGGCAGTCCTAAACAGGCGCTGCCGCAGGCCGCAGGATACCTATGCTGATATGACCCCATTGGACATGTACCCGAATGGAACATTCTGCTGGGATGGCAATTTTGTTGTCAGGAAAAGGTACCTCTGCCCTTCATCCCTTGGGGTATGCCCCACGGCCATGACCTGAGACTCGGCGTCAGCAGGATACTGACCCGTCTTGGTCTCTGCCTCCAAGAGGGAGACCTGAAGCAGCTCTGTCAACTGGCGCTGTTGGTGCAGCCTGCAGAGATGGAACATCTGGCTCAACTTTACCATCAGAGTCGGGGTCAGAGCTAGGATGACCCATGGTGACGCCTCATCACCACGAGGGTGCTATCAAGCAGCTCTCTACTAGGTGCTGCTGGCGCCTTTTGTTCAGGGTGGCGCTGACACTCCTCCTGCTGGCTTGTGCCCTGCTTTAGCACTGTAGGCAATAGTTGCTGCATTTGGGATAGTCGTTTCAAACGCACTATCCAGCCCCAGTGAGGAATCATCCCCTGACTCCTGTGGGCTTATTATTTTGTTATCCAGCCCCGGCGGGGAATCTTCCCCCAATTCCGTGGGCCTAGCAGACTTATGTGTTACTTTGAGCAACCCTGTCCCAGGCGTTGCCGGCGCCGCCTCTCGTAGAGGCTGGCACTTCTTGTCATGAAACAGCCCTGTCCCAGGTGCTGTTGGCGTGGCTCTCCCGTAGGCCGGCAATGTCACAAATGAAACAGCCCTGTCCCAGGCGCTGCTGGCACGGCTCTCCCATAGGCCGGCGCTTTCATACATGAAGCAGCCCTGCCAGGCGCTGCTGGCGCAGACTGTTCCGTAGTCCCGGGCTATTACACATGAAGCAGCCCTATCCCAGGCACTGCTGGCGCGGCCTGTCCCATAGGCCCGCGTTATTACAGTGTAAACTCACTAAATCAAATTTTTAGTGTAGAGCTTTACCTGTGAAGGGTTAAAGCAATTTTAACCCTTCACAGCAACTTGTGCTAAACAAGAAAGAATTTCATTGTTAGGGACACATGACAATACACTTTTTTTACTTTTAACTTTTGACTTTAAGAAAAACACTATAACACACATGTAAACTTTATTATTATAGAAAAACTCTTGCAGCCCGACTCACCCGTGAACGAGTCCTTTCTCCCCCAATTTTACTCCCTGCCTGGGGACCGATGTCTGTGAGCCGCTTGCCATTCAACAGCATCCCTGCAGGCTGGAAGCCACTGACTGCCTTGTCAGCGGCTGCTTATCTCACAACCTGATCTTTTGCCGGTTAACCGCTTCCGCGGTCGGACCGGGGTTTCCCCATAGTCCATTACCGGCTCACTCATCGGGCTGTGAAACTGGCATGAAAACCTCTGTGAAGAGAGGCTCCTGCTTGAAAAAAAAACCCTGGTAAGTAAAAACGAACTTACCTTCTAGGTTTAACTTACCGCTGGCAGGAGCGCTGGCCTGCCAGTCTGGCGCTTGCGCCAATGCGGCTGACGTACTGATGCGCATGCGCACTGGCGGGGTTCTTCACGGAATCACTCACGTGGCTCCGAAGTAAAATCAGTAGCATCATCATAATCCTCAGACTGCACCCAATAAGCAACTCTGTACACCTTTTTTGATTTGATTTTGATTTAATTTGATTCAACTTCATTGTCATTGTCCTTAGACAACAAAATGTTTTTCCCATACAGCCATACGAATAAAAAAAAATAAAAGCACAGACCACAATAGTCCATAACACAAACATCCCCACAGCGGTACCAAAGTTTTGCACTGTGAGGGAAGGCACCAAAGTTCAGTCAACCTCCTCGTTGTTGTTCCCTGATGTTCACCTGTGGTCAGGGCCTGCTGAGCCCCCTGCAGTCACTGCTACGGGCGGCCCGATGTTTAGGCCCCCTTGCCGGGACGATAGAACTCCGGTGTCGGAACGGAAGAATATCCTCAGCGGCTTGGACATCCGAATCAGCCACTTCCTACCGGAGTCCGCAGCTCGAGCTGGGCGGAGATTCAACACTGGTGGCCACCTGCAAAGTGTCCCAAGACTCCGCCATGTGTCCCAGGACAGCGTTACCCACGCTTGGAGCTCTACAACCACAGCTCTGCGATGTTGATGCTGCAGGACCAACGCTCTGGAGCTTCAAACGGCGATCCCAGGTGAGGCATCGCCCGCTCCACGATGTATACAGTGCTGCGCCGCCACTGCTGAAGCTCTGGTCCGGTCCCCGGCAAGAAAGGCCGCGCCAATCCAGTTGGTAGGCCGTGAGGAGGGGGGCGAGGGTGCAACTTGGAAAATAGTCGTATCCTCGCCAGAAAGTGACGAAAAACAGTTCCCACCTTACCCTACCCCCCTCCCCCCACACAAAATACTGAAGAAAATCCTACAAACAAAAAATTAAAAAAAGACAGAAAAACAAACAGACTGTAGGCAGAGGCAGCCATCATGCAGCACCCCCGGATTAACATTAACATTTAAATTTTCCTCAACTGTTTAATTTTGGCATTGTAAACTACAAGTTTTTGCTCTTCAAGCCATGCATGTCATGCATTTCTGCCTGCCACTTTCCCATTCAGACCGACTTTTACCAAATGAGGTATCCAAGTACAAGATGTGTCCATTTTTAATATCCCTCTTAGACTCGAGCATGACAGAGAAATTCACTTCAAGGTGAGCTCTAGCTATGCCAGGCTGGGCATTTGTATTGACAATTTTGCATTTCTTCTTCGGAGGCATCTGAAAAATGTAAAGAAAAAAAGCACTGAACAACATAAAGTAGAAACAAGTTTTTATTTGCAGTGTTAGAAAAAAAAATTGAAATGATTTTGTTCAACAAAATGCTTAACACAAGTTAAACGTTATAACAAATAGTAAATACCCAACAAAAAAATAATATTCATCAGTTTCAGCAAATCAATTAAATTAATCTAAATTCAATTACTAGATCTAAACATCTATCCCTTTCTTAAGAAAAGGGTAACAATTTTTTTTTAAATAGTCAAAGTATCCAAATAACAAACTGATTCAATTCACACAAGAAGTTATATTATAACATGATTTTTAAAGCTCCCTGTCATAAATTTATATGCCAAATCAAAGGAATTGAATGTTTAATTCCCATAAATTTTACTCAGTTGGTTTATAACACTGCAGCAGGCAAGGACCATTTTACACAGACATGTGTTCAAAATCCACAAACATCTACTCTCAAGAGAATCAAAATCATTAGTTTTTTAACAATCATGTCATAAGAACATCTAAATTATCTATATTTTATGTAATTGTCTATCCATGATCAATATTTTCACACTAAATATATGACTAAAAACTATGTATTGTGGAAGTTTTTAATCAAATATTTAGTATTTAAATATTGATCATGGGTAGACAATAACACAAAATATAGGCAATTTAGATGTTCTTATGACCTGCTTGTGCAAAAAATAATGAATTAGATTATCTTGAGAGTGGATGTTTGTGGATTATGATACAGAGATCGGATAGTGGCTGCCACCATGATTTTGCTCACACTCACAGCCGGCAGGCAACACGGCCGATATCGGGGCCTAAAAAGCATATTTTGCATCATCAGATTAAAATGAAATTACACCAAAAACTAAATAAGATATTAAATAAACATTCTACAGTACATACCTTTTGTTTTGACCTGAACTTGCGATCCGTGATTTTGAAGGCGTTGAAGGTGGGCCCGACTTTCATCCAGCGATTCAATAGTCAAGCAACGTTTAAATAAAATCACGAATGGGATGACAGAATACGACAAGCCTATGAGGAAATCCCACCCTGACAACCGTTAAAAACCTGCATTTTCTACCCACCCCCCCCCCCCCACACACGCACACACACACATAGCCTGTCAAGTCACATGCACAGGCAGTGGGCAGATCTAGCGTGCCACTGATGGCAGGAATTTGTAACAACGCTACATTGTAAGTACTGATCTCCCAATATCGAATGGATCTATAGGGAGCACAGCCTTGAAAAGGTGTTGCAGCCCTACAGTGCCGGAGATCCGGATTCAATCCTGACCTTGGTTGCTGTCTACATGGAGTTTGTACATTCTCCCTGTAACCACGTGGGTTTCCTCCAGATGCTCTGGTTTCCGGATCAGCCATGATCATATTGAATGGTGGTGGATGGGCCGAAGGGTCTATTTCCACACTGCATCTCTAAAATGAAAACAATATAATCAAAGACCCACACCACCCCTAACCACTTCGTTTTGTTAATCCTGGGTAAAATGGAGCAGCCATGGCATCAAAATTCAGTAAGGGCTTATGTACTGCTAGGCTATTTTGGTCAAGTTTAATGTGCTCTGTAGAAATGAGACAAGCTGCTGAATGGTGCCAGCAAGTCAGTGTTGCAGAGAATGAATGGGACATCTGCAGAGTTCTTACAATGAAGTGTGAAATGCATTGACCTGATTGGATTAATGCAAACTAAGTGTACATAGTATAAATAATGTTGTGAGACGGTTACTCTGTTATTGTTGATTGGTTGAAATGTTGAGCCTTGGAGGAACTGTTTGAATTCCAGTGCACATGGTGCACGATTCATCTGTGTTGGCTTCCTTCTGAAAGCTTCTTTCGAATACAATGTATTTAAGATTATGTAATTGGGCTGGAGAACTGTCAATTATGTACTGTTATAATCAATATGTTTGATTGGTTTAAAAAGAGACCACCTCCATATAGATCGCAAGTGCAGAAATCGGCGTCATGGTGCAGTTTTCGCATTAATTTTCGGCACTTCACCAGTCGGATCAGATCGATTATTCGCAGGCTTGGGAAAGGATCCTAAAGAGATCGTGGAACAGATTCTAGCAAGCAGGGGGGAGGGGGATTTGAAAGCTCCTTTGAATTAGAGGCCCATAAAACTGGGGTGGTGTTAGAGGCCCTTTCCTGGGTTAGAGGCCCCAAACTCTTGGTCGAAGTTAGTAGCTGCAGCTGCTGCTGGACCAATTTGGGGTTGGGTTAGAAGCCCTCTCCTTTGGGTTAGGGGCCATAAAAGTAGTATTGGGTTAGAGGCCCTCTCCTTTAGGTTAGAGGCCCACAAAACTCGTGCTAGAGCCCCAGCCCAGAATTGGATATCCAAGTGACAGGATATTTAAAGACAAAACTGTGTTTAAGCTGTGCTAAGTGACAAAGTACTGCGTCATTGCTCAGGGTGCAGATTGGAAAGGCACGCTCCGAAAATCGCCATCGACTGCCTGCAAGGGTGTACCAAGGTCAGTTAAAATCCCAGCCTGTGTGAGATATCTGGATCCCTGTAAAATGGAGGAAGGAGTCTCAAAAGGTATCGGGAACTCAGTGGTTAAAGTATAAATTGGTCAAAAATTGCTTTAATCAATCTGAACATTTCATATCCCTAGAGATTTTCCGTGCAAATTTTGGATTCGATTCAAATTTAATAATATTCAGTATCTTGTATTGAGGTGCTGGTTAATTCCAAGTGTATATATCTTTCTTTCCAAGTTAGCTTGTGTACAAATCCCTTGTAAAAACTTGTTAATAGTCATAATTTGTAAATATACTTTCAGAAGTATATTTAAAAGTGGTGAATCAATTTTGATTTAAAGTGCATATATTTCTCTCCAGATTTACCTGGGCATATTAAAACTTTGAAGTAGTAGTTATAGTGTATTAACATTGCCGGTATTGCATTGTATTTACTGTGTACTGTGAATTGTTTTTGATTTAAATTTTGAATGTAAGAAAGACTGTTGTGATGTCGGTTTGAATCGGCTGTTGAGATAAATAGTTGATTAAGACTGTTATCGTAATTGTAGTACGAGTCGCGGCTGATCAACCAGGAGTTTGTTCCCCCTCTGATCGATTGTTGATTAATACCTGATAGTGAAGAGTAACTGAGAGAAGGGAAACTGATTTTTGGTGAAAAGTAACTGGATAGGAAAAAGTACTCCATAGAGAGGGAGGAAAAATATCTGAAGGTGAAATGTAGCTGATTAAGAAGTAGTACCCCTCAGCAAAGGTAGTGCACCCCTCGGAAGGGGAAAGTCTTTGGTATTGGAGGGAGAGGCTCGCAGGTTGATAACAGCACGATGCGGGATTTAAATATTGTGATTTGCTTTTGGAACTGTACTGGTACTGAATGTTATATTAGACAAATTATTGCGATTTATGTAGGAGCGTGGTTGTGCATGATAATAATAAGTGGTGTGATTTCTTGTTTGTGTACGGTGTTGCTTGCGTGTTTGGAGCTCATTTTCATGTGTTTCGATTGAAGGTTAAACAGGCTGTGGGAAAGTGTTTGATTGTGCTCGAATGTGTTTGATTGTTCCCTGGAACACTTTGATCTTTTAATGACTGAGGATTGTGGACACTGTAAGGTTGGAAGTGTGTGGACTTGTGGGAGATAGGAGAAGAATTTGAATAGTAGATTGGAAGGATTGGTTGTGCAAAGGAGTAAAGAGGTGTGAGGCTGCGAATACTTCGGAGCCGTTAGCCACTGTTCAGGAGTGAGCTTGATAACTTTAGGGATGTGATGTGTTCAGGAGCATCAATAGATGTATTTTTATCAAGGGATTGAAAGGGAGGAGTGAATTATAGGAAAGGTGTGAAGGACTTAGGAATTTTGCCTCGGTTCTCTGGAGGCATGGGGAACAGCCTAGACTGAGATATGACAGAAGATGTTAGGAGTCCATTGCAAATAATATGCAATGAGTTCCAACACAAGGCAGAGAAATTAAGAGACTTGTCGGGAGCACTAAATAAGCAACTAGGAAACAAGCTACGGCCGCCGGGGGGCATTAGGACAGTAGGGATAAAGTACATAGAATGAATCATTTGCCAGCATTGTAACAGTGTCAATGCAAAGGAATTAATAGGATTATGGAAGAAATATTATGAGGAACGAAAGGCGAATAAAGAGGTTAGGAGGATGGCGAGTTGGGAAAAGGCCATTTCTAAACTTGGAATAGAACTGAAAGAAGGTGAAGTAGATTGACCTTCGGGCAGTAGGAAGGATAGGAGTAGAGATGGAGGGAAGCACACGGAACAGGGAAGAGGTAGATCTCCTGAAAGGAAATTAGTCCCTGTAAATTTAAAGTTTAGGGATCTGATGGTTAGTGTTGACTTCGAGGGGGAAGAAGATGAATGTTTGGAAGATTGGACAGATTTTAACGCTAGTGGAAATTCACAGCTCCCACCATGCTCCCCTTGCATTCCCCAGGCTTCACCAGTGTCCATAATAAATATCTCAGGTCTGCAGAACCTATAACAACTTCTGCAGATTCCACGCCAGATCATACTCTACCGATAGCAGCGACTGGGGTGACAGATTCTTTGACTCTATCCACTCTATCACTAATAGATCATCCAGAAGCTTACGGTACCAGGAGTAGAACGAAGAGGTTAGGCCCGGTATTTAAAGAGAAGGAGGGTATGATAGATATAGTGCAACCGCCAGCATATTTCTGTGATCACAACTTAGACAAATTAGACGAGTAGCGAGAAAGAGGAACACATTATTTAGACAGTATTGGGAATCCCCTAGTGAACGGGTAGATTAATCTGAGGGTGAGACAGTAATTGAAGACACCAAGATAGATTTTGATGTAACCAAAAGTCTACACATTAAACAGATATCCCATAGACAGTTACCAGTTAGGGAAGTGCTGAATCCTGCCTTTGACGCGACCAGCGCAGTGGGTGTAAGCAATCCCCGCACCACAGGCAGCCATACTCCGTGGAAGCCCCATGAAATACTAGCAGTGCTAAACAAAAATCCCTGATAGAAAGAAGTCACCTGCTGCCTTTATGGACTATTTAAGAACTACAATGTGTGTATATCATGGAGACTCCTAAGACCTATGGGCGACTATACAACAAATAATTACGCCAACTGAAAACACCAAATTTCTAGCAACCCTAGGACACCCAACACATGAAGCATTGGCAAAAACATAATAGTGGATGATAGTGCAAGAGAAGAGGCTGTTTTAACGCCCCTTGCAAACACTCTTCATAAGCCAATTGATTTAACACGAATTCTGGAGATAAAACCAAAAAAGGGAGAGGGAGCAGATGAATTTTTAGAACGATTCTCAGAATTATACATGAACCAATCAGGTGACTAAAGGGCCTGTCCCACCAGCATGCAACTCTATGCGATTAGCGCGACCTAACATGGTCGCTTGAGCCGTCCGGCGTCGCGGGGCCGGTCCCACTTCAATCGCCGGAGCTGTGCGGAATTGTGCGGAGTTCGTCCCGAGTTCGTCCCGACACCGCGCGGGGCTCCGAAAAACCGACTATGTCCAAAAATTCCGCACGGCAACGGCTTGCCGGCTCGCAGTCGCCTCGACATTTACACACCGCCTGACATCGTGCCTCCGTGAACTTATTTGTAAGTGCCTCCGTGACCCTCTATGTGTGTGGCTAAGTGGCCCTGTGTGTGTGTGTGTGCCTCGGAGCCCCTCTCTGTGTGCCCCTCTCTGTCCTGGCGAACTTACCTTGGACTTCGCTCCAAGTTCGCCTCACTTTGCGCCGCGTTGCGCCACTCACCCGACCTCCGCGCGGCCCCCGCTGCCGGTTTGATCGCGTTCATCGCATAGAGTTGCATGCTGGTGGGACAGGCCCTTTAATCTATCAAAATGGAGCAAGCTCCCCACAATATTGTGCCATTTTATTAAATTGTCTCCCCACTACGTAGCTGACTCAGTTAAGACTGATAACAGGGACTGGTCTGAGAACCGTGCCAGCCAAATGGCCAGAGCTGTGAGGCACTATTGGAGGGATGGTAGCAAACAGGAAGATTATCCTGTAACCAAAAGAGAAACTGAACGTGTGGTTAAGAAGAAGGGACCAAGCTCTGGCTCAGGACCATGAAGTCCTCAAATGTTAGCAAAGAATAGAATGGGAGAAATTAGAGTCCCAGACTACCCAGATTATTATTACAATTATACTCCCAATTTAGAACTAATTGTACTGGAACCAAGTCGTAAAAGAAATTCAACAACATTACCTAATCAATGTTGTACTTGTGGGGGAATGGGACATTGGGATTTGAGCCTGTCCGACAAGGGAGCGAGTGAGAGAGAGGGGTCAAGGAAAGAATTTCCAGGATCATGAGGAAATTCGGGATCCTAGAGGGTATAGAAACATCCAAGATCCCAGGAATTATAGGAGGTCCTTCAGTTCAGGAGACTACTGGGACCCAAGAAAACAGAGAGGGAGCTGGGCAGAATGTCAGGAACCAAGAAGACACACATTTACTCAAACCAACACGTTCTCTCAGTCCTGAATACCAACCTGTACAGGAATTGTGGACTTGGTAATATGACCCCTACCCTAGAACCCACTCAAGTAATTTACCAGAAAGAAAGAATTGGGTGTGCCATCATAGTAAAAACTGAAGATCACATAAGAAATAAATGTTAGCAATTCTAAAACTGCCCAAAAAAAAACACCTTAAAGCAAAGAACACTGTAAATTTGGGAGCTTGTCATCACTGTACACAATTAGGTCATTGGAGTAAGGAGTGCCCATCCAGAAGACAGAATATAGCAGAATGGATGTGAAATCAAGGAGCAATAAAGAAATTAAGAAAAGGAACACAGTCGCTGGTGTCAACAGAAAAAATAATCGAAGGGAACTTTGATTGGCACTAGGGAAAGGAGTACGGAATAGGAGCAATTATAAACTTGGTTAATAACTTGTTGCAAAGTTGTTGTGCCTCCAGGACAGTGTCATCTACAACATGCCACTATCCGGGGAGTGAGGTAAAAAAATATGTGGACCCTCAAGAACGGGCAGAAGACACGGCTCAGATAGGATATGTAGTCATCATTTCCATCCAGGTAGCACAAAGAAGAAGTGATACTGTCCTGTCCCTTTAATATATGCCACCTAGGAAGGCCAACAAACAAATAAGGTTACTCCTCGTTATTCCTACTCCTTCGGAATTAACATTGAGAAGGAAGAAGTAGATACATACCCTAGTGCCCAACTTTAACGTAACATAATATTTGACACCAGTGAAGGGAAAAGAAAAGAACAACGTCCAAAACTTTCTAAAGAAATACAGACAATATCTGAAGACTATTGGGGCAAGCTCTGATTTGAAAAATTAAATTTGGAAATTTGGAAATGAATACTCATCTGTGGTTCGGGGACACCTACTTTCCGCCTAAATTTTAATTATTAGAAATAAATTGATTTTAAAATGGCTTATGGGATATAGTTTTTTTTAAATAGTTGGAAAGTTGATTGTTGACTTGGCATCCTTTTCTTGTCTCACCCATAGGAGGATAATCAAAGATAGGACAGGACTACTTAGTAGCTATCAAGAAAGGGACAGATCCTAGTGCATATCAGAAGTTAAGAAACACCCTGGGAATGTAAGGTGGTGGTGTAGAATGATGAGGTAGATTGAAACTTTAAATAACGATTTCCCCTCGGAAGGTCAATACTAACCATCCAGAAAGTTACTCAGTGGTAAGAGGAGACTAGTTATAAGGAAGAACCCCTATTGTCTGTGAATTTGTTCAACAACCTAAGAAAAGGTTACATTGAATTAGAAGTACTAGGGAAATGGGTACTTATTGTCAGAAGTCGATGTATTTGACCAGTGAATCTAAATTTATCTAACCCTTGTTAATAAAACGGTTCCTATTATCAAGGTGTAAAGAAATTGTCCCTAGATTCAACATTCCTAATTGGCTATATAGTAATCTGCAACATATGGAAATTAATTGAATAATTAGAGCAGCTGGGAATTCCACAGCAATTGAATTGAATTGTGTTATCGACCACAAGCTGGGGAATGTAAAGGGTGAGACGGACCCTAGAACTCAAAATATTAAATTGAAGCTGAGACTGAATTTGGCTGAATTGTGGCATTCCCCATGGTTGTTTTGAGTAAGAGTCACGCCTGGAGGGAAATCTGGACTGAACCCAGCTGAAATTTATATGAGAAACCATTATCAGAAATGCATTGGAGAACACCGTGTGACTATGGAGAGAGCTGATTATATGTTAGTGTTGATCCTAGTATGGGAAAGATTATATTACAGGATAGTGATGGTATACGGAAAGAGGGCTTGTGATTGACAGTGGATGACAGGAATGTATGGGAAAGCATCTGTACATGAATGGTAACTTACTTTCAAGGATCTAACCCGCGGTGGTTAGGTATCGTACAGGAAAATTTATGTTGTGTTATCCAAAAATAAAGCTTAGTTGCTCAAGTGCGTGAATCAGTATGTTGTTGACTGAACTAGACTGGTGAGAAGCTTAGAAGAGCATAATTATCATTTTACTATGACCATCAGGAGGAAGGTAGAAGAGTCTGAAAACCATGATCACCAGGTTGAAGAACAGTTACGTCCCTGCATCAATCAGGCTTTTGTACACTGCACCACACTAACCTCAGCAATTATCATCTTCATCTTCATAGAGGATTTGAGTTCATTGTAGACACTCTTTTTTGAATTATTATAGCTAGTGCAATATTCATCCAATAACTACTTCTTATGTTCAAGGTTATGGTTATTAATTTATCGTATTTTTGATTGTTATATATTATCTGTGTGTTACAACATTTATGGGCCTTTGAAGCTCCAGCAAGTGTGAATATCATTGTTTCATCGTCGGTTACATATGACAACTAAACACTTTTGATTCTTGTGTAGGAAGGAACTGCAGATGTTGGTTTACACCAAAGATAGACACAAAATGCTGGAGTAACTCAGCAAGTTAGGCAGCATCTCTGGGCAAAAGGGATAGGTGATATTTCGGGTCATGACCCTTCATTGGACGGAAGACCCAACTCAGCCTGAAGAAGGGTCTCGACCCGAAATGTCACCTATTCTTCTTCTCCAGAGATGCTGTCAAACCCGCTTAGTTACTCCAGCATTTTTTATTAAGATTTGACTCTTAAATCTTGATATTCAGTCCATCCCTTGCTTAAAATGTCAGGCACCCTTGTGTAAGAGATCTTTTCAAACTGGACTGGATGCTGAAGTGTTGACTTATGAACGTTATTCGTGAGAACTTGCGAAACATAATCCAGACCCTAAAGCGGCTACATTTGTAATTTCAAACAGTGTTTCTGACGCTAGGCAGTTAAAAACAATGGGAACTGGTTTGTAAACCCTAATGCCAAACATCTGAATAAATATTAAGGGGAAAATATTCTTCCTCCATTCTTCAGCTTTTTGCATGGGAATTTTGCATCCATCAATTCTACTTTGGGAAATAATGCTCTATGATTAATGAGTGTTACGCAATGCATTGAGAGAGTCCTTCCCACAGGCATCACTCAGCCTGTGACCCATGGCAGGAGTGAAAGTTACTGAGCGGTTGGCACAGTAAAGCCTTTGTAAAGTTTGCTGTATTAGGTCTGTGTGTTATGGAGCTTTTTGTATTTTATACGTTTTTGTTTCAAGAAGTTATAAAGGCATTTAGAAGAAATACAGAGAATATCGAGTACAGAAACATACCCTTCAACCCATCATGCTAAAATAACCTAATCTCATCCGCATGCATGTGGTCCATATCCCTCCATTATCTGCCCATTCATGTATTGCCTCTTAAATATTGTTATTGTTATTGTATCTCTTTCTACCACCTCACCTATCAGTGTGTTCCAGGCACATTTTACTCTCTGAAGTCTGAAGAAAGGTCTCGACCTGAAACGTCACCCATTCCTTCTCTCCAGAGATGCTGCCTGTCTGGCTGCAGTTCAGTATTGATGTGGATAGAGAACTGGCTGGCAGACAGTAAGCAAAGAGTAGGAGTAAACGGGTCCTTTTCAGAATGGCAGGCAGTGACTAATGGGGTACCGCAAGGCTCCGTGCCTCGACCCCAGCTATTTACAATATATATTAATGATCTGGATGAGGAAATTGAATGCAACATCTCCAAGTTTGCGGATGACACGAAGCTGGGGGGCAGTGTTAGCTGTGAGGAGGGTGCTAGTAGGCTGCAAGGTAACTTGGATAGGTTGGGTAAGTGGGCAAATGCATGGCCGATGCAGTATAATGTGGATAAATGTGATGTTATCCACTTTGGTGGCAAATAGAGGAAAGTAGACTATTATCTGATTGGTGGCCGATTAGGAAAAGGGGACATGCAACGAGACCTGGGTGTCATGGTACACCAGTCATTGAAAGTAGGCATACAGGTGCAGCAGGCAGTGAAGAAAGCAAATGGTATGTTAGCATTCATAGCAAAAGGATTTGAGTATATGAGCAGGGAGGTTCTACTGCAGTTGTACAGGGTCTTGGTGAGCCCACACCTGGAGTATTGCGTACAGTTTTGGTCTCCTAATATGAGGAAAGACATTCTTGCCATAGAGGGAGTACAGAGAATGTTCACCAGACTGATTTCTGGGATGGCAGAACTTTCATATGAAGAAAGACTGGATAGTCACGGCTTGTACTCGCTAGAATTTAGAAGATTGAGGGGGGATCTTATAGAAACTTACAAGATTCTTAAGGTGTTGGACAGGCTAGATGCAGGAAGATTGTTCCCGATTGTGGGGAAGTCCAGAACAAGGGGTCACAGTTTAAGGATAAGGGGGAAGTCTTTTAGAACCAAGATGAGAAAAACATTTTTCATACAGATAGTGGTGAATCTGTGGAATTCTCTGCCACAGAAGGTAGTTGAGGCCAGTTCATTGGCTATATTTAAGAGAGAGTTAGATGTGGCCCTTGTGGCTAAAGGGATCAGGGGGTATGGAGAGAAGACAGGTACAGGATACTGAGTTGGATGATCAGCCATGATCATATTGAATGGCGGTGCAGGCTCGAAGGGCCGAATGGCTTACTCCTGCAACTATTTTCTATGTCTATGTTTCTATGTTTCAGTCTGAAGTCTGAGTTACTCCAGCTTTTTGTGTCTATCTTCGGTTTAAACCAGCATCTGCAGTTCCTTCTTACACAAACTCCCTGGTTAATCTCTTCCGCACCATCTCCAAAGCCTCCACATCCTTCGTCCAACTCACCTTTAAAATAAAAGCAGTAAATGCTGCAAATATGCACCAGGTTAGGCAGCATCTGTGGAGAGAAAAAGAGTTTTAATGTTCAAGTTGAATACCTACTATCAGAATGGATCTTTCAGATGAAAGTTCATGAATATGAAACTTTCACTTTGCTCCTCTCCATTTTCCATAGATACTCTGAGCTGCTGCATATTTCTTCCACTTTCAAATTTTATCTCAGCTTTTCAGCATTTGTGTTTTTTGTTGCTTTTACCTCACTTTTGATGTGCAGTCATTGTAAGTTGGGTTAGTAAACACAATAAGCAGTATACACTAACTGCAAATGGATAATAGTCATGAGATTTTCTGCGTCTTCCACTAAAATTACCAAGCCAACCCATTGCCGTTTTCAGGGAAATTAATTTCTGTCAGAGACACAAGGCACTGCAAATGCTGGAATCTGAAGCAAAGCACAAAGTGCTGGAGGACCAATGAGTTAGGCAGCATCAGGGGAGGGAATGGACAGGCAACATTTTGTGTTGGAACCCTTCTTCAAACCGAATGATTATTCAGGCTATTTCTGACTGAATTGGCTGAGTAAAGAATGTTAGATAGACCTCATTCACCTTCTTCAAGTAGACCACATGATTGTACGGAATTTCCTCAGTGAACGGATAGGTCTGGATTAAGATTGCACCAGAACCATGGCACAGTGGCACAGTGGTAGAGTTGCTGCCTTACAGCGCCAGAGACCCAGAGTCGATCCTGACTATGGGTGCTGTCTTTACTGAGTTTGTATGAAGTTTATACGTTCACCCCTTGACCTGCGTAGGGTTTCTCCGGGACCTCCAGTTTCCTCCCACACCCCAAGACTGGAAATGGGTTCAGTCAGTTAGTCTTGAAGGTTGGAAGATGTGTGTCACAGGCAGGTGGAACATAAACAACAAACCAGCTAGCATTACCACACAGTAAATAGGAGCAAAGGGACTCTTTGATTTAATAGTAATTGTTCTTGATTTTATGTGGAGTTACGTGAAAAAGGCCCACCAGGCCACATGCAAACCAAACTTCTAAGCAGCGGTATTAAATCACAAATAAACAACACCGAAGTACATAGTAAGATCAGTGACTCGAGAACTACCATATGATCCTTTATGATAGAGGGTTGGGCATGGCGGGCACGTAATCACCAACGTAACTCCTCATAAAATCAAGATCAAACTTCAAACTGGTAAGTTCTCATTTAATCTTACTATTTTACTTCGGAGTCACGTGAGTGATTCCGTGAAGAGTTCAAAGCTTTGTGATTTCATGCCGCAGATTACAAATCTCGGCATCCCACTGCATTGATTAACTCGAAAGAGAAATAAATGCATTAGTAGTAACATTGCATTCAATGTAGAAATAGGGTTTATTTAACAATGTAAACAAACACCAGTACCCCTTAAATTTAGGTACTTAAAATGGCATAGGCAAACAGTCCTGGATTGACAATCGGCCGATGATAAAAATTCTGAAACATCAGCTCACTTGCCCATCCGGCGGCCGCCAAAATATGGTCAAAGGGCACGTCCCTTGCCTTGGCCGCCGACGTAGCTGCTGCCCTAGTGGAATGAGATGTAAACACACTATCTAAATGATACGCTGACGTTGATACTGACCTGGTGGAATGAGAAATACAATCGTCAGTGTTAATATCTGTATAACCCAGAACCTGCTGCAGGCACCATGAAAAAAGTCTGAACCGACCTTCTTGTGTAGTTGTTTGTTAACTAATAAACAATGCTGATTCTTAGGATTCTGGTGGCCTAGATAACATAGAAGTGAGACCGTGGGGTGTTCAAATGATCTTCAATCATGCCACCCCTAGTCTACTCTGGTTGTGTAGACCAGAATGTAAATGTAATGGCACCTGCAGCCAATTCCATCCTATCTAGCCACAACGTTTGCAATGTTTGCCGTCGTTGTGCTGATATAAGTGTCATAACTAAGGATGTAGCTGGAACCCCTTGGTGAAGTAATGTTCACACATTTTCAATAACCAACTGCATAATCCTGTAGTAGGAGAACTTGTGTCAACATCTTTTAACAACTCGATATCCGGGTTGGATCCGAGAGCGTAGTTCCCTTATGTTGCAGCTGTAGTATCTCTATAACTGAATTATTGTCAATACCATTTAAAATGAGCTGCAAAATGTCAGTAATCTGTACTGTATTAAATGTAACATTAACATTTAACAAAACACTTCTGATCTCCTCAATAGGAATGTACTGCTTTTTGGGTGCTATCCCTGCACACTGCAGTGAGCACCTTCATGGCTTGATGTGACAACCTGAGGAAAAAGTTAATCCATTCAAAACGGATTGACTTTTGTTTATTGTTTATTGTTTTACTGTGCAAAAGCCGGTCTCCTGAACCACAGTTTGAAACAGCAAGTTCTTGTTTTTTGGCATAACCGTATACCATTGTGCCATAATGTCTGATGATGCAGGCAACATGGACGTTCGGCCAGTCCGACAGTACGAACCCAAGCGAGGTCTTGCTGACTGTTTTAAGACCCGGCTAATGAGGCAAAAAATGAGGAAGACATAAAGACCATTCTTCCTATTGAAGTGAGAAAGTATTTCTCCGCACTGCTGTGCCACATATTTTTTGCAATGAGTGAAAAACATGCATTAACAAGATGAATATTCGATGAAGTATTGAACCATGCTTTCATCATACTTCGAGATCCAACACTTATTCTGTGTTATCATCGATCTGAACTGGATGATACACCAGTGGCAAGCAGATTAATTACAGGATATTTTTCCCTTGATTATCATGTGACTAACATATGTCACCATCGTAGAGTAGCAACTTGAATTGGAGCATGTAGATTATGTTTATTCGCTCAAAACCCCTTACTCATGGGTGCATTTAGTGTATATATTTAGTTGATACCAACAACTGAAGAATTGGTAACATGCAATCTCCACTACCTTTGAGTAGGTGATGGTATTTGGAACTTCGCATCTTAGAGTTCTAAACATCAGTTCATAATAACTGAATTCAACCGACCACACTACTGTAGCGAGTTTCAAGTTCAAGTTCAATGAGTTATTGTCATGTTCGGCAATGCTGAATACTGTTACTTCATCATTGTGGCTGAAGTAGCCTCAGCTGACAATAGCACAAGGTTGTTAGCAATGATCTAATTGCTACTTACACAATATCAGTTCCTTGATTTGCTCAGCTGCAACACAGCTGCTATATTGCCAATTAGTCTTAATGAAATAACTCAGTTTTGTAACAGATTGCTATAACCCCAATCTCTCGCCACAAGGCGGAGACAAGGCTAATAATAATTAAAGGTAAATTAAAGGTAAATCCCAATGACCAACAAACAGTTTATCCCATACTGCAAAGCTTTACTGTTATAGTACAGTTATATTGTCTTTGATAACTTTTGTAATGGGATTTGTATAACATGTATCTTTGACCTTATAAATCTGTTGTCGCCAGGAATACGTTTTTACATTTGGAGAGTTCATATGCCCGATACTCTCCATTCTTCATAATAACATGCCAATCCTGCCTTATTGCATGGGTGGTTTGCATGAGAACTTTTGCCCAATTTCCAAACCCTGGCCATAATCCAAACTTACTTGGAATGCTCCGGGTGTGCCTCAACCAAATATTTTTACCCTTTGTGTGTTGTACAAACAAATGTAAATATTACAACTTGTGAACAGTGCACTACCCAAATTTCGGAAGTGCTAGACCCATTTAGTTGAGCATGATTGGAAGGTGCATGGAATTTCTGAGCTATCATGCTTCCCCCAGCTCCAGTGAATCATAGGCCCGCACATTTTACACATGAAGCAGCCCTGTCAGGCACTGCTGGCGCGGCCAGTCCCATAGGCCCGTGCTATTGCTGTAGCTTTTACTTAAAGAAAAAACACTATAAAATACATACTTTTTATTATAAGGAGAAACCCTTTATAGCCCGACTCACCTGAGTCCAAATAGGGCTCAATGAGTCCCAGTAATTTCTTGACTGGGGACCAACATCTGTGAGCCACTGACCCCACTGTCAGTGGCTCCAGCGTTGCTTCCTTGCCGTTCCAATGGCATCGCACAGGCTGGGAGTCGCTGACCCCCCTGTCAGCAACTCTGCTTAAATTTCTTGCCATTTTTAAGGCATCCCTGCAGGCTGGGGAGCCGCTAACTGCACTGTTAGCGGCTCCTTATCTCGCAACCCGATCAATTTTGCCAGTTTATCCGCATTTGCGGTCGGACTGGAATTTCCCCACAGTCCATAACCGGCAACTTGTCGAGCTGCAAAACTGGTAGGAAAAACCTCTGCAAAAAGAGGCTTCTGCCTAAAAAACCCCTGGTAAGTAAAAAACCAAACTTACCTTTTAAGTTTAACTTACCACCGGCAGGAGCTGTGTCCTGCCAGACTGGTGCTTGCGCCAATACGGCTGACGTACTGGTGCGCATGCGGTCTGGCGGGCCTTCTTCACGGAATCACTCACGTGACTCCGAAGTAAAATCAGGCACTCACCTGTGCCCAGATAGCAGCTTTGGGTCTCCTAGCCATGGTAAAGCAGATAAGGTGGGTGCAAAGGCAGTTCCTTTGTTAGATCTGGCTCAGAAAATAAGAGCAGGGAGGTTGTGGTGGAAAAGTGCAAAGCACCAGTTTGGACCACAGTTGGAGCACTATGTCAAGTTCATGTCTCCAGACTGTAGGAAAAATGTAATAACGCAGGAGCGGTCGCCGAAGAAATTCATAAGTACATCGTCAGAGCTGAAGGATTTTAACTATCAACAAAGAATTGACAGGCTGGTTGCTTTCTTTGGAGCAGAGAGGGCTGACTGGAGATTTTACTGGGGTGTATTAAGTCACAGTGGCCCATGGTAAAGGAGCTTCAGTAAGGTGGTTACTTACTGAGGGTGTTGATTTAAAATGATTGCTGGTGGTTACAAAGAGGATTTAGAGGAGAAATCTCATTCATCCAGAGGATGAAGCTGGCTGCTTGACGAACTGATTGAACTTGAAATTCTCCCCACAAGCCGCTGATTAGGAGTTGGGATAATTAATCATCAGATGGAATGAACACTATGCAGAGTAATTTTCTACAATTCTTTAATCCTGGTGGTTTTACTCCTCTCATGCTCATTATACTACCGCAAGCCTTCCCTCCCCCTCCTGAATCATCTGTGAATCAACCCCTCCTTACCTGAATCCACTAAACAGATGTCAGTTCTGGTCCCGTCCATTCCCCTCACCTCGCTCTAACAGGTTATGTTCGTTCCGCTCCATCAGCCTGAAGGAGGGTCCAGACCCAAAATCCCATCTGTCCATTTCCCTCCATTGAGGCTGCCTGACCTGCTGAGTTCCTCCGACAATCAGCTTTTTTACTGTTGTCCAGGTCACAGGGGCGTACAGTGTGGAAACAGGCCCTTCAGCCCAACTTGCCCACAACCTGCCTCCCTTTGGCCCATTTCCCTCTAAACCTGTCCTATCCATGTACCTGTTCAAATATTTCTTATACTATATATAGTCTCTGCCTCAGGGCTTGCTCTTCTTGCGAAAGGGCATCTTCATGAACTGAGAAATGGCAAATTGGATATGATGTTATCCATTGATCAGTGAAACAAAAACATAGAAACTAGGTGCAGGAGTAGGCCATTCAGCCCTTCCAGCCTGTCTGTCTTTTTAAAAAAATGTTGTCTAGTTAAATGTAGTTGTTCTCGTTTTTTTTGTACTGTTTCTAACTGTGTATATGTGGGGGGTGGGGGAGGGAGGGGGAAACTTTTAAAATCTCTTCCCTGTACGGGAGACCCGACCTTTTCCCTGTCCGTTCTCCGTTGTCGTTGGGGCCTAGCACCGTGGAGCGGCCTCCGACCGGGACGACCTGGGGGCTCCAGTCACGGAGCCTGTGGAGCTACGGATTTACCATCGTGGGGCTGGCCGGCCTCGGAGTGTGTGGAGCGGTGGTGGCTCGCTGCTGCGGCCCGACTCCGGAGGTCCAGCTCCAGCTGAAGATTACTGTCAGTAGACTGTCGGGATATCGGGAGCTCGCGGGTCCGGGTGAGAGACCGCTTTCTGGAGCTCTTGCAACGCAACATCTCCCGCTCGTGTTGCGGGGTTGGATCGACCCAGAGCGGGGCCGTACATCGCCCGGCACGGCTTCAATGGCCGCGGGACATTTCAGCGCCCGCCGGGGGCTCCAACTTTGTGACTTTTAGGCCTAGAGCGGGGCCATACATCGCCAGGCGTGGCCTCAATGGCCGTGGGACTTAACATCGCCCACCTGGGGCTTGGACATCGGGAGAGAAATGGTGCAGGGGAGAGAGAAGAACTTTGCCTTCCATCACAGTGAGGAGGAGATTCACTGTGATGGATGTTTGTGTAAATTGAATTGTTTGTATGTTTTGTAGGAATTGTTTTGTTTGTATGGCTGTAGAAACAGAGTTTTGTTTGAGCCTCTCTGAGGTTCGAATGACAAATAATAAAATCTAATCTAATCTAATCTAATCTTCTCTATCCCAGTAGAGTGTTGCCATACTCCTGATTCTCCATTAGCAAGTGCACAGAAATAGTCCACACAGCCCACATGCAAGAGACTAGCTCTCCACTTCCCAGATTTATTTATATTACTGATTAACCAAAGACGTAAAGGTTTGTAGGCTAATTGGCTTCGTAAGAATTGCAAATTGTCCGTAATGTGTGTAGGATATACAGATACAGACATAGACAATAGATACAGGAGTAGGCCATTCAGCCCATCAAGCCAACACCGCCATTCAAGAAGATCTATTCTATTCTATCATGGCCGATCATCCACAATCAGTACCTCGTTCCTGCATTCTCCCCATATCCCTTGATTCCGCAAGCCTTAAGAGCTCTAACTAACTCTATTTTGAATGCACCCAATGAATTAGCCTCCACTGCCTTCTGAGGCAGAGAATTCCACAAATTCACAACTCTCTGGGTGAAAACGTTTTTCCTTATCGCAGTTCTAAATGGCCTACCCCCTTATTCTTAAACCATGGTACCTGGTTCTGCACTTCCCCAACATTGGGAACATGTTTCCTGCCTCTAGCATGTCCAATCCCTTAATAATCTTATATGTTTTTATAAGATCCCCTCTCATCCTAAATTCCAGTGAATACAAGCCCAGTCGCTCCATTCTTTCATCATATGACAGTCCCGTCATACCGGGAATTAACCTCGTGAACCTACGCTGCACTCCCTCAATAGCACAAATGTCCTTCCTCAAATTAGGAGACCAAAACTGGGGCCAGGGCCCTGTACAACTGCAGAAGGACCGCTTTGCTCCAATACTCAACTCCACTCGTTATGAAGGCCAACATGCCATTAGCTTTCTTCACTGCCTGTGGTACCTGCATGCTTACTTTCAGTGACTGATGTACAAGGATACCCAGGTCTCATTTTACATCCCCTTTTCCTAACCTGACATCTCAGATAATAATCTGCCTTCCTGTTCTTGCCACCAAAGTGGATAATCTCACATTTATCCACATTATACTCTATCTCCCATGCATCTGCCCACTCACCAAACATGTCCAAGTCAATTTGCATCCTCATAGCATCCTCTTCACAGTTCACACTGCCACCCAGCTTTGAGTCATCTGCAAATTTTCTAATGTTACTTTTTATTCCTTCATCTAAATCATTAATGTGTATTGTAAATAGCTGCGGTCCCAGCACTGAGCCTTGCGGCACTCCACTAGTCACTGCCTGCCATTCTGAAAGGGACCCGTTAATCCCTACTCTTTGTATCCTGTCTGTCAACCAATTTTCTATCCATGTCTATCAGTGTCTCCGGCTTTGGACGAGGCGTTGCTGTGCTGTGAGCAACCTGGTCGTGGGTGTTGGAGAGCCGGAGCGGAGGGAGGGATGGGAGCAGAAGCAGCGGCGAGGGCAGATGCGGATGGGGAGCCGGGGCTGGCGAGTGTTTGCTGGGCGAATTCAAGGGATATGGGGAAAAAACAGGATAGGGGGAAAAACAGGGTACTGATTTTAGATGACCAGCCATAATCATATTGAATGGCAATGCTGGCTCGAAGGGCCGAATGGCCTAATCTTGCACCTATTTTCTAAGTGTCTATTTAACTTGCTCATGCTTGAGTATATGGCAATAAATCTCGACCACTTGATTTTGAAGCATTCATGCATGGTGAAGGTATAATGTAGTCATAGAGTGATACAGTGTGGA
The DNA here is from genome assembly GCA_963514005.1 of Raja brachyura. The sequence goes on along the minus strand of OY740792.1, from coordinate 18,186,634 downwards.
AACAGGTCCTTCGACCCAACTTGCCCAACGTGTTCTAGCTACACTAGTCCCACCTGCCTGTGCTTGGTCCATGTCCCTCCAAACTTGTCCTATCCATGTACCTGTCTAACCGTTTCTTAAATGTTGGGATAGTCCCTGCCTCAACTGCCTCCTCTGGCAGCTTGTTCCGTACACCCACCACCCTTTCTGTGGAAAAAGTTACCCCTCAGATTCCTATGAAATCTTTTCCCCTTCACCTTAAATCTGTCCTCTGGTCCTCGATTCACCTACTCTGGGCAAGAGACTCGGTGCATTGAAATGTATATTTCTAATAACCATATAACCATATAACAATTACAGCATGGAAACAGGCCCTCTCGGCCCTTCCAGTCCTTGCCGACCATTTATTTCCCTCGTCCCATCTACCTGCACTCAGACCATACCCCTCCATTCCCTTCCCATCCATATACCTATCCACTTTACTTTTAAATGTTAAAATCGATCCTATCTCCACCACTTCTGCAGGAAGATCATTCCACACAGCCACCACTCTCTGAGTAAAGAAGTTCCCCCTCATGTTACCCCTAAACTTCTGTCCCTTAATTCTCATGTAATGCCCTCTTGTTTGAATCTTCCCTACCCTCAATGGGAAAAGCTTATCCACGTCAACTCTGTCTATCCCTTTCATCATTTTAAAGACCTCAATCAAGTCCCCCCTTAACCTTCTGCGCTCCAAAGAATAAAGACCTAACTTGTTCAACCTTTCTCTGTAACTTAGTTGCTGGAACCCAGGCAACAGCAAATAACACATTTTAGATTTCTCGAAAGTTTTACTTTTATAAAAGGAACGTTTCCACAAACATATACCCCCTTTATTCATATCATGGTTTGATGATACTAAATTCAAATCAAAATGAAATTTAAATCAAAAGGAGAACGCATACTTTCAAAATACTTGGATTTTTTCCCCGAGCAAAATATAATTTGTATGACTTAGCAAAATCAGGAAATGTTATGATTATTTCTTGTCCCTTTTTCCAACTACAAACAAAAAAAAATAGCCCTTGAAATTATAACACATTTAAAAGTTTTTTTGTCAAATGTTCTGTACCGTGGAAGGCACTGCCGCCTGCTCCTATCTCTCACATGGGCCCTGGATTATCTTAAAAATACTTCAAACAAAAAACATTGAAATCATACTTCTACAATGCACTAATACATCAAATTTCAAGAAGTCCCTACCGTGGCTGGGGGGGTGACTCCCTCCCACACCCTCCCCCGCTCGGTTGCTCTGCTCCTTCGCCAGGTACTCCCGAGACCCGTGATCAGTGATTGCTCAGTCCCCCCACTTTCAAAAACACTCTGCAGCCCCTGTATCCACTGGCTCTGCCTTGTCCATTTTACTTGTTACATCCTCAAAAAATTCCAGAAGATTAGTCAAACATAATTTCCTCCTACGTAAATCCATGCTGACTCGGACCAATCCTGTTACTGCTATCCAAATGCGCAGCTATCACGTCTTTAATAAACAACTCCAGCATCTTCCCCACCATCGATGTCAGGCTAACTGGTCTATAATTCCCTGATTTCTCTCGCCCTCCATTCTTAAAAAGTGGGATAACATTAACTACCCTCCAATCCACAGGAACTGATCCAGAATCTATAGAACACTGGAAAATGACCTCCAATGCATCCACGAATTCTAGAGCCACCTCTTTGATCATATTGAATGGCGGTGCTGGCTCAAAGGGCTGAATGGCCTACTTCTGCACCTATTGTCTATATTCAATTGTCTACCCTGGGATGCAGACCATCAGGCCCTAGGGATTTATCAGCCTTCAGTCCCATCAGTCTACCCAACACCATTTCCTGACAAATGTGAATTCCCTTCAGTTCCTTCGTCACCCTAGGTCCTCTGGTCACTAGTACATCTGGGAGATTGTTTGTGTCTTTTTGTTCCCCATAATAAATTTACCTGTTTCTGTCTTAACTATTTTTTTTTCCTCTTCACATACCTAAAGAAGCTTTTACTATCCTCCTTTATATTCTTGGCTAGCTTACCTTCATACTTCATCTTTTCTCCCCTTATTGCCTTCTTAGTTACCTTCTGTTGATCTTTATAGGTTTCCAAATCCTCTGGCTGCCCGCTCATCTTTGCTGTGGTATACACCTTCTCTTTTATTTTTATACTGTCCTTGACTTCCCTTGTCAGCCACGGTCATCTCTTACTCCCTTTAGAATCTTTCTTCCTCTTTGGCTGTGTTAGTGTGCGGGGATGGCTGGTCATTGCGGACTCGGTGGGCCGAAGGGCCTATTTCCAGATTGTATCTCTAAACTAAACTAAACTAAACTAAACCAGTTTTTCATCATCTGTTGTAATTCTTTAAAAAAATTCACAACCAGAAACTTTGGTAGCTTGGTGTTGCGAATTTGAAGTTTGCCACTGGATGTCAGTGTAGACATACCGATAGGAACTGGCCTTTTCCCAGTGTCACTGTGCCGATCGAATGGTATTTAAACTATACAGTGGGAGGAACCCTAACATTTGCAGGGCTTTGGACATGATCGTCCATTATTGTTAAGCAAGCATCCAAATGCCCTCTCCATTCTCAGCCAATTATCATTTTAAGGTAGGCGGCACATATTATAAGTTGCACAGCGAGTCAGTGGGAGACAACAGTTTATGCAACTTAAGGGCAAAGCCAATCGTGCACTTGATCAACCCTCCAAATTTACATGCCATTTACAGCACAAACACAAGCCACCCACCTCCTTATGATATAAACCTCCTCTTGTACCTTTAGTTTAGTTTAGAGGTACAGCATGGAAACAGGCCCTTTGGCCCACCGAATCCGTGCCGACCAGCGATCCCTGTATGCTAACATTATCCTACACACACGTGGGACTATTTACATTTATACCAAACCAATTAGCCTACAGACCTGTACGTCTTTGGAGTGTGGGGGGAAACCCGAGATTCTCAGTGAAAAGCCACACAGTTCATGGGGAGAACGTACAAACTCTGCACCGACAGCTAACATAGTCAGGATCGAACCTGGGCCTCTGGCGCTGTAATGCAGCAACTCTACCACTGTGCCGTCTATACTTGTATTCATATCACGCTGTTTTATTCCAAGCCATTATTTTTGTAAAAGAAAATTCAACCACTTTAAGGGTGACTAATAGTGCTTTAACCATTGTCACGCGCATTGTTCCAGTGTGGCTGTATGATTGTTCCATTCAAAGTATCCATATTAAATCGGAGGGAGGTGGAAATTCAATTCATGGAAAACCAGACCTGGATCACAATTATTTTAGTGCAACTCAGTTCCTTATCTGCATGAGCAAATTGACAATGAAATGCTCTGTCTGCTACACTGAATGTTAACCAGCTGAAGATTGATTTAATAAGCCTGGAGGGAAGAGGGAAATGTCTGCTTCATTCAGCATAAGCAGGTGTACCAGGCCCACCTACATTGAACCGGAAAAAAAGTATTCAGGGGAAAGTAAACTTTCCAGTCAGCAAGGGGCAGCACCGTGGTGCAGCAGTAGTGTTGCGCCTTACCCAGAGACCCAGGTTCGATCCTCACTATGGGTGCTGTTTGTACAGAGTTTGTACGTACACCCCATGACTTGGTGGGTTTTCTCCGGGATCTCCGGTTTCCTTCCACACTCTGAAGATGTACATGTTTGTAGGTTAATTGGCGTGGTATAATTGCAGTGTATAGGATAGTGCGTGCAGGATAGTGCAAGTGTGCGGGGATCGCTGGTTGGTGTGGCTCCGGTGGGCCGCTGGGCGTGTTTCTGCGCTGAATCTCTAAATTTAACTCAAAAAAACTAAACAGTCCAAACCAGCTGACTAAGCGATATCACCTTGTTATTATCAGCATCACTGTTCATGGTCATTGGGTTGCCAACTCTCCCAGACTGTTCCTGAATCTAGGTGGTTGAGGAACTAGTCCTTAGGATGCTGTCGTGAACAACTTGGAAGCTAAATCACAGGATGCTCAACAAAAAGTGTCTCTTTACAGTCAGAAATAATGACATGAAATTACGGATAACGCACCTGCTGAGTTATGCCAGCACTCTGTGTCCTCTTGTGTAAACCAGCATCTGCAGTTCTTTGTTTCTACATTTATCTCATAGTTGTGTGCAAAAGCTTTCTCCCTACCTCCTACACTCCAACAGGAACTATGCTTTAGCACCACTTCAGAACAGGAAGTTACCCTATAAATGGAATTTTATTATTTAGGATCAGGGTTCCAAACATTAAAGGGAAAATTGTGAGGATTCTGCCATTGATAACGAAAATGGATAAAGAAATACGGAGGAAGTATTATTCAAGGAGACATGGGTTATACGCTGGGACATTAGGTGGGGAATACAGGCTCTTAGAAAGAGAGTGAGGATTTTACAATGCATTTTAAAGTTGGAGGCAAATGTAGGCTGGCAGGAACTGAGGTGACAAGATCCAGCAAGGGATTTGTGTGGCACTGATCTGTAAGCAAACATTTGGCATTGATGTCCAAGCCTGAATGTGCATTAAGAATGCCTTAATTTATGAATGGATACTTCTGGCAAGCAACCTTTCCCATTGAAAGCACCGAACAGAAATCACATGCATGCCTCCCGTGGTTCTTGGCTCAGTGGAGTTTGTCCTGTAAAATTGCCTGGAGAGAGTGTATACACAGTAGTTCAAATTGCCAGACATAGTCTGAGCAGGAATAGCGATGGCACCAACCAGGAAGGTAGTGCCAGTGTAGCAAAAGCATGCATGCAGGAGATGAAATGGGTGAACTTTTCAACAGCAGACTCTTGATCGCAACTGAAAAAAACATATACAATTCTTAATGGATTGGATAGGCTAGATGCAGGAAAAAGGTGCAGGAAATGTAGGAAAGTATATGCAGGAAAGTAGTAGGGGGCGCTGAAGAGTATGGCTGCCCTGCCAGCAGCTGTTAGTCTTTTTTTTTTAGTTTTAGTTAGTTGAAAGTGTTTGTTTTGGAGGGCTTTTAGTATTTTTATGTGGGGGGTGGGGGGGGGGGGAGGGGGAAATTATTTTTCTCAGTCCCTACCTGATCGGAGATGCGGCTTTTCTCTGGGCCGTATCTTCCCCCTTTCCTCGCAGCCTACCGGCAGTCTGGAGTGGCGTTTCCTGCCAGGACCGGCCGGGACTTCAGCTTCGGGGCGGCGCCACAGCGCTGGAGCACCATCAGGGAGCGGGCGATGCCTTGCCCGGGTCGCCATGTGGTGGGCTCCGAAGGGCTGGGACCGCCGACTGCAACATCGCGGTCTGCGGTCTGTGGAGCTTCCAGCCACGGGCGGAGCTGAGCTTTAAACACCACGGAGCCTGGGATCTCATGACGAGATTGCCAGAGTCGGAGCTCCGACCGGCGCGGCCCGTGGACTTCGGGAGCTGCGAACTCCGGAGAGGAAGCGGCCGCTCCAGACACTCCGGGCCGCTGAGAGTGTTCACCCGACGCCAGAATCCATCATCCGGCGAGAGGGCCTGAAGCATCGGCCGGCCGTAATGGCGACTGCGGAGGCCTCAATAGGCCCGACTATGAGTGAACTGGGGATGGGACTGGACTTTGCTGCCTTCCCCCACAGTGGGAACCATTGTGGGGGGATGTTTTTATGTTTATTGTTAAATTCTTTAATGTTGTGTATTATCTTTATTCATGTGCCTCATTGGCAAGTCAAATTTCACTACACCAATTGGTGTATGTGATAATAAATGTCCTTTGTCCTTTAAAAATGTTCCTGATGTTGTGGGAGTCCAGAACTAGCGGTCACAGTTTAAGAATAAGGGGTAGGCCATTTAGGACTGTGATAAGGAAAAACCTTTTCCACCAGAGAGTTGTGAATCTGTGGAATTGTCTGCCACAGAAGGCAGTGGAGGTCAATTCACTGGAAGTTTTCAAGATAGTTAGATATAGCTCTGACGGCTAACGGAATCAAGGGATGTGAGGAGAAAGCAGGAATGGGGACTGATTTTGGATGATCAGCCATGATCATATTGAATGGCGGTGCTGGCTCGAAGGGCCAAATGACCTTTTTTCTGCATCTATTTTCTCTGTTTCTATGTTTCTATGTTTCTAAAATCACAGCTAAACATCATTTAAACAATGGCTGCAAAATGCTGTTCATCTTTTTTTGTAGTTTTAACAAATGGTCCATTCTTGCACAGTTCATTCATCTGTTCTATTCATGAGTGTTGATTGTCCTGCTCAATGTTCTACGCATTTCACGTTTTAGTTTGGCCTCCAACAAAGGCAACATATTTGCTCTCACCTCCCAACACTCCATGTCGGGTCAAATATGTGAACATGCAGCAGGTACGCATGCACTGTTCTCTGTGTTTCACAACACAGTTTAGTTTAGTTTAGTTTAGTTTGGTTTAGTTTATAAATATCACGCGTACCAAGGTAAGGTGAAAAGCTTTTTTGTTGTAAGCTATCCAGTCAGCGAAAAGACTATACATGATTACAATCAAGCCTTCCGCAGAGTACAGATACAGAATAAAGGGTATAACCTATAGTGCAAGATAAAGTCCAGTAAAATCCGATTAAAAATTGTTCGAAGTTCTCCCATGAGGTAGATGGGACATGAGGAACACATTCTAGTTGGTGAGAGGTCAGTTCAGTTGCCTGATAACAGCTGGAAAGAAACTGTCTGTGAGGAAACGTTTCTATGTTAAAAGATAATCAACCTGAAAGTCTATTCTGATAGAATCTATTTATTAATCTCCTCTTGTTACCAATTCACCAGCCCATGAAATCATTCATTTCAGACCTTTGGATAATATCAAACAAAACCATCTGCTAGATCTTTTTATTCAGCCTTCTTTGTACAGTGATTGTTTGTGGATTATATTTAGAACCAGATATTTCTTGAAATATATGCTAACATTGGAGAAGTTCACACACGATAAGCAGTTTGGATGGGGGCAAGTAAGGTGGATGGTCCACTTCCAGGCTTCTGTGACTTGTCATTAAGCTGAATTAGTGCAGAGAAGATTAACGAGGATGTTGCCAGGACTGAGCTATAGAGAGTGATTGGGCAATAGACAATAGACAATAGACAATAGGTGCAGGAGTAGGCCATTTGGCCCTTTGAGCAAGCACCGCCATTCAATGTGATCATGGCTGATCGTCCCCAATCAGTACCCCGTTCCTACCATCTCCCCATATCCCCTGACTCCGCTATTTTTAAGAGCCCTATCTAGCTCTCTCTTGAAAGCATCCAGAGAACCTGCCTCCACCGCCCTCTGAGGCAGAGAATTTCACACTCACCACTCTCTGTGAGAAAAAGTGTTTCCTCGTCTCCGTTCTAAATGGCTCACTCCTTATTCTTAAACTGTGGCTCCTGGTACTGGATCCCACCAACATCTGGAAGATGAATGAACAATCTTTTACCCTGGGTAGGGGAATCAAGATCCAGAGGACATAGGTTTAAGGTGAGAAGGGGAAAGATTTAACAGGAACCTGAGGGGCAAATTTTTCACTCAGAAGGTGGTGGGTAGATACCAGGCACGTGCCGTCAGGGTAGGCAAGGTAGGCACTGCCTACCCTGACTAAAATTATGAAATGGCAATTTTTAAATATAAATAGTAAAGGCATGGGAGAATTATGCCTGTCTAAGAGATCGATCTCTTAGGTAGGCATAATTCTCCGTGCCTTTCACCCGCAGCGCTTGTAACACGGGAAGCTCTGTGCAGCCCCCGTGCCGTCAGCGCTGCCTGAGCCGTCAGATTCAATGGGAGCTGAAGGCAGCAGAAATTCTGCCTTTGCAGCACTGCGCATGTGCATCATCTTTCTGCGCATGCGCATCGCGAGTTTCTTGGCGGGATGTTCAAATATGGATTGCCATTATTTTAATAGTATCTTAGCAAACAAATGGAGAATGGACTTAATGTACCAATAATGTGGTAAGTGCATTTCTTTGTGCTTTATGTTTTTAAATACTGTAGTTCCCAGGGTGGGGGGAGAGCTCCGTTCACAGTGTTTGGGCAGTCTGGCGTTGTGAAGGAGGGGATCGGGGTCAGTAACCCACTTGCCACGCTCCGGTCTGAGTGCAGGTGAGATGGGACTAGGTGAGAGTAAAAGTGTGTGAGGGGTGAGAAGTCCATGCCGGGTGCCGGCCGGCCGCAGCCGCTGTTCAGATTGTTGGGAGACGGAGCTCAGGATTCGCCTCTTGAGCTGCTTTGGTGCCCAGGCGTAAGTTGAGGTGGAAGGTGGTTGGGGGTGCGGGGGGGGGGGGGCTCGTCTTCTGAAGAAGGATCTCGACCCGCTGAATTACTCCAGCAGTGTTAAAGAAGGAACTGCAGATGCAGTTTTCTGCAGATGCAGAAAATCGAGCGTACACAAAATTCTGGAGAAACTCAGCGGGTGCAGCAGCATCTATAGAGCGAAGGGATGGGTGACAGGAGGGTCTCGACCTGCTGAAATTCTCCAGCATTTGGATCTAAACATCACCCATCCCTTCCCTCTAGAGATGCGGCCTGTCCCACTGAGTTACTCCAGCTTGTGTGTGTCTATCGTTGAATGGGTGACGTTTCGGGTCGAGACCCTTCTTCGGACTGAAAATAAAACTTGCCTCGCGTGAAGCGGCTTGTAAATTAAAACATAAAAACAAGAAATGCTAGACTCATTTATGTGCTCCTATTCATTTACCTGGCCTGTTGCTGTCCTCCCTCGTCCACCGTGAGCGCTGGACAACTCACTGGGTGCAAAACTCCGCTGCATTCCGGGCGGAGGGCGATGATCACCCGACTGACCGGCAAGTAGAGGCGGCGGGTCGGTCAAGCCCGGCTCCCCGCCACCGGGATAAACGCCACTACTGGAGTAAACTCAGCGGGATCTCTGGAGAAGTCTGAAGTAGGGTCTCGACACGAAATCTCACCCATCCCATCTCTCCAGAGATGCTGCCAGTCCCTCGGAGTTACTCCAGCATTGTGTGTGTCTATGGGTTACACAAAAAGCTGGCGAAACTCAGCGGGTGCAGCAGCATCTAAGGAGCGAAGGAGATAGGCGACGTTTCGGGTCGAGACCCTTCTTGTGTGTGTCTATCTTCGGTGCAAACCAGCATCTGCAGTTCCTTCACAATCCCACACTCTCGGCCCCGGGGGGTGGATGGAGCATCACACGTGGATACAACCCACTCACTGCCCAGACTTGCCCCTCCGGCACGTCCTAAAGCCGTTCGTGTTAAAGAAGGAACTGCAGATGCTGGAGAATCGAGGGTTACACAAAGCTGGAGAAACTCAGCGGGTGCTGCAGCATGAAGAAGGTCAGCAGGTCTGAAGAAGGGTCTCGACCCGAAACGTCGCCTATCTCCTTCGCCCCTTAGATGCTGCTGCACCCGCTGAGTTTCTCCAGCTTTTTGTGTAACCCCCATCTCTCACCTGCCGTTCGCCGGCTTCGCTCATGTCAACCGCGTCCCGCAAATCCTTAAATTCCCACAGCCAAGTAACCTAAACTGGACCCGTGAACGCGCTGTTGGAATTTAAAGATTTGCGGGAAGCCGGCCGGCGAGCGGCAGGTGAGAGATGTTCAGACGGAGAGCACTGCCAGAGGTGAGTGGGGACCAGCAGAAGGGGCTGAAGTGGCAGGGTCCCGGCGGCCACTCGCAGTCACCCGAGCTGCTTCCTTCCGCGGAAGTGGCGGCCAGTTCTGCTGTCCGTGTCCGGCAGGTGAGAAATGGGGGTTACACAAAAAGCTGGAGAAACTCAGCGGGTGCAGCAGCATCTAAGGGGCGAAGGAGATAGGCGACGTTTCGGGTCGAGACCCTTCTTCAGACTCAGTCTCAGTCTGAAGAAGGGTCTCGACCCGAAACGTCGCCTATCTCCTTCGCCCCTTAGATGCTGCTTCACCCGCTGAGTTTCTCCAGCTCTTTGTGTAACCCTCGATTCTCCAGCATCTGCAGTTCCTTCTTTAACACGGAGGGTGAGAGACGTTCAGACGAAGAGCACTGCCAGAGGTGATCAGAAGGCGCTGAAGAGCAGTCGGTTCTGGTGTTGGGTCCCGGTGGCCGCTCGCACCCGAGCTGCTTCTATCCCCGGAAGTGGCGGCCAGTTCTGCTGTCCTTGCCCGGAGCGCTGCGGCAGCGGTGAGTGAGTTTGATATGATCTCTGTCCCCCTCCTTCTCAAAACTTCTCCCTTCTCGCATATTTAACCCCTGCCGCAGGCTCCCCACACGCTGTGAAAGGAACTCCCCCTCCAATTGGACCCTTGAATTAGTATTGTCATTCCTTAAGATGACAACTGATTCAACGTCCGGATGTGCTCCCGTTTTTCCCACCATCTCTCCACCTGCCTTCATCCTCCGTCCCCCACCCATTCAGTAATTAAAAAATGAAGGAGATTTAGAACCCTTGGGAAATTTGAATTGTTACTTATTTTTATTTTTTTACGAAGAGAACAATCTGCGCATGCGCGGTTTTAAGATTTTTTGAAAGCCGGCTGACTGCCTACCCTGAGTAATTACTCACGGCACGTGCCTGGTAGATACAATGATCTGCTAGAGGAGGCAGTTGAGGTAGATACAATAACAGCATTAAAAAGACACTTGGACAGGTATAAGGATAGGAAAGGTTTAGAGGATAGGGATTAAATGTGGGCAAATGGATCTACCTTATACCAGGCATGTTGGTCGGCATTGACGAGCTGGGCCGAAGGGCCTGTTTCCATGCTGTATGACTCTATGACTATGACTGAGTAGAAACCGCTACAGGGTGGTTGTGGTCCCAGTAAATGGATCCATTGTCAGATCATGTTCATGACCATTTTGAAGTATATCTCATCCCTCTGTTTAGTTCAGACCTGGGCAGCTGCAGCAGAGGCATAGAATAAATGGTTGGGAATCAACTGCACGGGCTGAATATTGGGGACTGTTTTCACATATTCAATCCCTTTCATAATGTGTAAAAATGTGTAAAAATTTAAAGAAACAAAAAAAGCTACTGTTACAGTATACAGCAAGGACACTTTGAAAGAAATATCAGTGGTGCAGTGGTAGAGTTGTTGCCTTACAGCACCAGAGACCCGGGTTCGATCCTGTCTATGGGTGCTGTTTGTACGGAGTGTGTACTTTCTCCCTGTGACCTTCGTGGGTTTTCTCCGGGAGCTCTGGTTTCCTCCCACACTCCAAAGACTTACAGGTTTGTAGGTTAATAAGGCTTGGTAAAAGTAATGAAGTGTCTCGAGTGTGTGTAGGATAGTTTTAATGTGTGGGGATCGTTGGTCAGTGCGGATTCAGTGGGCCGAAGGACCTGTTTCTGTGCTTGTTCTCTAACTCAAACTAAACTAAATTCATTTTTTTCTACAGCCAATATCTAGAGATTAACGAGAGTTGATCTACTTTACATTTGGAGCCCTGAAGAATCAAATGCTGCAGTCTTTGCTGTGGTGGCATTTGGATTTATTTTAAGCTAATAGGACATCTGCTATCTGCACACATTCAGCTGTGCCGCAGTGGAAAGCTACCATTTTAATTTTTATTAATTGGAAAGGCCTCTTTCAATGTGCCACATTGATTGCTCCTCATTTGTTTACATTGCTTGAACTTCTGGTTTCAATGTGCTCAACATGTGGTCTTGCCAGTGTTCCCAAGGGGCTCCTATCAGTCTCCACAAATTCCGAACAGTCTGCAGCTGTGACTTGTACAAAAGAAAATGAAGTGATGGAACGGATCTCAGTGCTGAGGGCTTCAGTTGCAATCAGCAGGTTAGGGCAGTCACAGGTCTCCTATATCTCTGAGCCTCTTCCTGCCCAGGCAGAGTGGTTAGGTTCTCCTGCAGAAAGCAATCCTATAGTGGTACAGCAGTAGAGCTGCCCCCTTACAGTGCCAGAGATCCAGGTTTGATCCTGCCTGCAGGTGCTGAATGTACAGGGAGAGTTTGTATGTTCTCCCTGTGCCCGCATGGGTTTTCTCCAGGTGCTCTGGTTTCCTCCCACACTCCAAAGATGTTCAGGTTTTGTACGTTAATTGGCAGTGGTAAGATTGTAAATTGCCCTTAGAGTGTAGGATAGTGCTAGTGTACAGGGTGTTCGCTGGTTGGTGTGGACTCGGAGACCCAAAGGGCCTGTTCCCATGCTGTATCGCTAAGGTCTAAACTGGTGAAGCCAAGGTATAAGGTAGAGATTGGCACAATACAAGCCAGAAGGCCATTCAATTCCTAATTTCAATTCTCAATTCCTAATTTCAATTTTCAATTAATTAACATTGAATGAAGCAGTAGAAATGAAGCCACAGGGTCCATTCTCAAGGACATGCGGGTTTGTAGGTTATTTGGCCTCTGTAATTTGCCCGTAGGGAGTGGATGCGTAAGTGGGATAACAGGGAACTAGTGTGAATGGCTAGACACAAAATGCTGGAATAACTCAGCGGGACAGCATATCTGGAGAGAAGGAATGGTTGATGTTTCGGGTCGAGACCCTTCTTCAGACTGTGTTTGAATGGGTGATGGATGGTCGATGATAGGCTGAAGGGCCTGTTTCCATGCTTTATCTTTCAATTAATCGATCAAGTTGGTAATAATCATGCTTTTGAATTGCAAAGTTGATGTCACACTGAGACTCAACACACAAAAATTGGCGACTGATGTACCACTTGCAATTTTTAAAATCCTTCCAGTTTGTTTTCATGCAGGACAATCAAATTAAAGTCTGACACCATGGCACAAACATGCTTGTTCAAAGAGATTCAGTGTAAAAGTATCAGTGATACTGTAACACACAATCCTGGTGAGGGATTCTAGGACGCAGATCAAAGGTAGACAGTGTTATGGTTATTGAGGGTGGAATGAGGGGGATTGTGAATGAGCAAGAGGCCAGAATTGAAGCAGAGCAAGATCTGAGGTGACTGTTGGGAAGGAGGATGAATAATTTTAAAGTGATAGCATGATGAAGGTATAGTCAGTGAGCACGGAGATGGTGAAGGTCATCGAATACTGAGATGATTTGAAATAAGGCACGGAGTTTGTACGTTCTCCCCGTGACCTGCATGGGTTTTCTCCGGGATCTCCGGTTTCCTCCCACACTCCAAAGACGTACAGGTTTGTAGATGAATTGGTTTTAGTAAAATTGTAAATTGAATGAATGGGATCAGTAGGATCTGCCCCAAAGCAGATCCTACTTTTATATGCCCCCATAAACAATTAGTCTCACTACGTGAATCCTAACCACAACCCAAGTAGCAGGGGGACAGAGTGTTGCACAAACTACTTTCCAGGAGCCAGCGAATTCAGGAGGGAAGTGAGAAAGTTACAACTGTGGAGGGGGGCAGGGGAAAGTGATTGATGGAAACCTTCTCTTTCTGGAATGAATCACGCTTCAGCTCATTTATCTCTGCGGAACATGTATTTCTTCAGCTCTTAGTCGAGGCAGCAGAGAGTCGGTATTTGGGATTTTGGTTTGGGATGCACTCCGGTGGAAATGGATATCCTGGACAAACTCCATCGGCACCAGTCAGTTGGATTTTATAACCATAGGAATGTATCCATTTGAAGCATACCAGCGCCCACTCTGATTAACTGTACGATTCAAAGACAATCTGTTTATTGAATTTTGAGAAGAACAACTTATCCTTTGGGCAGCCGAATAATACAAACATATGCACAGCAATCGGTGTGTTCAATTCATTTGTAATCATGTTATCAAATTGCTTTTGGCTCATGATGAGAAAGGGCAGCAAGTGGTCCATGGGATAGCCAATGATTGGACATAGACTGGATGACTACAACCAAATCACCAAAGCATCTTGCACACCTTATATATATAAATACATCTACGTGCACAAATTAACAGATATATTAATGACAAAGGTGACCTGTATGCATGCAGAGCACGTATCGCTCAATTGTTAAATCCCACAGCACTTCAAAACATTATTGAATAAACAAAGAAATAATATGTCCGACCAATATAGAAAGATTAGGCAGGTAACTAAATAGTTGTTTAAGGAAGTAGATTTTAACCAGCTTAGAGTATTTGAGTTGTAGTCATACTGCTGTGCAGCACGGAAACATGCCCTTCGACTCACCTTGTCCAAGCCAACCATGTTGTCCCGTTTTCCTATATTTAGTCGATATCCCTCGAAACCCTTCCTATATCTGTCAAATGGGCTTTTCTAAGCTGAAATTGTATATAAGAGGAGGATGCAGAGGTGGGCACTTGATGCCTAGGGTACAGGTTTGGTGAAGTTACCACAGCCATCTAAATCAGTGTTGCACAAGGGGCCAGGATCAGACAAGACAAATAGCTTAGAGAACTGTAGGGACTATCAAAGATACAGAAGGGAGTGACCACACAGGCATTTGAGGTCCATACGTGATAGTTCATAAGTTTTTAGGAGCAGAAATAGGCCATTAAGTTTACTCCATCATCCAATCATGGCTGATCCCTCTCAACCCCATTCTCCTGCATTCGCCCCCTAACCCCCGACACCCTGACCACAAATCAAAAGTCTGTTAATCTCCACCTTAAAAATATCCATTGACCTGACCTCCACAGCCGTCTGTGGCAATGAATTCCACAGATTCACCACCCTCTGAATAAAGAAATTCATTCTCATCTCCTTTCCAAATGTACAACCTTTTATTCTGAGGCAATGGCCTTTAGTCCAAGACTCTCCCACTAGTGAAAACATCCTCCGCACATTCACTCTATCCGGCGTGCAAGTATTTAATTCTCAGCTCAGATGTTCCTATGTCCCAATACTACATTGTAGAAATGGCGGCTGTGAGGTTTTTTTTTCTGGATTTAGCACTGCAAAATAGGAATGGATCCTTGCACAGACTCCTGACAATCTCATAATTTTCTGTTTGATTCCACATGTGCAGCCTCACATAATTTTTTCCTGAGGCAGCTTTTTGTTTTCCAGGTCACAGAGAGTAGTTAGATAAATCAAATCATTGACAAGGTACAACATCCTGCCCTCATTTGAGAAACTGCTCTCTTGTGTTACATCCATGAGCTGCCGAACTGAGTGTGCGCCCCCCTCTAAAGGCACTAAGACTGGGCTATGATATATGGCCATTTGACTACTTGCTGTACAATATCTGTACTATAGCTCTACAGGGAAACATATTTCTTGGATACACACTGTTTCTTATTGCCATCAGAGATCTGAGGGATACAATCAACTGTGAACTTCTCCCCATTCATTCAATGTTACCATCCTCATCAAATGATTACTCTGGAAGGCCAACTAATTCACCTGACCCTGAGAAAGTATTTGGTGCAGAAACAAGGAACTGCAGATGCTGGTTTACCAAAAAAAAGACACAAGTGCTGGAGTAACTCAGCATCTCTGAAGGTCATAGACAGGTCCTGCTTTTGGGTTGGGACCCTCCTTCAGACTGATGACTTCAGTCTGAAGAAGGGTCCCGCTCCGAAACATCACCTATCCAAGTAATTGGTGCGTTGGAAGGAACTGCAGCTGCTGGTTTATGCCAAAGACTGATACAAAAAGCTGGAGTAACTCAGTGGGTCAGACAGCATCTCTGGAGAAAAGGAACAGGTGACATTTCGGGTCAAGACCCTTCTTTGGACATGTGTTAGCTTCAGTGTTGAGACCCGGATAATGAATGAGAAAGATTTTCTACAATGTCTCCCTCCCTTGTACGTACACTGTGAGAAATGCAAACCAAGTCAAACAAGGAGGAAGAGAAACTGAACATTGTCGAAGTGTCCAGAAAGCTTCAGCATTATATACAGTACACAAATGGAATATTATGTAGGAAATAGATAAAGAACACTTCTTTTCCTTGACTTTCAACAATCCAAAATCATAGGATGCAGAACAATCTTGATCTCCTCCTGCTGGAACCTAATGATTTCCTGTCACTACAAAGGCCTCATGATTTCTTACCAAAGCAGCCATGAAGATGGGTTTATCAACAGTCATAAATTAGGGTTGGACTGGAAAATAATTTTATTCATGTTTGAAGAAATAAAATGAACAAATGCAGTTAATTGCTTGATCTTGTGCTGTTTGCTTTGGACAGCAGTGAATGTATGTAATTGTCTCTTGATTACCAGTCAGTACAGAGGTCCAACATATATCATCCACCTCATATTACTTTGGTTCCTAAACATAGTCATAATGTCACAGAATCATAGAGCACATAAACAGGCCCTTCAGCCAAACTCTCCATGCTGACCATGATTGCCCCATCTAAGCACATCCCATGTTCCCGTGTTTGGTCCATGCCCCTCAAAAGCTTTCCATATACTTGTGTAGGAAGGAACTGCAGATGCTGGCTTAAACCAAAGATAGACACAAAAGGCTGGAGTAACTCAGCGAGTCAGGCAGCATCTCCGGAGAAAAGGTGACGCTTTGGGTCCAGACCCTTCTTCAGACAGGCCTCAACCTGAAATGTCATCTATTCCTTTTCTTCAGAGATGCTCGTGGCCTGTTGAGTTACGCCAGCTTTTTATATCTTTCTATACACTTTATGGTTTAGTTATTATTGCCTCTCAGATTAAACGTTTTGTGGTGTCTATGGTGTCCTAATTTCACAGAACACACAGTACAGTAATACAACAATATTGACATTATTCATTGGACAGACGTAGAAGGGTCTCGACCCGAACCGTCGCTTGTTCCTTCTCTCCATAGTTGCTGAAGAACCTGCTGAGTTTCTCCGGCATTTTTTGTCTACCTTCGATTTATCCAGCTTCTGCAGTTCTTTCTTAAACATTATTAATTGAATGTTCAGAGGAAACTGAGGCTGGGAGCTTGGAGGCTGGGAGCTTATGGTAAAGGATGTTGACACTGGGGTGGGTGACTGCATGCTGTAAAAGAGTCAGAGGCCGAGATATCACCTGGAGGAATAGCTGGGACTATTCGGCACACTGGCCTTTATCAGTAAGAGCATTGAGTATGGTAGTTGGGAGGTCATGTTACAGTTATGTAAGACGTTGGTGAGGCCACATTTAAAGTATTGTGTTCAGTTATGGGCACTGTATTATAGGAAAGATGGAGAGGGTGCAGAGAAGATTTACGGGAATGTTGCCATGACCCAAGGGCCTGGGCTATAGAGAGAGGTTGAGCATGCTAGGACTCTATTCCTTGGAGAGCATGAGATTGAGGGGTGGTGATCTTATGGAGGTGTGTGAAATCGTGTGATGAATAGATCAGTTAAATGCACAGAGTATCTTGCCCAGAGTAGGGGAATCGAGAATCAGACATAGATTTAAGGTGGTGGGTGGGGGGGGGGGGGAAATGGTGGTTGGTGTGGGCAAGTTGGGTTGAAGGGCCTGTTTCCACACTGTATGGCTCTATGGCTCTTGAGGTACGGGGGTGGAGATGAGCGGCTACAGAAGGAGTTGGAGAGAAAGAGAAGCAGGAAATGGTTGGAATACTTGATATTACGCCATTCCCAGCTTTTATTTCAGGTTTCTATGATCTGCGATGTGTTGCTTTTTGGCTGTTGACGTCATTTGTCTTAGTGCATGTGGAGGGCCCAAAGGATGGAGATAAGTGATTTACTTTAGAGGGATATATACAGTACCTAGCTGGTACTGTAGCGGTAAGAGCATGCTGTTCACCAGTAACCTTTGCCTGGTGAACAGCAGGTCCTTTTGCCCACTGAGCCCACTCATTAATTCTACATTAATCTCCTATTTAATATTTTTATTTATATATATTGTTAAACCATTCACCTCTGATGTGAGAATTGAACTGGAATGTCTATCAATGAGAAATGCCTGGTTGAATTGATCTGAAAATGATTGCTATCGTGTTTCACTTAAGAAAAAATAAATTGATATTCAATTGCATATCACTTAAGTGTAAACACTAAAACAATATTGATCAATTGCATTTCCAGGCAAATGAAATGAGATAGCCATCGTAAACCTTCTCCACCTGTAGCTTAGTATTATGTATCTATTTACATTCACTTAGAAAATTCGAAACAAGGAACTGCAGATGCTGGTTCACAAAAGAAGACACAATGTTCTGGAGTACCAGAGTGGGTCAGGCACCATCCCTGGAGAACTTGGATAGGTGATGTTTAGGGTCGTGGCCCTTCTTGGGGATCTTGCCCCTGAAACATCATCTATCCAAATCCACCAGAGATGTGGCCTGACCTGCTGAGTTACTCCACGACTTTGTGTTTTGTTCACATAAATTTAGTTCTGTACAAAGTGATAACGTCATAGAACTAATTGCATGTCAACGGTGATTACAGACAATAAAGATAATACAATGACACTCAGCAGACAAATATCTGACAAAACAAAAACTTGATGAACCAATCACAAGATTTAAACGTGTTCTTCACGAGCTACTTTTACAAGATTAGATAATCAAATTCTCCTGCCTCCCCATGTGAAGTTGCTACCAGAGATAGTTTGTCCCTGCAAGGTGCACAGGTATTTATTACAGAATGAGCAGTGGAGTTGAAAACCAAATTGAATCATAGAAATAGAAAATAGGTGCAGGAACCGTGCACCTTTATGCATAAAGAACGCTTTCATGCCTGTAAGTGTTATACTAAAAGATTTACAGACTGGCCAAGGTGAGAATGATACATCTGATTCCCTCTAAACCTGTATATTTGACATTTACAGTGTTTTCTACAGTTAAAACTAGGCTCTATTGGCCCTTGCAATACTTTTGCAATGGTATCTCAACTCCAAGTGAATCTAGATGTTCATAGGTTCACAAATTCATATCTTATACGAGCAGAATTGGACCATCAAGTCTACTCCGCCATTCAAGCGTCGCTGATCTATCTAACTTTCCCTCTCAACCCCATTCTTCTGCCTTCTCCCCATAAGACGTTGACGTAAATAGATACAATGCTCAGGTGTGCATGGCCAGATTTAATAGAAAGTTATTCTGGGATGATGCGATGCAAACCTGCCTGACTTTGTTTAGCTAGCGCTTCAGTCTCAGTCACAAAGATACCATCACTCTTTTGACACTGGGTCATTCAGTCAATCTCTGCCCTCCTACTCACTCTCAGTATGAACTCCTGGAGAACTATTAGCAATTACGGTCAAATTCGCTGCTGCAGACATTTGTCGATGAAAAATAAATTATAACCATTTGACTATACTTCATTTAAGCCCCTTCACTTGAAACCTTCAGCAACTGTCAGAGAGAGAGGAAACCATTGTTTCCTGTGTCTGAGCTGGTTCAAACCCAGGTCTCAGAGCCAATAAAGGCCACCATTCTAACGCACTAACATGGATCCTTCAGAAAAAATGAACTGCCAATTATATTCTAGATTTACTTAAGCTCAAACACATTCCGCTTTTATTAAAAAACAACTGACTCTATTGGAGCTGCCTAAACCCTTTCACACTCAGTGTGTAACTCATCAAGAAAAGATAGACAGGGTAAAAGTAAGGAAGCAGGATACTGGTATTTATTAGGCAGAACATTGAAAAAGTAAAAGGACGATAGACACAAAATGCTGGAGTAACTCAGCGGGACAGGCAGCATCTCTGCAACGAAGGAATGGGTGACGTTTTGGGTCGAGACCCTTCTTCAGTAGAAGGATCTCGACCTGAAACGTCACCCACTCCTTCACTCCAGAGATGCGGCCTGTCCCACTGAGTTACTCCAGCATTTTGTGCCTTACCTTTGGTGTAAACCAGCATCTGAAGTTCCTTCCTACACAAATAAAAGAAAGAGTTGTGTCCAAAAGAAAAGAGAAAAATACAAGAACACAAGACAATAAGAATAATTCCCTCAAGCCTGTCCCACTGTTCAACACCATCATGGCTCACCAGCATCAAGTTTCAACTCCTTTTCTGCACCACTTTCCCATAGTCATCAATTCCCTGATCTTTCACAAATGTATTGACCTTGTCTTTAAATACCGCTGACTATCCAGCCTACACAATCCTCCAGAGTAGAGAGATCTGGAGATTCAATACCCTCTGCCAGAATAAATCCCCAAGAACCCTGAGTTTAAGTGACCATGATTTATCATGCAACCATGTCTACTTTTTGAAGTCTCTCTCGCTGCTCGAAACATTTCTACATCTACCTCGCCATACCTCCTTCGGTTCTGATATGTTTCAATAAGATCATCTCTGATGCTTCCAAACTCCAAATAATACAGATCTAAATTAAAGCCTCTCATTCCTGGAATTAGCCTAATGAATCTTGTTGGTCTGGCTCCAACACTAGTTTAGTTTAGTTTATTATGTACTGAGGCACAGTGAAAACCTTTTTGTTGCATGCTATCCAGTCAAGAAAAGATTATACATGATTACAATCAAGCTGTCCATAGTGCACAGATACAGGGTAAAGTCCGATAAGGACTGACTGAAGACTAGCATATCCTTTATTAAATAAGAGGGTCAAACTGTGCATAATTCTCTTGGTGTGGTCTTGCACAATTGTAACAATACAACACTATTTCCAAAATCTAATCACGGTGCGATCAATGCCATTCTATCACTTTCCTTCCTACTTCTGCATCTATTTGCTAACCTTTCATGATACATGCACAAAAACGTCTGGTTCCCAATGTACATAACACAAAATACTTTGCCTTTAGATTTGTCTTACTGTAGCACTTGATCTCACACTTTCTCATGTTAAACCTCATTTGTTAACTTTATGCCTACTCACTCAATCTATGTACAATCAGATTCAGATTCAGATTACCTTTATTGTCAGTGTCTAAATCAGTGGCAGAGTCTAAATTCTGAAGAAAGGTGTCGACCCAAATCGTCAACCATTCCTTCTCTCCAGAGATACTGCCTGTCCCGCTGAGCTACTACGGCTTTTTGTGTCTATCTTCGGTTTAAACCAGCATCTGCAGTACCTTCCTGCACCTATCCTCATTGCAATTTACCCTCAGGTCATTAATATAAATAATAAATAATTGAAGGCAAAAAATGGATACTTGGGACACTCCATTATTTGTAGTGATATTGGGCCCATTAGTTAAAGTTTTTCAAAATGCATTGAGTTTGAGAAGGTACCGATGGATTGGAAAACCACAAGCATGACGCCCATATTGGAGAAGCAAGAGAAATGAAATGCTAAAGTCCGGTTAGTTATATGTCTTTTGTTCACAAATTGCCAGAGTCTGCAATCAAGGAAGCATTCGCTAGTCATTGGTAAAAGATCAATGCAAGTGTAAGTTCTCAGGTTCTAGGAGCAGAATTTGGCCATATAAAAGGCTGGTGCTCAAGGTAGGACCTCAAGGAATTGGGGGAAGCACATCAGCATGGTTTGAAGGCTCATTATCACACAGAAGACAAAATCGGAATAACAGAGTCCTTCATACCTTAAAATAAAAATAAATAATGTTTTTTGTTCTTTATTACCATAGCCAGCCACTATTTGTCACTGCTATATATATTAAAACTATATTGTTGTATCAAACACTGAAACATTGAAATTGTACAATTTTCATATCTGCACCTGCAGTCTCACGTGTCTCCAGTTTTCTCAGGTGCGTTGTGATTGTTTTTTTTAACTTTAGAATACCATAAGACCATTAGGAGCAGAATTCGGCCATTCGGCCCATCAAGTCTAGTCCGTCACTCAATCATGGCTGATCTCTTTATCCCTCTCAACCCCATTCTCCTGCCTTCTCCCCATAACCTTTGATGCCCTTACTAATCAAGCGGCAGTCAATCTCCGCTTTAAAAAAATCAATGTCTTGGCCTCCGCAGCCATCTGTGGCAATGAATTCCACAAGTACTTCTTGCCAAATCTGCATCCATCTTGCACCTTGTCAGGGCTATTTAATCCTGATTTGCGAGGAAACTGGTGCCCAATTTATTCGTTATCCTAAGCTGTGGTGTGGTGCATACAATCACATGGTTCAGGTAACAGGTAAATGTGTCACGACTCTTAGTAATAATTCAGCCCAAAAGGCTTTGCTGTTGATTTGTGCTTCAGTCAAAGGAATGCTCCACTTAACAGACAACGTTTAAGATGGAATGTGACAGAAAATAAATCACTAGCAATCTTTTGAACTTAGAGAACTTACTTTCAGGTACATGTTAATAAGAGACTATGCTATAAATAAGGAGAGCTTGGCTAGACTATGTTTATTTTATTTGAAAGATAAAGGAGGGTGAGATGGAATAATAATCAGAGCACGTAAGTGTCTGGGTAGGTCCAGGCCAAGGGGTCACAGCTTAAGGATAAGGGGGAAATCCTTTAGGACCGAGATGAGAAGGACTTTTTTCACACAGAGAGTGGTGGGTCTCTGGAACTCTCTGCCACAGAGGGTAGTTGAGGCCAGTTCATTGGCTATATTTAAGAGGGAGTTAGATGTGGCCCTTGTGGCTAAGGGGATCAGAGGGTATGGAGAGAAGGCAGGTACGGGATACTGAGTTGGATGATCAACCATGATCATATTGAATGGCGGTGCAGACTCGAAGAGCCGAATGGCCTACTCCTGCACGTAATTTCTATGTTTCTATGTCTATGTTTCTATGTAATATTTCAAGAGACTTAGACAGGATGAGCAGGGAGGACATTTGCGCACTACCCTCTGCCTGGAAAAGCCACTGGAGGCACACTGATTTTAATAATCACAGTCTAATAATCACAAGAGCCATTTACATGGTGGTGCCATGAACACATGAGAGCAAGTCTTAGCAAGGGCGCCACAGTGGCACAGCAGTAGCGTTGCTGCTTTACGGCGCCAGAGACCCGGGTTCGATCCTGCTATGGGTGTTGTCCTATGTCTGTACGAGAACTGAGTTAATACATTCTCCACGTGACAGCGTGAGTTTTCTCCGGGTGCTCCGGTTTCCTCCCAGACTCCAAAGACATACAGGTTTGTAGGTTAATTGACTTCGGTAAAACATTGTAAATTTTACCTAACGTGAAGGATAGTGTTAGTGTATGGGGATCGCTGGTCGGTGGCGACTCGGTGGGCCGAAGGGCCTGTTTCTGTTCTGTACCTCTAAACTAACCTAAAAGTCAAGCAGCTCCATGTCAGTGCTGCTGAGACCACTCCATAAGATGTGGACCTGGCACAGAAAGTCACCATCATGTGAACTTGAGACATGGAATCATTTTCATTGCTGTGCCTTCCACATGCAGTTTAATTGATGTGCAGGATGAGGGCTGGATTCATGATCAGGGCAGGCAGTGGGATGATGGCCCCCAAAGGCTTACTCCTGGCAGGTAACATGTAAAGATTTAAAACCCCTTCCTCTCCACATGGAGGTTCAAAAGAGTCATCCAAGAGGGGACCCGGAGGTGAGTGGCCGAAGACGGACCCTGTGAGTGCTGTGGGTCGGATGGGCCCCACGGTGGGTGCCGGATGTCAGACTGTGAGTGATGGAGTTCAGTCGTGGATGCGCTGCCAAGAACAAAGAGGGACCCAGCGCGGGGTGGGTGGGTGGGGGGGCACCCAGAGAACAGAGAGGAACCCTGTGTGAGGGAGGGGGGGAGGGTGCTAAGAAAACAAAGAAGGACCATTGGGGACCACATGGAACACTTTGTAACTCTGCAACACCTATACGTAGCGACTCATTGCAAACTTTGTGTATCATTCGTTCATCAATCAATCAATCAATCAATCAATCAATCAATTATTAATTAATTGATTGATTAATTAATTGATTAATTCATTCATTCACCTTTGCATAAATGTTAGCAGTAAAATACTTCACTTTGCGTGATTTTTGTTCAGCGGAGAGAAAAAGTAACCGCGATTTTATTTTGTGTTGTGAACAATAAGTTATAGAATGGGTTGTAATTGACAATGAATAATGCTCTTTACAGTTTAATAAGCCGAGTGGCAGCAATACGTTTGAGTATCTTCACAGGTCAATTAATGTTTATGAACATAAATAAAAGACAAGTTCAAGGATCTGAGTCTCTTGCATTGATTGACCTGTCGAGTGGTCTCATGGGGCTGAGCATCTGCTCCACAGCCGTCTTACAGTCGCTTGGTGATATTGAGATTTCCTTTGCCATTTCCTGCTACTTAACCTGTTGCCTTATTTCCTGTTGGTCTGATTAGTTGGGCTCCGGACTGCAAGGTGCATCTCTTTGGTGCACCGGTCAAGTTATTCAGATGAGGTAGTTCAAATTCGGGACATTTTTCATTGTAACAAATATACAGGTAGGTCAATAATGAAAGTTATTTTTAAATGACAAACATGCATAGGTAAGGTTGCAGGGAAAATAAATAACGCATTACCACCTATGTGGCTGCATGATATATTTATGAAGAAATGCAGTACCATCTTGTCTCAAAGTCTGAGGTAATTTGGAAGCACACAAAGGCTGGTGGGCGTATGGAACAAGCTGCCAGAGGAAGGAACTGCAGATGCTGGTTTAAACCAAAGATAGACACAAAAAGCTGGACTGACTCAGCGGGAAAGGCAGCATCTCTGGAGAGAAGGAATGGGTGACATTTCGGATCAAGACCCTTCTTCAGAATTCAGACTCTGTCATCGGTTGTACATAGATTGAGTGAGTGGGCAAAAAGTCAACAAATGAGGTTTAGCATGAGAATATGTGAGATCATGCGCTTCAGTAAGACTCAAGAAGGGCAAGTTGCGCCGAAGGGCCTGTTTCCACACTGTATCACTCTATAACTCTATGACTCTAAGCACTATTTGCCTGTCGTATTTAACAATATGTTATTGTTCATAATTGTTATTATTTTGAGGTTGATTATGAGTTCATGAAATCGCTCTTAAACAAGATAGATTAAAAAACAGGAATGCACGGTAACATTATTTTCAAAAACGCTACCTCTCAATTTTATCTTCTCTGTTTCAGGATATGCTGTTTGATGCCATAACATGTCTGCCTTGATCTGCACACACAGGTGGATCGAAGATCACCGCTTTCACACTGAATAATTCCCAGTCTCACTCCAGGAGGTCCTTAAAAGGAAGTAGGCAACATAAATTTGCACTGAAACCAGGAAACGTGGAGAGGGTGAATAGCTGACTGTTGGATAATTACAACAGATAGTTCACACTGCACATCATTTAACTATTCAGACTTATCTGGGGTTGTATTTAATGTAGCGCATACTGTCAGTGCCTTTCTACTTCATTTGTTAAACAGTATTTACTTCAACTCCGAAAGTATTTGGATCTGTTCAAATATGTAAGAATTGATGTTATATATTTACATCATATTTGGAATCTAGTTTAGTTTTTTTGTGGTTTACAGAAACAGCATGGAAACATATCCTTCCACCCTCCGAGTCCACACCGACCAGTGATCCCCGCACATTAACGCTACCCTACACACGCTAGGGACAATTTTACATTTTACACCAAGCCAATTTACCTATAAAACTGTGTGTCTTTGGAGTGTGGGAGGAAACCGAAGATCTCGGAGAAAACCCACATAGATCATGTGGAGGGTGTACACACTCCGTACAGACGCGCCAGGATCAGTCAAAGTCAGGGTCAAATGCTGTTTTCATGTTGTGTGTCTCTATGTGACTGATTCAGTTTATGGTCAGTGTTGATTCCAAGGAAATTAATCCAGGGGCAATGGGGATGGAAATGCCATTAAGTGCAAGGTGAAATGGGCTGAATTATCCCTTGTTAGGCACTTGTCATTTGCTGCTGTCCATTTTGTAAATGCCACTTGGACGTGTCACATGCCATTTATCAGCACATGCCTGAAACATTTTCAAGTGGGCATAGACAGCTTCATTTGTTAAACACTATTTACTTAAACTATGAAAGTATTTGGATCTGTTAAAATATGTAAAAGGTTATAAGTTATATATTCACAACATATTTAGCATTTTGTTTTTTTAGTTTAGAGATACTGCGCCGAAACAGGCCCTTCGGCCCACCGAATCCACAGCCCCCCGTGATCCCCGCACATTAACACTACTCTACACACCCAAGGGACAATTTTACATTTTACACAAAGCCAATTAACCAACAGACCTGTACGTCTTTGGAGTGTGGGAGGAAACCGAAGATCCCGGAGAAAACCCATACAGGTCATGGGGAGAACGTACAAACTCCGTACAGACAAGCATCCGTAGTCAGGATCGAATCCGGGTCTCTGGTGCCGTAAGGCAGTAGCTCTACTGCTACACCACCATCCTGCCCATGGGCAGGGACTTAATCAACGCCACATTTACAGGAAATTCCTCATTCATGGAAATAATTGCAATTCCCTATATTATTATAGAGCAAGTATATTCAAATAAATTATAAACATTTTTGATTTAAAATGTTGCCACCTTATTAATGACCAATATTACTAATTTGCAGCCTGGCACTGATGTATGTATCTGTATGGCTTTCATATTCAGGGGACTTTCATTAATCAGTTCTTACACCATTTGCATGTTTGCATCAATGAGGATATTTTTACATTCCTGAAACTGAGGCCCACTCTATGCCTTTTAGCAACTGTTTGGTAATCTTTGTGTGATTAAAGTCACATAAACACTATATCAGATTGCAGTGTGAAATGAATATGCCTGGGAAAAATAAATGTTCCTTACAAAGTAGGACATTCATCAATAGCCATTCACACATACAAAAGCATATTTTTCTCCCTGTATTAATTAACAAAGGTTAAATACGTGACAACTGTTGACTTCAGCCAAGAAAGGAAAACTATCTTTAAATCCGCCTAATCACCTCCACGCATGTAGGGTTATCAGTGGTTTACGTGTGTCTGGATACTGGTTTGCTGCACATCTGATTTTGTAGGCTGAATTAAAGTGCGGCTCAATTGAAAATAAAGTAAAATATTAGGGCGGCACGGTGGCACAGCGGTAGAGTTGCTGCTTTACCGCACCAGAGGCCCAGGTTAGATCCTGACTACGGATGCTTGTCTCTATGTTGTTTGTATGTGACCTGCGTGGGTTTTCTCCGTGATCTTCGGTTTCCTCTCACACTCCAACGGCATACAGCTTTTTAGGTTAATTGGCTTGGTAAGGATGTAAATTGTCTCTAGTGTGTGTAGGATCGTGTCAACGTGCGGGGATCGCTGGTCGGTGCGGACTCAGCAGGCTGAAGGGCGTGTTTCCGCGCTGTATTTCTAAACTTAACTAAACTAAGCTAAAATTAGTCCGTTATCCCAGCCTTGAATTTGGGAACAAAAATTTAATCTGGACGTAAATAAACAATTAAACCAGCTATAGAATTTCAATGGCATCGACATTCTCGCCAATTGTTCAACATTTCTGATCCATGCATAACACTTCAGTACAAAATTCCAATCCCAGCATAAATTGTCCACTAATTATCTAGTTCTGGATTGTGTCCACACTAAATGGAGGCAGTCCACTGCCAATCTCCACCCAAAACTGCAGCACGTTTCAGAAATTTAATCGCCTCTTAGATTATGTTTTTGTCACATGTTTTCTGTTAGTTTTGTTTCAACTGAATTACTGAGCAACTAATTAAATGGCCTGTGTTCCAAATGTTTCCTAATTAGCTCTTAATATCAGCATTTTACAGAAATCCTCCAAGCTTAATCCTGATTGAAGCTACTTTCAGTAAGCTATTTAGTAGCATTCAACTGTGATGAAGATGCCAGCTCTTTGAAGGACCATTAATTGATCTTTGTTCTCTCTTTCAGTCTGTGTTCTCTCCTTTAGCCTGCACAAACTCTCAACGGTCTGATGGTTATAAATATCTGCTCCCATTGCCAGCACATAGGAGGGCAATTATAATAATAGAAACGTATTAATGCTGGAAATGCTCAGTAGATCCTTTGCAATGTCTGCCTGTCCTGTGCCCTGCCCTTTATATGTACACCATTACAGTCTCTCAATGCCTCCAGCGCGGTTGTATTTGTTCTGATGTAATTATAGGTGCAGGTGTGCAAAATTGGACACAAAGTGCTAAAGTAACTCAGCGGGCCAGGCTGCATCTCTGGAGATCATGGATAGGTGACGCCTTGTGTTGGGACCCTTCTTCAGACTGATTGTGTGTAGGAGGGAGGTGGCGGGGGGGGGACGGATGGGCAGGGGGAAGAAAGCTTGGAGGGAGGAGAGGCAGTACAGAGCAGGGTTTGGTGATAGTTAAGACACAGGTGAGGCAGATGGTTTGAACAAAGGCCGGAGAAAATAGGCCAGAGACAGAAACCACTGGAGTAACGCTACGGGTCAGGCAGCATCCCTGGAGAACATGGGTGACGTTTCCGGTCACAACCCTTTTTCGGATGGTCCTGACATGAAACATCACCTATCCACATTCTCCAGCGATGCTGCCTGATTCACTGAGTTTCTCCACCATTTTATGTCTTGCCATAGAAATGCAGAAACCTAATAAAAATTAAATCCATCACATAGATTGGAAGTGTGCTGCATTCTAATCAAATACATAAACAAACTTCTGTAAGAATCAATTATTGTAATATCAATTTCTATTTGATTCCTATCATTTCAATTATTAGTCATATAATTAGGAATATGATGGTAAAAAGAAATCATATAATTTTAGCTGAAATTCAATTTGAATGGTTTTAAAACTCAGATGATTTAGTATTGAAGATCTGACTGTTAGTTTTGAGCATTTAAGTGACACATTTGGAAAATAGAGAGTTGTCGAAATAGCAAATCTGAACAAATTATTACCATAAACTGAACATGAATCACACCAACCTGTGTCAGCGTGAGGCAGGCAGATAATTTGTTTTCCAATCCAATTAAAAAAAAAACGTTAAAAACTACTATACCACATTTCCTGGAATTCTTTCAGTCTTCAGAGCACACACAGGTTGAAGAAGGGTCTCGACCCGAACCGTCACCCACTCCAAAGATGCTGCCTGTCCCGCTGAGTTACTCCAGCATTTTGTGTCTATCTTCGATTTAAACCAGCATCTGCAGTTTCTTCTGGCAGAGGCATCAGATAAGGTGTTTTGGTCAAAGTAAAACACATCTTCTTACCTGTATGCTTGAATTAAACAAATTGTCTTCCTCTGCGACATATTGTTTGGGCCAAGTGATCCAAATTGTTTGATCAGAAAACAATTGTACAGGTTAATAGATCAGGGGTCCAAAAGCTATTTAGGTTTGAATGTAACCAGAAGCGGCACCCGCTGATAAATGTGTTACTTTCCACTGTGAAATGGACTAAAGCCAAACCAAATCAGGGATGAAATGCAATCTCAGGAACAAATTGCAATCTCCTCACATGAATACTGTAATAAAGCATCCCCACAATTTAGACGTCTTGTGTTTACTTTGACTCATGGTTCATTCGCGTCTAAACACATTATTCTCTGCAATGCTGCTATTTATTCTAGCACTACAAAAAATATTGAAGGTTTAGGATTAATGATTGATAAATGCATTCCCACAGGCATGAATCGGGTGTTGTGAGTAATCTCACCAAGTCCTTAGGCAGAGCTTTTTGCAGAGTATTTTTGGTTGACCTTCCAATAGCCATCAAAAATGTCCTCTTAATGAATGTGTATGAGATTCATGAGGCATGTGTCTTACAGCAGAAGATGATGAGCTGGTAGCTGAAATCAAACGGGCAAGGGGATTGCAATTTGAGATTGGTGTGTAGGATAGTGTTAGAGTGCAGCGATCGCTGGCTGCGCTGACTCGGTGGGCCGAAGGGCCTGTTTCCGTACTGTATCTTGAAACTAAACCAAACTAAAGTAAACACCTCTTCCCACACCAGCCACAGGAGATGTAACACTGGCCTTGCTCCTACACCTCAATTCAGGGACACCAGTAGTCTTTCCAGGTGAGGCAGAGGTTCATCTTATCTGCTACATCTGCCATTCCCAATGTGGCCTCTAATACATTGGCGAGACCAAGCATAGTTTTCTCCATTGCCAGGGTGAGGCCACATGCATACTGGAGGCACAGCACCACATATACCAGTTGGATAGCTTACAAATCAATGGTTTGAACATTTAAATCTCCAATTTTAGGTGTCCACCAACCCCTCCCTCCCTATCACCCCCCCCCCCCCTCCCCATCAGCACTTCTAAAACTTTCTTATCATGTACCTATCCAAATGTCTTTGAAATATAGTTATTGTACCTGCCTCAACTACTTCCTCTGGCATAACCACCACCCTCCATGTGAAAATCTTCCCCTCAAGACCCTGTGTAATATTTTTTTATTTGAGGTAAACCGTTTACAATGTAAAACTTACTTTATAAACTAACACCTTAATTCAATATTACTACAAATAACATATCAATACTTAATATCTTCTATTTTTTGGAAATAAAGAAAAAGATATATAAAAGAGAAAAGAAAAAAGAGTAAATAAAAAAAAAAATAAAATAAAAAAAAAAAAAAAAAAAAAAAAAAAAAAAAAATTATTCTTCCCACATACTTCAATCGTAAATAAAAAGAAAATAAAAAGGGAAAATTTGAAAAACAAAAATATTACATATATATAAACAAAAACTAAAGTCATTATACGAAATACTATTTCATTCAGAGATATCTCTAATAAATGCACAATAATATCTATTATAAGTAAGTTATTCGCATCGGATCCATAGGGTGTCCGTCGAGCCGTGATCCCAAGAATAGCTACTTTTCTAAATACTGTATATATGGAGACCATATCGATTCAAAAGAATTATACCTGTCCAAAAGGACAAATCTAATTCTTTCCAAATTCAACGTCTCCAACATCTCTGCTTTCCACATTTTAATTGTTGGAGATAATGTTCCCTTCCAAAATTTAAGTATCATTTTTTTCCCTATTATTAAACAGTAATCAAAAAAAGTTCTTTGATTAACCGTGAGTACCAAATTTGGCTCCGGGATTCCGAATATTATTAATTTTGGGTCTGGGTCGAGTTCAACCTTAAGAACTTCCGAAATAACTTTAAAAATTTCAATCCAATAATAATTCAACCGTGGACACGTTACCAAACTATGCATTAAATTTGCTTCAAGATTCTTACATTTATCACAAATAGAGGAGAGATTAGGAAAAATACTTTTTAATTTGGTTTTCGAGTAGTGTAATCTATATATAACTTTAAATTGTATCAGTGTATGTCTGGCATTCAAAGAACACCAATGTATTCTTTGTAAGCATTCTTCCCAAGTTTCTTTTGTTATAGGTAATCCGATTTCATTTTCCCATGCTTGACGATATGTTTCAGTTGTTGGGTTCTCTTTATCTAAAATAGTATTGTATATATAAGCTATAAGCTTATCCGTATTTGGATGTAAATTAAACAGCTCATCTAATAAGCCTGGTTCTTTTTTTTTATAGTCTTGTGTGTTACATTTAATAAAATCTCTAATTTGTAAATACCTAAAATGATGTTGTGAAGGTAATCCAAAAATATCTTGTAACTCTTCAAATAATAAAAAATTTCCATTTCTATAAAGGTGTCCTATCCTTTTAATTCCTAAATCCTCCCACAGTCTAAACCCCGCATCTAAGATTGAGGGTTTAAACAGTGGGTTATTCCTAATTGGTAACCTAAAAGAAAGATTATCCAGATATAGGGTCTTAACTATCTGTTTCCAAATACGCCTATTATTATGAATTATAGGGTTGTCCCTATAAGTCTTTTTTTGTACTTCCTTAGGTGCGAAAATAATCGACTCTATATTGAAAGGTGAACAGTCTTCCTTTTCCATTTTTAACCACATTGGTTCAACATCTATATTTACCCACCAAAAATTCATATTCTTAATCTGGACTGCCCAAAAGTAATATAGAAAATTTGGAAGTGCCAGCCCTCCATTTATCTTAGACTTACATAAGTGTTTTTTACTTATTCTATGACTTTTGTAATCCCAGACAAAATTATTAACTATAGTATCAATTTAAAAAAAAAAACTTTTTGGGAGAAAAAAAGGAATTGCTTGAAATAAATATAACAATTGTGGTAAAAAAATCATCTTTATAGCATTAATCCTACCGATCATAGATATAGGGAGTGTTTTCCAATATAAAATGTTTTTTTTAAGTTTCTCTAATAATTGATAATAATTAGCTTTAATTAATAATTTATAGGATTTAGACACATTGACTCCTAAATATTTAAATTTATCTGTAACTATTTTTAATGGGTATTTTTGTAATATATTTACATTTATACCAATTATAGGCATAATGTCACTTTTATTCCAATTAATCCTATATCCTGAAAATACGCTAAATTCGTTTATAACATTAAATAACTTGGGAATACTACATTCCGGCTTAGTAATATAAATCAGAATATCATCTGCATATAAAGATATCTTATTATTTGTTGTGTCAGTATTATACCCATATATTTCGGGTTCTGATCTGATTCTTTCGGCCAGAGGTTCTATCACCAAAGCAAATAATAAAGGGGATAACGGACATCCCTGTCTGCATCCCCTAAAAAGTCTAAATTTAGGTGATAGTATTTGATTGGTTAAAATTCTTGCTGTAGGATTAGAATATAATATTCTTACCCATTTACAAAATCCATCCCCCAATTGATATTTTTCCATTATATTAAATAAATATGACCATTCCACCTGGTCGAATGCTTTTTCAGCATCCAACGATATAACTGCTAATTCACTATCTCTTCTTCTTCTCGAGTATATAATGTTAAACAAGCGTCTAAGATTATGTGATGAATAACGTTTTGGAATAAAACCTGTTTGATCATAATGTATTATTTTGGAAATCACTAAGCTTAGCCTCCGAGACAGTACTTTAGTTAATATTTTTTGATCAGTATTTAAAAGGGCAATCGCTCGATATGATCCAGGATCTTCTAGATCCTTATCTAATTTAGGAATTAATGTAATTGTAGATTCATTTAAAGACTCTGGTAACTTTCCTAACTCATAGGTATGTCTATACACTGTTTGTAATCTTGATGAAAGTAGATCATGAAATGTTTTATAAAATTCTGCACTCAGGCCATCGGGGCCCGCTGTTTTACCATTTTTTAACGATCCAATTGATTCTTCGATATCTATTACCGATATTTCAGCATTTAATAATTGCCTACTCTCAAAATCTAGCTTATTAAAATGACATTTTTCTAAAAATGTTTCCATTTCATCTGTTTGCCCTGTTAATTTAGATGAATAAAGATTTTGATAATATTGTAAAAATGTGTCATTAATGTCTTTTGGTATAGTCAATGTATTTCCCTGTACCGATCTAATACTATGTATAGTTTTTTCATCGTCTAATCTTCTGAGTTGTCGTGCTAATAATTTTTGAGGTTTATCACCAAATTCAAAATGAACTTGTTTAGTTTGTTGATATAGTTTTATCACTTGATCAGAGTAAATTTTATTTAATTTATATTTTAATATTGCAATTTTATTACTCAACTCTTTAGAAGGATGTATTATATTTTCACTATCTAATTGTTTTATCTCTTTTTCTAACTTTTGCTCCATGTTTCGATTTACTTTGTTAAAATGAGCTTGTGCTGATATTATTGCACCGCGCATAAATGCTTTAAATGTATCCCATAGTAATAATGGGGAAGTCTCAGGTTTATCGTTAGTTTCAAAAAATAATTTAATCTGTTTCTCCACATAATTACAGCAGTCTTTATCCTTTAATATCTGTGTGTTGAATCTCCAAATATTAGTTTTATTAGCTATATCTTTTAATTTTATCTTAAATGTTAATGGAGCATGATCTGAGATAATAATATTATGATACTTTGCATCATACGTAAAGGGGAGTAATTTTGAGTCGACTAAAAAATAATCTATCCTCGAGTAGGTTCCGAATACCGGCGAGAAAAATGAATATTCCCGTCCGGTTGGATTATCCAATCTCCAAATATCTTTAACATTCAATGTCTTAATAAAAGAATTTATAAGCTTACTTGATTTAGAAAGAGCCTTACTTTTTATAGAAGATCTGTCCAAATAATTATCTAAAGTACAGTTTAAATCACCTCCAATTATTAAATTATATTGGGTGGATATAGGAATACTATTAAATATTTTCTTAAAAAATAGTGGATTATCAAAATTAGGTGCGTATATATTCATAAGAATTACTTTTTTTAAATGTAGTTCCCCTGTAATTATTAAATATCTACCCTCCTTGTCCTCTATTATCGAATTAAGTTTAAAAGGTATACCTTTACGAATAATTATTGCAACCCCTCTAGATTTGTGTGTAAACGAAGAATGATATACTTTTGAAATCCATTTAGCTGTTAATCTATATTGAGCATCTTTTTTAAGATGTGTTTCCTGAAGAAACGTAACTCCAGATTTCAATCTATTCAGCTGAGCTAATACCTTTCCCCTTTTAATTGGTTCATTGATTCCTTTAACATTCCAACTACAGAAGGTGATTCCATCACCCCCATTCCTTACATTCATATCTTGCATTTTATTGTTAGGGTGGCTTTTTTTGGAGTAGCCTTCTTGGTTCCTCCAGCCCGACACTACACCCCAACTTCAATCCGATGCGAATTTCCAATTCCATTAAACCATATCCATTTAATCTGATTATATAAAATAGATAGAAGTCATGATTATATAATATATAATATAAAATCAAGTATGTGTTATACCAAAAATAATAACGAGTGTAAATATAAAAAAGGTAAAGGGTGATAAAAAGGTGATCAGAAAAAAAAGAGACTACACTTTTATAGTGTGTAGTGTGCACAGGTGAAAGCCACACTAACATGGCTACTAATCTAGCGACTTCCGTTTTCTAAAAAAAAAAGATGTTAAATATTCCAGCTCTTATTTGGAATACTGTATATATAGGGGTGGGGGTGCTAACTTTATATTCTTAATAACTTTTTCTATTATTCATATTAATAGTTTTTAGTTGTTAATTTCAACTATAATTAGTATCATAATTAGTAATACTATATAAGTGGAGTAAGGGAAATCAAACTAATTAGTGATTAGCAATTAATAATTACAAATTAGTATTTATTAATTAATTAGTAAGCAATATAAAACTACAATTCAATGTCCGTTATTTCGCCTTTTTCTCAGTAAGTGGTTCGTAACCGCAGGTCCATAAAGTTCATTCATCAATTACTCCTGTCGGGTCTGCTCATTCTTCCTCTGCTTCTCCTTCTTCTCCTTCTTCTCCTTCTTCTACCTTCTTCTGTATTTTCCGAGCGAATTCCAGTGCCGCTGTATGCTTGGTGAAACGAAAATCCTTCTTCTCGTAGGTAACTCTAAGTATTGCCGGGTATACCAGACCATATCTGATCTCCTTTTTTCCTTTTATATCTCTCAAGATGCCTCTTGTTTCTGTGAATAGAGCTCTTCTTTTAGCCACTTCGGCCGGGTAGTCTCTGAAGATACTGATGTTATCTCCTTCGTATTTCAGATTTCTTTTTCTTATTATTATCTTCATCATATCTTCAAAGACGCTGTCATAAACCACCTTTACAATTACTTGTCTTGGTGGTGCACCACTCCTAGAAGCCGGTCTTAAAGCCCTGTGGGCTCGTCCCAACAGGGGTTCTTCATCCAAATCCAAAATGTCCTTCAGGAGTTTAGCAAAGAATTTACGTGGGTCATGGTTTCCTTCGCGTCCCTCAGGCAAACCTACTATGCGCAAATTCTTACGTCTTTGCCGCCCCTCCAAATCAATACATTTCTCATTTATTTTACGTACTAATTCAGAGAGGCGTTTGTTCTCTTCGTTTATCTTCTCATTCTCCCTCGCAGTTGTCAGAGCGGCATCAGTTAATTCTTTAATCGTATCATTTTGTTGATCCAGTACAGTTGACATAGGGCTTAACCTCGCCTCTATTTTCGCATCCATCATCTCTTCCATCATTCGCTCCATCCCAGCAAGTTTATCAGTTACCTCAATCATTTGATTATGTATGTCCTCCTCCTGTTCTGTTTTCCATTCATTCATCATGGTTTTTACCATTTCTTTAACTTCTCTCATTAATTCTTCTTTGATTTTTCGAATATCCGTTTTTAAGGCTTTCATTTCATCCTTAATTTCTTTATAATCTTTCTTCACTTCTTTTTGTGTTTCTGTTTGTGTTTCCTTCAGCATTTTCTTCATATCAGCCAGCAGAGATTTTTTAAGATCTTCCATCTCAGCTTTTCTTTGTAAAATCTCTTCTTGGGAGGCAGCCAGTCCCGAGCCTGAAGCTTTGGTGGGGCCTACCTCCCTTCTGGAACCTTTCTTCGGCTGTGTGGGGGAGGAGGGATTCATTTTAAATTTCTTACCGGAGTCGCTAAAGTCGCGCGCCTGATGACGTCACGCGGCTTACAATCGCACCCGGAGCCGTTTAAAATCGATCTCCTACGGTAAGTAGTGTTAGCAGCCTCCTCTAACCCCGTTTTTTTTCCAGATTTTTTAAGAGCTGGTCTGGCACTGTTCTCTCCTAGAACATGGCGCCACCGGAAGAGACCTCCCCTCAAGACCCTATTGAACCTTTGCTCTCTTACCTAAATTCTATGCCCTCTAATTCTTGATTCTCCTTTCCTGGGAAAAAGATTCTGAGCATTCACCCAATTTAATACCCTTGTGGTTTGTACACGTCTATAAGTTCACCCCTCAGCCTCCTGCACTTCAAGGAATCCCAGCCTGCTCAACTTCCTATTGATCAGACCTTTGAGTTCTGGAAACATCCTCATAAAACTTTCCTGAAGAATAGCTTTCCTGTGCTCAGCTATCACTGGTTTGGCCACGCGCATTCTTCCCATCGAATTTCACGGTTAATTGCTGGAAAAATTTCTCATGTATGAACTGAAAGCTTACAGTTGATCATATTCACCAAGGTTACAAATGTTACCAACTTGAGTCTGAGCCGCCATTTTGTCTTGTTCCCATGGTGACAATCGAGTATTATGCACCATGTTGTTTTCTCCTGTAATTCTCTGCATCGATCGAATTATCCTTGTTTCTCATATCACACCAAACAAACCTTTGTGACAAGCTGAATTTAAAGCAAGTGGTCCTGAGTTTCCAGAATCAGCTCATATGTTTTTTTGTACACTACTCCCCTCAAGAACTTCACTGTGATTTCCATTTCCATGACTTGAATTCTATACCCTCTTGAAGGAACAGCTCAAGGTGCTCAATGTCTTTCCAGCGTAGACATGGCGTAGGAATTCCTGAGATGAGGTTTAGGATTTAATGTTTAGATTTATTAGTTTAGAGATACACCGTGGAAACATGCCCTGCTGCCCACCGAGTCCACTCCGACCAACGATCCCTGTATACTAGCACTGTACCACACACATTAGGGACAATTTACAATTATACCAAGCCAATTAGCCTACAAACCTGTACATCCTTGGAGCCTGGGAGGAAAACGAAGCATCCAGAGAAAACCCACACAGGTCACGGGGAGAACGTACAAACTCCGTACAGACAAGCACCTGTCGGCAGGATCCAACCTGGGTTTCTGGCACTGTAAGGCAGCAACTCTACTGGTGCGCCTCCATGCCACCGCTAAACTAAAAACTAAACTAAACTTATTTGTCTGTCCCAATAATGATGGTCGGTGTTAAATATTGTTGGATAACATTTCTATGAAACATTGTGGTAAATGTTTTGAAGTTAAACTTGCTTCATAAATAAAAGTAGTTTTTATTCTCTTTGCCTTTCCCAGGGTCGCATCTGTGCATCATCAGTAGCTGCAGCATGGCTGATGGAAACCTGCTGAATTACAGTGCAGGAGGCTCTAGGTGGATTTGGTGGGTCATCTTCAGTATCTCTGAGCACTGAAAAACAAAATGCAAAGTGCCGGAGTAACTCAGTAGGTCAGGTCGTATCTCTGGAGAACGTGGATAGTTGAACCTCTTTGCCCACTTGAATCCACAGCCATTGGGTATGGCAGTCTGTGTTCCCACTGCCGTGTTACAGTTTGGCAGCAGTGGAGACTGCAATGTTTTGGGCCTCTTAATGGTGCAAATAGTGTTGGCCACTTCTTTTACATGGGAAAAATGGGCTCCACATTTTTGCCAAGTTACTGAGGGATTGCTTCATGATCTTAACACTGGACAAGTGCCAATAATTGGCACACTGCTGCAACAGTAGAGTTGCTGCCTTAGTTCTCCCTGTGACCATGTGGGTTTTCTCCGGGTGTTCAGGTTTCCTCCCACACTCCAAAGACGTAGAGGTTTGTAGGTTAATTGGCTTTGGTAATATTGTAAATTGTCCCTAGAGTGTAGGATGGTGTTAGTGTACGGGGCGATCGCTGGTCGGCGCAGACTCGGTGGGCCGAAGGGCCTGTTTCCGTGCTGTATTGCTAAACTAAACTAATTGTCCAAATTAGTTTTAAAGGATGCTTTAAAGTGGGTGGGATTAGGGAGAGAAAGTAGAGAGGAAGAGATGTTTACGGAGGAAATTCCAGATCTTATAGTCTTGGCAACAAAGGTCATGGCAGTCAGATGCAGGATAATTAGAGAGTTTAATTGTCATATGTACTGACAATGGAACATTATAATCAGGGGTGATCAGAATCAGTGAAGTACAGATGGAGATGATTGCAGGTAATGAATTGGAGGTAATTTAAATTCAGGCCCATTTAATTGCGACCCATTAATGTTCAGCAAGTACAGGAATGTTAGAAAGCAGAGCCATGTGTTGGCTGATCTCCAGTTAATGGAGCAACGATCAGGGGAGGCCAGTCAAGTGTGCTTTGGAACAGCCAGTTCTGGAGATTCCCTCTGGCAATCACTCATTTCTAGACTGGAAAACATTTACGATCTTTTCCAAGTCAATATTGCAACAGCATCCTCGCGGATCCCTGAGAATCTCTGACTTCACAGCTCAAAATGGGGAAGGAGCATTTGGGATGAGAAGATGATAGGAACAGAATAGGTCAATCTGCCCATCAACTCTGCAATTCAATCATGGTTAATCTATTTTTCTCCCATTCGCCTCCTTCTCTCTGTAATCTTTGATGCCCTTACTAATCAAGAACCCAAAAATCTCCGCTTTAAAACTACCCAATGTCTTGGCATCTCTAGCAATGAATTCTAATGATTCATCATCCTCAGGCTCAGGCTCATCTCCATTCTAAAGGTATGTCCTTTTATTCTGAGGCTGTCTTCTGGTTCTAGATTCTCCCGCTAGTGGAAACATCCTCTAGGCCACCATCTAGGCCTTTCACTATTAGGTTAGTTTCAATTAGGTTCCCCAGCATCCTTCAGGACTCCAGCACGTATAGGCTAAGAGCCATCAAATGCTCATCATACATTAACCCAATCATCCCTGGGATCATTCTTGTAAACCTCCACTGGGCCCTCTTCAATGCCAGCACATCCTTCCTCAGATATGGGGCGCAAAACATCTCACAGCTTTCCAAATGTGGCCTCACCAGTGCCTTATAAAGCGTCTTGAAATTATTGCTAGCATTGCATTTGCTTCCTAAAGGGCCTGTCCCATTTGGGCCATCATTTACGCAACAGGCCGGTAGTGACTGACGCGCAACGGTCGCTGGTGTCATCATGCGTCCACATAACCATCTGGAGCGCGTGACGTCATTTGAAGATGGACACAAAATGCAGGAGTAACTCAGCGGGACCGGCCGCATCTCTGGAGGGAAGGAATGGATGATGTTTCGGGTCGAGACTCTTCTTCAGTCTGCAGAAGTTTCTCGAACCGAAATGTCAACCATTGCTTCTCTCCAGAGATGCTGCCAGTCGCGTTGATTTACGCCTACATTTTGTGTCTATCTCCAATCGTCTTGGCCCCGCTCTGGGAGTAGGAGTGGGAGCGGATCCGGATCCGCAACGGCCGTGAGCCCCAGGCCGAGTTCGCTGATCGTTTGCCTGCTTCTGCTGCTGTTGGAGGTGAGACATTGCGCCGCGCCAGGGTCTTGGGCCTGTCCCACTTTGGCCGTTAGTTACGTGCCAGGCCGGTGGCGCTCGAAGTTTTCGTTCAGGACGAAGTCCACACTCCTCCACGCCACTCCACAATCCTCCACACCACTCCACGCACCCATCCCGCGATGCCCCCGCGCTACCCATGCGCTACCCATGTGCTACCCACACGCTACCCACACGCTACCCACACACTAGCAGGTCGCGTAAATGGTGCACGAATTATAGCCAAGTGGGACAGACCCTTTACAGCTGACTTAATCTGCAAATTAACCTTTTGGGAATTCTGCACCAGTACTCCCAAGACCCCATGCACTTCCAATTTG
Source organism: Raja brachyura (assembly GCA_963514005.1). The sequence goes on along the minus strand of OY740792.1, from coordinate 18,146,644 downwards.
AGAACCCACTTCCCATTTACAAAGTAGTCTACACCTTTATTTCTCCTACAAAAATACATGACTGTGCGCTTTGATATGTTGTATTCCATATGGCATTTCTTTCCCCACTCTCCACACCTTTTTGGACATTGGACTTTAGACTTTAGAGATACAGTGCAGAAACAGGCCCTTCAGCCCACTGAGTCTGTGCTGACCACCGATCACCCTGTACACTAGCACCATCCTACACACTAGGGACAATTTACAATATAACTGAAGCCAATTGACTTACAAACCTGTTAATCTTTGGAGTGTGAGAGGAACCAGGAGCACCTGGAGAAAACCCACATGGTCACAGGGAGAACTACAAACTCCATGCAGACAGCACTCGAAGTTAGGATCGAATCCAGCTCTCCGGTGCTGTAAGGCAGCAGCTCTTCCTCTGCACCACCGTACCGCCCTTCAACCTGTCCAAGTCCTTCCGCAGACTCCCAGCATCCTTAACACTATCTGCCTTTCCGCTGATCTGCACATCATCCACAAAGCCATCAATTCCATCATCCAGATCATTAACATACAACGTGAAAAGTGGCTGTTCCAACATTGATAAGCGATAAGTAGTGAACCCTGAGTCAATGCCTCAGGAACTCACGAAAGCTCAGCCTAAGTAACAGGAAGAATGCGGCACCATATAAAGTACTCAACTGCCCTCCCCACCACTGCCCTATCCCCTCCCAAGGCACCTCCTGCCCCATCTATGGAAGGGTGTGAACATTCCGCATTGGCTTCATCAGTGCCACAAAACAGGAGTGGGTCAATCGATTCTGCTGGACGGTGTGAGAAGAAGGATTAGTTAGTGATGCACACAAAATGCTGGAGTAACTCTGCGGGACAAGCAGCATCTCTTGCTCTGTGCAAATACCATGCCAGATTTTTGTGCAGAAGTCAATTATCACTTCAATTATCAGTGAGTCCTTGCTTGTGGAGGATGGTTTTTCCAATAGGAAGTAGCTCACATCTTACATACCAGTCTCCGTCTGTAATCCTGATCGTCTGTTCCTGTGCAACTTATCTGAATGCTAAGATCATGGAGTTATGCAAGAAAGGAAGCTGTTCTGGTGAGGTAGGATTCCAATTGTATGAAGCTAAACACATAACTCATTTAAGATTTTAAAAAAATAGTAAACAATGGAAGATCTTTCCGGGAATGAGAGACTGGATTGACTGGGTGCTAACAGGGTGGAATAGCAGTGCAGCGGTAGAGGTGCTGCCTTACAGCGCCAGAGAGCTGGGTTCAATCTTGACAACAGGTGCTGTCTATACGGAGTTCGTACATTCTCCCCGTGACCGCATGGGTATTCTCCGGGTCTTCTGGTTTCCTCCTACACTCCAAAGATGTACAGATTTGAACGCTAATTGGCTTCGTTAAAGATTGGAAATTGTCCTTAGTGTGTAGGATAGTATTAGTGTGCGGGAATCACTGGTTGGCGCAGACAAGGTGGGCAGAAGGGCCTGTTTACGCGTTCTAACACTAAACTAAACTAAACAGCTGTGTTTCTTCACTGCTACAAGATCCCACTTTTAAAGCGGCTTTATTTTCACATGAAATGTAAAGCTATAAATATATGACGAGACATCTCTTTCTCATTATTATACCTTTGTGAAACTCCTCTAGTTGCGGATATACATTTTAAAATAACATTTTTGTTTAAGCAGACAAAGCCCCTTTAAGTTGGTATTCCCAAAGTATCCCTGAGATACACACTCTTTCGAACCATGGTGTTCCTTTACAACATATATTTCCTCCTACCCACAAATGGCCATGCTTTGCTGCAGGTCAGTTCAAACATCCAAAGTTATTAAATGAGCTGCTTTGGTTTTGATTGTGAGCTGAAATCAGCAAGGGAGTCAAAGCAGGTCATTGCATCGGTTTGATACAAACAAACTGCCTCACAATCCTCGACAGCTTTAAGGTCAGTTAATGGTGAGCTGAATAAAGGCTATTGTTCCAGTTTCTCCAACAGTGTGCTATATCGCATGACGAAGTATTAACTGGTCAAAGAGGGTCTTACTTCCAACTCTCACCACCACCCCCACCTCACCCCCTCCCCCGCCCCTCCCAGCCCCACATCACCAACAATTTCCCCAACTACGTGAGAGTTTTTTTTTTGCAGCACACAGCAGCTTTGCTGCAACAGAATAAAACATTCAATCTGGACACTTTGTCTGGGATAATTAAATATCGGCCACTGTTGGGATGTGCCCATGCCTTGGCATATTCATATCGTGAGCAATCTCAATGATAAACCAGAGGTAGACAAAAGTGCTGGAGAAACTCAGCGGGTGCAGCAGCATCTATGGAGTGAAGGAAATAGGCAAATTTTCGGGCCGAAACCTTTCTTCAGACTGTTAACCAAGTGAGTCTCAAAATTACTAGGGAAATGAAATCCATCCTGTCAAATAAACTAATTGAATAAAGTGAGTTTCATCCAGAAATGCATTGCTGACTGAATAGCCTGATGGGAGAGTGGAGAAGAGGGAGTGACCAGGGTCAAGGGTGAGTCTCATCCTGGTCACTCCCTCTTCTCCCCTCTCCCATCTTCCAGAAGATTGAAAACGCACATCTCCAGATTCAGGGACAATTTCTTCTCAGTTGTTATTAGGCAACTGCACCATTCTGCCACCAACTAGAGAGCAGCCCTGACCTACCATCCACATCATTGAAGATCTTCTACAGGATGATACCCCATCTCTCTTGAACTGCACTCTATTCTGGATCACCTTGGCAATAAGATCTCCTTCTCTGGATGTTATTCATTGGCTGTAGCTCAGCCTTCAACACTATAATAGTGAATAAGATAACCCCTAACCGTCTTGACCTTCTTGGCCTCCATCTGCAACTGGGCTTCCTGTCTGCCAGACCTTAGTTGGTTAGACTTGGTTGTAACATTTCCTCCACCCTGACCCTTAACACCGGTGGTGATTCCTTTGCTCTACTCTCTGTACACCCATGACTGTGTAGCTAAAGGTGGCATCAACTCAATCTTTCAGATTGCCGATCATATCACTGTTGTCGACCTGATCAACAATAATGATAAGGTTGGGATAGAAGATCACAAACTTTGTGTCATGATGTCAAGACACCAACCTAGCCCTTAACAACAGCAAGATGACAGAGCTGGTTGTTAATCTAAGGAAGCAAGGAGGTGATCACAAATCTATCTCTTCATACTGATGCAGTGATCAAGAAAGCACAAGTGTGCTTCCTTCATTACGTATCTGGGGTGGAAGATTGCAACCTTCATGTGGTTCGCCCTGTTTCGACTAATGCAATCAACTCGATGTGCACAAACGGAAGATCAAATAGAACAAATTGTCCAACAACTTTTGGATGTGGACGGCACATGAAAGAAGACGTATCTGAGAAGATTTAGCATGTCCACAAGGATTCTTCCAAATATCTACTGATATGCTATGGAAAGTATTTTGATGGGATGCATCTCAGCCTTGTATGGCAACTGCTCTGCCCTTGACTGCGTGATCCTGCAGAGAGTGGTAAACACAGCCCAGGCCATCCTAGGCTCATCCAGTCCATCTTCATGGTGCTTTGCATCAGGAATATCGCCATTGATGCCCGCCACCCTGGCCATTCCCTTTTCTCTATCTTATCTTCTGGGTGACGACACATATGCATGAAAACTCGTACGATCAGAGTTAAGAACAGTTTCTTCGCCTCTGCTATCAAACGCCTGAATCACCTCTTTCATGCCACAGATAAGATACAAAGTACTGCAGTAACTCAATGGGTTAGGCAGCATCTCTGGAGAAAATGGATGGGTGACATTTCGTGTAGGGACCCTTCTTTAGATCATAAACCAACATTTGTAGTTCTTTGTTTCTACCTCTTTCATGTCCCCTTCCCAGAGGTATTGCCACATACACCTACTTTTACACCTCATTCAGTTACTCCATTATTGTACTTTAATTTTCTTTGACCTACTTCAGATTGCACTACAATCTTGCACCGCCCTACTCTTTGCACTCATCGTTGTATACAGTTTTATATTTATCATTACTGTATGTATATAGTGAGCTTCATGTGAACAAGGAATTTCATTGCACCTTGGTGTATATGACAATAAACTAATCTAAAACTGAGATGCTCTGAAAAATGGACAGTGGATCCATGAGAACAAACAACAACTGACTGCTCAGTTCAATTATTCCTGATTGAAAAGCAAGAGCAAAATTTAACAAAGGATCGTGAAACAACAATCTGTCATTACTGGGGAAGGAAAATATGAAAAAGAACAAAGATTAAAGAGCAAAAAATGACGAGCATTCTAAATTATACATCAGTTGGCTTTTTATTGAGGTTGCTATTCAACTCACTAGGGCAGAGTCTGTGCTGACTTAAAGAATATAAAGGAGCTGAAGGAATGCTCCGTGTTCTGTTTCACAGAGACGTGGCTCACCCCCAGCTCCCCAGACTCAGCCGTCCAGCCTGAAGGGTTCTCCATCCATCGTATGGACCAAATGCAGGGAAAGGGAGAGACGGGGGCATCAGCCTCATGATCAACTCTTCATGGTGCTCAGACATGGCGGACCTGTTTAGCTTCTGCTCTCCGCACCTGGAACATCTGGCGGTGAAGTGCCGCCCCTTCTACCTCCCGAGGAAACTCTACATCCTACCCCAGGCAGATGTCCATCTAGCACTGGAGGAGCTGCATGCCATGGTTAACAAGCTCCAGTCAGTGTACCCCGAAGCCTTTACCACCATAGCCGGAGACTTCAACAAAGCCAACCTGAAAAAATCACTCCTGAACTACCACCAACATGTTTCCTGCAGCACGGGAGGATTAAACACCCTTGACCACTGCATAACGACCATCAAAGATGCCTATCGCTCCATCCCTCGCCCTCACTTCGGGAAATCCGACCATTCAGCGGCGCTGCTTCTCCCTGCACACAGGCAGCAACTGAAGAGTGCACCTCCAGAGGTGAGGACTGCACAGAGCTGGTCTGGGGTGGCAGAGGAGCAACTACAGGACTGCTTGGAATCAGTAGACTGGGCAATGTTCAAGGACTCGGTAATGGGCCTGAATGAATGCGCTACAGTTGTTACAGACTTCATAAGGAAATATGTGGAGGACTGGGCTCCTACAAAAAACATCTGAGTGTTTCCTAATCAGAAGCCTAGGATGAACCAGGTGATGCAGAAATCTATAAGAAGTCCAGATATGACCTTGTCAAGGCCATCAAAAAGGCCAAAAGGGACTTCCGCTCAAAGCTGGAGGATGAGGCGGATGTTTGGCAACTTGAATGCCATCACCAGCAAAAAGGCAAAATCAGGAGGCAGCTCAAGCAACAGCAACGCATCGCTCCCTGACGAGCAAATGCGTTTACGCATACTTTGATAGGGAGAACACTGATGTGCCTTCCCATATACCCTGATAGTATTACAGTCATGGTTACAGAGGCCGATGTCAGAAGATCCTTCAGAGGGTGAACACTAGGAAAGTGACTGGATCTGATGGTATACCCGGTCGAGTTCTCAAAACCTGTGCAGACCAACTGGGTGGAGTTTTTGTGGACATTTTCAACCTCTCATTACTGAGGTCTGAGGTTCCCAGCTGCTTTGAGAGGGCATCAATAATACCGGTGCCCAAGAAGAGCAAGGTGACGTGCCTCAACGACTATTGACCAGCGGCACTAATGTCCGTGATGATGAAGTACTTTGAGAGGTTGGTTATTGTGCATATCAACTCCGACCACAAAAAGAACCTTGACCCCCTACAGTTCGCCCACCGTCACAACAGGTCAATGGAGGATGCGATCTCGCTGGCTCTCCACTCTGCACTAGTCAATTTCGTTCAAATAATGTTTGAATGACAATAAAGGGCAATTGAATGTAATTGAATTAAAATGGTCCACTTGGACAATAAAAACACTTACGTCAGGCTGTTGTTTATAGACCGCAGCTCTGCGTGCAATACTATCATTCCCTCCTAGCTGGTTGGAGCCACCTGCCACTTTTGCAGGCTGGAAGAGTCTGTGTACCACATGTATATGGAGTGTGTGAGGCTGCAGCACCTGTTCCAATACCTAAAGGGGCTGCTCCTTGCCTTCTGGCTGCATTTCTCACTCACCATCCTCATCTTTGGACACCCTGTGCATAGGGGAGAGGGTAGGGCCGAAGATGTCCTGGTTGGGTTGCTCCTGGGCCTTGCCAAGCTGGCCATCCACGTGTCACGGCGCCAACTGGATGAGGGCTCTGCCCGAGCCAGCTGCCTGCCCCTTTTCCGGGGTTACGTCCATGCCAGGGTGGTACTAGGGTGGGACTATGCCCTTTCCACGGGCACCCTGGGGGATTCCCAGGACTGCTGGGCACCAAGGGGGGTTGACAAGGATTGCAATATATTTGTTTAGTGGTTTACTAGTATACTTGTTTGTCTTGTACTATAGTGGTGGGTTCTGTTTTGTTTTATTGTATTGTAAATACTATTTTAATATTTGAATAAATATTTTTGATTAAAAAAAAAGCTGGTTGGATTCGTCCGGATACTATGTTCCGGTGGGGGTCCCTCTATGCAGGGATTCTCCCCCTCTACTTCGGGGACCTGGGGTGGAGGGGACTGCATCGAGGAGTCCCCTGCAACCCATTTCTCTTGCGTTTCACAGACTCGCCATCGCCTGCCATTTTTGCGCGCTGGAAGAGTCTGCAAACCACGTGTGTATCACAATCACAATCACAATAATACTTTATAAGCCAAGTATGTTTTGCAACATACGAGGAATTTCATTTGCCAAGTCAGTCATACAAATAAAAAGCAACAGAACACACAAAACACATTTTAACATAAACATCCACCACAGAGACTCCACGTTACTCACTGTGACGGAAGGCGAAAAAAAGTTCAATCTCTTCCCTTAGCTCTCCCGTGGTCGGGGGCCTCGAGCCCTCCGTTAATGGGACGATCTTCAATCCCGTAGCTGACGGTGTTTTGGGAATTCTGCATTGGGGCGATCCAGCTCCTGCATCGGGGGGGGGGGGGGGGGGGGGGGGGGATGTACCCGGGAAATCAAACCCTGCGTCAGGGCAGGCCGAGCCTCTGTGGTAGTCGGAGCTCCCGACGTGCCTCTCCCGAGACTGCGAGCTCTTGATGGTAAGTCCGTAGGGCGCGTTTGGTTCGATCCCAGGCAAGGGATCGACTTTGATATAAAGTCCGCACCCCGCGGTGGGGCCTAAGGTCAGTCCGAGGAGGCCTCCAGCTCCATCGATGGTAGGCTGCAAAGCGACCGGGGACGTGACCCGGAAACATCGCGTCTCCGGCAAGGTAAGAAACTGAAAGAAAAGTTTCCCCGTCCCCCCACATAAAACAAACTGGAGAACATTTACACAAACTTATAAAATGTACACAAAATGTAAAAAAAGGACTAAAACCAAACAGACTGTTGGCGGGGCTGCCAATCGTTCTGCACCCCGGTGGTAAACGATATCCGTGATATGGAGTGTGTGAGGCTGCAGCCTCTATTCCATTCTCTAAAGGCACTGCTCCTTGCCTTCTGGCTGCATTTCTCACCCACTATCATCATCTTTGGACACCCTGTGTGTAGGGGAGAGGGTAGGGCTGAAGATGTCCTGGTTGGGTCGCTCCTGGGCCTGGTCTAGCTGGCCGTCCGCCAGGAGGAAGAGTGCTCTGCCCGAGCCAGCTGCCTGCCCCTTGCAGGAAGATTGTTCCCGATGTTGGGGAGGTCCAGCACAAGGGGTCACAGCTTAAGGATAAGGGGGAAATCCTTTAGGACCGAGATGAGAAGGACTTTATTCACACAGAGAGTGGTGGGTCTCTGGAACTCTCTGCCACAGAGGGTAGTTGAGGCCAGTTCATTGGCTAAATTTAAGAGGGAGTTAGATGTGGCCCTTGTGGCTAAGGGGATCAGAGGGTATGGAGAGAAGGCAGGTACGGGATACTGAGTTGGATGATCAGCCATGATCATATTGAATGGCGGTGCAGGCTCGAAGGGCCGAATGGCCTAATTCTGCACCTAATTTCTATGTTTCTATGTTTTCCAGGTTACATCCGCGACCGGGTGGTGTTAGAGAGAGACTACGCCCTGTCCACGGGCACCCTGTGGGATTTCCGGGACGGCTGGGCACTGCAGGGGGTGGAATGCTTCCTGGACAAGGAATGTAAGATAGTTGTATAATAGTTTACCGTTTGTCATGTATTATGGTGGTGGGTTCTGTTTTTTTGTACTGTTCTGTATATATTATTTTAATATTTGAATAAATATATTTGATTAAAAAAGAGAACTACTTGTGGACTTTGGAAGAGAAAGGATGAGAACCCACCCACAATGCTATGGAGAGCGTCAAAAAGTTCAAATTCATAGGCGTGCATATTTCCAAAGATCTTTCATAATTCTGAAGAAGGGTCTTGATCCGAAACGTCACCCATTCCTTATCTCCAGCGATGCTGCCCATCCAGCAGAGTTACTCCAGCATTTTGTGTCGACCTTCGATTTAAACCAGCATCTGCAGTTCCTTCCAACACAGGCTATTAAACACCTCAACCTTCAAATAAGTTCTGAACTCCATCGACCTGGGGGCATTGTTTTGTCTTTCCCCTATTGTTGTCTGTTTTTTATATACTGAACATTTTGTTGCTTAGCATGGTGCTTACATGGTACTATCTTTACATATCTGTTGTGCTGCTGCAAGTAAGATTTACATTGTTCTGTTTTAGGCTACATGTCAAGAAAACACTCATGACTGGACTCTAAAAGGGCCTGTCCCAGGATGCGAGTTCACCCAAGAGCTCTCCCGAGTTTTAAAAAAAATCAAACTGGTGGTACCTCATCACGAGTATTTTTTAACTCTTGGAAATTTTTCACACTGTTGAAAAAACTTCACGAGTTTCCGCGTTTCCCGAGTACCTGCCGTTAGCATTACGAGTCGCTACGAGACATCCACAAGCTCGCTACATATATTCTACGTACTTACCATGAGTTTGATTTTTTTTTAAACACGGGAGAGCTCTTGGGTGAACTTGCATCATGGGACAGGCCCTTAACTCTTAACTCTAGTTACAAGGTGGTGTGGAAAGCACATTTGGAAAATGCCAACATTTCTGGAGTGTGCAAACACTTATAGTTTTTATTTCCCAATAATTTTATGAAGATATTATTGTTGGCTCTTTCCAAATAAAATATGAGCCGCTCAAGGAAATGTCAAACAGATTTTGTGGGGAAGAAATTATGAGCCCAAAAATCATGGTCTTTGCATTTAAGATTTTCGGAGAAGAATTAGCTCCAAGAACTGCTGCCCTCTAGCCCTGCCAGTTCGTGAAATCACTCCGTGTAGATGTTTGTGCATTATCAACGTGTTAATATTTTTAGTAATTTGTTCTTGCTCAATATCTTCTGAAAATTCCTTTGTGACCAACGTGCATGAAATAAAAAAATTGTGGGATTTTCCTTGGAGTGTTGCACACGTTTGACTTTACAAATCAATTGTTCTGTAGTTAATTTAACAAATGTATTAATAATTAAATGTGAAAAAGATATTATGCGGATGAGGGAAGGAACAATCCTTTTGTGTTATAGATTTTCTTCCTTGAAAGGAATGAAAACTATGGTGACTCTGACAGTAATAGTAATTACAAGACTGTGAAGAGCCTCTTTGCAGTACAAAAAAATGCAAAGAGAGTGAAGGATGAATTTTACATCTATGCAAAGTTTGGGGCTTTTGCTAATATTTGGGCGGCACTGTGGCGTGACGGTAGAATTTAAAGAAACAAATAAAAACGAATTGTACTGTATACAGCAAGGATATATTGAAAAAAAAATCGGTGGTGCAGAGGTAGAGTTGTTGCCTTGCAGCATAGAGGCCTTGGTTCGATCCTGACCTGGGGTGCTGTCTGTATGGAGTTTGTACGTTCTCCCCGTGACCACGTGGGTTTTCTCCGATTTCCTCCCACACTCCAAAGGCATACAGGATGGTGGGCTAATTGGCTTGGTAAAAATTGTAGATTGTCCCCAGTGTGTGTGGAATATGTTAGTGTGTGGGGATTGCTGGTCAGCAGGGGCTCGGTGGGCCGAAGGGCATGTTTCCGTGTTGTATCTCTAAACTAATTTAAAAATCAACCAGAATTTATAGATAGTGAAACAAAATCCTGTCCATGGTGCTAACATCAGCTGGCTTTATTTTGTAATAATTGCTGCCTTAAAGAAACACACTGATCCAGAGTATTCATATCTGCTCGGTTCAGACCAGGAAATGGGCTGAATTATCTGCACAACACTCGATTCTTAATCTTAAATATGCACTTTATACACAGGCAGTCTACATTTGGAAATCTTTTGCTGAGAAGGCAAACACTGCAATCAATAGATATTTCTATGGTGTCGGATAACATCAGTCAGCTAACCCTAGGCCGAAAGAGCATAATAGTTCTGATTATAATTCAGATGGTTTGGAGATTATTTTTCAATTTGTGATTGGAATTTGAATACTGGTGTCGTGGATGTCTCGTAGCGGCTCGTATGAGTAACGGTAGGTACTCGGGAAATCTGGTAAACACATGACGTTTTTTTCAACACTGTGAAAAATGTCCACGAGTAAACAAATACTCGTGATGTAAAAAATTGTTACTTTTTACTCGTACAGGCCGCTACGAAGCATCCATGAACCCACTAGTCAAAGTCAAGTCAAAAGAGTTTATTGTCATGTGTCCCTGACAGGACAATGAAAATCTTTCTTTGCATAGCACAACAGAACATAGAAGGCATTGACTACAATTCTATACATAAATACGCCCATGAATTAATAAATTAATAAAGTGCAAATAACAGATGGAGGGATATTAATGTTCAGAGTTCCGAGCCAGGTTTAATAACCTGATGGCTGTGGGGAAGTAGCTATTCCTAAACCAGGTTGTTGCAGTCTTCAGGCTCCTGTACCTTCTACCCGAAGGTAGCAGGGAGATGAGTGTGTGGCCAGGGTGGTGTGGGTCCTTGATGATGCTGTCAGCCTTTTTGAGGCAGCGACTGTGATAAATCCCCTCGATGGAAAAAAGGTCAGAGCCGATGATGGACTGGGCAGTGTTTACTACTTTTTGTAGTCTTTTCCTCTCCAGGGCACTCAAATTGCCGAACCAAGCCACGATGCAACCAGTCAGCAAGCTCTCTACTGTACGCTACGGACATTCTATGAGTTTGAATCAGGGGAAAACTCGGGAGAACTCTTGAATTACCTCGTACAGTGGGACAGGCCCTTTAGGAGGGAGAGATAGATCAGCCAGTAGTTCGCTGTGCGTAGGGTAATGTTAGACTACAGATATTGATGTGTTGATGAAATGGGAAATAGCAGATGGTCTTAAATCCTGATAATATTGCAGGAAATGGAAGGATATGGATTATGTGCTGGCAGATAGTTCATCTTGGCATCATGTTTGGCACAGATACTGTGGGCTGAAAGATCTGTTCCTGTGCTATGCTGGTCTATGTTCTATGTTGAGTTTAATTTAGTTTATTGTCACGTTTATTGAGGTACAGTGAAAAGCTTTTTTTGCGTGCTAACTAATCAGCGGAAAGACTTCTTCTTGCGTATGGCGTGCACAGTGGAAAGACAATACATGATTACAATCGAGAATCCACATTGTACAGATACATGATAAGGGGAATAATGTGAATAACATAAAGTGCAAGATAAAGCCAACAAAGTCCGATTAAAGATAGCCCAAGGGTCCCCAACGAGATAGATGGTAGTTCAGGACTGCTCTCTAGTTGTTGGGAGGATGGTTCAGTGGCCTGATAACAGCTGGGAAAAAACTGTCCGTGAATCTGGAGGTTTTCTCTGTGAGTGATGTATTTTGGGAATACAAACTAGGACATAAACTGTGAATAGTAAGGTCATGGGCCGTATTGAGGAACAGCGGGGCCTTTTTGAATAAGTGCAAAGATCCTTGAAGGCAGCAACACAGGTAGTGAAGGTTTTGGGAATGCTGGCCTCATTAGTTGGGGCAATGAGAAGAAGAGTAAGGAGCTTTGGCTCCAACATGAATCAGACCTCAGCTGGTGCACTGCTTGCTTGAAGTCTGTTGATTACATTATAGAAACGTGTGATGATGTTGGAGAAGGTGCAAAGAAGTTTCACCAGATGTGGCCTGGGATGGAGCGTTTTGTATAAGAGGAGAGACAGGAGAGGTATGTTTTCCCTAAAGTAGAGAAAGTTAAGAGGGGATAGACACAAAAAGCTGGAGTAACTCAGTGGGACAGGCAGCATCTATGGAGAGAAGGAATGGGTGAAGAAGGGTCTCGACCCGAAATGTCACCTATTCCTTCTCTCTGGAGATGCTGCTTGTCTTGCTGAGTTACTCCAGCTTTTTGTGTCTATCTTCGGTTAAAACCAGCATCTGCAGTTCCTTCCTACATGTTAAGAGGGGACATGGTTAAGGTTTTTTAAATTATGAAGGATACAGGCAGGGAGATAGACGATAGACAATAGGTGCCGGAGTAGGCCATTCAGCCCTTCATATCCTTTAACTCCGCTATCCCTAATTGCTGAAGATATAAATGGTGTCAAGTTGGGAAAATGGGAAGTACAACGGGATCTGGGGGTCCTTGTACATCAGTCTATGAAAGTAAGCATGCAGGTACAGTAGGCAGTGAAGAAAGCGAATGGCATGTAGGGCTTTATAACAAGAGGAATCGAATATAGGAGCAAAGAGGTCCTTCTGCAGTTGTACAGCACCCTAGTGAGACCACACCTGGAGTATTGTGTGCAGTTTTCGTCCCCTAATTTGAGGAAGGACATTCTTGCTATTGAGGGAGTGCAGCATGGGTTTACAAGGTTAATACTCGGGATGGCGGGACTGTCAGATGCTGAGAGAATGGAGCAGCTGGACTTGTACACTCTGGAGTTTAGAAGGATGAGAGGGAATCTCATTGAAACATATAAGATTATTAAGGGTTTGGACACACCAGAGGCAGGAAACATGTTCCTGATGTTGGGGGAGTCCAGAACCAGGGGCCACAGTTTAAGAATAAGGAGTAAGCCATTTAGAATGGAGACGAGGAAACACTTTTTCTCACAGAGAGTGGTGAGTCTGTGGAATTCTCTGCCTCAGAGGGTGGTGGAGGCAGGTTCTCTGGATGCTTTCAAGAGAGAGCTAGATAGGGCTCTTAAAAAATAGCGGAGTCAGGGGATATGTGGAGAAGGCAGGAATGGGGTACTGATTGGGGATGATCAGCCATGATCACATTGAATGGCGGTGCTGGCTCGAAGGGCCTAATGGCCTACTCCTGCACCTATTGTCTATTGTCTGTTGTCTATTGCTGAAATATTTTCCTGTTATCATAGGTGAATAAAACTAGAGGACATCGATGTTACATTAAGGTTTGAGAGATATGGAGGAATCTGAAGGGGACCTTTTTCACCCAGAGAGTGATGAATACCTGTAATGCATTGCCAGAGAGAATGGTCGAAGCATTGCCGGAGAGCTTGGTGGATGCAGACTCACGTGTAGGATTAGATGAAAAGATGTATTTGTATACACGTGGGATTTGTAGATGGGATTTGTATACACGTCTCTATAGATATTGATGTGTGAAATTGCTCCATTCATTGTTAAGATGTATTCCTTATTTTTTTATTATATAATAATTGTTTAGTTTTTTTTGTTTTTTTTAAATAATTAAAAAAAAAAATTTTAAGTTATTTTTTATTTTTTTATTTTCTTATATAATCATTATCATTTAATCACCATCTCTTGATTATTGATCTATACTTTTACTTTTTTATCACTCCTTTACTTTCCAAAAAAAAAACAGAAGCATACATAAATTATTCTGTAACATCTGTACAATGTTTGTGACAAGTCTAATTTGTATTTGAAGAACTGTTGTACCTTAGACAATATGCATTGCTTCTAATAAAAATATTTAAAAAAAAATAATAAATGCTTACATGAGCTCTTGAATCACCCAGGCATTGAAGGCTACAGGCCAAGTGCTGGAAGATGAGATTATAATGGATGTATGGTCTCTGGGCAGCATGGACGCTATGGAGTGAATGGCTCATTTCTGAAGAAGGGTCTCGACCCGAAACATCGCCCATTCCTTCTCTCCAGAGATGCTGCTTGTCCCACTGAGTTACTCCAGCTTTTTGTGTGTATATAAGAAGTCGCTGTCGCTGTCATGTTTCACCACAGCACGAAGTTGCAAAGCTCTCAAAAAAGCAACACGATACAATTGAATTTCTAGACACAGTTCTCTTCTATTCTCATCCCTAATTGAGGAAATCTTGGTACAATTTCAGCAATGATATTTATTTGTTCAGTTTATTTATTAGAAAAGATGAGAAATCCAGCTGCAGACTTTGCTACTGAAAATCCCAAGATGTTTGGGGTCCATATGCACAGTTCACTAAAATCTGCTGCTCAGTTGCAAACAAAATCAAGGGGGTGAATGAAATGTTAGCCCTTGTAATTAGAGGATTAGAGTGTTAGGAAGAGGAAGTTCTGCTATGTTTCTGCAGAACTCTGATTAGACCACATCTAAAGCATACAGTAGGAAGGAACTGCAGATACTGGTTTACACCAGTTGGACACAAAATGCAGGAGTAATTTGATGGGCTGATTGGCCTAATTCTGCTTCTATCACTTATGACCCTATGATCTTATGACCTTATGGAAATGGACCAAGGAATAGAGTCATAGATAGTGGAAAACAGGTCCTTTGGCCCAACTTTCCCACACCGACCAACATGTACCATCTACATTAGTTCCACCTGCCTGTGTTTATCCCATATCCCTCTAAACCTGTCCTATCCATGTACCTGTCTAAATGTTTCTTAAGTGTTGCAAGGGACCTTGCTAAGCTGTTATGAGGCCCAGGTTCACAATCTACTGGAGGTCACATGTGCCTGGCCATCACAGGAAGCAGGGTGGCAGTGATAAGCGCTCCAGGACAGAATGATCCGAGATTCCCTGCAATGCCCCACAGGTGATTTTATGGTGAATTAAAACATCCATAAGTGGACTGGATCACATTTGGTCACAAGAACAACTCGTGGCTTGAAGTGTCATCAAGTTTCACTATAGCACTACAGTACAGATCCACAACTGATTTTCTAGTAACTGGTTCTCCTCAAAACCCCTCTAAACCTCCTATCTCTCAATTTTCAATTCTGTGCCCTTTTGTCTTGGATATCTCCTCTACTAGCAAAAGAGCAGTGGTA
Organism: Raja brachyura; assembly: GCA_963514005.1. The sequence goes on along the minus strand of OY740792.1, from coordinate 18,131,424 downwards.
CTCTATTGTCACCTCGGTACATGTGACAATAATAAACTAAACTGCTAAACAAAAACTGATCAACTGGTATAGTGGTCAGTAGGGAAGAATGTTTAAGATTACACCAGGATTTAGATCAACTGGAGAAAGCGAGCTAATGCCAAGTGTTTGTCAAGATTAAATTCCATTTAATTTAGTTTTTAGTTTCGTTTACAGATACAGCTTGGGAACAAGGCCTTTGGCCCACTGAGTTCATGCCGACCAGCGATCACCCCATACACTAGCACTATCCTACACACTAGGGAAATCTACAATTTAGTCAATAAACCAAAGCCGAAGAAACCAATTAACATGCAAACCTATATGTCTTTGCACTGTGGGAGGAAACCCATACGGTCACAGGGAGAAAGGGCCAAATGGCCTCCTCCTGCACCTATTTTCTATGTTTCTATGTTTCTAGAATGTCCAGGTAACACCCATAGTCAGGATCGAACCCGGGTCTCCAGCGCTGTAAAGCAGCAACTCTACCGCTGTGCCACCGTGTCACCACCAGTTGTTGGAGAGAATGACAATTTTTTTTAAAGAATCTGCTGTTCATTGTATGACAAGTTGGATGAATGGATGAATAGATGAATTTAATGAATAGAATGGCACTTCAAAAGAATCAGAATTGGCAAGAAATCTCCTTCTACATTGTATGATTGAATAATTCTATGGGTCTTTTCAATCTCCGTTTACTTAGGATGACTGAAACTTGACCCTTTGTGTAAAAAGGACAAACTATGGGGTTTGCAGCACCATGTAACACAGAACAATTGCATGTGAGGCACCAGAAGAGCACTGTTTTATTTGATATGCCGACCACTCGCTTTTCTCAATTTCATTTTTAAAAACTTGATCAAATGCCAGTCTGCTACATCAGCATTCGCCACTGTAGAGTCGAAGTAAACAGACTGGACTATCAGTTGCTTTCCCTTTCTTCCTCATTAGAGACCCTCGGACGATCTTGAATCAGACTTTACTAGATGATATCTTGCACTAAATGTTATTCCCTTTATCCTGCATCTGTACACTGCGGACGTCTCAACTGCAATCATATAGTCTTTCCGCTGACTTGATAGCACTAAACCACAAAGCATTTCCCTCTGAAAATTTTATAACCTATAAATTATAAGTGTGGTAAGATATCAACAGAGTGAAGGGCATGGCAGGTGAGAGTAAGGAAGTTTGCATGACGAGGGAAACTGAGGCTCTGGTCAAGAGTAACAAGGAGGCATGGGGCAGGTATAAGCAGCTGGGATTAAATGTATTCCTGGTGGTGTTTTGGGAACTAAGGAACAAGCCAAAAAAAGAAATCAGGAATGCAAAAAGGGGACAGAAGATAACACCGGCAGATAGCATTAAGGATAATCCTAAGAGGGATATGGGCAAAACGCAGGAAGGTGAGACTAGTGTAGAGGGGACATGTTGGTCGGCGTGGGCAAGTTGGGCTGAAGGGCTGTATCAGTCTGACTAAATGACACCTTTTAGTCCAGAGAATTTGCCAGACGAACATCACCAGAGTTCCAAATGTGCCAGATAATCAGAGTTTTATCAGTCTGAAGAAGGGTCTCGACCCAAAACATCACCCATTCCTTCTCTCCAGAGATGCTGCCTCACCTGCTGAGTTACTCCAGCACTTTGTGTCTAACATCAGTTTTACTGTTCATTTGTGCCTTGGCTTGTAATACTCCTGCTGTTGAACAGTCCGTTGATTGATTGATAATTTATTATCACATGTACCATGTCACAGCAAGATTCTTTGTTTTTGTATACCATACACAAAGTATGCATGTATATAGTCGTCATGTATATAGCGCTGACAGAGTTACAAAGTGCTCAATGTGGTCCCAAATGGTCCTTTTTGTTCTCACAGCGCCCCCCCATGCCGGGCCCCTCTGTGTTCTATCAGCGCCCCCCCCCCCCATGGCGGGTCGCTCTTTATCCCCTCGACGCCGCATCCACGACCGACCACCGGCACCAACCACGATCCCATCCAAGCCCAAAGTTTCTGATTTTAACATTGGTCGCAACACAGTGAACTGTCTACATTCATCGTATGCAGCAAATGACTAACTGGGAGGAGGGAAAGGTTGCATGGCAACTGCTGCATGTGCAATAGAGTCAGAGAAGCAAGTGGCAAATCATTGGGAACAGTCAAGCTTTCCCTGCTGCCAATAACCAGGGCAGCATTTCAATGTTTGTAATCTGACTTCACTTGAGTTGGGGCCTAGTTGGTTCAGGCTAAATCAGGCCCCTGGGTGGCACGTGCATCCCTGATATATTCGCAATATTGTTTTGCTTCCATTCGAAGTTCACCTCTGTGGCTTGTTTTGTTTCGCTTGATTCCTGTGCTCAGCCGAATTAATTCCTCACCAAACCGAGGCTTGCACCGATCGAACAAGGACTTATTCCATGTGGAAACGGCATCTCCATAACTTGCTCCCCGGCTCGTTGCACGGTCGCTGTGCCCCGTGCATCCTCCTGATAAACCCCTCATTTGTAAAAAGCTCTACATGATACAATTGAAATCAGGAGGGAAGCCTATTGACTCAGGCACCGCTCCTACAATGCATGAGCGCCGATTGACTGCAGTTCCTAATCAGCAGTTTGCATGTTGAAGAGGCACCAATGTGTCTGGAAACCCTTGACACTCATCTATTCCTGAGCATCTGCCTGTTTTACCCAGTGCCAGTTTATGCCTAAATGCCCTGTCAAGAAAAAGAATTAAATTCTGACAGCTTTTTATCTTTGGTTAATTGAGGTGATGGATGCTCTTGACATTAATATAACTACCGTGACGAAGATTAAGACATCTCTTTTCACCAGAATTTATTTTATTGGAAGGGGTCACTTTCTAGGGTCTTTTTAATATGCTTGTGCAATTAATAATACAATAATTCTGCTTCATATCTTAATTCCTTTTAAAGTTCTCTATTATATGGCAGCCTGAAGAAGCTAAGGCTCTCTCTTTGTTGTTAGTGAGATACAATTACACCAGCCTTTTCATGCTGACCCTTTGCAACTTAATGTATCAATTCCTTGAAATGTTTGACAACACTATTAGATTTTTTTCCAGCTTACTTGGTAATACTATAAATTTCTTCAAATAGTTCAAAAAATTAACAACTGCTGGAGAATTAATATTTTGCCCATGTAACCCTTTGAGATCTTTAGGAATATTCCTCGATATACCAAATAAGACTGAATCTCAATTTTAACTTTCTCATCTGTTGGCATTAGTTCATGGTGACTGAAGCAGTCTTTTGATCTCTCTGGGAAATTTAAGGTTGATCTAATGTGATTTATAATGACTAAAGGCATAGACGCAGGTATTATCGCATCTTAAATAATCCTGAAGACTGTATATAAATGTGTTGTGCAGGGAATCCCACAATGCAAAGTGCAGCCTAGTTCGAATGTAATCTAGCCCATTTACCTTCCGATTATACAAGCTCCCAATGGCCTGGCTGACTATGTTTTGTCGGGCAGAGAGAGAGAGAGAGAGAGAGAGAGAGAGAGAGAGGCAATGGAAGGAAAATATGCCACTCTCCCCACCCTTCTCCCTCTGTAATATCCACCCTCTTCATCCAACGTTGAACTGTACGAAGCCTTATTCCACTCTGATAGCCAGGAACGTTCAGAAAGAGCTTAGTTTAGTTCAGAGATGCTGGGTGAAAACAAGCCCTTCGACCCACCATATTCACGCTGACCATTGATCACCCATCACTCCTACACACTAGGAGTAATTTACAGCGATCAATTAACCTACAAACCCGCACGTCTTTGGAATGTGGGAGTGAACCGGAGCACCTGGAGAAAACCAATGTGGTCACAGGGAGAACGTACAAACTCCACACAGACAGCACCAATAGACAGGATCGAGCCCAGGCCTCTGGCACTGTGAGGCAGCAGCTCTTCCTCCATCTTCAGCTAACAGGTTGAACTGTTAAAAGCCTTATCCGCTCTGATGGAGAGGGAGATTCAGAAAGCGTTCAAAAATATTACAACAAAAGGAAAATAAGTTCAATTAAACCAGATTCAAACTTTGTGAATTAAGTAAACCATTTTCACTAATTTTAAAGAAGTGTTAAATAATTAACTATTTAGCTTCTGTAATAAAAAGGAACTGCAGATGCTGGTTTATATCGAAGATAGACATGATGCTGGAGTAATTCAGCGGGTCAGGCAGCATCTCTGAAGAAACTGGATAAGGCGACATTTCGGGTCGGGACACTTCTTCAGACTCTAAACTACAAACCTGCTTGTCTTTGGAGTGTGAGAGGAAATCGGAGCACCCAGAGAAAACCCACGTGGTCACAGGGAGAACGTACAATCTCTGCACAGACATCACCTGGAGTCAGGATTACCCCTGGGTCGCTGACGCTGCAAGGCAGCAACTGTACTGCTGCACCACCATGCCAGACAACCTGCAGGATGTAAACTCACAGCAGTGGAAGTTTGCACCAGCTGCAATAAACATCTGGCGAATGCAAAACTAAACTTTAAAAGCGTTCATTTTGATGATTTATAAATCACTTCTTGCAAGAAATTGCTCTCGCTCTCCTCCCTGAAGTAAAGCAGGAGCAGCACAGCTTGTTCACAACATTCAAACACATGAGCCCAGATCCTCTTGTGTAAGATATTGCTGATGGTACAATTCTGGTAACCATAGGTACAATTTTTATATTGGTATGTGTGATACCACTGCTATCAAATTGTTAGTATTCAAATATCTCACTGCACATGCCATAAGATACCATTATGGCAGTGCATTGTTAAGTTAAACTGCAATGAGGCCCAATACGTAAAGGGTTAACTACTCATGTCGGGGCACATGCCAATTGGAAAAGATTAAGTGCTACTCAAGCGCACATTGTTCCAATTTTCTCTATATCAGGTTTTTACCAAGAACATGTATATATTTCTTTTAAATTACCAAACCTCTGAATGTTGTCTACAGTGGTGACAGGAATTCAAAGGGAGTGAATGTTAACAAATGTCGAAAGCTATTATCTTGAGTTCCATTCAATGCCAGCTCAGGGAGAGAGATGTAACCTTATCACCAGTGCAGTGAAAGGCTTTCATTTTTCGACTAGGTGTGGTAACTTTAGTTTAAATGGCCATTAACCTCTGCACTTCTTCCACTTAGATTTGCTATGACATGAAGCAGAATGATTTGCAATGAGATGCAATTTCAAGGATTGGGACTATCAGATCAACGAATGTGATTTAGTTTAGTTTGCCCACATGTCTTTAGTGCTTCCTGGACCACACAGTGACCGAGAGTGCGTGGTAACGCACTGCACAGCTCATCTGGCAGAGTTACAGTCAAGGCTGATTCTTCCTCATAATTTGGCATGTTGTTATACCCTGAAAATATTGCCATCCCAAATGCGTTACACTTGACGAGTGACTATGGACAATCATGGACCTGAATGTCTCAGTGTCCCCAACTGTTCGATAACTATTGCAGGGCAAACAAACGTGACAGATTTACCACCATCGTTCTCTGGCCACATTAAAATTATGAGCAACATAAAGTAATAAAGTACACACTGCAGATTCTGTTCTTCAGTAGCTTATCTTAATCGTGTTGCTGTTTGGGGACGACTGCACACGCAGTAATGGCGACAAGACTATTTGATGTATTTGACCACATGCACAGTGTTGTGCACATGTACACCGTCAAAAAAGGAACCTTGATTAAATGAGTCACATCATTTAGTTATCATCCTGTCTTTCTCCACACTAGTCTCCACAATTCATGATATTTCACTAGAAACAAGAAACAAGGCATATTATCACAGTGGCACCATGATGCATCAAGTAAGTGTGAACATTGTGTATGAGTAAATGGCAGTAGTGAAGGCCAGAGCTCCAATATGAAGCACAGGCGAGTGTTTAACACCAAAGGTGAGACCGGCAGGGTGGCACAATGGTGCAATGGTTGAGTTGCTGCCTTATAGCACCAGAGACCCAGGTTCGATCCTGACTAAAAATGCTGTCTGTACAGAGTTTGTACGTTCTCCCTGTGACCACATGGATTTTCTCTGGGTGCTCCGGTTTCCTCCCACGCTCCAAAGATGAACAGGTTTGTAGGTTATTTGGCTGCAGTAAAAGAATTGTCCCTGGTGTATAAGTCATGCCAGCGCACGGGCCTATTTCTGCGCTGTATCTCAGAAGTCTAAAGTAAAGTCGAAAGGCAGGAAATGCTGCTGCCAATATAATGCGACTCACCTTTCACAACTTGCCAATTTAGAGCAGTGAAATGCTTCAACCGCAAAAACAAAGGGCATATAACCTTTGTGGAAAACGAGATCCAGGACTGCAAGTCAGAATAACATCAGCCAAGCAGGTTCCCAGTGCAAGGTCAACTTTCATCACAGAAAGCCACAAAGGAGAGGCCATTGTAACATTGAAGCTGATGAGCAGAGCAAAGAACAGAACTTAATTACCATAAATGCCATTAGGGGCAGCAATGAAAAATAAGCAAAGTGAAAGTTAATGATCAGTTTCTCAATATAAACATTGCTGCAGGACAATTATTGACCGCTCAGTTATGGGAAAAGATCATCAGGAAGTTCAGCAAAGCATCATTAACCAAAAAAGCACACTGGAGTCAGTATTCAGCGAGACACTGACAACTCTAGGTCAGATGTGAGATGTATTTTCTCTTGATGGATAAGCTCATGATTCAAGTATGTGTAAGAAGGAACTGCAGATGCGGGTTTACACCGAAGATAAACACAAAATGCAGGAGTAATGGGTCGAGATCAAACTCACTCATTCTTTCTCTCCAGAAATGCTGCCTGTCCCGTCAAGTTAGTCCAGCATTTTGTGTCTATCCCAATCCAAGTATCTGACTACTCAAACAGATCAACACAAACAGGAAATGAATAGCTCAAAGAATCAAAAATAGATTGGAAGAACGTATCGTTCCAGTCATATCATGAAAAAAAAGAAAAAACAAAAAAGATATATATATTACACACACACACACACACACACACACACACACACACACACACACACACACACACACACACACACACACACACACACACATGCGCACACACACACACACACATTATTAAAAGTGTCATTTTGACTACTTCCTGTTTGCACTGTGCTTTGATTTTAGAAAAAAATGCTACCACGTATGGTTGTGATTTTTTAGCCATCTTACCCAGAGTCCTCCTCTGCTGCGCAGGCCCTGAGGACGTTTCCCATCGATGAAAAATGAAAGACTTATTAGTGTTTAAAAAATCTTGAGATTCTATCTCCTGTCAATCGCCACCATGAAGGCCATGCCCCTTCTGGTGGGAGGGGGAGGGACCATAAAACCCGGAAGCGTGGGCATGGCTCAGTCTGTCTGCAAGATGGCGAGGGAGAGGTTACGACTCTCTGTCTCTGGGAAACTACAGAACACTGTGAGTATGCAATGTACTTGAATAAATGATTTGTTAGCCCTTAATGAAAATGAAATGAGTTGTTTGGCCTGCCCTGTGCTTGAAACTGCAATGGCAATGGAAATGAAGTAAAAATGCCATGAGCTGTTTGGCTTGAGCCTGCCCTGTGCTTGAAAGTGCAATGGCAATCGAAATGAAGTGTAAATGCAATCAGCTGTTTGGCTTGAGCCTGCCCTGTGCAAGTGAAGATAAAATGCAATGAGCTGTTTGGCTTGGCCTGCTTGAAACTGCAATGGCAATGGAAGTGACATTAAAATGCAATGAGCTATTCGGCCTGCCCTGTCCTTGAAACTGCAATGCAATTGGAAATAAAATGAAATGAGTTGTTTGGCCTGCCTGAAACCACTAATTTCGGCCCACGAGGCCCCTATTAGCGGAGAAACCAGTCCTTTTTGCCCAAAATGCCCGTATTAGCCCAGGAGGAGCATTTCGGCCCAACAGACCTGTGCCAGGCCAGGAATTGTCCAGAAAAAGTGCATTTCATTGAGATTTCACTCAGATTTAAAGAGCCCCTTCAGCCCATCAGGCCTGTACTAGCCCGAGACCCCCTTCGGCCCATCAGTAAGTATTCCCCCTGCAAGTATTAAACCTCCCCCCAGTAATTTTCTCCCTCCCTTCATTTGCTCCCTGTGAGATCCATGCCAGGATAAACCTTCCTCCTTCATTGCTGTGATCTGCAGAAAAAGATGAAAAACGTCTAAAATTGATTCTCCACCCTCTCCCCCTTCTCTCTCAGAGTATCTCACCTGTTTTGGGCAGAATTTCTGGCAGTTTCTGAGCTGCCAGCCCACCAGGTCTGAGTGACTGAGCTGCCAGCCCACCAGGCTTGAGTGACTGAGCTGCCAGCCCAAGAATCCATTCGGCCCACAATGTCCATACTAGCCCTTTGAAGACCAGTCCCTTCGGCACACAACACCCATACTAGCGCTCCAGAAAGAAGCCCCCCCCCCCCCGACTGGCCAGCAATATTGGAATTGGTGGAGAGCTGGAATATTGCATAGGGGAACAGCCTTCCCGTGTGAACATACATATATATCATAAATTTATAGTAGAAAATCAGAAAGGTTAACATCAATCACTTAATCTCTGCATAAGAACTCTAAGAGACTTAGGGCATCACTGTGATGTAACTGGTAGAACTGCTGCCTCACAGCACTGGAGACAAAGGTTTGATCCTGCCCTCAGGTGCTCTGTGTGACATTTGCACGTTCTCCCTGTGACCGTGTGGGTTTCATCCGGGTGCTCCTGTTTCGGTGCTCCTGTTTCCCACTTATCACAAAGATGTGTGGGTTTGTAGATTAATTGGCCTCTGTAAATTGTCTCTAGTGTGTAGGTGTGGATGAGAAAGTGGGATAACAATCGATGGTCAGTGTGGATGGTAGACTGAAGGGCTTATTTCAACGGAGTATCTCTAAACTAAACTAAACTAAAGTAAATTAGGAAGCTGGTGAATTTGAACATCCTAATGTAATATTTGTGCAAATTCCTCTTTGAAAGCTATCATTGTTCGGTCATCTAAATATATTTTTAATTTTCTTTTGTTACGGGATATTTTCAAGAGACTAGGAGCAATTCTTTGTCTGTGTTGTGGCAAGAAATTGGCTGGTCAGGGGATGCAAAGAAAATCAAAGAGCTCTTTGTCCTCATTATAATTCAACAGAAGTTAACCAGGTTTCAAATGCTAATTTTATACCGAGGGTTCTGCAGAAGAAACCTTTCTGTTGCTTTGACATTTGGTGGAGATAAATAAAGTTGGTAATTATGCTGTTATACAGAATGACCATTATCTATGATGTACTAGTACCTGTGATCGGTCTTTTCTCGGCCTGACATCTGTTTTCCAAATGTACTTGTGAAGTGTTTAAAACCTTTCCATATGGTTTCTAAATTTATCTCAAATGTATGTTCTCATTAGTGTTATATAAATTAGTCTACTCTCTTAATAGGCTGAGCCTGAAAACAAATTGTTCCACCCTTCAGATCTGAAGAATTTATACGCTAGAAAGCATCATTGTTTCCTAGATCTTGAAAAATAATGTCCCCCATGTCTATTCAGAGGTTGTAGTGTTTTATAGCCTGATGGTTGTAGGGAAGAAGCTGCTCCTGAACCCGGACAGTACAGTTTTTAGGGTCCTATACCAACTAAGCTTCACAGCACTAAGATTATATTTAAGTGTTGCGAAGAATGAGAGATAATCTCATTGAAATTTATATATGTTTTTTACAGCATGTGACAGGATAGATGCAGCGATGGTATTTCCCATGGGTGGAGTGTCAAAAATTAGGGTTCAGTCTCAGGGCTGCCAACATTGGGTGAGAGTTGGGAGTGAGAAATTGCGAGAGACCAAGCCCGAGGGAGCGTAGCCCGAAGGGTGACCCCCTTCCCATGGTACAGAGCTTTTCCATTTTTCAGCTTGTGCAATCTGATGCATACTGTAGCAAGTATTTTTACTTACACTTGAAGGCAATATTTATGCTTTAAATTGGATTAGCTATGAATAAGGTTAGGCTAAATTACATTCCTAATTACATTTCACAGTAGAGCCAGGCTCTGATCAACAGGTGCAGCACATGAATGATCTTAGTGTATTCATGTATGGAAATCAGATTATAATCAAGCACTTGGCCCCATGTTGACCGACCTGGGTCTCACTGCGCACCTGGTACTACTCCTGACCATGACTCCAGTTGCATACCTTCTCTCATTCCTGACCCCGAGTCCAGCCTTACACCTTACCTGCTTAGGTTCCCAGTGCTGAACACTCTCATTGTCCCAGCTTTGACTGCACTCCTAGTACTATTCCAGACCTTGACTCTGGATGCACACTTGGCCTTGCTCCTAGCCCCTCTGCACTGACACTATATCTGTCCCACACATAAAGGCCCCATACCTGATCCCCTGGACTTAACCTATTACGTTCAAGTCCACAGGTGCTTATCTAATGCAGTAATCTTTTATGGGGCACTTCACGGACCAAATTTTGTATAACAACATTCGCTACATCCATTGGCTTCCTTGTTATCTAACATGCTAGTTACTTTGTCAGATAAGTCATCAATTGGTTGAACACAATTTCTCATCAATAAAGTTATACTCACTCAGCTGTATGTATTATTTTACCATTTCCCTCACTTTCCTAACAAACTGTCCTGAAGTCATTTTCACCCCCAACATTTTCAGTATTTTTCTGTCTTCCTCTCAGCTGGGACTTTTCCGAAATGCAAAGTCCAATAACAATATATATTTAAGCAATAATCTTCTATTTAATGTGATCTTAAGAGTACATAATATTTTCTGTGGTATTCATAACACAACAATGATAAAAAGATCTTTGTTTTGATTGCACCTTCCAACATGCATACATTATTATATTATAGTTAATATGTACTGAAGGCAATTTTTTTTCCAATGCTCCCCATTCCCAATTACTTTTACATTGAAGTGATTGAAACCCAAGTGAAGTTTAATCAGAAAAATAAAACTTCCGGAATGGATGATATTCATTACGTGGTTGGTTGGGGTATCAGTACAATTACTATATTAAACTTTGAAACATCAGATGTCCTGGTTCAAGCTAAAACTAAAGACAAATAATAACCTCCTCACACATTCCCCTGCAAGTATCTCTGTCACTCCTTTAAAATAGGCCCCTTCTTTGAACAAGCTCTTAAACATCACATCTGAATCAGTTTCCATCTGATTACACTCCTTGAGGATGATCATCTACTTGTTCAATTAATAAAACAACAAGATTAGGGACATTTCTGTCAACCTGTCAAAGGAATTGGAGTGGGGGGTTAGAAATAATCAGTGAGGTAAACAAACATAATAGTTGAGTGGCAAATGACAATAGTGCTCCCTTCCCAATATTTAACTGAAGGAAATAATGGGTTATCGGGGCTGTATGTTGTGACAGACAGCCTGACATCTTGCATGTCATTTTAATATTACACTTATCCCATCCCTCTGGATATTCCGGATGAATAAACTAAGTTTTGGTCAACTAATTACAAATCAATAACATTAGCCAACTTCGAAACATGAAGCGCTGAGCATTGGGATCCAGACATCACGGACAAATGGCCTCAGTTCCCCGCTCACATCTGGCAGTGCGCTTCGTCTGAACCAGGGGCCGTGGAGCGTTTTTGAAAGTGGAGGGCTGAGCAATCACTGATCACTGGCCTTGGGTGTATCTGGCGAGGCAGTGGAGTGACCGCGTGGGGGGAGGGTTTTGGAGGGGGGTGCGTTTTGAAATTTTATGTATTAAAATCATGTTTTAGTGCATTGTAGCAGTATGATTTCAATGTTTTTCGTTTAAACTATTTTTAAGAGGTAACTTTTTAATGGGTAACTTTTTCCACACAAAGGGTGGTGGGTGTATGAGTTGAGCCAAAGGGCTTGTTTTCACACTGTGTCACTCTATGACTACATTATACCTCCACCATGCATGAATGCATCAAAATCAAGTGGTCGAGTTTTATTTCCATATACTCAAGCATGGAAAGATACAAAATAGGTGCAGGAATAGGCCATTTTGCCCTTCGAGCAGGCACTGCCGTTCAATATGATCATGGCTGTTCATCTAAAATCATTACCTCTTTCCTGGTTTTTCCCCATATCCCTTGATTTTGCTAGCCCCAATAGCAAAATGTAACTCTCTCTTGAAAACATCCAGTGAATTGGCCTCCCCTGCTATCTGTGGCTGAGAATTCCACAGATTCACAACTCTCTGGGTGAAGAAAGTTTGTCCTCATCTCAGCCCTAATGGCCTACCCCTTATTCTTAAACTGTGACCCCTGGTTCTGAACTCCCCCAACATCGGGAACATTTTTACTGCAGTTACAGTAAGTAAAAATCTAGCAGGCAAGCAGGATGCTTTCTCCGACCACCCCCATTTGAAGGCTGCTATCTTCCACCGCTTCTACCCAATGCTTGGTAATGCTACTTCCAGTAGCCACTGGTGTCCTCCGGGATGCACCGAGCCGCAGTCTGGTCCATGCCGGACACCAGACCGAATTCGGCACCGAGACTCTCATGGCTGCGGCGCAACACATCCGACACCTCCGACGGCCCGGGACTCTTGCACTGAGACTGCTCCTTGGCCAGAGCAGCATGGAGCGAATCACCAGCCTGACAAACACTCGCCAGCCCCAGCTCCCCGTCCGCATCTGCCCTCGCCGCTGCTTCTGCTTCCATCCCTCCCTCTGCCCCGGCTCTCCAACACCCACGACCAGGTTGCTCAGAGCACAGTAACGCCTTGTCCAAAGCCGGAGATATTGAAACAAGTCCAGCCAAAAAAGTGGGGCCCCTCCAGCCTCCCCCCGGTTTCGCGGCCCATGTACCTCTCTCCTGCCGCTCGCCGGCCTCGCTGATGTCAGCCACTTCCCGCAAATCCTTAAATTCCGACTGCCGTCGGGAGCAGGACATGGCCTAATTTGCTGCGCTGGGTGACACTCATTCACTGCCCGGTCCGTGTCTTTCAATGTAAATTTGCATGGGGACATGGTTTGGAGGTGTGTGATGGTTCAGTCAAGTGAGAATAACAGAGAATAAGAATGCTGCTGTCTTGTCAACTGACGCACACACAAGCAGTTGGTATTAGAATTTGTCATGTCAGAGTGTGAGAAATTCTGTGATCAGCATGAGAGCGTGAGAATTGGGCGAAATGCATGAATCTCACGCTCAATGCGTGAGAATTGGCAGCTCTGGAGTGACTCAGTCTCAAAATAAGAGTTGGGCCATTCAGGACTGAGATTATAAGAGATTTCTTCACCTAGAGGGTAGTAAATCTTAGCAATTCTTTGCCCATCAGGACTGTGTGGACTGTGTTGCTGAGTGTGGTTTTTCAGGCTACTGCTGGCAACTTGATAGTCACCGGCAGTCGCCTGAAAAATTGTCTAAGTGGGACAGGCCCATTACACTATTTCTATATTAATCCTATTTTCACTCTCTCTCCTCACAGCAAGGTCTATCACCCACCCTGCACATTAGGCACAGCTTACTGTAACCAACCTGCAAGTCTTTCAGATGTGAAAGGAAACTAGAGCACCTGGAGTAAACCTCTGTGGTCATAGGATAACATGTAAACTCCACATAAACAGCACTGGAGCTAAGAAATGAGCTGTAAAAATGCTGCTCTGATGTTCACATGACTGGACCGCTGTACACCTGTGCTGTATGTTTTCTGACTATTTTATGTACAAATGTCTCAAGTTTGTGAAAATCGTACAAAGCTACTTGTAACAATTCCAAAATTCATGAGGTATATATTCCTTGGAAAGGTTGATGGATATTTTGTGTACTAATATCAACATTCATTGTCCAATACCAATACCAGTACCAACTGTGAAGAAAGGTCTCGACCCGAAACGTCACCCATTCCTTCTCACCAGAGATGCTGCCTGACCAGCTGAATTACTACAGCATTTTGTGTCTACAAACATTCATTATCCAGGTTCTGTTTCCGTTAAGCAAAATTAGACCAATTATTTTTCTGCAATTCCCACCCTCCACACCCTCTCTCCCCACCCGAAGCCCCCTCTTCCCTCTACTGTATGTATGTGTTTATATGGGCATTAGAATTTGGCGTTCAATTTTCACACAGAGAGTGGAGGGTATATGGAACAAGCTGCCAGATGAAGTAGTTAAGGCAGGTACTATAACAACATTTAAAAGACATTTTGACAGGTACATGGACAGGAAAGATTCTGAGGGATATGGGCCAAAAGTGGGCAGGTGGGACAAAGGAAACTGGGGCATCTTGGTCAGCACGGACTTTGGCTTGAATGGCCTGTTTCCATGTTGTATGACTCTAAGGGTCTATGACTCTATAATGCTAATGGGACTCATGGGCAAGATGTTTCCCTCTCAATCCATCAATTTAAAGATTAATTTCCATGTTTTTCCAAATTGACACACATTGTCACTGCTGTCACAGACAAGAGAAGAATGGAAGGAACAAATAGTAGGTATGTTACAATACCTACCTTTAGCAGCGCTGCAGTTCTGCCGCTCCCCGTGTGCGCGACTTTGGCGCCTTTCAGAGGGGCGTGTTTAAAATGCCGTTTTTCCATAGACAGTCCAAATCGATCCATGTTGGGCGATTTCGTCGCTAAAGAGAAATCGCTCCGACAGTTCATTCATGAAGGTATTTTTAAACTACGCTAGATTATTTATTAACTAGAGTAATTTAAAAATCATCTTCTAAAGCTCTGAACGCCGACAGCAGAATGGGCCTAACGTTGGCGATAAAAGAAGGTTAATCACATTTTCATGTTGCGAAAAGGGGACAAAAAAAATGTATGAATCTGCAGTGTTTTTCATACCGACTTCACCGCAAACTGCAACGTTCCAATCCACCGCATTCCACTAAAACTCACTTGCTAGTTGATTTAAATGGCCATTAATTTACAGGCATTAAACGCTAAATTCCTTACATTTGGCCTATAAATTCATAAAAATGAGATTTAAAAATCATGTTATATTGTGGATTATTGTGTGAATGTTATTTGGACACTTAGGCAATTTAAAAAAGTTTATCTTTTCTTAAACAAATTGATAGATGTTTAGATCTAGTAATTGAATTTTGTAATTAGCTACAATTAGATAACTAACTAATTATATGCTTTAATTTCAGGTCATCCAAGTAAGACTGTTTCATATTTGTTTCAGAATGCTTCAATCCATAATAACTGAAAATTGCATTGAGTTCTCTTAATTTTTTAAGAAAGTTGTGGGCTTTTGACTGTTCTAGATCACTGCTTTGAGTTCAGTTAATGGAAAGGCAATGGGGAACAAGATGCTAATTTCCAAGTATGAAAATTGCCATAACTTTTTTAATACTGAAGATATGAAAGTGAATTAGGTGTCAAATTAAACTTCTTTTTATGCTTTGATGGGATAAATTGCAGACTTGATTTTTAAAATCTCAACATTTTGTAACAAGAGTGGTGAGTCTCTGGAATTCTCTGCCACAGAAGGTAGTTGAGGCCAGTTCATTGGCTATATTTAAGAGGGCGTTAGATGTGGCACTTGTGGCTAAAGGGATCAGGGGGTATGGAGAGAAGGCAGGTACGGGATACTGAGTTGGATGATCAGCCATGATCACATTGAATGGCGGTGCAGGCTCGAAGGGCCGAATGGCCTACTCCTGCACCTATTTTCTATGTTTCTATGTTTCTATTGCTACCAATAGCTGTCAAAAATCTGAAATAACTAAATAGAATAATGTTCACCACTGATCGAGCCAACCTGAATAGATTTGTTGACTCTATGAGAAAGTCTTACCTTTGTCAATAATATTCTCTGTAGATCCAATGATGAAGCTCTGGTTTCTGTTGTTTTCTGTTATTTTAAACCTTATCTTCAATGGAAACTGGGACTGAATTAAAAGGTTTTGTCTGAGCAAAGTCTGAGTTTCTGAAGAATTCATTGTGCTATTTCAAACCACCTGCCTTTTTCCTTGTAGGTGTCAAATCCAATGATTCTGACCTTCAACATTTTTTTTATCCCTTACTGTAACAAAACTGATAGATGTCGCCAAATGAATATTAAATCTCCCATAAGAAACAAAGAATTTGTTGCAAAGAAATCTATCAATCGAATAACCTAAACCTTTCCCATCAAAGGAAATGCTGATGTTAATTGAGGAATAATAAACTACTATCTTTCAAGTACAGTGGAATTTGCAATGAATCAATAGTCAATTTAATGGGTTATGGATAAGCAATACAAAGCTCTGTAGCCCAGTTTCGTTCATCTTAAAAGGTCTGTTCTCTTGCAGATTTAAAAGGCACCTCCAGAGAGCTCTGGCCAACAGAGCAAGAATACTGTCGTACATCAGCTGCACCATTACAGTCATAGTGCATCAACCACACTTGCAGTCTAATAAGAACACATCAACTACACTTAGAGTACAGTAAAGTACTTTACACATAACCACAGTTTGAGCACACTAGTGGCTCGGTAACTACAGTTACAATACAATTGGGATGTATTAGTTACAGTTAGAGCACAGTAAGAGTACTTTAAAACTGATTAAACGTTTGCTTATTTATACCGCAGCGGCCTCCCATTCTATGCAGTAGGTAGCATCTACTAACTAGGATCTGCTGTTCCTTTCTACACTACACAGTCGGATATGTCTGCAATGATAATGCGTAATTTTGACCATAAGAACAAGTTGGAAAGATGGACAAATGCACTCTCAAACAAGCAAATATGACTTTAATAATCAAAGTAAGTACTGTGCAATGGGTTTGATGACTTCTAATGTGTTGGAATGTGCTTTGCATTGAGTCTTGCTTTATCCATTATTTTGCTTTATTCATGGAGGCCCTCTTATAATCCTGGATAATCAAAGTCAACTTTGAATTACTTCAAAATTGATTGCCTGAGGTTCATGTGCATGGATATCTTTGTTGTTTTGGGCAAAATGGTTGATATTCCTGCACCATAATCTATATTACTAAAAGTAAGATCTTGGCCACTTCCTGTTTTTCTGTTTCATGATTTTAGAAAAAACGCTGCCACTTACGGCTGTGATTTTTGAGCTTACTCAGAGTCTCCCTCCCGCTGCGCAGAACAAGAGAGGATTTTTCCCATTGATTAAACATAAAAAGAGTTATTAATGTTTAAAAAATGTTGACATTCTCCTTGCTGCCCCTGCTGGTGGGAGGGGGGGGAGGAGAAAAAAAAGAGAGAGAGAGAGAGAGAGAGAGAGAGAGAGATGAGAGAGAGAGAGAGAAGAGAGAGAGAGAGAGAGAGAGAGAGAGAGAGAGAGAGAGAGAGAGAGAGGAGAGAGAGAGAGAGAGAGAGAAGAGAGGAGAGAGAGAGAGAGAGAGAGAGAGAGAGAGGAGAGGAGAGAGAGAAGAGAGAGCGAGCAAATGGCTGGTGGGGTTTTGGGTTGAAGTAAAAAGCTCTGAAAATGGTTGGTGGGGGTTTTGGTTGAAGTAAAAAGCTTCGCGAATGGCTGGTGGGGTTTTGTGTTGAATTAAAAAGCTCTGCAAATGGCTGGTGGGATTTTCGGTTGAAGTAAAAAGCTCTGCAAATGGCAGGTGGTCTAAACTTGACAACTTGACAACTTCCTGTTTGCATTGTATATTGATTTAGATAAAATGCTACCACTTGCAGCTGTGATTTTTGGCCATCTTACTCAGTGCCCTTCCACTCATCAGGTGCAGATCCCATCAATGAAAAATAAAAGTGTTATTAGTGTTTAAAAATTATTGCGAATCTCTCTCCTGTCAATCATGCCATGAAGGCCACACCTTTTCTGGTGGGAGGGGGGAGGGATTATAAAACCTGGAAGTGTGGATGTGGCTCAATCTCTGCATGATAGTGGAGGGAGAGGTCATAACTCTGAGCTGTGAATCAACTGAACACACTGAATTTCTACTGCACTGTGAGTGTGGTGTTTTGTGTGGTTTTATGGTGGCTTCACCCTGCTTTAAATGGTATGAAACTGCATTTGAATGTGGTGGCCTTGCACTCTGCTTAAAGTGGTATGAAACTGCACTTGAATTTGGTGGCCTTGCACCCTGCTTGAAGTGGTCAGAAACTGCACTTGAATTCAGTGGCCTTGCACCCTGCTTGAAGTGGTAGGAAACTGCACCTCAATTTGGTGGCCTTGTACCCTGCTTGAAATGGTAGGAAAATGGATTTGAATTTGGTGGCCTTGCACCCTGCTTGAGATGGAATTTCAAGGAATAGCTGTGAGTCCCACCCAGCTGTGAGTGAGCTGCCAGCACATCAGGCTTGATGGACTGAGCTGCCACCCCAAGAATCCAGTTGGCCCACAATGGCCATACTAGCCCTCTGGAAACCAGTCCCCTCAACCCACAACACCCATACTAGCGCTCCAGAAACCCCCCACTGGCCACCAATATTGGAATTGGTGGAGAGGTGGAATATTGCATTGGGGGACCAGCCCTCCCATGTGAACTTTGGACCCAACAGGTCCCACTTAGTCTAGTATATACTAAAGGTTTTCTTCACTCACTAGGCAGGGCCATACTAGATCAGATTCAGCACTTCTCTTAAACACAGCCTTGTTTTGATTTTTGCAAAGCCAATGGAAATTAATGTTGGGTAGAGTTGATTACTTGTGTTAAACGGGCTATAAATTGTACCCTGTTTACAAAATTCAATTCAATTAATGTTAATGGAAACAAATTTCACAATCAAAGTAAAAATGGGATTATTTTTTGTGCATGCAACTGGTGCTGAATTTCTATCCCATGGTATAATGTTCCCCTCAATATCATAGCATTGTGGAATAATTTAGGTTAAAATTCTCACCAAAGGAATCTCTGCACATCTTACTAATGAGAGCAACTTTGACTGGGATTAATAACTGAGATGATGAATGCGGACCTTTGCTGTATTTGGGAATCACCTAGCCATAGATTTATTTGCCTCTGTGCAACATGAGAGGTGGCAATTATATACATTGGGTCATCAAAGGGGATCGAATCAAGATGGACTGTAATGATTATGAACATATCATGTTGTTGCCAAGACATTCTGGTTTATGCAAGTCTCTTTACATTACCGCAAGTCTAACCAAAGGGCTAACTTGATGTTTTCATGATAGGCTCATATGATGAAGATTATCTTTTGAAATGGTTTGTAATCATCAATGTGATTTATTTGGGTAGATTTTGTGCTACAGAAATTTAAATCCAAATTGCATAATGTAAATAGGAAAGGGGATTCTTTGATTGCCTGTAGTTTGATTTTGCACCAGAATTATGGGGAAAGCAATATTCTGATCAAATTAATCGGCATCCATTTTGTTCCGAATTGCTAATTGATGGTCTAATCCCACTGGCATCATGGTCAAACACTCCATCTATCATAAAGATCAGAGCATTAGATTTTGTTAACGATTTTCAGCCTCCAATAGCCCGTGTTGGTCCTTTCTAATTTGTTATTATTTTACAATCCAGCCTTTCAAATTACAAAGCAGAAACACATATATGAAGATGCACTTGAAACCACGCGCAAAATAAATATAATACTTGCTTTTATCTGCCAGCTCCAATTAATGTCCTATTGTAATTTATTTATAATAAAGCCCATATTGAACATAAATTAAATACAAAAATTACAAAAATTCAGATCAGCTGAAAGCTAGCCTCCACTTGCACAGTAGATTACAACTGTGCTAAATTGAGACAATGTCCCAGAATCTAATGACTGTCAATGTTCTTTATGAAGTCGTTATTGGAATTGTCTCTCATCTAATTACTTCACTGAATCTATCCTTTCAAAGTCATAGGATGCTTCAATGTTCAGGTTTGTCTTTGAGAATCACATAATTACAGTGAATGAAGTGGTGTATTGCTAACAAACCTGGTTAGAATCATTTTAGGTGAAGGTCTATTTCATGTAGGATTTCACTATTCATTTAAGGGAGGTACATAATGTTCATGGTTTAGCTTCGACCGTACACATGTGGTGTCTGATTCAGTAGTTGAAGGGATGGAGGTTTCCTGATTATAGCGGTTTAATACTTGGACAGACTCAGTTTTGACCAAGCATGGAGCTACAGCATAAAACGCTCATCAATTTGCAGCACAGAGTCTTATTAAATTCACACCCTGATTTAGAGAGTTTAAAGAATGATTGGTGAGGGAAATGGAGGAACATGACTAATATTGCAGAAAGGATGTTTTTTCAAGGCTTGGCTCAGTTCTTTCTGGTAATAAAAATGAGCTATGCTACTCCAGAACTGGGAGCACTTGCTAAGGTTGTCTGCAATCTCCAGGTTAGCATCCCTCACCGTAATACATTACAATAATGAATGATCCATTCAATGATGCCAGGGAAAATTGGGATCTGCTCTATTTGCCCAGTTTTTATATCAAGGGGGGCAGATTTTAAGTGCTAGGCTCCACAGTTTCAAGGGATTAAGTGAATTGTTCTTTGCATACTCCTGTTGGAATTCCGACTCGCCAAAGGATTGTTCATTCTGGATTTTACCATGGAGTTCATTGCATCATAGTGTTACACAACAAAGAAAGAGGCCATTCAGCCCACCACATCCATGCTAACCATAAAGTACAGATATTCCATTTACCAGTGTAGGAGGGAACTACAGATGCTGGTTTACACCGAAGATAGACTCAAAATGCTGGAGCATCTCAACAGGACAGGCAGCAACTCTAGAGGGAAGGAATGGTGTAGGGTTGAGAATTTCGACCAGAAAGGTCACCAAATACTTCTATCCTGAGTTTTTTTTAAGAAGGAGATGAGGATAAATTTCTCTAGCCAGTGGGTGGTGAATCTGTGGAATTCTTTGCCACAGAAGGCTCTGGAGGCCATCAATGGATTTTTGTAAGACAAAGATTGATAGATTTTTGATTTGTATAGGTGTCGGAGGTTATTGGGAGAATGGGGTTTAGAGGAAGAGATAGATCAGCCATGTTTGAATGGCGGAGTAGACTTGGTGGGCTGAATGGCCTAATTCTGCTCCTATTACTTATGATCTTATGTGCTGCCATCTTCGGGGATCCCATTTCAGGCACTGCACATAAACATTGCAGTTTTGCACATACAATTTCATTGCGGAACTGCTGAATTATTATTTTTTTAAGATTAAGAAAAATTAACATTAAATAGAGGCTCAGATGGACTGAGGCAGTCTTTTGCTATTAGAGGTTTCTTCATCAGATTATGTCTCCCTTTTGCTAAGATGCAGCTATCTTGTTTCTCTTCTCATGGTGGAAATATGCATGATGAAGTCATCATTAATCCTTTCTCTATCACTGATTCTGAATCTGGAAATTAATCATGGACTTGAAGAAGGGAGGTGGGGAAATAAACAAAACAGTAAGAAATACTGGCAAGTAAATGGGATTAAGCAGAAACTGCCAAACTTCCATTTTGAAGAGTTATGCACTAAATATCCATTTGTTTCAGATACGTTTAGTTGTGGCATGACCTGTAAGGTGGAAACAAAGAACTGCAGATGCTGGAAAATACATAAAAGAACACAAAGTGCTGGAGTAACTCAGCAGGTCAGGTAACATGTTTGGAGAACATGGATAGGCAACATTTTAAATCAAGATCTTTCTTCAGATTAATTATAGGGGGAGAGGAATAATCACTACAATTCCTCCCTACAACCTATCTGAAGAAGGGCCCTGACCCAAAACGTCACCTATCCATGTTCTCCAGAGATGCTGCCTGACCCACTGAGTTACTCCAGCACTCTGTGCACTCCTGTAATTTAAGGCGTTGGCAGCCAGTTCCAAGGGAGAAGATGGAGAAAATGGAAAGATTTCCTACTAATTAATATGTCTGTGCTTGAGGATTTAATTAATTAATGTATTGAAAATAAGCAACATTTGAGAATAATAGTTGGAAAGATGCATGCAACCAGTGTTACTATCAGCTCAGATTCAACGAGGACATCTTCTGTGGAAAGGTCCCGAACCGAAAATTTGCTATCCATGTACTCCAGGGATGTTGTCGGACCTGTTGAGTTACTCCAGTACTTTGTGCCTTTTCTTTTTGGAAAACCAGTACCCGCGGTTCCTTGTGTATAAGAATTTCCTCCTTCTGTGGACATTAAACATAAAATAAAATGGAATGAATGATTGGTGATTAAGTCCTACGCATCAAATGGCTGGTGCAGAGAGTGGTGTAGTGGAAATGGTCTGGATAAGAACGTCTGCAGAAGCCAAGGAACCGGTATTACTCAGTGCGGCCTGCAGGCAACGCTCTTCCTGGGCTCAGCTATCAAGCTGTGTGTTCGCGAGACCTATCCTCGGAGCTGGGATTTCATCTGACTGCATGTTAACAGGAGCAATCCCTTCTGTTTTGATGTTTTGGTGGTTTCGTGATTGCTACCAGTTTCCTGCAGCCAAAACATAAATTTGTCATAGCTTAGTCTTGTGAAAACTAATTGAATAAATCACTCATGACCACTTAGGACCAATTGTGACAGTTAGAGGAGAGTAATGGAACATCATAATTAGTTGCTTTTACATGGGTGCTCACCTGAAATGTCCACAGCACTGCGAGGACACGACTTCTGCATTGCTTAAGTAAGTGCTTGCACGCAAACTGGTGATATAGGATCCACCTTCGTGTCAAATGCTTCCATAACTTTAAAAATTAAAGTGGCAAAGATCTCAAGTGGCTTTCAGTCTGCAGTTTGATTCAGATTTTATTATCAGCAATGGTTCTATAATAAGCTGGAGCTGTCCAGTCAGATTAGTTACAGGGCGGAGAGCATTGCTTCCACCACCCCCACCGCCGCTTCTCCTCTCCCCTCAACCGGAGTGGAAGTGGCTGCAAAGCAGACTCTTAAAGCAGCCTTCAGCCCAGCTAGCACGAGACTGCGGGAATATTGATGCCATGCCGCACAAACCAGTGGGAAAAAAAACAGTGATGTAAATCGCAGACGCAAAAATCGCATCTGCTCATAACTCCATAAATATTTGAATGGTGACCTGTCAAAAAAAAGACTGTCTCGATCGAGCTTTTGTCTTATTCTATATCCTGCTCGATGCTTCTTTTTCCTCCAGCCAATTTTTTTCAAATAATAGGGTGAAAGGACTTAATTCATGAAAGTCTTTAGTTATTCATTCTTTTCCTATTTAATTTCCATTAAAAACATTGTTTTTATTTGGAAACATGAAGCAAATTAGTGTGTAGTGTGCTTGTCTTACTGAACCCTTCCCTGGTTTGCTGCATTATTAAATAATGCATAAATTATTCAATGACCTTCATATCAAACAAATATTTTGCAACCTTTACCAGCCAACAACTGAATTTATGAGTGTGTATAGGCAGAAAACCAATTAGGTTTTCTATCACACTGTCTTTTGCAGCCACTGAAGGATATTTTTGATATGTTCAATCTTCATTTTCAAATGCGCCCTCTGTTTGCTAATGTTCAAGGCTTGAGGTAGTTCTTTTCACTTGCTTCTACATGGACCACGATCCCTCATCATTCCCATCCCCCTCCTGCGGAACACTGCAGAATCCGATCTGTGCATAAGCCAGGCTTTTATTTATTTTTGTAAAAGTTAAAATAAAAGACATCAAGGCTAATGTGGCATTTCTAAGATTCATCTTGAAATGTTACATGTAATTATCAAGCAGGCCTAAACTGCTACTGCGGGCAATGGATGTAAGGTAAGACAGTCTGCAGTGCTTCCTGAGTTATATAAACCCATTCCCCTCCCTGTTTCATAGTCCTGATTGTACTGCTGTTCATATGGACAAATTAGTCACGGTACTCTGCACAGTTTAAGGAGGTCTGGCCATGATTACTAAATGCTCTCCAATCTTAGCTTTTTTTCAAGTGCTTCCAGCTTATTACACATAGTTCAAATAACAGATCGCAAAAAGTATCCAAACATATAAAACATGATTTCTCTTCCTTCCCGCCACCAATGTTATACATTAATATGGCGGAATATTTTCCTGTTAATTCCTTCTCTATTATCTTTGAAGAAATTAAAAAGTTAACGGAGACAAACTTTCAATTTTTTCCACGTTCCATTATAGCCATCGTAACAAAGCATAAACACATTAATTCCAGTTTGTTAGTCAGAGCTAGTTTAGCTTGAACAGTTGATTTTAATCTCCATTTT
Source organism: Raja brachyura (assembly GCA_963514005.1). The sequence goes on along the minus strand of OY740792.1, from coordinate 18,107,323 downwards.
TATAACTTAATTATTGAATTTAGTTTAGTTTAGAGACCGTCCCTTCGGCCCAGTGAGTCCGTGCCGACCAGAGATCTCCATCCACTAATACTATCCTACACACACTAGGGACAATGTACAATTTTACCAAGCCAAGTCGCTGACAAACCTGTATGTCTTTGGAGTGTGGGAGGAAACCGGAGCACCTGGAAAAACCCAAGTCACGGGGAGAATGTACAAACTCCATACAGACGGCACCCACATCCAGGATCGAACCCGAGTCTCTGGTGCTGTAAGGCAACAACTCTACCGCTGGGTCACCGTGCCACCCTGTTTGAATAATTTCTCAATGGTTCAATGGTACTGTGTTATCACATACACCTCGATAAAGTGAAATTTTTTTTTGCTTACAGTTAGTAAAAAATTTACTATGCTCAGGGACAATCATGGTTAGGTACAAGTGCGTAAGAATAGTAGATTAGAACATAGAAACATAGAAAAATAGGTGCAGGAGTAGGTCATTCGGCCCTTCGAGCCTGCACCGCCATTCACTATGATCATGGCTGATCATCCAACTCAGTATCCCGTACCTGCCTTCTCGCCATACCCCCTGATCCCTTTAGCAACAAGAGCCACATACAACTCCTTCTTGAATATAGTCAATGAACTGGCCTCAACGACCTTCTGTGGCAGAGAATTCCAGAAATTCACCACTCTCTGTGTAAAGAATGTTTTCCTCATCTCGGTCCTAAAGGAAATCCCCCCCTTATCCTTAGACTGTGACCCCTTGTTCTGGACTCGCCCAACATCGGGAACAATCTTCCTGCATCTAGCTTGTCCAACCCCTTAAGAATTTTATAAGTTTCTATAAGATCCCCCCTCAATCTTCTAAATTCCAGCAAGTACAAGCCGAGTCTATCCAGTCTTTCTTCATATGAAAGTCCCAACATCCCAGGAATCAGTCTGGTGAATCTTCTCTGAACCCCCTCTATGGCAAGAATGTCTTTCCTCAGATTTGGAGACCAAAACTGCATGCAATACTCCAGGTATGGTCTCACCAAAACCCTGTACAACTGCAGTAGAACCTCCCTGCTCCTATACTCAAATCCTTTCACTATGAATGCTAACATACCATTCGCTTTCTTCACTGCTTGCTGCACCTGCATGCCTACTTTCAATGACTGGTGTACCATGACACCCAGGTCCCGTTGCTTCTCCCCTTTTCCTAATCTGCCACCATTCAGATAATAGTCTGCCCTCATGTTTTTGCCACCAAAGTGGATAACCTCACATTTATCCACATTATACTGCATCTGCCATGCATCTGCCCATTCACTCAGCCTAACCAAATCACCCTGCAGCCTCCTAGCATCCTCGCACCTAACTATACCCCCCAGCTTGGTGTCATCTGCACATTTGGAGATGTTGCATTCAATTCCCTCGTCCAAATCATTAATGTATATTGTAAAAAGCTGGGGTCCCAGCACTGAGCCTTGTGGTACCCCACTACTCACTGCCTGTCATTCTGAAAAGGACCCGTTTACTCCTACCCTTTGCTTCCTGTCTGCCGGCCAGTTCTCTATCCACATCAATATTGAACCACCAATACCGTGTGCTTTAAGTTTATATACTAATCTCTTATGTGGGACCTTGTCGAAAGCCTTCTGAAAGTCCAGATATAACACATCCACTGGTTCTCCCTTATCCACTCTACTAGTTACATCCTCGAAAAATTCTATAAGATTCGTCAGACATGATTTACCTTTCATAAATCCATGCTGACTTTGTCCAATGATTTCACTACTTTACAAATGTGCTGCTATCCCATCTTTAATAACTGACTCTAGCAGTTTCCCCACTACCAATGTTAGACTAACTGGTCTGTAATTCCCTGCTTTCTCTCTCCCTCCTTTTTAAAAAAAGTGGGGTTACATTAGCTATCCTCCAATCCTCAGGAACTACTCCAGAATCTAAGGAGTTGTGAAAAATTATTACTAATGCATCCACTATTTCCGTGGCCACCTCCTTGAGCACTCTGGGATGCAGACCATCTGGCGGTGGGGATTGTTAAAGAAGGAACTGCAGATGCTGGAGAATCGAGGGTTACACAAAAAGCTGGAGAAACTCAGCGGGTGCAGCAGCATCTAAGGAGTGAAGGAGATAGGCGACGTTTCGGGTCGAGACCCTTCTTCAGACGGTGGGGATTTATCGGCCTTTAATCCGTTCAATTTACCCAACACCACTTCCTGGCTAACCTGGATTTCACTCAATTCCGCCATCTTATTTGACCTCCAGTCCACTGCTATTTCCGGCAGATTATTTGTCTTCCTTAGTGAAGACAGAACCAAAGTAGTTATTCAATTGGTCTGCCATGTCCTTGTTCCCCATGATCAATTCACCTGCTTCTGACTGCAAGGGACCAACATTTGTTCTAACTAGTCTCTTTCTCTTCACATATCTATAAAAACATTTACAGTCAGTTTTTATGTTCCCTGCCAGTTTCCTTTCATAATCTATTTTCGCTTTCCTAATTAAGCCCTTTGTCCTCCTCTGCTGGATTCTGAATTGCTCCCAGTCCTCTGGTAGGCTGCTTTTTTTGGCCAATTTGTATGCCTCATCTTTAGTTTTTATACTATCCCTGATTTCCCTTGTTATCCACGGATGCACCACCTTCCCTGATTTATTCTTTTCCCAAACTGGTATGAACAATTTTTGTACTTCATCCATGCAGTCTTTAAATACCTTCCATTGCACATCCACTGTCAACCCTTTAAGACTCACCTGCCAGTCTTGGCCAATTTACGGCTAGTACCTTCAAAGTTACCTTTGTTTAAGTTCAGAACCCTTGTTTATGACATAATTATGTCACTCTCCATCCTAATGAAGAACTTAATCGTATTATGGTCACTCTTGCCCAAGGGGCCACGCACATCAAGACTGCTAACTAACCCTTCCTCATTACTCAATACCCAGTCTTGAATAGCCTGCTCTCTCGTTGGTTCCTCCACATGCTGGTTTAGAAAACTATCCTGCATACATTTCAAGAAATCGTCTTCCTCGGCACCCCTGCCAATTTGATTCACCCAATCTATATGCAGATTGAAGTCACCCATTATAACTGTGTTACCCTTGTTGCGCACACTTCTAATTTCCTGTTTGATGCCATCCCCAACTCCAATACTATTGTTAGATGGCCTGCACACAACTCCCACTAGCGTTTTCTGCCCCTTAGAGTTTTGCAGCTCTACCCATATCGATTCCACATCCTCCATGCTAATGTCCTTCCTTTCTATTGCATTAATCTCCTCTCTCACCAGCAACGCTACCCCACCTCCTTTTCATTTCCGTCTATCCCTCCTGAATATTAAATATCCGTGGATGTTCAGCTCCCAGCCTTGGTCACCCTGGAGCCATGTCTCCGTGATCCCAACTATAGCATAGTCATTAATAGCTATCTGCACCTTCAACTCATCCACCTTATTACGAATACTCCTCGCATTGAGACACAAAGCCTTCAGGCTTGTTTTTACACTTTTACCCTTTACACAATTATGTTGACAAATGGCCCCTTTTGATTTTTTTTCCTGGATTTGTCTGCCAGCCACTATTAATTTTCACCTTGCTACCACTTGCTTCTATTGTCATTTTATACCCCTCTTTGTCTCTGCTCACTTTAAGACACCCACCACCTCTTATTCTCTGTTTATTATTTTTTTCTTCTTCCCCCCCCCCCCGTACATGTTGAGTCTGAGTGCTTCCCTTCTCTGCCTCCTGCCTCAGACACCGTCTCCTAGCTGTCTCTATTTGAGTCCCTCCCCCCAACCTATCTAGTTTAAAGTCCCCCCAGCAGCCTTTGCAAATTTCCCCGCCAAGATACTGGTCCCCCTTGGGTTCAAGTGCAACCCGTCCTTTTTATACAGGTCACTCCTTCCCCGAAAGAGGTTCCAATGATCCAGAAACTTGAATCCCTGCCCTTCACACCAGTCCTTCAGCCACGTGTTTATCCTCCACCTTACTCCATTCCTACTCTCAATGTCGCGTGGCACAGGAAGTAGTCCTGAGATTGTTATCTTTGTGGTCCTTTTCCAAAGCTCTCTTCCTAACTCCCTAAATTCTCCTTTTAGGACCTCTTCTCTTTTTGTTTACCTATGTGATTGGTACCAATATGTATCACAACCTCAGGCTTCGCTCCCTCCCTTTTCAGGATATCTTGGACACGTTCAGACCCTGGCACCAGGGCGGCAAACTACCATCCGGGTCTCCAGACTGCGTCCACAGAATCGCCAATCTGACCCCCTAACTATGGAGTCCCCTATTACTAATGCCCTCCTCTTCTTTTCCTTATGCTTCTGAGCATCAGGAGGGACAGTACACAAGAGTAGCCATGTTTCCGGCGCCATCTTGTAGGGCAGAAGGGCCTACAATGGAAGGGCCAAATGACCTACTCCTGCACCTATTTTCCATGTTTGTAGCCTTCAAGGTCAGAGTTGTTTAAAATGTTAGAGTTTAACTTGGCTATCAGAGCCTGGTAACCTGGCAGCAGTACAGGTACGACTGCCAAAGGTGCAATATTTTACTGGTAGCCTCATTTTCATCATTTTGTGGATATGAAAGATGAGAAATATAGTGTTCATTGGACTTGAGCTTGGATGGAGAGGCTTTCGCACTCTCCATCACAAGTAGTTTCAATGGCTCCAGTGGCGTGATCCTCCCTCTGGATTGTCGGTGACAATAGCATGGGCGACAATGTTGTTTCTGACACTGATACGAGTCACCAAATAGTCAAGTCAAAGTCAAAATGGTTTATTGTCATGTGTCCCTGACAGGACAATGAAATTCTTTCTTTGCATATCACAACAGAACATAGTAGGCATTGACTACAATTATATGCGTAAGTACACACATGAATGAATAAATTGATAAAGTGCAAATAACAGATAGGGGGTATTAATGTTCAGAGTTTTGTCCGAGCCAAGTTTAATAGCCTGATGGCTGTGAGGAAGTAGCTATTCCTGAACCTGGTCGTTGCAGTCCTCAGGCTCCTGTACCTTCTACCCGAAGGTAGCAGGGAGATGAGTGTGTGGCCAGGGTGGTGTGGGTCCTTGATGATGCTGTCAGCCTTTTTGAGGCAGTGACTGTGATAGATCCCCCTCGATGGAAGGAAGGTCAGAGCCGATGATGGACTGGGCAGTGTTTACTACCTTTTGTAGTATTTTCCTCTCTAGGGCGCTCAAGTTGGCGAACCAAGCCACGATGCAACCGGTCAGCAAGCTCTCTACTGTGCACCTGTAGAAGTTAGAGAGAGTCCTCCTTGACAGACCAACTTTCCATAATCTTCTCGGGAAGTAGAGGCCAATAATAAGATCGGGCATCAGATTATAACTATTACTGGATATTGTTCTGTCTCCGTACACATTTGCCATAATTTCTGAGTGAGTTTGCATAAGGAAAGTAGAGGAAATGGCATAATCTGCCAACCACCAGTTTCTAATTCTGAATTAACATTTATTCCTTTCTGATGTGCATTACATATTGAATAACAATGAGTCATCATATTCCTAAGCAAAAAGAGATTCACATAATTCAAATATTTTTATGTCCACAATATTTTCTGTTTATTGGAGCTCAGATATAGTCAGTTTTCACACAGTAATTCTACATTAAAAATCTGCCTCAGAGAATCGTTCCTTCATTCAGGGATGAAGCAATAGAATGTATTTGTCTCTGTAATATTTTATACTGTAATACAGCCAACTACTTTAAAATGACACCTTTGAATTGGTGGAGTTAATATACATAAGCATTGAAACAGTTTTATTGTGAAGGAAATTATTCATGTAATTTGAGTTCCAATACAAATCTATAATTAAAATGTTAATCTGGCAATTGAAATGACAAAAATATGTATTAATTTTTGTTAAGAGTATAATATCATTCAGTGTTCCATATGTTAAAAATGACAGACAATTATAACATTTTGATTTTGTGCAAACCTAGGTATATGGTTTGGAGGGACATCGTTCAGGAACAGGCAAGAGGGACTTCCAGTCTGAAGAAGGGTCTTGACCCGAAACGTCGCCTATTCCTTTTCTCCACAGTTTCTCCAGCAATTTTGATTACCGGCAAGTGGGACTAGCTCAGCTCGGCAACTTGATCAACATGGGCCTGTTTCTGCGCTGTATAACACTACAACTGTTTAAAACTAGTTTACCAAGTTGCTCAAGAAGAAATATTAAGAAGACAACCACTGCTAAAGTGGATATTTCTGGGTACATTACGTAGGTTGATAGTTATGGGTTTAGAACAGCAAAGTTAATAAAAGAGAGGGGTGACATTGATCTTTTGCATCTTAATTTGGTAGGTGGATCAGCTTTTGAACAATCTATAGAAACATAGAAATTAGGTGCAGGAGTAGGCCATTCGGCCCTTCAAGCCTGCACCGCCATTCAATATGATCATGGCTGATCATCCAACTCAGTATCCCGTACCTGCCTTCTCTCCATACCCTCTGATCCCCTTAGCCACGAGGGCCACATCTAACTCCCTCTTAAATATAGCCAAAGAACTGGCCTCAACTACCCTCTGTGGCAGAGAGTTCTAGAGACTCACCACTCTCTGTGTGAAATCTTATTCATTCAAGGCTATTCATTCATTCATTCATTCATTCATTCATTCATATTCATTCAAAAAAGTATTTCTCATCTCGGTCTTAAAGGATTTCCCCCTTATCTTAAGCTGTGACCCCTTGTCCTGGACTTCCCCAACATCGGGAACAATCCCTTAAGAATTTTGTAGGTTTCTATAAGATCCCCTCTCAATCTCCTAAATTCTAGAGAGTATAAACCGAGTCTATCCAGTCTTTCTTCATAAGATAGTCCTGACATCCCAGGAATCAGTCTGGTGAACCTTCTCTGCGCTCCCTCTATGGCAATAATGTCCTTCCTCAGATTTGGGGACCAAAACTGTACGCAATACTCCAGGTGTGGTCTCACCAAGACCCTGTACAGCTGAAGTAGAACCTCCCTGCTCCTATACTCAAATCCTTTTGCTATGAATGCTAACATACCATTCGCTTTCTTCACTGCCTGCTGCACCTGCATGCCTACTTTCAATGACTGGTGTACCATGACACCCAGGTCTCGCTGCATCTCCCCTTTTTCTAATCGGCCACCATTTAGATAATAGTCTGCTTTCCTGTTTTTGCCACCAAAGTGGATAACCTCACATTGATCCACATTATACTGCATCTGCCAAACATTTGCCCACTCACCCAGCCTATCCAAGTCACCTTGCAGTCTCCTAGCATCCTCCTCACAGCTAACACTTCCGCCAGCTTAGTGTCATCCGCAAACTTAGAGATATTGCCTTCAATTCCCTCATCCAGATCATTAATATATATTGTAAATAGCTGGGGTCACAGCACTGAGCCTTGCGGTACCCCACTAGTCACTGCCTGCCATTGTGAAAAGGATACATTTACTCCTACTCTTTGCTTCCTGTTTGCCCGCCAGTTCTCTATCCACATCAATACTGAACTGCCAATGCCATATGCTTTAAGTTTGTATACTAATCTCTTATGTGGGACCTTGTTGAAAGCCTTCTGGAAGTCCAGATACACCACATCCACTGGTTCTCCCTTATCCATGCTACTAGTTACATCCTCGAAAAATTCCACAAGATTCGTCAGACATGATTTACCTTTCGTAAATCCATGCTGACTTTGTCCAATGATTTCACCACTTTCCAAATGTGCTGCTATCCCATCTTTAATAACTGACTCTAGCAGTTTCCCCACTACTGATGTTAGACTAACTGGTCTGTCATTCCCCGTTTTCTCTCTCCCTCCCTTCTTAAAAAGAGGGGTTACGTTTGCTACCCGCCAATCCTCAGGAACTACTCCAGAATCTAAAGTGTTTTGAAAGATTGTCACTCATGCATCCACTATTTCCGGAGCTACTTCCTTAAGTACTCTGGGATGCAGCCTATCTGGCCCTGGGGATTTATCGGCCTTTAATCCATTCAATTTACCCAACACCACTTCCTGACTAACCTGGATTTCACTCAATTCCTCCTTTGGCCTGCGGTCCCCTGCTATTTCCAGCAGATTATTTATGTCTTCCTTAGTGAAGACGGAACCAAAGTAGTTATTCAATTGGTCTGCCATATCCTTGTTCCCCATGATCAACTCACCAGTTTCTGACTGCAAGGGACCTACATTTGTTTTAACTAATCTCTTTCTCTTCACATATCTGTAAAAACTTTTGCAGTCAGTTTTTATGTTCCCTGCCAGTTTTCTTTCATAATCTATTTTTCCTTCCCTAATTAAGCGCTTTGTATTCCTCTGCTGGTCTCTGAATTTCTCACAGTCCTCTGGTATGCTGCCTTTTCTGGCTACTTTGTACGCATCATCCTTTGCTTTGATACTATCCCTGATTTCCCTTGTTATCTATGGATGCACTACCTTGCCTGATTTATTATTTTGCCAAACTGGGATGAACAATTTTTGTAGTTCATCCATGCAGTCTTTAAATGTCTTCCATTGCCTATCCACCGTCAACCCTTTTAGAATTAATTGCCAGTCAATCTTGGCTAATTCACGTCTCATACCCTCAAAGTTACCTTTCTTTAAGTTCAGAACCATTGCTTCTGAATTAACAATGTCACTCTCCATCCTAATGAATAACTCAACCATATTATGGTCACTCTTGCCCAAGGGGGCACGTACAACAAGACCCCTTCCTCATTACTCAAAACCCAGTCTAAAATGGCCTGCTCTCTCGTTGGTTCCTCCACATGTTGATTTAGATAACTATCCCGCGTACATTCCAAAAAATCCTCTTCCTCAGCACCCCTGCCAATTTGATTCACCAATTTCTATATGTAGATTAAAGTCACCCATTATAACTGTTTTGCCTTTGTCGCACGCATTTCTAATTTCCTGTTTGATACCATCCCCAACTTCACTACTACTGTTAGGTGGCCTGTGCACAACACCAGCCAGTGTTTTCTGCCCCTTAGTGTTTCGCAGCTCTACCCATACCGATTCCACATCCTCCAAGCTAATGTCCTTCCTTTCCATTGTGGTAATCTCCTCTCTAACCAGCAACGCTACCCCACCTCCTTTTCCTTTCTCTCTATCCCTCCTGAATATTGAATATCCCTGGATGTTCAGCTCCCAGCCTTGGTCACCCTGGAGCCATGTCTCCGTGATCCCAACTATATCATAATCATTAATAGCTATCTGCACGTTCAACTCATCCACCTTATTAGGAATACTCTTGCATTGAGACACAAACCCTTCAGGCTTGTTTTTACAATGCTCTTACCCCTTATACAGTTATGTTGAGAAGAGGCCCTTTTTGATTTTTGCCCTGGTTTTGTCTGCCAGACACTTACTTTTCACCTTACACCCACCTGCCTCTCTGCTCTTGTACCCATCCCCCTGCCACATTAGTTTAAATCCTCCCCGACAGCACTAGCAAACACTCCCTCAAGGACATTGGTTCCATTCCAGCCCAGGTGCAGACCGTCCTGTTTTTACTGGTCTAACCTCCCCCAGAACTGGTTCCAGTGCCCTAAAAATTTGAATCCCTCCCCCTTGCACCATTTTTCAAGCCACATATTCATCTGCAATATCCTCCTATTTCTACTCTGACTGGCCCGTGGTACTAGTAGTAATCCAGAGATTATTACCTTAGAGGTCCTACTTTTAAGTTTATCTCCTAGCTCCCCAAATTCACCTTGTAGGACCTCATCCCTTTTTTTACCTATATCGTTGGTGCCAATATGCACCACGACAACTGGCTGTTCACCCTCCCCCTCCAGAATGTTCTGCAGCCGTTCAGTGACATCCCTGACCCTTGCACCAGGGAGGCAACATACCATCCTAGAGTCGCGTTTGCGGCCGCAGAAATGCCTATCTATTCCCCTGACAATTGAATCCACTATTACTATAGCCCCTCCCCTCTTTTTTTCCCCCCTCATGTGCCGTTGAGCCACCCATGGTGCCATGAACTTGGCTGCTGCTGCCTTCCCCTGATGAGCCATCTCCCTCAACAGTATCCAAAATGGTATACCTGTTTAGGAGGGAGATATCCGCAGGGGACTCCTGCACTACCTGCCTACTGCTTTGCTGGCTATTGGCCACCAGTTCCCTTTCTGTCCTCTTACCTTTTACCTCTGGTGTGACCAACTCGCTGTACGTGCTATCCACGACTTTCTCCACATTGTGGATGCTCCAGTATGAATCCAGCCGCAGTTCCAATCGTTCAATGCGGTCTTCCAGGAGCTGCAGCTGGACACACTTCCTGCAAACGTAGTCACCAGGGACACCGACAATAGCCCTGATCTCCCACACGTTGCAGGCAGAGCAAAGCACTGGGCCAATCTCTACTGACATCTCTTACTCCCAAATTACTCTGTATTAAATATTAAAAAACACAAAAACTTATCCTTTAAACTTTACTAATAAATACTGAATCCTTAACTCCCAGAATCCTGTAATGTAAGAAATGTAAAAATTGTAAACCCAGATTCCTTCTCTGGAAGTGAGATGGAACATTGCAGAATTCGGTCTCACAGCTCCAGCTAACTCTACCCTCTCTCATCAACGGCTCCCTGGGCCTCTGTTTGGTTGACTTAATGTGTGGATACTGGGAAGCAGAGTTTTTTAAGCAAACTGAATGCTAGAAATGTGGCAGGAAAATACAATAAGCTTGATGATATTGATAAAGAAAGTAGATAGGTTATATGCACAGATCCTTCATCAAAACTAATGAAAAATCCAACCCAATCATCACAACACTACCCTTTCTTAGCTCTAATGACATATCTACTGTGTGTATCCCAGCATTTACTCTATCTATTGTTGAAAACATATGTGGTTTTCCTTTGCTTTAAAGCATATGCCTCACCAAAGAACAAACATAAAGCTTGCTCCTTTGCATTGTTAGTATCGTACTAATTATTTACTGGAAATTAATTTGTAAATGAAAGAAGACAGTTGGGATAATATAAGGTCGAATAATGTCATTATTTACCTTACAACAATGTGCTGATAGATCAATGGAATATATTATTAGCCACCAAGCTTCCACTATTTCTGTTCTGCGTTTGGCTGGTGCCACAAATTTATAATGTATCTAGAAATAGTGATTCATGATGCATTGTTCTCGGTTGTCAGTACTAGTGCTTGTGAGGGTTGGTTGTTATTTGTTTGGTATTGCTGACAGATGTTTACCCATGAACATGATGCAATTATAACTCTCTCATGGCAGGATCAACATCAGCGCAGGGCTATAAAGGGAGAAGTAATATCCATACCGCATTATGGCAGGCGATGACAATCTCTGACAAAAGAGAGTGTAACGGCCGCCTTTTTTCACTCAAGTTTATTAGTCTTCATCAACATTCTGTTGGTCACCACTGAGTGAGATTCAACTGGTACAGGCACATAAAACAGCCGTTTAAATAATAGTCGGGGCTAGTGCATTCTGCAAGGAATAAGGCATCGACTGGCTCCATTTAATTTTATTTTCATCTGCAAGGCATGTTGAGAAAATATCCTTCTTAACACTTGGAAGAGCACAGTCCCAACAAGTACAAACAGACTCAATTACACCAAGAACAAAGTACCTGGTCTTATTGACTCCTATCCGTCACCTTAAGCATTCACTTGTTCCACTGTCATTGCACTGTGGCCATATTGTGAATCATCTAGAAGATGGTGCTGCAGCAATTTGCTATAACTCCTTTGACAGCTGATATGATACGATACTACTTCTTGTGTATGACGTGCACAGCCTAAGGTTGTCGGACAACTTGTTCTATTTGATTTTATTTGATTGTGCACACCAGGTTGATTGCATTCGGCGATACGATATAACTTTATCCCAGGAGGAAAATTAAGGAAAAACACAAAATACATGAAACATGAAATTAAAGTGACGAGTGGAAAGGATTGTGATGCGCAAAAATTGGGGAGGGGGGAGGGGAGTCCGTCTCTGTCCGCCCCATGACAGAAGGGGAGGAGTTGTACAGTTTGATAGCCACGGGCAAGAAGGATCTCCTGTGGAGTTCTGTTCTGCATCTTGATGGAACCAGTCTGTTGCTGAAGGTGCTCCTTAGGTTGACCAGTGTGTCAACCCGAGGAATACCTTCAGATAATTTTTCAGGTGAGAATTCCTTGATCTTCTGCACCAAGCTGGGCAAGGGATAATAGATGCATCTCCAAATTTCCTCTCAAAATGATATACCACCCTCACTTGAAAATATGTCAATGTTCCTTCTTTTTAATAGCATTGAAATTACAGAATTCCAAAACTAATAGCACTGTAGAAACACCCCTACGTCAGGTAGGCTGCAGTGGTTCAAGAAAACTACTCACTGACACCTTCTCAAGGACATTTAGGGATAACCAATAAAATACGGCTTTACCAGCAATGTTCATAAGATCATTCATGATAGGCAGAATTAGACCATTTGACTCATCAAGTCTACTCTGCCATTCAATCATGGCTGATCGACCTCTTCCTCCTAACCCCATTCCCCTGCCTTCTCCCTATAAACTGTGACACCTGTATATATGTACTGTATGTTTCATGCACTGTGAATGATCAAGTAGCAAACAAGGATGAATGAAGACCGTCTTAAGTGACATTTAAACAAGTTAAGCATTTGTTCCAGTCAGACAGAGAGGTATTGATGCTGGGAATAGAAACATTTTCTATTTCAGGCAGTTTTTGTCAGCTTTAAGTATTTTCAAGATAGCGTTAGAAAAAAATCATGTTATATTACATATGTTCCCACTATGTAAATTACTTTTATATTATAGCGGTTTTGATGCTGCTCCTTTATTGTGTGCACGTTCTTGATCATTAATGTAGTACAAATGATTTAAAATCAGTTATACGGGAAAATATTAGCTTGGGAATTCGTAAGTAATGTTACCGTATGAATGCTTGATGCATCGTTATCAAATTTATCTCTCCATTATTTTAATGGAGACCTTAACTCATTTTAAAAATAACAAATGGCTTGTACTTCTACTGAAAGAATGAAAGGAAGAATTTGATACTGCTCTGTTATGCTTTAATATTACTCAGTCATTTTTGAAGCTTTTATGAAGAAAGATTTTTCGTGTGTCAGATGAAGTGAAAATCATAAATCTATTGTTGATGAATGTGTTTGCGATTGCCATTACCCCAAGCAAGCAGAGGAAACCTTTGCAAATATACATTTACCAGTCTGACTATCCTCCGGATTAAATGTTATCTCTGTTTGTTTTGTTCTCAACTTCTGCTAGCTAACAATGATCTATTCTACATTTTCCTTGATCTGCACCCCCTTTGATGTCTTGTTTTTAACGCCTTACACTTTCTCATCTCTGAGTGTGTCTCTCTCTCACCTGGCTCTCAGTCTAAAGAAGGGTCTTGACCCGAAACGCCACCCGTTCCTCCTATCCAGGGATGCTGCCTGTCCCATTGAGTTAGTCAAACATTTTGTGTCTATCTTCGGTGTAAATCAGCATCTGCAGTTCCTTCCTAAACACAGTCTATATGGAGATGATTTGGGTTTAATTTCAGCTGTGGACAGTTTAACAATTAGTATGTTTGATATTGTGTGGAAGAGTAAGATAGAGCAAGTGTGGGTAAAGAAAGCAATAAGCAGGAACCACTTATTCCTCTGTCACGTGGCGACATGAGCAGGCAAAAGGGTAAAGTTTGCTTCTTCTGGAAGAGTATGCCATGGCGCACTGCATGACAACCAACAAGGTTAAAACATGCAAGTGTGGACTCTGCCAAAAACAAAGATTTTGAAAAGAAATTCAGGGAAACAATGACATTTTTGTGATGTCAGCATCAGCAGTCCAGTGACTCCTGGCAGGAGCACATTCAGCTGTGAAATGCAAACCGGAAAGACCAGAAACGAAAAGTGCCCAAATATATATTTACTTAAAAGATAAATGAATAACAGAGGTAATTAAAAAAGAACAAGTGCACAAGAGTCAACTCCTTGGTCGTAATTAGTTATTAACTCTGATGAAAGGTAAAATAATACAGTTGATCTTTACCCATTGCTTTCACTGATTCTGAGCATCTTCAAATTCCTTCATTTGTGCAAAGCACTTTAGCCATTTTTGTTGTTGTGGTTGTTGTTGTTGTTGTTGTTCTGGTGGTTGTGGTTGTGGTGGTGGTTGTTGTTCTGGTGGTGGTTGTTGTTCTGGTGGTGGTTGTTGTTCTGGTGGTGGTTGTTGTTCTGGTGGTGGTTGTTGTTCTGGTGGTGGTTGTTGTTCTGGTGGTGGTGGTTGTGGTGGTGGTGGTGGTGGTTGTGGTGGTGGTGGTTGTGGTGGTGGTGGTTGTTCTGGTGGTGGTGGTGGTGGTGGTGGTGGTGGTTGTTCTGGTGGTGGTGGTGGTGGTGGTGGTGGTGGTTGTTGTTCTGGTGGTGGTGGTTGTTCTGGTGGTGGTGGTGGTTGTGGTGGTGGTTGTTGTTGTGGTGGTGGTGGTGGTGGTTGTTCTGGTGGTGGTTGTTCTGGTGGTGGTGGTGGTTGTGGTGGTGGTTGTGGTTGTGGTGGTGGTTGTTGTTGTGGTGGTTGTTGTTCTGGTGGTGGTTGTTCTGGTGGTGGTGGTGGTTGTTCTGGTGGTGGTTGTGGTGGTGGTTGTGGTTGTGGTGGTGGTTGTTGTTGTGGTGGTGGTGGTTGTTGTGGTTGATGTTGTTTAAAGTTCCTTCCCCCCCATTCCCATCTACATAGAATATGGAATCATCCAGTTTCCTCTTCCCTGCAAAACCTGCTGCATGTTTTCATGTATCATTCCTCAACTCATTGGGATTACGTTAGGATAACTGCACAATGGGGTGGGAGATTGCAACTTTCACGTGGTCCACCGTGTTTTGACTAATACAATCAACCCAACCTGCACAAATAGATCAAATAAAACAAGTTGACCTATAACTTTAGGCTGTGTATCATATATATACACATTTTTATTGTTTAGATGGGCATTGTCGGAGAGTTAAATAGCTGTCTATAATATTTTATATTTTTACCTGCATAAATATATTTGTTCTATTGCATAATTTTCAAAGAACAAAAGGTACAGGAATGGTAGTAGAGGTCAACTCACATTGCTGATCCTTTTATTATGTTGTATATAACTAGCATATTTGTTATTTATTGAAGTGGAGTTTTTCTTTATGATAACTTAATTTTCAAGTCAAGAGAGTGTTTACTTCCCATATGCACTGACAATAGAACAATGAAATGAAAGATAATATATATTAACAAAAATTAAATAAATTAATAACCCCAATACTAATGTAAAAAAAACCCTAAGATATTAGTGCAACCGAGTTCTTATTTCCCTTCCTATTTCCAGTCCTCTTTGTACGGGCATCAAATTTGGAACATAGGTCCATGGGTATCACTTACTCACCAGTACCCAACTAACCTGACCTTTCACCATGTGTGATTTTGCAGATAACTTTGTCCTGAGAAACAACATGCCATGACCTCCATTCTGTATTCAATGGCCATTTAAGTGCCTCCAATGCCAGAGAGTATCATAACAAAAAAAACGAGGCTAGTTTTTTTTCCTGACTTACTCATAGGTCTACCCTATTTATTCCTCTCATATACCTGCCCAAATTTATTTTAAACGTTGTCATTGTACCTGCCTCTACAGTTTTCCCTTTTAAAGACAGACCCAGGTCCAACAGCATGGACTCTGCAATCGGTGACAGTCTCTACCTGCTGCAGTCTTCTTCCATCTTCTCAGTCAATGTGGTGCTGCACCTACTGACCAGCCACACTCTTCCATCAGCATCACCGTTGAGGTAATCATCTTGGGCTGTGCTTCGTGAAACCCCCTCCACTCAACCTGCCCACCTCGGGTGACCCTGCTGTGAGTATAGCTTCAGTCAGTTCAGTTCTCAAGATCTTAAGACGTGCAGGTTTCTCCACCTTGACAAGGTGGTAACCCTCGGAAAATAATTCCTGTCATGACTCCCTTGTATTAATTATCAGACTTATAGTAGCTCAAAATACTAGTTTCCTTCAAATTCATAATAAGATTTAAACCAGTTTGTACCAGCAGTGAATAACATTTCTTTCCTTTACTTATACCACCTTCATAGCGAGAGGATTTGAGATTAGGAGCCCTGGTGAGACCACACCTGGAGTATTGTGTGCAGTTTTGGTCTCCTAATTTGTGGAAGGCCATTCTTGCTATTGAGGGAGTGCATCGCAGGTAAACCAGGTTAATTCCTAGATGGTGGGACCCACATATGATGAAAGAATGGGTCGACTGGGCTTGTATTGACTGGAATTTAGAAGGATGCGAGGGGATCTTATAGAAACATATAACATTCTTAAGGGATTGGACAGGCTAGATGCAAGAAAAAAGTGGAGGCCAATTCACTGGATGTTTTCAAGATAGTTAGATTTAGCTCTTGGGGCTAACTGAATCAAGGGATATGGGGAGAAAGTAGAAATGGGGTACTGATTTTGGATGATCAGCCATGAAAGTCTGGCTGGCTCGAAAGTCAGAAAGAACTATTTTCTATGTTTCTATGTTTCTATCCCATTGCAAAAATCACAACCATGAACTGTTTCAGTCCTCTTTATTATTGGATTTACATGTTATTATGGAAGGCGAAGAGTTACCTCTGATATCTTAGTGAAAAATCTGCTAATTCCTGCTATATTTCTAATATTCTTCATGTTGCCTTGTCTCAATCAGATTTTGCTTTCCTTTGGGGTCAGCTGAGCTGAGTTGTTGCACTCTTAATTGATCATATTAAAAGTAATATATTTATATTGCTGAATATGTGTAATAACACTATTGTGAGTTAATCATCTCCGATCATACCAGTATTGGAAATACAGTACTGGGATGGTATCTTCTCTTTCAAGCAATAAAGAAGGATTATTGCTTCTGTTAAATAATGTATGTAAACTCTCATTGTGGTCTTCATGCTTACAATTAGAGTTTATTAACAAGTTACATAAGTAATTCCCAGGCTGCTACAGAAAATATTAACATTTTAAAGTATTGATAAAGACACATTCACTTAAGTGCCATACTTTCTGTCAGATATGCTATCCAACTTATTCAAGTTTGCTTGGGGGGGGGGGGCAGTGTTAGCTGTGAGGACAATGCTAAGAGGCTGCAAGGTGACTTGGATAGGTTGGGTGAGTGGGCAAATGCATGGCAGATGCAATATAATGTGGATAAATGTGAGGTTATCCACTTTGGCGGCAAAAACAGGAGGGTAGATTATTATCTGAATGGTGGCCGATTAGGAAAAGGGGAGATGGAACAAGACCTGGGTGTCATGGTACACCAGTCATTGAAGGTAGGCATGCAGGTGCAGCAGGCTGTGAAGAAAGCGAATGGTATGTTGGCATTCATAGCAAAAGGATTTGAGTACAAGAACAGGGAGGTTCTATTGCAGTTGTACAGGGTCTTGGTGAGGCCACACCTGGAGTATTGCATACAGTTTTGGTCTCCTAATCTGAGGAAAGACATTCTTGCCATAGAGGGAGTACAGAGAAGGTTCACCAGACTGATTCCTGGGATGGCAGGACTTCCATATGACGATAGACTCGGCTTGTACTCGCTGGAATTTAGGAAACTGAGGGGGGATCTTATAGAGGCTTACAACATTCTTAAGGGGTTGGGCAGGCTAGATGCAGGAAGATTGTTCCCGATGTTGGGGAACTCCAGAACAAGGGGTCACAGTTTAAGGATAAGGGGGAAGTCTTTTAGGACCGAGATTAGAAGATCGTTTTTCACACAGAGAGTGGTGAGTCTGTGGAATTCCACAGAAGGTAGTTGAGGCCAGTTCATTGGCTATATTTAAGAGGGAGCTAGATGTGGCCCGTGTGGCTAAAGGGATCAGGTGGTATGGAGAGAAGACAGGTACAGGATACTGAGTTGGATGATCAGCCATGATCATATTGAATGGGTGTGCAGGCTTGAAGGGCCGAATGGTCTACTCCTGCACCTATGTTTCTATGATTCTATGATTCTATGTTCCCAGATTGTCCCTGCCATTAGTAAATCTCTTCTGTTCTTCTGATGCTAGAATTGGTGATGCAGTAATTGCATTAACAAATGAATATGTTCAAATCCCATTATGTCTACCATTAATAAGTTCATGTGATAGGGGAAGAATGAGGCCATTCAGCCCATCAAGTCTACTCCACCATTCGATCTTGGCTGATCTATTTTTCCCTCTCAACCCCATTCTCTTGTCTTCTCCCCATAACCCCTGACACTCGTATTAATCAAGAATTTATCAATCTCCGCCTTAAAAATATCCATTGACATATCAGAACAAGTCACATGTGTACGTTTTTTGTTTAAGGAAAATCGCAAAAGGAATCTACCAATTGAACTTTGTAGTGCAAATGTTCCCCCAATATCTAAAGACCTGAGGTATGGATGCACCGTAAGATACACGGGTACTAAAACCACTCAAAATGCAAGACGATAAACAAAAGAAACTGGGAGGAATCTCATTCTGCAGCTGGAACATAAGGGGTGTTAATGAACGTATTAAAAGGGGTAAGATATTAGCTCAGCTGAAAGCATACAATAGAGGCATTATTTTTTTACAATAAATTCATCTTAAATCCCAAGATTAAGCTAGATTGAGGGCGAAGTGGATAGGCCAAATCTTTCACTTCATATACGTCGAGATCTAGAGGTACGTCAATCATTATTCGTAAAGGCATGCCATTTAAACCAAAAACTACCTTAACAGATAAGAAAGGGAGATATTTGATAGTTACCGGAGAGATCCATGCTACCCCAATCACCTTGGTAAATATATATGTGCCCACTTTGACAATCCTCATTTTTTCAATAAAATCTTGAATACAATCGCAGAATATAATTACCAAAACATCATAATAAGAGGAGACTTTAATTGTGTTTTAGATCCTTACATCCTTTAGATCCACTGACAATGACAATTAAAATTGAATCTGAATCTGAATCTTACTTAGACAAATCTAGGCAAAAACAGAGAGGTAATACAAAATCTAAAACTAGTGAACTTTTAAACACATATATAAAAAATACCAATATAACAGATGTTTGGAGGATCACAAATCTGACCGGTAGGGAATGCTCGTTTTATTCAATGGTACACAAGGAATACTTGCATATAGATTATTTCCTGGTGGATACAAAATTAATTCCTTATACTTCGTACTCAAAATACCATACCAACACGATTCCAGATCACTCCCCACTAACTGTCTTCTTAAAACTGGAAGGAATGTCTAAGAATAAATCATTTTGGAGGTATAATCCTCAAATTTTAAAAGACCCGCAAGGAAGTATATATTTAAAACAACAAATGGACCTCTTTTTCGAAATAAATGACACTCCAGACATATTGCCTACATTATTATGGGAATCTTTCAAAGCATTTATTAGAGGCGTTATAATTTCATGTCAAGCTTTCCAGCTTATAAATAAATTGTTATCAGCTAAAGTTATAAGATTATTCCAAATCACAAGACAGGAACATTTTGAATTTGGGGATAAGCCCCACAAACTTTTGGCACGTCAGTTAAAAAAATGAGAAAAAGAACACACGATCCGAAAGATCAAATCAGATAGAGGGGAAGTACTAACTTTACCGACTAATATTAATAAAAGATTTGTGCAATTTTATGAGAATTTGTACACATCCAAAACGACACCAATAAAGTCACAGAGTTCTTGGATAATTATAATCTCCCAAAACTAGAGTTGCAGGAACAAGAGGAATTGGGAGCACAAATCTCAATTAAGGAAATAGAAGACACAATAATTTAATTAAAGAATGGAAAAACACCAGGACCTGATGGCTTTAGTAATGAATTTATAAAAGTTTTTATGACATAATTACACCACGCTTACAGAAAATGTATACATATGCCTTTAAAGAACAAACATTACCTGAAACACTAGCAGAATCAATGATTACATTAATACTTAAGAAAGATAAAGATATACAAGAACCAGATAATATGGAGCTATTGCGTTGTTAAATACAGATCAAAAATATTAGCAAAAATATTAGCTAGAAGATTAAATAAGTATGTTAGTGAATTAATAAATCTGGATCAAATGGGGTTTATCCCTAAAAGACATTAATTTAATAATCTGAGACGTCTGCTCAACATAATGCATTCACACCAAACTGAAGATCAAGAATTATCAATTATTTTGTTGGATGCAGAGAAAGCATTCGATCAGGTGGCATGGGATTATATGGTTAAAGTATTGCAAAAACTGGGAGAGAATTTCATCCTATGGATTAAATTGCTATATATTAAGCCAACGGCTAGAATATTAACTAATAGCAATTTATCTACAAAATTTCAATTATCAACAGGCAATAGACAAGGATGTTCACTATCACCACCGTTATTTGCTCTTATAATCGAACCCCTAGCGGAAAGAATTAGAACACATCCGAATATCCATGGCTACAACACAAAATACACAAATAATAAAATATCATTATACGCTGATGATGTTCTATTGTACATCACAAAACCTCATATCACTATACCACATATATTAAATTTAATTGAGGATTTTGGATCATTCTCAGGATACAGAATAAATTGGAACAAAAATGAAATCATGTCAATAAAACCGAAAGACTCAACAACCTCTTAAATTTTCCTTTTAAATTAGCTACAGAAAAATTTAAATACTTGGGTATTGAAATTACCAGAAGATATCAAGATATGTTTAACGCAAATTATAATCCTTTACTTAAGAAATTATATAATTTAATTGAATTCTGGGAAACACTTCCGATGTCTTTAATAGGCCGAATAAATGCTATAAAAATGATTTTTCTACCACAAATTTTATACCTATTCCAATCAATTCCAATATACCTACCAAAAAAGTTTTTAAAAAATTGGATTCAGACATTACAAATTTTATATGGGATTATAAATCCCATAGAATACAAAGAACACACTTGAATAAACCCAAAGCAGTAGGGGGATTAGCACATCCTAACATTATCTACTATTATTGGTCTGTAAATATTAAAAAATATGATTCAACTGCTGGGCAATTCTGCCCAACAGATGGATTGGATTATTATGGAGAGAGAGGACTGCTCTCCTTTTAATATTGGAGTGATCCTCCTCTCACCAATGAAGTTGATTAATACACACTATAACAAACATCCAATTATACATGGTACAATTAGAACTTGGAAACAAATAAAATATAATTAAAAATTAAGAAATCTATCTCTCTTACCTCCAATAGTTAATAACCCTTCGTTTAAACCCTCAATTATAGATAAATCATTTATACAATGGAAAAGTGTAGGAATTAAATGCTTGGAGACTTGTATGAAACTGGAAAATTACTATCATTCAAACAATTACAACTAAAACATAATCTGGGAAACAATATTTTAAATATTTGCAAATATGTGACTATATGCCATTAGATCTACTGGATGAAGCAATGAAGACAAAGGCTGAATCAGCAAATTTAATATCATATTTATATAATATTATTTTAAATGTAGAAATACCAACAACCGAAGGTATTAGAAGAGACTGGGAACAAGAATTAGCTATTAAAATTTCAAAAGAGAGGTGGGATGAACATTTATTAAATGTGCACAAATGTTCAATTAATGTAACTCTAATCCAATTTAAAAATGTACATAGATTATACTATTCAAAAACTAAAATAAGTAAACATTTTCCCAATGTATCATCTATCTGTGATAAATGCCAGTCTCAAGAAGCTACTATAGCGCATTAATTTGTTTTTTGTATAAAAAATCAAATATTTTGGACTGAAACCTTTGAAATCTTCACAAAATTATTTAAAATAAAACTGATACCAAAAGCAGAATGGATTATCTTTGGAACAACGGAAGGTAGCCCTGGATTAAATGTGTTTCAAAAGAACCTATTTGAATATGGGTTAATAACTGGGGAAAAAACTTATTTTAAAAGTTTGGAAAAACACTCCTATACCAACAATAAATATGTGGATTTCAGCTATGTTTGAAACACTACACCTGGAAGATATGAGACTCCGCCTGGCAGGAAAATCAGATCACTTTTATAGGACATGGTCTGCATTTATAGACTTACTACAAGGATAGGGTGCAACAGTAATTTAAAAAGGCACCTGCGGCAGGTCTTGGTAACGGGGGATGAAAAATTGTCAAGTGGTATATTCCCTTTGTGTGATGTTTATAATAAAGCAACTGTCTTTTCCTTTTCTCTTCTTTCTCTTTCTTCGTTTCTAGGGTCTATCTCTTAATTCCCTTTTTCTAATTCCTTGACTAAGGGGTCTTTCTTTCCCTACATCATGCTTCATCACTCTCACAATTCTCTCTCACTTTCTCTATTTTCTCTATTTCTTGCCTTTTTTAATAGCTTTAAAAAATGAAGGGGTACAATAAATGTAATATTATATACGAGATGTGCATTGATGTAATTTACTGCACTTATAATAAATTTAAAAAATATATATATATCCATTGACGGCCTCCACAGCATTCTGTAGCAATGAATTCCACAGATTCACCCTCTGACAAAATAAATTATTATTCTTTCTAAAGGTACGTCTGAGGGTTTAGCCTCTGGTCCTAGTCCATTGGAAATATTCTCTCCACATCCACTATATCCACTCTAAATATAAGTAATCTCAAATTTATAATAATAATAGTCTTAATAAAGCTGACTACAAAACTACAATAATGTGTCAGCCCACTTAACTTGCCAATGAAAACCCTTCGCTGCTTTAGCCTATTTGGCACTCAGGCCCACAGTAATGTAGGTTTAATTCTTAACTCCTCTCTGAAATAGCCCATCAAACTAATCAGTTACTGTTGTATTAAAACATAAAATGGTCCACAGTGGCTCCAAAATACTTGAGTCAGGTAGGGATGGGCAGTAAATGCTGGCCTTGTCAATGATATCCACCATCCTTTGAAATGAATAAAAGATGATTAAACCTCCTCCGAACTCAGTTTGTATTTCCTTACCCAGTGTTACCAAAATCCCTCACTCACTCCATCACCCCCCTGACACCAAACATTACTTTTAATTGGTGCTGAACTAAAAGTTTGAAATTTGCTGAATTTCAAAAAAACAATAAATCCTTAATTTTCAGCAGTTCAGATAAAAGATAGTTGATTGGAAATGTTAACTATTTCTCTCTCTATGGTTAGTGTGTGAACTGTGGAGTATGTTCCACTTTTTTCAATTTTTGTTCCAGATTTCAAACGTTATAAGTTCATGTCATAGGAGCAGAATTAGGCCATTTGACCCATTAAGTTTACTCTGCCGTTCTATCTTTCCTTCTCAACCCCATTCTCCTGCCTTCTCCCCATAACCTTAGACAGTACATTACATTGGCAGTATTTTGCACCTGTTTCCACTGTGACATTTTGTAGGCATTTCTTCCATGCACTTTGACGATTTCTGATGGAGAATTTAAAGATATTTTGCTTTGCTACTCTTACTATGGACTGCTTGCAAATTTACAGAGAAGTTATTTAATTTTCATATTGTTTTGTTTTGCTATTCTGTTATTTAAGTGGTGGAGAAAGAAGATGTCTTGGGAAAATTAGTTTAAATTTAATTTCTCAATGGCTAGATTTGTTTCAGCACTCAAATCATATGGGACTGTGTGTTTAGTGATCAGGAAAATCAGAATAATAGAAACCAATTTATTATTAATGTGTGTTTATAAAAATATATAAGGAGCACAATGTGCAGCTAAATTTTGAGTTTGTGCCTTGATGGGTCATGGGTAATAACACATTGGAACATTTTGTACATTTCTGTTATTTGAACTTAATGTATAATGTTCCCTTACAACCATGTTAAAGTATCATCGAGCCAATCAAGCAATCTTTTAATCTCTGCTTGATACCTACACTTCTCTCATTCTGGCCTTTTGAAATTCTAAAATGGTTAAGTTAGTTTATATGGTAGTATTATAGTTGTCAATATTAGAAAATAAATAGATTTATGTATATAAGAATTTATATATGATAATGTCTTTATATATTTTGTAAACAGAGAAAGAAGAAAAATAAGTGTAAGAGTAATCTTGAGGGCATTCAAGCCTGTTTTCATAAATAGTACAATTGTGACATCCTTCATACCATATACCCCCTCATTACCAATATCCCAGAGTGTCTTTGTATCTAGAAATATATTCACATCCTGAAATATATTTGGTATTTTGATCTCTGTGGCATGGGCAACTATGATGCCTCATTCCTATTAACAGTGAAGCACCTAAACTTGGTCTGTAAGATAGTCCAGCGATAAGTCAATGCTGCTGTCCCTTCACTCACATTAATAAACACAGGACTCCTAGACAAACAAGGTTCTGTGCAACTGCCACAGGTAAACTCTGAAAAATGTTTGGTGGGTACAAAGTCACCTTAGGCTTCCCAAGCATCAATGTCCTTCAATGTTCCTAAAGAGAAACTACCTGAATCGCCATGCAGAGGAAGGAACTCCAGGTGCTGGTTTACACCGAAGAAAGGCACAAAATGCTGACAGCAAGGTGGCACAGTGGTAGAGTTGCTGCCATAAAGCACCAGAGACCTGCGTTCGATCCTGACTACGGGTGCTGTCTGTACGGAGTTTGTACGTTCTCTCCGTGACTCCGTGGGTTTTCCCCGGGTGATCTGGTTTCCTTCCACACTCCAAAGACGTACAGGTTTGTAGGTTAATTGGCTTCAGTAAAGATTGTGAATTGTCCCTAGTGTGTAGGATAGTGCTAGCGTGTGAGGTGATTCTTGGCCGGCACGGCCGTGGGCCGAAGGGCATGCTTCGTGCTGTATCTCTAAAACTAAAACTAAAATTGTTTGATGCTCCCTGTCCTGAATAGAACCCAACAGAGATATCTCCCTTCCCCATCCACGCAGCAGTCTAACAAACTTCATTTATCGTCTTTCCACAGATCCGACAAAGGGTCTTCAACCTGAAACGTTTACTCCATGTCTCTTCCACTGATGCAGCCTGCCCTGATGAGTGCTTCCAGCATTTTCTGTTTTTGGTTTAGGTTTCTGGCATCTGCAGGATGTTTTATTTTACATTTTCATTATTTAGTGCATTAACATGTTTGCATTTGACAAGTAATTGTGCAATACAGACTACTTATGATTATGTCAATGGATTGTTCAAATGCTGTGGATATTATAGGCTCAGTATCTGTGCTTGTGTTATTATAATGTGATGTCCAGAAAGATCAGTGAGGTTGGCAAGACACTCTCACTCTTGTGATAACAATACTTTCATGAAAATTATGATGGAAATGAATGCCTATTAATTGACAGTGCTGCATGAATAAAATTAAAATTGTAATCTTGCTACATTTTAGTATTTTAATTAACAGTTACATAAATGTTAGCCAGGCTCCATTCAATCTTCACAGATATTAAGAATGTAAAAATGTATGCAAGAATTAAAATGTTTGAATACTTTATTCCCAAGCATTCTTTAAAGGGACTTGACAGGAAGACAGAAGCCATGCGTCTCAGTATAATCACATTAACACAAGGTGATTTTTGAAATGCAGTTCGTTGGCCAATATTACGCAGGTACTTCTGTGGCTAGGGCCAGGTTGGCCATGATGACCACCCAAGTAGGCACAGTACCAGTATCAGTGACACAGTGGCTCCGCTGGTAGAGCTGCTGCCTCACAGCATCAGAGACTTTGGTTCGATCCTGACCTTGGGTGCTGTCCATCTATATGCCCTTTGCACGTTCTCCCCGTATCTGTGTGGGTTTCCTCCGGGGGCTCCGGTTTCCTCCCAGATCCCAAAGATGTGTGGATCTGTAAATCAATTGGTCCTCTGTACATTGCCCCTAATGTTTAGGTTGGGATCCAGGTGTCATGTATCATGTCCTTATTCCTTCAAGGAGCCTTTGGGGCAAATTTTACACTTGCAGATTTTGTCAGGGACATAGGGTGCCAACTGAAACTTGTTTCTCCATTTTTCTCTTCTCTTTAGAACTCTTCCCAAAACTCTTCCCAAATCTCTTCAACCCAGCTATATTGAATGTGCGGTGGTACACAAAAGGCTGGAGAAACTCAGCGGGTGCAGCAGCATCTAAGGAGCGAAGGAGATAGGCGACGTTTCGGGTCGAGACCCTTGAATGTGCCTTGGTCCATTGCTCCTCCGTGTGGTAGACGCAAAATGCCGGAGTAACTCAGCGGGACAGGCAGCATCTCTGGAGAAAAGGAATGGGTGATGTATCGGGTCGAGACCCTTCTCCAGCATGTTGTGTCTACCTTCGATTTAAACCAGCATCTGCAGTTTTTTCCTACACATTTTGCTTGCTCCACTGTGTGCTATGGCAAGAGCAATCGGTGCCGTGCTGCAATAAAGTCAGTTCAATTTACACATAGGCAGACGTACACGTCGCGCATATGTGTAGCTGGGAAGATGCTGATTTGTTGCTGTAATAAAAGCTGCTCTTAACCCATCTATATTTCATGGGAAGAGGAGCAAAGAAGTCAGAAAACAACTAATAGTTGCCTCACGATGACATGTTTCTTATTCATTGGTAAAACATTCCGCTCCTATAGTGCAGCTGTTGACTTCCAGTTAAGTGTGACTTATTTCCCATCAGGTTATCTATTCAAACATTTATCAGAATCATTAATCACTTTTCCTGCAAGTGCTTTTAGTTTTTTTGCCCCAATGAAGCCTTGTGTTGATGCAGTCGTTGTGTATTCGGGGAGTATATCTAAAATCTAAAGTCTATCATTAACTTTTCTTCGCCCTCTCTCTTCCTTCACTCCCCTCCCCTCTTTTCCCCTTTCACATTCCTAATTTTTTTTGTCCTATATTTGCACTTTTTCTTAAACTGATCCATCTGCATATTTTCAGTTCTTCATTTCAAAATTCCCCTGAAGAATTATAAAATAATATATTCTATCAAGCATTAACCATGATTTTCTTTGCCAAAGGAATCCAATAACTTTAATGAAAACGTCAAATCTAATAACCCCCTTTACATTTCAAATGCTTATCTTGAGATCGCTGTCTCACATCTTTGATAATCTTTTGAGTTAAGAAAGTCTACATCCAAGTCTGTCACTTCTATCGTATTCAATATTGCCTTCCAGCTTCAAAGACCAGAACAGCTCACTTCAATCGCATTATGTTTTCGTTTTCACTCAAACTGCTCATCCACAACCCGAAGTAGACTTCAAACAAGACATTTATAGCACAGAGCCCATTTGTTCCAGCTGTTCCATTGAGCCATTCTTTGCCAGTAAAAATGTTGCCTTTCCCAATTACTTTACAGAAGTCTGTAACCCAGTTCTGTGCTTCCTGGATTATTTTCTTTTTGTTCTGGTATGATAAATCCAGAAGAATCTCACTTTTATATACTCCCCGCAGTTAGACAACCAAAAAACGATGCCTATAACAGATGTGGCCCAATCATCAAAATGACCTGGTGGTCATCTGATCTACTAAGTCCAGTAATGACCTTTAATTAATTAATTCACTTTTACAATCATTACAAATCTTTTGGAAAATATAGCATATTATTCTGTGCTGTATCTTGTGCTAAAAATAGCATTGTTCAGCTATTCCAGGTATGTGGGGCATGATATTTACTTCCTTAGAAGGCTTCGGAAGTTTGACACATTCCCAACAACTCTGACCAACCTCTACAGATGCGCCAGGATGCATCACAGCATGGTTCGGGAACAGCTCCATCCAAGATCGCTCGATATTGCAGAGAATTGTGGATGCAGCCCAGACCATCACGCAAACCAACCTCCTTTCCATTGACTCCACCGACACTTCACGCTGCCTTGGTGAGGCCACCAGCATAATCAAGCATGTGCCTCACCCCGGTCACTCCCCTTTCTCCGCTCTCCAATCAAGCAAGAGGGATAGAAGTATGAAAACGCATACCTCCATATTCAGGGACGGTTTTTCCCCAGCTATTGTCAGGCAACTGAACCATCCTATCAACAACTAGAGTGCGGTCCTGAGCTTCCATCGACCTCATTGAAGATCCTTGGACAATCTTTAATCGGACTTTACTGGACATTATCTTGCATTAAATGTTATTCCCTTTACTCAGTATCTGTACTTTGTTGACGACTGGATTGTAATCATGTCTAGTATTTCCACAGACTGGATAGCATGCAACAAAAAGCTTTTCACTGTAACTCGGTACATGTGACAATGAATTACACTAAACCAGAAAAACTAAACTAAACATTAATGTAAATAAATACAAACCTGTTATAATTTGAGATGTTTATTTTTTAAAACTTACCCTTAGTTAATTCTTCCAATATACAACTATTGATTAGTTTAGTTTAGTTTGAATTAGTTCTCACAAAGCCGGAATATGGATCAATGTGTATAAAATAACGAGATTCCAGGTAACTTGAAGTTTGTTTGCCGTTTTCATTATACTGTATATGTGCCCAGGACTAGGCAGACACACAAACCTTAAAACAAAAGCCAAGTCTGAAGATGGGTCTCAACCTGAAACGTCACCTATTCCTTTTCTCCAGAGATTCCGTCTAACCCACTGAGTTACTCCAGCTTTTTGTGTTTATCTTCATTTTAAACCAGCATCTGCAGTTCCTTTCTACACTCAATGGAAACCATATGACACTTCTTCTTAACTGTAAAAGCAACGAACTGCAGACGCTGGTTTACAAAAGGAAAGACACAAGTGCTGGAGTAACTCAGCGGGTCAGGCAGCATCCCTGGAGAACATGGACAGGTGATGTTTTGTGTAGGGTCCCTCCTCCAGCCTGAAGAAAGGTCACAACCTGAAACCTTGCTTGTCCATGTTCATAGAAACATAGAAAAAAACATAGAAAAATAGGTGCAGGAGTAGGCCATTCGACCCTTCGAGCCTGCACCGCCATTCAATGTGATCATGGCTGATCATCCAACTCAGTATCCCGTACCTGCCTTCTCTCCATACCCCCTGATCCCTTTAGCCACAAGTGACACATCTGATGCCCTCTTAAATATAGCCAATGAACTGGCCTCAACTACCTTCTGTGGCAGAGAATTCCAGAGACTCACCACTCTCTGTGTAAAGAATGTTTTCCTCATCTCGGTCCTAAAGGAATTCCCCCTTATCCTTAGACTGTGACCCCTTGTTCTGGACTCCCCCAACATCGGGAACAATCTTCCAGCATCTAGCTTGTCCAACCCCTTAAGAATTTTGTAAGTTTCTATAAGATCCCCCCTCAATCTTCTAAATTCCAGCGAGTACAAGCCGAGTCTATCCATTCTTTCCTCATATGAAAGTCCTGACATCCCAGGAATCAGTCTGGTGAATCTTCTCTGTACCCCCTCTATGGCAAGGATGTCTTTCCTCAGATTTGGAGACCAAAACTGTACGCAATACTCCAGGTGTGGCCTCACCAAAACCCTGTACAACTGCAGTAGAACCTCCCTGCTCCTATACTCAAATCCTTTCACTATGAATGCTAACATACCATTTGCTTTCTTCACTGCTTGCTGCACCTGCATGCCTACTTTCAATGACTGGTGTACCATGACACCCAGGTCTCGTTGCTTCTCCCCTTTTCCTAATCTGCCACCATTCAGATAATAGCCTACCCTCATGTTTTTGCCACCAAAGTGGATAACCTCATATTTATCCACATTATACTGCATCTGCCATGCATCTGCCCATTCACTCAGCCTGGGATGTTGTCTGATCCGTTGAGTTACTACGGAGCTTTGTGACTTCTTCTTATCAATTGAGATATTGCAATGTACAGAGAACTTCCTGCATCTCTTTATTCAGCAGATATTATGAACTTCAACTCACTGCAGGGTTTAAAGGACTTGTATTGGTCCTGTATTCCCATATTTTCCCATGACATATCTGGTTCCTCGAGGCCATGCTTGCTCTCAGAGCATTCCATAAATCCCATTGTTCCAACTATTCCTCAGTAACATATTCTCTCTCATGTGCGCATCTCAGTCTCCCACAGCGCATCTACATTAAGGATGCTTTACAGTAATCTACCGACTAGGATGCCTTTCAAACTGTGGAAGGAAACCTGGTCACTGATGTCCGGTCACAGCAAAAATGCCCACTCCTCTTGTCTTACCAATCTCAAGGCAAGATGATATGTATGAAGGAACTACAGATGCTGGATTACACTGAAGATAGACCCAAAATGCTGGAGTATTTACACGCAAATTGGAGGAACAGCACCTCATATTTCGCTTGGACAGCTTACAACTCAACAACATGACTTTTGATATCTCTAACTTCAAGTAACCTTTGCGTTCCCACTCTCCTTCCATCCCCACCGTAGTCCTTTTACAAATTCCACTGTTTGTATTCCTTTGTTATCACCTCGTTCCCAGCTAACAATGGACCATTGTGGGCTCCACCTTTCCTGAGTTATTGATGCAGGATCTGCGATAGACATAATATGCTGGAGTAATTCAGCGGGACAGATAGCATCTCTGGACAGAAGGAATGGGTGACGTTTTGGGTCGAGACCCTTCTTCAGACTGTTCTCAGGGGAGTGGGTGATACATAGATAAGGAAGTCTATAGATAAGGATGTGTAAGGAGTTAAAACAGGACAAAGGGAATGAAGATCAAGGAACATGTAGAACTGATCGTTGTTAGTTGGGAGAAGATAACAACAAAGCAAACGGAGATGAATTGTAGTCGGAGACAGTAAGACTGGTCGGAGAACTGGGAAGGGAAGAGAATGGAGAGAGAGGGAAATCAAGGATTACTTAAAGATAGAGAAGTTAATGTTCATACCGCTGGGGTTTAAGCTACCCAAGCGAAATATGAGGTGCTATTCCTCCAATTTGTGTTGGGCCTCACTGTGACAGTGGAGGAGGCCCAGGACAGAGAGGTCAGTGTGGGAATGGGATGCAGTCTCTGTGTTGTTCTGTACCTTCCCCTGCGTCTAGTGTCCCCCTCCCGGACTCTTAGTCTTGACCCAAAATGGCAAGATGATGACCCAATAAGGTCTCGACCCAATAAGGCAAGATGATGAATGGAACTAAGCTTGCAGCAAAAATACTGTCCCAAGATATCTCACTTGGCAAATCTCCCAGGCTTGAAGGATTCGGGCAGTACTAAACAGGATCCAAGTAGACTGTTGGTCATATGGCCATTACGGCACGTGGCAATTCTAGTCCTTGTCTGTCGTTGAATCAAACACTGAACATATTATCACATTCTGCCCATAACTCAAATTAATGGGAATATATGTGAGATAAACTCCCTCTCCAGAAAGACTTTAAATGGCTGATAATCATTAAACTAAAGTTATAAATGTTTCTGCAGAACATGGCAAGGCAGGAGTGTGTATATAATACAACTTATGTTATTCATGGGAATACGTTAACTATTTAAGGAAGCATTTAACCTAGCTTTTGATTTGCAATCTGCCACTTATTCTGTGCAATTTGCAGATTTGTAATTATTCTGCGCAGAATTCATTCAGAGTATAACACTAATCAATGCATGTCTCCGGTATGATTATATATAATATAATCAATGAGTTCTGAAACTGTCCAATTCAATCTGCTCCACATAATGAAGCATTTTGTTCTCAATTTAACTGATTCAGTTGTAAGAATGGGGGGTAATTCTCCAATCTGAATGAAGAAGCTTTTTCCTGAGTTTCTTGATTTGATAACTGGGTTGTTTTAAAAAAATAACAATGCCCAAAATTGAAGAGGACTGAACAAAGAAATAAACATTAACAGAAAATAGAAAAACAAAACCATAAAATGTCGAGGAGAAGCTACAGAGAAAGGTTGAACAAGTTAGATCTTTATTCTTTGGAGCGCAGAAGGTTAAGGGGGGACTTGATTGAGGTCTTTAAAATGATAAAAGGGATAGACAGAGTTGACATGGATAAGCTTTTCCCATTGAGGGTAGGAAAGATTCAAACAAGAGGGCATGACATGAGAATTAAGGGACAGAAGTTTAGGGGTAACATGAGGGGGAACTTCTTTACTCAGAGAGTGGTGGCTGTGTGGAATGATCTTCCAGCAGAAGTGGTGGAGGCAGGATCGATTTTAACATTTAAAAGTAAAGTGGATAGATATATGGACGGGAAGGGAATGGAGGGGTATGGTCTGAGTGCAGGTAGATGGGACTAGGGGAAATAAATGGTCGGCACGGACTGGAAGGGCTGAGAAGGCCTGTTTCCGTGCTGTAATTGTTATATGGTTATATGGTTATAAGCTCAGAAGGTGGATAAGTCACCTGGACCAGGTGGACTAGACCCTAGGGTTCTGAAAGAGATAGCTGTAGGGATTGTGGAGGCATTAGCAGTGATGCTTCAAGAATTACTATAATCAGAAATGGTTCCAGAAGACTGGAAAATCGTAAATGTATCTCCACTGTTTAATTATAGGAAATTATACGCCATTGAGTCTGACTTCTGTGGTTGGTAAAAGTTTTGAGTCCATTATTAAGGATGAAGTTTTTGGGTACTTGGAAGCACATAGGCCAAAGATGGCACGGTTCTGTTTCGGGGAGATCTTGCCTGAAAAATATGTTGAGTATTTTGAGGAGGTAACAAGCAGAACAGCCAAAGGGGAGTCAGTGGATGTTGTTTACTTGTATTTTCAGAAGGCCTTTGATAAGGTGTCGCATGTGATGCTGCTAAATAAGATAGGAGCCCATGGTATTAGAGGTAAGATTCCAATATGGATAAAAGATCGGCTGACTGGCAGAAGGCAAAGATTGGGAATACAGGCGGCCTTTCCGGGTAGGCTGATAGTGTTCCACAAGGTTCCACAGGATGCTCCAGTAATGGGAAAGTCTGGAACTAGAATAAAAGGAAGTACTGTATTACGATGGAGATGGGGAGGAATTCCTTAAGCCAGTGGGCGATTAAACAGTGTAATTCATTGCTGCAGGTCACTGCGGACACCAAGGTATTCAGTATTTTCGTAAGAGTGTCAAATGATATGGGGAGAATGGGGTTGAGAGGAAAAAAAAGATCAGCCATGATTGAATTGCTGAGTTGACACTACCCTATACTCACTAGGGACATTCTTTTACATTTACAGTGGCTTGCAAAAGTATTCATACTGCTTGAACTTTTCCACATTTTGTCACGTTACAACCACAAACGTAAATGTATTTTATTGGGATTTTATGTAATAGACCAACACAAAGTGGTGCATAATTGTGAAGTGGAAGTAAAATGATACATGGTTTCCAAATTTTATTACAAATAAACAACTGAAAAGTGTGGCGTGCAAAAGTATTCAGCCCCCCTGAGTCAATACTTTGTAGAACCACCTTTTGCTGCAATTACAGGTGCAAGTCTTTTGGGGTATGTCTCTACCAGCTTTGCACATCTAGAGACTGAAATCTTTGCCCATTCTACTTTGCAAAATAGCTCAAGCTCAGTCAGATTGGATGGAGAGTGTCTGTGAACAGCAATTTTCAAGTCTTGCCAGTGATTCTCAATTGGATTTAGGTCTGGACTTTGACTGGGCCATTCTAACACATGAATATGCTTTGATCTAAACCATTCGTCCCAGTCTCAAGTCTTTTGCAGACTAACAGGTTTTCTTCCAAGATTGCCCTGTATTTGGCTCCATCCATCTTCCCATCAACTCTGACCAGCTTCCCTGTCCCTGTTGAAGAAAAGCATCCCCACAGCATGATGCTGCCACCACCATGTTTCACAGTGGGGATGGTGTGTTAGTTTTCCGCCACACATAGCGTTTGCATTTAGGCCAGAAAGTTCTATTTTGGTCTAATCAGACCAGAGCACCTTCCTCCACATGTTTGCTGTGTCCCCACATGGCTTGTGGCAAACTGCAAATGGGACTTCGTATGGCTTTGTTTCAACAATGGCTTTCTTCTTGCCACTCTTCTATAAGGTCCGATTTGTGGAGTGCACGACTAATAGTTGTCCTGTGGACAGATTCTCCCACCTGAGCTGTGGATCTCTGCAGCTCCTCCATTTACCATGGGCCTCTTGGCTGCCTCTCTGATCAATGCTCTCCTTGCCAGGCCTGTCAGTTTAGGTGGACGGCCATGTATTGGTAGGTTTGCAGTTGTGCCATATTCTTTCCATTTTCGGATGATGGATTGAACAGTGCTCCGTGAGATGTTCAAAGCTTGGGATATTGTTTTATAACCTAACCCTGCTTTAAACTTCACAACTTTATCCCTGACCTGTCTGGTGTGTTCCTTGGGCTTCATGATGCTGTTTGTTCACTAATGCTCTCTAACAAACCTCTGAGGCCTTCACCGAACAGCTGTATTTATACTGAGATTAGATTACACACAAGTGGACTCTATTTACTAATTAGGTGACTTCTGAAGGCAATTGGTTGCACTGGATTTTATTTAGGGGTATCAGAGTAAAGGGGGCTGAATACGTTTGCACGCCACACTTTTCAGTTTTTTATTTGTAAAAAAATTTGAAAACCATGTATCATTTTCCTTCCACTTCACAATTATGTGCCACTTTGTGTTGGTCTATCACATAAAATCCTAATAAAATACTTTTACGTTTGTGGTTGTAATGTGACAAAATGTGGAAAAGTTCAAGGGGTATGAATACTTTTGCAAGCCACTGTATACCACGGCAATTAACCTACAAACCTGTTTTTCTTTGGAGAGTGGGAGGAAACTGCAGATCTCGGAAAAAAACCCATGCAGGTCACGGGGAGAACGTGCAAACTCTGTGCAGACAGCACCCATGATTGAACATGGGTCTCTGGCACTGCAAGGCAGTAGCCCTACCCTTGAGCAACCATGCCGCCCATGTAGTTCAGAGCTTATTTGGAGGTTGCAGTGTTTAATAGACTGATGGCAATGTTCTTAGCCTAGAAACCTTCTATTATGTCTGACAGAAGTACGAAAGAAAGCTGGGTTGGGAATATATACCTTCATAACAAACATTGGATCTAATTTCTGAGTTGGCCTGTGATTAAAGTATTAACGCTTTGGTAAAGTAGGAACATTTTTCATTCTCTTCCCTTCTATTTTTCATCAATCTAGCAATGAGAAAGCTTGCTGGCACCAAAACAAAAGGCGCATTAACCTTGGGGAAATATTATTACTCAAAGTAATAATCGTGCTACTGTGCACTTAAAACAAGGGTGGTAACAGTTGTTCTGGGTCAGAGGTCAATCCCATGGCCTGCCATACTTGCACCAGAAGCAAGTAAATTATTGAATGACTGGAAGAAAGGACTGAGTATTGACTATCAGTTTTCTCGTGTGAAACAAGGCCAGTACGCACACACCTGTCCTTCCTAGGGAGCATCTTTCATATTCTGCCATGAGCTGTTGATACTATGCATGCTCTATTCTTATCATAAATCTTGACCCTGGTGATGTTTGTGCGTGATCGATAAGACAACAGACCGTCAAAATTGTAACTTGTGGATCTTGAATTCATAGATTTTGAGTTTAGAGATAAAGCATGGAAACAGGCCCACCCAGTCCACGCCGACCATTGATTACCCGTTCGCACTAGTTCTATTTTGTCCCACTTTACCACTCCCTACACACGGGGCAATTTACAGAGGCCAATTAACCGACAAACTTGCACGTCTTTGGGATGAGGGATGAAACCGGAGCACCCGGAGGGAACCTTTCAATAAACCTAATGTGCAAACTCCACACAGACAGCACACGAGGTCAGGATCGAACCCGGGTCTTTGGTGCTGTGAGGCAGCAGCTCTACCAACCGTGCCATACTGCTGCTTGGAACAAAAATTATGGATCTGCAGAAAGGACTATCCGAGAAAACACAAGAATTATGCCTTTTCAGCGCATTATTTTTTAAATGTATAAAATTTTGCAGACATTATTTCAATTTTGAATGATAGACAGTCTTTATTCCACTACATTTACTTTCGACTTTCGACTTTAAGGATACAGCATGGAAACAGGCCCTTCAGCCCACCAAGTCTGCGCTGACCAGGGATGAGCCCCTACACTGGCTCTATCCTACACATTAGGGGCAATTTACAAATTTATCAAAGACAATTAACCTACAAACCTGAGGTAGACACAAAAAGCTGGAATAGCTCAGTGAGATAGGCAACATCTCTGGAGAGAAGTAATGGGACTGCAAAGAAAGACGGAACTCCACATATGCTGCCTGTCCCTCTGAGTTACTCCAGTTTTTGTGCTCTCTTTGATTTAAACCAGCATCTGCAGTTCTTTCCTACACAACCTACAAACCTGAACATTTTTGCAGTGTGGGAGGTAACCGGAGGACAGAAGCCATAGGGAGAATGTGTAACCTCCGTTCAAACAGCACCAGTGATCAGGATCAAACCTGGATCGCTGGCTCTGTAAGGCAGCAACTCCGCCAGAAAATCAGATTTCTTGATTACGATGGTAGCTTCCGGCTGAGCTGATCTCTGCTTGTCAGGTAAATGGGAGACATTAGCATCAAATCATAATCGCAACAAATCTACCACATTGGCCAGAACTCTAGTCGTTGGCTAGTCAATCATTCTCAAATCCAGGACCAAACAATAGAAAATAGACATTAGGTGAAAGAGTAGGCCATTCGGCCCTTTGACCCTTCGAGCCAGCACCGCCATTCAATGTGATCATGGCTGATCAACCCCAATCAGTACTCCGTTCCTGCCTTCTCCCCATATCCCCTGAATCCACTATTTATAAGAGCCCTATCTAGCTCTCTCTTGAAAGTATGCAGAGAACCGGCCACCACCGCCCTCTGAGGCAGAGAATTCCACAGACTCACAACTCTCTGTGTGAAAAAGTGTTTCCTCATCTCCATTCTAAATGGCTTACCCCTTATTCTTAAACAGTGGCCCCTGGTTCTGGATCCCCCAACATCGGGAACATGTTTCCTGCATGTTCCCAAAACACACAAGGAATTGCTGCATTCAGTTGCATGCATTGCCCTTACAAAAAGGTATAGATTTAATGTTAAAACCTTACTTTAACATAAATTATTCAAAGGCATTTTTAGCTTTCCAATTTAATGCTTTTCAATTTTTTTTGCTCTTCCAGTAAAAACAAATCTTTGAGCTCTGCATCTGTCTTTGGTAGTTGAAGCAGAGTTGTTAACAGTCACTCAAACTAAAGGATTGTACCCCTCTGTTTTTCTTTCTTCCATCTCTCTCCAAGGTTTTAAGTAATTTTCAGTTATTAACTCTTCAGCCTCAACAAAAACTTGGCATTCGTCCCTCACGCAACAGTCTGCAATTTTCTCTGTTTTTCAAACGGTAAATTCTGTGTTTTGAGCCATGTTATGTCGGCACTTAAAATCAGTGTGATTCCTGCCACTACATTAGTGCCTCCAAAAGGTATCAATATTTTTTAATGATGTAATCACAGTAGAAGCATATCATCCATTGAAAGGTAGTGTGCTCATTGGGTTGAATATGTAGATCATAAAGCCTTTATTTTTCAAAGGGCACATAAATAATTTTCTTGACTATGGAAAGGAAAACAAATGCAAATGATGGAAATCTGCCTTCAAAAGCAAATGTTGGAAGTACATACAGAAATGTCAGTATATTTTATATCGAACATAGATACAAAATGCTGGAGTAACTCAGCGGGTCAGGCAGCAGCTCTTGACAAAAGGAATAGGCGACGTTTTGGGTCGAGAACCTTTGTCAGCACATTTATCTTTGCAATTGAGCATATACTTGTTGTACAGTACTTGTTGCTTGGTTTATTGCTATTTCTCTATCTTGGAATGACTACCTTGGTGAGTGGGAAAAGTGCTATTCCTCTCAGGGATGTTAGCTAGAATTAGAATTTGGCTGCTTTCGGTGGGGCATGTTAAGCACTAATGTCATACGCATCAAGCAATGTCCCAGACACATTTCAGTAATATGTTGGAGCCCTGAGCCCCAGATTTCACAACTGTTCCCCATCTCATCTCCTAATGCGTGCCTCTGAATACTCTTCCATGAAATTATCTTTCCCCCCACTCAACATCATGGATAACTGTTTCCCTTTACTCTTTGTAGAAAATTATCTCTGTTGTTTATTGATTGTGTATTCAGTTCCATTTCTAACAAAAAAAAATCTGAAAAGTTTCCCATTCGGGATGTTGTATTTCCTTTGTTTTGTTTGGCACTTTACAGCTTTCATTCAGGAGCTAATCTAGCTGTTCTGATGTCATCTGTTATTAGATTTTCCTTACTCCCTTCCCCCTCTGTTTGGTGTACAGAAAAGTGACACAAAATTGGCATTTCCTCACTGACAGGTTCAAAGAAGCTGCCACCTGAGCAATCCCCATAATCACTGAACCAAACTCTGAGGAAGGGTCTCGACCCGAAACGTCACCCAGTCCTTCTCTCCAGAGATGCTGCCTGTCCCGCTGAGTTACTCCAACATTTTGTGTCTATCTTCAGAAAAAATGGTGCTGACACCTGACCGAGCCACTCATTATAAATATCGCCAGGCTGTCTAAGCTTCTGTTTTTTGTCTGAAACTCAAACCTCTTTACGCTCCACAGCAGGGAGAAGGAACAGATTGGCATCAAATCTGTTCTGACTCCAGCCAAACTAGTAGCAAGCAAATTGCAAAAGACACTAATTCAAAATAAAATCTGATACCTCTATAATAAATGAGTCCCCATAAAGGATACGTTTTGATGTTTTCTCGTAGAATTTTATTTGTTTTGCCGGCATAAAAGCAAAGAGCATTAAATTACAAAATGCAAAACCTTTTCCACATGTTTTTGAGCACTCATGTTCTCCTGCGTTACATCTTCTAAGGTAGGTGCTTCCTCCCACTCCTACCTTCCTTCCTCTAGCTTCACAATCTGTAACTCTTCAGTCTGTCTCTCTGACACCTCCCACTTTCATCTCTAGCTTTTGTTCCAACCATCTAAAATCCATTAAAAATAAACCCTTGCCTGTGTCTAGCTATTATCTGTCACGCTTTGTCCTCTCTTCAAACTTTCTACACCACCCCCCACTCCCCCCACCTTCAGTCTGAAGAAGGGTCTGGACTGAAATGTCACCCATCCATATTCTCCAGAGACACTGCCTGACCCGCTGTTACTCCACCATTTTGTGCTGTTTTGTCAGTTTTTGACCTACATCTGCTGCAGTCTGCATGATTTTGAGGCACATTGTTGCCTCCACATTGCTGTCCAGCCAGAGAGGAGGCCTCTATTGTACGACTGCCACCTCACTATCAGCCACACGCCATTTACGTTTTGATGTAGTGAAAATTCAACGAGACAGACACATCTTTGGCAACTCTTATTCAAAAATGGAGGTTTGCGACACATCTGACATTGAAGTGGCCTTGTGTGATTTGGATGAAATTTGATTAAAGATCTCCACACCTGAATGACAGAATGCTTTACTGCAAAACCAAAAACTGCTTTTGCCACAAACTGTGCAATACTCCTGGCACACCCACTTAAAACTAACAGCATGGTGAAGTGTATGCATTTTTAGTTCAAAACAATAGCTTTTGTCATTGATTTTAAAATATAATTTATGCTCTTCCTTTAGGGGCATATGGCTACTGCATTTTTAAAGTTTTGATTACTCTGGGATTAAGAGTTCTTGACTATTTTGTACTTCGCACGCAAAGACATATTTTTATTCTACTCACAAGAAGCTGAATCAACATTACACAACTGTGCCTTCTTATCCTCACCCAGTCTCTCCAAAATGAGTCAATGATGTTTTACACAACATTATGAGATAAAGCTTTGGTTTAACTTGATGGGTGGAAGATGTGGCAAATGGAAAGAGGGCAAATGTGCACGTTAATAATGTGTTAAGTAATTGTGAAATTAAGGTTATCTTCTATCTCTTGGTTCCATTGACTCCATTTGTACCTCACGCTGCTTGGCAAGGTCCGCAGCATAATCAAGGACGAGTCGCACCCCGACCACTCCCTCTTATTCTCTCCCATCAGGCAAAAGGTATAGAAGTGTTGCAACACACATCACCAGATTCAGGGATAGTTTCTTCCCAGCTGTTATCAGGCACTTGAATCATCCTACCACAACTAGAAAGCAGTGCTGAATTACTATCTACCTCCTTGATAACCCTTGGACTATTCTTGATCAGACTTTGCGCTCTTTACCTTGCACTAAATGCTATTCCCTTATCATGTATCTATTCACTGCAAATGAATCGATTGTAATCATGTATTGTCTTTCTGCTGACTCGTTAGCACTCAGCAAAAGCTTTTCACTATACCTCGGTGCACTTGACAATAAACTAAACTGAACTGAAACTGAACTGAACTAAATGTTTTGTTGGTAGTGTGGTTGGTACTAACCCTGTTTATGTTCCACAGAAGGGGATGGAGTGAGGGGTGGAAATGACAAAGGGTGGATTGGACAAAGGGAATACCGCTGATAGGTTG
This sequence comes from Raja brachyura, assembly GCA_963514005.1. Next base: position 18,066,965 of record OY740792.1, on the reverse strand, counting down.
TGCCAAGGTGAATTCTGCCTCACTCAATCTCTCGAAGGTCAATGATCAACCGGGAAATTATCACTTGCTTGATCCAATGTAAACTAAAGGTATTTTATCTGTTAAAAAAATGAATCCAAATTATACATAAGAAGCTTTGAAGTGTCAATTTTAATTACTGCATTTTTTGTGAAGTATTGGCAAAATAGTGAGCAGTTTTGATAATTTCTCCAGCTATTGTATCCAGCGTTGAAATTGAGAATTTGTGATTTCTACTTATCGTGGATTGGAAACATGCTTCTCCATACAAAAAATCAATAAACATGTTGTTTCTAATCAAGTTTGTGAATTTGTTTCAACTAATTAACAAATGAGTACATCAGAGGATGATCTGTTTAACTAAACTTCCCTGAAACCTACCCTCTTATTAACCTTGAGAGGTTATCCTGCAAAAAAAAGGGAACAGTATTGCATTTGAAGTGAGATTATATTACTTAATACAGAGGAAATAAAGTGGTCTTTCTGCTTATTTGCCTAAGTACAGTTTTTGGTACAGATTTCTTTCAATTTCCTGCTCACGCTACCACAGAAATCCAGGAGGAACAATGGGCCAGGGCCACGGTTTTTATCTACTTCCTCACAGAGTTCCAGCACTCATACATACCACTGCTACCCTTCATTTTCAAAACATCACATTTCAGATGCCAGTAATTCATGAGGGGATCTTGATAAACTGAACTTCCTTAAATCCCAGGTTCTCCGGCAACTGGCAGCCCACCATGACGTTCCCCGAAAATGACGCTCTAATTGATCTCAGAAGTCTCCCTTTAGAATGAATTCCCACAGGAGGTCTCTGATTTGACTTTAAAGGAATGGGCTAGTTGAACATTAGCTTTCAACGTCACAGACTGTGACTTACCTGTAAGTGATGCCGTTGATCAATTAGTACTGTACTAATTCTTGCGCACTTAGATTAAGCCAAAATCCTAATTTAACGCTGAGTTTTGTAGTACAGTTCGAATTGAATCTTGAAAAACATCTCAACAAAACTCTTTGATGAATGTGAAAGTCAGTTTAATTCTTAATGTTTTTCCTGAGTGTCAGAGAACCAGAATAGAGCTATTTAAGATGATCATTATGGCGGTGAAATAAATTAATATAGTATCATGAATGCATGAGCAGTCGGCCCTGCTTTTACTCTCAATACCTTGATGAATGTTCTTTGACATACAAATGAATTTAAAAGCCAGCACTTCCTTTTAAAACAAAGTAATCTTTAATGATACTGAATCTGCTTCCCTAAAATTACATTGCATAGTTGTTGCCAAGCTTTACAACAGTAGCTTATTTAAAACAACAACGCGTTTAGTTTAGTTAAGAGATAGAGCATGGAAACTGGCTCTTCAGCCCACTGAGTCCACGCCAATCATCGATCACCCGTTCACAGTCGTTCTATATTATTCCACTTTCACATCACTGCCTACACATTAGTGGCAATTTGCAGAGGCCCAATTATCCTACGAACCTGCACGTCTTTGGGAAGTGGGAGGAAGCCAGAGTATCCGGAGGAAACCCACGCAGTCACAGGGAGAATGTGCAAACTCCACACACACTCCATGTTGCTGGGAAGGTTTAACAGGTGAGCAGAACTGGGACAGTTCAGCCTGAAGGTGGGATCGAGAAACGAGGGCTGAACGAACAGCTAATGCTGCAGGCAGCATCAGTGCAAATGGTCTCTTTATGTAAAAATGCAAGGATCGGTGGGTGCAAGTTGGTTCAATAGGCAATAGACAATAGACAATAGACAATAGACAATAGACAATAGGTGCAGGAGTAGGCCATTTGGACCTTCGAGCCTGCACCGCCATTCAATGTGATCATGACTGATCATCCCTAATCAGTACCCCGTTCCTACCTTCTCCCCATAGCCCCAATAGGGCTATTTTTAAGAGCCCTATCTAGCTCTCTCTTGAAAGCATCCAGAGAATCTGCCTCCACCGCCCTCTGAGGCAGAGAATTCCACAGACCGATCATGACCGATTCTTATCAGAGAACTGCAAAGAAGATTGGGTTCCTCGTAGGGTATTTTTTGATAAGGTGCAAGGTGAGTGGTGTTGCAAAACAATACACCATGGATTATTTGCCACCCGGAGTGCCGGGCAATAATTTGACAATTTTGCCGATGCAAATGAAAATAGAGAATATTTTTTATTCAGGAAAGAGAACAATCCACGTACAAATTATTCTTCATGTTTTTCCTGGACCCACATTAATAGAAACTGACATAAAATCATTACAAGCTCCTCAAGGTACTTTGAAGAGATGAAGCTCCTGAAATTAGCTGTAGAATATTGAATTATATCAAACAATTTGTATGATGACAAAGTAGTTTGGCGTACAGCAGACCACACAGTATTTTGATAGTTGCCCTGTTGAATACTACAGACCTGCTCTAGCGTGGAACTCCTGGCTGGGTGAAATCCAAATGGTTAATGGGCTAGCTATCGGCATTCAAATATCTGCAAATGCATTTAGACAATAGACAATAGGTGCAGGAGTAGGCCTTTCGGCCCTTCGAGCCAGCACCGCCATTCAATGTGATCATGGCTGATCATCCCCAATCAGTATCCCATTCCTGCCTTCTCCCCATATCTCCTAACTTCGCTATCTTTAAGAACCCTCTCTAGCTCTCTCTTGAAATTATCCAGAGAACCGGCCAGAGATTCGGAGATTCAGAAATCCAAAGATTCGGTGGATTGAAATCCACCAAAACACAAAAAAAGAATAATAATGTGGAAATAGTGTAAGTGGAACGCACAGGTTGTGGCAAGACACTTAATAGTATTGATGAATAGAAGCATCTTGGGGTCCAAGTCCCTGAAAGGGGTATGTTTGCCTTCATCGATTGAGGCAATCAGTATAAAAATCAGAAAGACATTTTCCAACTTTATAAAACTTTGGTTTGGCTGCATTTGGAGCTTTGTATGCAGTTCAGGTTGTAGATAGACATACTTGAGGAGAGGCCATTTCACTGTGGTCACTTCATCACATCATCCTTGTAATGTAAACAATTTTACATAGTATGTAAAATTATGAGAGGTGTAGTAGATAGGGTAGACAGTCAGGACCTTTTTACTCAGAGTGGAAATGATGAAGATAAGAGGCCATAGCTTTGAGATCAGATGAAGACAGTTTAAAGGAGATGTACAGTATATAGCAAGTGTTTAATGCAAAAAGTGACGGGTGACTGGAACATGCTTCCAGGGATGGTGGTGAATGCAGTTACAATAGTGATGTTAACAAGTTTGTGCACTGCTGTTAGACTAGATGCTTCATAAAATACTGGGATAAACCTGAATATGTGTGCATTAAATGCCCAAAACCCGGTTTAAGGTGAAGGGGAAAAGATTTAATAGGAAGTTGAGGGGTCACTTTTTCACACAAAAGGTGGTGGGTGTATGGACCAAGCTGCCAAAGAGGTAGTTGAGGCAGGGACTTTCCCAACATTTAAGTAACAGCTGGACAGGCACATGGATAGGACAGGTTTGGAGGGACAGAACATGGGCAGGTAGGACTAGTGTAGCTGGGACATGTTGGCCTGTGTGAGCAAGTTGGGCCAAAAGGTCTGTTTCCACACTGTATCTATGTATCTATGACTCTATAAACCACAGAATGCTGTGATCACAATATTCTTCTCATTTGTTCAACAAATATTTGTTATTATAGGGATAGAAATTATTTGTTAAACAAACCAAAGGCATGATTATAGTAACACATAGGCATTGAGCTATGCTTTGTAAATTCAGGTTTGAATTTCAGAAGAACATTTCACTGTAGTGATGTCACAACGTCATCCTTTTAATGTATACAATAGAGGACAAAGTTCTGTACATAGCAGATAATCATCCCAGCGACATATCAAAGGAAACTGTCAAAGTGGGTCGAGAAAATACAAAGATATATCAAGCATAGTAAATATAACCTGCTTAATCTTATCACTGCAAATTAAAAAAAATAGCCAAAATTATCTTTCCTTGAACTCTCCTGTCGTCCAAAATGAATGGACCTTTATCTTATGTAGCAAAAGATCTCAGGATCCTCCCACGTTTTACATTGTGCATGTTTTATTCACCAATGTGCTTGAAAGAGCTCTCGAGTTCCTTTGTATTTGGCTACCAGGAGGAGGTCATTTTACACCGCAATGTTGCAGCAAACAAGTGGGGAAGGATCACATTGCAGAAAGGAAAGCAATGTTTCATTGGAAAATAGGGTGATAATGTTTTGCAGCCTTTGAGCTTGTGTCGACGCTGTGTGCCAAACCTTCCTCGCAGTTTGGCCCAATTCTCCTGTCTCCAGAGAGACTTGGGTGTGGATAGCGGGTGCCGTGTAGAATATCTCCTTTACATCTGTTGTAGGCTCAGGTTCGAGGATCTTTGGTTAGTATGTGTGCCATTGGATTCAGGGGCATCCATGGTTGTACTCAGCCCAATCTGTGCTTTTTCCAATAATCTCAAGAATATCCTGGCAGCTTTCTCTTCCACTTCACTTTCTCAGCTACACCGACCCTCCCGTCACCCCTTGTCATTAGAGTCATAGAATCATAGAGTGATACAAAGTGGAAACAGGCCCTTTGGCCCAACTTAACCACACCGGCCAAGATATCTCAGCAATACCTACCTGCCTGTGTTTGGTCTATATCCCTCCAAACCTGTCTTATCCATGTACCTGTCTACCTGAAAGCAGCACAGCAAGCAGTGACCAATTCATTCCAGAAATGAGATGAGTCCAGATTGGGAGTAATGTGTTCAGTTTTGGTCACCCTGTTATAGGAAATATGTTGTCAAGCTGCAAAGGATGCAGAATAGATTTACAAGGATGTCGCCAGGACTAAAGGTCCTGAGCTATAAGGAGAGGTTGAGCAGGTTAGGACTTTATTCCTGAGAGTGCAGGAGGACAAGGGGTGATCTTATAAAGGTGTACAAGATCATGAGAGGAATAGATGGAGTAGGGGAAGTGAAAGTCAGAGCACATAGGTTTAAGCTGAAGGAGGAAACATTAAAACAGGAATAGCAACCTGAGGGGGCAATTTTTTTATACAATGTGTGGTACGTGTATGAAACGAGCTGCCTGAAGAAGTAGTTGAGGCAGGTGCCACTAACATTTAGACAGGTACGTGGTAAGGCCATCAGGTCTGTGATAGGAGCAGAATTAGGCCATTCGGCTCATCAAGTCTACTCCACCATTAAATCATGACTGATCTATCTTTCCCTCCTAACCCCATTTTCCTGCCTTCCCCCCGTAACCCCTGACACCCATTCAGGATAGGTTTAGAGGGGTATGGGCCAAACGCAGGCAGGTGGGACTAGTGCAGGTGGGCTTTTTGGTCAGTGTGGGCCAGTTGGATTGAAGGGCCTGTTTCCCCATGCTGTCTGTCTCTGTGATTCTAAATCCATGTCTAGAAATTGGATTTGAATTTTTGATGCATTGAATTATTGTAGTGATGGGATGAGCAAACTGTCAGGAAACTGGCTGCATACGGATTTTGAAATGGTGCTGGGGTTATGTACAAAGGAAAGATTTTCTAAAACCTGTCCTGCATGTCTTCGTATGAAACAAGGGTCAATTGAATTCAAATGAAAGCAGCTTTTGACAATGAGATGTGGACAAATTTGAGATGATTAAAAAGGCACACATCCCTATGATGGCCAAATGATAAGTGACCAAATGTACAATTGGACAGGTACATGGATAGGATAGATTTAGAGGGATATGGGCTAAACACAGGAAAGTGGAACTAGTGTAGGTGGGACAACTTGGTTGGTGTGGGCAAGTTAGGCCCAAGGGCCTGTTTCCACATTGCACGATTCTGTGATTCTATGACAGCAACACCGTGTGTCCCATGGAGAAGATGAGGGCTGCAGGGACGAGGGAGAGAGCTCTGGAGAGATACGTGGCAGAAGGATGGTACCATGATGACCATGAGAGGAGCCTTGCAGCAGATGGCTCCATGGTCCCTCCAAACATCCTGACAAAATATTTTCAGATATTTTCAGTAATTGGATTATGACGTGTTATGACCGGCGCAGGATGTCCTCAACGGAGATGGTGAGGGATTATTTAGAGCCACCTGGGCTCTCTTGTCTGATTATTAATAAACTAAGTTGTTCAGTGTTTGCAGTATGGAATGGTCCAGTTTTTCTGATTAAGGGCTATTATTTAGCAGGCTCCTTGTAAAATAGAAACATAGAAACATAGAAATTAGGTACAGGAGTAGGCCATTCGGCTCTTCGAGCCTGCACCGCCATTCAATATGATCATGGCTGATCATCCAACTCAGTATCCCGTACCTGCCTTCTCTCCATACCCTCTGATCCCCTTAGCCACAAGGGCCACATCTAACTCCCTCTTAAATATAGCCAATGAACTGGCCTCAACTACCCTCTGTGGCAGAGAGTTCCAGAGACCCACCACTCTCTGTGTGAAAAAAGTCCTTCTCATCTCGATCCTAAAGGATTTCCCCCTTATCCTTAAGCTGTGACCCCTTGTTCTGGACCTCCCAAACATTGGGAACAATCTTCCTGCATCTAGCCTGTCCAACCCTGTCCAAAAATTATAGTTGTGTGATTACTTGTAGAACTGCAGTGGAGCCCATCCCAAAATTATTCAAGAAAATCAGCGATGGGCCATGAATGGTGTCCTTCCATTGATTTTCAGATCTTGAAAATCAATGTATAAAAACAAATGTCTAGTCAGGAAGTCTCTTGTGCTCCCGGAGAACACTGCCCAGCCGTGCTGGAATACACCCGGTGGCTGAAGTAACACTGAGAGCAAGGGACAATGGCGGTCCAAACGAGGAGGGCTGTTGGTGAACCATCAGTGAGCCTGGTGGGCTGTCAGAGAGCCATCGACGATCGGCTGAGGACGGGTTCACGTGAAGACCAGAGGTCCGATGGGCTCATGGCGGGTGCCGGAGGTTGTTTGTGACCACATTGAACATGTTGTAACTTTGTCAGTGCCCTATACATGGCGACACTTTGCATACTTTGTGTATGGTATGCAAAAACAAAGAATCTCACTGTGACATGTCACATGTGATAATAAAGTATCATTCATTCATTCATTCACATAGAGCCACTTCCTAGTGAGAGATAAGGCTCAGACGTGCTGCTGAGATGTCGATTGGGTGGTCTTCCTCGTCCTTCTGCTCCTGTTACGCCAGCTGCTCCTCAGCCTGTACCTCGTGTCTCTCAGCCCGCAGGTCTCCTGGCTGCTTTGGATCTGGCTCTGGATGTTGCCTTCTGTTTGCCAGCATGCAGCCATTACCAACTCTCCACACCCGTCGGGCACATGCTCCCTGTACACCTGGGCTGATGAAGCAGCAGAATTCCATCTTCCTGGGAACAAAAGCATCGCTTGCTGTTTTCCTATTTTGTGAGATGGCGTAATTTTCCTATGTTTCTCCCCTGAACCTGCACCAAAAAAGGGTGGCGCGGTGGAGGACTTTCAACACTGTTTGAGCTCTCTATAATGAGTTTCAATGATTCTCAGTCAAGTATCTCCCAGTGAGAAAATTCAGGCTTGGTTTCGATTTTCCAAAATTGCTGAATTTTGAAGAAGGTTCCATTAGATTACCCAATAGTAAATTAACCCCTTCATTCAAAACATGAGGGAGACAGAAAGCTGCAAACTACAGGCACACCAACGCCTCTACTTCCTGAGGAGATTAAGGACAATGTGGCAAGTCGCTAATTACTCTTATAAACCTCAGCAGATGCACCATAGAAAGCATTGTGCTGAGTTGCATCACAGCTTGGTTTGGGAACAGCTTAAGGCCTCAAGAAATTGCAGAGTTGTTGCTGTAGCCCAGTTCATCACACAGAGAAGACTATCCACCATGATTGACTCCATCTAAATCTCACACTGCTTCACAAAAAAAATGATGTCAATGTAATCAAAGACTTGTACTACCTTGGTAATTCTGAAAAGTTCTTCCCTAAACAAGCATACTGTCTGATTCATCTCTCCTCCATTCCGGGACATTTGGATGGTTGTGTAATCTCAATATGATTCTTAAAGGGTTGACAGTGGATGTGCAATGGAAGGTATTTAAAGACTGCATCGATGAACTACAACAATTGTTCATCCCAGTTTGGCAAAAGAATGAATCATGGCAGGTAGTGCATCCATGGATAACAAGGGAAATCAGGGATAGTATAAAAACAAAAGATGAAGCATACAAATTAGCCAGAAAAAGCAGCCTACCAGAGGACTGGGAAAAATTCAGAGTTCAGCAGAGGAGGACAAAGGGCTTAACTAGGAAAGCGAAAATAGATTATGAAAGAAAACTGGCAGTGAACATAAAAACTGACTGCAAAAGTTGTTATAGACATGTGAAGAGAAAGAGATTAGTTAAAACAAATGTAGGTCCTTTGCAGTCAGAAACAGGTGAATTGATCATGGGGAACAAGGACATGGCAGACCAATTGAATAACTACTTTGGTTTTGTCTTCACTAAGGAAGACATAAATAATCTGCCGGAAATAGCAGGGGACCGGCGGTCAAATAAGATGGCGGAACTGAGTGAAATCCAGGTTAGCCGAGAAGTGGTGTTGGGTAAATTGAATGGATTAAAGGACGATAAATCCCCAGGGCCAGATAGTCTGCATCCCAGAGTACTCAAGGAAGTGGCCACAGAAATAGTGGATGCATTAGTGATAATATTTAAAAACTCCTTAGATTCTGGAGTAGTTCCTGAGGATTGGATGATAGCTAATGTAACCCCACTTTTAAAAAAAGGAGGGAGCGAGAAAACGGGGAATTACAGACCAGTTAGTCTAACATCGGTAGTGGGGAAATTACTAGAGTCAGTTATTAAAGATGGGATAGCAGTACATTGGAAAGTGGTGAAATCATTAGACAAAGTCAGCATGGATTTACGAAAGGTAAATCATGTCTGACGAATCTTATAGAATTTTTCGAGGATGTAACTAGCAGAGTTGATAAGGGAGAACCAGTGGATGTGTTATATCTAGACTTTCAGAAGGCTTTCGACAAGGTCCCACATAAGAGATTAGTAGACAAACTTAAAGCACATGGTATTGGGGGTTCAGTATTGATGTGGATAGAGAACTGGCTGGCAGACAGGAAGCAAAGGGTAGGAGTAAACGTGTCCTTTTCAGAATGGCAGGCAGTGACTAGTGGGGTACTGTAAGGCTTAGTGCTGGGACCCCAGATATTTACAGTATATATTAATGATTTGGATGAAGGAATTGAATGCAACATCTCCAAGTTTGCGGATGACACTAAACTGGGAGGTAGTGTTAGGTGTGAGGAGGATGCTAGGAGGCTGCAAGGTGACTTGGATAGGCTGGGTCAGTGGGCAAATGCATGGCAGATGCAGTATAATATGGATAAATGTGAAGTTATCCACTTTGGTGGCAAAAACAGGAGGGTAGACTATTATCTTAATGGTGGCAAATTAGGAAAAGGGGAGATGCAACAAGACCTGGGTGTCATGGTACACCAATCATTGAAAGTAGGCATGCAGGTGCAGCAGTCAGTGAAGAAAGCAAATGGTATGTTAGCATTCATAGCGAAAGGATTTGAGTATAGGAGCAGGGAGGTTCTATTGCAGTTGTACAGGGTTTTGGTGAGACCACACCTGGAGTATTGTGTACAGTTTTGGTCTCCAAATCTAAGAAAAGACATTCTTGCCATGGAGGGGGTACAGAGAAGGTTGATTCCTGGGATGTCAGGACTTTCATATGAGGAAAGACTGGATAGACTTGGCTTGTACTCACTAGAATTTAGAAGACTGAGGGGGGATCTTATAGAAAATCACAAAAATCTTAAGGGGTTGGATAGGCTAGATGCAGGAAGATTGTTCCCGATGTTGGGGAGGTCCAGAACAAGGAGTCACAGTCTAAGGTAAGGGGGAATTCCTTTAGGACCGAGATGAGGAAAACATTTTTTCACACAGAGAGTGGTGAGTCTCTGGAATTATCTGCCACAGAAGGTAGTTGAGGCCAGTTCATTGGCTATATTTAAGAGGGCGTTAGATGTGGTCCTTGTGGCTAAAGGGATCAGGGGGTATGGAGAGAAGGCAGGTACAGGATACTGAGTTGGATGATCAGCCATGATCATATTGAATGGCGGTGCAGGCTCGAAGGGCCGAATGGCCTATTCCTGCACCTATTTTCTATGTTTCTATGTTTCTATGTAATATCTGTAAGCACAGCCTGGGAACCAAGTACCAAGACCAAGTTGCAATTTACTCTTTACAATGTTAGTTTGGTGACCTACGTGTTTTGATATTACAATTAACTGACTGTACCTGAAAATTGAAATAAAAATGGCCTCACAGAGTCAAAGAGTTGCACAGCATGGAAAAAAGCTCTTCAGCCCAACAATAACCCGGGGCATTAAAATACTGGGATTAGATTAGATGCCCTTTGGTGGGATGCGAGGTCAGACATTGGTGTGATGTTCATGGACTGAATGGTTATGGTTTTGGTTTTAGTTTTTGAGATACAGCGTGAAAACAGGCCCTTCAGCCCACCGACTCCACGCCTACCAATGATCACCCTTACACAAGTTCTATCCTATAGACCAAGGACAATTTATGGAAGCCAATTAACCTGCAAACATGAACGTCTTTGGGATGTGGGAGAAAACCGGAGCACCTGGAGAAAACCCACGCAGTCACATGTAGAGTGTACAAACTCCAAGCAGACAGGACCCGAAGATCAGATCGAACCCGGGTCTCAGGCGCTACAAGGCAGCAACTCTAGCGCCGTGGCACTGCACTCACCCCTGTATGATACAATATGACTCTGAATGATGAGATTCATATAAGCATTGAATACATGCTTATGTATTATTAAACTTTATTATTTATTTAAAAAACAGTGAATAAAATGTTTTTGACCTAAGATATTTTTTACCTATGACTTACAATAAATTTATTTTCAAACTATCAACATTTTAACTAGTAGTCAGCCAAGAGAAATAAACGGGATAAGTTATAGTTTTCTGACTGTATTCTGATCCCTTGCTGTGGGAGGAAGTATCATCTTCAGAATGTTGTCTGTTTGGAAAATGAGATAGCTTGCCATTGAATAGTTTGTGGAATTCTTGACTCAATGGCCCGTTGAAGTAATTGTGGAGAATATGAAACATGCAACAACAGCTGGTAAGGCAGACAGAAGCCTTGACACAGGGCGAGCTATCTGCACACCACAGGCCAGGCACCATCTGTGAGGGGATCAGATCCATTAATGCCGTAGATTATTCCTGATGTTCCGTTCCTTTAGTCCTAATCCTGATCACATCATCTCCAGACCTGATGACAAAGGGGTCTGTTGTTGTAGGCTCTGTTAGGACTCCACCTGGCCAAAGCCTAACTCTCTGACTATATCTATCTGCCACTGCTGAATACTGATATATTTTTTCCCTGATAGTTATGATCTAATTTCCTCGTTATAACCCCCATTAATTCCCACAGCTACCTGAAGTATTTTATTTCACTCTCTTGGACGCTTGATTTCCGTGGCTTCGCTTCTGGTAGCTTCAGCTGACTTTGTTGGTTCATTTGAGCTGCCGCCTTGTCTCTGCAGTAGCAGACACGGATTTTGACTTGAATAAAACACAGAAAATGCTGGAAATGCTCAGCAGGTCAGGCAGCATCAGAGGATAGAGAGCAACGAACAATCTGCTGGAGGAACTCAGCGGATCAAACCGCTTGACCTACTGAGTTCCTCCAGCATGTTGTTTACTGCTCCAGATTCCAGCATCTGCTGCGAATTGTGTCTTAGTGGAAAGAAAAGTAGAGTTAAGGGTCACGAGGACATAAATGATAGGAGTAGACACAGGCCATTCGACCCATCAAGTATACTCCGCCATTCAATCATGGCTGATCTATCTCTCCCTTGCCTTTTCCCTATAACCCCTGTCATCTGTACTATTCAAGAATCTATATTTCTCTGCCTCTGATTTGGCCTCTATGGCTTTCTTTGGCAAAGGATTCCACAGACTCACCATCCTCTGACTCAATAAATTTCTCCTCGTCTCCTTCCTAAAAGAACGTCCTTTAATTCTAAGGCTATGGCCTCTAGTCCAAGACTCTCCCGCTTCATTTTGAGAAAGATAATGCTTTGTTATCATGCGTCCCAAAACAGAACAATGAAATTCTCACTTGCAGCAGCACAACAGATATGTAAACATATTACTCAGTAAAGCCCTATAGTACAACAAAATAAACACACACACACACACACACACAAACACACACACACACACACACACACACACACACACACACACACACACACACACACACACACACACACACACACACACACATACACACACACACACACACACACACACACACACACACACACACATTTATAATCAAGCAAACAATAGCAGTGCAAATATATAAACAATGCCCCCCAAATCTGTGTAATTGGGAACTTATTTGGACGTTGTAGTGTTTAATAGCTTGATGGTTGTAGCATCCCAAAGTAGCTCCTGAACATGGATTTTACAGCTTTCAGGCTCCTATACCTTCTTCACGATGGCAAGAGTGCAATGAGATGTTGGTCACGGTGGTGTGGGTCTCTAATTATGCTGGTTACCTTTTTGAAGCAGCGACTCCTGTAGGGTTATGGGGAGAAGGCAGGAAGGAGAATGGGGTTGAGGGGGAAAGATAGAGCAACTATGATTGAATGGCGGAGTGTGCTTGATGGGCTGAATGGCCTAATTCTGCTCATATAATCTATGAATCGAAGAACTTATGAACTTCTATGTGAGGTACCTATTTGCATTAATTGCCTCAGTATAAGAGTCAAGAATGTTAAATTGTCATATGTACCAGGTCCCCTCGATATCCCACAGCTCCGCTCTAGCTCCCCCTCCCCCCCATTCATAACAAGGACAGAGTCCCCTTTCTCCTCACCTTCCACCCCATCAGCCGTCGCATACAGCCAACTCCAACGGGATCCCACAACTGGCCACATCTCCACCCCTTTCTGCTTTCCACAGAGACCGTTCCCTCACTGGTCAACTTGTCCCTTCCCATCCAAACCACCCCCTCCCCAGATACTTTCTCCTGTAATTGCAGGAGTTGCGACACCTGTCCCTTTACCTCCCCCCTCGACTCCATCCAAGGACCCCAACAGTCTTTCCAGGTGAGGCAGAGGTTCACTTGCACTACCTCCAACCTCATCTATTGTATCCGCTATTCCGGGTGTCAACTCTTGTACATCGGTGAGACCAAGCACAGGCTCGGCGATCGTTTCACTGAACACCTCAGCTCAGTCCACCTTAACCTACCTGATCTCCCGGCTGCTCAGCACTTTAACTGCCCCTCCCATTCCCAAACTGACCTTTCTGGCCTGGGCCTCCTCCATTATCAGAGTGAGGCCCAGCGCAAATTGGAGGAACAGCACCTCATATTTCGCTTGGGTAGCTGACACCCCAGCGGTATGAACATTGACTTCTCTAACTTCATATAGCCCTTGCTTTCCCTCTCTCTCCACCCCCTCCCCCTTCCCAGTTCACCCACCAGTCTTACTGTCTCCGACTACATTCTATCTCTGTCCTGCTCACTCCCCTGACATCAGTCTTAAGAAGAGTCTCGACCCAAAACGTCACCCATTCCTTCTCTACAGAGATGCTGCCTGTCCTGCTGAGTTACTCCAGCATTTTATGTCTACCTTGAACGGATTAAGTTCTTACTTACAACAGCACAACAGGTTTTTAAACACAGTTCCAATAAACTGTATTTAATGTCCATGTCACTATATTGCAGATTGGGTGACAAGTTAATCAAATTACTCCATTCTTCCTGGCAATGTGGAACAAATAACATGTGCTGACAGGATAAAATTGAAGAGAGTACAAGGCTTCAACAAAAACAAAAATAAGTTGCATTCCCAAGATTGCTCAGTTACATTTGTGAGTTTGATTGTGAATGAAGTGCCTTGTAAAGTCTCAGATTGCACTGCAGATAAAGTAATTGATTTTTAGATACAGAAGCAGGATGTTCAATCATAACTACTTGGAAGGAAGGAAGGACAAGTTTTATTTTCTACTGATGCTGAAAGAATGAGAAGCAGATGGAGAGGGGAGTTCCACATGGAAATTGCAAACGGATACAAAAAGCTGGAATGACTCAGTGGGTCAGACAGCATCTCTGGAGAAAAGGAATAGGTGGTGTTTTGGATTGAGACCCTTCTTCGGAAATTGTAGCATTTTACTGATAGAATCATTTCTACAATTTATTTTCATTCAATTTGATGCTGAGCCAAAGGTGTAGATGCTGTTTATGTATCTCTGTCAAATATGTGAGTACTGGCAGAGTCACTGGCAGTGAACATAAGGCTTGTCATGATCCTAAACTGGTCAAGAGACTGGCATTAATTATCGTGCCATCTCTACTCCATTAACTTGTGCTCTGGCATTTCATCGTTCACCATTCAAAGATCTGTCAGTTGGGCTTGAAAAATTATAATTGATAATCAATGACCTGGATGAAGGGTTTTCTAGTTGTATGTGGATAAGTTTCTACCACCTAGCTGTGAATTTCTAATCATTCATTTGAGTTTATGCATGAAAAATACTTTTGATATTTTATCTAATTGAGTTTCATCTCAAAGAAGAATTGAATGCAAAATCTTCCTGCTCCATAGAGTTCAGTATTATTGCAAATAATATCTTTACTCAAATATTGGCATCGGTATTGTGATTACTATTCAATCTCATTGAGAAGTAAAAATAAATGTTTTTATTCAGTGAATGATATGTGTGTATAAATCACTATCAAGGATGCAGATGTTCTCAAAAGGAGACTGGGTGAGTACATGAGTGGTAGTGAACGGAAACAAATGCAGGAAGGGTAAAGTGAGGGAGGTGGAATGGGGTGTAATCAAAAGCAGACTAGTTGTGACAAATGGTCTCCCATGTATGTTGTATGTGACTTTTTGCAGTTCTGCAAAACAGTTTATTGCCTTAGATAAGAATAACAGTAACGTCATAAAACCAGAATCTGTATAATTTTACAGTAGATAAACACAAAGTGCTGCAGTAACTTAACGGGTCAGGAACCACCTCTGAAGCAAATGAATAGGTGATGTTTCAGGTTGGGACCTTTCTTCAGACTCCTTAAATAAAAAGGCACGGAGGCGGAGACGATGGAAGAAAAGCTCTACATCATAGAGGTGGGCCCGTATCTTGTTGAGGTGAGGGAGGAGGGGTGCAAAGCTGAGGCCTCTGTTCCCTTTGGCATTGGAAAGGGGGAAGAAACTGGTCTGAAGAAGGGTTCCCACCTGAAACGATACCCATCCTTTTCCTCCAGAGATGCTGACTGACCTGCTGAGTTACTCCGGCACTCTGTGTTTATCTTGGGTATAAACCAGCATCTGCAGTTCCTTTCTATGCACTCAGTATGATTTTAGTTTGACAGAGATTCAGACTAATCAGGTGTCCCTTTAAAAATCAATTATCAAAACAATTTTGGGACCTCCTTTGACATCTGTTTGTTTGTTCCCTGTTTTTTTCCCTTGAACAATGTTTGGAGTTTTGTAGCATGACATATCTGTATTAACAGACATGCAGCTGTAACCCAATTTTTATCCTGGGTAGAAGACTGAGCTCCAGTTACCACATTCGGATCAGTAAATCTTCAAACCTTTCTGTACGGTGACAACATTTGCACAACTGCACAGCAAAATAAAGAGAAAATCAAATAAAGCCAGAGATCATAAGAATCTTTTGCGACTGCTTGTTCGAGAAGACTGCAGAAGTCTCTTGCTAAGCAAGCTCCATGGTATTGACATTTACTTCTTTAATGAGATCAGCGGGATTGTGCTCTTGTGTATTTTCCTTCACACTACATGAATCGATGTTTGCAGCAGTGATTTATGACTTGTACATGTCACAGTGAGATTCATTCCACAGTGATCACAGCACATGATGCCAGCTGCCAGGCATTGCCTCTTCCTGCGTTACCTGGCTTAATACCATGTGATTACTACTCACCCACTCTGAGGAGGGCAGGCATGAATAGAGCTTTGTCACCTGATGGGCAACTATAAAAAAAACCACAAATGGAAAAATAATAAAACCATCAAATACCACCAAATTTCTCTTCACAAGTTGCAACTCTTTTCTCCTTATCTCCCACCTTTTGTTTATTCATCTCTGGTCTTCGTCCAACCATCTGCCTATGAACCCCCCCCCCCCCCCCCCCCCCCCGCCCTCACCTGTGGCCACCTGTCACTTGCCAAGGTTTGTCCTCCCACTCCTCTCTTTCAACTTTCTCTCCCCACACGTTAATCAGTCTGAAGAAGTGTATAGGGAGGAACTGCAGATGCTGGTTTACACCGAAGATAGACACAGAATGCTGGAATTACTCAGTGGGATGCTGCCTGTCTCACTGAGTAACTCCAGCATTTTGTGTTTATCTTCAGTCTGAAGAAGGATCCCAACCCGAAACGTCAGCTGTCCATTTTCTCCAGAGGTTAGAGCACATGGTATTGGGGGTAGGGTGTTGACATGGATAGAAAATTGATTGGCAGACCGGAAGCAAAGAGTAGGAGTGAACGGGTCCTTTTCAGAATGGCAAGCAGTGGCGAGTGGAGTGCCGCAAGGCTCGGTTTTAGGGCCACAACTCTTTACCATATATATATTAATGATTTGGAAGAGAGAATTAGGAGCAACACTAGCAAGTTTGTGGATGACACAAAGCTGGGTGGCAGTGTGAACTGTGAAGAGGATGTTAGGAGTTGCAGGGTGACCTGGACAGGTTGAGTGAGTGGGCAGATGTGTGGCAGGTGCAGTATAATATAGATAAATGTGAGGTTATCCACTTTGGCGGCAAAAACAAGGGGGCAGATTATTATCTCAATGGGGTTAGGTTAGGTAAGGGGGAGGTGCAGCGAGACCTGGGTGTCCTTGTACACCGGTCACTGAAAGTTGGCGTGCAGGTACAGCAGGCAGTGAAGAAAGCTAATGGAATGTTGGCCTTCATAATAAGAGGATTTCAGTATTGGAGTAAAGAGGTTCCTCTGTAGTTGTATAGGGCTCTGGTGAGACCACATCTGGAGTATTGTATACAGTTTTGGTCTCCTAATTTGAGGAAGGACATCCTTGTGATTGAGACAGTGCAGGGTAGGTTCACGAGATTGATCCCTGGGATGGCGGGACTGTCATATGAGGAAAGATTGAAAAGACTTGTATTCACTGGAATTTAGAAGGATGAGGGGGATTCTTATAGAAACATATAAAATTATAAAAGGACTGGACAAGCTAGATGCAGGAAAAATGTTCCCAATGTTGGGTGAGTCCAGAACCAGGGGCCACAGTCTTAGAATAAAGGGAAGGTCATTTAAGACTAGGTGAGAAAAACATTTTCACCCAGAGAGTTGTGAATTTATGGAATTCCCTGCCACAGAGGGCAGTGGAGGCCAAGTCACTGGGTGGATTTAATCGAGAGTTAGATAGAGCTCTAGGGGCTAGTGGAATCAAGGGATATGGGGAGAAGGCAGGCACGGGTTATTGATAGGGGACGATCAGCCATGATCACAATGAATGGCGGTGCTGGCTCGAAGGGCCGAATGGCCTCCACCTGCACCTATTTTCTATGTTTCTATGTTTCTATGTTCTGCCTGACTCGCTGCATAACTGAAGCACTTTTTGTCCTATTTTATAAACCAGCATCTGCAGTTCTTTGTTTCTTGTATATTTTTGTGGCTGGTTTGCAGAATGTACGTGAAATACATGGGCCAGAATAAATTATTGACACTGATTTGTATTGTTCTGGTTTCATTGCTTACACTCTGATCTCTGTGCTCAGTTTACTATTATAGATCTAGCTCCAAGATAAACACCAATTTAGTGAACACCAATTTAATTTTCACAATAAATGTAATATTAGACCAACAATTTAAGATGCAAGGGGGAATCAAAGCCTTTGGTAATAGAAAATAGACAATAGGTGCAGGAGTAGGCCATTCGGCCCTTCGAGCCAGCACCACCACTCAATGTGATCATGGCTGTTCATCCCCAATCAGTACCCCGTTCCTGCTGTCTCCCCATATCCCCCGACTCCGCTATCTTTAAGAGATTTGTTGATTGATTTCATGACATTTTTTTTGCGTGTAATACATTTTGATACATCCTCACTAAAATATGCCCAAATGGATTAAAGTGCTCCATAAAATAATTACCTGAACGTCGTTTGATGTGAAATAAATTCCATTATGAACATTGAATGCAATGCAACAGGTTGGAAGAACAGATAGAAAGCCTTTTATCAGGATGCATCACAGGTTGGTTTAGGAACAGCTCCATCCAGGACTGCACAAAATTGCAGCGAATTGTGAATGCAGCCCAGGCCAGCACACAAACCAACCTCCTTTCCATTGACTCAATTTTGGCTGGTTGGAAAGCATGTAACAAAAGCTTTTTCACTGTACCTCAGTACACATGACAATAAAGTAAGCTATAAAGAAAATGGTGAAGGGATAGACGTTGCATGTCTTGTGGATGCATTGCAAAGTGGAGTGAAAAACAGTGTCGTTGGTGGATAAGCAGATTGAGAAAAAAACATTGATCTAATTTCTGTACTTCACTTTGTTCAGATTGCTGAAGAGATTCTCCAAATTTATATCTATAACCATATTTTTGCGATTATTTTAAATACATTGACAACCATTATTTCAACGAGAGAGAGAGAGAGAGAGACTGTTCAACTTGTTAGATTTGCAGTTGGTTATTGGCATCGGGGCGATCTTATGAAGATTCCAATATGTGAGTGCTGCCACTGGGGTTAATTGCTTGACCTGGAAGCAATTGGCTGGTCATTTGAACAAATAAAAATGTTAGGAAGCCTGAACTATAACCCAAATATAAAAGCATTTCATTTATAACGTGTGCATCAATATGGAGGCTCGTTCTAATGTGGTTACATTCACCAATCATTCAGGAATAATAAATTATCTGGGGCCAAGAGCCATGAAGAGGACATTTGAAAGTTCATAAGGGTATTAAAGACCAAGCCATTGCATTCAAATCCTTTTCTTTATTGAAGGCAGAATGTTCATCGAGTTACCGAACTGTACAGCATGAAACAGGCCCTTCAGGCTAGTCCCATTTACCTGCATTCAGTCCATTTCTCTCTAAGCTATTCCTATCCACGTCTAACCAATGTGTTCTAAAACCCGTAATGGTATCTGTGTTTCATGTTGCTAATGAATTCATTGCCTCTCTGAGAGGTTGCCTCACTGCACACTCCTTGGACCAGGAAGCTACAGTCAAGGCATGGTGGCACGGTGGTAGAGTTGCTGCCTAATGCCCCTGTCCCACTTAGGAAAACTGAATGGAAACCGCTGGAGACTTTGCGCCTCACCCAAGGTTTCCGTGCGGTTCCTGGAAGTTCCCAGAGGTTTTTGTCAGTCTCCCTAATGGTCAAAAGTGGTTTCTGCTTCTTCTATGTTCCAGTGATTTTTTCAAAAAAATCAAAACCGGCAGCGACTAAAAATAGGTTGCCGTTTTAAAAATCGGTAATTTTTTAGTCGAAGCCAGTTGCGATGCTAGTTGAAGGTGGTTGCCAGACGTTACAGGTAGTGGTAGGTAAGACCTTCCTGGTGGAATAAAACTGGGTGAAAAAAAGGTCTTACCTTCCACTACCTGCAACCTCCGGCAACAACCTTCAACTAGCATCGCAACCGGCTTCGACTAAAAAATTACCGATTTTTAAAATGGCAATCTATTTTTAGCCGTGTCTGGCTTTGAATTTTTTGAAAAAATCGTTTGAACATAGAAGAAGCGGAAACCACTTTCGACCATTAGGGAGACTGACAAAAACCTCCGGGAACTGCACGGAAACCTTGGGTGGGGCACAAAGTCTCCAGAGGTTTCCGTTCAGGTTTCCTAAGTGGGACAGGGGCATTACAGCGCCAGTGACCCTGGTTCGATCCTGACCAAGGGTGCTTGTCTGTACAGAGTCTGTACCTTCTCCCTGTGACCTGCATTGGTTTTCTCCAGGATCTCCATTTTCCTCCCATACTCCAAAGACATGCTGGTTAATAGATTAATTGACTTGGTATAATTGTAAATTGTCCCTAGTGTGTGATGGTGTAGGTTTGCGGGGATCGCTGATTTACATGGATTCGGTGGGCCGAAGTGTCTGTTTCCACGCTGTATCTCTGAACTAGACTAAACTAAAAGTAGAGACCAAACACAATTTCCACTTCAATTTTGAAAAAATCCTAATCCTAATCTTGAAGGAAGATAAACTGATTATCCGGCAAGGCCTGATCACTAAGAGGGAGTAGGGCAGGCCAACTCTTTTGACAAAATGCTTGAAATAGGGTCTTATCATAACTAATATCTTGCTTATTAGAACATCAAACATAAGACTTCAAAACATCACCCCAGTCCAAGCACTGAGCACCTGTTAGATTCAGTGTTCCATTTGAGAGGCTGTTAAAATGCTTGCAGTGCCTATAGAATGATAGACAGCAATAATTACTTGAGTGGCCGGTGTCTAATCTTTTATCTGTATCCAATGGCCCATAAACATAAACACTATGCAAGAGGCGCTATGTTTTGGCACCATTTTCAAAGTCTAGCTCTCTAGTTCTCATGAGCGTTACCCGATCCTGGCAAGCCCCAGGCTGCTGCGGGGCCTCGAGCCATCGACTTCTTTGGATGCGATGTCCCTCTTCTCGCCCCATCCACCTTTTGTGCCTCCCACAGCCGACATTGAGGGAGCGGTAGGCAAGGCCACGGTTCCCCCTCATTCCGGCCTTGCTCCTCAATCCTCAATCCTGGGGTATTGCCTAAAGGGCCTGTCCCACTTTCACGACCTAATTCACAACATTTTTTACTCGTGGACATTTTTCATCATGCTAGAAAAACCCCCGACCTACTTGATGCCGCAAGTCCCTACGACTAGCATTACGAACTCCTGCTACGAACTACCTACGACCTCCTACGACCTCGTGACGACCATGCTGCGAGTATGAGTCAAGGGCAAACTCCTCAGAGGTCGTGAAAGCGGGACATGCCCTTTACAAGGAAAGGAAAACAGAGTTATGTGACATATATAATAGCAGGTTCTGGATTTATAACTTGCACAACTCTGCCAGGGGTCATTGCAAAATTAGGCACAACTGAATTATCTTGAGAGTATTTTGCAAATTATATTTGTCTTGGAAAATTGTAGCTCCACATATGTGGGGTATCTATTGCTATGTTTCCATAACCCTAAAGAAAAAAAGTAGAGTGGTGAGTGAAGGAGATCTGGCATGTTGTAACTCCCCTCTGTGTAAAGGTTTACAGTTGGGATGGTAGGAGAACATGAGACAGGATGGGTTGGAATTTATGTTGGGTTAAACATCACTTGCTATATTTTTTATGCAGCCAATGTATTCCTGGTAGGATGAGTAGTACTGAAAGTACTATTGATGCTTAGGATACATGGACAATCCTATCATCCACAACTGGGATGAGGGAAGATAAGGGAGCTTGTTTTCTGTCGTTTTTCTACCTGGACTCACTTGGAGTTTGTATTGTTTTTTGAACAGATTGAAAAATACAGCATATAAACAGGCCCATCGGCCTAAATAGTCCACACCAACTACTGATCACCCGTTCAAACTAGTTTCTATGATATTCCACTTTCGTATCCATTCTCTACAAACTAGGGGTAATTACGGAGGCCGATTAACCTACAAACCTGCATGTCTTTGTGATGTTGGGAAGTCAGAGCACCTGGGGGAAATGTACATGGTGACAAGGTGAGCGTGCAGTCTCCACACAAACAGGATCAAACCTGGGTCTCTGACACTAAGAAGCAACAGCTGTGTCGTCTGAATTGTATTTGGGTTATATTCATAATCTAATCTAAATTGAATACTTCCATCTACACAATGGAATACTATGAAGGTCATTCCTTCTGAATCTCCTGTCTCTGCTTCACCAGCAAAGGCTTGCCCTTGTTGGCTGAGAAAGGAGTGTTGGATACTCTTCATGATTATGCTTTAATACAAGTTAGTAACTGGCTATGAAGATAAAGGTGTACTTTGGTATGGGGTTTGAATCCATTTTAGGGCAGGCAGCGCAAGAATGGCAACTTTCTTTCCTGAGAAAGATATCAGAGAACCAGTCCTGATAACAATCCAGAAGTTTCACACTCGGTTTTACTATTTAAGGATACTCATTTCAGATCTTGTTTCTGAATGATTCAAAATCAAGAGTCAAGAAACAAGTCAAGAGTATTTTATTGTCATAGGTCCCAAAATGGAACAATGAAATCCTTAAGGGCCTGTCCCACCAGCATGCAACTCCATGCGATGAGTGCGACCTAACATGGTCGCTTGAGCCATCCGGCGTTGCGTGGCCGGTCCCGGAGCCATGCGGAATTGTGCGGAGTTCGTCCCGACATCGCGCGGGGCTCCGAAAAAACTGACCGTGTTCAAAAATTCTGCGCGGCAACGGCTTGTCGGCTCGCTGTCGCCTCGACGCATTACGCACCATCTCGACGTCGTGCCTCCGTGACCCTCTCTGTAGGTGCCTCCGTGACCCTCTCTGTAGGTGCCTCTGTGACCCTCTCTGTGTGTGACTCCGTGGCCCTCTCTGTGTGTGCCTCTGTGCCCCTCTCTGTGTGTCCCTCTCTGTCCTGGCAAACTTACCTTCAAGACTTCGCTCCAAGTTCGCCTCACTTTGCGCCATGTTGTGCCACTAACCCGACCTCCGCGCGGCCCCCCGCTGCCGGTTTGGTCGCGCTCATGGCATGGAGTTGCATGCTGGTGGGACAGGCCCTTTACTTGCAGCAGCACAACAGATATGTAAATGCGGTATTCAGTAAATCCCCGGCATTGTGATGGTAGGATTTGAATTTGTTCTCATGGATTTTTCGCTGTTCTTGTTTGAGGTGTGTGTGTGTGTTTCTTTGTGTGTGTGTGTGTCTTTGTGTATGTGCGATTTTATATGTGCACTTTTGTGTGAGTGTCGTATTTTGTGTGTGTGTGTGAGAGAGTGAGAGTGTGTGCGCTTATTTGTGTGTGTGTGTGTGTGATTTATTCAAAAAACCTCAAGGACACCTATCCTCAAAATACCCTCCAGATCTGCATTGTGGAAACTCTGGCTTTGCTGGCTTCAGATTCCGTACAATCACTGCATTCCCTTTGGGGAGGTGGAAGATCCTGAGTGAACACAGCCCGTGGTGGAAAGGGTCTGTGACAATGTCAATACACCTTCAAGCTGTCATGCATTTTGAGCACAAACACCTAACTTTGCGCTTCAGTGAGAAAACAATTCCAATGATAATAAGATTTTCAAGATTAAAAAACAAACATTGCATATTGATTGCAATGATTTTTCATAATTCAGTGTTCTGTTGACAAAATACATTAAAACATATCTAACATCTTTCATTCTGTTTTTCCTATGATTTTTCATAATTGAGTGTGCTGTTGACAAAATGCATTAAAACATATCTAAAATCTTTCTGTTACCCGTCCAGTTTAACAAGGGAAGAAATTTTAAACGGTGCTAAAGCTATGCTATTGCAAAATGTACGCTGTAGACCAGAACACAAATAAATAATGGGGAATGCCATTTATTGAATGGAAAAGCATCCAAACAACGCACTATCATTAGTCTGCACTTGACACCCACAATCCCACGAGGGGGAGGGGGAACAAGTTCCAGCTTTTTGAATTCTGCCCCCATCTGTCTCATGTCACTGATCAGGTTAATAGTCTGAAGAAAAAGCTATCTTGTCATTGTAAACTAAACTTTCATCTTGACTAGATCCCATTTGCAACTCGATGTCAAGTAGGCAGATAGGAAAAAAACACTTTAATGATCCATTCAATTTATCTTATGGACCAGCTGCTGCCAGTTACTGATGCTGGACTGACTGACAGCTAGTACTTTCTAGTTAAATACACATCAAATGCTGCCACTTTGTTCAGGAGCCACAAAAGGGTGATGTTTGCCATTCCAGAGGGTCGAGCTTTATTTTGCACTGCATTAATACCAAGCCAGATTGTAAAATAAAGATGGTTGCGCCATGTTTCAATCTTCTTTGTAAAGTTGTATCAAAGGAGGAAATGGTTCAATGGTGCTCTAATGCCATATTTGCATTACACAGTGACATGCTTTTTGCATGGATCACACATGCACAAGCCGCTATATTGGAGTCATAGAGTGACACAGCGTGGAAACAGGCCCTTCAGCCCAACTTGTCCCATTTACACTAGTCGCACCTGCCTGCATTTGGCCCATATCCCTCCAAATCAGTCCTATCCATGTACCTGTATAACTGCTTCTTAAACGTTGGGATAGTCCTTGCCTCAACTACCTCCGCTGACAGCTTGTTCCATTCACCCACCACCTTTTGTGTGAAAATGCTTTGCGGCATTTACAAAAAGTCCAAAGTTGGGTCCACAAGCTCGATGTACAGGAGCGGCTCCTGATCCAGGTATGCCCCAGGCTGCTAAAGGGCTTCCTCCGTCGCCCTAGTGCAAGGGTTCCCAACCTGGGTTAAATTCGCCCAGAGGGGGTAAATTTCGCCTACCCAGAGGTAAATTTGTTGATTCTGGATTTGTACATATGTCTCATTAGTTGTGGGTGAGGTCGTCTGTAAGTCGCAGGTGGTCATCTTCAGTCCCCACTATTGGGTCGCCAATTGTCACGAGTGCATCGGCGATTAAGTCGTAGATAGTCGTAGCTTGTTCTACATAGTCGTAGGATGTCTTCTGCATAGTCGTAGGATGCGTTTGATACATTCACTTTTTCGACGATTCAACAAGACTATGACAGTCGCCTGCACTCGCAAAAGAAGTCGCCTAAGTGCGACAGTCTTCTGTAATGAACCATTTTTACCAGTGAGAGCAGTGTTTCTCCCCAGAGTTAACGTTGTATTACGTTAGATCAAGAAATCCAGGCTCTGAAGAATTTTCAAGATATCATTTGTATAGAAGAATTTAAATGTTATATTAGCCCAGCTCACAAGGGCAGAAGGGCTGCACGATGGCACAGGGGTAGAGTTTCTGCCTTACAGGGGTAGAGTTCAGCGCTTGAGACCCGGGTTCGATACTGACTATGGGTCTGTAAGGTGTTTGTATGTGCTTCCCGTAACTGCTTGGGTTTTCTCTGAGATCTTCGGTTTCCTCCCACACTCCAGACGCACAGGTTTGTAGGTTAATTGGCTTGGCATAAGTGCAAATTGTCCCTAGTGTGTGTGTAGGATAGTGCTAATGTGTGGGGATCACTGGTCGGTGTGGACTCGGTGGACTGAAGTGCCTGTTTCCGTGCTGTATCTCTAAACTAAATTAAACTAAAATTAGCTGCTAGTTACCTCGGACACCTCACTGGCTCAGCACTCTGCACTGGACTGCATGGGCAATAAAAACACATACGTTAGGCTGTTGTTCAAATTCTACTCCTCTGCAACTGGACTCTCAACTTCATCAAAAGGCCACAATCTGTACAAATTGGCAGCAACACTTCCTCCTCAACAACCATCAACAACTGCGTGTTTAAGAAATAACTGCAGATGCTGGAAAAATCGAAGATAGACAAAAATGCTGGAGAAACTCAACGGGTGAGGCAGCATCTATGGAGAGAAGGAATAGGCGACATTTCAGGTTGAGACCTTCTTTAGACTGATGTAGCATCTATGGAGAGAAGGAATAGGCAACGTTTCGGGTCGTAACTCTTCTTCAGATGAGTCTCACCCGCTGAGTCTCTCCAGCATTTTTGTCTACCATTAACACTGTGTGCTCAGCCCCCTCCTCTACTTTAAATCTCTGTCCTGTCGTTCCGGACTTCTTCTTGTTGGAAATAGACTGCAAGGTTTGTTTCAAGAAGATGTAGTATTAAGTTTCTTTTCTGTAGTGAGTTGTGACCTACATTGTACTGCCAGAAGGGGTGGGGATTTCAATAGTAACTTATTAAAGGTGCATTGAATAACTAATGTTAATAATAACTCGCTATAAGGGGATTGAATAACTGTGTAATTGAAAATAAAGCATTTGTAAGACCTGACCTATATGGACAAAAGACTAAGGGGACTGCAGATGCTGGAATAAAGCAAAACAAAAAATGAAATGCGGGAAGAACAGCATCTATGGAGACAAAAGGGCAAAAGTTGACATTTCTGCCGCGTTATTCCAGTGCTCTTGCTCTTTCTTCGCATGACCGATTTGGGAAAGTCTTTTGAAGAGAGTACATCTTGCAAGCTGTAAGATTGCCACTGTTGCTCTAGTGTAGGCCAGACACTTTCTGGACTTATTTTCTGTCAGGCTGATAAATCTAACCATAGTTTTGGACATTTCCTTCCATTCTCCATGTCAAGTTTATTATAATGTATCACTCCCTTTATCTTATATGGTAATGACATAAAGGTTTATACATTTTAATGACAATGGCATTATTTAGTTTATTAGTGCATATTTAGTTTATTCAGCAAAGAGCTTGGGCGATACTGTGGCGCAGCAGTGGAGTTGCTGCATTACAACGCCAGAGACCCGGGTTCGATCCTGACTATGGATGCTGTCTGTGTGGAGTTTTAGTTTCTCCCTGTGACAGCGTGGGTTTTCTGGGACTGAGGCTGGGTTTCTCTGGGTGCTCCTGTTTCCTCCCGCACTCCAAAGATGTACAAGTTTGCAGGTTAATTGGTTTTGGTAAAAATTGTAAATTGTCTATAGTGTGTAGGATAGTGTTAGTGTATGGGGTGATCGCTGGTCGACGCAGACTCTGTGGGCTGAAGCACCTGTTTCCACACTGTATCTCTTACGTTTAAAGGCTAAAGTAAAGCCCATTTGATATTAAAATTTGAAGTTAATAATAAATCCAAAGATTTTATTTTCAAGAAAAGCAACCATTTTTACCAGTGGTTGTCAAAGAATTATAAGTTTGCTCATTTGTGAATATTAATTGCCTCATACAATGATATTTGCACAAACAAAATTGAGAATGATTTGGTCTATTTGAAATCTAATCCATTAGAAGTCTAGCTATCGGATTTGTATTACATCAGCACTAAGATACACAATAGGGGCGATTTAAAATCTTTACCGAATTAACCTACAAACCTGTATGTCTTTGGAATGTGGGGAGGAATCCGGAGCACCCAGGGAAAACCCATGCAGTCAGCACCCGTAGTCTGGATCGAACCCGGGTCTCGGGCGCTGTGAGGCAACAACTCTACCCATACGCCACCATGCTGCCCTATTGACTAAGTGACAATAATTGTGGTAAAATATGCACCAATCTACAACTATGATCGTCAATCTGCACCAAAACCCCCCCAATTAAACTCCAATTGGCCTCACTCTGTGTTTACTTAACTGCAATTAGTCTGTGTGGCCTTGCAGAAGCACAGATTCAACTCAGCAGCAGAAAAATAAATGCAGTGGATTATATAATATGCTGTCATTGTTGAGCGGTACCTCATCTGTCAACATGAACAATGAAGTTCTGTTAATATATTAAAATGGCCTTTGTTGGCAACTAAACACGCAAAATCTGTTTGGACAGTTTAAATCTGTTTATCAGATCATTTGTCACTGACAGAACGTGTATAGTTCACTTTATGTTCCAGTAATAAAAAACATGTTATTTTCTCCCTTTCATTTCTTTACAAAGATGTAAATGGCCTGCTTGTGGTTATAGCAAATATTGGTTTCCTTTTGATGCTTATCACTTAAATATGAATCTAAACATAGAATATCAAAAATAACTTTACAACACAGGAACAGGCCTTTCAGCCCAAAATGACTGTGCCTAACCCAAAACGTCACCCATCCTTATACTCTAGAAATGCTGCTTGACCCGCTGAGTTACTCCAGCAGTTTGTGTTTATTTTTGCTAAATTAAACTAATCCCTTCTGCTTGACATGATCCCCAACCCTCCATTTGCTGCATATTCATTGCTTATATAAAAGCCTCTGGATCCCAACATTGTATCAGCTTCCATCACCATCCCTGGCAGCACATTCCATGGACCCACCATTCTGTGTAAAAAAATAAAACCCTGCCTGCACATCTCCTTTAAATGTTGCTCCCTTTCACCGTAAAGCTATGGCCTCTAGTATTTGACATTTCCACCCTGGGGATAAAGGTTCTGTCTGTCACCCTTGTCTATTGCTTCTCATAATTTTATAAACTTCTATTAGGTCTCGCCTCAGCCTCTGGCACTCCTGCAAAAACAATCCAAGTTTATCCAACATCTCCTTATAGTCAATACTCTCCAATCCAGGCAGCTTTCTGTAAGCCTCTTCTGCACTCTCTCCAAATCCTCGACATCCTTCCTGTAATGGGATGACCAGAATTGCACTCAAGACAGCAAATGCTTTCTGACTGTTACAAATTAATACCCTAAATGATGAAGACAAGCATATCTAGGGGTGACATGGTGGGGCAGCAGTAGAGCTACTGCCTTACAGCGCCAGAGACCCGGGTTCGATCCTGACAACAGGTGCTGCCTGTACGGAATTTGTACATTCTCCCCGTGACCTGCGTGGGTTTTCTCCGAGATCTTCGATTTCCACCTACACGCTAAAGATGTACAGGTTTGTAGGTTATTTGGCTTTGTATTTGTAAATGTATAAATATAAAATTTTCTTTAGTGTGTGTAAGGTAGCGTTAATGTATGGGGATCGCTGGTCGGTGCAGACTAGGTGGGCCGAAGGGCCTGTTTCCACGCTGTATCTCTAAACTAAACTGAAATATCATACACTTAAATGCGCCATCAAACAAACTCTGAACAATAACAGCCTATTGCACTTTATCTGTTTATTTATTGTGTATAGGGAGAACACTGATGTGCCTTCCCGAGCCACCATTCGCCGTGATGGTATTTCAGTCACAGTCACAGAGACGTGCAGACCTGGCAGCTGCGGCTCGCCTGCAGTCCGTCTGTTTTTTTCTTTTATTTTTGTTTACTTGTGTCTGTTTTAGTTAAATTATAGTTTATTAGGCTGTGTGTGTGTGTGTGTGTGTGTGTGTGTGTGTGTGTGTGTGTGTGTGTGTGTGTGTGTGTGTGTGTGTGTGTGGGGGGGGGGGGGGGGGGGGAAGAAACAAGGTTTTAGTCTCTCCCTTCGGGGGGGTGCGACTTTTCTTGTTGTGTCCCCCGTCACCATCTCCGTCTGTGCTGAGGCCCAATGGCGGAGCTGGCGGCCTCAGAGTTGTGGTGTTCCAGTGTTCCAGCTGTGGCGTTCCAGCGGCGACTCGGCTTCAGAGCTGTGGCGGCGTTCCATCGTTCCAGCGGCGGTGGTGGACCCGGCTTCAGAGCTGTGGATGTGGCGTTCCGGCAGCAGACCCGGCTTCAGAGCTGTGGCGTTCCAGCGTTCCAGCAGCAACCCGGCTTCAGAGCTGTGGGTGTGTCGTTCCAGCGTTCCAGCGTTCCGGCAGCAGACCCGGCTTCAGAGCTGTGGCGGGGTTCCAGCGTTCCGGCGATGGCGGTGGCGGTGGCGGCAGCCCGGCTTCGGAGGCTCGGCCACGGGCCTAGTGAATGACAACATCGGTGGCTGGATTCAGCGCAGAGGGAGAACAAGGAGGGAAGAAGACAAAGACTTTAAGACTTTTACCTTCCATCACAGTGAGGAGGTGCCTGGTGAACTCACCGTGGGGGATGTTAAATATGTGTTTATTGTGTGTTTTGTTTTTTATTATATGTATTATATGCAAGGCAATGAAATTTCATTCAGACCGAAAGGTCTGAATGACAATAAAGGATACTTTGACTTTTGACTTTTGATATGGTCAATGGTATATAGACACACTGAACTTTTATCCCCTGTTCTGTATTATGTTTACATATTCTGTTGTGCTGCAGCAAGCAAGAATTTAATTGTCCTATCTGGGACACATGACAATAAAACTCTCTTGACTCTTGCCTTGACTTGAGTTGTGAATCTGTGGAATTCTCTGCCACAGAAGACAGTGGAGGCCAATTCACTGGATGTTTTCAAGAGATAGTTAGATTTAGGACTTAGGGCTAACGGAATCAAGGGATATGGGGAAAAAATCAAGAACTGGGTCCTGATTTTGGATGATCAGCCATGATCATATTGAATGGCAGTGCTGGCTTGAAGGGCTGAATGGCCTACTCCTGCACCTATTTTCGATGTTGTTATGTTTCTATGAAATTCCATCTTCTATTTTTCTACCCATATCTGTAAATTATCTGTATCCTGGTGTATCCTTTGACAACCTTTTTCATTGTCCACGTCCATTTCATTGTGTCGTCTACAACATTATGAACCAAGTCACCTACGTTTTTGTCCAAGTCGTATCACAAACAATAGAGGGCCCAGCACTGATCCATGTGGAACGCCACTGTTCATAAACCTCATGCCAGACAAAAATACACCTTTCCACCTTTATCCTCTGTTATCTATGGGTAAGCCGGTTCACAATCCAAACGACCAAGTCCACATGTATCCCATGCATTTGATCTTCTGGATCAGCTTACCATGTGCAGATTTATCAAATGACTCACTAAAATTCACGTAGATAACACGTAGATAACACCCACTGCTTTACCCTCATGTAACATCTTTGTCACCTCCTCAAAATTCTCATTCAAGTTTGTAAGACATGATCTGCTGTCTATAAAACCATGTTGACTGTCTCTACTTAGCCCATGCTCCTCCAAATGCGAGTTATCCTCAGGAAATCTCTCTAATAGCTTCCCTACCACTGATGTGTGATTCACTGGCCTACAATTTCCTAGGTTGTCCTTATTTCCCTCATAAACTAAGGAAAATGTTGACAATTCTCCAGTCTGGAAGTCTCTGGAGTTTATGAGGGGGGGAGGGGAATCTCATTGAAATCTACCGAAAGGCTAGACAGAGTGGATATGGAGAGGATGTTTCCAGCAGTGGGAGAGTCTAGGACCAGAGGCCACAGACTCGGAATAAAAGGATGTACCTTTAGAATTGAGATGAGGAGGAATTTATTTAGCCAGAGGGTGCTGAATCTATGGAATTCATTGCCACTGACGGCTGTGGAGGCCATCTTTGGGTATTTTTAAAGCGGAGAATGACAGGGTCTTGATCAGCTAGGGTATCAAAGGTTACAGGGATATGGCAGGAAGAATGGGGTTGAGAGGGAAAGATAGATCAACCATGGTTGAATGGCAAAGCAGACTCGATGGGCCAGATGGCCTAATTCTGCCAGTGCCGACATGAAATTGAAAGACAAAAAAGTTTGAATCGATGGAGTGAGACACAGAGTTAGTCATTTCAAGTTAATGACCTTCCACATTCTCTCTTAATTTCAGATTTCCAGCAATGACTGTATTTTGTTTTTAGATTTTAAATTATATTTTGTCACTCAACCGCATGCCTTGTAACTCTTTCAGAGTATCATACAATCAATACAATACATAATTAAGAACATTAGCCTTCAAGCACTTAGCTGATTGATAGAAATGAGAGAACAACATACCACATTATCTCAGAAGCAAACATTTGTACTTATGTGTCCCACATTATTCCTGAGCTGCCCACTTTACAGGGTCCCTGGCCTGCCCACATTACTTTAAGAGTCTCAAATGAGAACGGATGGGAACGATTTGCTTTTTATCTTTACAGCTGGATTTCTGAAAAGCTAATAAATTTATTGGGCTACAAAACTATTCCTTCAGCAACAAATTCATCTGGATGCGTGTGGGAGGCAGGTAAAATCATGGAGAATGATAGCATATGGAAACCTCACAAGTAACCATAGTGCCTCTGCTGAGCCATAATTTATTCCCTGGTTAGATTCATTCAGGATCACACTCTTTTACTCTCTAGCTGTTAAATGTTTACAACTCCACCTCTGCTGTTCCTTCGGAATTCAGCTCCTGTTACTGTCCAAAGAAAGCACGTCTTAAATACACACTGGTTGTCAGCTGCAACCCACGTAACTCATATATTAAGCAGTTGTGAAATCAACACACTCTGAAGGTGGTTTCATTATCCTTGACGCGATTATCTGGCTGACAAAAATATCACAATTTAACATTCGGACTCTGGAGAGCATATTGCTTCTGAATTATTCTGCTGCCCTTCCCGAAATGACATATTCTGAATGCAAATTCAATTACGGCTGAAGTCATGTAATTCAGGCACACTTGGCCAATCCGTTTAATAAATATGGGCGGGAAGGGGCTCGGAGCTTTTGATTTGTAATTAGGGGGATAAGGTCAAGTGTAATGGAATTGTCTACTTCAGATTGGAAAATGGTATTCTGCCTTCTGTTGCAGTGGGGAATGTCATCAACAGATCTGCACTTTTATGACAATTATGTTTGTTGTTCATTAGTTGCCATATGTAGCGGGGAACTGCAGATAGACACGAAGCGCTGGAGTAACTCAGCCGGCCAGGCAGCATCTCAGGAGAGAAGGAATAGGTGACGTTTTGGGTCGAGACCCTTCTTCAGATTGAGTGTCTGGGGAAAGGGAAATGAGAGATATGGACGGTGATGAAGAGAGATATAGAACAAACAAATTAAAGTTATGTAAAAAAGTAACGATGATAAAGGAAACAGGCCACTATTATCCTTTTGCTAGGTGAGAACAAGAAGCTGGTGCGATGGGTGG
Source organism: Raja brachyura (assembly GCA_963514005.1). The sequence continues at coordinate 18,034,375 of OY740792.1, read as the reverse complement.
TGGATGCATGGAGAGAGAGGGGTTACTTGAACTTAGAGAAATCAATATTCATACCACTGGGAACCGCAGATGCTAGTTTACACCGAAGATAGATACAAAATGCTGGAGTAACTCAGCGGGACAGGCAGCAGCTCTGGATAGAAGGAATTGGTGATGTTTTGGGTCGAGACCCTTCTTCAGACTGAGTGGCGGGGGAAAGTCAGTTTAAAAGTCATGGGAGAGGGAGACACAGAGATATGGAAGGGTAAGGTGTGAAAATGAGAGATCAGAGGGGACGAAGAATAGATCATTGTTGTCTAGGGGAAGGTGACAACGAAACATATAAAGATAAAATGTAATCAGGAGGACAGTCAGACTGGTCAGGGAACTCTGGATGGACATAGATAGGACTGGCTTTGATTGAGTGAGTGATTCATGCATCCAGTCCACGAACCTGAATAAAAGAATTGCTACAGTACAATAATTGCTTACCCTATCTTTTTGCAATCAGCTAAAGGAAAATACGGATAACGGATTTATATTTAGGTGTAATTGATTAAGGGTTTCAATTGTAAGTTTATAATTAAGTTATAGAGAGTATATACATAATGCCAAAGGGACTGGAAAAGAACCAATAGTCAATGAGCCATGGTCTATAATGATCCAAAAACGACCAATACAGCTTCCCTTCTAAGGCCAAAGCATATTCATTTTACTGAAAGAAATTGCATAACTTTTCAATAATTTATCATGCTGCATTAAAAATAATGATTTTAGATATTTAAAACATGAAAGGATGGCACATTTGGATCAGTAACAGTTGATTGAATGACAATACATCCACGCTTCATTGAGCATTTTAATTTTTTTCTGAACTGGAACTATATTTTTACGCTGTATTAAGTACTTTTGTATTAATTTAATTTAGCAGATTTTCCACTTAGTTCAAGTAAGAAGATCAGAATATTCAATTTTACTTAAAATGAAATTTAATTACCAAAGTAATTTCAAAAGATTTGAAAACAATTAAATAATCTTCTAACTAATCAATAAACATCACAAATTAAAGAAGAAGAGTTAAAGATCTAGAAATCAATCTACGAGTTTTGGCTGATTTGTAAGGTATGAAAATTTGAACAATCTATTTGATACTAGCATCGGAAAATTATTGAAGCATCCAAATAATAATGACAGAATTTTTAAGGGTCATTTACCGAAGGACTGTGCAGGAAGGAACTGCAGATGCTGGTTTACACCGAAGAAAGACACAAAATGCTGGAATAACTCAACAGGACAGGCAGCATATCTGGAGAGAAAGAATGTGTGACGTTTCGGGTCAAAACCCTTCTTCAGATGAAGGACAGCATTTTTGAGGACTGAATATTCAGTGTGACTTTGCTTATGATGAACAACTTTTTTACGCCTACACAATCCAATTGAAACGTTAATTTAAGAGTTATTTCGGAAATATGATCACTTTTGAATGGTTTATGTGGCCTTTTACGGGAATATTGTACACTGCTTTTGACCAGCTTCTACACTAGCATCCGAGTTGTGTGAATAATTAGGACTTTAAGGAAATGAGTGCTCTCCAGATATTCTATACTGGTTCTCAATTACATGGTAAACTCAACTTTTTAAAACCCATGCTCCCGTTGAGCAAAAATATTTGGTTTTAGATTTTCTGCCTCACACATCATTTTCTGATATTTATTGTTTTTTGATGCTGTCTTACCCAGGATGAATAATGTAGATTATTAAAGAGATAAAATAAACAGAACTAAGATCAAGCAAATGGTGGGTTTAAACCAGGCACGTGCCGTGAGTAATTACTCAGGATAGGCACGCAGTCGGCTTTAAAAAAAAATTTAAACCGCGCATGCGCAGATTGTTCACTCCGTAAAAATAAAAAAAAAAAATAAAAACAGTAACAATTCAATTTTCCCAAGGCTTCCTAGTCTCCTTTACTGAAGGGTGGGGGGTAAAGGGTGATGGCAGGTGGAGAGATGGTGGGAAAAACGGGAGTACAGGGAAAAGTTGAATCAGTTGTCATCTTATTGAATGACAACACTTGTTCAAGGGACCAATTGGGGGGAGTGTTCCTTTCACAGCGTCTGTGCCAGGGGTAAAGCTGTGGAGAGGGCAGGAGTGTTGAGAAGGAGGGGGTCGGGGATAATGGCAGTAACTCACTCACTCACTGCTGCCGCAACTCTCCGGGTGCTACCGCATTGTGGCCGGGGATAGAAGCAGCTCGGGTAGCTGCGAGCGGCCGCCGGGAGCTGACAGCAGAACTGGCTGCCACTTCAGCACCTCTGGCTCTCCGTCTGAACACCTCACACCTGCCACTCGCTGGCTTTGCGCATGTCAGCCTCTTCCCGCAAATCCTTAAATTCCCACAGCCGAGTAACCTCAATCGCACTGTTGGAATTTAAGGATTTGCGGGACATGAGTGAGGCCGGTGAGCGGCAGGAGAGAGGTTTTTAGATGGAGAGCTGCCAGAGGTGAGTGGGGGCCGGCAGAAGGCACTGAGGTGGCGGCCGGTTCCGCTGTCCAGCCCGACTGCCGCTCAAAACCACCCGAGCTGCTTCTTCCCGTCCTCAATGCAGTGGCTCCGTGCAAGGAGCGTCGCAAGTGGCATTATCCCGATCCCCTCCTTCACAACATTCGTGCCCTCCCTGCAACTTTACCCCAGGCCAGACTCCCCAAACATTATGAAAGGAACTCTACCCCCACACCCTGGTAAATACGGTATTTAAAAAAAAAAAAAACACCAAGAAATGTACTTACCACGTTATTGGTACACAAATTCCATTCTTCTCTCTCTGTTTCCTAAGATACACTTAAAATAATGACAATCCACACTTGAAAACCCCGCCAAGAAACTAGCGCTGCGCATATGCAGTAGGATGCTGCGCCTGGGCAGTGCTGAAAAGGCAGAATTTCTGCTGCCTTCAGCCCACGCTTGAAACTGACAGCTTCAGGCAGCGCTGACGGCACGTGGGCTGCAGAGACCTTCAAGCATAACAAGCGCTGCGGATGAAAAGGACGGAGAATTATGCCTACCTAAGAGATCGATCTCTTAGATAGGCATAATTCTCCCATGCCTTTACTATTTATATTTAGAAATTACTATGTTATAATTTTAGTCAGGGTAGGCAGTGCCTACCTTGCCTACCCTGACGGCACGTGCCTGGTTTAAACAGAATGCACAATCCTCTATCATTGAATTAACAGTTTCAAAGCGATGGAAACTCTGATGCTTTAATAGTTCCATTTTAGAATTGTTTCGTGCAGTACAGCTTTATGAAATTAAACCTATCTGGAAATTCATCTTATTTTCCAAAATGAATACCCGAAAAGCAAATGCAGCAAACATTGAGCACTGCCAATTTCATTATTTTTAAGGTCACTGCTCACCGAAAAGAAATGATAACAACATATATTCACACTTAATCAAACCTGTGAATAAAAAGATAGACATTTTTAAAAAACTCAGCGGGACATGCAACAGCTCTGGAGAGACGGAATGGGTGACATTCCTTCTCTCCAGAGAAGCTGTCCTACCCGCTGGGTTACTCCAGCAATTTGTGTCTATCTTCTGTGTAAACCAGCATCAGCATCTGCAGCTCCTTCCTACACACTGTGAATCGAAAACACATTTCAAAGGCCTGGACACCAGCTGATTTGATGGTCATTTAACGAAAAACTCGATGAATGTAAATCAACCTATTCTTTTAATATTGTTTGAGTATCTAGCTGGCAATTTGGTGAATACTCTACTAGATCTCATTCTATGGACAGCCAGACTCATATTATTCAAGAATAAAAATGTTCATTTCATATAGTTTCCTGAATGTAATTATAGACAAGAAGTATTATCCTTTCAAAGTTTATAATATTCAACAAACTTAGGTTATTGGAATCGCAGAATGAGCAACACATTAGGTATGGACCCAAGGTGCTGGAGTAACTCAGTGGGTCACTTATGCTGCCTGACCCTCTGAGTTACTCAAGTACATTGTGCCCTTTTTTTGTAATGGAACATCTTTACAACATTTTGCAAAGCAAATGTTTAAGAAATGTTTAGATAGGTACTTGAATAGGATAGGTTTAGAGAGTTATGGGCCAAACACAGGCAGGTGGGACTTGTGTAGTTGGGGCATGTTGGTCGGCATGGGTTGAGCTGAGGGGCTTGTTTCCGTGCTGTATTAATCTATGACTCTATCTGCAGTTCCTTGCTAATACAACACAGTAAGTATTCTACCTACACATCCGGAAGGTCAATTATTAAATTGTTGGAGTACTAAAAATGATGAATCCCGCTCTATAAATATCCAAAATACTGATCGTCAAGATCTGAAGCAGCACGGTAGCTCAATAGATTTTGTGGATAATTTATTTATCAGGACATTGATTTATCAGTATATGTCATAATGCTCATCTGCTCAGTTTTGCTTGTGACCAGATTCTCCACACAGTTACAGCTTAGCTTGTGTAGGAAGGAACTGCAGAGGCTGGTTTAAACCAAAGATAGACTCGAAATGCTCGAGTAACTCAGCGGGACAGGCAGCAGCTCTTGAGAGAAGGATTGGGTGATGTTTTGGGTCAAGACCCTTCTTCATACTGAGAGTCATTTACAGTTTAGTTTATTGTCACGTGTACTGAGGGACACCGAAAATCTTTTGTTGTCACCATGCTCCATAAAGAGAGATGAATTCAAAACTCCTATGAACCTTTCACCAGGAATAGAAAGCATTAGGTAAGATTTACTTGATGGTAGATCCACTTGTTTAACAATTCTTTGCAAGAACACAAATCTTGTGATTTACTGTTAAAGTTCACAGAGAAACTTTCATTTATCTTTTATTCTTTTTATTCTTCTTATTGTTCTGACAAGGTTCCCTCTATGAGTATTGGTCGGTAAAGGGTCCACATGTTGGCTTGCTCTACATCTCAACTTTCCTCCTTATTTCTGTCCTCAACACATATGATCTATTCTGGAATTTTATTATTTTAGTCTTGCTCGCAGATATTACAAAAGCACAAAAAGGCTGAAATGCTCGGCAAGTCAGGCAGCATCTGTGGTGAGGTGAATAAAGTTAACATTTGAGGTTCAGGAGCTGGACCTGGGGAGATGTTCAGGCTCCATCACAAATTCTGCTGAATACTCTTGTGAAATATTATGGGCCTGGCCTCTCTCTTAGGTTACATGTTGGCTAGATCAGTCATGAGCACAGCCCCAGATTGCCAGAGCAGTACGAATACCTAGATATTTTTTAGCCCGGGAAGGGCTTTGGTCAACAACCAATTGGTCACCATGTCTGATTACAACCATTCCTGAGCTCTGGCCACTTGTCACAGTATAAAAGCCAAAAGTTCAGCAAATAAGTCCATCATCATTTCTCCAGGTTTCCATCAGCTGAATAATAGGGTGGCACACTGGTGCAGCTGGTGGAGCTGCTGCCTCACAGCTTCTGAGACCTGGGTTCGATACTGACCTTGGGTACTGTCTGCCTGGATTTTTGCCAGTTCTCCCTGTGACGCTCCGGTTTCCTCCCACATCCCAAGGACATGCGGGTTTGTAGTTTAATTGGCCCTGTAAATTGACCCATAAAGTCTCGGGAGTGGATGAGACAGTGGGATAACTTGGAACTAGTGCGAACGAATAATCGAGGGTTAGCATGGACTTGATGGACCGAAGTGCCTGTTTCCATGCTGCATCTCTAAAACGAAACACGAATAACCAATGAACGAATGAACATTAACCGCCAAATTAATTCTTATTACTTGAATTAGTTATGCCTGGTGCCAATAGTTCTGAAAGAGCATTAAAAAAAATAGAGAGAGTACAGAGGAGATTTACTAGAATGTTGCCTGGGTTCCAGCAACTAAGTTACAGAGAAAGGTTGAACAAGTTAGGTCTTTATTCTTTGGAGCGCAGAAGGTTATGGGGGGACTTGATTGAGGTCTTTAAAATGATGAAAGGGATAGACAGAGTTGACGTGGATAAGCTTTTCCCATTGAGGGTAGGAAAGATTTAAACAAGAGGGCATGACATGAGAATTAAGGGACAGAAGTTTAGGGGTAACATGAGGGGGAACTTCTTTACTCAGAGAGTGGTGGCTGTGTGGAATGATCTTCCAGCAGAAGTGGTGGAGGCAGGATCGATTTTAACATTTAAAAGTAAAGTGGATAGGTATGTGGACGGGAAGGGAATGGAGGGGTATAGTCTGAGTGCAGGTAGATGGGACTAGGGGAAAATAAATGGTCGGCACGGACTGGAAGGGCCGAGAAGGCCTGTTTCCATGCTGTAATTTGTTATATGGTTTTGTTGTTTGTTTTAAAAGGAAATTGCTTGTGAAAGATGAAGATAGGTCACGCGATGAAGTGAGAGACCTTTCTTCCTTCATCAACCCAAAGGGAACGGCTTCTATTACCATCCGCCGCACAATCACACTCTTGAACAGCTCAACAGATGACTGCTCCCATGGATGGGGCCCACTCCCACAGCTGCCCTGCGTTGAAGGATGGATATGGGATGCTGCAGTGGGCTCAATTGCTGCCACGTTCTGTTTACTTAGCAGTGGTCACGGCACTTCATGAGTAATTCACTGTGTGATTACGATTCGCTAAACTTCCACCCACCCCCCTCCCCCCATTGGCACAATGCGTGGTGTGTGGACCGCTCCCAAAAGCTCACTTTCCAAATTCACTGTGGGAAAGCACAATTTCTATTCCACTTAAAATCCATGAAAGCATTTGCCTTTCCAGAATTCATTCATCAACTCTGTGGCACAATTGAGGCCACTGCAGCTTGACCAACCATGGTCAATGGTTTTTATTTTCATCTCTTGCCCTTGTCCAACCATCTGCCAATCAAGGAACCCCCCTCCCCTGTATCCACCTATCGCTTGTGTACGAAGGAACTGCGGATGCTGGTTTAAACCAAAGATAGACACAAAAAGTTGGAGTAACTCAGTGGGTCACATAACACCTCTGGAGAAAAGGAATAGATGACATTTTGGGTTGAGTCTGAAGAAGGGTCTCGAACCGAAACGTCACCTATTCCTTTTCTCCACAGATGCTGTCTGACCTGCTGAATTACTCCAGTTTTTTTGTGTCTATCATTTGCCAAGCTTTGTTCAGCACCCACCTCACTTCCAGATTTTTCACCCCCTCCCCCCACACCACAATCAGTCTGAAGAAGGGTCCCAACTCCAGAGGTCATCTATCCATGTTCTCCAGAGATGCTGTCTGACTTGCTAAGATACTCCAGTACTTTGTGTCTCTTCTTGTAAACCAGCAGTTTCTTGTGTCTTCCAATTTTAGCTTTCTTATCTCTCACAGTAGCACACTATCAGGGAGAAATCGATTTACACATGACAGAGATTGCGTTTGCCAATCTCTGCAACTGGCTGCATGGCTCAGTAGTAAAGTTGCTACCTTTCAGTTGCAGGAACCTGGGTTTGATCCTGACCTCTGATGCAGTCTGTACAGCGTTTGCATGTTCTCCCTGTGACCATGTGGATTTCTTCAGGCTGCTCCAGTTTCCTCCCACATTCCAAAGACGTGCGTGTTTGTAGGTTAATTGGCTTCTGTAAAAATTGTCCCTAGTGGTCGGAGCCTGTGCGGTGCGAGTCGACGGAGTCATGCAGCTGGGGCCAGGGGCGTCTGGAGAGGACCCGGCAGCGATAGTGGAGAGGTCGGTGCGCTGGTCGATTGGGGCATCAACTAATGGATGAGGAGGGACCATGTGGAGTGAGGAAGCCGCTGCCGGGGGAAGAAACAATGGAGGACTCAGCGTGGAGGGACTGTCATGAAGGAGGGGGGAGGGGGGAGGGGGGAAGGGGTGAGAACAATGGACAATAGGGACCTGGCGTAGGCGGGTGGGGGTAGGGCAGGGGGAGAACAAAGGGCGTCCTGGAGCAGATACTGTGGATACTTTGCAAATTTGTCAGTGCCCTTATATAGCGACCATTTGCATACCTTGGGTATGCAAGCAAAGGGTTTTGCTGTGACTTGTCACATGTGACAATAAAGTATTTATTCACTAATGTCTAGGATAGAACTAGTGCATGGGTGACTGCTGGTCGGCACGGGCTCGGCGGGCTGAAGGGTCTATTTCCACACTGTATCTCTAAACTTAAACTAGACTAAGTGAAAGACTTAAAGAATTTTTCAAATGGGTAAAAAACTGACAACTCAAATGTCAAGAGACATTTATTTGTCACATGTACCAATTGGTACAGTGAAATGTGTGATTACCATACAGCCATACGGTCAATATTATAAGCACTAGCATGTGATGCAAATTTAAAGCAGGCAAAAAATTGTTCCTGTGTTAACATTAGGAGAACAGTTTAACTTCAACCTCCAATTCCCTTACCTACCTTTCTGACCTGGGCCTCCTCCACTTACAGAGTGAGGCCCAATGCAAATCAGAGGAACAGCTCTTCATATTTAGCTTGGGCAGCTTACAACCTAGCAGTATGAATGTACATTTTTCTAACTTCATGTAACCCTTGCTTTCCCTCTCTCTCCATCCCTCCCCTATATTAGTTCTATGACCAGTCTGGCTGTCTCCTGATTAAACTTTATCTCTGTATGCCTCATTGTCAGCTTCCCCTATCTAACAGTGAGCTATTCTACACTTTCCTTGGAACTTTGTCCCCTTTGATCTCTTGTTTTCACACCTTACCCTTCCATATCTCTGTGTCTCCCTCTCCCCTGACTCTCAGTCTGATGAAGGGTCTTGACCCGAAAAGTCACCTATTCCTCCTGTCCAGAGATACTGCCTGTCCCGCTGAGTTACTCCAGCATTTTGTGTCTTACTCATAATTTTAAGTCTATTCTGTGCTTCCGATACAATGGGATCTTGTTTGATAGTAAATCAACAATTGCCCTGCTCTTTTTAATGGCCACTTGCCTTTCTGATCATTGTTGCACTGCTGGGTATATCTAAGCAGTGGCTAACTGGTGTCTGATTGAGATGGAGTTGTCCACAGCCATCTCACTGTCCCTTCAAACCTTGCATCTACGCTTGCGGGCTGCTGTTTGTTCAGTTGCGATTCATTAGCTATGTTATGACAGAACAGCCAAACTAATATTTGTGTCATGAGGAGATGGTTTATGAACGCTCCAAAGGAAATGAAAGGACTGTGGAATTTCATGCAGTCAATGCTTTACTTGAATTATATTCAGTCTGGTAAAAAATGAGCTTTCTGTGAATTCTTTCTGAACCTGGAATATTTTTATCTTGTTGCTACTGTCAGAGTTTGATAAGGGTGTACAAAACAAACAGTTCTGTATTATTAATTAAGAAATATGACCGTGGAGCTCACTGCTATGAATACCTGAGCAGCTACTAATAAAGCTGGACTTCACACCTTGCAACATTACTGCAATGAGATGAAGCACATTGATATTAATTTCCTTTCAATGACTTGCAATGGAAGAATTGAACAATATATTTTAAAGGGGATAACTGAAGACAGATCCAACAGCCTAGGGCGACACAAAGGTGCAGCGGTAGAGTTGCTGCCTTACGGCACCAGATACCCTGGTTCGATCCTGACTACAGCTGTTGCCTGTATGGAGTTTATATATGTTCTCCCTGTGACCACATGTGGTTTTGTCCAGGTGCTCTGATTTCCTCTCACACTACAAAAATGTACAGGTTAATGGTTTTGGTAAAAAAAAGTAAATGTCCACAGTGTGCAGGATAGTGTTAGTGTACGGGGATTGCTGGCCGGTGCGGACTCGCTGGGCCGAAGGACCTATTTCCATGCTGTATCTCTAAAGTCCAAAGTAAAGCCCAAAATTAAGTGCTTATGCCATCAATTGCAGAAGTGTACTCAAGAACAATCTGTAATTACAATGCCAGGTCAAACCCCAAAGGTTCTCAGCTGAACTTCTTAATGGTTGTTTCCTCAAAGTATTCATGAGGGAAAATGCAAAGCTGTTCTCTACTGAAGAATGTTGAACAAAAATCTATGATATGCAATGAAATAGAAGCCCCAAGACCAGCTTAAAGGGGTTTAAAATGACTATTCACTGACCTGAACATGTGTGTCTCACGATTGAATCTTTACGGTTTGACTATAACCACTGTAAAACAGTAACTTTACCTTAAACAAGACATTAAACGAAGAACAAATGATATACAACAGCAACTTTAATTTAAACAAAACATTTAACGAAGAAATATTTGATTTACAGATAGATTTTGATTGTTCTGCAAAGAACCAGCAGACTCAATTGGCTAAATGGCCTTTGTCTGTGCCTTAATGATTCTATAATTTTATCCATGTTTCTGCTAATCAGCCAAAGACAGGAGGAGTGGTAACTTGCCATATGACTTTCTGTCACATTTCTTTAGTGGGGAAAGACAGATCGTGAACCGGCACTCCACATACGTGACTTACGTAAACTCACACTTACGTAAACAATTCCGTACAACGTGTACAATCACTCAAGTTTACATTTGAAACAAGCAGGCAATGGCAACAGTGCTTTTAAGATGGAGATTGACAAATTCCCAATTATCCCTTTAAGGGCCTGTCCCACCAGCATCCGACTCCATGCGGTGAGCGCGACCAAACTGGAAGCGGGGGCCGCGTGGAGGTCGGGTGATCCCTGTATAGGGCCGATCCCACCAGCATGCGCCTGCATGCGGCGAGCGCAACCAAACCGGCAGCAGGGACCGCGCAGAGGTCGGGTGAGTGGCGTGACGCGGCGCGAAGTTGGAGCGAAGTCCGCAAGGTAAGTTCTCAATGACAGAGAGGGACACACAGAGAAGGGCATGGAGGCACACAGAGAGAGGGCCACGGAGGCACACACTGAGAGGGTCACGGAGGCATGACGTCGAGGCGGTGCGTAATGCGTCGAGGCGACTGCGGGCCGATAGGCCGTTGCCGCACGGAATCTTTGAACACGGTCAGTTTTTCGGAGCCCCGCGCGATGTCGGGACCAGCTCCGCACAACTCCGCACGGCTCGGGCGATCGAAGTGGGACCGGCCCCGTGAGGCCGGACGGCTCAAGCGACCACGTTAGGTCGTGCTCACTGCATGGAGTCGCATGCTGGTAGGACAGGCCCTTAAGGGTACGATACGATAGGATACGATAGAATTGTATTTATCCCAGTGGGAAAATAGGTCTGCCAATAGACATAAAACACAAGATTAGAAAGTATTGGGGATGTGCAAAGATTGGGGAAGGGGGGGGGGGGGGGGTGGGAGTCAGTCTACCCCACAGCAGAAGGAGGAGAGGTTGCAGAGTTTGATAGCCACAGGGGAAAAGGATCTCCTGTGGCATTCTGTACTGCATCTTGGTGGAACCAGTCTGTTGCTGGCTGTCAGTGGTTATGGGGAGAAGACAGGAGAATGGCGTTGAGAGGGAAAGATAGATCAGCCATGATTGAATGGCGGAGTAGACTTGATGGAATGAATGGCCTAATTCTGCTCCTAGAACCTATGTCTTTGGAATGTGGGAGGAAACCGGAGAAAACCCACTTGGTCACAGGGAGAACGTACAAACTCTGTACAGATAGCACCCAAACTGCCTCTCAGTGACCCCATGAAACAGGAACCCGTTTAATGTTTTGCTACAAGGTATCAAATAGATTTGAATTTATCAACTCTAAATGAAATCGTGGGAGCAGCCTTAATAAAAATAAACTTTTTGCCTTAGGATGGGATGGAAATTACATAATTTTCATTAATATTGATGTCTCAATGTATTAACATTATTGTGCAAAATGGAATGTATTAATTAGTGATTAGTACAGGGAGGTATAAAGTTAGACAGGAAGGAGGAAGCTAGTTGCTGATTTATACAATAAGAATATTTGTTCCTGTATAAGTTCCCATGTAGATGTTCCTCTGTGTCTTATGAAACAAGGCATAAGCTACAAGCCACCAAAACTACAAGCGCATGTTATATCGAAACTTCTATCACAGTGACACCCCACAGTCATGCCTCTGTGAAACTTTGAAGGCTTATTTTGATCTATTTAGTTCATTTAGAATTTGGATCAAGGACTTCTCTGTTAGTGTGTTTTTAAAAGCACATTGCTTATTACCACTCGCTGGTCCTTTGTTAACAAAAGGACAAAGGGAAAAATCACGTGACACATGTTCTGATCTGCTCTCCTGGCCATTCTTCTGCTGCTGACTATCCTTCTGAACCTGGGGATGGTTGGGTTAATGTGTGAAGAGGTTTTGATGGCTCTGGCCTGTAGGTGCTGGTGTTTATATAGACGCGGGGGGAAATCTCATTGAAACCTACTGAATAATGAAAGGCTGAGGTAGAGTGGATGTGGAGAGGATGTTTCCACGAGTAGGAGAGACAAGGACCAGAGGCCCAGCCTCATAATAAAAGGACACACATTTACAATGGAGGTGAGGAAGAATTTCTTTAGCTAGAGGGTGGTGAATCTGTGGAATTCATTGCCACTGACGGGTGTGGAAGACAAGTCATTGGGTATTTTTAAAAAAGAGATTGATAGTTTCTTGATTCGGAAGGGTGTCAAAGGCTACAAGCAGAAGGCAGGAGAATGGGGTTGAGAGGGATAAATAAATTGGCTACAATCGATGATGGAGCAGTCTCGATGGGTCGAATGGCCTAATTGTGTTCCTATGAAAGCAGTGAGGTAGGTCCAGCTTGCTGGTACATTTTCCCAATGTTCTTCCCAGTTTTTCTGCAGTTATCTGGATTTGATTCTGACCTCTTTGTTTTGAAAATAGCAGCAGTCCATTGAAGAACCATTAAACCAGTCCACAGAACTATCAGTAACAGTCCTGATATCCCACTGTGGGCAGAACAAGGCTTCCGGCCGCAACTCCCTTGTACTCTGGGAATGTTTATCGCAGTACACAACTGGGCAACCAGTAGCACAATAACTTTAGGGCATTTTTCTCCTCATATTTCGCATAATTGTTTTCTGTCTGAGAGATTACTCTCGAGTTTTTGGATGGTCCTCGATATTCCAATTATCACCTTTCTCCCTTTCACACGCTGTCCAAACTTCTGGTGCTCTGCTGGGCTTGTCTTTGGAGCACATCTGTACTTGTGAGTGTGCAGTCTCGTCTTCTGTGGCAAATAGGCAACTCTGTGACTGGGTTCTCTTCCTGGTGGAGAACCCTGCTTGGAATTCCTGTTTGTTTCTTCAATAACACCAGAGAGGCAGCATTGATGCACTAAGTTAAAAGTTGAAGGATGTTCACTTGAATGCCCAGAATCCACACCGTAAAATATTGATAGAGACTATTTCAAAATAATTGACCGTAACAATAAAACATTTGAGACAGTAAACCGCTGATGTACCAATTAGTTAATTTAGGTGTTCAAGAAGGAACTGCAGATGCTGGAAAATCGAAGGTAGACAAAAATGCTGGAGAAACTCAGCAGGTGCGGCAGCATCTATGGAGCGAAGGAAATAGGCTACATAGATGCTGAGTTTCTCCAGCATTTTTGTCTACCTTAGTTAATTTAGGTGTTGTTCTCACTTAGACTGTAGATAATAAATAATAACTTTTTTTTCATTAAAGTGCACAGCAAATGGGCGACACAATGGCAGAATGGTAGAGCTGTTGATTTACAGCACCAGAGACCTGAGTTCGATCCAGACCAAGGGGTGTTGCCTGTGTGGACTTTCTACGCTCTCCCTGTGACCATGTGGGGTTTTTCCAGGTGCTCCGGTTTCCTCCCACATTCCAAAGATATGCAGATTTGTAGGTCAATTGGCTTCTGTAAATTGCCCCTAGTGTGTAGGACATAGAACTAGTGCATGGGTAATCGATGGTCTGCTCTGACTCAGTGGGCTAATACTAAAACATCTTTATCTGTGAACAGTGAGAAATAAAATACATGGATTCTACCAATAAGATAAGTAGTCTGCAGCAAAGACTACTGTATCTTTGAGTCTTTGCGCATCCCTCTGCAATTGGATCCTCCACTTCCTCATCCACAGACCACAGTCTGTTCGTATTGGTGGAAATGTGTCAGACTCGATAACAATCAGCACGGGAGCACCTCAGGGCTGCGTGCTCAGCCCTCTGCTGTACTCATTCTATACTCATGACTGCGTAGCCGGTCATAGCGCGAACTCCATCATCAAGTTCGCTGACGACACCACTGTTGTGGGACGTATCACTGATGGGGATGAGTCGTATAGAAGAGAGATCGAGCAACTGTCCATATGGTGCTAGCACAACAACCTGGCCCTCAACACCAGCAAAACCAAGGAACTGATTGTGGACTTTGGAAGGAGTAGGATGGGGACCCACAGTCCTGTTTATATCAATGGGTCGATCGTTGAAAGGGTCAAGAGCTTCAAATTCCTGGGCGTACACATCTGTGAAGATCTTTCCTTGTCCAAGAACACAGATGCAATTATTAAGAAAGCTCATCAGCGCCTCTACTTCCTGAGAAGATTATGGAGAGTTGGTCTGTCAAGGAGGACTCTCTCTAACCTCTACAGGTGTACATTAGAGAGCTTGCCGACTGGTTGCATCGTGGCTTGGTTCGGCAACTTGAGCGCCCTGGAGAGGAAAAGACTACAAAAAGTAGTAAGCACTGCCCAGTCCATCATCGGCTCTGACCTTCCTTCCATCGAGGGGATTTATCACAGTCGCTGCCTCAAAAAGGCTGGCAGCATCATCAAAGACTCACACCACCCTGGCCACACACTCATCTCCCTGCTACCTTCAGGTAGAAGGTACAGGAGCCTGAAGACTGCAACAACCCGGTTTAGGAATAGCTACTTCCCCACAGCCATCAGGCTATTAAACCTGGCTCGGAACTCTGAACATTAATATCCCTCCATCTGTTATTTGCACTTTATTAATTTATTAATTCATGGGTGTATTTACGTATGGAATTGTAGTCAATGCCTTCTATGTTCTGTTGTGCTATGCAAAGAAAGATTTTTATTGTCCTGTCAGGGACACATGACAATAAACTCTTTTGACTTTGACTTGACTTGACTTGTAAATTTATTACTCCAATGTAAGAAAACATCTTACACCAAACAAAGTAACAGTACTGGCGGCGCAGCAGTAGAGTTGTTGCCTTACAGTGCTGGAGACCCGGGTTCGATCCTGACAATGGGTGCGACCTGTACGGAGTTTGTACGTTCTCCCCGCGATCTGCGTGAGTTTTCTCTGGGATCTCCGGTTTCCTCCCACACTCTAAAGACGTACAGGTTTGTAGGTTAGTTGGCTCGGTATAATTTGGATTTGTACCTAGTGTGTAGGAAGTGTAAGTGTGTGGGGATTGCTGGTCAGCGAGGACTCGGTGGGCCTGTTTCTGCTCTGTATCTCTAAACTAAACTAAACTAAACTAAACTAAACTAATCTAAAACGACTCAAGTCACTGAGGGATATTATAGCTTCTCCCTTGCTTTGTATACTTATGCAAATAAAAATTCACATTTTTTGAAAAACTTGAGCGTGGTCTATGAGGCAAACCTTAATCTCATGTACATAAATCCAAGAACTTATTTTCCTGTAAGGGTTAATCACCTCAATAAATAAATTGTTGAAATTTCAATAGTAGCTGATTTAAAGTTCCCAGTCAACATTTGGCTACTAGATTCAGCCTGTACAGTGTTTGGTCTGATACTTACGTTGATGCTTATTGTTGCATTAAATATTTAAAATTCCTTGCTTGTTTTTCATTAGTTTATATCGTCCCTAATGTCAGATGTTTAAAGTCATTGTGCTCTCTCTCCTCCATTAAGCAGCCTTATAAAATATCATTGAGGACAATTTACTAGATTAAAATAAAGTACTGAAAATACATGGCAAATTAATCAGCATTTGAAAGAGGTCAAGGGCACCTGTTTCACCATCTGAAAGATCTGCTGAGCATTTCTAATTGTGCAGGAAGGAACTGCAGATGCTGGTTTACACTGAAGATAGACACAAAATGCTGGGGTAACTCAACGAGGCAGGCAGCATCTCCGGAGAGAAGGAATGGATGACGTTTTTGGTCAAGATCCTTCTTCAGACTTCAGTCAAGGGTGAGGGAAACGAGAGATATGGAAGGGTACAAAGAGCATGTTAGGTGTGGAAAGGACATATCAAAGCAGACAAAGTTCAAGGAAATGTACAATGGGTCATTGTTTCCCTTTATTCAAAAAATATATTCAATTATTAAAAAAAATAATATTACACTACAATAAAACAAACCATATCCCACCACCATACTACAATACAAACAAATATCCAGTGGCATGGTTCATTGTTGGATGGGGGGAAGGTGACAACGAGGCATATAATCAGTAAAATTAATCAGGAGGTAAGTGAAACTAGCAGGAGAACTAGGGTGGGGTAGGGATGGGGAGAGAGGGAAAGCAAAGGTTACTTGAAGTCAGGGTAATTAATAAATTACCAGGGTAATTGTCAGCTGTCCAAGCGAAATATGAGGTGCTGTTAATCTGCCCAAGCAAAAAATGAGGAGCATTTCCAATTGTTTTACTTTCTAATTAGACAAACAATTGTTAGGCTATATATTCCAATTTTATTGATAAACAGTGTATGATCTATGAATTATACTTAAACGTAGAAGCTGTAGAAACATAGATGCATTGTTTCCAATTCAAAACTACAGCTAACCTGCTTATAGTAATCTTCATTGAATGTTCATGAACTCTTTTAATCCATTGTTGAAATGCTCATTACAACAGCAAACGGCTCAGTGAACTGATGCATGCACTCATCTTGAAGTGTTCAACTTGATTTTCCTGCACAAATTAGCCCTTGTGGCAGGGCTAATTTTTTTTGGCTTTCCAGTGATATTCTGTACCTTTTTATTCACTTTCGATAAATTCTTAGAAGAACATAAAATGCTTAATAAGAACAACATTTGACTCCATTTATACCTCACGCAGCCTTGTCAAAGCCAGCAGCATAATCAAGGATGAGTCGCAACCTGTCCACTCCTTCTTCTAACCTCTCCCATCGGGCAAATTGTATAGAAAACACACTCCTTCAGATTCAGGAACAGTTTCTTCCCAGCTGTTATCAGGCAATTGAATCATCCTACCACAACTAGAGTGCTGAACTTCCATCTACTTCATTGGTGACCCTCAGGCTATCTTTGATCAGACTTTACTAACTTTACCTTTGCACTAAATGTTATCATGTATCTATGAACTGTAAATGGCTCAATTGTAATCATGTATTGTTTTTCTGCTGACTGGTTAGCACGCAGCAAAAGCTTTTCTCTGCACCCTGGTACACTGTACGTGGCAATAAACTAAACTGAACTGGATCTGGTAAAAATAGAACAATAACTTCTCTGACATTTTGCAGTTCAACAAATTGAACCGTAATTTTAGAGAATATTTAATGATCACCCCACCTCCATTCTTTAAAATGTACGTGTGTAGTTTTCATAATATTCACCTACTCATGTTTGTTACTGAAATTGGGCTGTCACATTGGACATATGTTACTCTCAGGATGTTAGTGGGGGAAAAATGTTTCACATGGTCAGAAGGCAAACAGTACATCAGGGTGGCACGGTGGCGCAGTGGTAGAGTTGCTGCCTTACAGTGCTTGCAGCACCAGAGACCAGGGTTCAATCCCAACTACTGATGCAGTCTGTACGGAGTTTGTACGTTCTCCCTGTGACCGCGTAAGGTTTTCCGAGATCTTCGGTTTCATCCCACACTCCAAAGACGTACAGGTTTGTAGGTTAGTTGGCTTGGTATGAATGTAAATTATCCCTAGAGTGTGTCGGATAGTGTTAATGTGCGGGGCTCGCTAGTCGGTGCGGACTTAGTGTGTTTCCGCGCCGTATACCCAAACTAAACTAAACTAAACTAAAAGGTATGTTGAATCCAAGGCATAGCAACTCACTGCTGTTGCTGAGGAACATAAATAGATTATCAATGACGAGGAAATGACTGCTGTCAACAAGTTTTGGAGACGGAATTTGAGAGAATCCTACCTCTAGGCACTTTAACTAACATACAGCTCATGGTAGCCCTACACTGAACTGAGCACATTTGTAAATCATTAATTCAAGAAAATCATTATTAACGCAACACATAGTTTAAGGGCCAAAAGAAACTAGTATATTCACTAATGCACTGAGGTGGAAAAATGTTGGACACACAATCACACATGCACACATACACATGTACACACATACACTGGCATTGAAATTTACATGCACACACATACACGTCCTTCAATTTGGATTTGAAAACAGATATTTAAGTTGTGCAGTGTAAATTTTATATGTCTCATTATTACAGACATATAGTTCCACCTTTTACTTCTGGTGACAGTCTTGTTCTAATCTTTTGATTTTGTCGAGGCAATTTCCTTATTTGGTTTTATGGTTAAACAGTGAAGAACAATGGGACTGTAACTTTCTTGTGACTGTGACAAAAAAAATATATATATATATATATTTTTTTGTCACAGTCACAAGAAAGTTACAGTATATATATATATATATATATATATATATATATATATATATATATATATATAAGCGATCTTGAAGTTCTGTTGTGGGCTCTGAATATAAAAGGGCATCGCCCGAAATAAGCCCATAATCTGACCCTATTTCAATGTGTGAACGATGCAAAGCGTATAAAGGCATTAAGACAAGAATGATAGATGAGAGGCAGGCATTCTTCATTGTATTTCACCCTAAGGTAAAGGATGATAAGGCCAATGAATCACATATAGTTAACTCATGTCCATACTAACATTTCACTTCCATCATTCATCATGTGTGATAATAATTTCCACCAAATTATTTTTATTGCTTAGTGTGTTTAATAATGTTAGTCATCAGTCATCTTTTATACACTCACAACTTATTTTAAATGATTTTAATTTCTTTAATGGGATTTTAACTAGATTTAATTCCAGCCTGGATGATTAGTGTCTGGAGCACAAATGGGTCATTATTTTTTGATACAGTTGATGAAAGCATTGATGTAAGCATCACATCCATTTGGCAGATGAATGAGACATTGATCAGAATTGCATTTGTTTCGGCTTCTTGTATTATGAGATGTAGCATGCCTACAAATTCACCTTATTCTTTGCAGAACTAACTATGGTTTGGAGGTAGACACAAAATGCTGGAGTAGCTCAGCGGGACAGGTAGCATTTCTGGAGAGAAGGAATGGGGGATGTTTCGGGTCAAGACCCTACATTTGGAGGGTTGTTTTATCATTGATCGTAATTCCAGCATCATCAGAGACCCACACCACACCCTGGCCACACACTAATTTCGCCCCTTCCATCATGAAAAAGGTACAGGAGCCTGAATGCAACATCCAGGTTCGGGAACAGTTGCTTCCCGACAGACATTAGGCTATTAAACACTATATACAACCTCAAATAAGCTCTGAACTAGGTAGACTATTATTGTTATTATTGCACTATTATTGTTTGTTTTTTGTGTGTACGTATATGTGTGTATGTGTGTGTATATATATATATATATATATGATTTATGTATATGGTTTATATATATGTGTGTATTTGTGATAATGTGTATATATACACACACTGAACTTTTGTTTTCTCTCTCTTTTATTACACAGTGTACTATGTTTACATATTCTGTTGTGCTGCTGCAAACAAGAATGTTATTGTTCTATCTGGAACACATGACAATAAAACACTCTTGGCTTTTGATTCTTAATTTGGTCTGATTTCAAAAGGGCACAGCAGACTTTTTCTGAGGCAGTCCATCATGATCAAGATTCGCCCCTCTGCTTTTGGGGATTTTGAGGTGAACTGTTGAGGCCAATATAGGATCTGCAGACTCTTCCACTGAGGGAGCTGGTGGTACTGATGGAGTATGTGGGCAGTTTGTGAGGTGGTCCATTCTATCCGTCACATCAGGACTTCTGTCTCCTCATGGTGCATGGTCCCAAGATACTCAACGCCATCCTAAATGTTTCTATTCTACTTTTAGTCGTCATGGACATAGATTCACGGGTGTCAGTGGAGAATAAGCTGCCTAAAATTAAATTAAATGTGAAATATTAAAAATGCAGATGCCGGAAACCTGAAATAAAGGCACAAAATGCAGTGAACAATCGAGCTGTATCTGATCGACTTTATTCTTCCAGATTATAAACAGATAATGGCGGAAATACTCGGAAGATCAGATAGCATCTGAAGATCTTAACTCAACAGGATGAAAATACATTTGTGCCACTTCTGTTATCTCCTGTTTTTCTTCCATCATGCTCCTCAGAGACAGCACTAGATCATATTCTTTATGGGTCCATATATCAGCAACTAAACTCCAGGTAAATAGAAAATCCCTTCAGGAAAAGCTGTGGGAGACACAAGTTTTACCATCTGATGCCTTTTGAATAATCTTTCCTCTGTACTAACAGTATGCAAGTGAATTTCCTGCATTTGGTTTGTTTTATTGATATAAAGTCAATAAAAAGAAACAAATTAATCAATAAATATTAATAATTACCATCACATCAAAATATTTCAAAGCACATCACAATTAATTGATTTTGGATTAGAATGTCTATGTGGACATTGACTTGTTGTCCTTATAAAGCTGTTGTAATCAAGGACTAAAAAGCAAGCATTCATGTGTTATTTATATGAGTAATAGGTATTATCTAAATGCTTATATTATGCTCTGTTTACTGCATTGTTTGACCAAATACACTGGGATATTTTATGGTTGGAGGCGCATTGGGATTGCAGTGTAAGTGTGGAGTAAAGTCAATAGTCAGATAGTATATCACATTCTGCAAGCATTGTATAAACTATCTCTGGGTGGCAATCTTACACTACCATGGGAATGCATTGTATAATTGAAACTGTACAATGTAGAGTTTAGAAAGCTGTTTGGGACATTTGGAAACTTATCATGTTAGCAAATGATACCAATGCAAGGTAGTTGTTTGTTAACATATAAAAAAGAACTTGTATTTGGACTAAATGCAGGATACAAATGCCATATGTTTGCTTAGCTTGGCAAGACAGAGTTGTGGAGTCATAGATATTGCTCGGTTCACCAGCCTTGAATCATGCAACGTTGGTGACCATTTGATCCATTGTACCCAGCTTGTTTCTTTGAAAGCCCTTCAATCCAAGTTCACCGCTCATAGCACATAACAATATTTTTCTCAGATAATTTCAAGAGACTTTAAACCCTTTAAAGCAGATTAAGCTGCCCTACTAATACCTGCTTCTGAAGATAGTGTAAGGAACATAGGATTTTCCATAAGACAGATGCAACATGCTGGAGTAACTCAGTGGGACAGGCAGCATCTCTAGATAGAAGATAGAAGATAGAAGGGTGACGTTTCAGGTACAGACCCTTCTTCAGAGTGAGGATTTACCATCAGAATTTAAGCCTATCTAAAATGGACCCTGTGCGGTTCTGGTGAATATTACTGCTGCAGTATGTACACTATAGATCTTCTGTACAAATCCATAGTTCACATACTCAGGCAGCAATGTTCACCAGAACTGTACGTGGTTCATTTGCACAGTTGAACACATGTCACTGCATGCATTGGAATATTGCATCGCATGTATTGAACTTTATCTTGCACTAAATGTCATTCCCTTTACCCTGCATCTGTACACTGTGGACGGCTTGATTGTAATCATGTATAGTCTTTCTGCTGAGTGGAAAGGACGCAACAAAAGTTTTCACTGTACCTCGGTACACGTGACAATAAACGAAACTAAACTGAACTGAAATATATACAAAAACAAGTATAGGAACACATATTTTACTATCCTATCCAAAATACTTCACCAATCTCTTCTGGTTATAGTTGAATTGTAGACCAGCTTTTTTCTCTCCTTTTGCAACAGCTTAAAATGCATGTCAATATTGTTGATCCTTTCAATATCTTCAGTTGAGGACATTATAAAAGTGTCACTTGGATCAATATCTGATGGTATGATCCATAGGATAATAGATAGGGTAGATGCACAGTCTTTCGGTAGGAACCATTTAGATTTTTGTAGATAGATATCTCCCGTTAATTTTAAGGAAAGTTTTATGAAAATCATCCTGATTCTTTTCAAATAATGTAGGGTGCCATAAACAAAAACCAGAAACTGCTTCATTATCACTTTCACAAATGATAAATGTAGCAAAGATGTCATGATATTCTGTTTGCATTCACTATCAGTTCCTGTACAGTTTTATCATTTGTGTTGATCAACCAAAATCAGAAACACAGTTGAAAGAGATAGCAGTACTAATCAATCCATGATAACACCAGCAGCTTTGTATGAAATTATTAGTAACCACATGGAGAATGATCGGCTGGGGATAATGTCGATCGTATGAAGGTTAAATTAGTTGTTATTGTAGCTAATATTTGCTAATTATTGTAACTAATTGCAACTAATATATATATTTTTTAATTCAACACTGTTCTATATTTATTTATTTCGTTCAGAGATATAGTGTGGAAACGGGCCCTTCGGTCCACTGAGTCCGCAACGACCAGCGATCCCCAACACACAAGGGACAATGCGCAATTTTTATTGAAGCCAAATTGACCTACAAACCTGTACGTCTTTGGAGTGTGGGAGGAAACCGGGGCACTTGGGGAAAACACATGCGGTCACGGGGAGATCGTACAAACTCTGTACAAACAGCTCACACCCATAGTCAAGATTGAACACAGATCTCCTTCCTGCGCTGTGAGGCAGCAACTCTACTGCTGTACCACCATGTCACCCCTATCTAGAAACTCAAACAATTTAAAATTTTAATTCTAAACAGATTTATTTACATAATCAAACAGCTCGAAATGCCAATGATATTTTGACAAAACTCTTCTGATTTAGACTAAGCTGCCTGATGTAATACCACATTGATTTAATATTGTTATAATTGCTTCAAGTTTCTGAATATTTCATGCAGTATGTACAAAGATCAAGAGTAAAGGCATTAGGGTGGCACAGTGGCGCAGCAATAGGAGTTGCTGCCTTACAGTGCTAGAGACCTGGGTTAGATCCTTTCAATTGGTGCTGTTCGTACAGAGTTTGTACGTTCTCCCTGTGACCACATGGGTGTTCTCCAGGTGCCCCGGTTTCCTCCTACATTCCAAAGACATGCAGGTTTGTAGGTTTATTAGCTGTTGTAAATTGCCGCTTGTAGGTAGGGTGTGAAATGGAGATAACATCGAACTGGTGTGAATGGGGGATCGATGGTCAGCGTGGACTTGGTGGGAAGAAGAATCTGTTTCCACACTGTATCTTTAAACTAACCTCACACACCATAATATTTCAAACTTCAGTATTAACCTGGAATTGGTTTTATTGTATCTCTCCATTTACTGTTTTATTTTTTTCTCATATAATTATTTTCAAGAAATACAATGTTATGCTTTAATTAAAGGCAACAATATCTAGACTTAATTTGCAGGAAATAGGCCTTGACCTACGTTTAAGAACTTCCTTATGAGCTTAAATCTACAATTTCCTGTTGCTCTTATTGCTCTATTTAATGAAATAATCCATTCCAATAAGGCACAGATCATGACCTAAATTCAAAGCAGGTCTGCAGAAAAGTTGCTGCACTAAAGGAGAATTCTGCCAATTGTTAGTTTTTTTAGGTTAAAGTATTTGGAAGAAGTAAAGTAAGTTGCAGCGTTCCTTTGCTGGTAGATGCTGCCTGTCCCGCTGAGTTACTCCAGCTTTTTGTGTCTATCTTTAACATTGATGTCTGTTTACTGCATAGGAGCCATACATGATAGGAAATGATTCCTTCTCTGAAATGGAAAGGCTAAAGTCATAGAACAGCCCATCGTGCAAAAATGAATCAACTGAAGGAGCAGAGCCCTATTGCATTTTGAATGGAATGAGTCGGCAATGTGTAGACCAGACCTCCCAGTCCACAACCAAAGGAAGTGGGTTCATGCAAGAAGCTAATTCAGCCACACCTACTCCAGGGAAAAATAGGTGTGAGTCCAGATGGGGTACAGGGGAGAGGAGGAGAGAAAGAAAGAAGGAATGGGAGAAGAAGATGGAGGGGGACATTTTTTAGTAACCTAAAATTGGAGAATTTAATGTTCATACCGTCGGGTTGTAACTTACCCAAGTGGAATATGAAGTGCTGTTCCTCCAATTTGCATGTGGCCTCTCTCTGGCAACAGGACAGAAAGGTTACTATTGGAATGGGAAGAGCATTTAAAGAGGTTAGTGACCGGGAGAACCAGTAAACCTTGGCGGACTGAGCAGAAATGGTCCGTGAAACAGTCAACGAATCTACGCTTGGTCTCACTGATGTACAGGAGGCCACATCGGTAAGGAGATGTAACACCTGTCCCGATACCTCCTCCCTCACCTCTTTCCATGGACCCCAGCAGTCCTTCCAGATGAGACAAAGGGTCACGTGTCCTCCTCTAACCTCATCTACTACATCGGGTGTTCCCACTGTCATCTTGCTCTCTGATATCTATATCAACCATTTAGATGAGAATGTACAAGGCATGATTAGTAGTTGTGCAGGAAGGAACTGTAGATGCTGGTTTTACACTGAAGATAGACATAAAACTCAGCGGGACAAGCAGCGTCGCTGGACAGAAAGAATGGGTGGCATTTCGGGCCTCAACCCTTCTTCAGACTGAGAGATAGGGGAGAGAGAAACGAGAGAGATGGAAGGGTAGAAAGAGCATGTAATGTGTGAAAAGACGGAACAAAGCAGACAATGATCAAGGAAATGTGCAATGGTTCATTGTTGGCTGAGTGGAAGGTGACAATGAGGCATACAAACAGTAAAATCAATCAGGAGGACTAGTAGGAGAACCAGGGTGGGGAAGGGATGTCTCTCGCACAGCAAATGATCTCACAACGTCCATATAAAAAAAGTCTGAAAATTGTACCTTTAAGCCAGGGTCTGCATCCTGAGCACAAATTCACCAGGCTCTTGATGCACCAGGTAAACATATGATTCTCGACAGTCACTGAAGGTGCAGGATTAAACTACATCTCAACGAATTTTACGATGTGCTTGCAAGAAACTTTCTCTGTGATATCATCTCCAGCTATCAACAGCAATATCACCTTTCTCTTTTATAATCTTTACAGGAGGCGAGGTTGGGAGGGAGTTTTGTGGGTAACTTGTCTTCGGTGTTTGCACTTGTATTGTCCACCTAAAATTTTACCTCCTATTTTATTTCGCTAGTGACAGTGACTGGTTTACTGGTCATTTCTACAGCTATTACTTGTTTCTTTGTTTCCCTTGCTAATTTATGTTATTAATCTATCAAGCATATGGCTTCATCAATAAAGCATCATCATGTTAATCCTGTCCTTACTTGTTATAGCTACTTCCTTTGTTTTATCCATCCCTCCCTCATCCTCTTTGCTCTTTCAAACAAATTTGTTTTCTCGCTTTCCCAGTTTGTGAAGAAGGACGTCAGATGTGAAACATTAGTTATTTTTCCTTTTCCACGGATGCTGCCTGACCAACTAAGAATGTTCAGCATTCTCTGCTTCTATTTCAGTTAACTGACCATTCAATCGCATCAATAAAAAAAAGAAAATTACATTCTTTTCAGCTGAATTCTGATGAGACTGAAGCAAACATCTCCAGAAACGTCACCCATTCATTCTCTCCAGAAATGCTGTCTCTCCCACAGAGTTTCTCCAGCATTTTGTGTCTATCTTTCCTCTTGGTTCTTGGTTACTTGATCCTCCAAAATATTCCAACTGGAATTTAAACTGGAGGTGGTGAAGGGAGGGGTTTAGCCAGAGAGGGTTATTGGGAAGAAAGTGCCATTTTAAATTTAGTTGCACCTGGCTGGGGAACCGTGGTTTGGTGGAGATTATTCCATGCTTTAACAGTGCGTGGAAAGAACGAATTGCTGTACACATCTGTCTTTGTGGCTGGGACCATAAATTGGATCAGATGCCCTCGTCTGCTCCTAATTAGTTTGGGGTTGGTGTAGGTCTTGTGATCTATGTCTAGCTGACCATTTAACATTTTGTAAAAACAGGTCAAACAGTGAGCTTCACGTCTGTCTTGGAGAGGGTTCCACCCCAGAGAATTCAGAAGTTTGGTGACACTCGCTTCTCTCTCGTAGGTGTTAGCAACAACTCGAGCGGCCTGTCTTTGGACACGTTCGATGGATGAAATGTTTTTATCTGTGTATGGGTCCCAAGCTGCAACTGCGTAGTCCAGATGAGGTCTAACGAGGGTGAAATACAGCTTCTCCTTGACAGAAGCTGAACAATTATGGACGTTGCACCTCAGGGAGTTTAGGACACCTTTTGCTTTGAGTGTTGAATGATGAGCCTGACCACTCCAACGTAGATCATTCTGAAATTTGATGCCAAGATACTTGGTTTGTTTGGATTCTTCAAGGGTGACACCAAGTATATTGTAAGATGTGACGCCTGGATTCCTCTTTCTGGTGACACGCATGGTTTCACATTTGGAAGGGTTGAACTGCATGCCCCATTGTTGTGACCACTCGACCATAGTATTGAGATCCTTTTGGAGAGCATCTTCATCATCAGCTGACTTTATTGGACGGTACAGCAAACAATCATCAGCGAATAGTCTGGTCGTACTTGCAACTTTTTCATGGATGTCATTGATGTAAAGTAAAAATAAGTGTGGGCCAAGTACTGTGCCCTGGGGTGTACCACTCAACACTGGGTGCCAATTGGAGCTCTTTCCGTTCACACACACGCGCTGAAGACGTTTTGTCAGGAAAGTGGAAATCCACCGTTTTGTGTTGGAACGAATACCGTAGAAGTCAAGCTTCCGAAGCAGTCTCTGGTGTGGGATGACGTCACATCCTCCCATGCTGATTAAGTTTATTTAATTCCTGTGACATTATGAAAGTGGATGTACTGAGCAATATAGTAAAGTAGAGAGTGTTGGAAATACACATCAGGCCAGGCAACATTTACTCGACAAAGAAAATTTATGTGGGAAGGAACTGCAGATGCTGGTTTCCACCAAAGATAGACACAAAATGCTGGAGTAACTGGAGTGCGGGTCAGGCAGCATCACACACCAAAAAAGCTTTCTACCTTGGTATATGTGGCAATAATAATAATAATAAAGTAAACCTTCTCCGGAGAAAAGGAATAGGGGACGTTTTGGGTCATGACCCTCCTTCAGACGCTGTTTTGAAACAGAATTGTTGTTTCTTGGTTTGTCATCCATAACCAGAAACATGAAGACGGTCAAGTGCCAAATTTTAGCCAGTATTCCTTTGCACTGAAATGGAGTGATGCACAATTATGGAGCTCCTCACAGCTTCAAGTCACTTAGAGGGAAACTGCCTTTGAAAATCCGCTCATGACAATAATTGTCCTGTGTGAGAAGAATGACAGTTCTACATCTCATTCCCTTGGATTAGAAGTCAAATTGACGAGCAATTGTGTTGCCCAATTAATCTTTAATTGGATGGCACAGTGCCAGAGACCTGGGTTCGATCCTGACCAGGGGAACTGTCTGCACAGAGTTTGTCCATTTTCCCTGGGTTTGCTCCGGATTCCTCCCACACTCCAAAGATGTAGAGGTTGTAGGTTAATTAGCTTCTATAAATTGTAAATTATCCCCAGTGTGCAGGATAGTGCTGGTGTACGGGGTGATCGGTGGTCGCTGCGGACTTGGTGGACTGAAGGGCCTGTTTTAACACAGTATCTCTAAAATCTAAAGTAAAGATGCCCCCAACCTGATTAATGTCCTGATTATCTCAAATAAAACAGAAATGCTGGAAATATTTAGCAGGTCATGCATCACCAAGTGAAAAAGAGAACAGTGACAATATATAAAGAGCAGAAGATGCATTAGATGTGTAATGGCCGAGCAGCCTCCTATCAGCAAGGTGTTTCAATTGGCTTGTCAGAGAATTACTCCTGTTTGATGACATGCACATCGTTTAACCTTGAACTGGTAACCTCTGTCTCTGAACTGCGTGCAAATTGTCGAGATTGGAATCAAAACAGGGGAGTTACAATTGGATGTTTCATGAAATGGAATTACCAGTGTTGTTATGCTGACAGCTCATTTCCATTTAAAGCATATCTGGCATATTTAAGCAAGATTTACTCAGCTTTGATTGATGTGACATAAACCGAGGGAGATATGAAAATTCTATTCAATTCTTCTTCTAAGAAATTTAGAAATAAATCAATTTATCTCAACCAGCCAGGAAGCATAGATGTACAGTGAAGATAGACACAAAATGCTGGAGTAACTTAGCGGGATAGGCAGCGTCTCTGGATAGAAGGAATGGGTGACGTTTTGGGTCGAGTTGTCTTCTTCAGATGTCTGGAGTCTGAAGAACGGTCTCGACCCGAAACGTTACCATTCCTTCTAACCAGAGATGCTGCCTAGCCCGCTCAGTTACTCCAGCATTTTGTGTCTATCGTCGGTGTAAACCAGCATCTGCAGTTCCTTCCTACACAAGCAAAGATGAACAACTTATATTTATCTAGCAATTTAATAGGACAAATTGACAGAACCAAAGAGATATACATGGTTCGGCACTTGCAGAAAAGCAGTAAATACAGTACAGTATCTTAGAAACATAGCACATAGAAACATAGAAAGAGGAACATGCAGTCATAGACAGGTTTAGGAAGGTACTCTGGAGCATGGGACCGCTGAAGACAAAACAAGCAATAGCAGGGCAAAGATCTTGCAGCTTTATATTGCAGGGGTAAGGAACAAAGGAGAGCTAAGAGGGTTGAGAATTCAACCATGGAGACACAAGCTTGTTATCAAGCCTTTATGGAGTAGGTGTACACCATAAAATCATGAGAGGAATATATCGGGTAGATGTACAGAATCTCCTACCCAGAGTAGGGGAATCGAGGACCAGAGGACCAGAGGACATAGGTTCAAGGTGAAGGGGAAAAGATTTAATAGGAATCTGAGGGGTAACATTTTCACACAAAGGGTGGTGGGTGTATGGAAGAAGCTGCCAGAGGAGGTAGTTGAAGCTGGGAATATCCCAACATTTAAGAAACAGTTAGACAGGTACATGAATAGGACAGGTTTGGAGGGATATGGAGTAAGCACAAGCAGATGAGACTAGTGTAGCTGGGACATGTTGGCCGGTGTGAGCAAGTTGAGCTGAAGGGCCTGTTTCCACACCGTATCACTCTATTCCTCTATGACTCTATCCAAGCTCATGAATCATAAGTGAGCAGAATGTGATGAAATTAGGATATGGCCAACAAAGTATCAATAGCAAATGGGTTTATAGAGTTTGGAATATTAGAGAAAGAGAGCTTGGAATTTAGAGCATGGATGCAGCCCACCGATCATTGCACTTGTCTGAAGAAGGGTCTCGACCCGAAACGTCGCCTATCCAGTCTGAAGAAGGGTCTCGACCAGAAACGTCGCCTATCTCCTTCGCTCCTTAGATGCTGCTGCACCCGCTGAGTTTCTCCAGCTTTTTGTGTAACCCCCCATTGCACTTGTCATGTCAGCCACTGACCCTATCCTACACATTAGGCTCAATTTACAAGTTTTACCGAAGTCAATTAACCTACAAACCTGTACGTTTTTAGAGTATGGGAGGAAACCAGGGCATCTGGAGAAAACCCACATGGTCACAGAGAGAATGTAAAAACTGTACAGACAGCACCCGTAGTCAGGATCGAACCCGGGTCTCTCTATTCTGCCAGGTGTGGCAACAACCGTTTGGTGAACTTTTGTAAATTTGTCGGCACCAGAAATATGGCGACATTTGTGTATTGTCTAGGTGAGGTCTGCTATATGATTTTACCAGGTTGGATGCAAAGCAAAGCATTTCATTGTACCAAGGTACATGCAGAAATAAAGTGTCATTGATTATCCAGGCGGCTCTGTTACATCATGGCAGGATACAGGTCCATGAAGTCGCTTTTAAACGGCAGGATGACAAAAGTAGGAATAAGAATGTTATATAATTAACAAAGACAATGCATATACGGGACAAATATGTTGTTATCAGGTACCTTTGAAACTTTTTGACAGTCAGATTGCGCTATTAATTGAAATAGAGCGAATCCTCTGGCAGAATGTGATGATTGGTGATTAAGACACGATTAGATAAATGCCGAGAAGCCAATGCAATTTTTTCATAAATCCAAGTCCCAGGGTCCTGCATTGATTATTAACGTATGCAGGACAATTGGACACAGCAGGAACTACTTGCTATTGTTGGAAGTGGTGAGACAGTTTTCCAACGCCACTGCCTCAGAGGAAATAACGCTTAATAGCGCTATCATTATAGAAAAATACTCGTGAGGAACCTGCTGCCTTCGAGTCTTGAAGGATTCTGCTGATGAATACAAACAAAAATTGAACCATGTTGGCTCGTGACCTTTTCTTCAGTTGTAATGAAGCTCTAATGTTCCCCTGCATTGCTGAGCAAATAGGGCCTGTGTGGCTGACATGACAAGCGCAGTAATGAGGCATTTGGTGTTAACTAAGGTGCTTGTTAGTATGATTTTAACTAATTTTATTACACACCACAGCTCAGCATAATGGCAACTATCCTAGCTGGCAGGTCAGATCATGATTCAGGTTATAATCCTGAATTAAACATAATTAGAACACAAGCAGGCATGAAGCTACGATGTTGTGTTCATCCACTCATGCAGTCTAGGCATTCATTTATTTTGTTCCCGAGTTAAAGATTTACACAGAAATGTCATGAGCACAAAAGGTGGGGAAGTAAAGCAACAAATTCAGGATTGGATCTCCTCTTTGTATCAAGCTCTGCTTAAAGATAAATTATCCGACTGGGTCAATTGTGGAAGAGTTGATTGAAGTCAAACATGTTAGAACAGGTGCATTGGCATTTATAAGTTCATAAGTGATACGAGCAGAATTAGGCCTTTCAGCCCTTCACACCGTCATTCAACAATGGTTGATCTATCTTTCCCTCTCAACCCCATTCCCCTGTCTTCTTCCCATAACCCCTGAACGGTGATGCAAGCTATAGCAACAAATTCAAGGAAGTGAATCGGCAAATGAAACCGGAGCAAAAAAATAAACTGCTGGAGAAATTCAGCAGGTCTTCATCCAATCAACCTGCAGCCTACACATATTCCCATCACTAAGGCCTATTAGAAACCGATTTGCTGCCACATGTCTTTCACAGTAGACAATAGACAATAGGTGCAGGAGTAGGCCATTCGAACCCTTTGAGCCAGCACCGCCATTCAATGTGATCATGGCTGATCATCCACAATCAGTAGCCCCGTTCCTGCCTTCTCCCCATATCCCCTGACTCCGCTATCTTTAAGAGCCCTATCGAGCTCTCTCTTGATAGCATCCAGAGAACCAGCCTCCACCGCAGAGAATTCCGGACTTACAACTCTCTGTGTGAAAAAATGTTTCCTCATCTCCGTTCTAA
Organism: Raja brachyura; assembly: GCA_963514005.1. The sequence continues at coordinate 18,003,036 of OY740792.1, read as the reverse complement.
ATGGCTTACCCATTATTCTTAAACTGTGGCCCCTGGTTCTGGACTCCCTCAACATCAGGAACATGTTTCCTGCCTCTAGCACGTCCAAACCCTTAATAATCTTATATGTTTCAATAAGATCCCCTCTCATCATTCTAAATTCCAGAGTATACAAGCCCAGCCGCTTCATTCTCTCAACATATGACAGTCCCGCCATCCCGGGAATTAACCTTGTGAAACTACCCTGCACTCCCTCAATAGCGAGAATGTACTTAAATTTGGAGATCAAAACTGCACACAATACTCCAGGTGTGGTCTCACAAGTGCCCTGTACAACTGCAGATGGACCTCTTTGCTCCTATACTCAACTCCTCTTGTTATGAAGGCCAACATGTCATCAGCTTTCTTCACTGCCTGCTGTACCTGCATGCTTACTTTCATTGACTGATGAACAAGGACCCATAGATCCCATTGTACTTCGTCTTTTCCCAACTTGCTATAATTTAAATAATAATCTGCCTTCCTGTTTTTGAAACCAAAGTGGATAACCTCACATTTATCCACATTAAACGTCATCTGCCCACTCGCCCAACATGTCCAACCAATCAACCCTGCATTCTCATAGCATCCTCCTCACAGTTCACGCTGCCACCCAGCTTTGTGTCATCTGCAAATTTGCTGATGTTACTTGTAATTCCTTCACCTAAATCATTAATATATATATTGTAAATAGCTGTTGGCTCAGCAACGAGCCTTGCAATACCCCACTAGTCACTGCCTGCCATTCTGAAAGGGACACATTAATCCTTACTCTTTGTTACCTGTCTGCCACCAATTTTATATCCATATAAGCACTCTAACCCCAATACTATATGCCCTAATTTTGCCCACTAATCTCCTATGTTGGACCTTATCAAATACTATGAAGTTTCTAGTCGATACTGTGGTATTTATGTGCTTTAGAGTATAGAGAACATCAGGCAGGAGCACCTCAGCCACAAGAACGGGAGTCTGAACAACTTGCTTCAACATTACATCCTTATTTTTTTTACATTCAAGTCCTTTAGTTTAGAGATACAGCGCAAAAACAGGCGCTTCGGCCCACTTAGTCCACGCCGACCGGTGATCCGTGCTCACTAACGCTATCCTACACACACTAGGGACAATTTAAAATTATACCAAGCCAATTACCCTACATCTTTGGAGTGTGGGTGGAGATGCCAGAGAAAACCCATGCAGGTCATGGGGAGAAGGTACAAATTCCATACAGACAGCACCCGTATTCAGAATTAAACACGGGTGTCTGGTGTGGTAAGGCAGCAACTCTACCGCTGCGCCACCGTGTCACCAAATAAATGCTAATATTGCATTTGCCTTCCTTACTACCAATTCAAATTGCAAATTAACCTTTTGGCAATCCTGCACCAGCGATTTCAGAATCCTCAGAAAGATTTTATATTGTTGGGTAGCTTTGCTTATGCTTATGTTCACTCCAGAGGTACTAACTATTTTTAAGTGACTATCCCTTGCCTCTAAGCAGCTGGGGTTGGAGATTACATTTTGTCATGGATGGTTGACGGCTAGAGGGTAGGGGACTGACAAATCCCACAAAATCTGCAGCAAAGTCCTTAAAGGTAAGAGAGATGAGGGTAGTGGTGCGTTTTACTGCAAAATGTGGTGCAGCCACCAACTTCAAAGGGTTTTGCTCCTATAGGATGCAAATATTTTCCATTGGAATATTTGTCATCTTACTATCGGCAATCAGGGGTATTTGCCATGTTTGTCATCTTGCCATTGGAGTCTGGGGTAGGGTCCTGACCCAAAACGTCATCCATCCTTTCTCTCCAGGGATGCTGCCAGCCCCTGCCCTAGCACTTTGTTTCTGTCTTTGTTATGGACCAGCATCTGCTGTTCCTTGTTTCTACATTTAGTCCATATTGCCACCACCTGACATGTTAAGGAAATTCCCCTATTGCCAATACACTATGAGTGCAAAGTGTTGGCTCTGGTGACCTGGGCCTTCTGCTGATATGTTATCTGTGCAGGTGGAGCATGAGTAAAACAGGCCAGTGCAGCCTCTGAGAGAGATATCTTCTTCCAGCTCCCACCATTTCACAACCTGTGGTACCCATGATGATGGAAGTGGGGAGAACTGGAAAGCTAACAATGGCCTGTTTTCTTTATCATCGTTACATTTTTGCACATCTTTCATTCATTGGTCTTTTTCTCTCTACATCAACATCTATATCTCTCGTTTCCCTTATCCCTAATCAGTCTGATGAAGGGTCTCGACCCGAAACATCACCCATACCTTCTCTCCAGAGATGCTGCCTGTCCCGCTGAGTTACTCCAGCATTTTGTGTCTATCTTCAGTTTAAACCGGCATCTGCAGTTCCTTCCTACACTGGAAAGAATTAACTAGGAGGGCACCTCAAAAATTCCGAATACGTTTAGCCAAGGTTCACAAGCTTAGCATAAATCGTATTAAAACATTTCTTAGAATTTCTTTAAAATATCATAATTGCATTCTTGTGGGAAAAGCATTTCAAAACATGACTCAGGGAGTCTCCTGTAAAACAGCACAATCATGATTGCATTCTTGTGGGAAAAGCATTTCAAAACATGACTCAGGGAGTCACCTGTAAAACAGCACAATCTAGTGTCTATCTTCACACCAGACTGATTCCTGGGATGTCAGGACTGTCTTATGAACAAAGACTGCATAGACTCGGTTTATACTCTCTAGAATTTAGGAGATTGAGAGGGGATCTTATAGAAACTTACAAAATTCTTAAGGGGTTGGACAGGCTAGATGCAGGAAGATTGTTCCCGATGTTGGGGAGGTCCAGGACAAGGGGTCACAGCTTAAGGATAAGGGGGAAATCCTTTAGGACCGAGATGAGAAGGACTTTTTTCACACAGAGAGTGGTGGGTCTCTGGAACTCTCTGCCACAGAGGGTAGTTGAGGCCAGTTCATTGGCTATATTTAAGAGGGAGTTAGATGTGGCCCTTGTGGCTAAGGGGGTCAGAGGGTATGGAGAGATGGCAGGTACGGGATACTGAGTTGGATGATCAGCCATGATCATATTGAATGGCGGTGCAGGCACGAAGGGCCGAATGGCCTACTCCTGCACCTATTTTCTATGTTTCTATGTTTCTATGTTTACTGCCAACTCCTCAGTATATCTCCACTGTTTCTATGCCCCTATTCTAGTTTCAATGAAGAATTGCAGGTCATGTTGCAGTTATATAAGATGTTAGTGAGGCCTCATTTAGTGTAATGTGTTCAGGTCCAGGCACCGTGTTATAGGAAAGATGTTGTCAAGCTGGAAAGAGTGCAGAGATGATTTACAAGGATGTCGCTGGGATTTGAGGGCCTGAGCTACAGGGAGAGGTTGAGCAGGCTAGGACTCTATTCATTGGAGGGAAGGAGGATGAGGGATAATCCTATAGAGATGAATACAATAATAAGAAGATATATCATGGAAACGCACAGACTCTCTTGCTCAGATTAGGGGAATTGAGAACAAGAGGACATAGGTTTAAGGTGTGGGAAATGATTTAATAGGAATCTGAGGGGAAACTTTTTCACACAAAGGGTGGTGTGCGTATGGAACGAGATGCCGGATGCCTGTAAAAGCAGATACTATTACAACATTTAAGAACATTTAGATAGGTACATGGATAGGACAGGTTTAGAAGGATATGGGCCAAATCCAGCAGGTGGGACTAGTGTAGATGGGTCATGTGGTTCGGTGTGGGCAAGATGGGCCAAAGGGCCTATTTCCATACAGTATGACTCTATGACTATGACACTAATTCAAGGAACTTCGGGAAATCTGGGCATCCTGATACCATCAGTGTTCCAACATAAATGTTGAGCACTTTGAAGAAGAAAACCTCAGAGGGTTAGTCACACCCAGCTTGTATGCACAGAATTAAAAAGAATGATTTGGTTTCTGATACACTTGCACTTTAACCAATTCCAAGGGTAAGTTTGCTCCCCACTGTCCCTATTGATAAATCACCAGGACCGTCTCAATGCATTTCTCTCAGCACTCTGCATGCCATGAATGACAAGTATCTGCAGTAATGTTTAAATACAGGGAAATGTCTCAAAGCATTAGCAGCTCATTGGAAAGTATTTTCAAAACAAGATTAAAATAAGTTTTTAATATTTACATTAAAATTTTAGTTTCTTATTTTACTCACACTCTACCTTTGAAACCAATAACTAAAGGAGGAATATGGTGAAAGGAGTCAGGCAGCACGGTGGCACAACAATAGAGCTACTTCCTTACAACACCAGGGACCCAGGTTTGGTCCTGACTATGGGTGCTGTCTGTACAGAATCTTTACGTGCTACCCGTGACCTCTGTGGGTTTTCTCCAGGTGCTCCCATACTACAAAGACGTACAGGTTTGTAGGTTAATTGGCTTGGCATAACAGTAAATTGTATCTCGTGTGTGTCGAATAGTGTTAGTGTGCAGGATTTGCTGGTTGGTGTGGACTCAGAAGGTCAAAGGGCCTGTCACTGGGCTGTATCTCTAAACTAAACTAAAATATCATACAGCTTTTTATCACTATACCTTCCTGTGATGCTACTTTCAGGGAACTATGAACTTGAACCCCACGATCCATCTAATGCACAAAATTGTCCTGCTATCAACTGTATACTTTCAGCTTTTACCTTTGACCTCCCAATATGCAACATCTCATACTTGCCCAGATGAAACTCCATCTTCCATTTTTCCACCCATATCTCTAAATGATCTATATCCTGGTGTCGCCTTTGACAGCCTTCTTCATTGTCTGCAGCTCCATTTTATTGTGTTGTCTACAACATTACTAACCAAGTCATCTATGTTCTCGTCCAAGTCGTATCACAAACAATAGAGGGCCCAGCACTGATCCCTGTGGTACACCACTGTTCACAAACCTCATGCCAGAATAACACCTTTCCATCATTACCCTCTGTTATCTATGGGTAAACCGGTTCACAATCCAAACCACCAAGTCAACATGTATCCCATGCATTTTGATCTTCTGGATCAGCTTACAATGTGCTTGGTTTCAAATACGACGAATAATCATAGTTCAGACTGTTCATTTAAAGCTATCTAAATACAACTTAAAATATATAGCTGATGTGATATGAACCTTAATGATATCAACTATCAATTTACCAGACTGATTCCTGGGATGGCAGGACTTTCATATGAAGAAAGACTGGATAGACTCGGCTTGTACTCGCCAGAATTTAGAAGATTGAGGGGGGATGTTATAGAAACTTACAAAATTCTTAAGGGGTTGGACAGGCTAGATGCAGGAAGATTGTTCCCGATGTTGGGGAAGTCCAGAACAAGGGGGTCACAGTTTAAGGATAAGGACTGAGATGAGAAAAACATTTTTCACACAGAGAGTGGTGAATCTCTGGAATTCTCTGCCACAGAAGGTAGTTGAGGCTAGTTCATTGGCTATATTTAAGAGGGAGTTAGATGTGGCCCTTGTGACTAAAGGGGTCAGGGGGTATGGAGAGAAGGCAGGTACAGGATACTGAGTTGGATGATCAGCCATGATCATATTGAATGGCGGTGCAGGCTCGAAGGGCCGAATGGCCTACTCCGGCACCTATTTTCTATGTTTCTGTTTCATGCTTCTCCACAACAAGATGTTGGTCTTTCCTTCTAACAGCATGTCCTCTTGCGGTTATGTTCCATTTTGTTGGAAGTACCAGATACTTATGATTTCCTTGGCTGCAGAAACAAGATCAGCCACCAAGCATTGCATTCTTAAGTGCACAATTGTTCCTATCCTAAGTAGTTTTGTGTGACTCATGGTAGATTGACAGATGGTAGCATTTATACTTGCTGCGACCAAGAACAATAAATCGTTGGCTGCAGAGTAGCACTGTCAGTCATTTGCACATGTCTGTCAGAGCTGTCACTATATCAACCTCCACAGGCCTGTTTTTGCTTTGTTCAGCATACTAACTATTCAATAACCCACTAAAGGCAATAGCTTTACAGTTCCTGGCCATCCATTTCTTCTCTTTCTTTCTCGCAGCACAATCTGCCTCTTTAGTGAAGGAACATTTTCCATTTACATTACTTAATAATTTTCATCTCTTTTCCTGTTCGCCACAGTCTGTTTCACATGCAAGCATTCAGATCAATCTTTGAATTTAGTAATAACATAATCCAGGACGAGTCTGACCCTGGTCATTCCCTCTTCTCCCCTCTCCCATCAGGCAAGAGGTACAGAATTGTGAAAACACATATCTCCAGATTCAGGGACGGATTCCTCCCAGCTGTTATCACCAACTAGAGAGTGGACCTATCATCTACCTCATTGTAGATCCTCGGGCTCTCTTGTAAAGAACTTTACTGGACTTTATCTTGCACTAAACAGCATTCCTTTTATTCTGTATCTGTACATTGTGATGGCTTGATTGGAATCATGTATAGTCTTTTCATTGACTGTATAGCAAGCAACAAAAAAGATTTTCACTGTAGGAAGGAACTGCAGATGCTGGTTTAAACCAAAGACAGACACAAAATGTGGAGTAAATCAGCGGGACAGGCAGCATCTCCGGAGAGAAGAAATTGAAACGTTACCCATTCCTTCTCTTCAGTGATGCTGGCTGTTCCACTGAGCTTCACCAACATTTTGTGTCTATCATAGGTTTTCACTGCACCTCTGTACACGGAGCAATAATAAATTAAACTAAACTTGCCTTTCCTCCCAAGTCTGATCAGGACAGATCATTAAATACATATTGTATACATATGTATACATTGTATACATTGTATATATATACATATTGTATACATATGTATACATTATATACATTGTATATATGTATACATATGTATACACATTGTATACATATACATATTGTATACAGAAGCATAAACACTGCAAACCCACTAATGTCGAGCTGCCAGAATGGGAAATCACAATGATAGAAATACACTAGCAGATGTGGAGTTAATAGGAGATCCTGCACCAACTTGCATTTATGCGTTGCTTTGAAGTAGAAATATTTTCCAAGACCATGGTCGAATAAATAGATAAAAGTGGCCAAATGCTTGATTAAAATAATGAGTTTTAAGATGATTTGAAAGGAGAAGAACAAAAGTGGAATATGGAGTTATGGAGATCTTTTAAGTGATAATTTAAAAAAATTGGGACATTGAGGCAGAAGATAAAGTTGTCAATGGTGTAGTAAAAGGAAATGAGAGATCAGACCTGCATGAATAGAGAAAGAGCTTTGCAGGGTGGAGAGGTCTACACTGATAGTGTAGGGTGACCAGGAAGCATAATAGTGTGTTTCAAATTGGGATATTGAGAACTAATACATGCAGCAGGAACAAATATCATGAGTTAAGCAAACTAATTCCTTTCACAGATGCTGCCTGACCCACTTTGCTGCCTGACCCACCCAGGACCCAAATCCTGCAGCACTTTGTGTTTTATTTTACTTAACGAGATTGATGGTTTAGTGGTAGGTAAACTAAAGTCTTGAGAGGAAGAAAAGATGCCCAGGAAAACAATCAAGTCTGCCAGTCGTAAATATTTTTGTAGAAACAAAGAAGGGTCCTGGCTTGAATCGTCATCTGTCCTTTTGCCCCAGAGATGTTGCCCGAGCGGCCGAGTTGCTCCAGCACTTTGTGTCTCTATCTCTAGTCGCAAATAGTCGTTTGGGCTTCAGTAGCAGATGGGCGAAGTAGCAGGCGATATGAAAGGAGGCAGTCTTTGTGCTGGAAAAAATATGAACCTTCTTTCCACATTACATAAGGTGCAGGCATTGTGAAAGCCAACTTCATCCTTTGCAGTAACAAAGGAAAATGATCAATTGATCATATGGAAATTTTGGTTGGAGCTAAAATCAGTGACTTCCAACCTTTTAAATGAAAGATCAACTTATCCAAAGTCCTGTGCAAGTCTGACATTGAATGAGGTCCCGACTTATCTCTATACATAGCTGATGAAATGAAGGTTACCTCCATCTAATCTCTTTTTCTAATACATTATGCACCAGTTAATGGAGATGTTACTCAGCAACCAATTCAATTTCCATTTAAAATAGTTGCTTAATAGGAACAATTAGATAAAGACACTTTGTTTGTCAGTCTGGTATTTGGTTTTACAAGGCTTTCCTTCGCTCAAACACTGTTTTTTTTCTTTTATAAACTTGTCAATTACTTTTTTGTTTTAATATATCCTGTAGTCACATTGTTTAACTACTTATTTAACTACAAATTATAGATCCATGGAGCCATTGGGCCATAGAGTAAGGAAAGAAGTGTTTCAGCCCATCAGGTCCATGCCAGCTATCAAGCGCCCATTTACATTAACCTTACACTAATCCCATTTTAATTTCCTGCTGCTTGAAATGACCAAATCTGTGAGAAGGATACATGAAATGAAGGGAATGTTTCAGAATCCTTCATTAAAGAGATAATTACGAAAAGGTCTCGATGAAGAGAAAATAATTAGAAATAGATTACATAGACTTTAAAACGATCGAGATAAAGTGAAAATAATTAGCAATAAACTACACTGCCCTTAAAAAGGAAGATCCTGACTGATACATACCTTTGAGGTACTGTATATCATCATTTATTCTGATGACCAAATGAAGTTGCAAGAGGACCATTGATAAGATGAATTCTATAAAAGTGCTTGACATTGTGAGCAAATGTGAGTTGGTAATATTAATTAAGAAGTAATAATTAAGCATGAAGAAGGGGAAAGCTGGGTGATCCTGACCTCTCCCTCCTAGCTCTCCTTGTGCTGCTTGTGATTTTGCTTTCTCACCTTACTACCCAATGCTGATGGATAACCTCAACAATCCTTTGTTCCCTCAATACACCTGCACCATCCCATTACACCCATTTAGGTGCACACCAAAGTGGTCTGAGATCCATCCTTGAAATAAAAGACAACACACTTATGTACATTAGTTTTATTAAAAGGAATACTGGATTTTATGCTAGGGTACACGGCAGTGAATGTATGCAGACCTCAATAAGTGCCTGTGCAAAAGATTTTGAGGAAATAGCTATGCACTAACATTGACTCCACGAGTTCTAGCTCTAGCAGCGTTTAGTTTAGATTAGTTCAGAGATACAGTGCAGAAACAGGACCTTCAGCCCACCTAGTCTGTGCCGACCAGTGACCCCGCACACTAATGGGCCTGTCCCACTTGGGCCATTTTTCAGGCGACTGCCAAGTTGTAGCAGGTCACTGAAAAACCGGCGACTGGAACGGCCACTGTCAGAGTGGAACACACTCACAACTACACACATTGCTTCCTTCACCAGCCAGTTATGCAGGCGGGGGGACAGGGGAAGCAGAGGGAGCACTGTCTGTGTGAAATTCACACGGTGCAAAGCCAATGTGATACAGACACACATCACGATGAACAGGATGGTTGGCGCTGCAATTAAGACGGCACAAGCACAGTGTACTGGAAGGGTCACTTTTAATACGTAAGGGGGGGAGAAGGGGGGAGACAGGGTGTGGAGAAGTAATGGATCCAACCATTAACATTACCGGTTGGTTATCCTTGGTTCTGAAAACTTCTGTTTACGATTTTTTTCCCAATGAGCCAATGAAATTCACCGGTCAGCGAGAACCTATGAGATCCTGATGTCCTGGCGACCCATTACCATTGCACCTATATCACGAGAATTCTCACTACTCTTCGTGGCGCCAAATTCTGGTCGCATGTTGAAAAATTAGCGGTGCCAGAATGAAGCCGTGACTAGTTAAGGGAATGAGGGAACTACTCACCACCATGCAAGCGACGCCCCGGCAACCTCCGGCGACCTTGTGGCGACCTCATAGTCTCCTATAGTCGCCTAAAAGGTCGCGTAGGTCCCATAATGTTTTCCACACACACCAGGGACAATTTACAATTATACCAAGCCAATTAACCTACAAACCTGTATGTCTTTGGAGTGTGGGAGGAAACCGGTGATCCCGGAGAAAACCCATGTATGTCACAGGGAGAACGTACAAACTCTGTACAGGCAAGCATCCGTAGTCAGGATCGAACCTGGGTTTCTGGCACTGTTAAGGGCCTGTCCCACCAGCATGCAACTCTACGCGATGAACGCGATCAAACCGGCAGCGGGGGCCGCGCGGAGGTCGGGTGATCCCCTGTACAGGGCCGTTCCCACCAGCATGCGCCTGCATGCGGCAAGCGCAACCAAACCGGCAGCAGGGGCCGCGCGGAGGTTGGGTGAGTGGCGCAACGCGGCGCAAAGAGAGGCGAACTTGAAGCAAGTCCAAGGTAAGTTTGCCAGGACTTAGAGGGGCACACAGAGAGGGGCACCGAGACACACACACATACAGGGCCACGGAGCCACACACATAGAGGGTCACGGAGGCACTTACAAATAGGTTCACGGAAGCACGATGTCCGGGTGGTGTGTAAATGTCGAAGCGACTGCGAGCCGACAAGCCGTTGCCGCGCGGGATTTTTGGACATAGTCGGTTTTTCGGAGCCCCGCGCGGTGTCGGGACGAACTCGGGACGAACTCCGCACAATTCCGCGCGGCTCCGGTGATCGAAGTGCGACCGGCCCCGCGACGCCGGACGGCTCAAGCGACCACATTAGGTCGCGCTACTCGCATAGAGTTGCATGCTGATGGGACAGGCCCTTAAGGCAGCAACTCGATCACTGCGCCACCGTGACACCCTACTTCTGGAGTTGTCAATGAAGTTGGTCTGTCGCTTGTACTGTGGAGAAGAAATGCTGATTCACTTGTACTATACTGCACTGTATTGTATGATTATAGTACTGTGACATGTACTGTATGATTAGCTTGTACTACAGAGAACAAACACTTATTGGAATCCACATATCCATCCACTGTCTCAAGAGGTTGCAGGAACTTCTTTGAAACTCTGGTTTTGCTGTGGGATTTGATGTAGCCCTATTCCACTATCTTTTGACCACCTTTTAAATGATGAGAAAGTTGTACTCCATGCTTCCAGTGGTTCGTCTGGAGCAGGGTGGAATTGTAACAGTAGAAGATCATCTTTCAGGTTATCTATCATGTCATTTTTTTAGCTATGTTGTGACATGTCGGGATTGATAACACAACATGGATTCTGTTGCTTGTACATCATCACCTTTCACAAATTGCAGAAGTAATTTAGTGTTCGTCTGTTGGAGAATGATTGTATCGAGATGATGAATCAGGCTGCAACCACATTCCAAAAAACGAACAAAATATTTTTGTGGGTTGACTTTATTGGCAAGTGGTATGAGGCTCCCTATAGTACATGAACATGGATAACAGAGTTACTCTTGCCTGAGGAAGATGACTTCAATTACTACGGGTAATAACAGTGTTGGAGCTCTCTCGTGCTTGCCTGATCATCTGTAAGAAACAACGGAGCAATGTTTCACAGAACACACTGCAAAAACGCCCTCGTCGGAGGAGAGAATATTAGTTAAGTTTAAGATAGACGTTTCTGGTTGAAACCCTTCTTCAGACTGATGGTTAAGTTTAGTTTTGTTTAGAGATACGGCACCGAAACTGGCCATTCGGCCCACCGAGTCCATGCTAACCAGAGATCCCCGCACACTCCAGCAACCATATTTCTTGAAAGAGGTGGATACTTCAGATATCCTGAAATTGATGTGGCGGAGACGGAGAAACCAAGAGGAAGGCAGACAAGATGTAAAAGCAATCTCTATACTTTTGAGATAAACTGGGGGATTGAGTTTAGTTTATTGTCACGTTTACCGAGGTACGGCGAAAAGCTTTTGTTGCATGCTTACCACTCAGTGGAAAGAAAATACATGATTGAGAAACCCCTTAGATATGAAACAAGCATCAGTCGAATAAGTCTTGAAGATGGAATACAATGCACGCTGGTTCCAGGGCATTTAATGGCACTGAACAGGGACGAATTTCTCGGTGTTAGTGTCATAGAGTCATAGCGTCATAGTGTGAAACAGTGCGGAAACAGGACCTTTGGCCCAACTTGCTCACACCGTTCAACATGTCCCAGCTACCCTAGTCCCACTTGCCCGCATTTGGTCCATATTCCTTCAAACCTGTCCTATCCAAGTACCTGTCTAACTGTTTCTTAAATGTTGTGATAGTCCCTGCCTCAACTACCTCCTCTGGCAACTTGTTCCATACATCCACCACCCTTTGTGTGAGAGCGTTACCGCTCAGATTCCTATTAAATTTTTTCCCCTTCACCTTAAACCTATGTCATCTGGTCCTCGATTCACCTATTCTGAGCAAGAGACTCTGTGCATCTACCCGATCTATTCCTCTCATGACCTTATACACCTCTATTAGATCACCTCTCATCCTCCAGCTCACCAAGGAATAGTCCCAGCCTACTTAATCTCTCCCTATCTCAGACCCTATAGACCTGGCAACACCCTCGTAAATCCACCCTGTACAATTTCAAGCTTGACAACATCTTTCCTCGAACATGGTGTCCAGACCTGAACCCTTCGTCACAAGCAAAACTTGCTGCGAAAATATACAGTGGCTTCTGATTTAATGGACTGCAAGACCAACAAATATTTAATGGAAATAATTAATAGGCTTATTATTTTCAATCTAGCTTTGTCCAGTCCGAGGAATTTTATGTAGCACTCTGGAAAGAAAAACAGCACTTGAAATGGTGGCAATGCATCAGTGTGTTTCAAAATTGATGTTGCTGTAATTCTGATTAGAAACAAAAACCGATGGCAACAGCACTGCATTTTTAATGAGTTCTAATGAACAGGCTCATTAGCGTCACAAATGGCAGAGGAGTCATTATCTTTATCAGTTGCTGAACCCCATTATGCTTCTGTGGGAAATAGATAATAACTGATGTATCTGTTTGAAGTGGAGCAGCGCAGCATTTGGGAAATCAACGAAGATCCTGATGACTTCCAGCCTTTTACAGCGCATTGATTTTGTGTCAGATAGGTAAAACGAAGATAACGTATTATAGTTTCTGCAAAATACATCATTACAGACGGAACAAAATAAAAGTTGGAAATGCTAGCCAGAGCCAAATGTTTCTGTTAAATAGGGAACTGCATCACACTGAAAGAAAAAAGATTGAATTCCTCAGCCGCTGTGGTCAGTGGACAAATTCAACCTGTTACTCCTACACACTGATCTTATAGTGGCTTGGCGATTTTCCCACCAGAGTTCCTAATGGCAGTGATTATTGCTTTCTGACAATGATGCATGTTATATATAAAGATGCTGGAAGAAATCTGGTCATGAGGGTGCCAATTTATTGTTTTGTTGTGGCTGAATACAGTTGCTGCATTTCCTACTGTTTATGGATTCTCAGACTTCTATCAGAATTTGGAGGTTGTACTCTAGGATCGCCTCTGTTGTGCTGCTGCGACTAAGAATGTCATTGGGACACGTGACAATAAAACACTCCTGACTCATGACTTGACTCTTGGTCCTAATTAAGTCAATTGTTTTTTATTTTCAATTTTGTCTCCTAATTCTTATCGCAGGCTGCTGGCCCATTAATTCCATAGATTTAAAATTCCACATCCACGCGTTTCATTGCCTCCATGTTCTTAGATCGTAAGACGTAGGAGCAAAATTAGGACATTCGGCACATCGAGTCCGCCATTTGATCATGGCTGATCTATTTTTCCTTCTCAACTCCTTTCTCCTGCCTTCTCCCCGTAACTTTTGATGCTCTAACTAATCAAGAACTGATCAATCTCTCCTTTAAAAATACCCAATTATGGCCACCATAGTCATCTGTGGCGATGAATTGCCAGATTCACTAACCTCTGGCTAAAGAAATTCCTCCTGTTTTCACATTGTACTTCTAAAGTCTAAAGTAATGTCTAAACTCACTTTATATCCACTGTCTGTTTCTGGTGTTTAGATGTGGGCAATTGCCAAAATAAAACACTTAACGTTTATGAACTTTGTCTGCAGGAGTCATGCCAGCCTTTAAAAGTTCAATCAATTGCTTGTAATGTCATTCAAAGTCCAGATCAATGCTGATGATGGAGCGTCTTGGTCATTGGACCATCTAAACCAAACTGTCGTGTTACACCGTTTGGTTAAGTGATGTAGTCATAGAGTCACACAGCACATAAACAGACCCTTCAGTCCAACTTACCCATATCAACCTAGATGCCCCATCTACACTAGTCCCACCTGCCCATGTTTGGTCCATATCACTCTGAACTTTTCCTATCCGTGTACCCGTTCAAATGTCCTTTACATTTTAAATCCAACCTTCTGCATTCTCATCCAAAGCACAAACAGCAATGGGCCCAGGACTGATCACTGAGCCACATGCCCTGGTCTGAAAAACAACCTTCCCCCATGTGATTTAACCTTCCAGGGTAGTCAACCTTATCAAATGCCTTGCTGAAGTTCATATAGACAACATGTACAGCTTTGCCCTCAATAACCTTTTCGGTTACATTTATAAACAACTCAATCAGATTTGTGAGACACGATCTCTCATGTAAAAGAGCATGCTGGCTATCCCTAATCAGCCCGTCTATCCAAATGCATATACATCTACTCCATCCGAAACCCGTCCAGTAATTTGTCTACCATGGATGTTGGACTCAATGGTCTATCATTCTCAGGCTTTCCCTTGCCGCCCTTCCTAAATAGAGGCACAGCTTTAACCACCTTCCAGTCTTCTGGCACCTCACATGTGTCTAATGAAGATTCACATATCTCAGCCAGGCTGCCTGCAATTTATTCTCTAGCTTCCCACAGTGCCCATTTATACTGCTTAGGACATCCAGCACCTCCTCGACTGTAGACACAAAATGCTGGAGTAACTCAGCGGGACAGGCAGCATCTCTAGAGAGAAGGAGAGGGTGAATTTTCATAGAATCATAGAATCATAGAAAATAGGTGCAGGAGTAGGCCATTCGGCCCTTCGAGCCTGCACTGCCATTCAATATGATCATGGCTGATCATCCAACTCAGTATCCTGTACCTGCCTTCCCTCCATACCCCCTGATCCCTTTAGCCACAAGGGCCACATCTAGCTCCCTCTTAAATATAGCCAATGAACTGGCCTCAACTACCTTCTGTGGCAGAGAATTCCACAGAAGGGTCGAGACCCTTCTTCAGACTGATTTCAGGGGAGTGGGTGGTACAGAGATAGAATGTAGTTGGAGACAGTAAGACTGGTGGGAGAACTGGGTAACTTATACCACTAGGGTGTAAGCTACCTCCTCGACTGTAATACGGGCTGTCCTCAAGACACTTCCATTAACTGTCCCAATTTCCCTAGTTTTCGTGTCTTTCTCCACAGTAAAAACAGAGGAGAAATGCTCATTGAAGACCTTGCCCATCTCCTTGGCTCCACATAGAGATGACCGCTTTAGTTTCCCAGGAATCATATTTTCTCTCTAGTTACCTTCTTTCCATAATTGTATATAAAATATTTCTGGATTTTCCTTAATATTACCTGTCAGAGCTATCTCCTGCCCCCTTTTTGCCCTTCTGATTTCCTTCTTAAGTATGCTCATCAGTCCTGAAACCCCTGCAAAGATACACTTGATCCCAGCTGCCTATACCTGTCCTATTCCTCCCATACTTCTTTAGTCAAAGGGTAGTTAATCTGTGGAACTCATTGCCACAGAGGGCTGTGGAGGCCAGGTCAGTGGATGTTTTAAAGGCAGGGAGAGACAAATTCTTGATTCGAAGGGGTGTCAAGGGTTATGGGGAGAAGGCAGGAAAATGGGATTAGGTGACAGCAATCACCCATGATTGAATGGCGAAGTGGACTCGATGGAGTGGACTTTTTTTCCTGACCAAAGCATATTTTTATTTATAGTTCCAACTTCAGATGTTCTGTATATGTTTAGCCATGTTACGATGTCAAGTATGATCACTATAGCTCTCCAGCCTCCTACTTTCACAATAAATCCTGTCATAGACATATCTACTTTGTCGTGAGTTTTTCTTTATAGCCGGGGGACAGAGTCTTTCCTGTTTTTCATCTTGTAAGATTTTTCATGTGTTTTTCTGTTATTCTTAGGAATAACTGTTTCAAGCAATACATTTATTTTTAAGATGTCTTTGAGATACTGTTAAGCTCCTCACATCCTTAGTTGTAGAAACAGAATATTTTTATTCAGGCATAAAGAAATGTTACTAATCGTGTTTAATGTTATTCTTAATCCACTTTAACACACTGTCTAATTTCTAGTCTTATAAACTGCAGTACAGTAGCAGGTTTGATAAGAATTAATTTTAATGAATGATTTTCATGATCATAGCTAGAAAGGCATCGCTTTTAATATAATTAATATGTCGGTATTAACTAGCAACATCGAATGACTTAAGGAATTGATTTGCTGTTTGATTTAGGGAGTGTGTCACATCAAAAACAAAAATCTCAAACACCTTAGTTAGAAATCTAGGAGTTCTTTGACAATCCTGTTAATTAAATGTGGCGTAATTTTGCAATGAATACATTAATCTCAATCTTATCACTTGGCAAATCAGTGCGAATGAAAACTTCTAAACTTCTAACTCCATGTACATTCCACTAGTTTTACCTTAAAAATGTCACCAACATCAAGCAGGATATCACTATTATGTACATATGTTTCATTGCTCTGTGTGATCAACTTCATACCGTTTTCTCAACAGAACACAGAATATAGAACAGTGCAACATGGGAACAGGCCCTTCAGCCCACAATGTCTGTGCTGAACATGATACCAAGTTAAACCAATCTCCTCTGCCTGCATGTGATCCACAGGCCTCCATTCCTTTTATGTGACAATTTAAAAGTCCCTTAAATGCCACATTTGTATCTGCTTTCATCACCACCACTGGTAGTGCATTCCATCAACCTCTGTGTAAAAAAATATTGCCCTCTACATTTCTTTTAAACTTTCCCCCTCTGACCTAAAGGTAATGCCTTCCATCCTTTGACATTTACACCTCGGGAACAAGGTTCTGTTGTCTTCTCTATCTATGCCTCTCATAATTAGTGGCACGGTGGTGCAGCGGTAGAGCTGCTGCCTTGCAGCACAAGACACCTAGGATCAATCCTGTCCGCGGGTGCAGTCTGTACCGAGTTTGTACGTTCTTCCTGTGACTGAGTGGGTTTCCTTCTGGTTGCTCAGGTTTCCTCCCGCATTCCAAAGGCTTGCAGGTTTGTAGATTAAATGGCTTCTGTAAATTGCCCCTAGTGTGTAGATTAGAACTAGTACATGGGTGACCGTTGGTCGGCATGGACTCGGTGGGCCGAAGGGCCTGTGTCCAGGCTGCATCTCTAAAAAAAATTATATACTTTTATTAGGTCTCTCCTCAATCTCTGACGCTCTCAAGAAAACAATCCAAGTTTTCCATCCTCTCCTTCCAGGTAATACCCTCTAATCCAAGCAGCATTCTGGTAAACTTCTTCAGCACCCTCTCCAAAGCTTCCATAGCCTTCCTATAATGGGGCAACCAGAGCTGCACATAATACTCCAAATGTAACCTAACCAAAGTTACAAAACTGCAATATGTCATCCTGACTGTCGATGCCCTGACATACGAAGGCAAGTGTACCATCGGTCTTATTTACCATTCTATTTACTTGTGTTGCAACTTTCAGGGAGCTATAGACTTAGATTCCGTGATCCCACTTTCCATAAATGTTGGTAAGAGTCATGCGATTAACTACAGACTTTCCCCTTACAATCGACCCCTCAAGTGGAACACTTTACACTCATTCAGTGTAGAGTTGCTGCCTTACAGCGAATGCAGCACTGGAGACCTGGGTTCAATCCTGACTACGGGTGCTTTCTGTACGGACTTTGTACGTTCTCCCCGTGAACTGCGTGGGTTTTCTCCGAGATCTTCGGTTTCCTCTCACACTACAAAGACGTACAGGTTTGTAGGTTAATTGGCGTGGTAAATGTAAAAATTATCCCTAGTGGGTGTGGGATAGTGTTCATGTGTGGTCAGGGTGGACCCGGTGGTCAGGGTGGACCCGGTGGGCCGAAGGGCCTGTTTCCGCGCTGTATCTCTAAACTAAATAAAAAAACCTAACTTAAGTTCTATAACTTCAATGAAGTAAATAAATTCTGGTACATTTGCAAGTATGATCACGGAAGCAAGGTTATTCTGAACTGCATACTGAGTGCCACTTTACACATATTGTGTTAACGGGAGCATACATTTAATGGTAGAAAAGATGATGAATGATCTGTTGAATATGGCGGCTGCTGGAAGGTGAGGACAAGGAGAACAATATCATTATTCAGGGATGGAAATAGTTGAGAGAAATGAAATACTTCAAATTTCATTGGAGTAATTGGTAATTGAACAGTTGAGATAAATTATTGGTAGAAAAAAAGAGAAGATACATTAAAAGCCTACAAGACAGCTTGGTGTCATCATTAGAGAACTAAAGATGTCAAATCATTCAACTTTGGTAAGGGAATTTTTCTTTTGTGAGAGTCACACTGGTTTACTATTCCATCACTCCAATAGTCATTTCCATATTGTGCCTGTTTCTCATCTCCTCCCTTTACACCCATTCAAACAAACAAATGTACGCCCATTCATTCAAACATTAGCATCTTTGCAGATTACACAAAGCTGGGTGGCAGTGTGAACTGTGAGGAGGATGCTATGAGAATGCAGGGTGACTTGGACAGGTTGGGGGAGTGGGCAGATGCATGGCAGATGAAGTTTAATGCAGATAAATGTGAGGTTATCCACTTTGGTAGCAAAAACAAGAAGGCAGATTACCATCCAAATGGCGTCAAATTGGGAAAAGGGGAAGTACAACAGGATCTTGGGGTCCTTGTACATCAGTCTATGAAAGTAAGCATGCAGGTACAGCCGGCAGTGAAGAAAGCGAATGGTATGTTGGCCTTTATAACAAGAGGAATTGAATATAGGAGCAAGAGGTCCTTCTGCAGTTGTACAGAGCCCTAATGAGACCACACCTGGAGTATTATCTGCAGTTCTGGTCCCCTAATTTGAGGAAGGACATTCTTGCTATTGAGGGAGTGCAGCGTAGGTTTACAAGGTTAATTCCCGGGATGGCGGGACTGTCATATGCTGAGAGAATGGAGCTGCTGGGCTTTAGAAGGATGGAGTTTGGTAGAACGAGAGGGGATCTCATTGAAACATATAAGATTGTTAAGGGCTTGGACACGCTAGAGGCAGGAAACATGTTCCCGATGTTGGGGCAGTCCAGAACCAGGGGCCACAGTTTGAGAATAAGGAGTAAGCCATTTAGAATGGAGATGAAGAAACACTTTTTCTCACAGAGAGTGGCGAGTCTGTGGAATTATCTGCCTCAGAGGGCGGTGGAGGCAGGTTCTCTGGATGCTTTCAAGAGAGAGCTGGATAGGTCTCTTAAAAATAGCGGAGTCAGGGGATATGGGGAGAAGGCAGGAACGGGGTACTGATTGGGGATGATCAGCCATGATCACATTGAATGGCGGTGCTGGCTCGAAGGGTCAAAGGGCCTACTCCTGCACCTATTCTCTATTGTCTGTTGTTTATTAAATGCTCTTTCCAGGAAGAACTTGTGCATGTTTCAGTTTTGATGTAAGTATTGTAAATTCACAATACACTCCCAAATGGAAGACCAGATAAAGACTGAATGCACTTTGCTGATCACTGAAGAAACACGAAATGCTGGAGTAACTCAGTGGGACAGGCAGAATCTCTGGATAGGAGCAAATGAGTGACGTTTCGGTTTGTGACCCTTCACCTCTGTTCATTCTGCCAGTGTGAAATTGACCTGCTGTTTAGTTTAGTGTAGTTTGGAGATAGGCCTTCGGCCCACCGAGTCCACGCCAACCAGCGATCTCCACACACTAGCACTATTCTACACACTAAGGACAAGTTACAACTTTAACATTAATTAACCTACAAACCCGCATGTATTTCAAGGTTTCAAGGTCAGTTTATTGTCACATGTGCCAATTAAGGTGCAGTGAAACTTGAGTTACCATACAGCCATAATAAGTGAAAAGCAACAAGACACACATCCACATAAAAGTGAACATAAACATCCATCACAGTGGACTCCACATTCCTCACTGTCATGGAAGGCAATAAAGATCAATCTTCTTCCTCTTGTGTAGGAGGAAACTGTAGCTCCCAGAGAAAATCCATGCAGTCACAGGGAGAACATACAAACCCCGTACAGACAGCACTCATAGTCAGTCAGGATTGAACCTGGGTCTCTGATGCTGTAAGTCAGTAACTCTACCACTGTGCCACTGTGCCGCCCTTCTGTCATTGTCGATGTCATGTCATTGGTATGTCATGTTATGTCATTGCCATGCTGCTTATGTCATTTTCATTTCTCAACCCACTCCTACATCTTTGTTCTTAATCTCAAAAGAATCTTAAGGAGAAGGACCTCTTCATCCATTAAATAATTTACAATCTTTAAGATTCTTTCAGATGACATGAAGCTGGGGGGCTGCAAGGTGACTTGGATAAGTTGGGTGAGTGGGCAAATGCATGGCAGATGCAGTATAATGTGGATAAATGTGATGTTATCCACTTTGGTGGCAAAAACAGGAAAGTAGACTATTATCTGAATGGTGGCCGATTAGGAAAAGGGGAGATGCAACGAGACCTGGGAGTCATGGTACACCAGTCATTGAAAGTAGGCATGCAGGTGCAGCAGGCAGTGAAGAAAGTGAATGGTATGTTAGCATTCATAGCAAAAGGATTTGAGTATAGGAGCAGGGAGGTCTACTGCAGTTGTATAGGGTTTTGGTGAGACCACATCTGGAGTATTGCGTACAGTTTTGGTCTCCTAATCTGAGGAAATACATTCTTGCCATAGAGGGAATACAGAGAAGGTTCACCAGACTGATTCCTGGGATGGCAGGACTTCCATATGAAGAAAGACTGGATAGACTCGGCTTGTACTCGCTGGAATTTAGAAGATTGAGGGGGGATCTTATAGAAACTTACAAAAATCTTAAGCAGTTGGACAGGCTGGATACAGGAAGAATATTTCCGATGTTGGGGAAGTCCTGAACAAGGGGTCACGGTCTAAGGATAAGGGGGAAGTCTTTTTGGAGCGAGATGAGAAAATCATTTTTCACACAGAGAGTGGTGAATCTGTGGAATTCTCTGCCACAGAAGGTAGTTGAGGTCAGTTCATTGGCTATATTTAAGAGGGAGTTATATGTGGCCCTTGTGGCTAAAGGGATCAGGGGGTATGGAGAGAAGGCAGGTACAGGAATCTGAGTTGGATGATCAGCCATGATCATATTGAATGGCTGTGCAGGCTCGAAGGGCTGAATGGCCGACTCCTGCACCTATTTTCTATGTTTCTATGTTTTTATTCAATCATTTCATATCATGGGCATTTTACTTTGACAGAAAATACAGGTAACAATTCTGCTGTACATTGAAGCATTCCCGCAAGCTACACTTTCTTCAACTATTCCCTTGGTTTTTTCCTCGTCACCAATCCTAACCCTTCCTGTGACTGTCCATCATTTTCCCTGCCTCCGTAATTGTTGTACTTCAAATATTCTCCTAACCTATTTCACCCCATGTAGTTTAGTTTATTTAGTTTAATGATACAGTGCGGAAACAGGCCCATTGTACTACTGAGTCCTCACCAACCAGCGATCCCCACTCTTAATACCACCCTGCACACACTAGGGACAACTTTACATTCATACAAGCCAATTAACCTGCAAACCTGTGCGTCTTTGGAGTGTGGGAGGAAACCGAAGTTCTCGGAGAAAACACATGCTTGTCTCAGGGAGAACGTACAAACTTCATACAGACAAGCACCCATAGTCAGGATTGAACCCGGCTCTGTGGCACTGTAAGGCAGTAGCTTTACCGGTACGCCTTCGTGCCACCCCTAGTATATAGTTGCATCTCAAACCACATATGCCACAGAATTTATATTTGTATTTCATAAGCCTAGTGTCCACAGTATTTGTTTAAGCCTTAAGCATAAAGATCACTGACTGAACTGTACAACAATAGTTGTTTAATTAATGTATTTGCTTAATAAATGTATTTGTTTAATAAATGTATTTGCGAAAAGTACAGTATTTGTGTAACAGACTATAATGTACTGAAGGCATTCATTCAGGAATTTGAAATGCATCTCTAGCCTAACAAATGTTCTCCCAATTAACTACAAGCAGAATTCTTCAGCTGAATATATGACTTCCCATTAGGTGTCTTTGGATTGGAGATGAGAGGCATCAACCAAGAATCACTCATCGGCTGCTTCTGTAAGATTCAGATGTACTGTCAAGGGGACAGATCCAAAATTAATTAGAGTTAGAAGGTCAATGAATGATCAATTAACATATGTACGAAGGCAGTCGCAAATTAACCATGATCACTGAATGGAACCCATTTATGCTGCAAAAACAGCTGAAGAAACAAATGCTTTTATATTTATGGATGCTTGGGAAACCAGCAATATTTTGAACAGAAGATAGACACTAAAAGCTGGCGTAACTCAGCGGGACATGCAGCATCTCTGGAGAGAAGGAATGGGTGACGTTTTGGGTCGAGACCCTTCTTCAGACTGGTCAGGGGTAAGGGAAACGAGAATATAGACAATGATGTGGAGAGATAAAGAATAATGAAGATATGCAAAAAAAGTAACTATGATGAAGGAAACGGGCAATTGTTGGCTGTTTGTAGGGTGAAAATGAGAAACTTGTGCAACTTAGGTGGGGGAGGGATAGAGTGAGAGGGAATGCCGGGGCTAACTGAAGGGAGAGAAATCAATATTCGTACCACTAGGCTGTAAGCTGCCCAAGCAAAATATGAGATGCTGTTCCTCCAATTTGCGTTTAGCTTCACTCTGACAATGGAGGAGAACTAGGACGGACAGGTCAGTGTGGGAATGGGAAGGAGAATTAAAGTGTCCGGCAACTGGAAGATCAGGTAGGTTCAGGCGGGCTGAGAGAATGTGCCGCGAAACGATCACCCAATATTTTGAACATATGAATTAGGAGCAGCAGTCGGCCAATCAGCCATTGAACACACTCCACCAATTAATGAAATTATGGTTGGTCTGACTGTAATCACAATTTCACATTCCTCGCGACCTCAACCTTTCACTCTTTGCTTATCATTAGAGCCAGGATGTGTAGGCACTAAAAAACTCTGAAATAGGCAGGCAAAAAGTCATAATAAAATTACAAAAATGCCAAGAAAAAGGCATGTATTGACAAAAAAGGGCATAAAAAGGCATTTATTTCCGTCACCAAAATATGGTTAAAAATGATAATATAAAGGTATACTACATTAAATGACCACAGTTGCCTGGTTGCACCTAATTACTAGCATTTGTTTTCAAATTATCTGGTGTTAAACTCTGCTGTCTGTCAGACAGGATATGTTTTAGTTGTGAAAATTTTATTTCTACCTCAGCTGAGGTCACTGGTGCATACCCGAAACAAGCTACAGACTCTATATTCATGTTGATATCTTGTGGATTACAACTACCTTTGAGAACTTTAGCTATGGTTTCTATTTGCAGCATAATCTCTAATTTTCTGCACAACAATGTTGAAGTTGCTGTCAACATAATTTTTTGGTAATGATGACTCGCTAGGCATATGTTCCTCTGTGTATTTCTCTAAAAAAACCTCTGAGAGATTTGTTTTCCAATTTCCACAGTAGAATTCCAGCATCAATGAATGCCTTGCACAGATCACTAGAAAACTCAGATGTGTGACTGGAGCCAGCAGTAAATGTAGTGAGGCAACAAGCTAGGGTATTTTGCTTGGGTTGTTTACCTCCAGCGGTATCAACATTGACTTCTCTAATTTTAGATAGCCCTTGTCTTCTCCCTCCTCCCCTTCCCAGCTCTCCTTCTAGTCCTACTGTCTCCGCCTCTTCCTTTCTTTATCCCATCCCCCCCACATCAGTCTGAAGAAGGGTCTCGACACAAATCGTCACCTAATCCTTCTCTCCATAGATGCTGCATCACCCACTGAATTTCTCCAGCAATTTTTGTCTACCTGCGACTATTCCAGCATCTGAAGTACTTTCTTAAATTGATGTTGGAGAAGATTGAACCAGCGGGCAGCAGCACGAACAAATGAATGACCGACGGTGGCGCCCCCGGTTCCGCCGTGGTGGTGGAAGTTTTTTTGTATGTTATTAATATACATTAATATTAATGTGTTAACGTAGACAACGTCATTGTAATCACGGTATAACTAGAGAAAAGAACATGACCTTTTAGCTAAACGGGAAAAAAAGGCCAATTTAGGCACTCGATCGTGAAAAGGGCATTATCCTTGTGAAATCATCATAAAAGCAGGAAAAGGCACTTATGGCATTTATGACAACATCCTGGCTCTACTTATCATAAACCTATCTACCCCTGCCTTAAAAATATTCAACGTTTCCACTTCCAGTGCCCTTTGAAGAAAACTTTCAAAGATTTGCATAATTTTCAGAGGAAAATATTGTCTTTATTTGTTTTTAAATAATTGATCCTTCCTTTTTAAAATGTATATATCTTGCTTCTCAATACACAAACGTCACCACAAAACTAATAGATCTTCAACCTAAATGTAGCTGTTGCTTCAATTCTATTACATGTTTAGGAAGGAACTGCAGACCAACCATGCTGGTTTAAACCAGCATGGTTTAAACCAGCAGAAGACAGACACAAAAGGCTGGAGTAACTGAGCGGGTCAGGCAACATCTCTGGAGAAAAGGAATAGGCGATGTTTCGGGTTGAGACCCTTCTTCAGACTGAGCGTCAGGGGAAAGAAAAAGAGAGATATAGATGGTGTTACGGAGAGGTATAGAACAAATGAATGAACGATATGCAAAAAAAGTTATGTTACGATAGAACTTTATTTATCCCAGGAGAGAAATTGACCTGCCAACGGTC
The DNA here is from genome assembly GCA_963514005.1 of Raja brachyura. Next base: position 17,978,184 of record OY740792.1, on the reverse strand, counting down.
ATAAAACACAACAAGATACACAAAACATGAAATTAAAGTGACGAGTGGAAAGGATTGGGGATGTGCAAAGATTGGGTAGGGGAATTGAAGTCTGTCTACCCCATGATAGAAGGGGAAAGAGTTGTACAGTTTGATAGCCACAGGGAAAAAGGATCTCCTGTGGCGTTCTGTACTGCATCTTGGTGGAACCAGTCTGTTGCTGAAGGTACTCCTCAGGTTGACCAGCATGTCATAGAGGGAGTGAGCTGTATTGTCCTAGATGCTCTGCAGTTTGAGGAGCATCCTCCTCTCCAAGACCACCTCCCATGAATCCAACTCCACCCCCAGGACAGAGCCAGCTTTCCTGATGAGCTTGTTAACCCTGTTGGCATCTGCGATCTTTGCCCTGCTGCCCCAGCACATGACAGCAAAAAAGATGGCACTGACCACCTCCGACTGGTAGAACATCTGCAGCATCTGCAGACGTTGAAGGATCGGATCCTTCTCAAAAAGTACAGCTGGCTCTGCCGCTTCTTGTACAGGGCCTCAGCGTTCCAATACCGGTCCAGTTTACTGTCCAGGTACACTCCAAAGTACTCGTACTGAAGGAAACAGGCCATGTTATATAACAGGAATATATGTTATTTGTTTCTTGTAAATCAATTAAAAGGATCCTGGTAATGAACAGAGAATAATATCAAACTGAAAGGTCAGAGTTAGAGCATCATGCAGCATGGAAACAAGGTCAACAGCCCGCTGTATCCATGCCAACCTGTGGGGACTCATTCATATTAATCCCATCTCCCAGAACGTGGCCCATGGCTTTCTATGCTGTGGTGATTTAAGTGCTCTAAGTCATCTAGGTTTATTTACCTCTAATCTGGGGAACATTTCCTTGCAGTCCATCTCTCTACATCCCTCATGATTTCATTTACCTTAATCATGTCTCTTAATCTCCACTCCAGTTAAAACACCCCTAACTTCTCCTGTCTCTCCTCGGAACTGAAATGCTCCATGCCAGGCAAAATCCTGGTGAATTTCCTTTGCACCATTTCCAGTGCAATTACATAATTCCTATCGCGTGATGACCAGAACTGTATGCAGTACTCTGCATGAGATATGGCAAATGTTTTATAAAGTTGGAGCTTAAACCCCCTCCCACCCCCCATCCCCTGCTCTTGTATTCAATTCCTAGAGTAATGAAGGCAAGCATCCCAATATGTCTTCTAAAACATGCTGCTACTTTCCAAAGAATCATTGGACTTGTATAGTGAGACGTCCCTGTACCTCACCGCTCCCTAAGACCCTACCATTCATGGTACATGTCCTGATAATAATATTCTGAAAATATATCATCATCACTTTATCAGGATTAAACTCCATTTGCCATTGCTCAGCCAATTTCACCAACTCATAAATATCACCCTATAGCCTGATACTATCAACAGCAATATTTATGTTGTCTTCAAACTGACTGATCAAGCCTCTGGTACTGTTTATGAAATTATTTTGAAATGTTCTCACTATTATTACTTACTTTATCCACTTCAGAATTATTTAATTGGTCGTAAAGCAATCTTGGATCTGCTAAGGTTGTGGAGGCCGCTAATCTAAATCCTAGAAGTTCCTCCCCTGTTGCACCTTGAGAATACTTTCTCCAGAAATTCTTCAATTGTTCCAAAGTGATGGGTTGCCATCTTCTTGAAGATAATTGGACTGTGGAATAAGTGGGGGGGGGGGGGGGGGGGGGAGGCTTGTTGGTAGCACCAAGATCCAGAAAAATGAATAAATAAACCGATAGATTATTAGTATGTTATTAGTAAAGCCAGGATTTGGCCATAAATGCCTTGTGCCTTTTCATGCCTTTTTTGATGATTTCACAAGGATAATGCCTTTTTCACAATCGAGTGCTTAAATTGGCCTTTTTTTCCCCGTTTAGCTAAAAGGTCATGTTCTTTTCTCTAGTTATACCGTGATTACAATGATGTTTTCTATGTTAACACGTTAATATTAATGTTATTATTAACGTGTTAACATAGTATAACTTACAAGAAAACTTCCACCACCGGGGCGACCTTTGAATATACTTATGAATAGAATGCTTAAGAAAGAACTGCGAAAAATCGAAGGTAGGCAAAAAATGCTGGAGGAACTCAACGGGTAAGGCAGCATCTATGGAGAGAAGGAATAGGCGATGTTTCAGGTTAAAACCCTTCTTCAGACTGATGTGGGGGGCGGGAAAAAGAAGGGAAGAGGTGGAGACACTAGTAATAGAAGGAGAGCTGGGGAGGGGGAAGAGGGATCTAAGGGCTCTCTAAAATTAGAGAAGTCAATGTTGATACCGCTGGGGTGTAGACTACCCAAGTGAATTACCCAAGCTTGACAGTGGTATATATACCAAGCGAGTCATCATTACGGAAAAAAGATGTTGATAACGACTTCAACATTGTTGTGCAGAAAATTAGAAATTAAGATGCACGCAACAAAATATGGGTCTCAATAGACGAGACAACCGGTGCTGGGTGGAGATATGTTGCCAATGTGGTCATCGGTACACTGAAGGCAGGTCAATCATCAAGGGAATATTTGTTGACATCGGAAGTATTGGAGAAGTCAAACAGCTCAACTATTGCTTAGTTGTTTACATCTTCACTTGCTGTACTTTGGCCAGAAGGTATTAAACACAATATCTTCTGTTTGTGACAACGTTTTATTCCCCAAAATGTTGCATTTGACATGCTTAGCTCAATGACTTCATAGAATTGCCAAGCACACACGTAGCTTGTTTCCAAATGTTGATCGCCTAGTTTCCAATGTCAAGAAAATCTTCCTCAAAGCACTTATTCTTCCTGTGCAGTTGTTTAAGTAAATGCCCCCCTAGATTCCACTACATTGTCAGCCCGTTTTGACTAGGTGGGGTACATGGCTCTCTGCTGTACTCTGTTATGCTGCAAATTTTGAAAAGATAAAAGAAATCGTCAACTGTTTTGAAGAAGAAAAATCTGCTGCAGTCAAGATCATCAGTGAAATCATGCAGAAAAAGTCCCTCCACCACGATCTTGTGTTTATTGCTTCCAATTGTGCAAACTTCCGACAATCTATAACTTCCCTAGAGAAACATGGCAAAACATTAGTGAATAACTTGCAGGTTTTCAACAAAGTAACTGACGATATTCGTAAAGTTCCTGGCAATGTCGGTAAAGACATACAAGGAAAATGCGAGAGAGTGATTTTAGCTAACAAAGATCTTGAAGAAATGCAAAACATAGCTAAAGTTCTCAAAAGTAGTTGTGATGCACAAGATATCGACATGAATATAGTCTGTAGCTTGTTTCGGGTATGCACCAGTGACCTCAACTGAGGTAGAAAGAGGTTTTTCACAATTGAAGCATATTGTGTCTGATGGATGGCATAGTTTAACACCAGATAATTTGAAAAAAAATGCTAGTAATTATGTGCAACCAGGCAACTTTGGTCATTTAATGTTGGATACCTTTATATTATCATTTTAAACCATATTTTGGTGGTGGAAATAAATGTCTTTTATGCCTTTTTTTGTCAATAAATGCCTTCTTTGTGCCTCTTTTGTCAATGAATGCCTTCTTCGTGCCTTTTTTGTAATTTTATTATGAGTTTTTGCCTGCCTATTTCAGTGTTTTTTAGCGCCTAAACATCCTGGCTCTAGTTATTAATATATTCAGATACAAGAGTCCAAAGCGTCCTGAACCAAAATATCACCTATCCATCCTCTCCAGAGATGCTGCCTGGCCCATTGTGTTACTCCAGCACTCAAAATTTCAGCAATTGCACTAATTAAAGTGCGGTCCTGACCTACCATCTCCCTCATTGGAGAACTACGGCTATCTTGAATCGGACTTCACTGGCTTTATCTTGCACTAAACATTATTCCCTTTATCCTGTATCTGTACACTGTGGAAGGCTTGATTGTAATCATGTATAGACTTTGCACTGACAGAACACATGACAATAATAAACTAAACTATAATAAAATAAATATATCAAAGATAGATACAAAATGCTGGAGTAACTCAGCAGTACAGGCAGCATCTCTGTATAGAAGGAATGGGTGACGTTTCGGGTTGTGACCCTTCTTCAGACTGAGAGTCAGGGGAAAGGGTGACACAGAGATAAGGAAGTGTAAGCTGTGAAAACAAGACATCAATGGAGATAGGGCTCAAGGAAAATATAGAATAGATCATTGTTAGCTAAATGGTGACAACAAAGCATACAGAGATAAAATTTAATCAGGGGGACAGTCATACGGGTTGGAGAACTAAGAGGGGGGAGGGGGATGGAGTGAGAAGGAAAGCAAGGGTTACTTGAAGGGTTACCGCTGGGGTGTAAGCTGCCCAAGCAAAATATGAGTTGCTGTTCCTCCAATATTCACTGGCCCTGACTCTGACAGTGGAGGAGGCCTAGGACAGAAAGTTAATTATGGGAATGGGAGGGGGAGTTACAGTGCTGAGCAACCGGGAGATCAGGTAGGTTTAGGCGGACTGAGCAGAGGTGTTCAGGGAAATGATCGCCGAGCCTACGCTTGGTCTCGCATGCAAGTTCTCTTGCAATAGACAATCACATTTAGTAGACATAAAATAACTGAGGAAACTAATCATTTCTCAAATCTCGACTAAACATGCACAAAAATAAATATATTTATAGAAGTATGTGTTACGTTATACTGGACGTATATTTTGCTTCAAGCAACTTTCTTTCACACTTTAGATTGACTGGACACTTTGAGATTAAAGTATGAAGTTATTCCCATGAACACTAAATTGCCATTGGTTTCTCTTAGGGAAACTTTCCTTTTAAGCATATATTTCAAAACTCAATTACATATTGAGCAAAGTGCTCCTGCAGAGTTGATCACAAACTTGTCACTGAATCTGTGATAACTATGATGGTTTGATGTACTATTTCTCTGCACAAATGATACTTTAGTCATTAGAGCACAGCAATTGAGAATGCTAGGATTTACTACTGAGCACATTAGGTAATAAAGTGTTATTTATAAGCTGTGACTTCTTAGATCAATCAAAGCAAACTTGAAACCAAATTACTGTTTTCAATAAATTTACGGTAAAAAAACAGATGCAAGTGAGAAGTGATTGAAAATGTGGAGAAAGCACTAATGGACTATTTATCAGTGTATGGCACCATTCTGAGGATCTCTTCTCTCAAAATCCATTAACTTGTAGGAAATATAATTGAAGTAAAAACTATTTGTTCTTTCTGAAGGGCAGTCTTGGTAAATTACGGCAAGTTACGCAGCTTTGCAGAGTGTGCAATAAAACAGAAAGTGCTGCAAATTATTTGCATGTGAGTCTGCTTCTGGGTGGAGAGAAACAAGGTGATTGTTCTAGGTTGATGGGTCTGCAGTATTTTGTTACTGGAGGACTGGAAAGTCACCCTGCAACACTGTTAGATCGGGAGTCATCTAAAAGTATATCATGACGAGTCGTGGAGCATCTTGTAGAACTGATCCTGTATGTCACAACAGAGATGTGATCAATATTGCAGAATCAGAATCAGAATAAGAATCACACTTTATTCGCCAAGTATGTTTTGCAACATATGAGGAATTTCATTGGCCAGGTCAGTCATGCAATTAAAAGTAACAGATCACTTCAAAAACACATTTTGACATGAACATCCAGTACAGTGACACTTACACATTCCTCACTGTGATGGAAGGCGAAATAAAGTTCAAGACCTTCCCCTTAGTTCTTCCTCAGTCATGGGCCTCGAGCCCCCGTTGACGGGATGATCTTAACTCCTGTAGCCAGCGGCATTCGGGCCCTCCACGTCAAGGTGATCAGCTCCCGCATCGGGGGGATGTCAGCTCCCCTCCGCCGGGTAATCGAACCTCGCGTCGGGGCTGGTCGACCCTTCCGCGACGTTGGAGCTCCCGACTCGGCCTCACCCGAGACTGTGAGCCCTTGTTGTTGATTCCGTGGTGGTCGCGGTGGGAGCGATCCCAGGCAAGGGATCAGCTCCGATGTTAAGTCCGCGCCCCGCAATAGTGCTCAGAGTCAGTCTGAGGAGGCTTCCAGCTCCATCGATGGTGGGCCGCAGAGCCCGGAGAATGTGATCCAAAAATTGATCACATATCCGGGAAGGTAAGAACCTGAAAAAAAGGTTTCCCCCTATCCCCTCCCCCCTCCCCCCATATAAAACAAACCGAAGAACATTAAAACAAAACTTTTAACAAACTAAAAATAACAAAAAAAGTGAAAAGACGAACAGACTGGCGGCAGGGCTGCCATCTCCCCGCCGCCCCTGGTGGTCTTAATTGAGGAGGTGACAAGGTTATGTTTGCAGCTTTATTGAAGATAATAAGGTCATGAGGCCATAAGAAAAAGGAGTAGAATTAGGCCATTCGACCCATCAAGTCTATTCCGCCATCCAGTCATGGCTGATCTATCTCTCCCTCCGAACCAAATTTTCTCATGCCTTCTCCCCATAACCTCTGACACCTGGACTAAGCAAGATTAATAACTTTAGTTTTTGCCAACATTTATGGGTGAGTTACTCGGGATTTACAAAGTTTGGAATTTGGGCAGTTTGTCGGTTGAGCAACATAACAGAGTTTAGATTAGTTGAGTTTAGAGATACAGCCTGGAAATAGGCCCTTCGGCCCACCACGTCCAAACTGACCAACGATCCCCGTACACTAGCTCCATTCTACACGCTAAGGACAATTTACAATTTTACCAAAGCCGATTAAACTACAAAGCTGTACGTCTTTAGAGTGTGGGGGGAAAACGGAGCATCCAGAGAAAAACCCATGAGGTTACGGGGAGAACGTACAAACTCCGTGCATACACGATCGAACTGGGTTCCCAGCGCTGTAAGGCAGCAACTCTACCACTGTGCCATCACGTTGCCCAATGACTGATATTAAGTGATAAAGAGGGATTATCACTTTTTCAGAGGGAACTGACCCCACACCTGCAAATGTTTTGGGAAAATGGCTGCTTATTGGTAAAAAGGGAAGAGGGCTGAGATTGGACCATTGGGAGGGAGATCTGAGAGGTAATAGAAGATAGACACAAAATACTGGAATAACAGCAAGATAGGCAACATCTCTGGAAAGAAGGAAGGTGTGATGATTTGCGCCAAGGTCCTTCTTCAGACTGAGGTAATAGAGTTGTCTGGCATGGGAATATGCCTTTGTTGACATTGCTCTAGCTGCAATTGGACAGAGAAAAGTGAAGTCATAATATTTTGGATTGAATTGGTTTATCTGAAGCATTTTAAACTGAGGGGCGACCTGATAGAAGTATATAAAAGTATGAGAAGCACCGAGAGAGTGTATAATCTCTCGTTTACCCAGGGTGATGGGATATTTGTGATTCGTAAACAAATATTCAAAAGCATATCTTTAGGTTAAGAGATGGGAAGTTTAAAAGAAATGTATGAGTTATGTCTTTGATTTGGATTACATATAGGCAGTTGTTCATCTTAAATTGGCACTGTATTCAGCACAGACACTGTGAGCCGAGGGGTCTGTTCCAGTGCTGTACTGTTCTGGATTTTAACTCTTTGTTGAAATGGACAATAGAGGAAATACTTTGAGGAGAGTGAGGGAGAATGGGGAAGGAAAGTGCACCATCGTAGTGGATGCAAGTTACGATTTTAATGTAAGTGTTTCCAGGTTTGTGAAGGCAGAATGAATAATGTCCACTGTGACAAATGATGATACCTCCTGATAGAAGTAAATGGAAATTCTAATTAGGAATGAACTGGATAATTGCCAGGCCAGGTTGTCGGGGGGGGGGGGGGGGGGGCAGGGCAATAGAAAGCTGGGTGGGGGGCAGTTATGAGGGAGCAGAAAAACCAACGAAGATATACCGTGGCTTCCTGATACAACAAAACGTTACTCATTATTTTACAGCAGAAGGTCCTGTACCTCAGGACGGCATGGCATCCTTACAGCGCCAGAGACCCAGGTTTGATCCTGACTATGTGTGCTGTCAGTACGGAGTTTGTACGTTCTTCGCGTGACCTTGTGGGTTTCCATTGGGTGCTCCGGTTTCCTCCCACACTCCAAAGACGTACAGGTGTGTAGGTTATTTGGCTTTGGTAAGGATTGTAAATTGTCCCTAGTGTGTAGGATCGTGCTAGTCTACAGGTGATCACTCGTCGTCATGAATTCAGGGGCCGAAGGGCCTGTTTCCATGCTGTATCTCTCAAAACTCTAAACTCTAAAGATCCTTGCTGGTATTTGGCAATGTGAGCCTCCACACATGCTGCCTTCCACCACTCTTCATTGAAAACCATCAGCACATTCTTTACCTCCTCGTGTGTTTATCTGGCTTCCTTTATGATGCATCTGTCCCATTTTTAATACCAGTGACACATTCTAGTCTGAAAATGAATTAAGAACTTTCTTTTCATTAATTTCCTATTAGCTTTGACTATCATTCGCCAATCATAATTCTTGACTGACTTATAAATGAAGGCAGCTCCATCTAATGCCTTCATAATCTTACGGCCTTCCCTCGGGACCCCTTTCAATTCTCTCATTTTGAAGTGAACGAATTGTGATGTGCTTGATCTTATTTGATCCAATAGATATTCCCAGAGTAGGCGTATCGAGAACCAGAAGACATAGGTTTAAGGTGAAGGTGGAAAGATTTAATAGGAACCTGATGGGTAACTTTATTACACAAAGGGTGGTGGGAGTATGGAACGAGCTGCCAGAGGAGATAGTTGTGGCAGGTACAATCCAAATATTTAAGAAACATTTAGACAGGTACATGGATAGAATACACAAAGGGTGGTGGGTGTATGGAACAAGCTGCCAGAGGAGGTAGTTGAGACTTGGTCTATCCCAATGCTTAAGAAACAGTTGGAGAGATACATGGATAGGACAGGTTTGGAGGGATATGGACCAAACACAGGCAGGTAATACTAGTGTAGCTGGGACCTGTTAGCCGATATGGGCAAGTTGGGCCGAAGGGCCTGTTTCCACACTGTATCACTCTTTGACTATGACTTTGACTCTATGATAGTTTTAGAGGGATATGGGCAAATAGTAGGCATGTAGGATTAGAGCAGATAGGACATGTTGGTTGGCATGGGCAGTGAGGGCTGAAGGGCCAGTTCCCACGCGCTATAACTCAATGACTATGACTATGACTATGAGATATAGCTGGTCGTTATTTGCATTATCATAATTTTTTTTATGGTTATCACTTTTCCCCTTTAATTATTTCATGTATTTGCTTATATAATGTTTTCTCATTCTGTACATGCTTTTGCATTATTCCGTGATCTACAATAAAACCCTATTAGCGTTAGCTGTCTCTTGCCATTTATCTTAATCTGTGGATTTTGCTTCTAACCTCTTCATCATGATCTTTTTTCCTACTGGTGTAATATTAATTCTAATTAGTTCTTGACATCAGTGCTCTTCTTGCCTCCCTATATCTTTCTAATTACTGCAACATGCAAAACTTGTCGGTCTTTGTGTGCCAAGCATCCCATCAGAGCAGCACGGCGGCACAGCGGTACTGTTGCTGCCTTACTGCGCCAGAGACCCGGGTTCGAAGCTGACCACCGGTGTTGTCTGTACGGAGTTTGTACATTCTCCCTGTGGCAGTGTGGGTTTTCTCCAGGTGTTGCAGTTTCCTCCCACACTCTAAAGACTTGTAAGTTTGAAGGATAATTGGTGTCGGTAAATTGTCCCCAGTGTGTAGGATAGCGCTAGTGTATGGGGTGATCGCTGTTGGCGCAGACTTTGTGGGCCGAAGGGCCTGTTTCTGCAGTGTATCTCTAAACTAAACTAAACTATATCTGACTCTCGAAAGTATTTCCTCCGCCGTCTATTTTGTTTTGGGTGCCCTACGTGTTGGTGCATGGGCTACTTAATTTGTCTTTAGCTGTCGGCCCATCTCTTTTATTTTTTGCATTCATTTAGCAGTTCTGATTTCCAGTGGTATTTCCGTCCGAGAATCTGATCTATGAGTCTGATCACTTATGGGCAGGAGTGGCCAGGTCCGATGGGCTGGAGAAAGCTAGCTGTTCCAGTAATGTAGCCTCCAGGGAAGATTACACTCAGCATCCCTGGAGCTACAGGGCCACACTCTCGGCTCCAGCCGAGCGAGCGCTGACCCTCATTACAGAGTTGATGCTTCATTCCCCTTAGGGCAAATGGAAATGGACAGTAAATGCTGCCTTGCAAGTACCACCTTCAACTGAAGAACAAGAAACATGTTTACTGCCTTCTGATTGCCTTCCTTTCTCTGCCTGATGCTTTTTTGCACTTTTCAAAACCTTTTACTCAATCTATTCACTTCCTGATGTTAAGCTTAGTAGAGTATTTTCAGTGGCACTCATAGGTTTATTCAGCATTAAGCACATGCATACATGCGGGAAGTTGTATTTACAGCAATACCTAATGATAATTGGTTGGAGATGTGGACATTTTGCAGCGTGAACTCTGCTTTACAAAACCAAATACTCATTAAAAACGACCAGTTTTTATATATTGTTCACTCCCTTGAGGTGAAAATGCCCCTTTAGTACGTTATCTTATTGTTAGTATCACTCTTGCTTCACATAATTGCCATACAACCGTCAAACTTTTAATTATCCATCTACCTTTGTTTCTGTATCATTGGTACCAATTAAAACAGAAGATGCATGCCTTGACGTTCTCCTTTGCTGCTATAATTGTTTCCCCCACTTTGCTTTCAAATGATTAAAGTTCTCTGAAACTCTTATAACCTGTTTGCAATGAGATGTCTTTAATTAAGTCTTCAGTTACTTCATTCTGAAACTGACCATTTCCTCCAGGATTACTGTGCTCAAATGCCGAGTGGTAATTTAAATTGACTTATACTTTCCTGTTTAAGATGTAAAGGGTAAAGGTTAATATTACTCCAATATAAAAATAAATCATAGCAGTATAGCATTAATTGTCTTTGGGAAGGTCAGTGCCGTGTCTGTTGCCTATTTTGCATTGCTGTTCTCTCCAAAACAGCAGGGCTGCACAGTGGCGCAGCGGTAGAGTTGTTGCCTCACAGCGCCGGAGACCCGGTTCGATCCTGACCACGGACGCTGTCTGTGCTAAGTTTGTACGTTCTCCCAGTGACTGTGTGGGTTTTCTCCGGTTTCCTCTCACATTCCAAAGACGTGCAGGTTTGTACGTTAATTGGCTTCGGTAAAGGTTGTTCATTGTCCCTAGTTTGTAGGATGTGGAAGTGGGATAACATAGAACTAGAGCATGGGTGATTGGTAGATGTTGTGGAATCGATGGGCTATAGGGCCTGTTTCCATGCTGTATCTCTAAACTAAACTAAACAAGAAACCAGGATGGATCTACCAATGTAACATACTCCATTGAAGGTAGTCAACACTCAACTGGCAGTGGCAGCTGGTACATCCATGTATCATATGTCATGCATAACACACACAGTCCTTAAAGGTATGATTACATTATAACGTCTTAAGGTCATAAGGTCATAAGTGATAGTAGAATTAGGCCATTTGCCCCATCAAGTCTACTCCGTCATTCAATCACGGCTGATCTATCTCTCCTAACCCCATTCTCTTGCCTTCTCCCCATAACCTCTGACACCTGTACTAATCAAAAATCTATCCATATCTGCCTTAAAAAAAAACACTGACGGTCTCTACAGCCTTCTGTGACAAAGAATTCCACAGGTTCCCCACCCTCTGACCCTCATCTCCTTCCTAAAAGAGCGTCCCTCTATCCAAGCCTTTCGCATTCTTACATACGCCATTAATTCCCCTTAAATAAGAGAAAATCTTTCTCAACATCAACCACCTGCAAATATTAAATTATACTGTCAATTAACTTCTTCAGAACATTTTATAATAAGGAATTATTCTCAGAAAAAAAATCTAAAATTTAACCTAATATAAATTTACTTATTTCTTCAGTTATTCTGACTACAATTCTACTCAATAAACCCAACAGCTACATAGTATACAAATATGAATAATTCCCATATCTTCTCACTTCTCTGAACAAATTTCATCCTCCTTGTATCCTGTGCTGCAATACTTACCTTAACTAGGCATGATCATAAACATGGAGGCACAAAGATGGTGCAGACACTGGAGATAGACACAGAATGCTGGAGTAACTAAGCTGGTCGGGCAGCATCGCTGGAGAAGATGACTAGGTGACATTTTGGATGGAGACCCTCCTTCAAGCGGAGATGGGTCTTGAAGAAGCGTCACGACCCGAAACGCCACCAATTTTCCTCCCACATTCCAAAGACATGCAGGGTTATAGGTTAATTGGCTTATGCAAAGTGCCCCTACTGTGTATGATGCAAAATATCTAGTGTGTGGTAATCGGTAACTCAGCGGGCCAGGCAGCATCTCTGGAGAAGAGGAATATGCAAGTTTCAGGTCGAGACCCTTCTTCATGCTGAAATGGGTCTTCAACCTGAAGAAGGGTCACGGCCCGAAACGTCACCTATTCTTCTTCTCCATAGATGCTGCCTGACCCGCTGAGTTATTCCAGAATTTTGTATCTATCTTCAGGGTAAGCCAGCATCTGCAGTTCCTTGCTACACATTTTGACTACAGGCGTGGAATCTGCAGCAAAATGCAAACTGCTGGAGGAACTTGGTGACATGTTGCGATGCAGAGAGATGGTCGATGCTTCAGGTTAACACTGTGTCTCAGGATAATCATAAATGTGTGTCATTAAATATTCTTTATATCATTGGTACTGCACCAGCAGTAGACTAGCAGTTAACTGAGGGTTCCCAGGAGTCCAGGGCCCTTGCGCAGCTGAACTGAGCACCTGGGCCGGTAGATCGCGGTTTCAAGGGGAGCCTGCCAAGCCAGTCACTTGCTAGTCCCCCGAAGACCAAGAGACCTGGAGGTTGGAGCCACCAGAGCAACAGGGGTCATACAATAATGATACAACAATATACCTCTGACCCATTCATTATACCCCTCCTTTGTCTCTAAGGCACCATGGACTATGATAAAACAAATAATGAATGCACCTTAATTTTACAACGGAACTTGCATTTCATGCATGAGTGGACCGGGCGCTGGTCAACGAGTTGCCCTTGGAAGTCCCGATGAGGGTCAGATTGGCGGCCACCCGTGGGGCAGAGTCACCAACCCCGTCTTCCAACACGAGCCTCTGAAAGTAGTCCAATGGCACCAGAACAGTCTGCCTAGGCCACTGGGGGGCTGGGATACCACCCCGCAAAGTCGGCCGTGGAAGTCATAAGGTCGTAGGGTCATAAGGAATAGGTAGGAATTAGGCCATTCGGCCCATCAAATCTACTCCGCCATTCAATCATGGCTGATCTACAGATTCACCACCCTCTGACTAAATAAATTTCTCCTCATCTCCTTCCTAAAAGAACGTCCTTTAATTCTGACGCTATGACCTCTAGTCCTAGACTCTCCCACTAATGGAAACATCCTCTCCACATCCGCTCTATCCAAGCCTTTCACTATTCTGTATGTTTCAATGAGGCCCCCCCTCATTCTTCTAAACTCCAGCGAGTACAGGCCCAGTGATGACAAACGCTCATCATATGTTAACCCACTCATTCCTGGGATCAATCTTGTAAACATCCTCTGGACTCTCTCCAGAACCAGCATATCCTTCCTCAGATATGGTGCCCAAAATTGCTCACAATATTCCAAATGCGGCCTTACCAGTGCTTTCAGGTGTCTCAACAAATCGTCTATGGGAATGGGCGAGTGGTGGCGCCATTGAGTGTGGCAGCCTCGCCAGCAGCTATTCGATTTTTCATCCTTTTTAAAATTTGTAGTTTGTTTAAAAGTTTTGTTTTGGAAGTCTTTTACCCTTTTTTATGTGGGTGGTGGGGGGTGGGTGGGAAAGGGGGAAACTGTTTTTCTCAGTCACTACCTGGTCGAGGAGCCGTATCTTCGCCCCCTCCTCGTGGCCTACCATCTGGATTGGCGCGGCCTTTCTTGCCGGAGGCCGGCCAGAGCTTCAGCAGCGGCGCAGCACTGAAGTACCATCGCAGAGCGAGCGATGCCTTACTGGGATCGTTGTATTGTAGCTTCGGAGTGCTGAGACTGCCGACTTTAACATCGTGGAGCTGTGGTTTGCGGAGATTCCAGCCGCAGGCGGCGCTGACTTTTAACATCGTGGAGCCAGGCGTCCTTGCCGGGATCGCCAGGGTTGCATCTCCGCCCACCTCGGCCTGTGGATTTCGGGAGCAGCGGTCTCCGGTAGGAAGCGACCGATTCGGAAACTCCAAGCTGCTAAGAGTGTAATCCATTCCGACGCTGGAACTCCATCATCCTGGCGAGAGGGCCTGAAACATCGGGCCGCCGTTGCGGCAACTGCAGAGGCCTCGATAGGCACCGACCATAGGTGAACGGGAGGAAGAGGACTGGACTTTGTTGCCTTCCCTCACAGTGGGAAATGTTGATTCTGCTGCGGGGGATGTTTTTTTATGTTTTATGTTAAATTCTATAGTGTTGTGTTTATCTTACCTGTGTGCTGCATGGTAACTCAAATGTCACTGCACCAATTGGTGTATGTGACAATAAATGTCCTTTATCCTTTGGATCCACCGGCTCCGATCACGCACGAGTTCCAGAGTCTCGGCGGCAGGGGGCAAATGCGACTCACCGGTTGCGCACGGAAGCCCCAATGAGGTGGCCCCACCCAGCCTAGGCACCACATCTTCGGAGAGACTTCATTAGACAATAGGTGCAGGAGTGGGCCATTTGGCCCTTCGAGCCAGCACCACCATTCAATATGACCATGACTGAGGGGTGGGAACTTCAAGTGCGGTTTCATAATTCTGTCTGGATTAAAGGAGGTGCCGGAACATCAGTTGCTGGAAAATTGGGGATGGACCTGTATACGCTTATTGAATTTCACTTGGAGGAGAGTAGTTCTACTTGGCTTCCAATTCGGTACAGACATTATGCGCCGAAGGGCCTGTTCCTGTGCTGTACTGTTCTCTGGTCTGTGATCTATTTCCACTCAGGAGAAGGTAGGCATTGTGGATAGTTTGTGAGATGGTGTGCCCCTGTTGTCACTTCCACTGCGCTTCTGCATGCTCTCAATTTCATCTCAAATGTTCTGACCCCACTTTGTGTGTCAGAGTTATAGAGCTATACAGCACAGAAACAGGCCCTTCTATTCAACCCATCCATGTTGACTAACCAAGCGGTAAAGCTGCTGCATTACAGCGCCAGGGACCCGGGTTTGAACCTGACTACAGGTGCTTGTCTGTACGGAGTTTGCACGTTCTCCCGGTGACCTGCGTAAGATTTCTCCAAAACCCCCAGTTCAAACACGTACAGGTTTGTAGATAATTGGCTTGGTATAAATGTAAATTGTCCCTAGCTTGTGTAAGATAGTATTAATGAGCACAGATTGCTGGAGGCAGCTTCTGTGCTGTGTCTCTAAACTAAACTAAACTAACCTTGGTCCTGTTGCCTTCACCTGGCTAATATCCCCCCAACCTAATCCCTTATTTGCCACATTTGTAAAAGCTACTAGGCTTACTCAGCTTTCTATGCACATATATTTTTACACCCATAACTTTGCACCACTTACATGTCCTCCCAACTGCAATACAGCAGTGTCTCGGAGCTCTTCAATAAATTGTGTAAATTGCTTCCTCAAACTCTGCCAGATTACTTTAAACCTAAAGAGTACTTTAGGTAATCTTATATTAAAGCGTTTCGCTCCGTGTACAAATGGTGCTGATGGCATTTGTAGGGATTGATGTCTTCACTCAGTTTCAATGGTCGTGAAAGTTTTTAACACAGTTTATATCCTTGACAGCTGAACTAATAAACCATTGGGAGATTTAAATTATATTATGTTACTTAAGTAGCTTGTTAGTTGTTTGACAATTGTCAAAAGGCACGTGTAATATGATTACCTGATATTTGTTTATTGTATTTAAAAGTCCAGCAGGTTTAGAGTGATGGATTTTCACTGAAAGGTGTTTCAGGCAACTTATTACCAGTAGTGTGGGTCCTATCTATTTACCCGAAATCCAGAGAACGTCAATTAAAATAGACATTTGACCACCTAACCATATCACCAAAGTATTCACAGTGGCGCAATGGTAGAGTTGCTGCCTTACAGCGCCAGAGACCCGGGTTCAATCCTGAATAGGGGTGCTGTCTGTATGGAGTTAGTACTTTTTCCCTGTGACCGCGTGGGTTTTCCAGGGTGCACAGATTTCCTCCCACATTCCAAACACCTACATGTTTGCAGGTTAATTGGTCCCTGTAAATTGTAAAAATTGTCGCTAGTAGGAATGGGTTCGGTGGGTCGAAGGTCCTGGTTCCTCGCTTTATCTCTAAAGTCTAAAGTCTAACGAAATAGTAAATATTATTGTATATAATAAATATTATTAAGGCGGTACAGTGGCTATGTCTTGGGGTCCTGCCTTAAGGCAGCACAGTGGCGCAGACGGTAGAGCTGCTGCCTCACAGTGCCAGAGACCTGCGTTCAGTCCTGGGCTTCAATGCTGTCTGGATGGAGTTTGCACATGCTCCCTGTAACCATGTGGGTTCTGTGGGTGGTCCGATTTCCTCCCATATCCCAAAGACATGCATGTTTGTAGGTTAATTAGCCTTTATAAATTGTTCCTAGTGTGTAGGGAGTGGATGCAAAAGTAGGATCACATAGAACTAATGTGAATGGGTGAAGAATGGTTGGCATGAACTCAGTGGACTGAAGGGCCTGTTTCTACACTGGATCTCCAAGCTAAACTAAACTATATACTTTGATAACTGATTAGTAGTGCATTCACCTGACAGATGTAACATCTATGAAGAACTCCAACCAAACTCCACAAAAAGCATGCAATTAACATGGTTTCTTCAGTTTGAAGACTGGCTTTTTACCAACTCCCTTCAGAAATATTGACCAACTGTCTCCACTTTATAGATTGTACCGAGTCCCTTTGGTATTCTGCTACTTCACTTCATTATGTCCAGTTGAAGCAAGATTAAAGCAATGGAGAAAATACTATTGCCTGAGCGGCCTTGAATAAGATAGCATTGGACAGACACCAAATCTAATCACTTTCATAATTAGTTCAAATCACTCATAATATATGATTTTTCCTGTGCCAGTGAATGCCATAGTTTTTCATTGATGAGCAAAAATATGAGTGTGACCCAGAAGATGTAAATATTTTGAAGGTTTGAATGAGCCCGTTGCATTTGAAGCCAGAGGAATGTTGTGGAAAATTGCTCCACAGACTAATTTGCATGTTTCATCAATCCAGGGAATGACCAACCAGCTCAAACATTGTGTAGGAAGGAATTGGGGGCGGCATGGTGGCGTAGCAGTAGAGTTGCTACCTTACAGTGCCGGAAACATGGGTTCGATCCTGACTATGGGTGCTTGTCGGTATGGAGTTTGTATGTTCTCCCCGTGACCTGCGTGGGTTTTCTCCGAGATCATCTGTTTCCTCCCACACTCCAAAGACGAACAGGTTTGCAGGTTAATTGGCTTGGTGTATATGTTAAAAATTGTCCCTTGTGTGTGTAGGGTAGTGTTAATGTGCAGGAGCCGCTGGTCGATGCAGACGCGGAGGGCCGAAGGCAAGTTTCCGCGCTGCATCTCTGAACTAAACTAAACTAACTGCAAATGCTGGTTATACACCGAAGATAGACACAAAATGCTGGAGTAACTCATTAGGACAGGCAACATCTCTGGAGAGAAGGAATGGGTGATGTTTCAGGTCGGGACCCTTCTGTCTGAAGAAGGGTCTTGACCCGAAATATCAAACTAACTTCAAACTTTCGTGACATTCAAACTAAGTGATTCCTTTATTTAACCTTTGCATATCTACACAGTACAACTTAATGAGTAAGTACCTTCTGAACATATGCTGGCAGCGACCATTTGTACAGCCATGGATTTATAGCCACTATTCTTAGGCATTGCAATTAATCCAAAGCTCTTTAGATTTTAATGCTTGAAACAAATGAATTTTAGTTGGAAGGATTATCAGGGGCTGATTTATACAAGTCATTTCCATTTGGTGAACAATAGCTCTGATTCATAGACAATGTCAAGCATTTTTGTCACATAGAGCAAACCTACCGTTCAAAGTGGGCCTGTGACGCTGACCTAGAAACTTTGTGCATGTCATAGTCATAGAGTGAAATAGCATGGAAACAGACCCTTTGGCCCAACTTGCCCACGCCGGTTACACTTGTCCCACCTGCCTGCGCTTGGTCCGTATCCCTCCAAACCGCTCCTATCCATGTACCTGTCCAACTGTTTCTTAAACGTTGGGATAGTCCCAGCCTCAACTACCTCCTCTGTTAGCTTGTTCCATACACCCACCAGCCTTTGTGTAAAAAAGGTTACCCCTCAGATTCCTATTTTACTTCGGAGTCATGTGAGTGACTACGTGAAGAAGCCCAGCCAGGCGCATGCTCGGCATTACATCGACGCATGTCGGTAGGAACGGGCTGCAGATCGCAGCTCCACCAGTGGTGAGTAACAGGCCCGCAGGTGGCTGGCTAGACAGGAGGAGTTTGGGAAGAAAAATGGAGAGTACTGGGAAAAAGTCGGCGCGAGTTAAGCGCACATCCCAGGTGGAAGCAGCTCAATTAAGATCGGGTAAGTGCGGAGTAACTGCAGATAAGTGCGGAGCAGGTTCTGATACCGGTAGCCGTAGACGAAGCCGTAAATCAGCCTTTAGCCGCTCCACAGCCGCAGGCCACTGAGGGTACTCCAGTGGATAGAAAAAGTAAAAGGAAATCTGTTAGGCCCGTAATATCAGACGAGTCTGATGAAGAAGTTCCTCCAGACAGATGAGCCATGTGGCTCAGGATGGACCAAATGGAGAAAATGCTCCAAACTATTATCAACCAAGGGTCCAAAGACCCAGAGTATTCCCAGGCAGCCCCTGAGGGGGTTCCATATCAAGAATATGGTGCCCTTACAACATGGGAATGTGAACCTCCAGAGCCTTGTTTAGGTCTGGAAGAAGTTTCCTTTGAGCAAGTCTCAGGAGTACCAGGGCGGCAGGAGACTGACCCTGAAAGTGGTGTTTCTGGTCATGAGTACCCACCACAGCACAAGAGTCAAACTCCAGGTGTACCGGATGTAGCACAATCATTTGCTATACCAGAGCGGTGAGGTCATGGAAGAAAACCTGGCGGCCAACATTAATTATTTGGTTTCTCACCAGCTTCAGGAGACTGTCATGGTTAAGACAGCAGACCTCTATAAAACACCTGTTAATTGTGCATCAGTGAGGGTGCCGACGGTGAATCCGGAAATTTGGACACCCATGACTTCAACAATGCAAGGACAGGAAATACGGTTCCAGAGGGTGCTCAAGCTCATTGCAGCTGGCATCACTGCTTTTGGGGGCAGGTGGAAGGGTGTGCAATGTCCAAAATCCAAAAAGACATGTTGGCATTGTTTTGTAACTCTTATTTTGAGATAAATTGTATGAGGAAAATCGCCATTCGGCCCATCCTGCACCCAAGATTTGTAGGTCTGTGTAAATCAAGCAATGTTCAAGCTCCAGATTATTTATTCGGAGAAAGCCTGCCTAAGCAAATTAAAGAAGTCGATGAGGAGGCAAAGACTATCAGCCTCATGAAACCCTTTCATATTTGGCCAAAGGAAACAATATGGCTGGATGAGAAGGGGGTTTGATTCAGGAGCGGGAACAAGCAGAGGCAGGGGTATGGTGAGAAGGTATTATTACTCATCACAGTCCAATGTCCACCCATATGTTGGAAGGAGGAGACCGTCACGGTCATTTGCTGAGGTACAAAAACTTTATTCTATCACAGAGAAAACTTTTGGGGAACCTCCGGTTGGTGGTAGATTACAATTGTTTTATGATGAATGGTGCTGTATAACATCTGATCAATTTATATTAGATACTGTGTCAGGTGCTATAATAGAATTTATGGCAGGAGTTGATCCACCTGAACAGAATAAACATAGAAACATAGAAACATAGAAAAATAGGTGCAGGAGTAGGCCATTTGGCCCTTCGAGCCTGCACCGCCATTCAATGTGATCATGGCTGATCATCCAACTCAGTGTCCCGTACCTGCCTTCTCTCCATACCTGGTGAATCTTCTCTGTACCCCCTATATGGCAAGGATGTCTTTCCTCAGATTTGGAGACCAAAACTGTACGCAATACTCCAGGTGTGGCCTCACCAAAACCCTGTACAACTGCAGTAGAACCTCCCTGCTCCTATACTCAAATCCTTTCGCTATGAATGCTAACATACCATTTGCTTTCTTCACTGCCTGCTGCACCTGCATGCCTACTTTCAATGACTGGTGTACCATGACACCCAGGTCTCGTTGCATCTCCCCTTTTCCTAATCTGCCACCATTCAGATAATAGTCTACCCTCATGTTTTTGCCACCAAAGTGGATAACCTCACATTTATCCACATTATACTGCATCTGCCCATTCACTCAGCCTATCCAAATCACCCTGCAGCCTCCAAGCATCCTTCTCACACCTAACTATACTCCCCAGCTTGGTGTCATCTGCAAATTTGGAGATGTTGCATTGAATTCCCTCGTCCAAATCATTAATATATATTGTAAATAGCTGGGGTCCCAGCCCTGAGCCTTGCGGCACCCCACTAGTCACTGCCTGCCATTCTGAAAAGGACCCGTTTACTCCTACCCTTTGCCTCCTGTCTGCTAGCCAGTTCTCTATCCACATCAATACTGAACCCCCAATACCGTGTGCTTTAAGTTTGTATGCTAATCTCTTATGCGGGACCTTGTCGAAAGCCTTCTGAAAGTCTAGATATAACACATCCACTGGTTCTCCCTTATCCACTCTACTAGTTACATCCTCAAAAAATTCTATCAGATTTGTCAGACATGATTTACCTTTCGTAAATCCATGCTGACTTTGTCCAATGATTTCACCACTTTCCAAATGCGCTGCTATCCCATCTTTAATAACTGACTCTAGCAGTTTCCCCACTACCGATGTTAGACTAACTGGTCTGTAATTCCCCGCTTTCTCTCTCCCTCCTTTTTTAAAAAGTGGGGTTACATTAGCTACCCTCCAATCCTCAGGAACTACTCCAGAATCTAAGGAATTTTGAAAAATTATCACTAATGCATCCACTATTTCTGTGGCTACCTCCTTGAGTACTCTGGGATGCAGACTATCTGGCCTGGGGATTTATCGGCCTTCAATCCGTTCAATTTACCTAACACCACTCCCGGCTAACCTGGATTTCACTCAGTTCCTCCATCTTATTTGACCCCCGTTCCACTGCTATTTCCGGCAGATTATTTATGTCTTCCTTAGTGAAGACAGAACCAAAGTAGTTATTCAATTGGTCTGCCATGTCCTTGTTCCCCATGATCAATTCACCTGTTTCTGACTGCAAGGGACCAACATTTGTTTTAACTAGTCTCTTTCTTTTCACATATCTATAAAAACTTTTGCAGTCAGTCTTTATGTTCCCTGCCAGTTTCCTTTCATAATCTATTTTCCCTTTCCTAATTAAGCCCTTTGTCCTCCTCTGCTGGATTCTGAATTTCTCCCAGTCCTCCGGTAGGCTGCTTTTTCTGGCAAATTTGTATGCCTCATCTTTTGTTTTTATACTATCCCTGATTTCCCTTGTTATCCATGGATGCACCACCTTCCCCGCTTTATTCTTTTGCCAAACTGGTATGAACAATTTTTGTACTTCATCCATGCAGTCTTTAAACCTAATCGGGTTTTGGTGTTTTCTTCACCTGAAAATTCTCCGGTAAAAGAAGAAGTAAAAAATGTATTTGAAAAAGGGGTAATTGAACGTACGGGGAATCATCCGCTACAATTTGTGTCAATTATTTTCCCCAGGCCAAAGAAAGATGGGGGTTGTAGAGTCATTCTGGATTTCACAAAATTGAATTCATATGTCCAGTATAGACATTTCAAAATGGACACCTTCAACACTACAAAGCAGTTGTTGTCCATAGGCTGTTACATTGCTACTATAGACTTCAAAGATGCGTATTATTCAGTGCCAATTCATCACCAGTATCACAAGTACTTGAAGTTTAATTGGATGGGTCAGCTGTGGCAATATAAAGCATTACCTAATTGGTTAAGTTCAGCTCTCAGGCTGTCCACAAAATTATTGAAACCAGCACTTGCATTGTTAAGGGCTCAAAATCACATTGTCATGGCTTATCTTGATGATATTTTAATTGTTAATGCCACTCAAGAATCAGATGAAGAATCAGTTTCAGCAACTATAAGCCTGTTTGAAAGGCTAGGGTTTCTGATCCATCCAACAAAATCTAAGCTACAGCCATCCCAAACAATTGATTATTTGGGGTTTGTCATTAATTCAGTTGCTATGTCAGTAACTTTGCCAACAGATAAAGTTGTGGATATTACAAATGCGTGTAGTTGCCTTGTTGACAAACCTTATCCCTCCATCTGAGAAGTAGCTAGGGTTATTGGTAAGATAGTAGCAGCATTCTCTGCTGTTGAGTTTGGTCCTCTGCATTATCAAAATCTTCAAACGGCAAGAGCACAAGCACTAAAAGAACGTGCAGGTCATTTTGATTGACCCATGCAGTTGCCAACGGAAGTTTTAGCTGAATTACAGTGGTGGATTGGGAATGTTGCACAAGCTGCTAAAAACATTGTTGTTCAGCAACCTTCAGTGGTATTGCAAATTGATGTGAGTGCTCTTGGATGGGGGGCTACGGACAATGACACCAGTTGTGGTGGTAGATGGAGTGTCCAAGAAGATTTAATCTCGAAACATATGGTATTAATTATTTGGAGTTATTGGGGGCATTTTTTGGATTAAAAGCTTATTGTTCTACAATGAAGGACTTGCATGTTCAATTACAAGTAGACAATACCACAGCTGTAGCATATATCAATCACATGGGTGGAGTAAGATCAGTATCATGTGATTATCTGGTCAACCTGATGTGGCATTGCTGTGTATCTAGGAATATCTGGCTTTCAGCTACTATCTCCCAGGGAAAGACAATGTTATGGAAGACAACAGATCACGAAAGTTCAAAGACAATACAGAATGGATGTTAAATCCACAAATTTTCAAAAAGATTGTCAGTCGGTATGGGTTACCAGACATTGATCTGTTTGCGTCCTGATTAAATCACCAGTTGCCTAAATATGTCTAATGGGAGCCTGACCCAGGAGCAGTAGCGTTGGATGCTTTCTCGCTACATTGGGGAAATATGTTCTTCTATGCTTTTCCCCCATTCTGCCTGATTAAGCAATGTCTCACCAAAATAGAGCAAGACCCCGCCACGGGCGCTTTGGTGGTTCCAAACTGGCCTACCAGTTCCCATTGATGCTTAGAATGATAATTTAACCATTTATGACGATTCCCAGCTCCAGTGATTTGTTGGTACAACCAGTGACAGAAGAAGTTCATCCATTGCATGCTCATATTAATTTGTTAATCTGCAGGTTCTGACCAGACCATTACAAGGGCTTGGACTGTTGGATAGGACCATGGATGTCATAACTGCAGCTTGGAGAGATAGCACTAGGAAACAAAATATGTCTCATATAAAGAAATGGGAAGCTTTTTGTATTGAGTCAGATATATCTTATCACACTGCAAACATATCGGATGTATTGGAGTTCCTTGCTATGTTGCATTTTGATCAGCACCTCAGTTATAGTGCCATTAGTAGTGCTTGTAGTGCTTTGTCTTCCTATTTACGCCAATTTTCAGAAGATCAATCGGGTCTCATCCATTAATATCCCGATTTATGAGAGGGATTTTTAATAAAAATCCTCCCAAACCCAGATATACAGAAATTTGGGATGTCAGTATAGTTCTCACATTGCTTCGGCAATGGGCTCCAATTACGTCACTGTCTTTTCAGAAGTTAACATTTAAAGTGGTAATGCTCATGGCATTAGTGTCAGCACAAAGAGTACAAACATTGCAAATGTTACGTTTAGATTGTATGCACTTGTCTGCAGATAACATTACTTTTTATGTTTATGATCTAATCAAACAAAGCAGACCGGGGAAGTCTGGAATCAAGGTAATCGTTAGAGCATACCCTGTCGACCAAACTTTGTGTGTGGTTAAGCATCTGACTCGATATATTGAAGTAACCAAAAGTCTCCGGGGTTGTGAGACAGCAATGCTTATTACCCACAAAAAAACATATAAAAAAGTGTCAGTACAAACCATTTCTAGATGGTTAAAACAGGTTTTGGATTTAGCTGGAATAGACACTGATGTGTTTAAATCTCACTCCACCAGGGCGGCATCCACATCCGCGGCGAAGGCACAGGACGTGCCGCTCGACCAAATTTTAGAGGCCGCAGGATGGTGTAAAGAAGAAACTTTTTCCAAGTTTCACAATAAACCTGTTCTCACGGTGCCAGGGTTTGGACACGCAGTGTTGGGTTCTGTTTGATTGTTTGCTTTCTTTTATGTAATGGTTTCATATCTTTTGTTGTAATCTCCCCCTGGGATAGAGGGGTTATTACTTTTCTTTTCTTTTTTATTATTATTAAAATACTTATTGCATAATTCAAGCAATGTTCAATATTATTATTTACTCACTACTGTGTCAACTGAAGCAGTGTGTCGTATGGAATGAATCTACGACATGAAAATCACAGAGCTTCAAAATCTTCACGTAGTCACTCACGTGACTCCGTAGTAAAATAGTAAGATTAAATGAGAAATTACCTGTTCGAAGTTTGATCTTTATTTTATGAGGAGTTATGATGAGGGATTACGTTCCCTCCGCTCCCGACCCTCATAATCTAAACGATCATCTGGTAGTTCTAGACTTGTGTGAGCCTTACTATCTTACTTCAACTATTGGTTCTGTGTTTTTTACGCCGCTGCTTTGAAGTATGGCGAACATGCGCCTGGCGGGGCTTCTTCACATAATCCCTCATCGTAACTCCTCATAAAATAAAGATCAAACTTCGAACAGGTAAGTTCTCATTTAATCTTATTATTAAATCTTTACCCCTTCACCATGAACCTATGTCCTCTGGTCCTCAATTCCCCTAATCTGGGCAAGAGATTCTGTGCATCTACCTGATCTATTCCTCTCTTTATACACTGCAGTGGCGTTTGTCTGGGGATGTTGTGTAGAGGCCATTTCAAGCCTTTGGGTTATCTCAGACAGTGAGCCACCAACCTCATGCTCATGAATGTTGAAATGTGACCATAGCTGTCACCAGTCCATTGAAGGTGAGCGAAGGTAGTGTAGATGGGACATGTTAGTTGGTGTGGGCAAGTTGGGCAAAAGAGCCTGTTTCCACGCTGTAAGACTCTGTGACTATTTCTTTACTTGGAATCTTCACCTTTTGCTGCTACAAAAGGGTTTCTATACACATCCTGATTGTACTCGTGATATTTATTGAATAACGTGCACCCACAAGCATGAATTTCCAGGAAATATGAGTCCGAATATGTAACTTCCCACTCAACGCATTCAACATTTTAAAGTTAGATATCAGTAAAGGTGATCAAAAAAGGAATTTGGTTCAAAATAAACTTTTGTTTGGCCACAAATTAGCCTCTTATAATTCAAATGCTTCAAGCAGAAAATGTGCATCAATTACGAACCCTGAATGGAATATCCAGCATGTTGTGAATGATAATGAGCTCATAGATTCCATGCCAATGATGATGGAGGACAATAGGTGCACTTCCTAACACACGCACATGCGTGCACACACAATATCCACATGCACACACAACACACATGCACAGGCGTACGTGAGCACATGCACGCACACTCACACACACAACACATGCACACAACGCACGCATGCACGCACGCACGTGTGATCATGTACATACGCACATACACACATGCGTACATGCTCACATACAAACACACACACACTCACACACACTCACACATGCATACTTTGGTGGCAACTTTCTCTCAGTAGAACCAGGATCTGTGCTATAATATATGGATTTAAACTTATGTGGATATGGAACGTGGGCCACTTCAGTATTTCAGGTTGAGGAAGGTTGTTTAGTTTAGAGATACAGCATGGAAACAGGTCCTTTGGCCCATCAAGTCCATGCCGACCAGTGATCCCAGCACACTATCCGACGCACACTAGGGATAATTTACAATTATACCAAGCTAATTAACCTACAAACCTGTACGCCTTTGGAGTGTGGGAAGAAACCGGAGATTCCAGAGAAAACCACGCAGGTCAAGGGGAGAACATACAAACTCTGCACCTCATCGAACCCGGGTCTCTGGTGCTGGAAGGCAGCAACTCTATCGCTGCACCACTGTGCCACCCCAAGGTAACCGTAACAGGTAACCATAACCTTCTCAAGAAGGGAACTCACTACAAACCTTTCAAGGGCATTTGGATATGGACAATAAATGCCAGTGACTCCTACATCCGATAAATGATCTAAGCCACTCTTTTGGAGAAGTAGTGTTTAGTCACATCCATTTAATTAAATGAAGAACTGCGTTTCACTTCCTCAGCACATTACAAAGTGGTCATCATTCTCATTGTACTGCAAAAGTGACATCTGAAAAATGCACTGGGCAATAACGCACTGGAAGATTCCAAAATCAACAAGATGCTAAACCTTTTTTTAAAGTGATGCTTTTCCAATAAATATTGGCCAGGTTAAATCCCGGGCTTCACTTTAATATCTCATTTGGAAGAAAGCATATCCAAGCGCACATCAGTGCTTCAATACCATATTAATTTAGGAAATGAGATCAAGATGTTCCTTCTCCTGATTTAGGTGCTGAGCACATAAGCTGAGCAAGGTGGTGCAGCGATAGAGTTGCTGTCTCACAGCGCCAGACACCTGGGTTCGATCCTGACTACCGGTGCAGTCTGTACAGATTTTGTACATTCTCCCCGTGACCTGCGTGGATTTTCTCCAGGAAGCTCCGGTTTCCTCCCACATTCCGACACACAGGTTTGTAGTTTAGTTGGCTTTGGTAATTGTAAATTGTCCCTTGTATGCGTAGTATAGTGTAGCAATTTTGAGATTTTAAAAATCAAGTCTGCAATTTATCCCATCAGATAAAGCATAAAAAGAAGTTTAATTTGACACCTAATTTACTTTCATATCTTTAGTATTAAAAAAGTTATTGCCATTTTCATGCTCGGAAATTAGCATCTTGTTCCCCATTGCCTTTCCATTGACTTAACTCAAAAGCTGTGATCTAGGACAGTCAAAAGCCTATAACTTTCTTAAAGATTAAGAGAACTCAATGACATTTTCAGTTATTACAGATTGAAGCATTCTGAAATAAATATGAAACAATCTTACTTGGAAGATTTAGTTTAGTGTAGTTGTAATGATGCAGGAATAGTTTGTGGTGGTCTGTGAGAATGGGGTGGCACAGTGGCGCAGCCGTAGAGTTGCTGCCTTACAGCGCCAGAGACAAAGGTTCGATACTGATTGACTATGGGTGCTGTCTGTACGGAGTTTGCATGTTCTCCATGTGACCGTGTGGGTATTCTCTGGGAGCTGCGGGTTCCTCCCACACCACAAATACATGTGGGTTTGTGGGTTAATTAGCATTAAAATTGTAAATTGTGCCTAGTGTGTAGAGTAGTGCTAGTGTGTGGAGATCGCTGGTCGGCGTGGACTCGGTGGGCCAAAGAGCCTGTTTCCCCGCTGTATCTCTAAACTACACTAAACTAAACAGCAGGTCAATTTCACGCAGGCAGAATGAACAGAGGCGAAGGTTCTCAACCCGAAACGTCACCCATTTGCTTCTATCCAGAGATGCTGCCTGTCCCACTGAGTTACTCCAGCATTTTGTGTCTATCTTCGGTGATCAGCAAAGTGCATCCAGTCTTTTTGTGGTCTTCTATTTGGGAGTGTATTGTGAATTGACCATACTTACATCAAAATGTAACATGCACAACTTCTTCCTGGAAAAAACATTTGAATGGGTGCAAAAAGGAGGAGATGAAAAAAAAGGCATGATATGGAAGTGATGGAAGAGTAAACCAGTGTGACTCTCACAAAAGAGATCTGGCGTGGAGTTTGTATATTCTCCCTGTGACTGTGTGGGCTTTCTCCGAGAGCTCTGGATTCATCCCACATTCCAAAGATGTACAGGTTTGTTGGCTTTGGTAAAATTGTAAATCGTCCCCAGTATGTAGGATAATGCAAGTGTATGGAGCGATCACTGGTCAGCAGTGTCTCTTGGGCCGAAGGGCCAGTTCCCATGATGTGTCTCTAAAATCTAAAGTCTAAACAACTCCTCAATATTCTATGTCTTCAGGCACATGAGGCAATATTTCCAATATTGTATTGGCATTGGTTTATTTCCGTCAAGTATGCTGAGATGCCGAGAAAAGGTTTTTGTGTTATACAAGCAAATCACACCATACATGAGCACAACCATACAGTATATAAGTACACCAAATGGTGCAAAAAGAGAAAGGAAACAGAGTGAAAGCTATAGTGTTACAGCTGCAGAGAAAGAGCAGATTTTTAAAAAAGTGTAAAGGTTGCAACAAGGTAGATTGGGGGATCATGTATACATCATTAATATACGAGAGGTCCTTTCAGGAATCTGACAACAGTGAAGAAGGTGGTACATACATACTGTATAAGCTTTTGTACCATCTGCCTAAGGGGAGAGGGGAGAAGAGAGAATGACTGTGGTATGAGTGGGCCTGAGGCAGCGTAAAGTGTAGATGGAGTTGATGGGGGTGAGGCTGTTTTGTGGGATGTATTGGACGCCATTCGGAATTCTCGACAATTTCGTTTAAAACCGGAGCAACCATGGAAAAGCTACGCACACAGGGAGAATGAACAAACTCCATCCAGACAGAGCCTGTAGTCTGGATTGGACCCGGGTCTCTGGCGCTGTAGCGCAGCAACACTACCTCTGCGCCATCGTGCCGTCACCTGTTCTTGAATCTGGTGGCACATACTTTTGTATCATCTGCCTGCTGGTGTACCAGAGGCTGTTTGGGAGGGTGACATCATTCCACTGACCTCTTTGCTCAAATGAATATAGAATGCATTGAGTTAATCGGACAAGGATACGTTGTTGCCACCAAACTTGCCCAATTTTGTTTTGTAACGCGTCGGAGCATGCAAGCCTTGCCACAATCCATGTCCGTGGAGTTATTCTGCGAGTTCTTCAGCTTGTGTGGAATTTTCTTATGGTGTCCCTGATGGCTTTTTGAAAGCCACGTGCAGATTATGTGACCAGATTGGGATTATCCAACTTCAATCCAATAGACGGACTTCATCATGGAGTGAATCTCATGGTTCATCCATGGTTGAGGAACACATTTTAACTCCCCTTCCCATTCCCATACTGACCTTTCAGTCTTGGGCCTCCTCCATTATTAGAGTGAGGCCCCTCACAAATTGGAGGAACAGCACCCCATATTTCGCTTGGGCAGCTTACAACCCAACAGTACGAATATTGATTTATCTAATTTCAAGTAACTCCTGCAGTCACTCTCTCTCCACACCTCCCCCAAACTAGTCATCCTGCCAATCCCACTGTTCACATCAATATATTCCTGCATTATCATGTCATCCACAGCCAACGGTGTAACATTATGGGCTCCACCTTTCCATGGTCATCATTGCTGGCTGTTCTAATTGAAAGACAGAACATTCTTGACAGAGGAGATGCAGGAAAGATGGTACCCTTGTTAGAATGTATAGAAGCAGGGTACACTGTCTAATAATAAGAGATTGGCCATACAGGATAATGTGAGAAGAAAATGTGAATAAGGATGAGTAATAGGGTCCTAACACCATCCTGTTCTTCATTATTTTTATAATGTCCCCTTTGTAAGAGACAAACTTTAATGCAATCAGAAAAATGCAATCAGAAAAATGCTATTTAACCCGAACTGTTCCAGTTAATTTTAAGTGAAGTGAAAGCATTCCTGATGTTGATGAATAACTGAAACTACAAATTAGAGTTCTTGGAGGCACAAGGAAATGCAGATGCTGGAATATTGAGCAAAACACAAAGTGCTGGAGTAACTCAGTGGGCAGGCAGCACCTGTGGAGGGAATTGATAGACAATGTTTCGGGTCGGAACCCTTCTTCGAACTCTGAAGAAAGGTATGGGACAGAAATGTAGCCTATCCATTCCCACCACAGATGCTGCCTGGACTGCTGAGTTGCTCCAGTTCTTAATGTTTTAATTATTGTATTGGCTGCACAATGAATGATAGACAAAGGAATTAAACGTAGCATCTCCAAGTTTGAGGATAACACAAAGCTGGGTGGCAGTGTGAGCTGTGAGGTGGATGCTATAAGGCTGCAGGGTGACTTGGATAGGTTGGGTGGGTGGGAAGATGCATGGCGGGTACAGTATAATGTGGATACATGTGAGGTTATCCACTTTAGTGTCAAGAACAAGAAGGCAGATTATTATCTGAATGGTGTCAGATTAGGAAAAGGGGAAGTGCAATGAGACCTGGGTGTCCTTGTACACCAGTCACTGAAAGTAAGCATGCAAGCATGTTGGCCTTCATAGCGAGAGGATTTGAGTATAGGAGCAAGGAAGTCCTACTGCAGTTGTACAGGGCCCTCGTGAAACCACTCCTGGAGTATTGCGTGCAGTTTTGGTCTCCTAATTTGAGGGCAGACATTCTTGCCATTGAGGGAGTGCAGCATAGGTTCATCAGGTTAATTCCCAGGATGGCGGAACTAACATTTGATGAAAGAATGGATCGACTGGGCTTATATTCACTGGAATTTTGAAGGATGAGAGGGAATCTTATGGAAACATATACAATTCTTCAGGGATTGGACAGGCTAGATGCAGGAAAAATGTTATCCACGTTGGGGGAGTCCAGAACCAGGGGTCACAGTTTAAGAATAAGGGGTAGGCCATTTAGGACTGAGATGAGGAAAATCTTTTTCAGCCAGAGTGTTGTGAATCTGTATAATTCTCTGCCACAGAAGGCAGTAGAGGCAAATTCATTGGATGTATTCAATAGAGAGTTAGATATAGGCTCTTGGAGCTAACAGAATCAAGGGATATGGGGAAAAAGCAGGAACAGGGTACTGATTCTGAATGATCAGCCATGATCATATTGAATGGCAGCGCTGGCTTGATGGGCTGAATGGCCTACTCTTGCACCTACTTTCTATGTGTCTAAAGAAGTGGAATGGGAGTGACCCATTTAGCCCATCATGTTTACTTCTCCATTCCATCAGTCCTTACCACTTGATCCCTAGATTGTTTGATTCCCATAAGAAACAAAAAAGTATTATTCTCTGCCTGAAGAATATCATGTTAATGGGCGTCCACAATCTTAAAAGGTAGCATAATTTAAGCACGGTAATGTCTTCTCATCTGTCCTAATTGTCTTGTACTAGAATCGTGTCCCTCAATTGTACCCTCCCTGCCAGGAAGAAATATCCTCTACACATCTTCTCTGCTAAGTGCTTTAATAACTTTATATATTTCACTGAGCTCATCTCTTATTCTAAATTTTTTAGGGAATATAAATCCAGTCTACTCAATCTATCTTCAATGGAATATCTTTCCATCCCAGAGCTGCTGAGATTACAATAGCTCAGCAGTGGAGGGTGATACAGGTAAATGTGGAGATAACTCTTCTACAAGATAGCTTGTGATGCTGCAGCCAAGTGCATAGTCAGCATCTTTACCTTATAAATTATCTCCATAAAAATAGAAATGACCTTCCATGGCTTCAGAAGTAGCCCGGTGTGAGGATGTACAATTGTTAAGCTAACATGTTTCCAAGTCCTTAGAGGATTTGTTTATTTTGATTGTGCTGTGTTGATAACAAATAGGTCCCGTGAGAAACCTAAACGATTTGTGATGCTGAAAAATATAAAATCTACAGACCAAGGGAAAATTGGGATGCGGAGGGAGAGGGAGAGTGAGGGAGAGGGAGGGGGGGGGGGGAGAGGGTGGGAGGGAGGGAGGGAGAGTGAGAGAGAGGGGGGAGGGAGGAAGATAGAGAGAGGGAGATAGAGAGAGAGAGTAAGAGAGAGAGAGAGAGAGAGAGAGAGAGAGAAAGAGAGAGAGAGAGAGGGAGAGCATGAGAGAGGGGAGGGGAGAGAAAGAGAGAGAGAGAGAGAGAGAGAGAGAGAGAGAGAGAGAGAGAGAGAGAGAGAGAGAGAAATATATATAAATCCAAGTGATTGTGGGAATGAACAGGGATTCCCTCTGGGACTTATTCATTGCTAGGATTAAGAATAGTGGAAAAGTTGACACAGTGCTAGGAAAACAGAGTTTAATTAGATTTTTCTGGTTCCTTCATTGGGGTAGGTGAGCTGGGGGTGACGGGTTTACGGTGAGGTGGATGTTGCGAAGGAGCTGAGGGGGGCTAGAGGAAGATTCAGAAATGCTTTCAGTACCTACACAGAGAATAGTTGATTTGCTTGAGAATTCACTCATCGAGAATATCTGTTAAGGCACACGCTGGATTGTTGGCAATAGAGGGCTCTCCACAGAGTCCAGGATTGGAGGAGTCCAGAACCAGGGGCCACAGTTTAAGAATAAGGGGTGAGCCATTTAGAACGGAGATGAGAAAACATTTTTCCTCACAGAGAGTTGTGAGTCTGTGGAATTCTCTGCCTCAGAGGGCGGTGGAGGCAGGTTCTCTGGATACTTTCAATAGAGAGCTAGATAGGGCTCTAAAAGATAGCGGAGTCAGGGGATATGGGGAGAAGGCAGGAACGGGGTACTGATTGGGGATGATCAGCCATGATCACATTGAATGGCGGTGCTGGCTCGAAGGGCCGAATGGCCTACTCCTGCACCTATTGTCTATTGTCTAACAGATGGAAACAATCACTTTAGATTTCCAAGCAAACAGGAATTGAAGCGTGTATCAGCAATATTGTGGAGCGTTTAAACTCTATCGGTGACTGTTTTCATCTTGTTGAAATCTTGGTGCAAAAAGAGCAAAACATTTCCAGATGGGTCAGGGAAAGTTGTCCTTTTGAAGCAGCATTGATACTGGTCAAATCAATTTAGTACGCTGGTAAATACAAGATAGCAGTTGGTAGAGTATGTTCTGCAGGTTATATAGTCATAGAGCCTGCTGAGAGAGGAACAAACGCACTTTCATGTTGCACTAGTTTCTCGTTTTCACCCTACAAACAGCTAACAATGCCCTGTTTCCTTTATCATCGTTATTTTTTTGTATATCTTTCATTCATTGTTCATTGTCTTTCTACATCATCGCCTATATCTCTCATTTCCCTTGTCGCTAACCAGTCTGAAGAAGGGGGTATCAAAGGGGGGGTCTGAAGACGGGTCTCGACCCGAAACGTCGCCTATCTCCTTCGCTCCTTAGATGCTGCTGCACCCGCTGAGTTTCTCCAGCTTTTTGTGTAACCCCCAGTCTGAAGAAGGGTCTCGACCTGCAATGTCACACATTCCTTCTCTCCAGAGATGCTGCCTGCCCTGTTAAGTTACTTCAGCTTTTTGTGTCTATCTTCGGTTTAACCCAGCATCTGCAGTTCCTTCCTGCACACTGTTTTCTGAACTGCTGTGTTCATCTTAATATTAGGAGACACTGTTGAGACTGAATTTGTATTTTATAGCATTGCTAGCAGCCAGACCTGGGAAGGCTCAGCACAAAGGAGCAGTCTCAAATCCCTTGCTTTACTGTGACTTTGTATACAAATTACATTACCTCAGTTGTGCTATTCCAAGCTGAGACTGTTTTGCAATAAGAAGGACTGATGGTGAAACTGGACTTAAGAAGCGATTTCCAATCAAATCTGCTGTTGTACTTTTATTGCAGGTTTCACTGAAGGGGGAATTATACTTTGGGATTCTGGCAGGAAATCAAACATCCTCAGAGCAGCAGCAATAATGGGCGCAAGCAGACTATAACTAGTGTGTCTGGTGCTATAGCAAGGGACAAAGGTGTATCCAAGGCAATATATTAGGGAATTAGTTGGAATTTGCAGCTAATTTGCATTGTAAATAGATAAAATGGTTGCAAATAGAATAACTGGTTTGGGCTTTTTTATTCCAGTTTCAATATAGTGAAAGTCTCCCATGTATCCAATATTATATATCGGGACCTATCCAAATGATTTCTTTGTAGTTGCAGTTTGAGACGTTATTTGTCCATATCTCTCCACAAATGCTGCAGAGAGTGGGTGAAACACACTGAAATCCAATTACATCCAAGCTGCCTGGCTACATGCAATGACTTTTAGATATATTTTTGATTAGTACGGCTGTCAGGGGTTCTGGGGAGAAGGCAGGAGAATGGGCAGGAAGGGACTGCAGATGCTGGTTTAAACCGAAGATAGACACTAATGCTGGAGTAAGTCATCGGCACAGACAGCATCACTGGAGAGAAGGAATGGGTAACGTTTCAGGTCGAGACCCTTCTTCAGACTGGGTTACGAAAGCGGTTAGGAGGGAGAGATAGATAGATCAGCCATGATTGAATGGCAGAATAGGCTTGATGGGCCGAATGGCCTTATTCTGCTCCTATTACTTATGAACTTATTTGTCTACACCTGTTACAGATTCATAGAGTTATACAGCAGCGAAACAGGGTCTTCAGCTCAATTCTACCAAGCTAATCTCACCTGGCCCATACTCCTCCAAACCTTTCCTGTCCATGTACCTGTCCAAATGTATTTTACATGTCGTAATTGTACCCATCTCTACCACTTCTTCTGGCAGCCTATTCCATATACCCACCACCCTCTATCTTAAAATGTTCTCCTCAGGTCCCTTTTAAATGTTTCCACTTTTGTCATTAACCTCAACTTTGATCTCTATCCTGGGGAAAAAGACCGTAAGGACAAAGGACATAGAAACATAGAAAAATAGGTGCAGGAGTAGGCCATTCGGCCCTTCGAGCCTGCACCACCATTCAATGTGATCATCGCTGATCATCCAACTCAGTATCCCGTACCTGCCTTCTCTCCATACCCCCTGATCCCTTTAGCCACAAGTGCCACATCTAACGCCCTCTTAAAT
This sequence comes from Raja brachyura, assembly GCA_963514005.1. Next base: position 17,943,249 of record OY740792.1, on the reverse strand, counting down.
ATAGCCAATGAACTGGCCTCAACTACCTTCTGTGGCAGAGAATTCCAGAGACTCACCACTCTCTGTGCAAAGAATGTTTTCCTCAACGCGGTCCTAAAGGAATTCCCCCTTATCCTTAGACTGTGACCCCCTTGTTCTGGACTCCCCCAACATCGGGAACAATCTTCCAGCATCTAGCTTGTCCAACCCCTTAAGAATTTTGTAAGTTTCTATAAGATCCCCCCTCAATCTTCTAAATTCCAGCGAGTACAAGCCGAGTCTATCCAGTCTTTCCTCATATGAAAGTCCTGACATCCCAGGAATCAGTCTGGAGAATCTTCTCTGTACCCACCAAGGACCAAGGACATTTATTGTCACATACACCAATTGGTGCAGTGAAATTTGAGTTACCATGCAGCACACAAATGAGATAAACACAACACTTTAGAATTTAACATAAAACATAAAAAACATCCCCCACACCGGAATCAACGTTTCACATTGTGAGGGAAGGCACCAAAGTTCAGTCCTCTTCATTCCTGATCTATGGCCATCATGATTTTATAAACCTCTGTAAGGTTCATTAACCATCTATAACTCTGCTTCCAATGCTCCATGGAAAAAAGATCCAGTCTGGCCAGTCTCTCTTTATTACTCAAATCATTCAAACCCATTAAGATTCTCGAAAAACTTTTTTGCACCTTTTCCACTTTTGTGACACCCTTCTTATAGAAGGACTACCAGAAATGTACACTGCCAGCCAAATGTGGGCTTAACAACATCTTGTGCAGTTACAACATTGTTCCAACCTCTGTACTCAATACCTGGACAGACAAAGACAAGCATGCTAAACACCAGGCTGTCTACCTGTGTCATCACTTTCATGGAACTATACAGCTGTACTCGAGGACCTCTCTTCTATAACACTTTTCAAGGCTCTACCATTTACTGTGAAGTCTTGTCTTGGTTTGTCTTAACAAAATGCACCACGTCACCTTTATCTGAATTAATATCCATCGGCCATTCTTTGGCCCTCTGGCCCAGTTAGAAACATAGAAACAGAGAAAATAGGTGCAGGAGGAGGCCATTCGGCCCTTTGAACCAGCACCACCATTCCTTGCGATCATGGCTGATCGTCCCAAATAAATAACCCGTGCCTGCCTTCTCCTCATATCCCTTGATTCCAGTAGCCCCTAGAGCTCTATCTAACTCGCTCTTAAATCCATCCAGTGATTTGGCCTCCACTGCCCTCTGGGGCAGGGAATTCCACAAATTCACAACTCTCTGGGCGAAAACGTTTTTTCTCACCCCAATCTTAAATGACCTCCCCTTTATTCTTTATTCTAAGACTGTGGCCCCTGTTTCTGGACTTGCCCAACATTGGGAACATTTTTCCTGCATCTAGCTTTTCCAGTGCTTTTATAATTTTATACGTTTCTGTAAGATTCCCCCTCATCCTTCTAAACTCCAGTGAATACAAGCTTAGTCCTTTCAATCTTTCCTCATATGTTAGTCCCGCCATCCCAGGTATCAATCTCGTGAACCTACACTGCACTGCCTCAATCACAAGGATGTCCTTCCTCAAATTAGGAGACCAAAACTGTACACAATACACCACATGTGGTCTTACCAGAGCCCTATACACCTGCACAAGAACCTCTTTACTCCTATATTGAAATCCTCTTGTTATGAAGGCCAACATTCCATTAGCTTTCTTCACAGCCTGCTGTACCTGCATGCCAACTTTCAGTGACTGGTGTACAAGGACACCAGGTCTTGCTGCACCTCCCCCTTACCTAACCTAACCCCATTGAGATAATAATCTGCCGCCAAAGTGGATAACCTCACATTTATCTATATTATACTGCATCTGCCACGCATCTGCCCACTCACTCAACCTGTCCAGGTCACCCTGAAACCTCCTAACATCCTCTTCACAGTTCACACTGCCACCCAGCTTTGTGTCATCCGCAAACCTGGTAGTGTTGATCCTAATTCCCTCTTCCAAATCATTAATATATATGGTAAACAGTTGAGGCCCCAACAACGAGCCTTGCGGCACTCCACTCGCCACTGCCTGTCATTCTGAAAAGGACCCGTTCACTCCTACTCTTTGCTTCCTGTCTGCCAACCAATTTTCTATCCATGTCAACACCCTACCCCCAATACCTTATGCTCTAATTTTAGTCACCAGTCTCCCATGCAGGACCTTATCAAAGGCTTTCTGAAAGTCTAGATACACTACATCCACTGGCTCCCCTTCATCCATTTTACTTGTCACATCTTCTAAAAATTCCAGATGATTTATCAAGCATGATTTCCATTTCATAAATCCATGTTGACATGGACTAATCATTTTACTGCGATCCAAATGCCCCATTATTACCTCTTTAATAATTGACTCCAGCATCTTTCCCACCACCGAAGTCAGGCTAACTGGTCCGTAATTCCCTGTTTTCTCTCTCGCTCCTTTCTTAAAAAGTGGGATAACTTTTAGCTATCCTCCAATCCACAGGAACTGATCCTGAATCTATTGAACATTGGAAAATGATCACCAATGCGTCCAGTATTTCTAGAGCCACCTCCCTGAGGACCCTGGGAAGCAGACCATCAGGCCCAGGGGATTTATCATCCTTCAGTCCCATTAGCCTACCCAATACTATTTCTTGCCTAGTGAAAATGTATTTCAATTCCTCTACCCCCTTAGATCCCCTGTCCTCCAGTACATCTGGGAGATTGTTTGTGTCTTCCTTCGTGAAGACAGATCCGAACTACCTGTTCAACTCTTCTGCCATTTCCTTGTACCCGTAATAATTTAACTCGTGTCTGCCTTCAAGGGACCCACATTTGACTTTGCTACTCTTTTTCCCTTAACCGAATCAGAATCAGAATCAGAATGCCTTTTATTGTCACTATACACATGTACAGTGAGATTAAAAACTGCTCCTACTCAGTGCAAAAACAAGACAAAAAGGGGGGGGGGGGGGGGGGGGGGGGGGATAAGGTGCACAGTTTCTGCAGCGCTATATACATATCTATAAAAAGACAATGGATAAATAGAATGGATAATAGGATTCCTATATCCAGTATGGGTTACAGTTACAGTACAAATTACAGTGGGTGGATAGATGAAAGTCCGGGGGTTAGGCTGTGAAGTCAATGCACGTGTGAGTTCAGGGAGATGATGGATTTTGGAAAGAAACTGTTCTTGAGTCTATTTGTCCTTGTCCTTAACATATCTAAAGAAAACTTTACTGTCCTTCTTTATATTCCTGGCCAACTTCCCCTCGTACTAGCCAGAGAAAACAGCCTACCAGAGGACTGGGAGAAATTCAGAGTCCAACAGAGGAGGACAAAGGGCTTAATTAGGAAAGGGAAAATGGATTATGAAAGAAAACTGGCAGGAAACATAAAAACTGACTGCAAAAGTTTTTATCGATATGTGAAGCGAAAAAGATTAGTTAAAACAAATGTAGGTCCCTTGCAGTCAGAAACAGGTGAGTTGATCATGGGGAACAAGGACGTGGCAGACCAATTGAATAACTACTTTGGTTCTGTCTTCACTAAGAAATACATAAATAATTTGCCGGAAATAGCAGGGGATCGTGGGTCAAATGAGATGGAGGAACTGAGTGAAATCCAGGTTAGCCGGAAAGTGGTGTTAGGAAAATTGAATGGATTAAAGGCCGATAAATCCCCAGGGCCAGATAGGCTGCATCCTAGGGTACTTAAGGAAGTAGCCCAGAAATAGTGGATGCATTAGTGATAATTTTTTAAAACTCTTTAGATTCTTGAGTAGTTCCTGAGGATTGGAGGGTAGCTAATGTAACCCCACTTTTAAAAAAAGGTGGGAGAGGGAAAACGGGGAATTACAGACCAGTTAGTCTAACATCGGTAGTGGGGAAACTGCTAGAGTCTGTTATTAAAGATGGGATAGCAGCGCATTTGGAAAGTGGTGAAATCATTGGACGAAGTCAGCATGGATTTACGAACAGTAAATCATGTCTGACGAATCTTGTGGAATTTTTCGAGGATCCAACTAGTAGAGTGGATAAGGGAGAACCAGTGGATGTGTTATATCTGGACTTTCAGAAGGCTTTCGACAAGGTCCCACACAAGAGATTAGTATACAAACTTAAAGCACACGGTATTGGGGGTTCAGTATTGATGTGGATAGAGAACTGGCTGGCAGACAGGAAGCAAAGAGTAGGAGTAAATGGGTCCTTTTCAGGATGGCAGGCAGTGACTAGTGGGGTGCCGCAAGGCTCAGTGCTGGGACCACAGCTATTTACAATTTATATTAATGATTTGGACGAGGGAATTAAATGCAACATCTCGAAGTTTGCGGATGACACAAAGCTGGGGGGCAGTGTTAGCTGTGACGAGGATGCTAGGAGGCTGCAAGGTGACTTGGATAGGTTGGGTGAGTGGTCAAATGCATGGCAGATGCAGTATAATGTGGATAAATGTGCGGTTATCCACTTTTGTGGCAAAAACAGGAAAGTAGACTATTATTTGAATGGTGACCGATTAGAAAAAGGGGAGATGCAACGAGACCTGGGTGTCATGGTACACCAGTCATTTAAAGTAGGCATGCAGGTGCAGCAGGCTGTGAAGAAAGAGAATGGTATGTTGGCATTCATAGCAAAAGGATTTGAGTACAAGAGCAGGGAGGTTCTACTGCAGTTGTACAGGGTCTTGGTGAGGCCATACCTGGAGTATTGCATACAGTTTTGGTCTCCTAATCTGACGAAAGACATTCTTGCCATAGAGGGAGTACAGGGAAGGTTCACCAGACTGATTCCTGGGATGGCAGGACTTCCATATGAAGAAAGACTGGATAGACTCGGCTTGTAGTCGCTGGAATTTAGAAGATTGAGGGGGATCTCATAGAGACTTACAAAATTCTTAGGGGGTTCGACAGGCTAGATGCAGGAAGATTGTTCCTGATGTTGGTGAAGTCCAGGACAAGGGGTCACAGTTTAAGGATAAGGGGGAAGTCTTTTAGGACCGAGATGAGAAAATCATTTTTCACACTGAGAGTGGTGAATCTGTGGAATTCTCTGCCACAGAAGGTAGTTGAGGCCACTTTGTTGGCTATATTTAAGAGGGAGTTAGATGTGGCCCTTGTGGCTAAAGGGATCAGGGGGTATGGAGAGAAGGCAGGCACAGGATACTGAGTTGGATGATCAGCCATGATCGTATTGAATGGTGGTGCAGGCTCGAAGGGCTGAATGGCCTACTCCTGCATCTATTTTCTATGTTTCTATGTTTCTATGTACTTCATCTTTTCAGTCCGTATTGCCTGTTTTGTTTCCTTCTGTTGTCCTATGAAAGATTATGAAAGTTTCCCAATCCTCTGGCTTCCGGCTACTCTTTGCTGTGTTATACATCTTTTCTTTTAGTTTTATTCTATCCCTAACTTCTCTTGTCAGCCATGGTTGCCTCCTACTCCCCTTAGAATCTTTCTTCCTTTTTGGAATGAAATTATCCTCCGTCTTCCGTTTTACCCCCAGAAATTCCTGCCATTGCTGTTCCACCGTCATTCCTGCTGGGATCCCTTTCCAGTCTCCTTGCCTTGCTCCTCTCTCATGCCTTCGAAGTCCCCTTTGTTCAACTGCATCACTGCCACTTCCGATTTAACCTTCTCCTTTTCAAATTGCAGATTAAAACAAATCATATTATGGTCAAGATCCTACTGGTATCTAAAATTATATTCTTCACTGTCCACCATACCACCAATTTTGGTGTTGTCACTAACCATGCCATCTTCATTCACATCCAAATAATTTAAATAAATGTTTAAAAACACAAGCATATTCAAGGCGCACATGTGCTTCTATGTATTTTAAGACCTCCAGAACATCCTCTTGTAATGTGGACTCTGACGGAGTTGTGGACTTAGCCCAGACCTCCACGCAAACCAACCTTCCTTCCATTGATTCCATCCACACTTCACGCTGCCACTCACCACAGTGACTCGCTCTTCTTCCCTCCCCCATCAGGCAAAAGGTACAGAGGTTTGGACATGCATACCTCCAGATTCAGGGACAGTTTCTTCCCAGCTGTTATAAGGCAACTGAGACATCTCCTCACCAGCTAGAGTGCGGTCCCGACCTCCCATCTACCTCTTTGGAGACCATTAAATCAGTCTGAAGAAGGATCTCGACCCAAAATATCACCTATTCCTCCGCTCCATAGGGGCTACCTCACCCGCTAAGTTTGACCAGCTTTTTTGTCTACCCTCGATTTTTCTTAAACATTGAACTATCTTTAATCGGATGTTATTGGACTTTAACTTGCACTAACTGGTATACCATTTCTCCTGTATGTGTACATTGTGGACAGCTTGATTGTAAACATGTATGGTCTATTTGCTGACTGTATAGTGCACAACAACAATCCACAATAATAAACTAAACTAAACTAAACTATTCAACAGGGTTACACAAAAAGCTGGAGAAACTCAGCGGGTGCAGCGCATCTAAGGAGCGAAGGAGATAGGCGACGTTTCGGGTCAAGACCCTTCTTCAAACTATTCAACATCTTTATTTACTTCCTCAAGTTTCCTAGCATCCATGTTTTTCAATATAGAAGAGAAATATTAATTTAACATCTTGCACATCTCCTGTGGCTTTCCACATAGACACCTAGTTAATTTTTGAGGGTCCTATTCTCTCCATTGTTACTCTTTTGCCTTCAATGTACTTGCAGTATCTCTTTGGATTCTCCTTTCCCCAGCCTGCCAAAGTTATATCATATCCCCATATTGTCCTCTTGATTTTCCTCATTAGTGTATTCCTTTACCCACTAAACTGCAAGCATTTGATCCCAGTTGCCTATACCTGACATAAGCCTCCTTCTATTTCTTGACCAGACCTCATTATCCTTTGTCCCCTCTTTGCCTGCTAGCCTTGCTCTTCACTCTAACAGGAACATGCTGTGGAAGCAGTGGGAGACTCTGCTGTCAAGGATAGGCCTAATCAGCCACAGCAGTAAATGCAACCACCACTATCCCTCCTATGTCATTTATACCTGGTGATATTGAGTTCTCAGTCCCTTAGTCCCTTTATCCATCAGCCACATTTCTGTAACAGTTGTAATATCCCAGTCCCATCGACCTATGTTCAAATCCATGTTTCAATTTCCTCTTATTCTGGGCCATTCTCTTTATGTTGATTGACTAGTGACGACAACGCATGCACCAAATGAAGCCTTGCATTGGTGGGAGGCCAGGGATGGCACTACTGTGGGAGCGAGAGCCAGGGAGTGGAACCTGTTCAACGAGTAGGTAACGGTGAGTTGGGGTGTTGCGATGGATGGCCGATCAGCTAAATATAAACCACTGACTGAAATTTATGAAACCATCAGCAGAAGTCAATGCACTTGATTTAAAGCTTATTTAAGCAACCTTCCGGCCACAGTTTTGTATGCTTATAACATTGAAGGAATCATTTAAAACCTTCAGGTACTTGCCAACTGTGTTGGTAGAGTAAACTAAACCAAATTGCATGGCACCACCCTCTCCCTACAGCAGCACTTTAGTTTAGTTTTAGTTTAGAGATATAGCACGGAAATGGGCCCTTCAGCCCACTGACCAGCAATCCCTACACACGAACACTGTCCTACACACACTAGGGACAATTTACAATTTGGCCATGCCAATTACCCTACAAAGCTGTACGTCTTTGGAGTGCGGGAGGAAACCAGAGAAAATCCACGCAGGTCACTGGGAGAACATATAAACTCTGTACAGACAGCACCTGTCGTCAGGATCAAACCCAGGTCTCTGGCACTGTCAGGCAGCAACTCTACTGCTGCGCCATCGTGCCGCACGCTTATTCTGAATTAAATAGATCATTAGTTTTCTCTTAAAAGTTGCAGAGAACTGTTCTGTGATTATTCCCAGTACAGGGTATCCCTCATGCACTATTATTCAACGTAACAGAGCATTTCCCTCACACATTGGTGCCAGTTTTATATTTGATGACTGCACATCACATACCCAACAAAAGTTTTTGGCAGTTTACCAACCAAAGTCCCACGGCTCCAGTACCTTATTATGATTATGAAGAAAAATGAAAGCCATGGTCTTACTTTACTGGCATCATATTTTCTCTTGATTCTTGATTAGTACGGGTATCATAGGTTACGGGGAGAAGGCAGGAGAATGGGGCTAGGAGGGAGAGATAGATCAGCCATGATTGAGTGGCAGTGTAGACCTCTGCCAAATGGTCTAATTCTACTCCTATTCCTTATGACCTTATGATATTTGTGAATTTATACTGTGTACTTGCTATGGTTTTAATTCTTTCTCATAATGAGATGCTCAAGATTACACACAGTATTTTAAAATGTGACCTTGTAATGATGCTTGCAAAGTTCCATCATTAATACATATTCGTGTATATCGAAGAAATAAGCACCAAAGTACTTGTTTTGGATTTCATTGAGTTAATTATTTAAATCATCGTCTTTCTCTGCTCACCCATAATCTTCAGTCACTTGTTTCCCGTTTCTTATTGTTCCTCAAACCACAATGTATCAAATTATGTTGATCTTACTTTTTCCACTGATCTGCCCATGTTTTCTGTTCTGATGCTCCTTGGCATTTGCCGAAAACCCCCCCCTGTTTAGTCAGTGCATTTTATGTTCCTTACGCCTTAGTTCAAATCAGATTGCACTATTTTACTCAATTATGAAGGCTGCACATATGAAAGTAACAGACAAAAAGCCACTGAATTAAGTAAAATCCTTTGAAAGATCAAAGCAACTTCAACTTTAAGGAATTTTAACAGCTACCATCTGCTCCGCCAATGCTGTTAGAAAGCTACAAATATGGCACAATATCGTGAGATTTTATTTAAATTGAAACAAGTCGCCACATATCTGGGGTGTGGCGAAAGACACAGTTTGAAAGTTGTGGCTTGAATTCTGGTCAAAGATTAGTGCAATGTCTCCAGCTTGTTTCCATTTCACTCTCAAACAAAAAACCCACCAGCCAGTTTATTAAGCTGTCAAAGACCATCTAAATCTCTTCCTTTTTCTGTCACTTTCTACTGAAAACATCCTTTGAAATAGAAAGCACTCGGGGATAGCTGAAAAAAAAAAGATATGTAAATCCTGCAATTCATCCCTCCCCATGTACTGTAATACAGGTCTTTGCCCTCAGAGCCAGGATTCCATCTGCTGAAACATCATTCTGATATACAGTACAAAGGCTGTAACAAAGATGTTCATATCATAGTATTGTGTGCTGGTGGCAGGGAGAGGAATCAATGAAACTATCGAACAATGGGTAGAGTTTAAACAGCCTGCAAAATTTGCTAAGATGGAGACAAAGAGCAAACATTGAAAAGGGTCTGCTGAGCTGTGGAGGAATTCCTTAGCGTCCATTATATCCTTGAAACAATCATCACTTACAGAGTGGATTTGCATCAGTAATAGAGTTCAGGGACTGTTTGTGAAAGGCTCTCCCTGTAGTTGACCCTGTCTCCCTCTCGCACATTGATACACAGCGGTTCTCCCTTGCCCTGTCTTGCACCACAGAGAGCGATATCATGGGAAAATGTGCTCCCTTAAAGAAAGCGCAGGGAAGTAAAAGAGAGTCAGGGCTTTGGATGGTTCTCAGATCACTTTTATCGCTGGTTGCCAGCAAGGATGACATCGGCAAAGAATGGAACGCATTGCCTCTTTCCTCTGGTTGTCACTAATCGCTTCCTTATAAACAAAATATGGATAAGCTGAGCAGTAATAACTCTATAGAGGATTCATGTTATTCCGGTGCCCCAACAAATCCATGAACGACAATCGAAGCAAAGGTGATGGTGCCGCAAAGCTATGATTACACATTGGAGTTTTATTGAGACAATGCTGAAGGCCAAGGTCCACCTTGCAAGGCGTCTGCAAATAAAGGAGAAGGGAAAGCAAAATGAATCAGGAAGCTGGTTCATTGATGTGGGACTTGGGTTTTATTTCATTTCGGAGTCACGTGAGTGACTTCGTGAAGAACCCGCCAGCACGCATGCGCGACATATCGTCGCTCGCATTGCAGTCGACGGCTGGAGAGGAGCGCGGCTCGTCACCAGCCCTTCATAAGGGCCACTCAGGTAAGTACTAACAACCTTGAGTTGGTTGTTCTGTGTAAGTAATTGTGTTTTCTTCCACAGAGACATGGACAGCAGGAAAAATAAAGGCCGTAAAACTTCTACAAGGAATTGTCGGCAACCCAACCCGGAGCCCCCCTCCACGGCAGGAGGACGGGCCGGGAAAAAGGCGCGCAAGCCGGGGAGCCCTGTATTCACAGGATCCGGTTTACCGACGCAGCTATGCCCCAGCGGGGTACCTGCAGAACAATCAGTCGGTACAGCGCCGGAGCAGGTGCATCCTGACTCCATCTCTCTCTCACCCACTGGGTCGTTTGCAGAGACAAGCAAAAGGGATTCGCGTGCTGATGCACGGCCCTTCTCCCTGAGCCCTCTTGAAGGAGGCAGGGATACAATTCCACTACCTAGCCCTTCGCGGGTTGAGGTCTCACCAGGAGCCACTAGGAAGTGGTCTGGTGAATCAGGCAGGCCCGAGTCCACTGGCAGACCAAGAAGGGCCAGTGTCGACTCACCACCCAGAGGGACCAGGAGGAGTCACAAGGGTGGAGCCTCGCCTAGGTCACCGCTTCCCCCGCTGGGGGCAGGTCGGGACCGTACGCCGTCTGGGTCCAGATTTAGGACAGTCGGCAAGCCCGTGCGGACGTCGGGTCACCACGCTGCGGCGTCAGGTGCCGACCTCTCCCCACCCATGCCCTTCGAGGCAGCCGGGTCCAGCTCAGCGAAGAGGAGGCGCTCGAGCAGGTCCGCGCGGGAATCGCTCAGCTTCGCCGAGGCGGCTGGTAGCGACACATCATCACAGTACCGATATTACCTCGACGAGGTACGGACTGATGATCGGAGCCTCAGGAGTTCCTTCGGGCACGAGGCCTCTTACCTCCCACACCCGCCCGATGAAGGGCGCTTGGATCGTATGGAGAGGATATTGGAGCAAGTTCTACTCAATCAGAAACAGGACACACACAGCTCCAGGGGACTCATGGATATATCCCCGTCTCCATCTATGGACAACATAAGACCAGATGAGGAGGATATCCTGGTACATGCCCCAGCAGCACCTGAGGTCCCTCAGGAAGATCTGCTGGATGTGGCAGCCAAATTCGGGTTACCCGTATCATCAGGACAACCCCTCAACATCAAACTGGCCGCAACCATAGATTACCTTACCAACCATCAATTGCAGGAGGAGGTCCTTGCGAAGGCCATGGAGAGACACAAGGCTCCAGGGAACTGCAATTCACTCCACGTGCCGATTGTGAACATGCCAATCTGGGGTAATATCAGCCCGGGCATCAGAGCGCAGGAAGTGAAACTGCAGAGGATTTTAAAACTACTTACGTCTGGGATCACCGCTTTTGCAAAGTCGGTAGATGGGGTTGATCTAAGCACCGAACAGGAGGATGCTCTAGCTCTGCTCTGCAATACGCAGTACGAGATCAACGCTTTCCGGAAGAGCATTATCAAACCTTCCTTGAATCCCAAATTTGCGGGACTATGCAGAGCACCTCCTACCCCCCCACCTAGACAGCTGTTCGGGGAAGACCTCCCAAAGCAGGTCAAAGAGCTGGATGACCATGCGAAAACCATAGGTCTGATGAGACCACATTTTGTGGCCAGACCTTCGGCCAAGAAGACACCTTACTTCAGGCCACGAGGTCAGACCGACAGGCCAACAAGGACCTACGTTCCGGCACCTCCTCAATATCAACAGCCTCCTCAGCCCAGGCCTTTTTTAGGACTAGGCCCTCAGCGGCCAGCATGGAAGATGCGGATTCCGCACCAACCACGAAACCCAGCACCTCCACGTCCCACCAAAAATCCCAGGGACCGCCGATAACCATGAAGGTAAGGGGGTCTGGGTTCCATGCACTTGCATGTCTAACCTCACGAGTTGGGGGCAGATTACGGGGATTTAAGGAGGTTTGGGAAACCATCACTTCAGATGAGTTTATCTTGCAAAGTATTCAGGGTTATGAAATTGAGTTTATTCATGGCCAATTGCCTCCACCCCAGCATATGCCGAATCGCAAATTTGCACTTTCCAAAAAAGAATTGGCAGAAGGCTATGCTGAAATCTTGAGTTTACAAGACAAAGGTGTGATAGAACGAACCACGCATGAACCAATTGAATTTGTGTCTAATATATTTACTAAAACTAAAAAAGACGGTGGATGCCGGGTCATTATAGATTTAACTCACTTGAATACCTTTGTAAAATACACCCATTTCAAAATGGACACATTTGAAACAGCCAAATCTTTGATTTCGGAGGGCTGCTTCATGGCATGCATTGATTTAAAAGATGCATACTATTCAGTATCCATTCGGAAACATCATAGGAAGTTCTTGAAGTTTACCTGGATGGATCAGCTTTGGCAATACAAAGCATTGCCCAATGGGCTTACTACAGCCCCCAGACTGTTCACCAAACTACTCAAGCCAGTGTTATCTACACTGCGGAGACAAAATCATACGGTCATGACCTATTTGGATGACATTCTGATAATTGGGCACACTCTGGAATCCGCAGAGTTGGCGGTTTCAGCCACAGTGGAAATTTTTCAACAAATGGGGTTTATAATCCATCCAGACAAATCAAAGTTCCTCCCCGCACAGATCATGGACTACTTGGGGTTCACGATAGACTCCAATCGCATGATCACCACCATCCCAACTAACAAAGTTGGTGATGTGTTTCAAGCATGCAAGAACCTGGTCTGCGCCAGTATACCGTCTATCAGATTAACTGCCAGGGTAATTGGCAAAATTGTAGCAGTATTTCCAGCTGCTCAATATGGACCTTTACACTATCAGAATTTACAAAGGTCAAAAATAACAGCATTAAAACTAAATGCTGGACATTATGATAGACCCATGCAGTTGCCGGTTAAGGCAAAACTTGAGTTACTATGGTGGATTGGCAATATCCATAACTCATTTAAACCCATCATTGTGCCTCGTCCAATGGTATACTTGCAAACAGATGCAAGCTCCCATGGCTGGGGAGCTACGGACAACAATAACAGTTGTGGAGGTAGATGGGATTCACTTGAAGCTACTTTGTTGTTAGCACAAGGGATAAACTATTTGGAGATGCTAGGAGCATTCCACGGACTAAGAGCCTATTGTTCAAACATGACTAACACCCATGTCCGTCTCCAAATAGACAATACCACTGCGGTGGCTTATCTGAATCATATGGGCGGTACCAGGTCAATTTCATGCAATGAATTGGCAAACACAATTTGGCTCTGGTGTATTCAACGGAATATTTGGATCTCAGCTACCTACTTGCCAGGTGAGCTCAATACAGTGGCGGACACCAGGTCACGGAAGTTCAATGACAACATCGAGTGGATGTTGAACCCCCAAATATTCACCAAAATTACAGCCAAATTTGGTAAACCGGATATTGACCTTTTTGCGTCATGGTTGAACCATCAGGTACCAACATACGTATCATGGGAGCCAGATCCTGGGGCAATGGCGATGGACGCATTCTCGCTAGACTGGGGGAAATGGTTCTTCTATGCCTTTCCTCCATTCTGCCTCATCAGTCGGGTATTGCGGAAAATCCAGCTCGATGCTGCCAAGGGCATCCTCATTATACCCGACTGGCCTACGCAATCATGGTATCCGGTGGTCCTTGGAATGATAAGTCAACCATGGGTCCTCTTGGAGGGTTGCCCACAATTGGTGACGAACCCTGCCACAGGGGAACCACACCCCTGCCATAGTCATTTGAATCTATTGGCTTGCAGGATCTGAACAGGCCACTACTTCAGTATGGTCTATCTTCAAGGACAATGGATACCATGGGAGCATCATGCAGGGAGTCCTCAAGACGGCAGTACTTATCGTACATCAGGAAATGGGAATCCTATTGTGGCCGCATGGACGTTGCATATGACTCCGTCTCCATCACAGATGTGCTGGAATTTCTTGCGGGGCTACATCATGATCAACATCTCAGCTATAGTGCCATCAATAGCGCCAGGAGTGCGCTCTCGTCCTACCTCAATATTGAGGTAGGATCCAATAAATTGGTCTCCAAACTTATGCGGGGGATATTTAATTCCAACCCGCCGAGGCCCCGTTACAACGTCACATGGGATATTGGCAAAGTGCTGACCCTGCTGAGAACATGGTCACCCATGATGGGGCTCGAATTGGACAAACTCACCCTGAAGGTGGTGATGTTGATGGCACTTACTTCAGCACAAAGGGTGCAAACGCTTCACAAGGCCAAGATCGACAGAATGATCTCTACCCCTGAACGGGTCACTTTCTTCATTGATGAATTGCTCAAGCAGCATAGACCTGGATTTACAGGGCTGCAGCTGGAGTTTCCAGCATACCCCGCTGATGCTAGGCTATGCATAGCCACCCATATCCGCCACTATATCAAAGTGACGAGGAAAATAAGGGGAATGGAGCAATACCTGTTCATCAGTCACAAAAAACCTCACCATACAGTGACGGTGCAGACGATATCCCGATGGCTCAGGATCGTCTTGAACAAAGCAGGTATTGACACTGATGTTTTTAAATCCCATTCCACCAGGGCAGCATCAACATCGGCGGCAAAGGCCATGGAGGTGCCCATGGACCAGATACTTGCCACAGCGGGATGGGCCAGTGAAGCCACTTTTCAACGGTTTTACAATAAACCCGTCACCGTACCTGGAATGTTCGCAGGAGCCGTGCTGGATGCAGGCCGAGAACATACAGTTCCCCCTCAGTGAGGGGTCCTTTCTTGTTGTTATTAATAAATATTATTATTTTTTCAGAGAAACAGTGACGGAAATTGATTACTGCTGTCCACCTTTTCAGTAGCGTGTGTGATAGCATGGACGTTGTCCAGGGCGTGAAATCACAGAAGCTTTGAAGTCTTCACGAAGTCACTCACGTGACTCCGAAATGAAATAGTAAGATTAAACGAGAACTTACCAGTTTGAAGTTTGATCTTTATTTTATGAGGAGTTGCGATGAGGGATTTCGTGCCCTCCGCTCCCAACCCTCGATCATAAAGTCAACTGGTAACTAGAGTCTCTTTAATCTTACTATAACAAGTCATTTCTTGGCTTGGTTTTTTCTGTGATTCCACACCGCGGCTTTGAAGTATGTCGCGCATGCGTGCTGGCGGGTTCTTCACGAAATCCCTCATCGCAACTCCTCATAAAATAAAGATCAAACTTCAAACTGGTAAGTTCTCGTTTAATCTTACTATTAATCTCAAGATTGAGGGATAAAAGTTAAACATGGCAGCTGGAGACTAAGAAGAAAAGAGAGAAAATAAAACTAAAGAGGATGGTTTACACCCTGCCACTAATTATGAAATGATGATTTTTGAATTCAATAACAAAATCTTGACTACGTTACTCCTAAGGCTATATTGCTGAGTCCACAACCATCTACAGAGGCTTGCAAAAGTTTTCATGCCCCTTGAACTTTTCCACATTTTGTCACGTCACAACCACAAACGTAAATGTACTTTATTGGGATTTTATGCGATAGACCAACACAAAGTGGTGCATAATTGTGAAGTGGAAGGTAAATGATACATGGTTTCCAAATTTTGTTACAAATAAAAAACTGAAAAATGTGGCGTGCAAAAGTATTCAGCTCCCCTGAGTCAATACTTTGTAGAACCACCTTTCGCTGCAATTACAGCTGCAAGTCTTTTGGGGTATGCCTCTACCAGCTTTGCACATCTAGGGACTGAAATTTTTGCCCATTCTTCTTTGCAAAATAGCTCAAGCTCAGTCAGATTGGATGGAGAGCGTCTGTGAACAGCAATTTGCAACTTTGACTGGGCCATTCTAACACATGAATATGCTTTGATCTAAACCATTCCATTGTAGCTCTGGCTGTATGTTTAGGGTCATTGTCCTGCTGGAAGGTGAACCTCCGCCCCAGTCTCAAGCCTTTTGCAGACTCGAACAGGTTTTCTTCCAAGATCGCCCTGTATTTGGCTCCATCCATCTTCCCATCAACTCTGACCAGCTTCCCTGTCCCTGCTGAAGAAAAGCATCCCCACAGCATGATGCTGCCACCACCATGCTTCACAGTGGGGATGGTGTGTTCAGGGTGATGTGCAGTGTTAGTTTTCCGCCACACATAGGGTTTTGCACTTAGGCCAAAAACTTCAATTTTGGTCTCATCAGACCAGAGCACCTTCCTCCACATGTTTGCTGAGTCCCCCACATGGTTTGTGGCAAACTGAAAACGAGACTTCTTTTGGCTTTGTTTCAACAATGGCTTTCTTCTTGCCACTCTTCCATAAAGGCCCGATTTGTGGCGTGCACGACTAATAGTTGTCCTGTGGACAGATTCTCCCACCTGAGCTGTGGATCTCTGCAGCTCCTCCAGAGTTACCATGGGCCTCTTGGCTGCTTCTCTGTTCAATGCTCTCCTTGCCTGGCCTGTCAGTTTAGGTGGACGGCCATGTCTTGGTAGGTTTGCAGTTGTGCCATACTCTTTCCATTTTCGGATGATGGATTGAACAGTGCTCCGTGAGATGTTCAAAGCTTGGGATATTTTTTTATAACCTAACCCTGCTTTAAACCTCCACAACTTTATCCCTGACCTGTCTGGTGTGTTCCTTGGGCCTCATGATGCTGTTTGTTCACTAATGTTCTCTAACAAACCTCTGAGGCCTTCGCAGAATAGCTGTATTTATACTGAGATTAGATTACACACAAGTGGACTCTATTTACTAATTAAGTGACTTCTGAAGGCAATTGGTTGCACTGGAGTTTATTTAGGGGTATCAGAGTAAAGGGGGCTGACTATGCTTGCACGCCACACTTTTATTTGTGAAAAATTTTGAAAACCATGTATCATTTTCCTTCCACTTCACAATTATGCGCCACTTTGTGTCGGTCTATCATATAAAATCCCAATAAAATACATTTACGTTTGTGGTTGTAACGTGACAAAATGTGGAAAAGTTCAAGGGGTATGAAAACTTTTGCAAGCCACTGTGTATGTAAGAGAAGCTTTACATATTGACCAGATGCTTTACTAGACAGCAGCATGGTGGCAGGGGCGGCTCGGTGGCACAGCGGTGGAGTAGCTGCCTTGCAGCGCCAAAGACCCGGGTTCGATCTTGACTACGGGTGCTGTCTTTACGGAGTTTGTACGTTCTCCCGTGACCGCGTGGGTTTTCCCCGGATGCCCCGGTTTCCTCCCACACACCAAAGACGTACAGGTTTGTTGGCCAAATGGCTTCAGTTTAGTTTGTAAATTGTCCATAATGTGTAGGAGAGTGTTAGCGTTTATTGATGGGCACGGACTCGTTGGGACGAAGGGCCTGTTTCCTCGCTGTATCTCTAAGGTAAGCTGAAGAAGGGTTTCGGTCCGAAACGTTGCCTATTTCATTCGCTCCATAGATGCTGCTGTACTCGCTGAGTTTCCCCAGCACTTTTGTCTACCTAAGCTAAGCTAAGGCCATTTCAATACCGTAACTCAATTGACCAGAGCGAATTCTAGATAATCTGTGGAAAGTGACCACCTTCTTGAAGCAAGTTAATAGCCTACAAACTCTAGGGATGTTTGCACGAGACCAGGTTCAGGTACTTTCCTACAACCATCATGTTCTGTGAACCAAACCTCCCTAGCACAAACCATATCCCAGCAATAGAATGCAGAATGGCCCAGTCTTCCACTCCCATGGTCTTGTTCTTCTACATGTGTTTTTGCATGTGTGCCTTGTTTTTGCAGTCTTTTTCTTTTCAATGTCACTTATGTTCTGTGTATTGTCTATGTGTCCATGATACCGCTACAAGCAAGATTTTAATTGTACCTGTTTCTCACTATATATACGCATATGACAATCAACTTGACTTTACTTTAACAATGACTGGAATGAATAGACTCCAGGTTGGTATGTTAGAAATGGCTTTAGGAAATCGGACATTTCAGTGAGGAACAGTTTGGTATTCTTTTTAGTGAATCATGATGTTATTTCAGGTTAGCACCAGTGTTTATGTCTCCCCCCCCCCCCCCCCCCCCCCCCACACACCCCTTGCAGCAGCCCCTCCCTCTCTAGCTATCTCAGTCATTGCTCTGATTTTCCCTTTTGTTGTATAATGATGTGACCGGACAAAGCCAAGCAAATGTAAATAAAGACTTTGGATGGAGCATGAATGAGCCCATAGCCTTTCCTAATTAAGATGTTAATTGGTCTAACTTACCCTGTTACAATGTCCCCTACAATGGGTGGGTGCCAAATCTGCTCCTAATGGACATCACGCAGAAGCAACATCTTGGCCTTATTCCAGTAGACCCCACAATAGTTGCAATATTTATGAATACAGCAATGTATTTAAAAGTACAGAGTCGAAAATATAAACTACAAATGTAAACTTATTTGTGCTTTAATTCTGCTAAGACTGTCATTAAATGTCAGCTGCCATCTCATGCCATTTGGCCAGCAGCATTCTCCATTCTTTCCCACATCTTACACCCATCATGAGTTGGTGGGACACATTTTACAACAGGGGAATTTGGTTGGTAAGTTATTGCTCTGATCAAATAACTCCTATCAATGGAAGACACAGAATGCTGCAGCATCTCAGGAGAACATGGGCAGGCCACGTTTCGGGTCCCAATCTGAAATGTAGTGTATCCATGGGCAAGAAGGAACAGCGGATGCTGGTTTACGCTGACGATAGACACAAAATGCTGGAGTAACTGTGGGTCAGGTCAGAAAAGGGATTAGGTGATGCAATCTCCACATAGACAGCACCCAGAGTCAGGATCGAGCCTGGGTCACTGGAACTCTGAGGCAGTGGCTCTACCAGCTGCGGCCACCCTGACACCCTGACATAACTTAGATGACAAATATGATGACAAATATCTTAATATTTTTTTAAATTTAGCTATTATTAATGTATGTAATTAGTATTTCTGAGGTATCATGGTGCATGTCAGTGTGCATAGGATACGATACGATAGAACTTTATTTAACCCAGGTGGGAAATTGGTCAATGCTTGCAATTCGGATGCTTGCTATTTTCAAACATGAAAGTGAATCATATCGCAAATGCTGCAAGATATTACAAAGATCATCGTAACACAACATAAGGGCGGCACGATGGCGCAGCGGTAGTTTGTACGTTCTCCCTGTGACCGTGTGGGTTTTCCCCGGGTGCTCCAGTTTCCACCCACATTCCATAGACATATATGTTTATAGGTTAATTGGCTTTATTAAAGATTGTAAATTGTCCCTTGTGTGTATCATAGCGCTAGTCTATGGGAAGCGCTGGTCGGTGCGGACTCGGTGGATTGAAGAGCCTGTTTCTGCGTTGTATCTCTAAACTAAACTAAACTAAACATCAGAATTTTTCTGAAGGGTTACTTAAATTGATTTTTTTTTTTAAATATTGGCAACAGGAAGTTTATACGAGTCATAAAGTGTATGTGTGATATTAAATAACATTAATACAGTTGATTCCTCTTTTATAAAACTCCGGGGAAGGCTACAACTGGATTACTGAGCACAGTTGTGGTTGCCACACTGTAGGAAGGATGTGATCGCCCTGGAAAGGGTGCAGCATGTGACCTGAAATGGGACGTTCCATTCATGACTGGGAAGTCTGAGTTTGATTTCCCAGGAGCAGGGGAGGCTGAGGAGTAACCTGAAAGAAACGTATTACAATTAGGATGGGCATCGATAAGGAAGACGGTAATAAACTATTCCCCACTGCCGGAGCTTTCTATACCAGATATCATATTTTTGAGATGAGAGTGAGTGGCTTAGAGGGGAAGTGAGGTAAAATTTGTTTTTACCCAAAGCTAAATTGCGATCTGGAATGACACAAAGTGCCAAGAGTAACTCAGCAGGTCACGCAGCAACCCTGGAGAACATGGATAGGTGACGTTTTGGGTCGGGACCTTTCTTCAAGTCTGGCATGTGCTGTCTGTGAAGATGGTAGGGGCAGGTACTATTACAACACTTAAGAAGCATTGACAAGCACTTGAATCACCAAGGCATTGTAGGCTATGGACCATGTGCTGAGTGTGGTAAATGAGATTGCTGTAGGTAGGTACAATATTCAGTATGGATACGGTGGGCCAAAAAGCCTGCTTCTGTGCTGTATGCCATTGTAACTTAATTAATGTGCACATATATTCAGATTTAAAAAAAATACAGGAATTATCTATGTTACTAAAAGTCTGATCTTGACCATTTCCTGTTGTTCTGTATATTGATTTATTTTTAAACGTTGCCACTTACGGCTGTGATTTTTGGCCATCTTACTCAGAGTCCCCCTCTGCTGCGCAGGACAAGAGGATTTTTCCCATCGATGAAAAATAAAAAGTTATTAATGTTTAAAAAATGTTGCGATTCTCTCTCTTGAAGGCCACGCCCCTTCCAGAGGGACTATAAAACCCGGAAGTGTTGAGTGCCTCAGTCATTCTCTGCAAGATGGGGGAGCGAGAGGGTCACGTCTCTCAGTCTGAGCTGTGAATAGCACTGAACACATGTCTACTTAACTGTGAGTGGATTTACTGACCTGTAAGTGCCCTTAATGTGGTTTGAGAATATAGTTTGGAAATGTTAAAGCTGTGTTGCCTTTGGTTTGGAAATGCTAAAGCTGTGTTGCCTTTGGTTTGGAAATGCTAAAGCTGTGTTGTCGAATTAAAGTTGCCTTGCCTAATTAAAGTTACCTTCCCTAATTAAAGTTGCCTTGCCTAATTAAAGTTGCCTTGCCTTGCCTTCTATATAATTAAAAGCCTAATCTTGACCACTTCCTGTTTGTGCTTTATATTGATTTTAGAAAAAACGCTACCACATATGACTGTGATTTTTGGCCATCTTACTCAGTCCCCCTCCACTCATCAGGTGCCGAGGATTTTTCCCATTGATGAAAAATAAAAGAGTTATTTGTGTTTAATAAATGTTGAGATTCTCTCTCCTGTCAATCGGCTTGTACTCGCTAGAATTTAGAAGATTGAGGGGGGATCTTATAGAGACTTACAAAATTCTTAAGGGGTTGGACAGGCTAGATGCAGGAAGATTGTTCCCAACAAGAAGATTGTGCCAACAGGAAGAAGTCCAGAACAAGGGGTCACAGTTTAAGGATAAGGGGGAAGTCTATTAGGACCGAGATGAGAAAATCATTTTTCACACAGAGAGTGGTGAATCTGTGGAATTATCTGCCACAGAAGGTAGTTGAGACCAGTTCATTGGCTATATTTAAGAGGGTGTTAGATGTGGCCCTTGTGGCTAAAGGGATCGCGGGTATGGAGAGAAGGCAGGTACAGGATACCGAGTTGGATGATCAGCCATGATCATATTGAATGGCGGTGCAGGCTCGAAGGGCTGAATGGCTTACTCCTGCACCTATTTTCTATGTTTCTATGTTTCTAATCATGCCTTGAAGGCCACGCCCCTTTTGGTGGGAGAGGTGGAGAGACTATAAACCCAGAAGTGTGGCCGTGGCTCAGTCTCTGCAAGATGGAGGAGGGAAAGGTCACGACTCACTGTCTTTAGTGGCCTTGCGCCCTGCTTGAAATGGTATGAAACTGCACTTGAATTTGGTGGCCTTGCACCCTGCTTGAAATGGTAAGAAACTGCACTTGAATTTGGTGGCCTTGCACCCTGGAATAGCCGTGAGTCAACTGCCAGCCCACCAGCCGTGAGTGAGTGAGCTGCCAGCACAACAGGCTTGAGTAACTGAGAGCCGCCAGCCCAATAATCCATTTGGCCCACAATGTGCATACTAGCCCTCTGGAAACCAGTCCCTTCAGCCCACAACACCCATACTAGGGCTCCAGAAACCCCCCCCATGAAACTGACCACCAATATTGGAATTGGTGGAGAGGTGGAATATTGCGTTGGGGGACCAGCCCTCCCGTGTGATGCTGGGACCCAACGTGTCCCACTTAGTCTAGTAAAGTTCTAAAAATTTTGTATGAGAATTTTAAAGTTACACACAAAAGACAGAGACAAAATGCTGGAGTAACTCAGCAGGACAGGCATCATCTATCGGGAGAAGGAATGGGTGACGTTTCGGGTCGAGAACCGTCTTCAAACTGCAGACTTCTTCTGACATAATTATAAAGTAATGTTATATATTGAAACTGTCGCTCTCGAAGTTATAGGTTTAGAGGGATACGGGCCAAACACAGGCAGGCGGGACTAACATAGATGAGGCATCTTGGTCGGCATGGGCAAATTGGTCCTTTTTGCATGCTGTAGGACTCTATGACTATGCTCCCAGTTATGAAGAGGAACCAAAAAATATAATGCATATCAGAAATCAATTAAATATTCCCTTTCTTTCTCACGGTTATTTAAAGTGTTGGATTATGTATGGGTAGAAATATTTGGCCACGATGAATATATTGCTGATGCCTTATTAATCAAGCACCTCCATGCAAAGTTTATATTAACAACATCATATATGTAAGGTTATATTGTTAGATTATAAAATACAGTATAATTGCCTCCATTTTTTGCATCTGCAGATAATATAGTTTAGATTATGTTTTCCTTCCATAATCTTCTTCAAATGTTCCAAGAAAATATTAAAAGCTGCCTACAACACCTTATTTACAGTAATAATAGAGGCACCAAACCTCTTGAATAATATCAATGTGGACAGAAAATGCTTTCCAGTGTAAATTAGATAAATAATCTACCTTCCTAAATTATAAACTGTAGCCAGACCCTGCTTTGGAAACCGTCAAATATTCTGATAAACGCTATTTTGGTGATATTCAAAAAAGTAAGGAGGAATTAAAACTCAGTTGGCTGCTGCGAGATCAAAATCAGGCTAATTGCACAGGTTTGAGTAGGTCTTTATCTAGTGTGATAAGCAGATATGACATTTTCTGAAAAAATGTCTCCTGGTAAAAAACTATGTGAGATGTGCATGTGAGCACTATGTGAAAAATACATGTGAATATATACGTATATGTGTGTATAAATGATTGATATTAATCAAGAGGTATATATATATATATATATCTGTGTGTATGTGTGTGCATGTGTGCAATAACATATATATATGTGAATATAATACTGTGAATGAAATTAACTGCTACAGATATAGACCTGCCTTTGATTCTTTAACTTAATTTATCAGTCACACATGAAGTGTGATTCGATCGCGGCTGTGATTTTTCTATTACGTTTCTTTTTTGCCGTGTCTGAGGAAACATTTTCCCAATTTTTGGGTTTCAATATTAAGCAAAAATGGTGATTGAACTGCCACCAATCTCTGATTTCTAACACCTAGGAGCAGCTGTTAAAGCCAAGAGTGTTCACATCGCTGAGAAGCTGTGAACAGAAGAGTGATTCAGACTATCTCCTCAGGCCCCCGCCGTTTGTTTGCTGTTCAGCTTTGCCCTCTTTCCAGCCAGAAAGAAGATTAACATGTTTATCACGAAACGCAGGGTGAAATTTCAGATGTTAAGCTCATGGGCTGTGAATAATTCAAAATATTTCTTTGAAATTATTTTTATCGCTAAATCGAGTCAGTTTCTTACTTCGGGCGATATTTACACAAAAACTATTATGAGATGGAGATATCTGAAAGTTGCAAAATGAATTTGTCCTGTCGAAACTAAGTAGGATGTACTGTCAATTTGTCCATCGATTATATGCTGTATACGCCAACATTTTGCTAAAAAGGCCAGCCCGGACCTTTTAAAACTACTCTTTTGATACCAAAAGCTTTTTAAAATTCCCATCGTGAGAAATGATACTGAGATGGAGGAAACAAAATAATTTTGAAGTGGTCCCTGCTTCTTAATAACAATGCATGAATTGTGTACAACTTTAGTGGTGTTCTGTATTTGACATTCACATTACTTGCCTTTCACTTTATAAATTATAAGTAATACTTCATTATAGGCTAAATTGCCCATGATCTATAAGGAGAGGATGAGTAGGCTGGGACTCTATTTCTTGGAGCGCAGGAGGAGGGGTAATCTTATAGAGGTGTATGAAATCATGAGAGGAATAGATCAGGTAGATGAAGAGTCTCTTGCCCAGCGTAGGTGAATCGAGGACCAGAGGACATAAGTTTAAGGAGAAGGGGAAAATATTTAATTACAGTTAGATAGATTCATGGATGTGACCGGTTTGGAAGGATATGGACCAATTGGGACTGGGTAGCTGGGACATGTTGTGCCACTTGGGCCAAAGGGCCTGTTTCAACGCTATGTCGCTTTAAGACTCTATGACTCTATAAGAAGAATTGGAGAGAAAAGCTACGATGCATTTGCTTTTCTTTATTATTCACTAAATTGTTGTGGATATTGCTGGGTGCTTAATGGGCACCTTAAATGCCCTTGGGAGAACAACTTGGTGGACTGCCATCATGATTTATTGCAATAAAAAGGAACAACAGATGCTGGTTTTTGGACTCAAGAAAGACATAAAATGTTGGAGTAACTAAGCAGGTCAGACAGCATCTCTGGAGAAAATGAATAGGTGTCATCTGGGACTGAAGAAAGGTCCCAAACCAAAACATCACCCATCCATTTTCTTCAGAGATGCTGACTAACCCCCTTAGTTACTCCAGCATTTTGTGTCTCATCTTTGAATTATTGCAATCTGTGTGATGAAGATACTCCCACAATAGTGTTAGATGTTGACCTTGTGGCGACAACAGAATTCCAATTTATCACCCTGCCACTTACCAGAATGTGAGTGTAATTGCGGGGGGGGGGGGGGGGGGGGGGGGGATGTAACTGGAAGCCCTCCCATGTGTTTGTACCCTGGGTCTTGCAAGTTTACAGTGGCTTGCAAAAGTTTTCATACCCCTTGAACCTTTCCACATTTTGTCACGTTACAATCACAAATGTAAATGTATTTTATTGGGATCTTATGTGATAGACCAACACAATGTGGTGCATAATTGTGAAGTGGAAGGAAAATGATACATGGTTTCAAATTTTATTACAAATAAAAAACTGAAAAGTGTGGCGTGCAAAAGTATTCAGCCCCCCTGAGTCAATACTTTGTAGAACCACCTTTTACTGCAATTACAGCTGCAAGCCTTTTGGGGTATGTCTCTACCAGCTTTGCACATCTAGAGACTGAAATTGCATTCTTCTTTGCAAAATAGCTCAGTCTGATTGGATGGAGAGCGTCTGTGAACAGCAATTTTCAAGTCTTGCCAGAGATTTTCAATTGGATTTAGGTCTGGACTTTGACTGGGCCATTCTAACACAAGAATATGCTTTGATCTAAACCATTCCATTGTAGCTCTGGCTGTATGTTTAGGGTCGTTGTCCTGCTGGAAGGTGAACCTCTGCCCCAGTCTCAAGTCTTTTGCAGGCTCTAACAGGTTTTCTTCCAAGATTGCCCTGTATTTGGCTCCATCCATCTTCCCATCAACTCTGACCAGCTTCCCTGTCCCTGTTGAAGAAAAGCATCCCCACAGCATGATGCTGCCACCACCATGTTTCACAGTGGGGATGGTATGTTCAGGGTGATGTGCAGTGTTAGTTTTCCGCCACACATAGCGTTTTATATTTAGGCCAAAAACTTCACTTTTGGTCTCATCAGACCAGAGCACCTTCCTCCACATGTTTGCTGTGTCCCCCACATGGCTTGTGGCAAACTGCAAACGGGACTTCTTATGGCTTTGTTTAAGCAATGGCTTTCTTCTTGCCACTCTTCCATAAAGGCCCGATTTGTGGAGTGCACGACTAATAGTTGTCCTGTGGACAGATTCTCCCAGCGGAGCTGTGGATCTCTGCAGCTCCTCCAGAGTTACCATGGGCCTCTTGGCTGCTTCTCTGTTCAATATTCTCCTTGCCCAGCCTGTCAGTTTAGGTGGACGGCCATGTCTTGGTAGGTTTGCAGTTGTGCCATACTCTTTCCATTTTTGGATGATGGATTGAACAGTGCTCCGTGAGATGTTCAAAGCTTGGGATATTTTTTTATAGCCTAACCCTGCTTTAAACTTCTCCATAACTTTATCCCTGACCTGTCTGGTGTGTTCCTTGGGCTTCATGATGCTGTTTGTTCACTAATGTACTCTAACAAACCTCTGAGGCCTTCACAAAACAGCTGTATTTATACTGAGATTAGATCGCACACAAATGGACTCTATTTACTAATTAGGTGACTTCTGAAGGCAATTGGTTGCACTGGATTTTATTTAGGGGTATCAGAGTAAAGGGGGCTGAATACGTTTGCACGCCCCACTTTTCAGTTTTTTATTTGTAAAAAAATATGAAAACCATGTATAATTTTCCTTCCACTTCACAATTATGCGCCTCTTTGTGTTGGTCTATCACATAAAATCCCAATAAAATACATTTATGTTTGTGGTTATAACATGACAAAATGTGGAAAGGTTCAAGGGGTATGAAAACTTTTGCAAGCCACTGTACAAGAATGCTCCCAGGAATGAGTAGGTTAACCTATGATGAGTGTTTGTCGGCTCTGGGCCTGTACTCGCTGGAGTTTAGAAGAATGAGGAGAGACCTCATTGAAACATTCAGAATAGTAAAAGGCATGGATAGAGTAGATATGGAGATGATGTTTCCACTAGTGGGGCAGTCTAGGACTAGAGGTCATAGCCTCAGAATTAAAGGACATTCTTTTCAGAAGGAGATGAGGAGAAATTTCTTTAGTCAGAGGGTGGTGAATCTGAGGAATTCTTTGCCACAAAAGGCTGTGGAGGCCAAGTCAGTGGATATTTTTAAGCCAGATGTAGGTAGATTCTTGATTAGTGGAGGTATCAAAGTTTATGGGGAGAAGGCACGAGAATGGGGTTAGGAGGGAGAGATAGATCAGCCATGATTGATTGGTGAAGTAGACTATTCTGCCCATCATGATTGATGGGCAGAATAGTCTAATTCTACTCAAATCACTTCTGGACCTTATGACCTTATGTGCTAGGAACTGCTGTTTTCAGAAGTACTGCTTCAGCAAGTTTTGGTTGTTATTATGGTGCAACTTGCAGATCATACACACTTCAAGCTTGCTCTGAAGGCGATGGAGGAAGTGAATGTTTAAAGTTATGGATGGGATGCCAAACAAGTGAACTGTTAAAGGCCTGTCCCACTTTCACGACCTAATTCACAACCTTTTTTACTCGTGGACATTTTTCATCAGGCTAGAAAAACGCCCCGACTTACTTGATGCCACGAGTACCTATGATTAATATCACGACCTACCTACGACCTACCTACGACCTCCTAAGACCTTGTGACGACCATGCTGCAAGTATGAGTCAAGGACAAACTCAGCAGAGGTCGTGAATTGAGTCGTGAAAGTGGGACAGGCCCATTATGTCCTGGATGTTGTCAGTGTCCGTAGTGGTGGAGATGCACTCAGGCTAGGCAAGTGCAACATATTTGAATGCACTCGTGACTTCAGCTTTGCAGATTGCGGAAAGGCTTAGGTCGATAGGAAGTTGCAACTTGCGACAGGTGCAGCATTTTGATGGTGGGAGATTCAGTGATACTAATGCGGATGAATGTCAAGGGGAGGTGTTTAAGATTCTCTTTAGTTTAGCACCTCTGCAAAGTAAAAGTCACCCTGGACTTACCAGCTCAAGGCTGATGCGGGCCAGGTTTAGATGCATACTGACACTGACAATGCTGTTATCTGAGAAGTTGTAGACAGAGCTGACACTGTGGAATCATCAGCAGACTTGCCTGCTTTTGGCCTTCTGGAGAAAGAAAGGTCATCAATGGAACAGGTGCTGACATTTGTTTCCACTGTAATGTCCTGGGTTGATGTAGTTGATGTCTGAAAACCACAGCTCTCTGGTGTTCAGTAAGACTGCAGCCAGTAAAACACTTTACTCTTCATTATCATACCTTAGTTCTTCCAGGGATCTTTGATGCCATTTTTGGTCCAATGTCAAGGGAGGTCACTCCAGTTAGCCTGACATTGATAGAAGGGAAAATGCTAGAATATGTTATTATATAATTGTTTATCAGTCATCAGTAAAATAGCTGGTGGGCTGCGCGCAGACAACATGAGTCTATGAAAGAAAAATAATTCATGACAAGCCTGGGGAGTTGTTTGTGTGTTTGTATCTAGCAGAATCTAGCCATTGGATTTGCTGCATTTGGACTTTCAGATGGCATTCAATACCATGCCACAGAAATAGTATTAAACAAGATTTGAGCATAGGTTTGGACATAAGAAACTGGTGTGTAATGACTGTTAGATAGAAAGAGGAGAGTATAAACAAATATGTCTATATCAGGTTGTGAGGCGGATAGTAGCTAAGACTGCTCCCACCTATGTACTGTACCTCTCTGGAGAACATCGACTGCTACTATGTACTGTACCTCTCAGGAGAACATCGGACTATCTTTAATTGGACTTCACTCTAAGTTATCTTGCACTAAACGTTATTCCCTTTATCATGTTTCTGTGCAATGTGGATTGTAATCATATATAGTCTTTCCACTGACTGGTAAGCACGCAAAAATAGCTTTTCACTGTACCTTGGTACACCTGACAATAAACTAAAGTAAACTAGGCTGTTTGTTTGGAATGATCTGGGGCTCATTCTTTATGGATTGCAGAAAAGTAATATGCAGGTATATCATGTAACTGGAAAGCAAACTGTATATTAGCCTACATTGGAAGAACATTTGAGGATAAGAGTGAAGATCAGCTACTACTGTTATTTAGGCCCATGCTGAGACAGCATCTGAAACATTGTATACAAATCTGATTCTTCTGCCAAAGTAAGCTGTAAAAGCTATAAGGGAGCACAGTAAAGGTTCACCATTTTGATTCCTGGTATATTGGGTGTTGTATAAGGAGATATTAAGCAATTTTGACCTCGGCTCCTCCAAGTTTGGAAGAACAAGCAGTAAACTCCATGAAGTTTTTTTGGAGTTTAAAAAGGTAGATGCTGGATGATATTTTTCTTGGCTGGATAGTTGTCCAGATGAGAAGTCTGACATTCAGGATGGAGATGTGAAATACTGATTTCATGCAGAAGATAATGAATCTTCGGAATTCTTCACCTCAACGGTTTTGGTAGGTCAGCTGCCAAATACATGCAAGAAAAAATTCAACAGATGTTTGGAAATTAAGGGAATCAAGCAAGTAAGTGCAGGAAAATGGCACTACAGTGAAAAGTGGAAAGGGTGCAGAGAAGATTTAAGAGCCTGTCCCACTTACACGACTTTTTCGGCGACTGCCAGCACCGGTCATAGGTCGTCGAAAAATGTCAACATGTTGAAAATTCAGCGGCGACCAGAAAGACGCTATGACTCTTTGGGTGACTAGGAGACTACACATGACCATACAGGCGACACCCTGGCGACATGTTGCGGGGTGAAGCCTATATGGTCGTGAGTAGTCGCCCAAAGAGTCGTACCTTGTTCTGGTTGCCGCTAGATTTTCAACATGATGAAAATTTTTGTCGACCTGTAACGACCTATGACGGGTGCCGGCAGTCACCGCAAAAGTCGCATAAGTGAGACAGGCCCTTTACAAGGATGTTGCCAAGCCTCAAGGGTCTGAGCTATAGGGAGAGGTTGAACAGGCTGGAACCCAATTCCTTGGAGTGCAGGAGGATGAGGGGTGATCTTATAGAGGTGTATAAAACCTTGAGAAGAATAGATCGGGTAGATGCACAGAGTTTCTTGCCCAGAGTAGGGTAATCGAGACATAGGTTTAAGGTCATGGCGAAAACATTTAATAGAAAGCTGAGGGTTACCTTTTTCACACAAAGGGTGGTGGGTGTGTGGGACGAGCTGCGATAGGAGGTAGTTGAGTTGGGGACTATTACAACATTTAAGAAACAAAGACGGATATATGGATAGGATAGGTTTGGTGGGATATGGGGCAAACACAAGCAGGTGGGACTACTGCAGAGTGGACATGTTGGTCGGTGTGGGCACGTTGGGCCGCTGGGGTCGTTTTCACGCTGTATCACTCCATGACTCTCTTCTATGAAGTAAAAGGTCAGCACAAGAAACCAAATGACTTATTCCTGCTTTGAGTTCTTGTGCTCATATGAATACCTTTTGACAAAGAGGCTGACGTTTTTTTAAGAACAGCAGAATGTACGATTTAGAGCTAAAATTGATCTATGATGAGTTAAGTAATTTTCATCCAGTTTTATAACATTACCAGAACACGTTTCTAATAAAAATTAAAATGGCTTTGATTTACACATAAAATATTACTGAGAAAAAGAATATTTAGTTTCCTTGATGGTTATAAAGTTTGCAGATATTTAATGGAAATGATTATCCATTTCAGTTTAGACTGAGTTAGCTACAAAAATCATTCAATGAACATTAATAATTGTAAATATTGAGATTGGAGCAGGGAATTGCAAGGGAAAATTGAAGTGCACGTGATATATTGGCGATAACAAATCTGTCTCCAAATAATATTCTTTGAATTTGGATTTAGACCATATCCAATTCTTCACACAGTTATGCCCATCTAATTACTTTAAACAAAGACTGTCAGCACATTCAGGAAATACTACTGCCTCGAAGCCATTTGTCTATTAAACTTACTTGTCAAACCCCTTTTAATTGGTTTGGTCTAAAATTGAAGTAATGTGATCAAGCGTAGTAGAATGCAGATCGTTTAAAGAAGTGTTTCCTTGGTTCTTTCTGAAAATTTTTCTTTCAATATATGGGAAAGCTCTGATAATCCACTATCTGACTATTCCCAAATCCGGGGCAGCATGGTGGCACAGCGGTAGAACTGCTGACTTACAGCACTTGAGACCCGGGTTCGATCCTGACTACGGGTGCTGGCTGTGTGGAGTTTGTACGTTTTCCCTTGGGTTTTCTCTGGTGCTTTTGTTTGCTCTCACACTCCAAACACGTGCAGGATTGTAGGTTAGTTGGCTTCTGTAAAATTGTAAATTGTTTCTGGTGTGTAGAATAGTGTTAGTGTAGAGGTGATCGCTGTTCGAAGTAGAGTCTAAAGTCTAAATCCCAGGCGTCAAGCATCTGGCTCACAGGTAATGTTCCCTTTGCTCCTTTGTAACTCACTCAGGACACAAAGTCCTGGAATAAATGAGCAGGTGAGGCAGTGTCCCTGCGAACATAGATAGGAGACATTTTGGGTCGTGACCCTTACTCTGACTCCCTAAATTCACTAGAATGCCAGGGATCTGTCTTTACTGGAAAATTTATTGTAAGACTGTGTAACATCTCACAGCTTGAGAGACACGGGCTCGATCCTGATCTCAGGCACGTTCTGTGTTGTGTTCGCACATTCTCCCTGTGACTGCATGGCCTTCCTTTGGGTGTTCAGGTTTCCCCCACATCCCAGAGGGAGTGGCGGCGCTGCCCTGGCAGCAGTGGCACGCCTGTAGTCCGTCTGTTTTTCTTTTTTTTTTGTTGTTTTCTTGTCTTGATTTAGCTTTAATTTGAGTTATTATGTAGTGTATGTGTGTGGGAGGGGTGGGAGAACCAGCCAGGACTTACCAGAGATTATGGTTTGTACAGGGTATCAATAATGTAGGTACAAAAAAAGAAAAAATGATAAGGTCGTGCAGATAAGTTTTAAGAAGGTAAAGAATGAAGAATTAGGATTTTGAATGTTGTAATCTCCAGCTTTCTCCCTGCACCCCACAACATTATAAATCATAGAGTCATACAGCATGGTAAAGGTCCTTTGGCCCAACTTGCCCACGCCGACCAACATGTCCCATCTACAGTAGTCCCACCTGCCTGCGTTTGGCCCATATCCCTTTAAACCTATCCTATTCATGTATGGGTCTAAGTATTTCACAAACATTGCAATTGTACCCACCTCAACAACCTCCTCCAGCAGCTTGTTCCATACACCCACCACCCTTTGTGTAAAAGCTTGTGAGGAGATCTGTTAGTGGAATATAAAATAACAAAAGTTAAAAGTCCCACTTATGCGACTTTTTCAGCTCGGGGGCACTCACCTGAAATACCGTGAGCTGGATCGACCATCAGCGCTGAACACACACACAAACATATCGCAAAGGCGGGGGCCAGGGAAAGCGGGGAAGCAATGTCTGAAATTCACACGGTGCAAAGTCAAGGTGATACCTGCAATGAACAGGATGTTTAAAGATGGTTGGCACCGTGTACGGTACGGACAAGGTAGATAGAGAAATTGTTCCCTCAGATGAGGGGATCGAATGGGAGGAGCTGAATTCCTCTTACATGGATATTCTGCATGTTCCATCGACCTAATCAATAATCCAAGATGGCTGCAGGGCCTGGTAACTCTTTGAATGCCAGTCCCAGAAAAGGATCTATTATCATAAATTACAATCACTCTTGAATAAATTCAAATCACTCTTTTGAATCTTTATTTCAACAGC
This sequence comes from Raja brachyura, assembly GCA_963514005.1. The sequence continues at coordinate 17,910,884 of OY740792.1, read as the reverse complement.
AGCAGGTTTTACACTCACTAAATGTTGTATCCTTTACCCTTTATTTGTGCACTGGGGACGGCCTCATTGTATTTATGTGCATAGACACAAAATGCTGTAGTAACTCAGCGGGACAGGCAGCATCTCTGGAGAGAAGGAATGCATGAAGTTTCGGGTCAAGACCCTTCTTCAGTGTGCCTTTTTCTTATATATATTCATGCGTGGACCTTTTCGTGATTGTATTGCATGCAAACAAAAGCTTTTCATTGTACCATGGTACACGTGACAATAATAAACTAAACTAAACTAAGTGGATTCCCCTTCCAGGTCACAATCATTTTGTGATTTAGAATTTAGACTTTAGAGATACAGCGTGGAAATAGGCTCTTCGGCCCACCAAGTCCGTGTCATTCAGCAATCATTCCGTACACAAACACTACCTTACACACCAGGGACAATTATTTTACAACTTACCGAAGCCAATTAGCCTAGAAACCTGCATGTCTTTGGAGTGTGGGAGGAAACCGGAACACCTAGAGAAAACCCAAGTACAAACTCTGCACAGACAGCACCTGTAGTCAGGATTGAACCCAGGTCTCTGGCGAAGTAAGACAGCAACTCTACCTCTGCACCACTGTGCTGCCCCAAGTCATATAATCTTATGACATGACCCCTCAAAAATCCATGGAATGTGATAAAGAATACCTTATTCAGTCAGGATAAACTACCAATGACAATACACGTTCCCCATAATACTGTGTGCTCTCTACCACAGTTAGAAGTGCATAGGCAATTTAAATTTACTAGTAGATAAAAGATTGCAAATCTAATTTTCTAAATGCTTTATTATGCTATATTAAAATGTATGATATGTATTTGGCTTCAGCTTCTATTGACATGGAAATCCATCAGCTGTTTCATCATCGTTTTGTGTTCATCATTCACTCAGAGTTCCATCAATACTTAGAATAATCAATGAAAACTGTGGGCAGGTTGTTTGAAACAATAAGTCTATGCGCAGCTCAACAAGAAGTCATGAGGAAATGTATAGGCATTGCAACAAGGATGTGTCAAAATTATCTGCAGATGCTGGTTTATACCAACGATAGACATAAAATGCTGGAGTAACTCAGCAGGTCAGGTAGCATCACTGAAGAAAAAGGAAGGTGATGTTTCGAGTCGGAACCCTTCTTCAGACTGACGTTTTTGAGAAAGTTTAAAGATTTTAAAGTTACAAAATGGATTCAGCTGCAGATTTAGAAGCAATAAAATGGATGCTTAACCTTTCTCCTATTACACTAACAAGGCTAACAGAAATGCTTTCACCTTTCTCCTATTACACTAGCAAGGCTACAGCATCATAACAAAAATGTCTTCGCCCTTCTTCCATAACACTAGCGAGATAACAGCACAAATACATGAATGATTTAATATATAAACACCAGGAGAATGTTCAGACACTTGGCTCGTACTCTTTACAAGATTGTAATGTGCATCAACAAGATTAAAAAAAAGAATGCTTGAATCTGCAAAAAACATAGCTTCTTCAGCATAACCGTATATGGGCTAACCTTTCCTCTATCGGAAGAACCTGTCAATCCTAACAGGCAACAGGCTGTACAATGCTCCGCAAGATAAAGTGTTGCTGAATTGCTGATTATTTGGGTATAAATATATCTGATTGAACATTACCTCTTTGTGTGGGGATAGAGTGACTTATAGTCTGTATTTTACATACTGTAAGAGTAAACTGCCACACCCACCTGGGCAAAATAAAGATTTTAATGCTTTATTACTAATTAATGTGTTGTAATCTGTTTGAAGTAAAAATTAACCTTTACATTTTGGCTCGGACATCACACTGACAATGCAAAATGCCTGTATTGCTGTATGTCATTAACTCATAAGGTCAAAAGTGATAGGAGCAGAATAAGGACCTTTGGCCCATCAAGTCTACTCCACCATTCAATCATGGCTGATCTATCTCTCCCCCCTAACCCCATTCTTCTGCATTCTCCCGATAACCCTGGCACCCATACTAATCAAGAATCTGTTTATCTCTGCCTTAAAAATATCTATTGGCGTCCTCCACAGCCTTCTGTGGCAAAGAATTCCACAGATTCACTACCCTCTGAGTAAAGAAATTCTTCCTCATCCCCTTCCTAAAGGAACGTCCTTTCATTCTGAGGCTATGACCTCTAGTTCTAGACTCTCCCACTAGTGGAAACATCCTCTCCACATCCATTCCATCCAAGCCTTTCACTATTCGATAAGTTTCAATGAGGTCCCCCCCCCCCCATCCTTCTAAACTCTGGCAAGTATAGGACCAGTGCCATAAAATGCTGTGTATATATTATCCTTGTACAGACATTAATTGCAACTTAATTGTGCACTAATTGTGAGACTGAAGAAGAGTCCCAACCCAAAACATCACCCATCCTTTTTTTCCAGAGACGCTGCCTGGCTCGCCGAGTTACTCCAGCTCTTTGTGTCTATCTTTGGTAGCAGCAAGGATGACTGTACCACAACAGGGATCCCCTAACTGCTCTTTAATTTGCAACAGGGGTTTCTGGCCATTGCCTCACTTGCATCATTGGAGTCCTCAGCACTTGTTTATTTACAGCAGAAGGACATCACCAAAGCAATGTACACAACAAGGATATCTAAAACTATCAAATTTGCCAACATTTAAAACAATATACAATTACATTCCAGTCTGCAAGGAAGTAGATTATTTTGTCTGTAATTTATCAGACTGATGATGCAAAGCAGATTGTCAAAGATAAATACTGAGTACAAAGGTAAGTGGCCTATTAGCTTTAATTAGGGTTGATCACTCCTTCAAATTATCTGACAATGCTGGAAGATGCTCTTTTGCTCTGACCTGTTTCCCTTTATAAATCTTGCCGCTCCAGTTCAACAGAAGGGATATTGTCTTCTTAATGCCAGTGGAATTGTGCTGCCAAAGATTGACTGATTCTTTGCCAAGGAAGTCTGCTTCCATGGTGATGATCTGTGGCTTCCTCTGTTGATATATGGGCTGGATTAAAGGGAGAAGCAGCATTAACCAACAAGACTAGTATTGGGAGTAATGGCTGATATTTTATTATTGATCCTCTAGCCAGAAACAAAAAAAAAGACAATGTTGGAAGCACACAATAGGCTCACTGTTGAGAAAAAAAAAACAGAATTATTATCTTTGGTATTGTTTTATTATTGTCATGTGTATGGAGTTACAGTGAAAAACTTTGTTTGCATGCTATCCAGTCAAATTAACTATACATGGGATGGCACGGTAGTGCAGCGTTAGAGTTGCTGCCTCATAGCACCAGAGACCCTGGTTCAATCCTGACAACGGGTGCTCTCTGTAGGGAGTTTGGACGTTCTCCCCGTGACCAGCGTGGGTTTTCCCCGGGAGCTCCGGTTTCCTCCCACACTCCAAAGACATACAGGTTTGTAACCCCAGGTTTGTAACTATGTGTTAAAGAAGGAACTGCAGATGCTGGAGAATCGAGGGTTACACAAAAAGCTGGAGAAACTCAGCGGAATGGGAGGGAAGGGAAGAATCTAAGAAGCGAAGGAGATAGGCGACGTTTCGGGTCGAGACCCTTCTTCAGACTGGTCAGGGATCAGGGAAACGAGAGATATAGACGATGATGTGGAGAGATAAAGAACAATGAATGAAAGATATGCAAAAAAGTATCGATGATGAAGGACACAGGCCATTGTAAGCTGTTTGTAGTGTGAAAATGAGAAGCTAGTGCGATTTGGGTGGGGGAGAGATAGAGAGAGAAGGAATGCCAGGGCCCGAGGGCTGAGGGAGAGGTGGGAAGGGGAGGAGGCAGCCAGGGTTAACAGAATTGAGAAAATTCAATGTTTAAGCCCAAAGGATGCAGACTCCACAAGCAGAATATGAGGTGCTGTTCCTCCAACTTGCGGTGTTGCTCACTCTGGCCGTGGAGGAGGCCCAGGAGCGAGAGGTCGGATACGGAATGGGAGGGGGAGTTGAAGTGCTGAGCCACCGGGAGATCGGGTTGGTTATTGCGGACCGAGCGGAGGTGTTCGGCGAAGCGATCACCCAGCCTCCGTTTGGTCTCACCGATGTAGATCAGCTGGCATCTGGAGCAACGTCTGCAGTAGATGAGGTTGGAGGAGGTGCAGGTGAACCTCTGTCGGACTTGGAAGGACTGCTTGGGTCCCTGAAAGGAGTGGATGGGGGAGGTGAAGGGACAAGTGTAGCATCTCTTGCGGTTGCAAGGGAAAGTGCCCGGGGAAGGGGTGGAGCGGGAGGGAAGGGAAGAATTGACAAGGGAGTTGCGGAGGGAGCGGTCTTTGCGGAAGGCAGACAGGGGGGGATTCTCGAACAATCTTTGTTCTCGGCGTACCAGGGCCCCATCCCCGACCTTTACCTCCGTTACATTCTCGAACAATCTTTGTTCTCGGCGTACCAGGGCCCCACCCCCGACCTTTACCTCCGTTACAGAGCCCTCCCGCTCCACCCCTTCCTCAGCCACTTTCCCTTGCAACCGCAAGAGATGCTACACTTGTCCCTTCACCTCCCCCATCCACTCCTTTCAGGGACCCAAGCAGTCCTTCCAAGTCCGACAGAGGTTCACCTGCACCTCCTCCAACCTCATCTACTGCATCCGTTGCTCCAGATGCCAGCTGATCTACATCGGTGAGACCAAACGGAGGCTGGGCGATCGTTTCGCCGAACACCTCCGCTCGGTCCGCAATAACCAACCCGATCGCCCGGTGGCTCAGCACTTCAACTCCCCCTCCCATTCCGTATCCGACCTCTCGGTCCTGGGCCTCCTCCACGGCCAGAGTGAGCAACACCGCAAGTTGGAGGAACAGCACCTCATATTCCGCTTGGGGAGTCTGCATCCTCTGGGCTTAAAGATTGAATTTTCTCAATTCTGTTAACCCTTGCTGTCTCCTCCCCTTCCCACCTCTCCCTCAGCCCTCGGGCCCTGGCATTCCTTCTCTCTCTTTCTCTCCCCCACCCAAGTCGCACTAGCTTCTCATTTTCACACTACAAACAGCTTACAATGGCCTGTTTCCTTCATCATCGATATTTTTTTGCATATCTTTCATTCATTGTTCTTTATCTCTCCACATCATCGTCTATATCTCTCGTTTCCCTGATCCCTGACCAGTCTGAAGAAGGGTCTCGACCCGAAACGTTACCTATCTCCTTCGCTCCTTAGATGCTGCTGCACCCACTGAGTTTCTCCAGCTTTTTGTGTAACCCCCCCCCCCCCCCCGCACGTTTGTAACTATAATTGGTGAATATTCCCTAGTGTGTGTAGGATTATGTAGATGTGTGGGGATCGCTGGTGGGTGCGGACTTGGTGGGCTGAAGAGCCTGATTCCGCACTTAATCCCCAAACTAAACTAAACTAAACGAGTACAATCAAGTTATACAAAAGTACAACAGGTAGAGCAAAGAGAAAAGTACCAGAGTGCTGAATATAGTGTTACAGCTTTACAATTACAGAGAAAAAAATCCAAGGACGGCAATGAGATAGGTTGAAATATCGGGACTACACCCTAGCTAATGTGAGGACTGTTTGTAGTCTGATAGAATGGGGGTGAAGGTGTTCCCGAATCTGGTCGTACATGGTTTCGTGCTTTAGTGAATTCATCCTGACTGGAGAGCGGATAAAAGGGGATGACCAGGGTGAAACCGGTTCTCTGAATGATGTTGGCTGTTTTCCCAAGACAGCATGAAGTGTAGATGGAGTTGATGGTGGGGAGGCTGGTCTGTGTGGGGGACTGGACTACATCCACAACACTGCAATTTCTCACGGTCTTGGGGAGCGTTGTTGCCAAACCATCCCCAATGTAATCCAATGGGATGTTTTCTTTGGTGCATCTGCAGAAATTGATAGGAGTTATTGGAGACATGCCGAACGTCTTCAGTCTTTCTGGTCTGGGATAAATCTTTGGTGATATATATGCTCATGAAAATCTGTTGGCGATACATATCTAGGAACTTGTCAATTGAGTTAATGTGTAATTTTTCTATCCCCAAGTTGTGCTGAAGTGATTTTACTTAAGCCCTTGTCTGAGTCCTTGTAAAGTAAATACATGTTCACATCATTAAACATAATCTGGAACCATTCAAGGTATTGAAAGTTTACAAGTCTGACCACTAGAAACAAAGGCTTTACTAGTGTTTCAAAATATATTTTATGGCAGTGAAATCCAAAAAGGAAACAGATTCATAACTACTTGACAATTGGCACCTCATCCTAAGCTTGCAAACCACTGCAGACACTGAGCTAGAGAATTTCAATTCAAATTATGACCTAATTGATGGATGTTAGTTTATGGTTATTAAGAGAATCCTATTCAAACATAGCGTAAACATTTAGATTTAACATAGCAACAGAACATCTATCTATATTAGATCTTGAGTGTGTTTATTTGCTTTAATTTTTTGTAATACAATAAATTATTCACAGTTTTATGCATAAAATTCTTAATGATTTAAGACTGATTAGTAAAGTCATCAACTGCTTGCTGACGTATATAGTAATACAAATATCATGTTCATGTTCATAAGTGATAGGAGCAGAATTAGGCCATTTGGCCCATTAAGTCAATTAGGCCATTTAGCCTACCATCCAATCATGGCTGACCTATCTCTCCCTCTCAACCCCATTCTCCTGCCTTTTCCCCATAATCCCTGACATCTGTACTAATCAAGAATCTATCTATCTCTGCCTTAAAAATATGTAACGTGATACCGACACAGCTGATGCAGACTAAAATGGGTCCTGGAGCAAATTGGTCTGCCTGCAGGTATAGAAACATAGAAACATAGAAAATAGGTGCAGGAGTAGGCCATTCGGCCCTTCGAGCCTGCACCGCCATTCAATGTGATCATGGCTGATCATCCAACTCAGTATCCCGTACCTGCCTTCTCTCCATACCCCCTGATCCCTTTAGCCACAAGTGCCACATCTAACCCCCTCTTAAATATAGCCAATGAACTGGCCTCAACTACCTTCTGTGGCAGAGAATTCCAGAGACTCACCACTAACATACTGTATATAGCCAGTAAAGTATATATGGGGTTATAGTCACTTACAGCACAGAAACAGACCCAACCTCCATGAACATCGTGAACATTATGTACCTGTTTATACAAAATAGGGCAGCATGGTGGTGCAACAGTAGAATTGTTGTCTTACAGCCTCTCAGGGCCAGCAACCCAGGTTCGATCCCGACTGCGGGTGCTGTCTGAACGGAGTTCGAATGGTCTCCTTGCGACTGCGTGGGTTTACTCTGATATCTTCGGTTTCTCTCACACTCCAAAGGCATACAGGTATGTAGGTTAATTGGCTTGGTATGAGTGTAATTTCAATACAATACCGTTTATTGTCATTTGAAACTCAAATGAAGTTCAAACGAAATTCGGTTTCTGCAGTCATACAACAAGAAAAAAAAACCCAAGACACACAATTAACACAATTTACACAAACATCCATCACAGTGAATCTCCTCCTCACTGTGATGGAAGGCAAAGTCATTGTCTCTCCCCTGTTATCCACTCTTCTCCCAATGTTAAAGCCCCCAGCGGGCAATGGCAAGTCCCTCGGCCGTTAAGGCCGTGCGGAGCGATGTAAGGCCCTGCTCCAGGTCTTGATGTTGAAGTCCCCCGGCGGGCGATGGCAAGTCCCGCGACCGTTAAAGCCGCGCCAGGCGATGTAAGGCCCCGCTCCGGGTCGTTTTCAACCCCGCAATTTGGGCGGGAGAAGTTGCCGTTGCAGGAGCTCCGAAAAGCGGTCTCCCACCAGGGGCAGCCACGCGACACCACAGCTCTCCATGTACCGAAGCGGGCCAGCTCCATGATAGTGAGTCCGCAAGCCCGCGACTGGAGCCCCCAGGTCATCCTGGCTGGAGGCCGCTCCACGGTGCTAGGCCCCAACGACAACGGAGACCCGACAGGGAAAAGGTCGGGTCTCCCGTACAGGGAAGAGATTTAAAAGTCCCCTCCCCCTCCCCACATTTGCACAGCTAAAAACAATATATAAACTACAACCAAACTATACAACTCAACAGGACAAACATTTAAAAAAAGACAGACAGACTGTAGAGGCCGCTGCCGTGAGGCGCCGCCATCTTCACACCTGTATTTGTCCCTAGAGTGTGTAGGATATTGTTAATGTGTGGGGATTGCTGTTCGGTGCAGACTCAGTGGGCCGGGGGGCCTGTTTCCGCACTGTATTCTAAACTAAACCAAACTAAACTAAATCCCATTTACCTGCAGTAGGTCTGAGGCCAGCATTCATTGGCAACTCTTCCTCCCACCCTGCTTCCTGTAAGGACTCCATCCCCTATTCCCAATTCCTCCGTCTACACCGCATCTGCTCCCAGGATGTGGTGTTCCACACCAGGGCATCACAAATGTCCTCATTCTTCAGGGAACGGGGATTCCCCTCCCCCACCATAGATGAGGCTCGCACCAGGGTCTCCTCCATACCCCATAACACTGCCCTCTCTCCCCATCCCCCCACTCGCAACAAGGGCAGAGTCCCCCTGGTCCTCACCTTTCACCCCACCAGCCGGCGCATTAAACACATAGTCCTACGCCGGTTTTGCCACCTGCAACGTGACCCCACCACTCGCCACATCTTCCCATCTCCGCCCCTGTCTGCCTTCCGCAAAGACCGCTCCCTCCGCAACTCCTTTGTCAATTCTTCCCTTCCCTCCCACTCCACCCCTTCCCCGGGCACTTTCCCTTGCAATCGCATGAGATGCTACACTTGTCCCTTCACCACCCCCATCCACTCCTTTCAGGGACCCAAGCAGTCCTTCCAGGTCCGACAGAGGTTCACCTGCACCTCCTCCAACCTCATCTATTGCATCCGCTGCTCTAGATGCCAGCTGATCTATATTGGTGAGACCAAGCGGAGGCTTGGCGATCGTTTCGCCGAACACCTCCGCTCGGTCCGCAATAACAAACCCGACCTCCCGGTGGCTCAGCACTTCATCTCCCCCTCCCATTCCATATCCAATCTCTCTGTCCTGGGCCTCCTCCACGGCCAGAGTGAGCAACACCGCAAATTGGAGGAACAGCTCCTCATATTCCGCTAGGGGAGTCTGCATCCTCTTGGCATGAACATCGAATTCTCTCAATTCTGTTAACCCTTGTTGTCTCCTCCCCTTCCCACCTCTCCCTCGGCCCTTGGGCTCCTCCTCCTCCTCCTTTTTCCTTTCTTCCCCCCACCTCCCCCCCACCCCCCATCAGTCTGAAGAAGGGTTTCGGCCCGAAACGTTGCCTATCTCCTTCGCTCCATAGATGCTGCTGCACCCACTGAGTTTCTCCAGCTTTTTGTGTACCCTCGATTTTCCTTCTTTAACACAATAATTCATTGGCAACTCAAGTGTTTATCCAAATACTTGTCTCTTGATTCTTTTGACTGTCTTGACTACTTATTAAATGTCATGAGAGTAGCTGCTTCCACCACCTTTCTTGATTCCAACCACTCTATTAGTGAAAATAGGTATTTCTCAGATCCCCTCTATACCTCTTTTCCCTCACCTTAAATCAATTCCAAGATAAAACCTATGTAATAGATTCTAGGGAGGTGAAGTTAAATGCATGCCTTCTAGTTTAGTTTATTGTCACGTGCACAGTGAAAAGTTTTTGTTGCATGCTAACCAGTCAGCGGAAAGACAATGCATAATTAAAATCAAGCTAACAAAATATACAGTTAAATGATAAAGGGACTAACATGGATAACGTTTGGTGCAAGATAAATTCCAATTAAAGATAGTCCGAGGGTCTCCAATGAGGTAGATAGCAGCTCAGGACTACTCTCTAGTTGTTGGTAGGATGGTTCTAATTCTATAATTAAATGTGACAGTGCAAACAACTAGCTTTTCCAATGTCTGCCATCTAAATTCTTCTATGTCTATCTGCTCATCTTCCTCTCCTCAGGAGCAGAAAAAAATTTCCATAGTCAAATCCACCTCTTCAGTTGATGATCACCTATCATGCAGAAGTGATGCCTCCACATCATATGGGAGAATCCTCAGGAATCAGATGATCTGAAATCAATATGCACGGAGAGCTGGAAAATCCTTCACCCCAAGCAAAAAAATCCCTCTCAAAGGCACTGCCATGGCGATCGTACCACTTGTTAAACGACGGCAGTAAAAGTCAGCCTGAGTTTGCAGCAGAAGATCAGGTAAATTCAGGAGGACCAGATCAAGATGGACATCAGATAAAGGTGTTATTTTTGCAGTGTAAATCTGGCAGTTTCCTTTGTCATCAATTGTTACAATTTTGTATATCTTTCATTCATTTGTCTTATATCTCTCTATTTCCCTGTCTGTATCTCGCGTTTCCCTTTCCTTTGACTCTCAGTCTGCAAAAGGGTCTCGGCCCAAAACGTCACCTATTCCTTTTCTCCAGAGATGCTGTCTGACCCACTGAGTTACTCCATCTTTTTGTGTCTATCTTAGAATTCATTGCCACATGCCTTTCTTAATGTAGATGTGGTAGACAGAGCTGAAGGCAAATCAAATTCAAATCTAGCAGTTACCTTCTCTAAATCCTATTTTCAAGTTTTAGGCATTTAATTTGGCAATTTACTTATTCTCTCTTACTCTCTGACCTGTTAACCTGGTTAGATGATTGTGGTAAACCTCGGTGATTGTATTCTGAATAGTTGATCTTCAGTGTAGTTATCTATTTCCTGCATTTTTTAAATTCTTAAATCCTTACTTTCCCAAACGTTAATATTTTCCTTACAGCTCATGTTTCAACTAACCTACAAATCTTTATAGCCTTACCTAATGTCCACTCTTATCATCTGAGCTGCTTTTTCTCTGATAATTATCTGGTGTTGCATAAATTATTCTGTCTTCACTTTGCCAGTCCGCAAATTCCCCAAATTTACACCTTGCGGAGAATAATTTAATTCAGCACACGCTGATCACTGCTTTCTTCAAGTTACACCACAAGTGTGAAAAAGCCACGTCTTTCAAATGCCAATTTGTGTTTTAGCCTGTCGTACTTCAATATATTTTTGCAGCCAGGACTGGATTTGTTCCATTTTCCATGCTAGCATTATTTCAATTGTACAATGCTTTATTCTTGGAGAAAGAATGTGAGCTTTCACTTTAACCATGCCCCTCATGATCTTGTACACCTCAAAAAGTCACCCCTCAGCCTCTTGTACTCCAAAGAAAAACATCCTAGCCTGTCAAACCTTTGTCCATGATTTAAGCCCACAAGCTCAGGTAACATCTTGGTGAATCTCTTACATATAATATAGAACTATACAGCACAGGAACAAGCCCATTGACCCACAATGTCCGTGCTAAACCTGGTGCCAAGTTAAACTACTCTCTTCGGCCAACGTGATCCATATCCCACCATTCCCTGCATATCCATGTTCCTACTTAGAAGCCTCTTGTATGCTCCTAATGTACCTGCCTCCATCACCACCCCTTGATGCATATTCAAGGCACTCATCATTCTCTGTTCCACACTTGCTTCACGCATTCCTTTAAATTTTGCCTCTTTCATCTTAAAGCCATGTCACCTAGTCTTTGACATTTCAACCCTGGGGGAAAGGTTCTGATTGTCTACTCTATCTTCACCTCTTATTAATGTGATATACTTCTAACAGATCTCCCCTCAATCGTTGACATGCAAGGGAAAACAATTCAAGGTTGCCCAACCTCACTTACCCTCTGATCAAGGCAGCACTCTGTTAAACCTCTTTGGCACCCTTTCCGACTTAATGACATCCTTCCTATAGCTGGGCATTCATAACTGCAGTACTCCAAGTACTCCAGTGTGGTACAGCAGTATCCCAACTTCTGTACTCAATGCCCTTGACCAAACATCAGAGCCCACTGGCTGAGAATTACACCCTCTTTGAGTCAGATACCTTTCCTGAGATTAATAAATGGCCAATTTTATCTGTATTCTGGGACCATAAACCCTATGTGGTTCTGCAATCAGCCTTTTAAACCAAACTTCTTCATCCTTTGTACAATTTTATATGATGCAATGAGAAAAAGCTTCACTTATTTAAGTGTTTGCCCACCCTATTCAATCTTACCTTTTACTAACTCCCTCGGTCTCTCCCTATAGAAACACCTCTCATCCCATAAATCATTCTGGTGCATCTACACTGCGCAGCCTATTCCACAAGTCTATTGTTCCTCAGGAAGGTGAACAAAGTCTGCCCCTGGTCAGAATAGACATACGCTTTCATTTATTTTTAACCAACAGCCTGTTGTGACAATTACTGCCAGCTGCTGGGAAGTGTTTATGTTGCTACTGCTTGTCTTTCAATTTAATTCCTTTCATTTGTAAATCTGATGACAATACTAATTGTCATCCTAATTCTGTTTCTGATAGTGGAACTCATTTTCATTTTTTTTTTTAAACTAACTAACTCTTAAGGTTTTATTTGCAAATTGGATTGTGTCCAGAAAAGCTCTTTTCCTCTCTCAACAACATCAAAGTCCCTGACATCATAGAGTTTCATATCCTATTACCAAATGCTGGGAAGATGTATTAATTGTATACCTGCTATGTGTTTCTTTTGCAACCCACTGCCAGACAAGCAATAGGAGGAAGATGAATGCTAATCAAAATTGAACACTACAGTAAAATGCCTGCAGGCAGTAATTTGGAGTTGTGGTAAGGGAGAGACGAGAGATTTGTTCTTCGTCTCAAGTAGTTTGAACTAGCATTTCATGAAATCTCATTCATTTGAACATCCAATAGCTCACATTGTGCAAGGACATTCTTAAAATGAAATACCTGATGGTGTCATTCCCTCATTTCCTTCAAAAGGCTCATAAAAACTTACATCCTTGGCTAAATTTTCATTCACTTAATGCCTTCATCTTTCTAATTTCCCCTGCTTGATATTTTTCTTCCCCGCACCACTCATCTCCCATGCAATGAAAGAAAGGAAAAAAGATTAAAAAAACACCTGGTTTCAAGGAAGGAATTAAGGTTAATTCAAGAACCTACCGAATAGTGAAAGGCCTGGATAGAGTGAATGTAGAGAGGATGTTTCCACTAGTGGGAGAGTCTATGACCAGAGGTCTTAGCCTCAGAATTAAAGGACGTTCCTTTAGGAAGGAAATGAGGAGGAATTTCTTTAGTCAGAGGGTGGTGAATCTTTGAAATACAGAATGGTGTGGCAAGTTAATGGATATTTGAGAAGTTAAGAAGTTAACAGATATTTTTAAGGCAGAGATAGATGGCTTATTGATTAGTACGTGTGTCAGGGGTTATGGGGAGAGGGCAGGAAAATAGGGTCAGGAGGGTGAGATAGATCAGCCACGGTTGAATGGTGGAGTAGATTAGATTAGATTAGATTAGATTCTTTTTTTGTCATTCAGACCTTTCGGTCTGAACGAAACTCTGTTCCCCTGCAGTCATACATATAATTAAAAATAAATAAATAAAAATGACAGAACACACAATAAACACAAATTTAACATCCACCACAGTGAGTTCACCAAACACCTCCTCACTGTGGTGGAAGGCAAAGTCTTAAAGTCTGTGTCTCTTCCCTCTTTGTTTCCCTCTGCGCCGAGGTGATCCAGGCCCCAGACGCCGCGACCGCACTGCGCGACGGCAATCAAGTCAGTCCCGCGGCTCAACCGAGCCCCACGAACGGGCCGGCTCAACTCCGCGGCCCGGGGGGTCCACCGGGCCCGCAGACGGGCCGCTGCAACCGCTCCGGGACCAAGTCGGGTCGCCGCCTAGGGACCGAGTCGGGCCTCCGCCGCCGCTGTCGCCGCCGCCGCTGGAACCGCCCCGGGACAGAGCCGGGCCGCCGCCGACGCCACCGCAGCCGCAGGAACCACTCCGGTAGTTGGGCAGCCGCTGCTGCCGCCGCCGCCGCTGCTGGAACTGCTCCGGGAGTCGGGCCGCCGCCGTTGCTGCTGCTGCTGCTGCTGGTACCGCTCCGGGAATCGGGCCGCCGCCGCCGCCGCTGCTGCCGCCGCCGCTGCTGGAACCACTCCGGGAGTCGGGCCGCCGCTGCCGCTGCTGGAACCGCTCCGGGAGTCGGCCGCCGCCGCCGCCGCTGCTGCCGCCGCCGCTGCTGGAACCACTCCGGGAGTCGGGCCGCCGCCGCCGCTGCTGCCGCCGCCGCTGCTGGAACCACTCCGGGAGTCGGGCCGCCGCCGCCGCCGTTGCTGCTGCCGCTGCTGCTAGAACCGCTCCGGGAGTCGGGCCGCCGCCGCCGGAACAACCCCTGGGCCCGAGGCCGCCAGCTCCGCCATTAGGCCTCGGCGCAGACAGAGACGGGGAATACGACAGAAAGTCGCACCCCCCCCCTTCAGAAGGAAGAGACCCGGACATGTTACTCCCCCCCCCCCCACCCACGTACACACACAATCTAACAAAACGAACAAACCCAACTGAAAACAGGTCAGAAAAATAAAATAACAGACGGACTGCAGGCGGGCCACAGCTGTTAACCCAGCGCCGCCATCTTGGAGTAGAATTGAAGGGCGGAGTGGCCTAATTCTGCAGCTATCATTTAAGAACTCATGAACTGTTGTAGAATTAGCTGTTTATCCATTTATTGAAAGCACTGTTGATCATGGGGAAAATTAATTACGGAATAAAGTTAATATTTTGTTTTAGTGAAGGAAAACATTGGTTTAGGAAAAAACAGTTTAGGTGGAGTGAGGGAAGGGTCAGGGGATAATGTTTAATAGTCTTATATACGGACAATGGGACAATGACATTTTCACTTGTGGCAGTCTACCACTCTCTGCAATCTTCTTTGACCTGGATGTTCAAGTTGCCACACCACGCCGTGATGTAACCAGTCAGTATTCTCCCTACATACACGTGAAGAAGTTAGAGTGTTTGGCAACATACCATCTCTCCTCAATCTTCTAAGGAAGTAGAAGTGTTGATGTGATTTCTTTGTGATTGCCTCTGTGTGCTGGGCTTAGGACAGTTCGTCAAGTATATGCACTGAAGAGATAGAATGAAGTGGTGACTTCCTCCAGCAATGTACCGTCGATTAAGTCAGGTTGATGGATCCTTGGCTTTCCCCTTCTGAAGGTGCACAGTGGGGTAGCTGGTAGACCTGTTGTCCCACAGCACCAATGGTTCAAACCTGACCCAAGTTCAATCCTGCCCTCGGGTGCTGTCTGTGTGGAGTTTGCACATTGTACCTGTGACGGCGTGGGTTTCCTCTGGGTCCTCCAGTTTCCTCCCACATCCCAAAGACGTCCGGGTTGTTAGGTCAATTGGCCCTCTGTAAATTGCCCTCTGTGAGTTGGGAGTGGATTAGAATAACATAGGACTAGTAGGATAATAGAGAACTAGTATGAACGGCATGGACTTGGTGTATGCTGTATCTTTTATTTAAAGTCAACAATCAGCTCCTTGGTCTTGCTGACATTGAGAGAAAAATTGCCGTTCTGGCATCATTCAATCGATTTTCAATCTCACAGAGTTTCCATCTGATTTTGCCCTCAGGT
Source organism: Raja brachyura (assembly GCA_963514005.1). Next base: position 17,895,404 of record OY740792.1, on the reverse strand, counting down.
AAAGATTTAGGAATATTCTAAAGAACTCTCACTGTTTACTCGGCTGTAATATTTAACAAGGATAGAGATTCTGAACAATAATAATATACAATACATACAATAACAGTAAACATATGGTTATATGGGGAAAATAAATGGTCGGCACGAACTGGAAGGGCCGAGAAGGCTTGTTTCCGTGCTGTAATTGTTATATGGTTTGTTATATGGTTAATAAAGGGCTACATAAGTTTTGAGAAAATATGCAAAAGTCTGCAGAGATTCAAGTGATAAATGTCAGTATAAAAGAATTGGCAGTAGGTTGGTATAAAAAGTGACAGAATAGTTAATTGTAAGGAAGATAGCAGCAGGCTTCAAAGGGACACAGACAGCCTGGTGGCATGGGTGGATGGGTGGCAGCTGAAATGTAGTGCTGAGACATGCTGTCTCTCTCTAAACTAAACTAAACGTAATTTTGGATGGAGGGGATCAGATACAGTTATTTAAAATCAGAGTGATAGAGATATATAATGTTGGAAGTAGAATTGTTGGCAAAACTGCCAAAGTTGACAAGAGTGAAAGTATTTATTTTATTCATTGCTTGAAAGAAACAGCAATGGAAACAGGTCCTTCAGCCCACCGAGTCCATGCCGACCATCGATCACCCGACCACACACTAGTTCTAAGTTATTCCACTTTTGCCTCAAAACCCTTCACACTAGAGATAATTTACACCAACCAATGAACCTACAAACTCACACCTCTTTGGTATGTTGGAGGAAGCCTGGGCACTCAGAAGAAACCTATGTGGTAGAACCTCACTGACAGAATATGCAAACTCCACACAGACAGCACTGTAGGTCAGGATCGAACCTGGGTCTCTGGCGCTGTGAGGCAGATTCAATTGTAAAGGGAGCAGGATAACTGTCTGAAAGGAACAAAATTGTTTTGCTATTGGCAGAGGACGGGAGTTTCGGACCATCTAAATTGTTCTTACGTCGAGTCATATGGTTCAGATGGGCTGAATGGCCTTCTCCTCTGTTTAAATACTTGTCCTCCTGCAAAAGTAGAGAAAAAAATTTAGACAAAGTCTGTCTCTCCAAAGAGTCCAATGCGATTATCATGATGACACAACGGAGGCATGAAATGAGAAAAGCCATTCTGTAAATAAACCAAGACTTTAATATTACTGCTATTGCTAAAAGTGCAGATGACCTCCAGGTGCTAATACAATCTATGACAAGCAAACAGCTTGGCTTACATATCAATATAATTGGATGAAAGGCTTAGATGTGTCCAGTAGACTGGAAAACCCCAAGATTACCATAAAAATAGAGCAGCTGGATAAATCTATATCTAAGAGATTTGATTTCTCAAGATGAAGCCATGGTGGTGAATCTAAAAAGAAAAAAAACAGTCTAGCACCTGCCATTTGCTTCAAGTTGACGAAGAATTGGAAAGGAGTTACTTTTCATTCTGTCCCACACCCGACTGTTTGAAACTTGGATCATGCACTTTTAATTAGCTAACTGCAAATTAGTATGTTTTAAGCCAAAATATGAAGAAATAATGTTGGCGGCAAAAGTGCCATATGCAATTCAAATTGTTCAGACTGACCGAATATGAGAGCAAAAGAAATGTTGCCGGAACAACGAACTGCAGATTCTGGTTTACAAAAAGGAGACACAAAGTGCTGGTCAGGCAGCATCCCTGGAGAGCATGGATAGGTGACGTTTTGGGTCATGGCCCTTCTTCAGGCTTTAGTGGACTGAATGACTCGCGAATGAACTCTGATGGATGAGAAGGGCAGATTATCTGACAGTGCCATCACTCCTGGAGTAAAAATCAATGCACTAATTTCACCTTATCTCCAAAATTAAGAGTTTATTTCTGAGTTGAAACTGTACAATACAATTTCATTTGAAAATGTTCCTGAGAATCCATGGTATCACTACAGTGTGCTCGGAACTTGAATGGAAAGATTAAGGTTTCTTTCACACTCACTGTCCCTTCACGCGCCTGTATTGTGCAGATAGTTCCTGTTTTGATGTATCAATGATTCAATGAATCTTCAACTAATATCCTTGACCTCAGTGAGTTTCCATATCCAATATGAACAATTCTTCATGGTCTTGGTGTCTGATCGTTTAGAACTATAACTAGAATAATATGCCTCGTTACATTTTTTGTGTGTCAAATTTAGAATAACCCAGTTACCCAGATAAATTGGTATCAAATTTAGAGTTATATGCGATCAACTGTTTCTCTTTAAGGTACTGAGAACCTCTAACAATAGCCCCCCCCCCCGTCCCCCCTCCCCCCTGTGCCTCCTCCTCTTTCTCACCCACACCCTAATTTCTTTCCCTCAACCCCCTTCCCCTGTGCCCGAGCTGAGTAGCACCTATTTCTCACCTCTCCCTCCCCCTCCATTCCTTCCTCTGGCTTCACAATTTGCAACTCTTCAATCATTTTGCCTCATGCCTTCTGCTTTATTTTCATCTCTTTGTACAACTGTACACATATAAACCCCCCTCTCACCTGTATTCGCCTGTCACCTGCCATGCTTTGCCCTGCCCTTCCTCTCTCCCAGCTTTCTTCCCACAACCCCTCCCCACCTCCCAATCTGTTGTAAGAAAGGCCCTGATCCAAAATGTCACCTATCCATGATCTCCATGGATGCTGCCTGACACGCTGAGTTACTCCAGCACTTTGTGTCTTTTTCTTGCAATATCTCAGTTGTCCCATGGATCAGACAGATATGGTGAATCCATGCAGCCATTACTGGTTGGTTGAGCCTCTGTGACCAGCACATAATGATATTCACTGCTTGTTGTATCAGTCCTTTGTAAGCTTTGCCCAAAAGTCCCTTATAATCTCTGCGAGCCACCACCGCTCCCCACGCTCCGAGGCCGGCCAGCCCCACGATGGTAAGTCCGCAGCTCGTCCCGGTCGGAGGCCGCTCCGCTGTGCTAGGCCCAAACAACAACGGAGACCCGACAGGGAAAAAGTCGGGTCTCCCGTGCAGGGAAGAGATTTTAAAGTTTCCCCCTCCCTCCCCCCACCACCCCCCACACATACACAGTTAGAAAAACAATACAAAAAAAACACGGACAACTACATTTAACTAGACAAAAAATTAAAATAAAGACAGACAGGCTGTAGGGGCCGCTGCAACGCGAGTCGCGCCCGCCCAATTGTTCCGATGGCTTCCCCACATGTTGTGTGGTTTTGCTTTGATAGGTTCCCTGTCTGAGTATCAGCCTGAATGATAGACTTTGTTTCCAGTCAGACAGGGAGCCTCCATGATGATGCCTCACCAATTGGGTACCTGCTGCTGATTAGTGTAGTTTAGCTTAGAGAGGCAGCACGGAACCAGGCCCTTTGGCCCATCGAGTCCACGCCGACCAGCAAACCCCATACACTGACACTATCCGACGCACTAGGGACAATTTACAATTTTTACCATAGCCAATTAATCTACAAACCACTACTTTGTTGGAGTGTAAGAAACCGAGGCACCCGGAGAAAACCCACGTGGTCACAGGGAGAACATACAAACCCCAGACTCTACACAGGATTGAACCCGGGTCTCTGGCGATGTAAGGCAGCAACTGTACCACTGCGCTACTGTGCCACCCTGATGCTGCTGCTGAGGTGGGAGCATGGGGTGGCAACTAATCTATACCTCCATTTGGAGGGTATCCAATTCCTTGTCTCAAATAGTGGAGGAACAAATGTTCTCTAAGGGGATACATTTCCCCTCTCCTCCAAGATATCCTTCAGCTCACAACGTTCCAAAGTCTGGAAAACATAGCGTGAAAGAGGTGAACCTGCAAGACAAGTTAAATTGCAGCCTGTTAGCCTTAATGAGATTTTAAATTGGGCAAGACACATCTATAGTTAAGTTGGTCGCTCACCCTTATCATAGTCTCCATTAAACTGAGGAAGGCTAAGGTCAGGTTTGAGAAATTTAACGTTTTAACATCCCACCCTTCAACAATACATTTTAGACCGTATGATTCAATCCAAGCTGTCCCCTGAGGGTTTCAGATAAATACAAAGAGATGTTGTTTAAATAAAAAAAGGTAAAAACATGACTGTATCAGTTGGTAGCAACAAAATACAACAAGTTATTGAAAATCAGTGTATGAGACTGACAACAAATTGGCTATAGCATCATGGAGTAATATAGTTATGCCGAATGTGAACAGGTCCTTTGGTCCAACTTGTTCATGCCAAACTAGGTGTCTGTCTGATCCAGTCCCACTTTTCTGCATTTGGTCCATATCCCTCTAAACCTTTCCTGTCTTACTACCTTTCAACGATCATAATTGTACCCACCGATGCCGTTTCTTCTGGTAGCTTCTTCCATATACCCGCCACCCAGTGTGGGAAAAAATGGCCTCTTAGGCCCCTTTAAAATCTTTCCCCCTCACTTTAAATCAATTCCCTCTAGATTTAGACTCCCCCACCTCCTGGGTGTCTATGCTCCTAATAATGTTATATACATCTATAAGGTCACCCCTCAGCCTCCAACGGTCCATGGAAAAATGTTTAGGAATGTTCAGTCTCCCCTTATAGGACTGCCCCTGTCCAACTTAAGAAACCTGAACGGAAACCTCTGGTCACTTGCCTGGAAAGCCTCGACCGAAGCGTGAGCTGCATCTACCGACCAAAGATCCTACAGGATCTTTGCTACCGACCGCACACACACACACAAACACATCGCGAAGGTGGGGGCCAGGGACAGCGGAGGAGCGCTGTCTGCGCGATGAAGAGGAAGGTAAACTGCTACCACAGAGCACGGTAAGTCATTTAGAGAGTACGGGGGGGAGGGAGAGAAGGGGAGAGAAGAGGAGAGAGAAGGGAAGAGAGAATGGAAGACAAGGAGGAGAGAAGGAGGGGAGAGGGAGTTGAGACCGTTTTAAGAAGTTTAATAAAGTTAGCGGACATTTTACCTTCCGGCGGATCTTCTAGGTCGTGAAAACCTGCTGAAAACGCCAATGAGCCAATCAAAATGGCCGGTCAGTGAAGGAGATTGCCTTCGACTGGCTGTAGGTAAATAGCGACCCCACTCCAATGGCTTCAACCAAACGGCAACCAATTTTTAGTCGAGGCCTGTTTTGAATTTGTTGAAATAATCATAGGAACATAGAAGAAGCCTTCACTATGTGGAAACCACTTTCGACTATTAGGGAGAGTGACCAGAACCTCCGGGAACCACACGGAAACCTTGGGTGGGGCGCAAGGTCTCCAGAGGTTTCCGTTCAGGTTTCCTAAGTGCGACAGGGGCTGAAGTCCCAGTAACATCCTTGTCAATATTTTCTGCACCCTTTCCGGCTTAATGACATCTTACTAATAGCTTGGCGACTAGCACTACCTATGACACTCCAAATGTGATCTCACCAATGTCTTGTACAGTTGTAACATGCCTTCCCAACTCATGTACTCAATGCCTTAGCCAATGAATGCAAGTGTGCCACATAGCTTCTACACCACCCTCAGTAGGTGTGTTGCCTCTTGCAAGGAATTATGTACTTGAACCTCTTTCTATTCCACCACACGCTCCAGGGACCTGCCATTTACTGCGCAAGTCCTGCCCTGATCTAACTTATCAAAATACAACACCTCGCACTTAGAGTTAAATTCCATCAACCATTCCATTGCCCACTTTTCCAGTTTATTTTAGAGATACAGCGCAGAAACAAGCCCTTCGGCCCACCGAATCCGCACGACCAGCGATCCCCGCACAATAACACTATCCGACACACTAGGGACAATTTACATCTACACCAAGCCAATTAACCTACATACCAGTACGTCTTTGGAGTGTGGGAGGAAACCGAAGATCGCGGAGAAAACCCAGGCGGTCATGGGGAGAAGGTACAAATTAAATACAGAGAGCACCCGTAGTCGGGATCGAACCCGGGTCTCCAGCGCTGCATGTAAGTCAGCAACTCTACCGCTGCACCGCCGTGGCCACCCAGGGTCTTGTTTAGTGTACTGTCTTAGAACTTACCTAAACTTCTTCACTGTCCACGAGGTCACCAACTTTGGTTTCATTCACAAACTTGCTGTGTTGGCAAGATCGTCATCTAAATCATAAATATAGATAATGAACAGTAGTGGACCCAGCAATGATCTCTATAGCAGATCGCTGGTCACAAGCCTGCAACCTGAAAATACCTCTCCCTGACTCCTTCCTCCATAAATATTCTGTATCCTAACTCCACCCTAGACTTCATATAATCTAACCATCCAGAACACCCAACTACGATGGACCTTGTCAAAGGTTTTGCTAAAGCCCATGCAGACAATGTTTACCATCCTGTCCTCTTCAATCCTCTTTGTCACCTTTTCAAAAAACAGATTTGTTAGAAACTATTTCCCACATGGAAAGCCATGCTGACTATTCAAACTACTCTTTGCCTTTCAAAATGCAAGTTGGTCCTATCTCTCAGAATTCCCTCCAGTAACATTCCCATATGGGTGGCACGGATGTTCATGGGCAGCACAGTGGCGCAATGATAAAGTTGTTATTTTACAGCGCCAGGCACCCAGGTTCGATCCTGACTAAGGATTCTTGTCTGTACAGAGTGCGTACGTTCTCCCCGTGACCTGCGCGGGTTTTTCGCTGGTATCTTCGTTTTCCTCCCACACTCCAAAGACGTACAGGTTTATAGATTAATTGGCTTGGCATCATTGTAATTGTAAATTTGTCCCTAATATGTGTAGGATGGCGTTAATGTGCGAGGATCGCTGGTCAGCGCAGACTCGGTAGGCTGAACGGGCTGTTTCCACGCTGTTTCTCTAAACTAAATTAAACTAAACCACTGACATGAGGTTCACAGACCTGTAATTCCCAGGCTTGTCCTTGTTACCCTTCTAAAATAAAGACACATCATAAGCTATGTTCTGGCAACTCATCCATGGGTACCAATGATACAAATACCTCTGCCAGGGCTCCAGCAATTTCTTCCCTGGCCTCTGTCATGGGATACACTTGGCCCAACCCCAGAGATTCATCCAGTTTTATACATTTTAAGATCATTGACACCTCTTCCTTTCCCCAGCTTCCAAGATATTTTCTACAGTAAATACAGAGGACAACTATTTAATTAGGACTTTGTCCATCTCTTGTGGCAACATACATACTGACCACACTGGTCCTATTCTCTCTTGGTTACTCTTTGTTCTTCTTTACTTTATCTGCCACTATCTTCTACTATTTCATGTCCACTTTTTACCCTCCTGATTAATCCCTTGAGAGTACTCCATTCACTTGCCAGCACTCGATGGCCTGAGCTATAGGGAGATGTTGAGCAGCCTAGAACTTTATTCTTTGGAGTGCAGGAGTATGAGGGGTGATCTTATAGAGGTGTAAAAATTCATTTGAAGCCTAGTTTGGGTAAATGCCTCGAATTGGGAACCAGAAGACATAGCTTTAAAGGTGAGGGGGAACAGATTTCATAGGAACCTGTGGGGTAACACCTTTTCCACAAAGGGGGGTGGGTGTATGGGACAAACTCGCAATGTTTAAGAAGAATTAAGATACGTACATGGATAAAATAGATTTAGAGGGATACGGGCCAAACCCAAGCAGATGAGACTAGTGTAGGTGGGACATGTTGATGGGCAGGTTGGGCCGAAGGGCATGTATTTGCTGGTACAACTATGAAATCCCTTACACTCTTCAAGGGATGCACTTGACATATGCTGCCTCCTTTTTCCTTCAGAGATCCTCAATATACCCAATGAATTGCGATTTCCTAATTCTGCCAGCCTGGCCCTTCACACTAACAGGAACATGTAGTCTCAGTTCAGTTCACTTCAGTCTAGTTTATTGCCACATGTATCGAGGTACAGTGAAAAGCTTTTGTTGCGTGCTCACCAGTCAGCAGAAAGACAATACATGATTACAATCGAGCCATTTACAGTGTGTAGACACATGATAACATTTAGTGCAAAGGTAAAGCCAGTAAAGTCTGATCAAAGGTAGTCCGAGGGTCACCAATGAGGTAGATAGTAGTTCAGCAATGCTCTCCAGTTGTGTCTCTCTGAAATATAACCCAAGGGTCAGTAACTGAGTGGGGAAAAGGTAGGAGGGGTCATAATATATGTCAAGCAATATTGGCTCAGTTAGAAAATGATGTAAATATAATTTAAAATGTATAACTCTTAGGTATATCTTGGAAGTAAAAACAGCAGATAGGATTTTACAATTATAAAAAATGCATTGCATAGAGAGGCCCTATAGTTCAAATTCATAAATCCCACAAATACAACTGCTAGAAGGTTAAGCCATGAAAAAATAATAGGATCTAAGGATTCATAATTAGGGGCATAAGAGTATGAGTCAATTAGAGTATAATAGTATTTTAACCCTTTAAACTTCAATATAATTTTGGGGCATGTAACCTGCAAGCCTAATTTCTCCTTACCTAGAAGACACAAGAAATTGGAGTAACTCAGGTTAGGCAGCATCTCTGGAGAAAAGGAATAGGTGATGTTTCGGGTTGAAACCCTTCTCGACCAGAATAAGCCACCTATTCCTTTTCTCCAGAGATGCTGCCTGACCCGTTGAGTTGGTCCAGCTTCCTGTGTCCATCTTCGGTGTTAACCAGCATCTGCTGTTCCTTCCTGCACATTCTCCTTTCCTAGATTTGGTTCTCAAAGCTGGTAGTGATTCCCCAAAGAGCGTCCATTCGAGATTCTGTAGAATAATTTATTGTCTTACCTCTTTCTTTTGTGTTCCAGCTCATCAATGTGAAACAATGCGAACTTGGTTCCAAGTCAGGGGTTAATTTTGTGTTGTGGAAAAGAACAGAAAATGTGTTACGGCTGCTCAAATCTATTGCAGCTTTGTAAGAATAAGGGGTCTTCATCCATTTTATTTACACTGGATTCAAGCCCAGATCCTCGAGTTGGACTGACAACTTTTTTAACACACTTGACTGCCTTCTCTCTAAACTGGTCCTTGTGAGCTCTGATCTGAATCTGAGTCACTCATGTTTCCTTTGGAACAAAATCAAGATCACTCGAAAGAGAGAAAAATATAAACAAAGTGAAGTTTTCCCCATTGACCTAACGTTACTGAATCACGACTGGTGTAAAATACTATCCCTAGCAAACAATAGATCAGCTGTGTGCCTTTCTCCCTAAAGGTAACAAAAACAAGCCTGAAGATAAAAAACATCAAACAGGTTGATTAATTGTCAGATAAAGCTGGCATCAATGTAACCCTCGCTATCTATTTTAGTTTTATTGGTCTCCTAGTCAGTGCAAATGGCTCGCTGATAGATCACAATAGAAAGCTAACATGACCTGTTCCTAACATAAATTTAATGTCTGTACGGTGGCGCAGCCGTAGATTTACTGTCCCGGGTTCGATCCTGACTACAGGTGCTCATTTGTACATTGTTTGTATGTTTTTTCTGTTCCCTCTATGGGTCTTCTCTGGGATATCTGGTTTCCTCCCACACTACAAAGACGTTTAGGTATTTAGGCTAGTTTGGCTTGCAATATTGTCCCTAGTGTATGTAGGATAGTGTAAGTGTGCGAGGATCGCTGGTTAACGTGGGCTCAGTTGGACGACAGGCCTTTTTCCACGCTGTATCTCTAAACTAAACTAAACTAAAATAATATTGTTAGACAGTTTGGTACATTGATCTGTACCGAGCAAAATTGTACCCTGCTGCCTATTTCAACTCTTAAGTGTTCAGTAAACAAATATACACTGGAGTATTTATGCTCCTGCTCTCATATGCTCGTGCATGTTCCCTGGTGGTTGTGCAAATTACACATTCCTTTGTTTCTATCCATAGGGGAGAGCAGTTGGTTGCAAAACAATGCAGGCAGGCACTACCGAATGAAGGCAAATGGGCGGCTTGTAACCAGTAACATGCTGCACATGTGCCCTTGTCGTCGCTGTTAAATGAAGCATCTAGAAGGGAAAGGGCTAACACAAAAGAGAAACCAAACCAGGGTACAAATTTATGTTCACTCATTACTCCTCACCAATCCGAAACAAAGCACAAATGATTTGTCCAAGCAATCTGGCCCCCAATCTGTTCGGTCTGTGAGCCGATTCTGAGTGTTAATATCCTGCAAGTCTAATGAGGAGCAAAGGAGTTATTGTGATGTGGAGCTTGTGAATAAGGACAGACTGCCTGTCACCAGGTCATCCAACTTATTAATATCCTGATCGAGTCAGAGCGAATAAATATAACAGGGCTACACTGTTAATGCAGCCAAACATCAAGTGGAAATAAATCTTTTGCTGCAGATAAATATGTTACACACATAAATGCAAAAGTAAACATTTGTTTAGGCCATCTCACTTCAGTTCTTAGTGAGAACATATCCATGCACAAAATCGCTCCAATTAGGCACTAATTGGCATTAAATCGACAAGTGGAGGTCACTGCATGCCTGCTTTTAGAAATAGAAGCATGCCCCAGTGCCACAGGTTGGAAAACGTTTTAAGGTTAAATCAGAGCTCATCATAAGGCAAAGAGGAACCATTACTCAAAATATGTTTGACAAAGATCGGCTGGGATTTCTTCGAGATAATTCCAAATGCGCAGTACTTTTCTTTTCCCACTTTCTGAGTGTAACATTTACAAAAAAAAAGTCCAGAATCACAGCCAATCTATTTGGTATTTAAAGGAAAAATATTTGCCATTAACGCTATATCTTTCTTGGGATATTAATCCCCCCTTTCACAAGCATAGTAGCTAATTTCCTGACTCACCAACATTGTTGTGCTTACAATTTAGCATGATTATTGACAATTCAGTTTATGACTTCTGCTATGTTAGGAGAGAGTAACTGTTCAACATTTAGCCTGTCTGTGTGTAATGCAGTAAAGGAATCTTGGTGGATAACATTGACAGATTTTTTGTTAATTTTGTTGTTTGTCTCTCATTTTCCCACACTGCCTTTGTCAGAATCTATCTTAGTCAAGCTGGTGTATAACACGATGCATGAAGATTTGCGGACAGCATGGTGGCGCAGCGGTAGACTTGACAGTACTGCCTTACAGCACCAGAGACCCAGGTTCAATCCTGACTACGGATGCTTTCTGTACGGAGTTTGTACGTTCTCCTGTGACCGCGTGGGTTTTCTCCTGGTGCTCCAGTTTCCTCCGAAGGTATGCAGGTTTGTTGGTTAATCGGCTTTGGTAAATGGTCCCTAGAGCGTAGGTTCGAACTAGTGTACAAGTGATCATTGGTTGGCGTGTGCTCAGTGGGCCGAGGGTCCAGTTTCCACGCTGTATCTCTAAATCTAAATCTAAAACTAAATAAGTACGCATTGTCCCAAATTCTTGGTATGATATTAGTAATCCAAATAGATTAGGTGTACATATATAATTGTGTAAAATTATGCACACAAAAGGAATGGGCTTGGAAGTCAGTTCACTTTATTCATTGAAAATGTATCATTTCCGAAATGAAATAGAACTGTTCAGTTTAGTTTATTATCACATGTACTGAGGTACAGTGAAAAGCTTTTGGTGCATGCTTTCCAGTCAGAGGAAGGACAATACATGATCACAATCGACCCATTGACACAATAAGGGACTAACGTTTAGTGCAAGGTAAAGGGCCTGTCCTACAAGCATGCAAACTCTATGCGATTAGCGCGACCTAACGTGGTCGCTTGAGCCGTCTGGCATTGCGGGGCCGGTCCCACTTCGATCGCCGGAGCCATGCGGAATTGTGCGGAGTTCGTCCCGACATCGCGAGGGGCTCCGAAAAACTGACCATGTTCAAAAATTCCGCGCAGCAATGGCTTGTCGGCTCACAGTCGCCTCGACGCATTACACACCGCCTCGACATCGTGCCTCCGTGACCCTCTATGTGTGTGGCTCCATGGCCCTCTGTGTGTGTGTACCTCTGTGCCCCTCTCTGTGTGCCCCTCTCTGTCCTGGCGAACTTACCTTAGACTTCGCTCCAAGTTCGCCTCACTTTGCGCCGCGTTGCGCCACTCACCCGACCTCCGCGCGGCCCTTGCTGCCGGTTTGCTCGCGCTTGCCGCATGCAGGCGCATGCTGGTGGGAACGGCCCTGTACAGGGGATCACCCGACCTCCGCGCGACCCCCGCTTTTAGTTTGATTGCGTTCATCGCATGGAGTCGGATGCTGGTAGGACAGGCCCTTTAAGCTAGTAAAGTTTGATCAAAGATAGTCTGAGGGTCACCAATAAATTAGATAACAATTTGCACATAAAATCATACCACTCCACAAATTCTACCGGGACTCTGGTATGCAATTTGTGCTTGCTGCCAAGTTGTGATTCCTGCATCAGACAAGAATGGGAGTGTGCCGTTCCCTGTACAGCATTATGAGCATGTCCCTGAAACCTGCTGTGTTGTTCTGAGGTGCACCTGCCCATTTGGCATTCCCAGGAGAGGCATATATATGGTGCTGCTTCCTGAGCAGGTTCCAGTTCATGTCTGCTAGTCTCAGTCTTGTAGGTAAGCCTGTAAGATAGATACAAAATGCTGGAGTACCTCAGTGGGTCAGGCAGCATCTCTGGAGAAAAGGAGTAGGTGACATTTCTTCAGATTGAAGAAGGGTGTTGACCTGAAATGTCACCTATTCCTTCTCTCCAGAGATGCTGCCTGACCCAATGAGTTGCTCTTGCATTTTGTGCCTATCTTCGTTGTAAACCAGCATCTGCAGTTCCTTCCTACACAGGTTAGTCTGTAATATTGGTAACACAGTGCTCACTTCTGAAAATGATGGTCGGCGTACTTCCTGATTAAGGGAGTGTATTATAAATCTTTATACTATTTCATGGGGATCGATGGTCAACAATTCAACTGGCTCAACAGAGGGTAGAGTGGGATATAATTTCAAACAGCTACAGTAAATCTTGCTGCGGCCTTGAGAGTTGCATCTGGCTCTTCTTTCCTTAAATTAGATAATATTATGAAATGTTTTCCTGCATAGAATGCTGGAATACATGGAGTGCTAGACTTTATAGTCTGTGTTTTGGCTACCTTTCGTCATTACCCACGGGATGAACTATTGGACCAGCCTCATCCTAATGATGTCTCAAGGCAATATTTTCACAGCAGTTTTGGGAACCTGTTCTTTTGGCACCCATGGCAGACATTGGAGTGAAGTCAAACCTCTGACCAAAAGCCAAGAATGGATTTCACAATGGCTTCTTGTGAGGTGGCACGAGCCAATAAAGTATTGAGCAAAAATGCCCTTCTTCATACTCTGCCCAATGCTCAAAATATTCATTTTCAACTGAAATATGAGAATGGGGTGAACAGAGTTTGATCTCCATAAATAAGGAACAATATACCTGGAGGGACACAAAGTGCTGGAATAACTGAATGAATCAGGCACCATGGAGATCATGGGCAGGTGTTGTTTCAAGCCAGGAATCTTCAGTTTGAAGGAGAGCACAGAAACATCAACCATCCATGTTCTACATAGATGCTGCCGCTCTGACCTGCTGAGTTACTCCAGCGCTTTGTGTCCTTTTGTGTAAACCAGCATCTGTAGTTCCTTGGTTTAACAGGGATACTTGTCTTGGTATCTGTGCAGAATAGATTCATTGGATTTATAAACTGAGATGTGGAAGAGTAAGATTGGCTTGTGCCTACTAGTGTTTGTGCCTAATGTTTAATGTTTTATGTGTCATTCCTAACTGTCACTGTATGTCATGTTGTCACTTGCGGGCGGAGTACCAAGGCAAATTACTTGTATGTTAATACTTGGCCAATAAACTTATTCATTCATTCATTCGAGTCTTCAAGAATGAAAGGCAATCACATCGAGATAGAGAACATTCAGAACAAGATTACATAGCTAATTAAAGGATTCTTCCTTTGGTTGGAGCATTTAGAACAAGGGGTATCTGGATAAGTTAAAATCTGGATAAGGTGTTATGCCCCTGTCCCACTTAGGAAACCTGAACGGAAACCTCTGGAGACTTTGCGCCCCACCCAAGGTTTCCATACAGTTTCAAGAGATTCCTGGGGTTTTTGTCAGTCTCCCTAATGTTCGAAAGTGATTCCTGCTTCTTCTATGTTCCGGCAATTATTTCAAAAAATTAAAAACCGGCCGCAACTAAAAATAGGTTGTCGTTTTAAAAATCGGTAATTTTTTAGTCGAATCCGGTTGCGACGCTAGTTGAAGGTGGTTGCCAGAGGTTGCAGGTAGTGAAAGGTAAGACCTCCCAGGTGGAATAAAACTGGGTGAAAAAATGTCTTACCTTCCACTACCTGCAAACCTCCGGCAACTACCTTCAACTAGCATCACAACCGGCTTCAACTAAAAAAATTACTGATTTTTAAAACGGCAACACATTTTTAGTCGCGGCTGGTTTTGAATTTTTTTAAATAATCGCCGGAACATAGTAGAAGCGGAAACCACTTTTGACCATTAGGGGGACTGACAAAAACCTCCAGGAACCTCTGGGAACCTCACGGAAACCTTGGGTGGGGCGCAAAGTCTCCAGAGGTTTCCGTTCAGATTTCCTAAGTGGGACAGGGGCATTAGCCATTAGAATTTGATGAGGACTGTAGATCCTTTAGCTCAGCATGCAAGACTGTGACTGGTAGCTTTTAGAACATGAGGGGAATCAAGACAAAAGGGGATTGCTGGGCAATGGTAGGCAATGGTAGAACTTATAGAATGGGGGAGCTCCTTCAAGGATCCCACTTCTTATGTTCTTATCTCAACATCAGATGGGTTTCATATTTTACTTTGTTCTTACTCTGATTAGGAAAGCGCCCAGATAACCTGGACTGCTGCATGCGATTTTTCACCCACAAGACTGCCGGTTGTCGACAAACAGCTTATTTCACTTGTAAGAGGAAAGCAATGAACGTCGCCAATGAGTCAAAACATGCAGAACAAAAGCAGAGCGTTGGAGCTGCCAACTGCCCGAGGATTCATGATTGAGGCCCTCTGGCCCAGCTTATCATTCAAAACCATTCGTCTCATTCCCATTAACCTTACACGCCTGTTGAGTCGTCCAGTCTGGGTGACCCATATTGAAAACTCCCTCTGTTGAAGTCATTCTGTAGGAAACACGAGAACTGAAGTGTGCACATAAGCCCAAGTAAACCAGGATTTGTATTCCATCACTTTCTGTAAGCTTCATTCACAGTGAAATGGGGAGAAAGTGTAAACAACTTACAAAACAAAGTGTAGAGGCAGTGGCCAGCATACAGAATCATTCTAAGCTGCCCATTGACACATCCATGATACCACAAGCGGAATGGTGGTGCAGCTGGTAGAGACCTGACAAACCTGTTTGTGCGGAGTTTGCACGTTCTCCCTATAACCACGTGGGTTTCCTCTGGGTACTGTTGTTTCCTCACACATCCCAAAGACATGCGGATTTGAGGGTTAATTGGTGTCTGTAGAATTCCCCCTAGTGTGTAGGGAGTGGAAGAGAAAGTAAAGGGTCTGTCCCACGTACGTGTTCTTGGCATGCAAATTACGCAACCTCGTGGTCGCGTTGAGCTGTGATGGTCCCGCGAAGATCGCGCGCGATTACATGCGTACGCACTGCCGTCTGGTGCGCGTGACATCATTTGAAGAGGACACAAAGCTGGAGAAACTCAGCGGGACCAGCAGCATCTCTGGAGAGAAGGAATTGGTGACGTTTCGGGTTGAGACTCTTCTTCAGTCTGAAAAGAAGGGTCTTGACCCGAAACGTCACCCATTGCTTCACTCCAGAGATGCTGCCGGTCCCGCTGAGTTACTCCTGCATTTTGTGTCTATCTTCAGTTTTCTTGACCCCGCTCTGGGAGTAGGAGTGGGGGCGGATCCGAATCCGCAACGGCTGTGAGCCCCAGGCCGAGTTCTGCGATCGTTTGCCTGCTTCTGCTGCTGTTGAAGGTGAGACGTTGCGCCACGCCAGGGTCTTGGGCCTGTCCCACTTTGGCCGTCAGATCCGCGACAGGCCGTTGGCACGCAAAGATTTTGTTCACTACAAAAATTTCGGAGCCCGCGCAATGTTGCGCGCTACTACATACCCCGCCGCGCTTCTAAGTGGGACAGGCCCCGCGCAGCCATACGATGCCCGTACGCCTCAATGCGACCACGAGGTCGTGTAATTAGCGTGCCAAGGACACGTAAGTGGGACAGGCTCTTTCGATAAGAGTCAAGTCAAGAGTGTTTCATTGTCATATGTCCCAGATAGAACAATGAAATTCTTACTTGCAACAGCACAACAGAATATGTAAACATAGTACACTGTAAATAATATAATAAATGAGAGAAAGAAAAAAGTAAGTTCAGTGTGTATACAGAACAATGGAACAACATAGAAGTAATGTGAATGGACGATTAGTGGTCACTGTGGGCTCAGTGGGCTGAAGGCCCTGTTTCCATGCTGTATCTCTAAACAATAAATAAACAAAAAAGCAAACCTCTGCAGATTTTGTGCCTGTTTAGCTCTTGGAACCCAACAGGGAGTTGTGGAGTTTTGAAAGACATGGCTAATTCAACCTACAATTGGGTCACAGTGGCACAGCGGTTGTGTTGCTGCCTTACAGCGCCTGAGCCCCAGGTTCGATCCTGACTATGGGTGCTATCTGTATCGGGGTTTGTACGTTCTCCCCGTGACCTGAGTGGGTTTTGCCCGGGTGCAAAGATGTACATGTTTGTAGGTTACTTAGCTTGGTAAAATTATGAATTGTCAACCTGGTGTGTGCAGGATAGTGTAAAGTGCCTGTCCCACTTGGTTAACGTTTGGGCGACTGCGGAGCGTCAGTGACTGACGCCGGCATAACTGTCAAGTTGCACGGCATACACGCTGACGTATGTGGTCATGCGGGTGACGCCCGGTTAGTGTTGAGACTGTAAAATATTCTTCCTTCAATGCATGGATTTTTAACATTAATATATTAAATTTAATACAATAAAATCAATTGTGCAAATGAAAAGATGACTGAGTCGTTCTGTTTAATTTATCAAGTCAAGTCAAGTCAAGTCAAAACAACTCTCGTTGGCCAAAGAGCTTTACATTGGTATAAGAATATTATAAGAAACAACAGTGGTTCATAGATTACGTAAATACAAACATCACTACATACATATATTGCTCAGAGGACGTCCAGAAAGGCTTGGGAGTAGAGATGAGTTTTTAGTCTCGACATAAAGGAGTCGATGGAGGGGGCAGTTCTGATGGGAAGAGGGATGCTGTTCCACTGACTAGGAGCTGCAACCGCAAAGGCACGGTCGCCCCTGAGCTTATGCCTAGACCGAGGGATGTTCAGCAACCCCAAGTCGGCCGATCTGAGGGACCTGGAGGTGGTGTGGCGGGTGAGCAGACTTTTAATGTAGGTGGGGGCAAGCCCATTGAGGGCTTTGTAGACATAAAGTAGGATCTTGAAATGTATTCAGAACTGCACAGGGAGCCAGTGGAGAGGCACCAGGATCGTGGTGATGTGGTCCCTTTTTCGGGTGCCCGCCAGGAATCTCGCTGCGGCGTTTTGCAGTAATCTAGGCGGGAGGAGATAAATGTGTGGATGATCTTTTCAAGGTCATCAAACTAGAGGAATTGTTTTATTTTAGCTCTCGTCCGAAGCTGAAAGAAGGTAGCTTTTACCACGGCATTGACCTGTTTGTCAAATTTCAGTGCTGAGTCAAATATCGCGCCAAGGTTTTTGACGTGAGGTTTGAGTAGTGGGGTAATGCTTCCAAGGCAGCTTGCAATCATTTTGATTGAGTCCGAGGGGCCTAAATCCACTAAATCCACTAAAATACTTGCCCAAAGGCTACGCAAACAACAGGCTGACAACACCATACACAAAATTAAGGACCCCTGCACACAGAATTTGAAGAGTGATCCAAAAGAAATAGAATATATCTTCCAGGAATATTATAAAGAATTATATACACAAACCTCTACAGTAGATGGGGAATCAATGAGGACTTTTTTAAGTACAATAGATCTGCCCTGTATTGGAGAGACACAAAATAATCACAGCAGACATATCAGTGAAGGGGATAGAGAAGAAAATTGGTAGGATGAAAACAAACAAGGCCCCAGGCAGCGACGGTTTCCCTATAGAGTGGTATAAAATATTTCGGAATGAGCTGAACTCACTTCTGAGAACCTTTAACTTGATTATCAAAGAAGGCAAGACACCCCCATCATGAAAGGAGGCAATTATAACATTAATCCCCAAAGAGAACAAAGACAAGGAAAATTGTACCAACTACAGACCGATATCAATTCTGAATATGGACTATAAATTATATTCTTCAATTATCTCCAAACGATTTGAAAGGTTCTTGCCAGATTTAATTGATGAAGACCAGACTGGCTTTATAATAGGCAGACAAACACAGGACAGTATTAGAAGAACCTTACATATAATACACAAGATTCAAAAGGAAAGTACGCGTGCTGTCCTGATAAGCCTAGATGCGGAAAAGGCTTTCGATAGGGTTAATTGGGAATTCTTATATCAAACACTAGAAAGATTTGGTTTTACCGAAGATTCAATTCAAGTTATTAAAGCAATTTACCAGCAACCTACTGCAAGAGTAAAGGTGAATGGGTCCTTAACTGAGAGATTTGTGTTAGGAAGAGGAACGAGACAGGGATGTTGTCTTAGCCCTACCCTGTTTGCTATATATATTGAACCATTGGCTCAAGCGATTCGTCAAGATAGGGAACTGAGGGGAGTATCTATAAGAGACAGAGAACATACAATTAGCCTTTTTGCAGATGACGTAATGATGTATCTATCTCACGGAAGTAAACATCTCATTCCCAAGGATGATGGGGATCATTGAGAAATTTAATTTTTATGCAGGATATAAAGTGAATATTTCAAAAACTCAAACCCTCCTATTTAATTGTTCTTCACCAGAAGAAATCAAGCAAAAGTATAACATTAAATGGGATTCAAAAACAATCAAATACCTAGGGGTACATATAACAAAAAATATATCAATTTGTATGGGGCCAATTATAATCACATCAATCAAAACATAAGAAAGGATATAGAAAGATGGTCCACCTACCCAATGGATTTTAGTAGTAAGATAAATGTGGTGAAAATGAATATTTTGCCAAGGCTATTGTACTTGTTTCAATCTCTGCCAATAGAGGTACCATTAAAACAATTAATGGAATGGGATAAATTAATATCTAGATTTTTTTGGCGAGGAAAGAAGGCCAGAATTCGATACACTACACTCCAGTTGCCAAAGGACAAAGGTGGAATGGCACTTCCAAATTTTAGGATATATTTCTATGCAGCCCAATTTTGACCACTAATTAATTGGTGTGAGGACAGCTATATAGCTAGGTGGAAAGAGATTGAAACATATATCCCTGACTTCCACATCCAAACACTCTTGGGGGAAAAAGTGCTTCCTGGACATATCAGGAGTATAATCGATCCAATAACTATATTTACTTTAGAAACCTGGTTCACTCTTACCAGACAACTTAAACTGAATAAACGACAAAGAGTTTTAAGATGGATAGCTTTGGATAATGAATTTAGACCAGGGATGTATGACTCAACATTTAAAGAGTGGATGAAGAAAGGAATGACTGCATTTTGTACTGTTATTGAAAATGGAGACCTAAGAAGTTTTCAAGATTTGAAGGATAGATTTGCACAGATGAACAAGGACATGGCAGACCAATTGAATAACTACTTTGGTTCTGTCTTCACTAAGGAAAACATAAATAATCTGCTGGAAATAGCAGTGGACCGGAGGTCAAATAAGATGGCGGAACTGAGTGAAATCCAGGTTAGCCGGGAAGTGGTGTTGGGTAGATTGAACAGATTAAAGGCCGATAAATCCCCAGGAACAGATGGTCTTAATCCCAGAGTGCTCAAGGACGTAGCCACGGAAATAGTGGATGTATTAGTGATAATATTTCACAACTCCTTAGATTCTGGAGTAGTTCCTGAGGATTGGAGCATAGCTAATGTAACCCCACTTTTTTAAAAAAAGGAGGGAGAGAGAAAGCGGGGAATTACAGACCAGTTAGTCTAACATCGGTAGTGGGGAAACTGCTAGAGTCAGTTATTAAAGATGGGATAGCAGCGCATTTGTAAAGTGGTGAAATCATTGGACAAAGTCAGCATGGATTTACAAAAGATAAATCATGTCCGACGAATCTTATAGAGTTTTTCTAGGATGTAACAAGTAGAGTGGATAAGGAAGAACCAGTGGAAGTGTTATATCTGGACTTTCAGGAGGCTTTCGACAAGGTCCCACATAAGAGATTAGTATATAAACTTAAACCACCACGGTATTGGTGGTTCAATATTGATGCGGATAGAGAACTGGCTGGCAGACAGGAAGCAAAGGGTAGGAGTAAACGGGTCCTTTTCAGAATGGCAGGCAGTGAGTAGTGGGGTACCGCAAGGCTCAGAGCTGGGACCCCAGCTATTTACAATATACATTAATGATTTGGACGAGGGAATTGAATGCAACATCTCCAAATTTGCAGAAGACACCAAGCTGGGGGGTATAGTTAGGTGTGAGGAGGATGCTAGGAGGCTGCAGGGCGATTTGGATAGGCTGAGTGAATGGGCAGATACATGGCAGATGCAGTATAATGTGGATAAATGTGAGGTTATCCACTTTGGTGGCAAAAACATGAGGGTAGACTATTATCTGAATGGTGGCAGATTAGGAAAAGGGGAGATGCAACAAAATCTGGGTGTCATGGTACACCAGTCATTGAAAGTAGGCATGCAGGTGCAGCAGGCAGTGAAGAAAGCAAATGGTTAGCATTCATAGCAAAAGGATTTGAGTATAGGAGCAGGGAGGTTCTACTGCAGTTGTACAGGGCTTTGGTGAGACCACACCTGGAGTATTGCATACAGTTCTGGTCTCCAAATCTGAGGAAATACATTCTTGCCATAGAGGGGGTTCAGAGAAGGTTCACCAGACTAATTCCTGGGATGTCGGGACTTTCAAATGAAAAAAGACTGGATAGACTCGGCTTGTACTCACTGGAATTTAGAAGATTGAGGGGGGATCTTATAGAAACTTACAAAATTCTTAAAGGGTTGGACAAGCTAGATGCAGCAAGATTGTTCCCGATGTTGGGGGAGTCCAGAACAAGGGGTCACAGTCTAAGGATTAGGGGGAATTCCTTTAGGGCCGAGATGAGGAAAACATTCTTTACACAGAGAGTGGTGAGTCTCTGGAATTCTCTGCCACAGAAGGTCGTTGAAGCCAGTTCATTCGCTATATTCAAGAGGGAGTTGGATGTGGCTCTTGGGGCTAAAGGGATCAGGGGGTATGGAGAGAAGGCAGGTGCGGGATACTGAGTTGGATGATCAGCCATGATCATATTGAATGGCGGTGCAGGCTCGAAGGGCCGAATGGCCTACTCCTGCACCTATGTTTCTATGTTTCTATGTTTCTATGTTTCTATGATTACTGCAACTCCCTTTACACTGGCATCAGCTAATCTTCCCTGTCCCACCTGCAACTGGTCCAAAATGCCGCAGCGAGACTCCTGACGGGCACCTGAAAAAGGGACCACATCACCCCGATTCTGGCCTCTCCCCACAGGCTCCCTGTGCGGTTCAGAATAAATTTGAAGATCCTTCTTTATGTCTACAAAGCCCTTAACGGGCCTTGCCCCACCTACATCAAAAGTCTGCTTACCCACCACACCACCTCCAGGTCCCTCAGATCGGCCGACGGGGTTACTGAACATCCCGCTAGGCATAAGCTCAGGGGCGACCGCGCCTTTGTGGTTGCAGCTCCTAGACTTTGGAACAGCATCCCTCTTCCCATAACTGCCCCCTCCATCGACTCCTTTAAATCGAGACTTAAATATCATCTTTACTCTTGAGCCTTTCTTGACGTCCTCTGAGGGAGCGCTACATGTATGTATTTATGTATGTACTTAATCTATGAACCACTGTTGTATAACGTTAGTACCTCCACCAATGTAAAGCACTTTGGTCAACGAGAGTTGTTTTTTAATGTGCTATAGAAATAAAAGTGACTTGACTTGACTAAATGTGACATAGGGGTCCCAGGAGTTGGACTCGAACCCCCAATGTTCTGCCTCATGGGAACTAAACTGTTGGCCACGAGTTGTCCCGGAGGCAAATCTCTCTTCCAATGGTCTCTCCAAAACCCCCAGAGTCAGCGGGCTTTTCAACTGGGTACAGGCAATGTTGTCTGTGTACCAGTGCCACCCACCTGCTCCGGCCACTGAGTCTAAATACTCACCACTGATTTTGAAGCATGGCGAGGGGGCGGAGGGGGGCGTGGGGGGCAGGGGTGTTTCCAAGATCTATAATTTATCCTATAGTCAACTATAGTTACTAAAACAGATGATGTAGCCTTTGCGTAGTAGTATTAGTGGGATCTAGCTGTCGCAGGCTGGGTCCACAAATAGGGGGCATCAGGGAAAGTGGGGGGGGGGGGGGGAAGATGGAGAATGTGAGAAGGGAGGGAGAGGGGGAGAAGGGGATGTGAGGGGGCATAGTGGATAAGGGGGAGAAGAGTGGAGTGGGGAGAGGGAGGAAGAGGGGGAAGGGAAGAAGGGGGGGAGAGGGGAGAAGAGAAGGGTAGAGGGGAATGGAGAAGGAGGGATGGGCGGGAGGGGGGAAGAGGGGAGAGGGGAGTTCAGTCTACACTCACTGAATCCATCCCTGTGAAAAGAGACAGTGATCGGATCTGGAAGCGGACCAATTCATCTATAAGTAAAACTGAACAACTCAGACATCTTTTCATTTGCACAATTGATTTTATTTTATTCATTTTAATATATTAATGTTTAAAATCTATGCATTGAAAGAAGAATATTTTACACCCCATCTGTGGTCCCTAACCCCAACCATAACCCTAGCCGGGCGTCACCCACAGGACAGCATACGTCAGCGTGTAACAGGGTGCACAACATGATGAGACATCCAAATGTCGCCCCAGGATTTTGAACATTCCAAAATCCTGGGGCGACTGGGAAGCACCGCGCGTTACCGCGCATCACTGCATGCGTCACCACGCGTCACGACGTGACAACCCCTTTTTAGGTTGTCGTGTAAATGACGTACAAATGTCGCCCAAGTGGGACAGGTTCTTCTTCTTCTTGCGTTTGGCGTGCACAGCCTAAAGTCGTAGGACAACTTGTTCTATTTGATCTTACTTGATTGTGCACAACAGGTTAATTGCATTTGACAAAACAGGGCGGGCCACGTGAAGGATGCAATCTCCCACCCCCGGACAGGCCCTTTAGTGTGCGGGGATCGCTGCTCAGCAATTACTTGTTTCCGCGCCGTATCTCCAAACTAAACTAATCTAAACTGAATTGTTAGTAGGACGAGTTAGCTAGAAGTCCGACTTGCATCCACATCTGGTTTTCATTGGAAAATAGTTGACACAATGTTACACTGGTTAAGTAAAGATGCAAGTTGTTTGCTAAAGTTTGCACAACTCCAGCAAAACTTTAAAGGGAGGTAAAACGTAATGTTAAGAGGACACTAGACGAACCGCAAAAGCCAAAACAACATTGGCCAAGATCGCCCTGACGGTGTTGATAAACCCATATGGAAGTGCTGACAATTCCTTATACAACTGTCAGGAATCACAGGCCTGCACTAATATGGAAGTCCTGAGCTTGCCAACAAGGTTGAAACATTTCCAGTGGTTGGCTATCTTCCAATGCAAACCAGAATCAGATATAAATCTAGCTTCCAGCTCATTCATTGAGTCCAGCCATAAAGTGCCAACTTTACTTTAATTCCCCAGCAATTACACTGGGAAATCTGCCTACTGAATCAGCGCTGGTCAGATTAACGCATCGTTCATTTCAATGGGGAGCAATGACCGCAAGAGGGGCGAGAGGTGATTATCAGATTGTTTCTATCTTTAGAATAAACTGAATTAATTTAAATGTAACTCTTTGTTTTTGTGCTTTCTACTGTTTTAAGTTTCTTGTTTTGAAAAATGTAATTCAAAATTAATTTTGAAAAGTTACCGACGTGAGTAGGTAAAGCCATTCAAACTGCTAGAAAGTTCTCATGTAGGAAGGGATTGCCGATGTTTGTTAACACCAGAGATAGGCACAAAATGCTGGAGTAACTCAGCTTGTCAGGCAACATCTCTGGAGAAAAGGAATAGTTGACATTTCAGGTCGAGTCCCATAGAGTCGTAGAGTCATAGAGTGATACAGTGATACAGTGTGGAAACAGGCCCTTCGGCCCAACTCACCCACACCAGCCAACAATGTCCCAGCTGCACTAGTCCCACTTGCCTGTGCTTGGTCAATATCACTTCAAACCTATCCTATCCATGTACCTGTCTAACTGTTTCTTAAACATTGGTACAGTCCCAGCCACAAGTGCCTCCTCTGGAAGCTTGTTGGCAACCTACTCATGGCAAAAGACTCTGTCCATCTACCCGATCTATCCCTCACATGATTTCATACGCCTCTATAAGATCTCCCCTCATCCTCCTGTGCTCGGAATAGAGACCCAGCCTACTCAACCTCCCCCTATAGCTCACACCCTCTAGTCCTAGCAACATCCTCATCATTTTTTTCTGAACTCTTTCAAGCTTGACAATATCTTTCCTATAACACGGTGCCCGGAAATGAACACAATATTCTAAATGCAGTCTCACCAATGTCTTATACAACTGCAACATGACATCCCAACCTCTATACTCAATATTCTGACTGATGAAGGCCAAAGTGCCAAAAGCCTTTTTGACCACCTTATCTACCTGCAACTCGACCTTCAGGGAACCATGCACCTGTACTCATAGATCCCTCTGCTCTACAACATTACCCAGAGGCCTACCATTTACTGTGTAGGTCCTGCCCTTGTTCGACATCCCAAAATGCAAAACCTATCACTTTTCTGTATTAAATTCCATCAACTATTCCTCCGCCCACCTGGCCAATCGATCCAGATCCTGTCGCAAACTTTCATAACCATATTCACTATATAAAAAAACATTAACTTTTCCACAGGCAACTTTTTACACATTCCCCACAGCCATCAGGCTATTAAACTCAACTCAAACAAAACTGAACATTAATAGCCCATTGCACTTTATATGCTTATTTATGTGTGTATATATATATATGTATATTTTCAATGGTATATGGTCACACTGATCTGTTCTGTATTTATTTATGCCTACTATATTCTGTTGTGCTGAAGCAAAGCAAGAATTTAATTGTCCTATCTGGGACACATGACAATAAACTCTCTTGAATCTTGAATCTTGAATATCATCAGCAAACTTGCTAATCTTGCCCTGTATGTTCTCATCTAAATCATTAATGTAGATGAAAAACAGTAATGGGCCCAGCACCGAACCCTGAGGCACACCTCTAGTCACAAGCCTCCACTCCAGGAAGCAACCTACTGCCATCACCCTCTGCTTCCTTCTATGGAGCCAATTTGCTATCCATTCAGCTTTCTCTCCTTGGATCCCATGCGATCTAACCTTCCAGAGCAACCTACCATGCGGAACCTTGTTGAACGTCTTACTGAAGTCCATGTACACAACTTCTACAGCTCTGCCCTCATCAACCATTTTGGTCACGACTTCAAAACAACCAATCAGATTTGTGATACACAACCTCCCATGTACAAAACTATGCTGACTGTCCCTAATCAGCCCTTGCTCATCCAAATGCCTGTATAACCTATCCCTCAGAATACTCTCCTTTAACTTTCCACTACAGATGTTAAGCTCACCAGCCTATAGTTCCTAGCATTTGCCCTGCAGCCTTTCGTGAAAAGTGGCACAACATTTGCCACCCTCCAGTCTACCGGCACCTCTCCTGTATTTAAGGATGACTCGTAAATTTCAACCAGGACTCCCGCAATTTCTTCTCACATTTCCTGCAATGTCCTCGGATACATCAGATCAGGACCTGGAGATTTGTCTACCTTCAAACATGACAGTCCCTTCAGTACTTCTTCGACGGTAGACAGTTCTGATTGTTGGCTAATTATTTAGACATCAGACTTTACAGATACAGCTCGGAAACAGGCTCTTCGGGCCACCGAATCCGCACCGACCAGTGATTGCCTGTACACTAGCACTGTTCCATACACATAGCACTATCTTGCAAACTAGGGACAATTTGCAATTTTACCGAAGCCAATTAACCTACAAACTGTATGTCTTTGGACTGTGGGAGGAAACTGGAGCATCCCGGGAAAACCCACATGGTCACGGGGAGAACATATAAACTCCAAACAGACGGCACCCACAGTCAGAATTGAACCTGGATCACTGGCGCTGACTCTACTGCTGCGCCACCGTGTTGCCACCTGTTCTTGAATCTGGTGTTATGTATTTTCAAGCTTTTGTATCACCTGCCCGTTGGGAAGGACTTGGGATGGCAATGCTTTAATTGGCTGTTAAAGCATTTCTACCAAATAGATTATTTGATAGTTATACGATTGAAATGTCTTATCTGTGCCAAGCCTTTTTGGCCACATTAGAACTGGTTTCACTCAGGAAATTACTGTTTGGGCTTGGACTCCTAGTGAGTGCAGGAGCAGTGATCAGGACAGTAACAAGGGTGGGTACACAAAAGGCTGGAGAAACTCAGCGGGTGCAGCAGCATCTAAGGAGCGAAGGAGATAGGCGACGCTTCGGGCCGAAAACCCTTCTTCAGACAAGGGTGGGTGACTCACTGTCGACAGTAAATTTCAGGCCATTATTTCCTTTGTTTCTAATTTTATGGACAAATCAAAAACCTAAAATAGCAGACAATAGAATTTAACATACTATTGTATATAAGTGCTGTGACAAATTTAAATGCTTCAAATCTTCCTCGGTTAATTACTGTGCAATAGCCTTTGATCTGAGTGGCCACAATATTTATCTTTGAACTATTTCATTAATTTTTACATTCATGCAGAATTCTCCATTTAACAATTTGCAATCCAGTCAAAGCTTTTCGGTGGCATAAACGTATGTCTCATAAGTGATAGGAGTAGAATTAGGGCATTCCGCCAATCAAGTCTACTCCGCCATTCAATCATGGCTGATCTATCTCTCCCTTCTAAGATTCTCCTGTCTTCTCCCATAATCCCTGACACCCGTACCAATCAAGAATCTATCTATCTCTGCCTCATAATTACCCATTGGTGACCTCCACAGCCTTCTGTGGCAAAGAATTCCACAAATTTTCTACTTTCTGAATAAAGAAATTCATCCTCATATCCATTCTAAGGGAACATCCTTTAATTCTGAGGGTATGACCTCTGGTCCAAAGCTCCAGTAGACGCCCAGTACCGTCAAACGATCATCATATGTTAAGTGACTCATTCCTGGGATCATGTCGTAAACCTCCTCTGGACCCTCTCCAGAGCCAGCACATCCTTACTCTGATATGGGGGCCTAAATTGCTCACAATACTCCAAACGCAGCCTAAACAATGCAGTATAGAGCCTCACCTGTGGAATGTGTCAAAGATTCATCTTTATTTCCCTATTCCTCCTCAGATTGTGTGCTCTCATGAAAACCCATCAATAACCATCTTTATTGATTTCTCCTCTGCCACTGTGTTATCTGACATCCATTTCTGGTGTTGATACCATTCTCTATGTTGAACTATCGGGAAGACCATAGTCCTGATATTGAACACAAAGTGCTGGAGTAACTCAGTGGGTCAGGCAGCATCTCTGGGGAACATGGATAGACCATTGAGTTACTCCAGCACTTTGTGTCCTTTTGTGTAAACCTGCATCTGGAGTTCCTTGTTTCTACGTCCTGCTATTAGAATTTTGGTATTCATTTTGACACCATTCTTGGCTATTGATTTGAACAAAACCAATTTTTGTTTAACCTCACCAATCTATTTAATTCCAATCTGCCAACCTCATATCCTCTCCATACTTTACACCCACCTATTAACATCTAGCTTGGTCTCTCTGTTAATGGAACGCCTCCTTATGTCTTTCCTGTCTCCTGATATGGCTACCTCAAAGCTCTGCCTGTTGCCTGCCTATCCTCCTAAACAAAAGAGACAGAAATAGGCAGCACTTCCATGTAAGATTGTAATGTACCATTAGTCACCAAGGGAAACTTGGGTAAGTTAGAGCTTGCATGGTTCAGTGATTTCATTCATACCAAAGGAGAGGAACCGCTGTAAGGGTGAGAGGTATGTTTTGGGTGAAGTAAGTTCTTTGCATTGTTTGAATTAGTTTCAATGTTATTAATTGCTTGTAATTCATTACATCATTTAAAGTTTTATATGTTTTCATATTATGTTTAATTGTAGTCGCAGCCCAGACCATCACACACTGTAATCTGTTAAAGAAGGAACTGCAGATGCTGGAGAATCGAGGGTTACACAAAAAGCTGGAGAAACTCAGCGGGTGCAGCAGCATCTAAGGAGTGAAGGAGATAGGCGACGTCTGAAGAAGGGTCTCGACCCGAAATGTCGCCTATCTCCTTCACTCCTTAGATGCTGCTGCACCCGCTGAGTTTCTCCAGCTTTTTGTGTAACACACTGTAATCTCCCTTCCATTGACAGGCAGTATCTCTGGAGAGAAGGAATGGGTGACGTTTCGGGTCGACACCCTTCTTCAGACTGATGTCATAGGAGTGGGTGAGACAGAGATAGAATGTAGTCGAAGACAGTAAGACTGGTGGGAGAACTGGGAAGGGGGAGGGGATGGAGAACCAGAACCAGGGTCCACAGTTTAAGAATAAGGAGTAAGTCATTTAGAACAGAGACGAGGAAACACTTTTTCTCACAGATAGTTGTGAGTCTATAAAATTCTCTGCCTCAGAGGGTGGTGGAGGCCGGTTCTCTGGATACTTTCAAGAGGGAGCTAGATAGGGCTCTTAAAGATAGCGGAGTCAGGGGATCTGGGGAGAAGGCAGAAACGGGGTACTGATTGGGGATGATCAGCCATGATCACATTGAATGGCGGTGCTGGCTCAAAGGGCCGAATGGCCTACTCCTGCACCTATTGTCTATTGTCTATTGTCTATTGAGAGAGAGGGAAAGCAAGAGCTATTTGAAGTTACAACATATAATCCAACACTTTCGCCACCTCCAACGGGATCCCACTACTGGCCACATTGTCCCATCTGCAGCCCTTCTGCTTTCCGCAGGGACTATCCCTCCGCAACTCCCTGGCCAAGTCCCTTCCCACCTAAACCACCCCTCCCTAGGTACATTTCCCTGCAACTGCAGAGCTGCAACACCTGTCCCTTTACTTTCCCGCTCAACTCCATTCAAGGACCCAGACAGTCTTTTCAGGTGAGGCAGAGGTTCACTTGCACCTCCTCCAGTCTCATCTACTGTATCCTTTCGTCCAGGTGTCATCTTCTGTACATCAGCGAGATCAAGCGCAGGCGCGGCGATCGTTTCGCTGAACACCTCCGCTTCGTCCGCCTTAACTTACCTGATCTCCCGGTTGCTCAGTACTTTAACTCCCTCTCCCATTCCCGTTCTGACCTTCCTGACCTGGACCTCCTCCATTGTCAGAATTAGGCCCAGTGTAAATTGGAGGAACAGCACCTCATATTTCGCTTGGGTAGCTTACACCCCAGCAGTATGAACATAGATTTCTCCAACTTCAAATAGGCCTTGCTTTCCCTCTCTCTCCGTCCCCTCCCCCTTCCCAGTTCTCCCACCAGTCTTACTGTCTCTGACTACATTCTATCTTTGTCCCGTCCATTCCCATGACATCAGTCTGGAGAAGGGTCTTGACCTGAAACGTCACCCCTTCCTTCTGGAGATGCTGCCTGTCCCGCAGAGTTACTCCAGCATTTTATGTCTACCTTTGATTTAAACCAGCATCTGCAATTCTTTCCTACACATTTTGTCCCGTTCATTGACTCCATTTACACCCCATGCTGCCTCAGCAAGGCCACCCACATAAACGAGGACAAGTCTCACATTCACGTTATTCCCTTTATCATGTATCTCTACATAGTGGACCGCTCAATTGTAATCATGTATTGTCTTTCCGCTGACCGGTTCGCACGCAACAAAAACTGTTCACTGTACCTCGGTACACATAACAATAAACTAAATGCAAACTCATTAAATAGTTTTTAACTGTTAGTTATTGTTTAAGGTTCGTGGAGATAGTCACATCTACAGTGTTTCTGCAATTGTAAGGTTCTGTGCTACAGAAATATTACCATTCAGAGTAACACACGTGATGCGCGCATGATGCGCGCATGGTGCGTGATGACATAGGCAGTGACACGCGGCTGCACGCGGCGTTGCAGGATTTTGTGATGTACAAAATCTTCGCGCACCATCTGCGCAAATGATGGCCAAGTGGGACAGGCCTTTTAGTCAGTGGTAAAAGCCACTTGAAAAATGGCGCTAATGTTTTCTAAAATTCGACTGCTCACTTATTTTCCAACACTAGGTCTCAAGCATCCATTTCTTCATCCTTACTGACCAGTTTGGCACCACAAATTTACCACGGAATCAATCTGAAGAAGGGTCCCGACATAAAACGTCATCTATCAATATCCTCCATTGATGCTGTCTGAACTATTGAGTTACCCCAACACTTAATATTCATCACCAATTTAAAGTTACTTCTTGAATATGACCATCTCATCTTACCCTGCCGCTATGCAAACGCTACAAATTCACTCTTGCTCAATATTTAGACACCCTTTATTGCCCCCACCATTGGTGGAGGGCTCCAAGCTAAGGAATCCCCTCTCCAGATCTCTTTGTTTCTCCATTTCCTTCTTCCTTTAATACCCTCAGTAAAACCCCACTCTTTCCCGATCTTAATGTGTCTAAATTTTGGCTCAAGGCTTATTTATTTTGATTATTCCTCAATTAAAAACTTTTCAAACCATTTCAACCCCCTGTGAATTATTGTGGATGTAATAATACTATTTTTTGATATTGCAAACATGGGAAGTTTCCGTTGTCATGGGGAAAGATGAGCAATTCAGAGGAGATAAATATTTTGAACACCAAGGCTGAAACAATCTTTCAAAGCTGTGGAATTATTTTCATTCTCTGCACATTCAGAAAGATACCCAGACATGTGTAGGGGTCTTTAGCTGCTTTAATGTCATGACATTGCCTGTAATCTTTTCAAATACCAACTCCTTTTAAATACTAACGACATCTGGGACCTTATTGGTCAACTTTTAGAGGCATGAACGAGTCAAGGAGCTTCCTATTAGCCATTGACGGAGCCAATGTAGACTCGCCTATGTACAAATGACAGCAGAATGGCTTTGCAGAATCTGCACAAGAAATGCACCAACATTAAACTACACACATCTGCATTTAGTAGACACCAGAACAGTCTACCTGCTTGTAGGTTAAACAGGTTTAAAACAAATTTTTGGGTAAAAATTGTAAATTGTTCCTAGTTTGTAGGATAGTGTTAGCGTACGTGGATCGCTGGTCGATGTGGACTCGGTGGGCCGAAAAGCCTGTTTCCGTTCCGTATCTCTAAACACAACTGTCAAAGCATCCCAACTGCACAAAGCAAAATTATGCTTCAAAAGTACAGCAATTTCTCACACAATTGTAGTATTATAGTTGATGAAGGTTTCAGCAAAATTAAGGTGTAATAAAAGTTTTTTTTATGTACTTAAGGGGTGTTTGGCAGATTATGGTAAGAATAAAACTGATTACCAGAACATGGAAGATACCTTGATCAAATTACTAACTAAGTAACATTGAACAGCACAGCACTGGGCCAAGCCCTGCAGTCCACTATGCGCTTACTAAACATAATGCCAAATTGAACTACTATCTTTGAAGTCCTTTTGTATATCCATGTGCCTAACCAAAAGTCTCTTATTGGCACTATCATATCTACCTGCACCACCACCCCTGACAGTACATTCCTGACACCCACCTCTCTCTGTATTTAAAAAAAACTACCACAAAAACAACCAAAAATTGAGGAAGATGCAATCACTACAATTAACATTCAAATCTTTGGGTAGATCTATTAATTTTTTTTTAAATAGCTTTGAAAAATAATTAAATTCTCATCTATTGAATAATGATCTGAAACAATATGGGAACGTAATCAAAAGCGAGGAGTCCCCTTTTAGTTTTGTGCAAGCAGTGAAATTAATAGAACAAAAATCCAAGTTGTTTGCACAGTCAGACATCTAATTCACATATACTTGGTTCTTTTAAAGGAATTGTGGAAACCATGTCACAAAATGTGCCCTCTCTAACAGCAGATTATCAAGGGACTGTCTGTCTGTGTCACTGCTATTCACTGTACGCTATCCTTAATCTTCGGAGTTTTTCAACTGGCAGGCAATTGCTTGAAATAGAAAAGCGTATTGAATGTATAAGAAGAATGGTCACTGCTTACCATGGTATACACTGCAACTTACAAAGCTATTATTTTCCGTTTTCGTAATGCTATTTACTAATTGCAAGGCATTGTCTTTACATATGTGACCCTATTGTCTTCTGTGTCAATGTCTGTATGCTGGAGAATTTCATGGCGATGGCTGATTCAATGCAGGGTCTTGGAAACTGGGGTGAGAACTCTCCCATCACTGCAGGGAGTGAGAGCACTGGTGGGGTACGGCACTGGAGGAGGCTTTTAACAGCAACTGAACCAAGAAAATGAAGAGATCACACTGCTGACAGTGTGTGAGATCTTAAACCTGCAGGAGTAATGAGGCAGCGATCACGATCAAACCTGTCACAATACACTGAATGGAATCATTTGCAGCATAATTACAGGTCTGCTGTATTACACACGGGCCATGATCTGAATATCTCCTTTGTCATACGCACAGCTTCGTATTAGCACATCACCAATTCATCTCGGGTCTGAAAAGGGATCACATCGTCGAGTTGTCACATAATCCTTTAGAAGCAGATCGACCGCGGGAACCGTGCTGGGGGATTTACCGGAGACGCATATGCAACAAATAGAGAATTTAGTCCGATGGAATGAAAAGAGGAGGTTGTTTGGCTCAGTTCTGATGTTACTAACCGCACCTAATTACTAGTGGTGATAGCAGGCTGCAGGACTAATTGTGTGAGTACGTGCGTATGGGGACAAAACAGCCCACAGACCTCATTGTTTTACCTCACTGACTCAGTAGGCCAGAACTGATGTGGCGTGGACGTGAGTGTCTGTCCTACATATGACCTCCCATCCCCGGGTTCACTGGGAACCATCTGAAGGTAACCTGCAGCATCAACTCAGAAAGCTCAGGTCAGTTCACATTGCAAGATCAAGTTCAACGTTTGAAACTGCAGAAAAGCTATCACTCCACTCACTCCAGTTTACTACTTGGGACACTGTCAAAGTGAAATGTGTGGAGGGTAGGTTTAGTTTAGTTTAGTTTAAGAAGATAAACACAAAATGCTGGAGTAACTGCATTTCTGGAAGCATCTCTGGAGAAAAGGAATGGGTGACGTTTCGGGTTGGGACCCTTCTCAACCCGAAACGTCACATGTTCCTTTTCTCCAGAGATGCTGCCTGACCCGCTGAGTTACCCCAGTTTAGGCGTGTAGGTGGCACGGTGCAAATGCCTCCAAATTATATTGAAGTTTAAAGGGTTAAAATGTTATTGTACTCGCTAAACCTAATTATGAATCCTTAGATTCTATTATTATTTCGTGGCTTAATCTTCCAGTGGTTGTATTTGTGGGGATTATGTATTTGGACTGTAAAGACCCACTTTGCTATGCATTTTCTATATTTGTAAAATTCCATCTGCTATTTCTACTTCCAAGATGTACTTCCTAAGAGTTATTAATAGTAAGATTAAACGAGAACTTACCAGTTTGAAGTTTGATCTTTATTTTATGAGGAGTTACGATGAGGGATTACGTGAAGACCCCGCCAGCACGCATGCGCGACATTTCTTCAAAGCAGTGGTGTGAAATCACAGAAATACAGTCACAATGACTAATATAGTAAGATAAACAAGAGAACTTCCATACCAGGTGATCTTTATAATAGAGGGTTGGGAGCGGAGGGCACGTAATCCCTCATCGTAACTCCTCATAAAATAAAGATCAAACTTCAAACTGGTAAGTTCTCATTTAATCTTACTATTTTACTTCGGAGTCACGTGAGTGACTACGTGAAGATTTCAAAGCTCTGTGATTTCATGCCCTGGAAGCTCCATGCTCACACACCGCTAAAGTTGGGATAAGAGGATGAACGTAATTCAGACAAGACACTGGCTGAAAAACAAAGAAGGTATTTAGTCATACCTAAAATGATATGCCCCACATTGGGTAAATCATGTAACAGAAACCCAACATATTCCCCTGCAACGTCTCAGGAGCGGCCACGGGTTATAAAAGAAGTGCTGACAATCCGTTCACTCTCCAACCCGCTGTAGCAAAGGATGTGGTCCATAGGAACTCCCATCATCCTAGCCGCTGACGTGGATGCAGCCTTAGCTATAAGACTGGACCCGTTGTGCTGTTACAAGTGCCATAAACATAACCATATAATATGTAGTTATCCAGAGAGCGCCCCAATATTGGTGTCCATCCTCGAAGCATAGTAAATTTTATGCCTAGGTCCCATGTATGAGTGGATCTGGTCTAGGGGAAAATATTAACACCCCTCATCAGATTGATACCAGAGGGTGTGATCCTATACGCAGGTGATCACCCCCTCGGTCCAGGTTGGTAGGTAGGGCACTCCTGCAAATTTAATGGCACTATAGCTCAAACCTTCATGGAAAGAAGGGTGGCCAGAACTCCTGCAATCCAGTGATGGTGGCCGAGTCATATGAAGTGTTTGTTCTGAAGAAGAAACACTCCCATCTGCTGACATATGTCAGTGCTGTCCCATTGATCGTCCTGTCGGAGTATCCGAAGTCCAGAAATGGCCTGTTCAGAAACAGCATCAATAGGTTAATGCGATCATGGCACGGATAACTTACCCGTCACAGGGTGTGCCAACAGGCCCGGCCGTTTGAGGATCCGAAAGCAGTGTTCTGCGGCCATCTTTGTACTGCTGGGGACCATGGTTGGGTAGGCCAATCGGGAACCCGAAATACCAGTTGCGGAGTCTATTAAATTTTTGTAAGACCCGACTGATGAGGCAGAAGGGGGGAAATGCTTAGCAAACAATCCCCCCAATGCAGCGAGAAACATCCATCGCTGCTGGCCCCGGTCCCGATCCAACATCCATTCATTGTTGTCGTTGAATTGCGTGACCTGGTGTTCGCCAACGTATTTAGTTTACCTGAAAGGTAAGTGGCTGAGATCCAAATCTCTCTATCCAGACACCAGTGCTAGTTGTAAACAAGGCAATTCATCACATGATATCGATTTTATTCCACACAAAAGATTAATATAGGCCACCACTGTGGTATTATAATTTGTAACCATACATGCAACTGGTGCATATCTAAGCAGTAGGCCCCCGGGTTCCACGAATGCTTCCAGTATTTCTAGATAATTAATCCCTAGTGCTCCCAACAGGGTTAAATCTTGTGCATTCCATCTGCCACCACAACAGTGGTGGCATTAGCTGCTCCCCACCTTTAACACTGGCATCAGTCTGTAATGTAACCGAGGGATTTATGATAGTGATGGATTTGGAACAGAATTGAGCATTTCCCATCCACCAATTTAATTCAACTCTTGCCTTTTCTAATAACTTCATAGGCCTGTTGAAATGGTATGACTTTTGAGAGCTATAATTTTAGCTCTTTGTAGGTTTTGATAATGTAGTGGTCCGAATTGCACTGCGGGAAAGCAGCCACTATCTTCCCAATACCATGGCCACCTACCGTATGGATGGATCCCTGATGCCAGTAAGGCTTCTGCAAGCTTCTACCAAGTCCACCACCTTGTTCGGTGGTAAGGTGGTAGACATTTGCACCGAGTCAATGGTGAACCCCAAGTAATCCATGGTAGTAGAGGGTTCCAACTTTGATTTATCTGGATGTATGATGAACCCCAGCTTTTGAAAGAGATGTTTTATGGCTAGAAACTGCCAATGTAGCCGTTTCCAATTATCCCCGACAAAGAGGATATCATCTAGATAGGCCATAACAGTATGATTTTGTTTCCTTAAATAGGCCAAAGCTGGTTCCAATAATTTGTTGAACAGCCTGGGTGCTGATGATAACCCATTGGGTAAGGCTATATATTGCCATAATTGTCCCATCCAGATAAATTTAAGGTATTCCCTATGATCCTTGTGTATTAGTACTGAATAGTATGCATCTTGAGGTTAATGCATGCCATGTAGTACCCATAGCTATAAGCTGGCTACTGTGTCCATTTTGAAATGAACATACTGAACAGAAGTATTCAGTTTGGTCAGGTCTATGATTATGCGGCATCCGCCATCTTTTATTTTTGGTAAATATATTAGATACGAACTCCTGTGATTCTCTCAATAACCCCTCTTAATAGTTCAGCATGGCCCGCCGTTCTTTCTTTGTGAAAGTATAACTTTCGGCTAGGCGAATGCTGGACCGGGGCAGGGAGTTCGTAAATGAATTAATTTTATAGCCCTGAATACTTCCGAATATGTAAGGATCAGAGGTAAAAGTGCAACCGGTCTCCCCCA
The DNA here is from genome assembly GCA_963514005.1 of Raja brachyura. Next base: position 17,858,936 of record OY740792.1, on the reverse strand, counting down.
TAAGATGAATTTTAGACATATGATGTTCCTGGGGGAGGCAGACCCACCTACCTCCAAGGTATTGCCGGCGTAGTGGTCCAATACCACCGTTATTTCTTCTGTTTGAGTTGATGCGTTGTAGGGGTGGCGCATTTTCCAAGAAGGCCGGGCTGGGCCATGGCCTAAAAAGGCTGTTGTGCAGGTGGGCCGGCCTTCGAGCTTTGGGTGTGTAGGGGTGCTGTAGCTGTTGGCAGTGCGCTTGGAGGTACTGGGTACCTTATCAGCCCTATGGCCTCTTTGTCCAGGTCTTTCACCTGTTTGGGGAGCTCCGCACAGCAGATATGGTGGTTGAGCGTACCTGGTTTGCATAACCCCGCAATTTGGGGTGAATTGCTCTTCCTGTAGTTATTTTCAAACTGTGTTCACAGTAAGGCCAGAGCATCCTTTCCCTACCGGTAGCTCTATACCCACCGCAGTACTGGCACTGCCGAAATACCGGCGGTCAAAAGCTTCAGGATCCTCTGAAGTTTGACTCCTTGCCCTCTAATCGTAGGGCTCATGATCCCCCAAATAGGGTATTTACCGCGGGAACAATAGCGAGTACAATTATCAGGAGCAAAGTACTTATCAGCTATAGCATAGATGGCTGCTCCTGAAGCTGGTTTGTAGTCATATAATTAAACTAGCTGCCAGCTTAGGGTGGATAGGTAACCTTTTTAGAAGGAACTGCATGTTACTTACCATATCCAGAACTCTTCACTGCACCCCTGACACTGTTGGTTTGTTCAGCCAACTCCCCCTCTTCGGGTCAGCCCAGTTCTGACCCCCAATGCTCCCCTCCGAAGAGGGTGAGACATTTAGGCAGTCCATAATAGGATCCTGCCGTGGGCCTGCGAAGAGGCCCACTGTGACCCTGCCCCTGCTAAAGCAGGTCACGCTGGAGCAATTGCTCCACCATCCGCTCCATGCGGGTAAGACGACCTCCGTTGCTGCAGCGAACGGGGTGTCCTCGGGACTGGACCCAGCTGAGTCGACAGTCCCGATCGGCTTCCGGGTGGATTTACCGCCTGTCCGTGGCGAACCAGTCCCGGTGGATTTACCGCCTGTCCGTGGCGAACCAACCGCCCTCCCGGGCGGAAGTCGGGAGCTGCAGGTAGCACCTGCAGCTCGAGAAACGAACGGGTGGTTTTACCACCCTGTGGTTGCACCTGCAGCTCGGGGAAATATTCGGGTGGATTTACCGCCTGTCCATGGCGAACCAGCAGCCCTCCCAGGCGGAATTCGGGAGCTGCAGGTAGCACCTGCAGCTCGAGAAACGAACGGGTGGTTTTACCGCCTGTCCGTGGCGAACCAGCAGTCCTCCCGGGCTGAATTCGGGAGCTGCAGGTAGCACCTGCAGCTCGAGAAACGAACGGGTGGTTTTACCGCCTGTCCGTGGCGAACCAGCAGTCCTCCCGGGCTGAATTCGGGAGCTGCAGGTAGCACCTGCAGCTCGAGAAACGAACGGGTGGTTTTACCGCCTGTCCGTGGCGAACCAGCAGTCCTCCCGGGCTGAATTCGGGAGCTGCAGGTAGCACCTGCAGCTCGAGAAACGAACGGGTGGTTTTACCGCCTGTCCGTGGCGAACCAGCAGTCCTCCCGGGCTGAATTCGGGAGCTGCAGGTAGCACCTGCAGCTCGAGAAACGAACGGGTGGTTTTACCGCCTGTCCGTGGCGAACCAGCAGTCCTCCCGGGCTGAATTCGGGAGCTGCAGGTAGCACCTGCAGCTCGGAGAAAAAACGGCACGCTGCTGGCTGCGCTCTATAGCAGCAGCTCTTGCCATTACTCTCGCCGCGCTCACCACTCTGGTGAGTCTTACCGTTCCATCGCTGGAGGAGCCCCGCTCCTCCCGACTGTCGCTTCCGCATGCGAACGACGATATGTCGCGCATGCGTGCTGGCGGGGTCTTCACGTAGTCACTCACGTGACTCCGAAGTAAAATTTTAAATTATATTTACATCATATTCCAACTGAGGCAATATCTTCCTGACGTCTTTTATGAACCCCCCCCCCCCCCAACATTTCCCCCACTCAGCTACTGGCCCTGGACTACATTCCAGAGAGACTGCATGTTCTTGCGAGAGTGAAGGGCAAGGATTAGGGATTAGGGATTCATGGTTTATGAGGGATATTGAGGACCTCTGTAGGAAAAAGGAGGCATATGTCAAGTGCAGGAAGCTGGGATCAAATACATTCCTTGAAGAGTGTAGAGGAGGCCAATTCACTGGATATTTTCAAGAGAGAGTTAGATTTAGCTCTTAGGGCTAAAAGAATCAAGGGATATGGGGAAAAAGCAGAAATGGGGTACTGATTTTAGATGATCAGCCACGATCATATTGAATTGTGGCTGGCTGGCTGGCACGAAGGGCCGAATGGCCTATTCCTGCACCTATTTTTCTGTGTTTCTATGTTTCTATGTAAGGGATGTCATAGCGGATACAGGCCCTTCAGCCCAAATTGCCCATTAACATGCCCCAGTCCCACCTGCCTGTGTTTGCCCATATCCCTCTAGATCATTTAAGGAACATTAAGACAGGTACACGGATAGGACAGGTTTAGAGGGATATTGATCAAATGCAGGCAGGTAGGACTAGAGTAGATGGGACATGTTGGTCGGTGTGGGCAAGTTGGGCCAAACAGCCTATTTCCATGCTGTATGTCTCTATGACTCTAACTAAAATATTTACTAGGCAGAAATACGCATTTTGATCATGAAATACCAAAAATAAAATGCTCAGCAGGTCTGTCAGCGTCTGTGGAGAGAGAAGCACAATCAACATTTCAGGTCATTACGTTTCTTCAGAACTGCAAAAGTGAGATAAGATGCATGTTTATTTTTTGAAGAACCGAGAGGGATTGGGTGGAGGGGGGAATGGGATTAATAAAGGGAATGTTTACAATAGGATGAAGCCCAGGGGAAAATGACTGGTGATAGACTGGTTTTAAAGGTTAGTTAACAGGAATTAATCAGTCAGAGGAGAAGTGAATAGAGGGAGGATGATTAAGAAGAAAATAAACTGTTGGGACTGTGAGACACAGTATAGAGCAGTTGGTAGAAATCTGAAGTAAAGAAAGAAAACTCAGCAACTCACTTTTGAATTACATCAGAAAAGAGCTACAAGACTGGGTTACATCAGAACTTCCTAGGGTTGAACATTAAACAACTGCAAATAATAAACGACTGAAATAAAATCATAACATGGAATAATTTAGCGGGGCAGGCAGGATCTCCGGAGAAAAGGAATAGTTGACGTTTTGGGTCGAGACTCTTCGTTCCCAGTCTCAGCTTGAAACGTCATCTATTCTTTTTCTCCAGAGATGCTGCCCGACTCGCTAAATTACTCCAGCTTTTTTTTTGTCTATCTTCAGTGTAAACCAGCATCTGGAGTTCCCCCTTCCTGCACATAAAAACGTAACATGCCAGGAACAATCAGCAGACTAGGCCGTGGTCGTAGCGAGCTGACGGTCTCTTCAGCACCCAGCTGAAATGTTTAATTTAGTTTAGTTCAGTTTACAGATACATGGCGGAAGCAGGCCCTTCAGCAAATGGTATGTTAGCATTCATAGCGAAAGGATTTGAGTATAGGAGCAGGGAGGTTCTACTGCAGTTGTACAGGGTTTTGGTGAGGCCACACCTGGAGTACTGCGTACAGTTTTGGTCTCCAAATCTGAGGAAAGACATCCTTGCCATAGAGGGGGTACAGAGAAGATTCACCAGACTGATTCCTGGGATGTCAGGACTTTCATATGAGGAAAGATTGGATAGACTCGGTTTGTACTCGATGGAATTTAGAAGATTGAGGGGGGATCTTATAGAAACCTACAAAATTCTTAAGGGGTTGGACAAGCTAGATGCTGGAAGATTGTTCCCGATGTTGGGGGAGTCCAGAACAAGGGGTCACAGTCTAAGGATAAGGGGGAATTCCTTTAGGACCGAAATGAGGAAAACATTCTTTACACAGAGAGTGGTGAGTCTCTGGAATTCTCTGCCACAGAAGGTAGTTGAGGCCAGTTCATTGGCTATATTTAAGAGGGCGTTAGATGTGGCACTTGTGGCTAAAGGGATCAGGGGGTATGGAGAGAAGGCAGGTACGGGATACTGAGTTGGATGATCAGCCATGATCACATTGAATGGCGGTGCAGGCTCGAAGGGCCGAATGGCCTACTCCTGCACCTATTTTCTATGTTTCTATGTTTCTATGTTTCAGCCCACTGAGTCCACACTGACCAGCGATCATCGCACATTAACACTATCCTACACACACTTGGGACAATCTACACATACACCAAGCCAAGCCAATTAACCTACAAACTGGTACGACTTTGGAGTGTGGGTGGGAAACCGAAGATCTTGGAGAAAACCCACATGGTCATGGGGAGTACATAGAAACATAGAAACATAGAAATTAGGTGCAGGAGTAGGCCATTCGGCCCTTCGAGCCTGCACCGCCATTCAATATGATCATGGCTGATCATCCAACTCAGTATCCCGTACCTGCCTTCTCTCCATACCCTCTGATCCCCTTAGCCACAAGGGCCACATCTAACTCCCTCTTAAATATAGCCAATGAACTAGCCTCAACTACCCTCTGTGGCAGAGAGTTCCAGAGACCCACCACTCTCTGTGTGAAAAAATTCCTTCTCATCTCGGTCCTAAAGGATTTCCCCCTTATCCTTAAGCTGTGACCCCTTGTCCTGGACCTCCCCAACATCGGGAACAATCTTCCTGCATCTAGCCTGTCCAACCCCTTAAGAATTTTGTAAGTTTCTATAAGATCCCCTCTCAATCTCCTAAATTCTAGAGAGTATAAACCGAGTCTATGCAGTCTTTGTTAATAAGACAGTCCTGACATCCCAGGAATCAGTCTGGTGAACCTTCTCTGCACTCCCTCTATGGCAATAATGTCCTTCCTCAGATTTGGAGACCAGAACTGTACGCAATAACAACATACAAATAACTACATACAAACTTCATACAGACAACACCCATAGTCGGGATCGAACATGGGATCTCCAGCGCTGCAAGCGCTTGAAGGCAGCAACTCTACCGTTGCATCACCGTGGCCGCCAAAAATGTTGATTATTTTATGCATGGTTTTTGCAATTCTTACATTCACCTTGTTCATTTATTGATTTGACTCTGAAAGTCAGTGAACAGTGATTCCGTCCAACAACCTGTACTGTGCTGATCCCATTGGAAAATGAGGGATCATATGCGCAGTACTTGAATTTGCAAGGGATGTGTAGGCTGGAGTGCCCCAAACCAGCACAGCATCTCCCAGGACAAAGCAGCTCATTTAATTATCACCCCCACCCATTGCCAGAATCCCATGGCTGCAGTATATAATATCTGAAAAAATGCTGGAGTAACTCGGTGGGACAGGCAGCATCTCTGGAGAGAAGGATCAATTGGGCAGCTTACACCCCAGTGGTATGAATGTAGACTTCTCTACTTTCAAGTAACCCTTGCTTTCCCTCTCTCTTCATCCCTTCCCCCTTCCCAGTCCCCCGCTATTGGTTGCCATTCAAGGTGCCCCATCTGAACATGCAAGTATATCACCATTTTATGGCATTGCTAATTTTATGCAAAATTCTGAAATCCTAGAACCTTGAATCCTACATTCTAAAATCCTAAATGAACCACCATTTTAATATCATTTACTCAATTAGACTATGGTGGTAGTTGCATACTTTATCAATAAAGCCGGAAATCCTGTTAAACAAGTGAGCGCTCAGTATAACCAGACTGCTGGAGTTCTACGATAGGATCTGTTGCTCTCCCCCTGGTGTCCTGTAAAATTGAACACACATTACCACATACTGTAAACCTCTTCTGCACTGTCAATAAACAATGCAACATTATAACGTGGCTTCCACATCCAAACCTTTAATGCTTAACATTTCTGTTCAGTTTCTTCTAAGTTGCTATAAATGCCGCAGTGGCGTGGAATCTAACATGGTTTAATTTATTAGCTGAAATGTTCCACTGCTGCAGCCAAATTAAAATTTAAGGAAAAATATTCCACAGAGCAGCATTAACGTGCAAGCCAATAAGACTGGCAGACATACTGATGGAAGCTTTAATCTCTTTAATCCCCCACTACCTCCAAATCGGTTCCCAAATTCAAGGAGAGATTAGAATTTGAAATTGCAGAGTCTATAATGCCCCATTACCACAAACTCCCAGTGTGATCTTATCTGCAGCTTCATGAAGGCTGGTCATCATTCAACACATCCTGGTTGGATCACTCACTTTGCCCCCAGCGAGTTGCTTCTGTGCTATTTTCCCCACAGTACAATATTTTGGCAGCCGATGGACTTCTGCATTCCTTATGCACTGAAGTCTACTGTTGAGTCAGCTTGCCAAGCCAAACACCAGGTTATAGCGGCAGTCACTGAATTACCATTGCCCCTTCATTGAACTCTGAAGGATTTAGAAACCATGTGTAAGATATCAGCCTAAACCAATGCGATAGTGGGGCATTTTGAAATAGCCACTGGTGCTGCAAGAAGGAAAAACAAACAATGCAGACTTGTTTCTCATTCATACATCAGAGGTCACTGAATGTCACCCATACACAATGAAAATGTTTATTTCTCATCAAAATAACAGCACGTGTTCTAATCCCCTTTTCCAAAAGTTTGCATTGGTTTTAGTATCATTCTGCAGAACAATATCGGAGGTCTTCACGGATGTTTGTTAAGACATCACGAGGACTCTGGGGCCAATGTCACATGTTTTATTAAATGTATTTACTTTGACGTGAATGTACACCAGAATATTTTTTCAATTAAAAAAAATGAAATGAATTGTATGGATTGGGTAGCTAATCCATATGGATAAAGGAGGTCCTGTTTGATCCATGGACAATGGTGCATTAAACAGTTTTAACAAGGATTGCAAGCTGTGGCAAAAGGTGACTCTGGACATTTTGATCAAAGGACGTCAGACCTTGTGGCATCCGACCACTCTGTACCCATGATGTATAGCCAGACACAATGGCATCACCATCTTTAAATTCTCAGACGACATCATCGTTGTTGGATGAATTAGGGGTAACGATGAGTTGGAGTACAGGAAGGCGATTAATAATCTAATTGAATAATGCCAGAACAACAGCCTTCCTCTCAACATCAGCAAGGCCAAGGAGCTGATTGTTGACTTTAGAATTGGGAAACCAAGGATCCACAAACCTATCCTCAGACATGCACATGGATAGAAAAGGTTTGAGGGATAGGGGGCAAATGCAGGTAAATGTAACCAGCCCAGGATAGAGTGAATGTGGAGAGGATGTTTCCACTAGTGGGAGCGTCAAGGACTAGAGGCCATAGCCTCAGAATTAAATGTTGCTCTTTTTGGAAGGAGTTGAGGAGACATTTCTTTGGTTGGAGGGTGGTGAATTTGTGGAATTCTTTGCCACAGAAGGCTGTGGAGGCCAAGTCCATATATGTAAGACAGAGATAGATAGATACTTGAATAGTACGTGTCAGAGTTTATGGGAAGAATACATGAGAATGGGTTTAGGAGGGAGAGATAGATTAGCCATGATTGAATGGTGGAGTAGACTTGATGGGCCGAATGGCCTAATTCTACTCCTATCACTTACGACCTGACTCAGGTAGACAACTTGCTTGGCATAGATGAGTTGAGCCAAAGGGCCTGTTTCCATGCTGTGTAACTTTATAACTATGCTTGAGTGGGTGAAATCGAGGTAATCCAGGGTGGTTGGTGAAAACTATTCACAAACCTTGATGTTGCCTGGAAGTTATGGCAAGTCTTTAAAAATGCAGGAGGTGATTCATTCACTCAAGAATGTGCAATCTCTCACTTCTCATTGCTGCAGCACTTCTCTGGGAAATAAAGTTTAATTTCTGTTTAACTGTGATAAGTCTCAGGGTTTTGATGGTAGGGGATTGGATATCAACAGAAGATGGTTAGGTTATCTTAATGGATTCATGCCATTGCCTAACACTTGTGTGACATCCAAGCTACTTTGTCTTTTTTAACCCAAGCCTGATCATCTTATTTACTCCCGTCAAAGGGAACCAAATGGTAGTATTTGCAGGGACTCGTGAAGTTACTGCCATTGCCAGAGCCAAAGGGCAGTAAATGGACCAGAACGAAGCAAAGATAGGCATGGGAGAAGGGGCCATCACTGGATGGTGAGGACTCCTTCCCATAGAAAAAGGCACGGAGGCAGAGGCGATGGAAGAAAAGCTCTACATCGTGGCGGACCCGGAATTCATTGAGGTGGGGGCGGAGGAGTGGTTTGTTGAGATGTGTCCTGGTAACAGATGAGGCTCTAAGGTTATGATATGGAAGCGGGTCTCCCTTTGAGCAAAGCTTTGTTACTAGCAGGAGGGGGTGTACATTATTCAGCAGCTGATATGAGGAGAGGAGAGACATCTATCATATCAGTCCCTGAATAATGTAGATGTAGGAAATTAAATGGGGTTCAACACAAACAGATGGCGCTTAAATATAATCACTTCAAACTAGTCCTGCATTGAAGCTTGTTACTTTTTGCATATCCTCCATTTATTTCTCCTAAGAACCGTCTATATCTCTCGTTGCCCTTTCCACTGACTCGCAGTCCACAACCGCGAAAAGCAATGAGCTTCAATGCAGGACTAGTTTGAAGTGGTTATATTTCATCAGAGATGCTACCTGACCCGTTGAGTTAAACCAGCCTTTTGTATCTGTCTTTGAAGCTCACAACTTCACGTTCAGAGTCTGTTGGCATAATATGGCGACTGTTGGAACATGGCCTGTTCAAGGAAGTTTCTTAAAAATAAGGAACTGCTTCAGTTGTAAGTAAAGACTTTCACTATGCCCTTCTACATTGGCTCGTTTCCCACCAACATTTTTGCATTATCCTTTGCCAATAGTTTCCAGCATTTGTGCTGCTTAGAAAAGGGGCTCCTTTGGGATTTCCAAATATATTCCATGCCAGTGATAAGCAAGAACTGTTCCTGGGGGGCTAATGACATACAAGAGAGTTTGAATGCAATTCATTTCCGCCTTGGATACATACATTTCCCAGCATATGTCAGGGGAGACCTTAACTTGCCACCCCTATTTTACAAGGCTGGCCATCAAAGAGTGCCACCATCTGTTGCAGGAGGATGTCCTTCAGGCGGCACCTGGAACAGAGTTGCCTCTATTTCAGAGCAGGCAAGGTGACTTTATCATTAATATTTCACACCACTGGGTACCTCCAGCCACACATAGGACATCTGCTGCAACTTGCAGTCTACATAACAATAGTTTAGTTCAGAGATACAGCACAGAAACAAGATCTTCGGCCCACCGAGCCCACGATAATCAGGATCGAATCCGGGTCTCTGGCGCTGTAAAGCAGCAACTCTACCACTGCGCCACTGTGCCGGCCATTACTTTTCAAGGTCGGCTGGTGAATGGAGGTACACTTTCATTATTGTGGATTGGGTTTGAAGTTGAGACGTGTGCGAAAAAAGCCAAATCATATTAATTTCTTGGATTATATGAGATGAGCTTTGTTCGAAACAGAGACACTAAAAAAACTGTTGTTTAATCGGTTCCTGGATAATCGATAAGGTGTTATACATCCAAGATTGCTGAATATAACAGAACTTCAGATAAACAAACGTTATCTAACTAGAGAGCAGTTCTGATCCACCTCATTAGAGACCCTCAAACTATCCATGATCAGACTTTACTGGACTGTATCTGCCGCTAAATATTATGCATGTTATTCCCTTTATCATGTATCTGTATACTGTGAATAACTCGATTATTAGCATGCAACAAAAGCTTTTCATTGCACCTCAGTACACGTGACAATAATCTAAACTCAACAAACTTGTCTGTATAAACAAGTACATAGCACGATAATCATCCCATTTTGCCCATCAATTTGTCTACCTACACTATTTTCCCCGAGATGATAAATAATCACTTGATAATGTCATTATAATGTGAGCAGTAAAACATTTCAAGATTTTCATTGATAAAAAGAAATAAATCTTTGCGTAAGTAGAGAGTAAATCTTCTTAATGAACAAAATGGAGCATGGGTCATTCTTTTTCATTTTGAGGATCATCTCTCCAGTTCTTCCACCCACCTGCCCTCAGAATTCTGATTTATAACTGTTTTCTGAAATTAAAATGCACTGCAAAAATTTGTGTTTAAGGATGTGAAACATTCGAGCATGTTGATGAAAATTGTGGCACAGAAAGCGTGCTGACTGTTGGATAGTAAACAGGTAATGAGTAAGATGCCTGCTTTTTAGAGCTGTGGATGAAAAGACATTTTCGCAATGTAGAACGCGCCTTAGATTCTTCACCCATGATTTATCGTGCTCCGATTTTGTAGTAATTTTTTGCAGTTAAGTTAAGAAGAAACAGCGTTTGTACAGCTGTAAAGGACACAAAGTGCTGGAGTAACTCAACGGGACAGGCAGCATCTCTGTAGAACATGGGTAGGTAACGTTTCAGGTTGAGACCCTTCTTCAGACTAGCTGTAGTTGAGTTGCACTCCTGAATCAGTGCGCTGTGGCTTCTTACTTTAGGGACTTGGCTTACGGGAATTATCCCAGGAGTGAGTGGGTTAACATATGATGAGCATTTGACGGCAATGGGCCTCTACTCGCTGGAGTCTAGAAGGATGAGGGGACACCTCATTGAAACCTACCAAATAGTGAAAGGCCAGGATATAGTGGATGTGGAGAGGATGTTTCCACAAGTGGGAGAGCCTATGACCAGTCAAAACCTCAGAATTAAAGGATGTTCCTTTAGGAAGGAGATGAGGAGGAATTTCTTTAGTCAGATGGTGGTGAATCTGTGGAATTAATTGCCACAGAAGGCTGTGGAGGCCAAGTCAATGGATATTTTTAAGGCAGAGATAGATAGATTCTTGAGTAGTACTGGTGTCAGGGGTTATGGGGAGAAGGCAGAAAAATGTGGCAAGGAAGGGGACATAGATCTGCCATGATTGAATGGCGGAGTAGATTCTAATTCTGCTTCTATCATTTTATGAACTTATGAATGGACCACATTGACCTATACTGACAGTGATGACATGCTACATCTTCAAAAGAGACATTACACCAAACATCCTTACCACAGCCTTAAGTGGATGTAAAAAACTCCCTGGCTTGATTTTAATAAAGAGTAACGAGTTACCTTGAGAAAATATTTGTTCTTCATTCAAACCAAAGCTTTGACAATTCTTCATTATTCATTGACTACAAGACCAAAAGACTGGTGACATCTATACAATTAAAAGTCTAAACTTGACCACTTCCTGTTTGCACTGTAAATTGATTTTAGAAAAAAACGCTACCACTTATGGCAATGTTATTTGGCCACCTTACTCAGAGTCCCCCTCCAGCTGTCAGGGCCAGAGGATTTTTCCCATCGAAGAAAAAATAAAACACTTATTAATGTTTAAACAATGTTGAGATTCTCTCTCCTGCCAATCACGCCATGAAGGCCATGCCCATTCCGGTGGGAGGGGGCGGAGCTATAAAAACCAGAAGAGTGGGCGTGGCTCTGTTTCTGCAAGATGGGGGAGGGAGAGGGTCAAGACTCTCAGATTGAGCTGGAAATCTACAGAACACTCAGGTCAGGTCGGGGGACTTCCCCCCGCCACGGGTACCATGTAATTCCATGCTGCCTGCTCTATGGTTGGATAGTTGGCAACTAAACTGTCTCCCCCATCTGTTTTGCCAGGTGAGGAGGGGGCTGTGGACCCCCAGCAGGACCAAAAACATGACCTGTCAAAGGGCGAATGAGCTTCTAGCAAGCCAATGGCCATCCACACTTCAGTAGAAGTTGCGATCACTGTTGTACATACCATTGTAAGGAATGATGATAAAACACACACACCAAAATTCTATACTTCCAGCGACGGGCGTCCACAGGAACTGGACGACAGAGATGTGTGGTGCGTCCGTCACCATTCCCTTTGGAAACCAGCACCACTGCATCGCGAATGCTTTCTACTATGATGAATGGAAGAATGAATGATAGATGTAGTACATGCAGTGTGATACTGATGGTCGAAAAATAGCTGGAGAATGTTGTGAATGACGATGTAAATCAAAAATCTGATGGGCACAGGTTATTCAAGGACAGTAAACACAGATCTGCTGAGCCAAGGTTGTGGTTGACTAACTTAATTGAATTTTCCTTTGAGGAGGTAACAAGGAATGTCAAAGAAGGTAAAGCATTTGATGTAGACTACAAGATTTTAGCTGGGCACTTGTCAAAATGTCACATGGTCGTTTAATAGAAGAAAAAAAATGAAACCACATGGGATCAAGTTGAAATAAAAACTGATTCAGTAGCAGGTAGCAATAGTTGCTGGAAATGTCAGTGACTGCAGAGCAATATATATGGGTTCATTCATTCATTCGTTCATTCATTCCTTCTCTCCCCCCTCTCTCTCTCCCCCCTCCATCATCACCTCCTCTCCCTCCCCCAACTCTTCCCCCCTCTCCCCCCTCTCCCTCTCCCCCCCTCTCCCTCTCCCCCCTCTCCCTCTCCCCCCCTCTCCCTCTTCCCCCCCTCTCCCTCTTCCCCCCCTCTCTCCCCCTCTTTCCCCCTCCCCCCTCTCTCCCCCTCCCCCCTCTCTCTCCCCCTCTCTCCCCCCTCTCGCCTACTCCTCCCCCTCTCCCCCCCTCTCCTCCCCATCTCCTCCCACTCCCTCTCTCATCCTCCCTCTCCTCCCCCCTCTCCTCCTCCCCTCTCCCTCTCTCTCTTTCTCTGCCCTCTCTCTCTCTGCCCCTCTCTCTACCCCTCTCCCTCTCTAGATGCGCCTGTGAGGTGGGGACTATGCTTCTGTGGGGTAAAAGGAGCCAATGAATAATATTAATATAATATCAAGGGGGTGGTTAGTTTGCGTGTGGGGGGGGGGGGGTAAGTGTGTGTGTGACGCCGCAGGCTGCCCTCCCCCCGCCCCCCCCCCCCCTCCCTCTGCAAGATCTGCAGAGGACAAGATGACTAAATATATATTGGAGAGCATGTCTACAAATCCATGAAAGTAGCAGAGCAGGTAGATAAGGTTATTAAAGAAGGCACTCAGGATACTTGCCTCTATTGTTTAAGGTGTTTTTAAAGTGAAGATGGATAATTGCTTTATTATTAAGGGGTATTAATGGTTACAGGGAGAAGGCAGGAGAATGGGGTTGAGAGGGAAGGTAGATCAGGTTTGATGCAATGACGAAACAAATTTGACGAGCTAAATGACCTAATTCTGCTCCAATGTCTCAAGGTCTTATGGCAGAGGGCACAAGAGCAGGACTGCAGTCATGCAGTTCTGTATAAAACATTAATGGAACTCCAAATAGAGCATTGTGTACTTCTCTGGACACTGAAAAACTATAAGAGAAGATTTAAACAAGATTTACCAGGATTTCTTTTTGGAGCTGGAGAATAATAGTTATGAAGATACATTGCCTGAGCTGGGGCGGTTACATTTGGAACAAAGGAATGCAAGGGAGATTTTATTGAGGAGTGTAAAATTGGGATGAGGCAAGGTAAACAGAAACGACCTATTTCCTTTAAGAGAGAGGCCAAAAGCTAGAGTTCTGCTAAGTGGTAGAAGAATGAGAAGAGAGTTGAGATAGAAAACTATTTCACTCAACACGTATTGTAGGTTTGAAGGTTACTACATGGATAGGAAATGGGTCATTTAGGTTGGCACGGACAGGTTAGGCTGAAGTGCCTGTTTCCTTGCTGTTAGACCATGATTCTTTGACAAATTGCCTGCAGTGGTGGTGGAGACAGAAATCTTCACCACATTTAGAAAGGCATCTGGATGAGCAGTTCAGGACCCATAAACTGCAGGTCCATTGACCATGGGAAGAAGCAATTACCCAAAATCCATTTTTGTCAAGATGGCCTCTTTCTGCTCTATAAATTCCTATGACTTTCTAGCATTTTAACATATTGCACAAATTGAATAAGTGTGTTTCTCTCATTTCATCTGTGACTGGATTTTAAACGCACTTAATTAGCTGTAAAGCATTTGAACAATTTAAAATAAAATTCAAATCTTTCCTTCAGCCACCAAAAATAGCCCACCTTTAAAGTATGTTCAAGATTTCTGAGGAGCCCAGCAGCAAATTTAAATGTAAGAACACCACAATCAGCAATGTGAGACAACCAGGTTAGCTCTTTTGGTGAATTGGGTTGACATTCGTGGCCCAGAAGACTTATATAATCCCATCGTTCACCTTGAATTCTACTGTGGTATTTTTGAATCCACCAAATAAACAAGACAGAGACTTGGTTTAATCTGTCACCTGAAAGACATCTTCAGTGCTGCACTGAAGTATCATCTTAGATAACATGCTCTGAAGCTTGAGTGAGGCTTGAACTCACAACTTTCTGACAGTCAAGAGGCATCCTACTGAGACAAAGCTGACATCACCCAGTTACAGTATACAGACAGCGATAAGGAAGTCTTGGCAGTTTGCTTGCTAATGTTTTCCTAAGAAAGTCCAGACTGAAAATGACAGGGTAAATGATTTATTGCTAGTAAATAATAATATAACATTAAATTTAGTTGAGTTTAGTTTAAAGATACAACATGGAAACAGGCCCTTCAGCCCACCAGGTCCACGCCGACCAGCGATCGCTGCATATTAACGCAATCCTACACATACCAGGACATTTTTTACAATTACCAATACAATTTACCTATAAACCTGTACGTCTTCGGAGTGTGGGAGGAAACCGAAGATCTTGGCGAAAACCCACGCAGGTCACGGGGAGAACATACAAACTCCATACAGAAAGCACCCGTAGTCAGGATCAAATGCGGGTCTCCAGCGCTTCAATTGCTGTAAGGCAGCAACTCTATTTCTGCACCACCGTGCCGCCCTTGTTGATAAACATATTCTAGAAAACACTAAAGGGGGTGCACAGTGGCGCATCTAGTTGAGCTGCTGCCTCAGAGCGCCAAATACCCATGCCGTCTGTGCGGAGTTTGCACGTTCTCCCTGTGACCGCATTGGTTTCCCCGTGGGGCTTAATTTTCCACCCTCATCCCAAAGACGTGCGGGTTTGTAGGTAAATTGACCTCTGTAAATCAACCCAAGGGTGCAGGCAGTAGATGCAAAAGAGGAATAAAATACAACTATTGTGAACGGGTCAATGATGGTCAGCATAGACTTGATGGGCCAAATGGCCTCTTTCTATGCTCTATCAATCAATCACAGAAAGTCAGTGTTAAATATGTTCATAGATTAAATTTGGGATTTGACTCTAAAGGACGGATTATGTCACTTGGGAAAAAAATACTGGAGAATCATGAAAAATTCACAATATGTTATACAACATTGGACAATGCGGATGGCACAGTGGTGCAGTGGTAGAGTTGCTGCCTTACAGTGCTGGAGACCCACGTTCAATCCTGACTATACGTGCTTGTCTGTACAGAGTTTGTATGTTCTCCCCATGACCTGCGTGGGTTTCCGTCGGGATCTCCGGTTTCCTCCTACACTCCAAAGATGTACAGGTTTGTAGGTTAATTGACTTGGTAAAATTGTAAATTGTCCTGCTGGGTGTAGAATAGTGTTGGTTTGGGGGGGATCGCTGGTTGGCGCGGAAATGGTGGGCCGAAACGCCAGTTTCTGTGCTGTATCTCTAAACTAAACTAAACTACAGATCAATGTTTTTCTTGTTTTGATTTCCGCAAACAGTGCCAATCAGATGCATACCATTGTTTTTGCAAAAGTAATATAATTTATACTAAAAAACAAATAAATATGTTCATAGGTTACAACTCCACGTCTTCAACGGAAGGGTGTAAATACATTGACTTGCTGTTGATGTGTGTGCGAGGACCTCTTCATGAATAAAATTCATCCAATATATGGTTTACAAATTTCCAGAGCCATTCAAGAATATGATATATGGGACATGTCATTGCCAATTGTGTGATATGGAAAACCTTTCTAAGTAAAGTTGACTGGATAAAGAATAAGCAAAAATGTTGGGTGGGTTTCTGTCAGTCCGTTAAATGGAGATATTTATCACGTAATCCTGTAGCTTGATGAGATATTTCCTATTTCTCACCAGCTACTGTGCAAAATGTCACTTTTTTACTTTTTCTCATTATCAGCTTATGAATCTTTTTTTTACCATTCCGAGGTTTGTGACCGAAAAAGGTTTGACTGAGGAATTGCCGTGAATCTGTCAATGAACTTTTTGTTTGATTGATACTTTATTATCACATGTGAAGTTCCTTGTTTTGCACTCCATACACAAGGTATGCAAAGGGTCGCCACTTATAGGACGCCGACAAGATCACAAATTGTTCATTGGTCCCTTCTTGTTCTTCCCCCCCCAAGCTGGGTCCCCCTTTGTTCTCAGCAGCCTCCCCACTCCAGGTCTCTCTTTGTTCTCTCGGTTGCCCCCCCCCCCCCCACATTGGGTCGTTAATTGTTCTGGGTATTGCATGAAAATCATGGGTTTGCTTATCCTCTCATTTCAATTCCTGGAGAAAGTATTTCACTTTGATGATCTGACTCAGTAAACTCATCAGTGTTAGGAATCGATGAGAGATCAGAAAAAATAGGAACTTATGTCACACCACACTGACAATGCAAAATGATTGTATCATTGTATGTATAGATTTTCCTTGTAGAGGCATCAATTGCAACCCAATTGAGCAATATTTGTGAGTCTGAAAAATGGACCCGCCCCGAAACGTCACCCATCCTTTTTCTCCAGAGATGCTGCCTGACCCGCTGAGTTACTCCACCACTTTATGCCTATCTTGTGTACTAACACTTTGGTGGGTGCCTATGTGGAACACGCTACGTTCAAACATTTAAACGTTATCACTCGTATGTTAAAAGTAAAATCTAGGCTAATAAAACTAAATGGGAATAGCCATAGTTTGTGTTTTTAATGTCAAAATGAAAGTTACAGCTAAATCAGGCTTCAAAATTGCATGAGTGAGTAACACCGAAGCACCTTCAAACACAAAACAAGTCACCAGTACAAAGCTCTGATCTCTCCCTGCTCAGAATGTTAATGAACCATATGAGTTTCCTTCAGCTGAACAGCCAAAATGCTTGGCTCAGCTTTGTTAACATTCTTCCTGTGTTAGGCAAACCTAACCCAATTAGCCCAGAGAAAAAAAAGAGATGAAGATGTCAGCGTTAGTGGTAGATTGCCCAAATTAAACCCATGGTTAATTGCTTTCCAGGCAGATTAAGCAAACTGTATCCCAGCAGAATCCTTGATTGTTTTAGTGTGGCAGATAAATAAGAAAAAGCTACTACTGCTTTCTAAATGAAACATGAAAGACTAGCCTGGTTATACAATGGGTCAGTTATATTAATGGAGCGACATAAAACAAATACAGATGCTAGTCCCATCACAGCTAATTGCACGAGTGTCTGTGCCAATTACTCTCGGATTTAACAGATTAAGATTTTATTAAAAAACTCTCTTTTGTAAGTACACTATTTGTTGGTCAAAAGAAAAACACAGATGCTACAGTTTTGACAGGTTGTGCTTAATGGCAGTACCAGGCACTTGTGGAAACAGATGTGACACCGATCGGAGGGGAAACCTAGCTCTCGAGTTCGATGAACTATCAACTGGTGTGCTGTGCTGACGTCCGTCTTCTTCAACAGTGTGGACGGCATTGCTTTGACATAGTGCCTGCAGAGTAAATCTGTTTGCCAAAAAAACAGGACGGGTTTGGCTGTTCAGTGCTACCGTGTGACTCATCGCTCAGAAGGAACGGTATATTTTCAGCATTTGACAAGCTGGTTTGTATCAGTGATTCTGTTTGAAGGCGCTCATTTGAGCCAAAAATCCAGCTAAAATGATGGAAGTCGCCCAACAGAAACAAACAGTAAGACTGAAGGACCGGTTTGGTTCTCAGATCGTTCACGAACCAGCTCAAAATCCCATGCCATTGCCTGATGTTTCATTTTAAATAATGTATGCGGTTGCAGAGATGGATTATGTGGCTTGTATAAGTGAAAGAGCTTGTTATCAAAGCTTTCAGATTGGTTTGATTCATGCAAGTTGCAGATATTATAAAGAATGGCAAAAGCTGATGATAATTATAAATATTGATTTACAACACTGGAAAACTTCTTTGTGAAACTTGCTTTAATGTAGCCACATTAATGTAGCCAAACTTAAATCCATAAAACCATTTTAAGGCTTCCTAAATGTAGCATCCATGGTTTTTCTCTTTCCCTTTCCTCATGGTTAACTTGATGCATAATTCTGCCTGCTTTGCCTTTCTTTTAGTTTTGCGTATCGTTAGTTAATAACAGGACAAAGACCACAGGTATGGGGCATAGATCAAGGCATATTACAAGCCACCCCCATGTTATGATCTGAAGGAGTCTGAAGAAGGGTTTCGGCCCGAAACGTTGCCTATCTCCTTCGCTCCATAGATGCTGCTGCACCCGCTGAGTTTCTCCAGCATTTTGTGTACCCCCATGTTATGATCGTTCAGGTTACAGAAATTTGCCCAAACAGAATTCACACCTTACTCCACAAATTTTGAAATGTGGAATTAAATTTGGTCTTGCATGATTTATATGAGAAAGAAGTAAATAAATCAACATGAAATATACTTTTTTTTCAACTTACTTTTCTATTGAGGCATGATTTGGTTTAGCATGATGGAAAATTGCCAGACAGACTGTTTGCTAGGAATGCAACCCCACCCGTAATGCAAGGGGTGCCTGCATTATCTAGGCACAAAACTGTAATCATGTCCTTCAACAAACAAACAAAGTAAAATTGCAGTAACATTTGAGGCATCTGACTGAAGCCTAACAGAGGAAAAGTCATTACCAGTGTAGGTTCCATCCACCCTGAGATACAGTGGATAAGACCTTCATTAATGACTGAAAATAAGTTGTAGCAGCATCGACCACTATGCTTGGATTTTTCTGTTCTCCAAATCTTCTCTCACCCCCACCAGTGAAGACCAGTGTCAAGGTTATTCCACCTCTCCACCAATTCCAATATTGCTGGCCAGTGGGGGGGGCTTTCTGGAGCGCTCGTATGGGTGTTGTGGGCTGAAGGGACTGGTTTCCAGAGGGCTAGTAGGGACATTGGATGGATGGATTCTTGGGCTGGCAGCTCAGTCACTCAGGCCTGGTGGGCTGGCAGCTCAGTCACTCAGGCCTGGTGGGCTGGCAGCTCAGTCACAGGCCTGGTGGGCTGGCAGCTCAGTCACTCAGGCCTGGTAAGCTGGTAGCTCAGAAACTCTCCAAAATTCTGCCCAAAACAGGTGAGAGACTGTGTGAGAGAGAAGGGGGAGAGAGTGCAGAATCCGTTTTAGCCATTTTTCATCTTTTTCTGCAAATCACAGCAATGAAGGAGGAAAGTCTATCCTGGCCTGGATCTCACAGGGAGCAAATGAAGTGAGGGAGAAAAATACTGGGGTGAGGTTTAATACTTGCGGGGGAATACTTACTGATGGGCCGAAAGGACTCCTGGGCTAGTACAGGCCTGATGGACCAAAGGGGCTCTTTTAAAAAAAACCTGTGAAATCTCAGTGAAAGGCACTTTTTCTGGACTTTTCCGGGCCTGGCACGCGTCTTTTGGGCCAAAATGCTCCTCCTGGGCTAATACGGGCATTTTGGGCAAAAGGGACTGGTTTCTCGGCTAATAAGGGCCTCGTGGGCTGAAATTAGTGGTTTCAGGCAGGCCAAACAGCTCATTGTGTTTTCACTATATTTCCATTGCCATTGCAGTTTCAAGCACATGGCTCGCTCAAGCCAAACAGCTCATTGCATTTTCACTTCATTTCCATTGCCATTGCAGTTTCAAGCACAGGGCAGGCCCAAGCCAAACAGCTCAATGCATTTTCACTTCAGGCCAAACAACTCATTTCATTTTCATTAAGGGCTAACAAATCATTTATTCAAGTACATAGCATACTCACAATGTTCTGCAGTTACCCAGCTCAGACAGAGAGTTGTGATCTCTCCCTTGCCATCTTTCAGACTGAGCCACACCCACACTTCCGGGTTTTATAGCCCCTCCCCCACCCACCGAAAGGGGCATGGCCTTCATGGCGGTGATTGACAGGAGAGAGAATCTCAAGATTTTTTAAACACTAATAAGTCTTTTATTTTTCATCGATGGGAAAAATACTCGGGGCCTGTGCAGTGGAGGAAGACTCTGAGGAAGATGGCCAAAAAATCACAGCCATATGTGGTAGCATTTGTTTCTAAATTCAAAGCACAGTGCAAACAGGAAGTGGTCAAGATGAGACTTTTAATTATATAACTTATCACAAACAACAGAGGTCACAGCAACCGATTTCCATTCAATTTCTTCCCTTTCACTTTAAACCTGTACTTTCTAGTTCAGAGCAAAACGTTTTCCATCTCTTACTATTTTCAGAGACGGTCTGGTCTAAACGCATTAGATACATTGTTTTTATAAATTCAACGGCCCCAAAGCAGAAACGGCCACGTCGCGGGGTTGGAAACTGGAAGTATCCTGAGCTAATTCTGCTACCACCATCATCTATTATGACGTGATGGTTTCCACTGATCGTCGCCGGAAGCTCGCGTCCTTTTCAGGATGGACGATGACAGCGAGGTCAACTTTTGTAACAAGATGGACACGAAAAGAAGAAAAATAAATTCAACAACGAGCAAGATCGGATCACAAAATCCGTGAAGGTGGAGTCAAAAAAAAGCTGAGAGCAACATCATCGGAGATCTGGTTCAATCCTGACTTCTGGAGCTGCCCGTGCTTCTGGAGCTGCACCAGTGACTGTATGAGCTTCCCCAGCTCCTGTCATTTACTCCCACATTCTCCAGACGTGCTGATAGGATAAATGGATTCTAAATTTTGGTGAGGGAATCAGGCCAGACATGTGTGAGGAAATAGTTTACAGGAAGTAAGTGGGGGAATGGGATCAAGACTTCAGACTTTAGACTTCTAAGAAACAGGCCCTTCGGCCCACCGACTCCGTGCCGACCAGCATTCAACCCAGACACTAATGTTATCCTACACACTTGGGACAATTGATTTTTTTTACTGAAGCCAATTAACCTACAAACCTGCACATCTTTGGAGTGTGGGAGCAAAGAAGAACACCCAGAAAAAGCCCATGTGGTCACTGGGAGATCATGTAGGCTTCACACGGCAGCACCCGGAGTCAGGATCGAACCCGGGTCTCTGGTGCTGCAAGGCAACAACTCTACCTCTGCGCCACTGTGCTGCCCCCGATTGATGGGTTTGTACTGAGAGCCAGCATAAACCCGATTGACTAAGTGACCACCTTCCCCACTTCGACCAACATGTCCCATCTACACTAGTCCCACCTGCCTGCATTTAGCCCATATCACTCTAAACCTGTCCTATCCATGTACCTGTCTAAATGTTTCTTAAACGTTACAATAGTACCTGCCTCAACTATGTCCCCCAGCAGCTCGTTCCATATCCCCACCCTTTGTCCAAAAATGTTACCCCTCAGGTTCCTATTAAATCTTTCCACCCTCACTTCTGGTATCCTTGACTGTCAGACACTTTGTGACATCCCAAATTCATGACAGTTGTGATGCACATTTGTAAATGGGAGTTCTTTCTTTCCATGTAATTCCTCAATGTGACTCATTTGTTCCCATTGTCTGAAAACGATGGAGCTTTTTAACTTTGGTTGTCTTCCTTTCCCCGTAGCTTGCGTGACTCTGTATCTAAGACCGCTAACCACGACTATTTTATTCTCTTCCCGTTGTCCTCCAATTGATTTGTGGCCTTCCATATGGATATTCCGGCTGAACAGATGGACAGTGGGAATGTTCCCAAGCTGTGTCGGGAGGGCGGGAAGAAGACAAGAAAGCATAAGTTATGGTGATTCCACAGCGAAGGGTGAAGACAGGTGTTTCTGTGGCCGCCGATGTGACTCCAAAATGATTTCATCCTCCCTGATACCAGGGTCAAGGGTGTCTCTCAATGATTTGCAGGGCAGTCTGGCAGAGTTGGGTGCAGAGTTAAAACACCTTGATTCAAACAGAAACCATGATTGTGTGGAGCATATGAACATTGAACTTATAGTACAGGAACAACACTTCAGACCATGATATTTGCGCTGAACATGATGCCAATTTAAACCACATGTTTGTCGTTTCATGATCTCTCTATACCTCCATTCCTTGCCTGATAATGTATCTGTCTAAATACCTCCTAAACATTACTACCGTATCTTCTTCCACTCCTTCCCTTGGCAGCGCATTCCAAGCACCTGTCACTCTCTGTGTAAACAATGTGCCTTATAAATCACCTTTAAACTTTCCCCTCTCACCTTAAACCTGTGGCCTCTGTTATTTGACAATTCCACCCTGGGAAATTACAGTATCTATTCCAAACTTATCTCTTTTGCCTCTGGGCTCTCTATGCATTGAACACGCTAATGTGTAGAGACAGGCATATATGCTAGCATTCAAATGCCTGCAACTCTCATCTGGGTAGCATTCTCATAAAGCATACTTTTCTGTCTCAAAGATCCAGTGGATATTGGAGTCATAGAACATACAGCATGGAAATAGACCCTTTGGCCAAACTCATCCATACTGACTAAACCATTGACATTTCCCCCAATTTGGCCAATGTCCCTCGAAACATGTCCTATCCATGTACCTGCCCAATTGTCTTTTAAATGTTGTTATTGTACCTGCCTCAACCACTTCCTCTGGCAGCTTCTTCTTCTTCTTGCGTATGGTGTGCACAGCCTAAAGTTGTAGGGCAACTTGTTCTATTTGATCTTACTTGATTGTACACGGCAGGTTGATTGCATTCGTCGAAACAGGACGGACCACGTGAAGGTTGCAATCTCCCACCCCCTGTGGCAGCTCGATCTTTGAGTCGTCACCCACTTTGTGAAAGAATGCTCCTCAGGTTCCCATTGCACCTTTCCTTGTTCATTTTAAACCTATGCCCTCTAGTTCTGAACGCCTTAACCCTGGGGAAAAGACTGTGGAAAGAAGTGTCCCAACCAGAAGCATCACCTACGCATGAAATAAGGGGGTCCTGACCCAAAGCTTCACCTATCCTTGGAAGAATAATCCCGAGCCAAAACATTGCCTGTCCATGTTCTCTTGGACATCCTCTTGCATATGGACTGCACTGACCAGAGCAATTGTGCTTATGTGTGGGGATACTCTTGCTGAGCTGT
This sequence comes from Raja brachyura, assembly GCA_963514005.1. The sequence goes on along the minus strand of OY740792.1, from coordinate 17,835,750 downwards.
ATGCAAAAACATATATTTCACTGTACCTGGTACAGGTAACAATAATAAAACTATTGCGATGTTACCTGTGCCGTCGAGTTACTCCAGCACTTTGTTTCTTCTTTTATAAACCAGCATCTGCAGTTCCTTGTGTCTTTAACACATCCTCCCTGATACATGGAAACTCTGGACCAAAGCTATTCTATCTGACAGAGACACATTTAGGGAGACACCTGCAGCCAAGACCGAAGGGTTGAAGAAGAATTCAGCAAGCTAGACAATCCAGCCATTCATTCTGACAAGCTCTACCTGCCCCTTCTGTGACAGAGTCTGCTGTTCCTCCACAGGACCCATTAGTCACTCTAGAACCCACAGAACCTTAGTATTGTGGTTTCCCGTTTAGTATAATGGTTGGTTTCCCCGCCTGGCATGTGGGAGACTGGGGTTCAATTCTCCGACGGGAGAGCAGGGTGGCACGGTGACGCTACGGTTTCTGCCTTACAGCACCAGAGACCCGGGTTCAATCCTGACTACGGGTGCTGGCTGTATAGAGTTTGTACGCTCTCCCCGTGACCTGCATGGGTTTTCTCTGGGAGCTTCGGTTTCCTCCCACCCTTCCAAGATGTACAGGTTTGAAGGCTAATTGGCTTGGTATAATTGTAAGCTGTTCCTCGTGTGTAGGATAGAGATAGTGCACGTGGATCGCTGGTTGGCATGGACCCGATGGGCCGAGTGGCCTGTTTGCCCACTGTATTTCTAAACTGAACTAAACTAAACATCCTCCCTGATATGTGGAAATCTCTGGGCCAAGACTGTTCTAGCGGGCAGACACATATCTAGGGAGGTACCTGAAGCCAAGACCAAAGGGTGGAAGACGTGTTCAGCACGCTAGACAATCCAGCCATTCAAACCAACTAGCTCCACCTGCCCCTTCTGTGACAGTGTCTGCTGTTCCTGCACAGGACCCATTGGTCACCCTAGAAGCCACAGAGGTGGAGCGGACAGATTTCCTCCTGAATTCCAAGGGACTACTTAAAAATGATTTTTTTTAAAAACACAACATTCTGTGGAGAATTGGCAGGTAAGATGCCACGTGAATAAAGGGGAGGTCATTTAAGACTGAGGTGAGAAAAAACTTTTTCACCCAGAGAGTTGTGAATTTATGGAATTCCCTGCCACAGAGGGCACTGGAGGCCAAGTCACTGGATGGATTTAAGAGAGAGTTGGATAGAGCTCATGGGGCTAGTGGAGTTATGGGATATGGGTAGAAGGCAGGCACGGGTTATTGATAGGGGACGATTAGCCATGATCACAATGAATGGCGGTGCTGGCTTAAAGGGCCGAATGCCCTCCTCTTGCACCTATTTTGTTTCTATGTGAAGGTTCCTCTGGGTAGAGCACAGAACCAAAGGGACATTGATTTAAGACCAAGATAAGGAGGGATTGCCTCTCATAGAGTCGTACAGCAAGGAAATAAGTCATTCACCCCACCAGGTCCATGCCAACCTTTTTGCCCATCTATACTAATCCTATTTGCCCACATTAATACCGCATCTCTCGGAGTCTTTGTGAATCTCTGTGCTGCTTTATGCCAGCAAACTGGGGATACTAACTCATTCAACATATTTATGGCTGAGGCCTTTGGAATGTGGGAGGATGAACGGTGTAGTGCAAGACTTAGGAAAATGCAATTGAGGCCAACAACCAGGTCAGTGCAAGGCACAGAGTGCTGGAGTAACTCAGCCAGTCAGGCAGCATCCCTGGAGAAAAGGGTTGGGTGACGTTTCAGGTCGAGACCCTTCTTCAGATCAGTGTGATCTTATTGAATGACAAAGCAAGACAAAGGTGTCAAATGGCTTCTTCGTTCTCATGTTATTTTTTAAACAAATTAATGCAGCTCTGTACCCAGAGGAAGGAAATGGACAGGTTTCCTATTATGCAGCTCAATGTTAAACAAAAAATGGCTGGAAATTAGTTTTATCTGTGCTGATCAGTTGCAAGCTGTGCTTCTAATAGTTCACTGGAAAAGACTTGCCCAGGCAACGCTTCCAGCATCGCTGATTGTTTTCCCATCCCTGTACTAAATTTACAAGTTCATCATCATCTCCAATATGGGGCATTGGAAGATTCGCACCTATTAAGCAGCTGACCAGCATGATATATAAAGCCGTTTATACTGCCGTGTCGCTGCATGGAAGATTAGCTCAGAGATACTGCATGTACCTTAAAATTCCTGGAATACTGGGGCCTCCAGAAAATGAAGCAGCCACATGAAGGGGTATGATGAACGGAAACGCTCCGTTTTAGAAGTAGCTGACACAGCAAACATGGTCAAAGGTGGCAAAATGTTATAGATATCTAAATGACCTAAATAAACTGGGATGCAGACCATGGGGGGAAAATAATCTATGGAATTATTTGTGGGAGTTCCCAAAAAATCACTCAATGGGTCAATGGGTCAATGGGCGATCGCTGCTTTATTGTCACATGTACCTCTTTTTTGCATACAGTTCAGTAAAAAAATGTATACCTAGGCACAATCTTACATAAGTACATGAATATAAGATCCGTAGATTACACTGAGGCACTACACAACAGGCACCAGGAATCCGGTGCCATCTTGTATCCTTCAAGTTAAAAATGTTAGAGTGTTCACATGCCCATAAAGGTGTGATGTCATGATGGCAGCACTGGGTCGTAGTTGAAGGGTTAGCCTGGCCAGGCTTAGTTTAGTTTAGTTTATTGTCACGTGTACCGAGGTACAGTGAAAAGCTTTTGTTGCGTGCTAACCAGTCAGCGGAAAGACAATACATATGATTACAATGGAGCCATTCACAGTGTACAGATACATGATAAGCCACTACGTGCTGCTGTATCCGATGCAGACACTCTGCCACTTGGAACGGTGCCCGATGTAATTGAACCCCTGGCTGCTGCAAGGGCCGCCAGTGGGCCACTCCATCAACACATCAATCCATACACAACCGAACCAGTGAATGCGCCATCCCTTGCCCTACATGTGTTATTTTCTTCCCAGGATAAAGTTTTAGGAAAAACAATAATTTACTTGAAAAGTTTATAAAGATAAATTTAAAGGACACGCTGCCCGAAATATATGCATTTCATTTCTAATGTAATTTCTAATTCCATTATTTGTACTAGTTTGATCCATATCAGAGTGAAATTAGCAATTCAACCTCAATCCTCTCAAATACTAAGAAGGAACAGAGACAGATAAAACACAAGAACTAACATTTGAGAAGAAAATTCTCCAGCACTGAAAGGAAACAATGATAAATCTCAGAGAAATGTTGTGCTTCTTGCAAACAAAGAGAAACCTAAAGCACCTGCAGAAAGGAACAAAAAAAAATTGGCTGATAAACAAAGGATGTCAAAACAATTTTGTCACAGAATTGTTGCAGCTAATTTCATCACCGAGCACTTATAATTGTGCAATGAATATCCAGCAGGCAAGCTGATAAGCCTTGATTTAACAATCTAATGTTATCCCTTTTTAATATTGTAATTCGCAATATTGTCTTCTATTCAATGCATCTTTGATGTTAGTAAGTAGGCGGTAATTATTCATGATCAGATGTTGGACTTCACAGAACCCTCTGATAGTTGTCGGCACGTCCTTGATTTATAATTTTTTTAATGCCTGATAACTTTATTTCATCTACATTATTTTCTATTTTTGAAGGCAGGCAAACCTCGCTGGTGTGAACTTGCTGGGACAAGCCAAATTGCTTTTGCTCGTAGGTATTCAATTTGACAGTGATTATAATAGTTGGTGCAAATCCCTTCTCTCCAGCCCGCTGTGCTCACACTGTCAATGTGCAGCAAGAAGATGAGTGCGTGAAAATAAAAAATAAAACACTGAAACTAAAGTGTACTGCCAAAATCCTCTACCTTCTTTGCCCTTTGCGAACGGTGATAAATCTGTTGTTTATTTTCAGTTATTTCCTCTCCTCGTTATTGTGTGAAAGCATTCACTGTTGGAGTGCATTTTCACCACGCACCAAAATGCTTAATGCTAACTGAGTGAAAATCCTGCTTGAAAACCACTGTGGAGGCATGAATCTTAAACACATCTGCCACTTCCACCTCCCCCACTCACCACCAACGTAAGGATTCATTCGATTTGTTACTCATCATTTCTTAGTTCAGTTTAGTTTATTGTCACATGTACAGTGGACAGGCAGCATCTCTGGAGAGAAGGAAAGGGTGACGTTTTGGGTCGAGACCCTTCTTCAGACAGTGAAAAGTTTTTTTTGCCTGCTAACCAGTCAGCAGAAAGACAATACGATTACAATAAATGCATTTACAGCGTATAGATACAGGTTAAGGGAATGACATTTAGTGCAATGTAAAGCCCAGAAAGTCCGTTCAAGGATAGTCCAAGAGTCCTCAAAGAGGTAGATATTAGTTCCGCACTTCTCTCTAGTTGTGGTTGGATGATTCAATAGACTGATAATAGCTGGGAAGAAACTGTCCCTGAATCTGGTGGTGTGTGTTTTCACAATTTTGTTTGGTGGGAGAGGGCAGCAGAGGGAGTGGCCGGGGTGTGACTCATCCTTGATTATGCTGCTGGCCTTGCCGAGGCAGTGTGAGGTATAAATTAAATCAATAGAGGGGAGGTTGGTTTGTGTGATGGCCTGGGCTGCGTCCGCAATTCATCGTCTTCATTGCCGCCTTACTCTGAAATTTACTCTTTGAAGTTTATTTGGGATACTACTATTTTCCCTCTTAACAATCATAAAATTTGAAAAATGTACTATTTGGTCATGTGAGAAAAACATTCTAATTAGCCACACCAAAGAAAATTTCCTGAAAATATAATTTCACATTTTAATGCATGAACAGTTATTTTGATGAGGAAAGTTTTTCCTCTCTGTTTTAAGAAAGAGTTTATTTAAATATTATCCTCTTCACAAGTTCACGTTCACAAGTTATGGGAGTAGAATTAGGCCATTCGGCCCATCAATTCTACTCCTCCATTTAATCAAGGGTGATCTCTGCCACCTAATCTCATTTTCCTGCCTTCTCCTCATAACCCTTGACACCCGTTCTAATCGCCTTAAAAATATCCACTGACTTGGCTTCCACAGCCCTCTGTGGCAATGTTACCCAGATTAACTACCCTCTGACTAAAAGAGTTCCTGCTCACCTCCTTTTGAAAAGAGCAACCCTTTAATTCTGAGGCTATGATCTCTAGTCCTAGACTTTCCCACCAGTGGAAACATCCATTCCACATCCACTCTATCTATGCCTTTCATTATTCTGTAAGTTTCAATGAGATCCTCCGTCAACCTTCTAAACTCCAGCGAGTACAAGCCCAGAGCTGTCAAACGCTCGTCATATGCTAACCCACTCATTCCTGGAATCATTATAGTAAACCTTCTCTGGACCCTCTCCAGAGCCAGCACATCCTTCTGAGATATGGGGCCCAAATCTCCTCACAGTACTCCAAATGCAGCCTGACCAGCACCTTATAGACTCACCTCAGCATTATATCTCTGTTTTTTTATTCCAGTCCTCTTGATATAAATGCTAGCATTGAATTTATCTTCCTTACTTCCGATTCGACTTGCAAATTAACTTTTGCAAGTTAACTAAGTCTCTCTGCGCCTCCGACTTCTGTATTCTCTCTCCTTTGAGAAAATAATCTACGCCTTTATTCTTAAGGATAAAGGGATCAGGGGGTATGGAGAGAAGGCAGGTACGGGATACTGAGTTGGATGATCAGCCATGATCACATTGAATGGCGGTGCAGGCTCGAAGGGCCGAATGGCCTACTCCTGCACCTATTTTCTATGTTTCTATGTTTCTATGTTAATACCAAAATGCATGACTCCGCACTTTGCTATATTGAATTTCATCTGCCACTTCTCTGTCCACTCTCCTAACATGCCCAAGTCCTTCTCAAGAGTCCTTGTTTCCTCCACACTACCTGCCCCTCCACCTATCTTAGCATCATCTGCAAACTTGGCCACAAAACCATCAAACCCTTATCCAAATCATTAATATATCATTGTTTCTGTAGTAGCCACAGAAAATATTATTTAAATAATGAAGTTGAGAAATAGAACAGTGGCCAACAAAGGTCCCACTCCCCTCCTTCCTTCCCCCCTCTTGCCCTGACAGGATGTCATCATAAATCTCTTTGCTTTAATGATTAAAAACAGTACATATCTTCATCAGCATGATTATAGAATATTTAATATGATCGTTGAGGATTAAAACAGTCTTGTTAAAACAAAGTAAACTCTCGTCTTGAATAGGTTGGCTTGTTGGAAGGAGACTGTGATAATCTCTGTGTGACAGGTTAACAAACAATCTCCCACACTTTAATTTTCACACTGCTTTGTCTGCTGTTGATTGTGTGCTGAGCATCTAGGATGAGCCCAATCACACATTTGGTTGTCGCTGTGTTGTACAAATATGGAGGGGGGGGGGGGGGGTATCCTCTGCAATTTGCAGCTCTGCAGAACCTTTGGTGCAGCAGGTTTGTTTGATTATGATATGTGGTTTCTGCAGCCTTCTCGAAGCCACTGTGTGCTCACTGTTTAAGAACTGCCAGCACCAGTCTATCTATAGAGGATAAATGACAATCTACCTATTGTCAGAGGACAAATATGGCTCCCCTGAGCCCGAGTGTCCTAATTTCAGCGAAATTTCGGCTATTACATGGATGTATGAAAAGTAGTCTACCACTTCACAGAAACATTTACTTGTGCATGATCCAGTTAGGAGTTAAGGGTTTTAACATTTTAATCATCGTGGGTATTGCACACCATGCGGTACTCAATAATGTCTGTGATGGAATAAAAAACAGCAGTTTGTCTTGTCAGAGTAAACATGAAGAAGCTGCCCAGTTAATGCGGAGAAGTACAATTTGATGGCTGCAATAATTCCCATTATTTCCTTTCATGAAATTGTAAAGCTACTTCTTATTCCAGTAAAAACATCTTAACCTTTACAGCAAAAGTAGGTTGCTCACTAAATTTATCATAAAAAGTGATTCAATCATTGGCTCCAGACAGAGAGAAAAACAGCTCAGTAATGATCTGGTGGAATGTTTCTTTATTCCTTTGCCCATATGATTCCCATACTTGAGGTCTCTGCACAGATGTTTTGTGTGGACAGAGATATGTATGGAAATCCTCACCGTATGGCATGTTGGCCTTTATAACAAGAGGAATCGAATATAGGAGCAAAGAGGTCCTTCTGCAGTTGTACAGAGCCCTAGTGAGACCACACCTGGAGTATTATCTGCAGTTCTGGTCCCCTAATTTGAGGAAGGACATTCTTGCTATTGAGGGAGTGCAGCGTAGGTTTACAAGGTTAATTCCCGGGATGGCGGGACTGTCATATGCTGAGAGAATGGAGCTGCTGGGCTTTAGAAGGATGGAGTTTGGAAGAACGAGAGGGGATCTCATTGAAACATATAAGATTATTAAGGGCTTGGACACGCTAGAGGCAGGAAACATGTTCCCGATGTTGGGGGAGTCCAGAACCAGGGGCCACAGTTTGAGAATAAGGAGTAAGCCATTTAGAATGGAGATGAAGAAACACTTTTTCTCACAGAGAGTGGCGAGTCTGTGGAATTATCTGCCTCAGAGGGCGGTGGAGGCAGGTTCTCTGGATGCTTTCAAGAGAGAGCTAGATAGGGCTCTTAAAAATAGCGGAGTCAGGGGATATGGGAGAAGGCAGGAACGGGGTACTGATTGGGGATGATCAGCCATGATCACATTGAATGGTGGTGCTGGCTCGAAGGGCCAAATGGCCTACTCCTTCACCTCTTGTCTATTGTCTATTGTCTAATGAAAGGTTATCATTTATGGCGGCATAAGAGCGTGCCATAGTGGTGCAGCGGTAGAGTTGCCACCTTACAGCACCAGAGACCCAGGTTTGATCCTGATTACTGATGCTGTCTGTATGGAGTTTGTACATTCTCCCTGTGACCGCATGGAGGTTCTTCAGGTGCTTCCTGAGTGTAGAACCTCCAACATTACAAAGATGTACAGGTTTGTAGGGTAATTGGCTTTGGTAACATTGTAAATTGTCTGGAGTGTGTCGGATAGTGCTAATGTACGAGGAGATTGCTGGTCGACATGGACTTGGTGGGCTGAAGGATCTGTTTCCATGCTGCATCTCTAAACTAAACTAAACTAATTTCCAAGAATGTAAACCTTCTCTGGACCTTCTCCAGAGCCAGCACATCCTTCCAGAGATATGGGGCCCAAATCTCCTCACAGTACTCCAAATGCAGCCTGACCAAATGCAGATCTTCCTGCAGAAGTGGTGGAGGCAGGATCGGTTTTAACATTTAAAAGTAAAGTGGATAGGTATATGGACGGGAAGGGAATGGAGGGGTATGGTCTGAGTGCAGGTAGATGGAACTAGGGGAAAATAAATGGTCGGCACGGACTGGAAGGGCCGAGAAGGCCTGTTTCCGTGCTGTAATTGTTATATGGTTATATGGTTAATGTTGCCAAGTCGACACTTTGGGGATCATGAATTGCTTTCAATGGTCAGGAACCACTTGGTCACTTTTGCACTTTTTCATAATTAGGTAACTGCTTCAGGGAGGCTACCCGTTCTACATTAGACAAAAATATGAAGAAAGTTGTATCGAAGGACGAGAGAAGTCTCAATCTCCAATGCCTCACAAACCTCACTGAACTAGACGGGTGGCATGGTGGCGCTGCAGTAGAGTTGCTGACTTACAGTGGCAGAGTTGCTGTCTTACCGCGGCAGAGACCCTGGTTCGATCCTGACTAGGGGTGTTTGGCTGTACGGAGTTTGTACGTTATCCCCGTAACCAACGTGGGTTTTCTCCTAGATCTTTGGTTCCCTCCCACACTCCAAAGACGTACAGGTTTGTAGGTTAATTGGCTTCGGTGACATTGTAAATTGTCCTTAGTGTGCTGGATAGTGATAGTGTACGGGGATTGCTGGTCTGCATGGACTTGTTGGGCCAAAGAGCCTGTTTTCACGTTGTATCTCTAAACTATGAAGAGATGATACTGCAACATACATACAGTGCTGAAATGAGCAGCTTTTTTAATCTATTCACTGATGAGCTGTAAATCGCATTGACAATGTCAGCAATGTATTGTCTATCTTAATAACCCTGAACAGAGCAGGTAATTAACATCAAGCACATGAGATGGATCTCGAGTCAGATAGAGGCCAGACCTAATGAGGATGGTCAATTTACTCCCTTGAAGGGCATTACTTTTTCAATCTAGTAATTTCATAGTTACAATTCCTCTTTTTTTTAATGTAATTTATTTCAGTATTCATATTTAACTTCCGCACATCCTGTGATTTGACCTCATGTCCCCATTTTTTAACTCTGCTGGTCCAGTTTTTATATCCAAAAATCTAAATTGAACAACTGTGTTTCTGATCTATATATAATGTTCTATGAAGTCTAACTTTTAGTGCAGTTAATGTAGTCCAATGTGCAAACAGTGCAATGTTCCAAGAGATTTTTTTAAAGATGATGAAAGAGATGGGAGGACGGGGAAACAAAAGAGACCAAGAAGAGCATTGCAGAGATAATTGACAAAGTGGCAGTTAACCAAGGTGATCCATACCATAAACTAGGGAGTGGTGTACGTGTGCTGAAATAAGGGCTGGGCTGGGCAATGAGGAAATGAGGATCCCAGGAATGAGTGGGTTAACTAATGATGAGCGTTTGCAGTGCTGGGCCTCTACTCCCTGTAGTATCGAAAGATGAGGGGGGACCTCATTGAAACTTACCGAATAGTGAAAGGCCTGGAGACAGTGGATGTGGCGAGGATGTTGCCAATAGTGGGAGAGCCTACGACCAGAGGTCATAGCATCAGAGTTAAAGGACTTTCCTTTAGGAAGGAGATGAGGAGAAATTTCTCATATCAGAGGGTGGTGAATCTGTGGAATTTATTGCCACAGACGGCTGCGGAGGTCAAGTCAATGGATATTTTAAGGCAGCGATAGATAGATTCTTGATTAGTATGGGTGTCATGGGTTATGTGGGAAAGGCAGGAGAATGGGGTTAAGATGGAAAGATAGATCAGCCATGATTGAATGGTGGAGTAGGCTTGATGGGCCGAATGGCCTAATTCTGCTCCTATCACGTATGAAATGACAGGGTATAACTATGGATGCACTGAAATGTAAGGATTCCGACATTCTGATTGGCTTTGGAGATTGGAAACTAACAGAAACTAACAAACTATCAAGGATACAAGTAAAAGTCAAAAAGACACAATGTGCTGGAGTAACTCAATGGGTCAGGCTGCATCTCTGAAGAATATAGGTGACGTTTTGCATCAGATATGCCCAGCATTTACAGTTCCTTGTTTCTAAATAAAACTCAGACAAATATCAAAAAATAAATCTCACTCATTTTCCTTAAAATCTATGCATCTGAATTGAGTCATTGTGAAACCAAATACATGCCAGCTCTTTCATCAAAGATCAATTGGATTGAGAAAATTCACTATCACAGCATCTGCAGAGATGTTATCTAAGATATTTAATTGTAGGATGTGGTTGTCATATCCCACCATTGTCCATTGCCCCATCCTAACTGCTTGACCATCTCACAGACAACCATAACATGTGGGTCTGAACTTGCAAATGAACCTGACAAGGTAAAGATGATTAGTGTGTAGGAACGAACTGCAGATGCTGGTTTACACAGAAGATAGATACAAAATGCTGGAGTAGCTCAGCATGTCAGGCAGCATCTCTGGAGAAAAGGAATGGGCGATGTTTCAGATCGAGACCCTTCTTCAGGCTGTGAGTCAGGGGAGAGGAAAAGTGGTGCCATGAAAAGGTACGGAACAAACCAGAACCGGCACCAATGGCCAAGGAGCCCACAAAGGTCCATTGTTGGCTGTGGAGGAGGTGATAACAAATGGATATGAACAGTGAAACTAGCAGGGTGACTAGGATGGGGGTGGGATGGAGAGAGATGCTAGGTATCTAGGGGGCGCGCATTGATGGCAGCCTCTGCCTACAGTCTGTCGGTTTTTTCTATCTTTTTTTTAATTTTAGCCTGTCTTAACAGTTTGTTTTGGAGGATTTGTTTTGTTTTTCTATGTGGGGGAGGGGGGTAGGGTAAGGGGGAAACCGTTTCCCAGTCACTTCCTGGCAAGGATGCAACTATTCTCCGAGTCGCGTCCTCGCCCCCCCTCCTCGCGGCCTACCAACTGGATAGGCGCGGCCTTTCCTGGCGGGGACCGGGGACCGGACCAGAGCTTCAGCAGCGGCGGCGCAGCGCTGGATCCATCGCGTAGCGGGCGATGCCTACCTGGATCGCCATTTCAAGCTTCGGAGTGTTGGGCCGCTGCTTCAACATCGCGGAGCTGTGGTTCGTGGTGCTTCCAGCGCGGGCGGTGCTGACTTCGGCGTTGCGGAGTCCTGGGATCCCTTTGCCAGGCGCCGCCGGCGTGGGTCTCCACACGGTGCGACCTGTGGACTTCTGGAGCCGCAGACTCTGGTAGGAAGTGGCCGATTCGGAGCTCCAAGCCGCTGAGGTTGTTCTCTCGGTCCGACGTCGGAGTTCCATCATCCTGGCGAGAGGGCTTGAACATCAGGCCGCCCGTAGTGGGGACTGTGGAGGGCTCGGGACCACGGGTGAACATCAAAGAACATCAGAGGGAGATGACTGAACTTTTGGTGCCTTCCCTCACAGTGGGAAACATTGATTCTGCTGTGTGGGGATGTTTTATGGTGGAGTCTATCGTGTGTTGTGTTCTTTTCTTAATCGTATGGCTGTATGGTGACCACACATTTCACTGTACCAATTGGTACATGTGACAAATAAATGTATCTTGTATCTGGTTTACTTGAAATTAAAGATATCAATATTTATACCACTGAGTTGTAAGCTGTCCAAGCAAAATGTGAGGGGCTGCATTTTGTGTCTATCTTCAAGGTAAAGATTAATAGGATTTCTACATTAAAGAACATGATGGCCAGATTTGTGTTCTTCCCAAAATATACACACCGACCATCCATCACCCCCACAATGGTTCTATTGCACGTTTGCATCCTAAACACTAGGGGAAAATTACAGAAGCCAAAGATTTTACTCTGAAAATATATGTATATTTCTTATTTGAAAGGATGATTTTTTTAATATATATATTTTTATTAGGGTAGGTAAGCAGTACATTAGCAAACACATATTATGATAGTAATATTTCGTGTGCAACAATCGTACATTATTAATATTATCAAATGAATCATTTTGTCTGTAATAATTTTTTATTCTTTTTAAAGAGAGAGAAACAGAGAGAAAAATAAAATATAAGTCAAAAAAAGAAATCATAAAGAATGGAATAATTTACCATTAATACGTCATTCGAGATAAGGTCAAGGAATATAAAATATAACTTTTCATCTAATCCTGAGTCCAAGCTTCAGTTAGGGTTCCTTGCCGAACCGATCTACCCTTTTAAGTAATCAATGAAAGAAGACCATATTCTAAGTTGAAAGGATGATTTTAGACAACATATGTATGGTATGTGAATGGAATGACATCATACCTGTTGTGATTTATTAGCATATGTGGACAAGGTTGTCATATTTCAGCTCGACGATCAGTAAATAATTAAAGAATTATAGAATCATAGAATAGTAAGATTAAACGAGAACTTACCAGTTCGAAGGTTGATCTTTATTTTATGAGGAGTTGCGATGAGGGATTTCGTGAAGAACCCGCCAGCACGCATGCGCGACATTCTTCAAAGTAGCGGTGTGGAATCACAGAAACAACAACAGAAATGACTTGGCATAGTAAGATTGAAGAGACTCTAATTACCAGTTGATTATGATCGAGGGTTGGGAGCGGAGGGCACGAAATCCCTCATCGCAACTCCTCATAAAATAAAGATCAACCTTCGAACTGGTAAGTTCTCGTTTAATCTTACTATTTCATTTCGGAGTCACGTGAGTGACTTCGTGAAGACTTCAAAGCTCTGTGATTGCACTCCCTGGACCACGTCCATGCTGACACACCACTATCAAGGATGGATGGGAGTAAACAATTTTCCAAACTGCTTGTACTGAAAAACAAGAATAATATTTATTAACAAACAAAGCAAAAACCCCTAATCCGGGGACATCTCTACGTTCTTGACCTGCATTCAGCACGGCCTCCGCGAACTGTAGAGGAGCAGCAACAGGCTTGTTGTAAAACCGCTGAAAGACGGCTTCATTCGCCCATCCTGCTGTAGCAAGAATATGGTCCATGGGCACCTCCATGACCTTCGCCGCCGACGTTGATGCAGCCCTGGTGGAATGGGATTTGAAGACATTAGTGTCGATACCTGACTTACCCAAGACGATCCTGAGCCACCTGGATATCGTCTGGACTGTCACTCGATGGTGAGGTTTCTTGTGAGTGACAAGCAGGTATTTCTCCATTCCCCTTATGTTTCTCGTCACCTTGACATAGTGACGGATATGGGCGGCTAAACATAGCCTAGCATCTGCGGGGTATGCCGGGAACTTCAGCTGCAGACCTGTGCACCCAGGTCTATGCTGCTTTAGTAGCTCATCTATAAAGAAGACTACTTCTGCAGGGGTAGAGATCATCCTGTCGATCCGGATTTTATGCAGTGTCTGTACGCTCTGCGCTGAAGTCAATGCTAGTAACATCACCAGCTTCATGGTGAGTTTGTCCAGCTCTAGCCCCTCCATGGATGACCACGTCCTGAGCAGGGTTAGTACTTTCCTGACATCCCAGGTGATATTATAGCGTGGTCTGGGCGGATTCGAATTGAATATACCCCTCATGAGTCTGGACACCAGCCTGTTGGATCCCACCTCAATATTGAGGTAGAATGACAGCGCGCTTCTGGCGCTGTTGATGGCACTGTAGCTCAAGTGTTCATCATGGTGCAACCCCGCCAGGAATTCCAATACGTCGGCTATGGATGCGGCGTCATATGTAATTTGGGAGCGGCCGCAGTAGGTTTCCCATTTTCGGATGTGGGAGAGGTATTGCCGCCTGGTGGACTCCCGGCATGACGCTCCAATGGTATCCATTGTTCTGGGTGATAGGCCATACCGCAGTAATGGCCGGTTCAGAACCTGCAAGCCAACAAGTTTAGATAGCTGTGGCAGGGATGTGGTTCCCCTGACACAGGGTTAGTGACCAATTGCGGGCAACCCTCTAAGAGGACCCAAGGTTGACTGATCATGGCAAAGACCACCGGATACCATGGCTGCGTAGGCCAGTCGGGTATGATAAGAATGCCCTTAGCAGCATCCATCTGGATTTTCTGCAATACCCGACTGATGAGGCAAAATGGGGGGAATGCATAGAAAAACCATTTCCCCCAGTCCAGCGAGAATGCATCCATCGCCATTGCCCCAGGATCTGGTTCCCACGAAACGTATGTTGGAACCTGATGGTTCAACCGCGACGCAAAGAGGTCGATATCCGGTTTACCAAATTTGGCTGTAACTTTAGTGAAGATTTGAGGATGCAACATCCACTCGATGTTGTCATTAAACTTGCGTGACCTGGTGTCCGCCACAGTATTGAGCTCACCTGGTAAATAGGTAGCTGAAATCCAAATATTCCGTTGAATACACCAGAGCCAAATTGTATTAGCCAATTCATCACATGAAATTGACCTGGTACCGCCCATATGGTTTAAATATGCCACCGCAGTGGTATTATCTATTTGGATACGGACATGAGCGTCAGTAAGATTAGAACAATAAGCTCGAAGTCCATGAAATGCTGCTAGCATCTCCAAATAGTTTATCCCTTGTGACAACAACAGAGTAGATTCAAGGGTGTCCCATCTGCCCCCGCAACTAGAAAAGTTGTCCGTAGCTCCCAAGCCATGGGAGCTTGCATCGGTTTGTAAGTATACCATCGGATTGGGCACAATGATGGGTTTAAATGAGTCACTAATATGGTCCACCCACCATTGTAACTCAATCTGAGCTTTAAGAGGCAGCTGCATTGATCTGTCGAAATGTCCGGCGTTTTGTTTTAACGCTGAGATCTTGGCTCTTTGCAAATTTTGATAATGCAAAGGCCCGTATTGAGCTGCTGGAAACAATGCTACTATCTTGCCAATCACCTTAGCAGTTTGTCTAATTGATGGTATACTGGCCCGGGCTAAATCCTGACATACTTGGGTGACATCCCCAACCTTGTTAGCCGGTATGGTGGTCCTCATGCGATTGGAATCCACCGTGAACCCCAGATAATCCATAACCTATGAAGGGCAGAACTTTGACTTATCTGGATGGATAATAAACCCCATTTCCTGAAAAAGTGCCACAGTGGCTGAAACTGCCAGTTCAACCGACTCCAGGGTATTGCCAACAATCAAAATATCATCCACATAGGCCATCACTATATGATGTTGTTTGCGTAGCGTGGCCATAATAGGTTTGAGTAATTTAGTAAATAATCTAGGGGCTGTGGTAAGCCCATTTGGCAAAGCCCTGTATTGCCAGAGCTGATCCATCCAGATAAATTTTAAGAACTTCCTATAGTGTTTACGAATGGATACAGAATAGTATGCATCTTTTAAATCAATGCATGCCATAAAGCAGCCATGAGAAATCAATGACTTGGCTGTTTCAAACGTGTCCATTTTGAAATGGGTATATGTTACAAAGGTATTCAAATGGGTCAGATCAATAATAACCCGACATCCTCCATCCTTCTTGGGCCTGGTGAATATGTTTGATACAAATTCAATTGGTTCGTGTATAGTTTTTTCTATCACACCTTTTTCTTGTAACCTTAAGATCTCAGCATAGCCTGCTGCCTTCTCAATGGCAGACAGCGTAAATGTCCGATTGGGCATATGCTGGGATGGAGGAATGTTACCATTAATAAATTCAATCTCATGGCCTTGAATACTTTGTAAAACAAACTTATCGGAAGTGATAGTTTCCCATGCCCCCGTGAAGAACCGTAAGCGCCCACCAACATGTGAAGTTAAGCACACAGGTGCATGAAAACCAGATCGCCTTACCTCCATGGTTACCGGCAGTCCCTGACATGTTTGGCGGGTCGTGGAGGTGCTGGGTTGGGCTGGTGCTGCGGCGTCCGCATCTTCCACGGAGGCCGCTGCGGGCCTTGCCCTAAAAAAGGCCGCGGCTGCTGGGGCTGCTGGTATTGAGGCGGAGCTGGAGTGTAAGTACGTGCCGGTCTGGTGACAGGGCCTCGTGGCCTGATGAATGGCGCTTTCTTGGCCGCCTGCCTGGGGGCGATCTGAGACCGCATTAGTCCCACCGTTTTGGCGTGTTCGTCCAGCTCCTTAACCCTCTTCTGGAGGTCTTCCCGGAACAGATGTCTGGGCGGTGGTGTAGGAGGCGCCTTGCACAACCCTGCAAATTTAGGGTTGAGTGTGGGGCGGATGCTGCTTTTTCGGAAGGCATTTATTTCCTGCTGAGTAGCACACAGCAGAGCGAGAGCATCCTCGTGCTCTAGGTTTAGGTCCTCTCCATCCACCGACCGCGCGAACGTGGTGATCCCAGCCGTAAGCAGCCTCAGGATGCGTTGGAGCTTTATCTCCTGAGTCCTGATGGCTGTGCCTATGTTGCCCCAGATCGGCGTATTGACTGTGGGCACGTTGAGGGAGTTACAGTTGGATGGGGCTTTATGCCTGTTGATGGCCTGTGAGAGAACTTCCTCCTGGAGCTGGTGGTTAGTTAGGAAGTCCACGGTGGCAGCCAGTTTGGGGTTGAGGGGAAGTCCCGATGTCTCCGGAGAAGCAAATTTTGCCACCACGTCAAGGAGTTCTTCCTGCGGCACCTCGGATGGAACTGGTGTAGGGTCTAAAAAGTCCTCCTCCTCTGGCTGCCTCAAGCTGCCTGTTGAGACTCGCGAAACCTCCCTGTGCCCTTTGGAGCTGGATGCCTCCTGCCGTTGGTTCTGCAAGAGGAGCTCCAACATCCGCTCCATTCGGTCAATACGCCCCTCGCCCTGCACACTCGGGCGGTCGGAGTCCTCATGTTCCGATACACTGCTGAGGCTCCGTTCATCGGCCCGCACCTCATCGAGGTGAACCCGGTGCCGGAAGTTGTCGCTGCCAGCCGCCGCAGCAAAGCTGAGCGATTCCCGCGCGGGAGGTGTGCTCAACCGCCTTCTTTTGGCGGAGCCTGATCCCGCTGCCACGGAGGGCAAACGCGGTGGAGAGTCGGCACCCAATGCCTCAGCACGGTGACCCGACGCCCGCGCGGGCTTGCCGGCTGCCCACATCATGGACCTAGCTGACGCATGGTCTCGTCCTCCCATCCATGGGGGACTCGGCGACCGTGGCGGGACTCCTCCCAAGTGACCCGTCCCGGTATCGGTGGTTGGGGAGTCAACACTGGTCCTGATAGGTCTCCCAGTGGACTTGAGTCCCGCCATAACACCAGTCCGCATTTTAGCGGCAGGTGACACCTTTGCCCGTAAAGGGTTAGGCTTCCGGGCTCCATCCCTCCCTCTACTCCGAGGGCTCAGGGAGAAGGGCCGTGCAGCCGCACGCGAGCCCTTGCCCAGGTCGGCCAACGAGCCCGTTGGCGACCTCAATGCGGAGGCAGGGTCTACCTGCTCCGGTGGCACACCGCAATCCTGCTCCTCGAATTCCTCACTGGAGCTGCGGTGTATCGGCGGGTCGGGCCCTGCAGCAACAGGGCTCCCCGACTTCCCCGCCTTCTTCCCGGCCTGTCTCGCAGGTGCAGCCGATGATGAGGGCTCCGGGACAGGTGGCTGGCGACTCCGGACGGACGTCTTAAGGCCTTTGGAACTCCCTTCCATGCCCTTGGTGAAAGACAAAAAGTACTTGCAACAAGGACCAACCAACTTAAGGTTAGTGTCACTTACCTTAGCGGTCCCTTATGAAGGGCTGGCGGGGAGCGCGCCCCACCGCCAGCCGTCGGCAGCAACGCGTTGCGACGATATGTCGCGCATGTGTGCTGGCGGGCTCTTCACGGTCACTCACGTGACTCCGAAATGAAATCATAGACAATAGGTGCAGGAGTAGGCCATTCGGCCCTTCGAACTGGCCTCAACTACCTTTTGTGGCAGAGAATTCCACAGACTCACCACTCTCTGTGTGAAAAATTATTTTCTCATCTCGGTCCTAAAAGACTTCCCCCTTATCCTTATACTGTGACCCCTTGTTCTGGAGTTGCCCAACATCGGGAACAATCTTCCTGCATCTAGCCTGTCCAACCCCTTAGGAATTTTGGAAGTCTCTATAAGATCCCCCTCAATCTTCTAAATTCCAGCGAGTACAAGCCGGGTCTATCCAGTCTTTGTTCATATGGAAGTCCTGCCATCCCAGGAATCAGTCTGGTGAACCTTCCCTGTACTCCCTCTATGGCAAGAATGTCTTTCCTCAGATTAGGAGACCAAAACTGCACGTAATACTCCAGGTGTGGCCTCACCAAGACCCTGTACAACTGCAGTAGAACCTCCCTGCTCTTGTACTCAAATCCTTTTGCTATGAATGCCAACATACCATTCGCTTTCTTCACAGCCTGCTGCACCTGCATGCCTACTTTAAATGACTGGTGTACCATGACACCCAGGTCTCGTTTCATCTCCCCTTTTCCTAATCGGACACCATTCAGATAATAGTCTATCCTCCTGTTTTTGCCACCAAAGTGGATAACCTCACATTTATCCACATTATACTGTATCTGCCATGCATTTGCCCACTCACCCAACCTATCCAAGTCACCTTGCAGCCTCCTAGCATCCTCCTCACAGCTAACACTGCCCCCCAGCTTCGTGTCATCCGCAAACTTTGAGATGTTGCATTCAATTCCCTCATCCAGATCATTAATATATATATTGTAAACAGCTGGGGTCCCAGCACTGAGCTTTGCGGTCCCCCACTAGTCACTGCCTGCCATTCTGAAAATGACCCTTTTACTCCTACTCTTTGCTTACTCTTAATAATTCAGACCATCAGTCTGAAGAAGGGCTCGATCTGAAACATTGCCTATTCCTTCACTCCATCGATGCTGCCATACCCGCTGAGTTATCCATCGTTTTTGTCTATCTTCGATTTTTCCAGCATCTGCAGTTCTGACTCTAAGTATTTTCCCTGCTTTCCACCCTCATTCACTCAACCAGTTTACTTCTTGTTCTCTGTTACTTCAGCCTATATGTACATTAACCTGAATGCATGGTCCTCCTATGCTCTATCTTAATATTTATTTTGGGTTTCTGAAGATATAACGTTTTTAAAGGAAGTTAAAGTAGTGATAGTATTAAACTTTGAGCACAATGACCTATAAACTCTGCATTATAATTTAATTTACAATTAATAAACTTTTTGCAACAGAATCGTAATCTTTTTGATTGCACAACAATGTATTAATGTTTTTTAAATAGGTGTAAATAATGTGAAATTGAAGAGCTGAATAGAGTAATTTGGTCCCTAATCTGTGTTACAGAAATGACCATAGATTCACCAGCCCAGTAAACCAGTGCTGTAGAAATGAGGAACTTGAAGCAACAAGCAGATCCATGTGTAACAAATTACTTGCTTGTTATTCTTCCTATTAGAATTATGTTTATGAAGGTATGAGTGCTAGTAAAAGCAACATTTTCAGAATTTTTCACTTAGCGTCGGTATAGATCATTCACATATAGCCAAGATAGGATGTCAGATAAAATTCCAACTGTTCGACCCAGTCCAATATGCAGCACACAGCTACTAGAGGAGTTTATTGTGAGCTAAGATAAACACTCCCACAAAGCGAACCCTGGTCTTTGTCAGTTTACAGCTTCAACAGTCAGAGTTTTAAGAATTCTCATCAATATTATAATAATTTTGGGTTGAGTTTATTCAACATTGATTGCTCTATTTCACTGCTTGTCAAAGGGAGTAACGGTGGCATAGTGGTAGAGCTACTGCCTTTCAGCGCCAGAGACCCGGGATCGAACCTGACTGTGGGTGCTTCTCTGTACGTTCTCCCCATGGCCTGCATGGGTTTTCTCTGAGATCTTCGGTTTCCTCCCACACTCCAAAGATGTACAGGTTTGTTGGTTAATTGGCTTGGTATAATTGTACATTGTCCCTCATGTGTGTAGGATAGTGTGGACTTGGCGGTCCGAAGGGACTGTTTGCTGCTGTATCTCTAAACTAAACTAAACTAAAACTCATTTAAAACTTGATCATTTGATAAATCAACTGATTAATAATTTGGCTAAAACAGTAAAGTTTTTCATATGGCAACAAAAAACGTATCTGCATTGCAAAAATTAATTTAAATTCCAAACATGTCTGGCAGAACAGACACATCTTGACTTAAAATTGACCAGGAACTGAAAAAGCAAGATCTAAGTACACTTGGCAGTGTTGTGACAGATTATCCTTTGTCTCAAAAACTTATGGGCAGCTTCCCACGGAAACCTCAATCTGAAATTGAATAGAAATGGAAAAAAAAACTACGATGAACTATTGATAAATTATTGATGCCGTGCAACAAAAAAAAACTGAAGCAAAAAGAACATCTTCACTCTTCAAAAGATATGTTGCAATTTACAGCATTATTCAAAAGCTTTTTTGACGGTATCCATATTCTTGGTAATTCCTGCCTAATGTATAACTATGAGAGACACTTAAAAGGAGGAACAGAAAAAACCCCACTATTTAATGAAGATGCAACACTGACGCTTAAAATGAAACTCCAACCAGTGTCAGGATGAAAAAGAAAATATCCCTTGTTTTTCCCAAGCAGGTTTCATCTTGGATAAGGTGAGTGTGAATGTAACTTAAGCAATTTACAGAGTGTTAAAACCCGAAAGTTAACTTTTTCAAAATGCATCATGGAAGGTTTGTTATAAAATAAATTTAAATTCTTAATT
This sequence comes from Raja brachyura, assembly GCA_963514005.1. Next base: position 17,814,917 of record OY740792.1, on the reverse strand, counting down.
GAAATGTACCAATGGATGGATTCCTTTCCTCCAGAGATGCTGCCAGACCCGCAGAGTTACTTGAACATTTTGTGTCTATCTTCTGGCAAAAGCCCGTTTCCTGATAATACTACATAATCATAAGGATTCACCTTTTCCATCTTTGGCATCAATGGCAGGTACATGATTCACCACCCCTCTCGAATTCACGGTAATCCAAATATGAAGGTATTCATCCAAAAATTCCTAATATTTTTCAGGTTCAGTATTTTATGGTCCAGGTGCTGCTGTCAGATTAGATACCTGTTACATTGGCCTATTAAATCCATTCTGCAAGTTATATGTTTATTTTTTTTTGTGCTATTTTATTTCAGAATGCAAGAATGCAGATGTACTTAATGAACTCTGTAATAGTTTGTATTTAAGCTTTAAGATTTACATGGTAATATCTGTGGTCCAGGCTGCTAATGTTCAAACTGTAGGAGGCTAATCTAAACTTGTTATATTTAATGAAAGGAAAAAGGCTGCAATGCACAAAAGATATATGCCAACTATAAATGCAATTATAATATCATAAGGTACAATCATGCAGACATGGGAAAAATACCAGCCTTTGTTCAAAACTCAGTCTTCAATTGTAGCATGTTTTGAAGTTACGGTAGATAATAGCTGAATAGAAATAAGGAGAGTATTCTATTTGAGGATTATATTTCTATTGAATATTGTTCTCCCATAACTGCATGTCAAATATGGAGTGTAGAATCATAATAACCAATTCAAAAATCTTTTTAAATTTTATTCAATTCTGAATCCCATTACGGCATTTATTATATCATGAATAGAATCATAAAACAATGACTTCTAACAAGTTTTCATAACTTTGCTGTGATCATTTTATTATAATTGAAATAAAAACAATAAAACAGTTGTGCAATGAGTGAAGCTGCAGTAAATGATTCTTATTATTTTATCACCCATCAGCACATGTACCTTTAAAAAAATTGCAATAAATTCCATTTGTTATTTTCTCATCCTCAGTCACTGTGTTCAGAATATGTGATGATATATAGTTGACATCAAATCAAAAATGAGAAACTGAGACAGTTTTTTTCTCTTATGTTATTTATTTTTTGAATAATTACTAATATTCAACATTGCAATGTTTAGACTTTTGATTAAATTTCAGATGAATGCTGTTCATATTTTTTATTTCAATAAAATATTACTAATTAAAGGGCTATGCATAGAATTGATGCATTCTGTGCCACATTTTACACACATTATACCAAATTTGCAAATTTAAAGATTTTCTCACACAAAGGCTGACTGGATTAATTTAATTTGTAGTCAGGGTGCTGATTCTAGTTCAAACTCAAGCACAATAGATTCATTGCAAGTAGAAGAAACTTCATGTGTCACCCAGTGTGTTCTTTCAATTATAAGGACCTGCGCTCTTTCAAATGTTTATGTAACTCACATCAATTAAATTAGATCATTAAAAGGTTCTCCATCTCGTGCTTGTACTCTTCACCAATTGGTTATCAAAAAATCTACTTCCATCCAGATTTATTGATTTTAATTATCAAGTGAATGCTAGAAAATATCTGCCCTCATGCAATTCAACTTGTAATCTTTTTTAAAAAATGAAGCACGTTAGCCAGTCATGTCATGACATACAAACTACGGCAATTTATCTTTGCTGGGGCTGGACTGGACAATGGAGAGGTGTCAAGTATCAATTGAGTATAATTATTCTGCAACATCATAGATGGTCTTTACTGAATTCAAGCATAAAGTATAATTTCTTTCAATTTTATATTTAAACTATTGTTTTCTAAATTTCGAAACTTCAAATTTATTTTACGGATGCTGTTTAAAAAAAAAAAATCTTTAAGGTTGTGGATTGGAATGGTTTGTAGTATACCACTTTCATATTTTATTGAGAAATTTGAATTTGTTCTTCATTCATTGTCTTCATAGGGTAATAATTGTAGCCTGCCAGTAACTTTTTCTTTTTGCATTATTATGTTTCTAAAGAGTGAGTTCCGTGCTGAAAAACAACTGTTTCCCAGCTGTTGTCTGGCAACTGAACCATCCTACCAATAATTAGAGAGTAGTCCTGAATTGCTATCTACCTCTTTGGAGACCCTCAGACTATCTCTATCTTTGATCTAACTTTACTGGCTTTATCTTGCACTAAACACTATTCACGTTATTCCCTTTATACACTGTGGATGGCTCGATTGTAATCATGTATTGTCTTCCTGCTGACTGCTTAGCATGCAACAAAAGGTTGTCCTACTGTATCTCGGTACATGTGACAATAAACTAAACTAAACTACGCTAATTGATGGAATGCTGATTAGAACACACAGCCTAAAGGGCCTGTCCTGCCAGCATGCAACTCTATGCGATGAGCGCGACCTAATGTGGTCGCTTGAGCCGTCCGGCGTCGCGGGGCCGGTCCCACTTCGATCGCCGGAGCCGTGCGGAGTTCATCCCGACATCGCGCGGGGCTCCGAAAAACTGACTATGTTCAAAAATTCCGCGTGGCAACGGCTTGTCGGCTCGCAGTCGCCTCGACGCATTACACACCGTCTCAACGTCGTGCCTCCGTGACCCTCTCTGTAGGTGCCTCCGTGACCCTCTATGTGTGTGGCTCCGTGGCCCTCTGTGTGTGTGCCTCTGTGCCCCTCTCTGTGTGCCCCTCTCTGTCCTGGCGAACTTACCTTGAAGACTTCGCTCCAAGTTCGCCTCACTTTGCGCCGTGTTGCGCCACTCACCCGACCTCCGCGCAGCCCTCGCTGCCGGTTTGGTCATGGTTGCCGCATGCAGGCACATGCTGGTGGGAACGGCCCTGTACAGGGGATCACCCGACCTCCGCGCGGCCCCCGCTTCTAGTTTGATTGCGCTCATCGCATGGAGTCGGATGCTGGTAGGACAGGCCCTTAACACTGTGCGTTAATCAGCTCCTGATTCCAAATAGAGCATGACAACTTTGTAACATTGATTTTACTCTGGATGGATATATAGGGGTTGGAGAAGTGGAAGAGAACAGTATAAATTTAGGACCTTCAATTGTACGATCTCCTATTAAAATAATCAATCCTTTAATCTAATTAATAGGAATTTGAGGGGTATCATTTTCACACAAAGGGTGGTGGGCGTATGGAACAAGCTGCCAGAGGAGGTAGTTGAGGCAGGGACTATCCCAATGTTTAAGAAACAGTTGGACAGGTATTGTTGGATAGGATGGGTATGGAGGGATATGGAACAAACATGGGCAGGTGGGACGTGGAGGGATATGGAACAAACATAGACAGGTGGGACATGGAGGGATATAGAACAATCTTGGGCAGGTGGGACATGTTGGCTGGTTTGGGCAAGTTGGGCCGAAGGCCCTGGTTCCACGCTGTATCACTCCATGACTCTATCTCCATTGTAGTACACAACCTAATAACTTACTTGATAGTAGCAGATGGAATTGTTCAGATAACTGATTCACCATTAAAAATGTAAAGCAATAGGCATGGCAATGCATTGATAACTTACATTCTAAAAAGGTAAAGTGATGGAACAACTCAGTCGGTCTGGCAGCATCTGTGGAGGGAATGGGTTGATGTATTTGGTCAAGGTTCCTTGAGTTGCATCTACAGTTCTCTGTGTCTTGATTCTAAAAAAACTTCACCAATAACTTCCATTTATATGTTGTCGCCAATGCAAAGAAACATCCCAGACTCTTCACGGAAGATTGATCAATCAGAGGGTTCAAGCCAAAGTAAGAAAAACTTGGATGGATTGATAGTTTACAAGGCCTTGTGGTTTGACAATAGGCTTTGTGATGGGATGTTTTGAAAGGTTGGAAGATAGGGAGGCAAGCTCTGAGTGGAGAGAAAAAAAATCACTGGTAATGTTAGCATGGGTAATTAGATAGCCTGCAGTTCAGTTGGAATAAGATTATGATTTAAATGTAATTATCGTCTTCGATATTTGCCACAGAATGCTGTGGTGGCAAAGTCAGTGAATATATTAAAGGCAGAGATAGATAGATTCTTGATTAGTACGGGTGTCAGAGGTTATGGAGAGAAGACAGGAGAATGGGGTTAGGGGAGAGAGATTGATCAGCCATGATTGAATGAAAGAGTAGACTTGATGGGCTGAATGGCCTAATTCTACTCCTATCACATGATCTTATGGCTTATGATGTTAAAAAATGATCTAATGCCTTAGGGAGAATGATCAACCAATTCTGGCACTAAAATACGTAAGGAAATGTTAAGGTAGTTGACCAAAATTTGATCAATGTTGAAGGGTGCTTTAAAGTGGCTTGAAGAAGGAAACGGAGATGAAATTTGTAAACTTATAACTTCAGAGGATGTCAATTATTACCAATGAGGGGGTGACTAAAAGTAATTTTATTTAAAAGTAAATAAATCCCAAAAGTACTTGATGCAGCCAACTTGTTAGTTGGCTGATAACTAACAGTTTATTAAGTCGATGTGCCATTTTGAACTTGAAGAATAAAATGTGATGGGGGGGGGGGGGGGGGAGCAACATGGAGGAGAGTAACGTTTTTATTAGCTTGAAAAAAACTTCACAATGCACGAAGAAAATAAGATTATAATACTGCAGAAATAACGGAGGCCCACGTTCCAACCTGACATAACTAACAAAGACAGACACAAAATGCTGGAGTAACTCAGCGGGTCAGGCAGCATCTCTGGAGAAAAGGAATAGGTAACGTTTCGGGTGGAGATCCTTCATCATCCCAAAGATGCTGCCTGACCCCTTGAGTTACTCCAGCATGTTGAGTCTATCTTCGGTGTAAACCAGCATCTGCAGTTCCTTCTTACACAACTCACAAAGATGCAGACATACACGATCTCGGAAAAAAGGCATTTGCGATAACTTTACAATTAATAAGGTGTACGCGGTGGGATTTAATTGGAAATGGATCGGCTGCAAGGGATTACATTTAAAAAAAAACATCTTTGTATGATTAAATATATCCTCGCCGTTGTGATGGTGGGCGTTAGGACCCAGGTACAGCCCTTTGCTGGCAGTGGGAAGGCTATGCTGACTCCTCCTTATCTGTAGTGTCAAACTTGACATCACCCTGAAAGCTGTGTATGGTAACTTCCACGGCGATCACAGCTCCCTCAGATCATTGCTGGCATGCTTCACAGAGATATGCTCCACTCACAGCCGATCACAGCTCCAAAATGGCCTGGGCTTTGCGAATCTGCATTCTCCCTCTGATCCTCTGCTGTGTTATCTGTTCGGCACAATCGACGGGGCATTCTGCAAATGAAGGTAAGAATTATAAAGGGAGATGGGAACATTATTTCCCTCGCTGAAGTATTGGAGACGGCTCAGCATACGCCGAGTGGGTGGTACTGTGTGTACGGCAAGAGGCTGCGCTTCCATCATCTGTTAAGGTGGTCAAGGGCGCAATTTAACAACATTAAACGATCAAAGCGGTCACCGTCTCACAACCTTACCACCGCGGTCTGCAAACTATTGGAAGTGTTATGCAAGGAAATGGTAATTAAATAAAAATCGATGGCGGGACCCGTGGTTAAAACGAGAGAAAGTTTACACAGGAAAGAATGCAAATTCTAACAGAGCAGGGAATTTGGGAATTATTTTAAACAAGGTTGTCCGCTATTATGTTGTGAAATGCTGAATTCGGTGCCGAGAGATGACAGAATAGAGACATCCATCATACATATTCTGCAAGTCTGCATAGATTGGAGTGAAGTCTCACCGATAATTATCACGCATCTGTAAATAGGGCAGGAATGTGGAGACATGGTTTGTGTTGTGAAGTGCATTCTCAAAAGAGGGATTGAATGGTACATTTTCCCTGCCGGCATCTCCTATGCTGAAGGCAAGTTGTGAAACTTTGATCGCTAGTTGAATTCTAGCTCCTAGTTTATCTCAATGAAGAATTCTCGATGGGAGCTACAAACCACGCATATGTCCATTTGCAGAGAGAGAGAGAGAGAGAGAAAACAAACAACTTTTACCGTTGGATTTATATATGTAAATTGCTAAACTCTCATACATTTTGTTAGACTGTCGTGTAATTTTGAGATGCCCAACAAATAATTGACTATTATTTAGCCTTGAACTTTATTTATTTTTAGTGATCTACAATCTGCATTTTTTTTTTAATCTTCTGCTTCTCGTGTATTAGGAGTTCGAAAGACTTAATTAAATATAAAACACTGTGATTATGATAAATGGGGGAAATACAGAAGTCAGTCGAATGACAGAGGAAAGTGAAAGGTTTCCATTATTGTGTTTTATCTACTTGGTTTTGGCTGGAGGGGTCATTTTCAAATCACAATTTATTTAGATATTTGCCCATAAGTGGTCGGAAGATTACAGGCGATTTTATCTTCACAACTTTTTTTCCCCCTGTACCAACCGCTGTGATTAATGGGGCTTCAGAACCTTGCGTGCCAATGATAATTCCGTGCTTCCCATACACCGACCGAGTTTCACCTTTCGGGAAAGATGTGCAATTTGAGTTAATAGGCGAATAAATGTCTTCATACATTTAGTTTATGAAATTTGAAGTTAGTGTGAAATCTGTTGATTTGATGACAAATAAGAATCTGTCATAGAGTGCGTTCTAATGTCAGCGATGCTAAATTATCACAGCATGGAAAAGTATAAGAAGAACAGGCAGAAAGTTGATTTGAATTTCTTGATTTGCATTAACGTTTTTTGAAATCAATTAATCAAGTTAGTAGATATAAATCTCAATGGTGGATTCATCCAAACAAGTTGGTGGGATTAAACGAGACTTTTTTAATGTTAAAATTCACCCGCAAAACAAGAAGAATTGAATCAACAGGGTATTTTCTGTCATAGAAGCTGACGCATTGGCAGGCACCTAGCTCTGGCGATGAGGTGAACCCGGCTAGTTATTCTTGCACGACACGCACTGTCGTTAAAAGTTTGGCGTGAGATTCTGGGCTTTATCCTTTTCTGTTGCCCAGCAGTTTACAGACCCCATTTCCCTGTTAGGTTCACACGGGAGGTCTATGGAGTTTAAGTGACAATTGCATTCACTGTCATTTACAATTCCCTGTGTAAGATGTATTTGTAACAGTGCAGAATCGTTTGTTGGACTTTTTATTGAACGTGCCCGTATTTAATTGTTGAACTTCAGGCGCTTGGAATAACCCACAATTCGGGATGTGTATTTTATACAGGCGGGGTACGTTTTGCCCTAGTTGCACTGTTTAGCATTACCGAGCAAAATATGTGGTTTCATTCACCATGAAGTGATTATTCAATTAGTCACAATGACTTGAAATGTGACCAGTGTGGGTCACTACAGAGCTTTCCTGAGCACCGGGAGCTCTGGCATCGGAAATCAATTTTGACACTTAATAGATTTTTTAAAAATGTTCCTCTATCAGAAACAGGATTTGGGGGCTTTTCACTGAAGAATAGCCCGGACGGAATAATATTCTTAGTCAGTCTTAGTCAATCTTAACCGGCCTAGAGTTCGATAAATCGACCTGACCAACCGCCCCAGTGCAAAATGATTCCTTCTTCTCTTTCTTAAGTTTAAATTAGTAAATGGACATCATCCGCCTAATTGCTTCCAGACGTAATTTGAGCGTAAAACTTTTGGGGTTTTTTTTTGTGTTTCAAGGATACTTTATTCAAATATACTTTATTGTTACATGTACCGAGGTGTAATGAAATGCTTTGGGTTGCGTGCAAAACAAATGATTTCACTGTACCTAGGTGCACGTGACAATAAAGTATCTTTGAATAAAGTATCTTTGAAACAAACAAAAGGACTGAAAACATTACGCTTAAATTACGGCGGAACACAATCAGATTTTGAATTGAACGAAACTGTGTTAGTTTCAAAGCGGCGCAAAGTGTATCAACACCCGGAGACTATTTGACCAGGTATTAATTTGTGTTGTTCATACAATGATATACTGTTTCCATTTTATAAACAAGGCCTCGGCGGCCGGACGGTGATCTCACTGGCCGCGCTTTGAAAATACCAGATTCCCAGACTCTCCTCTTCAGCGAGAAATGTTTTTCCTATGTGACCAAACTCGGAAGGTCTGGCGCTTGTTTTTCAACAATGGCCAGAACTTTATGCACAGCACACTTCCACTCCACCCCATGAAAGGACTATCCCAGTTCTCTCTCTAACTCTTCTCCCCGATTTCATTGACAATTTCACCGTCAATGAAGATACAGTGCTGTACTCATACGCATATCCTCGGATGCCTATAAACTGGTTGTGGGTACAGGTACACACCAGAGATGCTGCCTATCCTGCTGAGTTACTCCAACATTTTGAGTCTAATATAGACATGTGCATGCAGGCAAAATTACATACAATTGCACACGTTAAACAATAGCACAAACATATACAATCCCAGATATATGACACAAATACATATACGAGACGTGATACAACCTCTCAGTCTGAGGAAGTGTCTCGACCCGAAACGCCACCTATTCATTTTCTCCGGAGATGCTGTCTGACCGCTGTTACTCCAGCTTTTTGTATATCTTCAAATGTAAAAAAACTTTACGTGTACACGCCGAAGACCAGCACCCACATATAGACATGATGAAATTACATACACCCAGAAATGATGTATGCACTGCCACAATTACAAATACACGTATGTGCATATCCATTCATCAAGATGAGTTGGAGCTGGCTAGTTGGGTGAAAGTTCTCATTGGGCGACCTTCACCAGACCCAATGGTCCATTGCACACAATTTACCATGCACAACATTTAGAAAACTACCTAATAGTTATAAGAATTGGAAATTACATTAACATCATGAATGTTGCCATTTTCACATCCTCGTGGTTAAAATTTAGAAGACATTTATTTTTCGTTTGGGCAGTTTGCAACCCAACGGTATGAATATTGAAGACAGACGCAAAATGCTGGAGTAACTCAGTGGGACAGGCAGCATCTCTGGAGAGAATGAATCGGTGACGTTTCGGGTCGAGACCCTTTTTCAGACTGAGTGTTAATTTCTCTAACTTCAAGTAACCCTTAACACCCTCTCTCTCTCTCTCTCTCTCTCTCTCTCGTTCCCTCCCACACTCTAGTCGCCGTCCTAGTTTTACAGTCGTCCTATTGCGTTTCACTGGCTGAATAACTTATCACTTATCCCACAGCCAACAATAGACCATTGTGGGCTCCACATATCCTTGAATATCGCTGCATTTTGCATAACCTTCATTCATTTGCCCCAATTACCGTCCTTATCTCTCGTAGACAAAGATGCTGGAGAAACTCAGCGGGTGAGGCAGCATCTATGGAGCTAAGGAAATAGGCAACGTTTCGGCCCGAAGGAAATAGGCAACGTTTCGGCCCGAAACGTTGCCTATTTCCTTCGCTCCATAGATGCTGCCTCTCCCGCTGAGTTTCTCCAGCATTTTCGTCTACCTTCGATTTTCTAGCATCTGCAGTTCTTTCTTAAACAACGTCCTTATCTCTCGTTCACCTTTCCACCGGATTCTCAGTCTGAAGAAGGGTCTCGACCCAAAACGTCACCTATTCAATTTCCCCAGAGACGCTGCCTGACCCGCTGAGTTACTCCAGCATTTTTGTGTCAGTCTTTAAATTTATATTCTTGACATATATTCGCATTGACAAAGCAAAAAGCACTGCCTTGTTCGGAATTAGCGAACCTTATTGAACATAGATTGTGAAAGTGCTGAATGCGAAGTCCTGACTGTGGGCTTCTGTGAGTTTAACAATTGCTTCGAGCGAAACATCTGTCACTTTCTATCGGGGCAACTTAATGGCCGTAAGTAGTGGAAGATGGCTGTGCAGATTGCGCGTTTCTTCAGCCCAGGACGCGTCCACGGCGCTGCAAAAGCAACGAATGGGCTGTTTTGGACCGATTTAATGGGACCGGCACTCTGCGAATTATGCACAGCTTGGCTGTTTAAAAAGACGACACCTTCAAATCACGTTACTAATTGGATGCCCCCTATTCTTCCCACCGCTTATTGATTGCCTCGATAACGACCAAGACTGTGTGAAAGGCACGGAGAACACTTAGTATTTCGCCAAATTAGGCGGCGTAACCGGTGGGAGGATGAAAGGGAGGGCGGGGAGAGCTTGAGTGAAATCCACGGATTTGAACGGGACGCGTGGATTTCTCTCGACTGCTGTTGTTGCACAAGGCACCGAGTCTGAGAAGGTTTGGCAAAAATATTGATCCAGGTTACATAAGCGGCGGGCGTGACAGGCAGTGAAGATGAACATCCTCACCTATTTAGACAGTGAAGCCGATGTACACGGTCCTGGGGGGGCATTGCTATTAGACGGGCGTTGTATAAGCTCCGGTGAAAGCCTTTGCGTTACGTTTTGGTCGGATGCTGTTGTCAGTTTATAAAGAAGCGCTCCTCCCAAAAAACACACCGCGCACACAGAACAGCACATGCCCCCAGCGAGCGGTTTAGGGTGAGTTCTCGCCCTGGTAAGACTGTCCTTGTGTTGGGCAGACAACGGGGAGGCGGTGGGAGCTGGCTGCGAACGCAGGCGTAAGGCGACACGGTGAATCGCGGCGGGAAAGCGCCGCTCACCCGGCGTCGAACATAAAAACGTTAATGAAAGGACATGTGTTTTAGCACCGCGTTCACCCCATGGAGCTTCACACATGTTACAGGCGTCCTCAATGCCCCGCAGGGTTGTGTGAGTGTCTGCTCTACTTATTACCAGGCGTGGAGTTCTCTATTCCCATTGTCCGGGTGGTTCATAATTAGCATTTTGCTCATAATGCATGCATCTTTTTTTAATGCCATCGGTTTGTGTGTGACTTATTAAACTGCCCATTTAATTTACAAAAAAAAAAATACAAGCGCGTTTCTGCCTGCGCACTGAGTAAGTGTGCCAGTGGATATAATGGTCACTTATTTTAAACAGAATGCTTTGCCTAGTGAAGTGTGAATGAAATCTTTTCAGCAAACTCCAAAGATTCAAACTGATTATCAAAGGTTAATGGGACGAACACTAAATCGGCGGGGCACCCTGTGCAGTGATCACCGGGGCAACAACTATTAACCATTCCCTGTCATTCGGTGGAGCAAAGTATAGACATCGCACTTAGTTATAACGTAACACTAAGTAGCACTGGAAATATAAACGAATAGTAATGATATGTTATATCTCCATGGACCTCATTCAAATATGAATACATATTATTACTATAAAGTGAAACGATTATACACAATTTCAATCGCCCTCTTTATTTATTTGAAAGAAAGTTACTTCAGAATTTTGACTTTGGAACCGTTTACACTTTTTTACCGTTTTAACCACAAAACAAGTTTGTTCTTGTCAGCACGCCTAAAATAACGATAAAAAATTATGTCAATTTCCGTAGTCATATCCCGGACAATAAATAACATGCGTTGTCTGATATGTCATGAAAGGGAATGTCATCGTCTATTACGATGCCAAATAATCGGTTAACGACAAATGTGGCCTTAAGACGAGGGAATAAACAGCCAAACACCATTAATTATGGTATTTGTTTTCATTGTGTCCGATTATAATCACAAATTTGCGTTTTATTGCCAATGCTTTAAACGTCGTAAACTGTAAGCAACGCAATTCGACACAACTTTGTGCAAATATTATTATTATTATTGTCCAATAGGACAGTTATCATTTAAAAAATATTTTATATCAATACTTTTTTTGAGGTGAGCCCTCTAACCACAACGCCTGGTTTACGACCCTGGCAAGTTATGAAGAGAAAATGGCATCCCCAGAATACAAAAAAGATGTGAATATGCAGTGTTTGAAAGCAATGTGAATTTCCAAAACATTAATTGTACATTTTTGGGATCCGTGGGGACTGGGTGGAATGGTCAGTACTGACTTGATCATTTTATTAGAATGTGTGCTACTTCACACATGAACAATATTGCATTCAGCAAAACCACTAGTCCACCAGGCACTGCATTTTTCTGTAAAGTGAACTCTCCCAATAGGTAGCAAAATGACCTAGATTGTACTCGGGAAGTAAGCAGCAGGAAAATTCTCCACACAATAAAAACTACAACCGCTCCCTTTCAAACAGTATCTTCCAAAGTATCTAGTTATGGATTATTTGTTAGACTGGGTGTGGTTAGACTCTCTTTAACACCTGAATTGGGAACACAATTAACTATCACCCAATGCAATGGCTCCTATTGCAAGTAAATGTGTACACGTTGGCGAAGGTTAGGGGTTGAAATTGACCGTCTATTAGTTTCATTGGGCAGTGAATGCTCTACTTGTACTCACTGAACAAAATGGTCGCTCAGCCAAGGAGTTGTTGCATGGTGTATGTCTATGGACCTCCGTCCAAGTAAGGCAGACAGCATCTCTGGAAAATGGCAGGAGAAAACTGAACAACAAACAAGCGTGTAGGAAAACAAAGTTCAACATGATCAAACATTTTTTTTTTCAGTGTTTCATACTTGCTATTTTAGCGCTTACTATTTGAGATGTTGATTTGAAAAGTGTGCAGGGTATATTTGGGAGTAATCAGGGTCACCAAAACAAGAGTCCAAGAAAACACAAATAGAGAGAATAGCTAATTTGTCCTCCCATTAATTTCCCTGTCAAATAAATATGATTATCAAATTCATAGAAAGCGAAATATTATATTAAAATAAGAATCAAATACCTTAAAAAAATAAGTTTAATATATTACATGTTACTACTGAGATTTTAAATCACTTTCATTTTTTTAATTTCTTTCTGCCACCTATTTTTTGTTAGACTGTGTTATTTCTGTTCACAGTAGGACGCTTTAGGTGAATGGAGGAACTTGCAACTACTTCAGATGTCTTCCATTTGTCAATTACTTTTCCATTGCACCCACAAATTTTTCTCCAGAGATGCTACCTGACCCGCTGTCCGGCACTTTGTGTCTATGATACGACACGCTACCATAGAACTTTATTTATCCCAAGAGGGAACTTGATCTGCCACAGTCATAAAACACAAAATACATGAAACATGAAATTAAAGTGAGAGTGGAAAGGATCGGGGATGTGCAAAGTTTTTTTGGGGGGGAGACAGTCAGCCCCATGACATGGGGGGGGGGGGGGGGAGGAGTTGTCCAGTTTGATAGCCACAGGGAAGGAGGATCTCCTGTGGCGTTCTATACTGCATCTATACGCCCATCTTCAAACTATATTTGTAAATGGATTTCCAAGTGTATTCTGCAATTTTGCACTAAACTGCTGTTCTCCGCTTCTCTAAATTGATAGGACATATTTTAGGTCCAAAGTGTACATTAACAACAGAGAAAGGGACACCCCAGATGTTACAAATCACTTAACAATCACTACCACATCCACTCTCAAGCACTCTTACACAGAGTCAACATTCATTAACCACCCTGGCCTCCAACGCAAGTGTGTCCCGTTGTATTTGGGAGGACCTGTAATCTTGTTCCAACGTGGGAAAGGCAGGCACACGCGAACACACACAAGCATACGCACACAATCGCTAGTAAAATAACCTATATTACATGCACAGATTGAAAATGAGTGAAGAGATTGTCACAAGAGAAGAGCGGAGTGCCAGGACTATAATTAAGAGTTGATAGAGGTGGAGATTAGTTAGACCAGCTGCGGACTGGGTGACTGATGGCTGTCGTAACCACAGCATTAGCACGCTGTTAAAGCAGAGCCAGTCCAATCCTATCAATTCGCACCCACTGAAAGAAAACTAGACCGGTCTGTCTTCCACACAATGTATTCTGACATTCACTGTATTATCTGAAAAAGATTCTGACCAGAGAATTTCAAGGTGTGATTTTCACATGAACCTTGATGGCAATGAAATAACTCACACCAGGACCAGAACAGACATTTGATACTCAAGCATTCTCTGTCGTTGAGTTACAAACAAATGGTAGCAACGTTTCAACACAAACTGTCATAAATCAATTTAAATTTTCATCGTGCTGTTCAACTCTGATTCTGAAATTAGATTAAAGCTTTTCAAGAAATGCTGAGCCATCATCTTTCTGTTTACATCGTGTTTCAGACAGTACACGGAAGAGATTAGATGTCATGGCGAAACATGAGAGAAAAACAGGATTACTTTTTAACCCCACTACCATTGTTGTTGAAGAGTTACTTCCACGAGGTGGCTAACTTTTTTGTTGCTTAAATGGTTGCTTTTGTAGAATATTTTCCAAATACATAAATTGTTTATTTGCAAGATAAAGTACCAATGACCTTGGATTTTGAGCTATATAACCTACTTAACATCATATTATTCTATATAGTTTGGCATGGTTTCTAACTGGGAATGTTTGCAGTTTACAGCATTCGGATATGTATATGAATAAGAAAGGATGAGTGGGATAAGGGCCAAACATGGATAAATGGGTCTTAACTTATGTGGGACTTCTTGGTCGGCACGGATGAGAAGTGTCAGAACAGGATGAATAGACTGAGAAAAAGAATAGGTGACGTTTTGGGTCGGAATCCTTCCTCAGACCCGACTTGAAATGTTACCCATTCTTTTTCATGGAGATGCTGCCTGACCCGCTGAGTTACTCTGGCATTTTGAGTCTATCTTCAGTATAAACCAGCATCTACAGTTCTTTCTCTCACATGAACCGACTGAATCCTTTTTCTCTTGGAAGGTATCCCGATAGACGTTTTTAAAGTTCTGAAAGTTATTGATACAGTGGATATGGAGAATATTTTTCCACTTGTGGGGAGGATCCATAAATGTAAGATAAAGTCCAAGAAATCAAACAAGCAATTATAAAGGAACATATTTACCCAACAAATGGAGAAAATGTGTAACCTTATACTGCAGAGGGTGGTTGAAGAGAATAGAGCAGATACATTTAAGGGAGAAAAGGACCCAAAATGCTTCAATGGGTCAGGCAGCATCTCCAAAGAACGCGGATAGGTGATATATTGGGTCTGGATCCTCCTTCAGAGTTCAGACTAATTGTATTGAGGATGGGTGGAAGAAAGCTAGGGGAGAGGAAAGGCATGACAAAGCATGGCAGGTAATAGCTGGAGCATAGAAGCAACTGCAGATGCGGTTATATACCAAAGATAGACACAAAGTGCTGGAGTAACTCCGCGGGTCAGGCAGCATCTATAGAGAAAAAGGATGAATGACAATTCAGGTCAGGACTTTTCTTCAGACACAGGAAAGGGGGACATTTGATGGGCAGAGAGTTGGAAAAAAGCCAGGGATTAAAACAGCAGGTATGAGAGAAGGAATGAAATGTTGCAAATTGTGAAGCAAGAGGAAGGAAAGTAGAAGGAGTACCCTCCCCAACCCAACAATCCCCAACACTCCTGTCCTCACAATCAGCCTGAAGAAGGGTCCCAACCCGAAATGTCAACTATCCCATGTTCTCCAGAGATGTTGCCTGACCCTCTACTCCACCAGTGTAAACCAGCAATGCAGTTCCAATGCAATCCACATTAAAGGAAGGCTGGATATTAATGTGAGGGCAAAGGAAGTAGAGGGTCATAATAATAGATTTAGCTTCAGAAAAATAGAAGGAGACGACAGTGGAACATAAATGCCTATGTGCTGGAAGCAACTTCTGGTTTAAATTGAAGGTGGACACAAAATGCTGGAGTAACTCAGCGGGACAGGCAGCACCGCAAATGCTTATGTGTAGTGGTGGAGCCAAATTGCCCGTTCATGTGCCACATCATCATCCACAACTTCTGCACAACCCCTCCACAACAATGGCTTTCCAGTAATTAATTTAGATTGCAGTTCATTTTGGTCTTAGATTTTCCTTGCATAGCGGTGTATTGGGACTATTGTGATATGTTTAAATTTTAACTACTTGGTAAGCTGGATCCCGTTGGAGGTTATTACATAGGATCTCTAACACCCTTGAAGTCCTGGCTGATATTCATCCCCTTAATGATCATGACCAATACCAGGATTATCCAGGAGTTATCACGTTGCTTTTGAGGTACTTGCTGTGCGCAGATTGGCCCCAATTTTCCCCACTGTACAAAATGAGAGCATTTCAAAAGTACTTCACTGTGGATGACCTGAAGAGATGCTGTTTCTTACTTTTCAGGTCTTTTTCAATTAATTTTGTAATCCATAGCATGGAATGATTGCGATTATGGCTATAATTCATACTGCACCTCAACTCTTCTAGATATTTGTTGACATCAATAATTATTTAGCTTGATGTGGCAGCACTCCCTAATGTTTGAATCAACTGTGGAGAATGAAACAAGGTAGTTCCAAGCCATCCATATTCATTATGATTTACTGCTGCATTGATGCTTAATTTTGTTTTATAACATGTTATAATGAAATAGCATTGCATATTTAGTTTAGTTGAGTGTAGTTTAGAGATACAGTGCACAAACAGGCCGTTCGGCCCACCGAGTCCGCACCAACCAGTGATCCCTGCACATTCGCACTATCCTACACACATTAGGGACAATTTACACATATGCCAAGCCAATTAACCTACATACCTGTACATCTTTGGAATGTGGGAGGGAACCGAAGATCTGGGAGAAAACTCACGCGGTCACGGGGAGAAGGTACAAACTCCGTACAGACAGCTCCCGAAGTCGGGGTCTAATCTGGATCTCCGGTGCTGAAGGCGCTGTAAGGCAGCAACTCTACTGCTGTGCCACTGTGCTGCCCATTTGATGTTTGTGCAACTTCTGCGAGGACAGTTTAAAATCACTCCGTCATTACCATCCTGAGCTGGATAAGTATCCCCGGAGGTTGAAGTGAAATGCCCAGAAAATGTCAATCAGTATGATTCCAAAATGTACGTATTCAGATGCCTTTCTGGACCGTCAACACTGCAATGGAAGATTGTACGCCACACTTAACTTTGGATTGATGCATTTAGGATTTACCATTGTATTTATTACATTAATTCTTCTTGAAATATAATTAGTTTTGCCAAACATATTTTCATAGTCCAATAATAAAAATTTCAAAATAATCAACATTTGATAAATTTTGATATTTTGATTTGGTACGCATTGGTACCTATGTCCAGCAGCTCTTTAATAAACATTCACAATTTGAATATTATTCATTTGCAGAAAGAAAGTGAAAAATGGTGGTGCACAATGTTAATTTCAGTATCAATGCTTGTAAAGTTATAGCTTCCTGGAACCTTTTGGTAGCTTTTTTAGTGTCAAGCCTCTTTTATAACTCCCTGGGGTAGTCCACTATATCCTCATCTATTAATCTGTCCTTTCAGTAACAGTATACTCGTAACATTTGGTCAATTCATAGTAATTTATCCTTAGGGTAGTTCTATATCTCAATTTTATTGTGATCCTACATTTAAAGTAAAGTAAATTATCCTTTATTGTCATTCGAACTTGTTAGTTTGAACGAAATTACAAACCTTGCAGTCATGACAGAGAACAAAATAACAGAACACACAATGAACACAGTTCAACAACCACCACAGTGAATCTACCAGGCACCTCCTCACTGTGATGGAAGGCAAACGTCTTAAAGTCCTTGTCTCTTCCTTCCTTCTTCTCCCTCTGCGTTGAGGCGATCCAGGCTTTCGATGTTAGGCCCCCCCACCGGGTGATGGTAAGTACCGCGGCCGAATCTGAGCTCCACAAACGGGCTGGTTCCAACTCCGCGGCCCGGGGCGGACGAAGCTGCCACCCTCCAGTCCAGTGGATGAAGCTGTTGTTGCGGGAGCTCTGGAGAATCGGTCACCAACCTGGGACTTATGAGCTCCCGATGTTGTCGTCCACTGAGCCCGCGGCCAAAGCCTCCGAAGCACTGAAGTCGGCCAGCTTTGCGATGGTGAGTCCTGGTCCCTCCTCCGGAACCTCGAGGTCGGCCCCTGTTGGAGGCTGCCAGCTCTGCGATTAGGCCTCAGTGCAGACGGAGACAGAGATACGACAAAGAAAAGGTCGCATCCCCCCAAAGGAAGAGAATAAAACAAGTTTTCCCCGCCCCCCACTCATACACAACTAAAAATAAACTAAAACATACGTCCAACAAGACAAAAGAAAACAAAAAAAAGAAAAAGACAGACAGACTGCAGGCGAGCTGCAGCTGCTTGGGCAGCGCCGCCAAGGTTAACTGTATTAATTTAAGTTTCCTCTGCAGTATGATTTCAAATAAACCCCATTTTATTTGCTACCCCATTGACTAAAGACATATGGGTCATTGGCTGGTAAGTGTAAGACTCTTGATCGGTGCTTAAATACTCCCTTCCCTCAATAATTCCTTAGTTGTTATTATTTGTGTATCCAGATGCCATTTTGGATGATGCTTCAAAGAATGTCACTTGATGCTTGTATATGACACAGTCAAATATTGTTATTTCAAAATTGACTACAGCAAAATCGTACTGAATCCCATGGTGATTTATCTGGGACTGTAAATAATGAAAGGAACATCATCAATCTGTTTTATCACATTTCTCAGAAATTTACAATGACCTGTTTTGAAATGTGGGCACACTCGGTAGTTAGTTGGCGTAGAATAAGATCCCATAAAATAAGATCGATGATAGTTATTTGTTATTTTGATTCAGGATACTTGTCAGAAAAGAAATGCAATCCAAAACAAAATGAATAAACTTTCAATTAAATAAATGAACACTTTATTGTCACATGTGACAAGTCACAGTTAAAATCTTTGTTCTGCATATGCCAAGGTATGCAACAGTCACCACATAAAGGGCTCTGAGAGAGTTACAAAGTATCCCCACGCCAGGTCTTCCTTTGTTCTGACCCCCTCCCTCTACCCTCCCTCTCCCCTCCCTCACAGTGGTCCCCACACGCCAGGTCTTCCTTTGTTCTCACCCCCCCCCCCCCTTCATGGTGGTCCCCCCCCCCCCCACGCTAGGACATCCTTTGTTCCTGGCAGTGCATCCTTCAGATCTGATTGATGCTACAGGGTGTTTTAATGTCCACGTAAATTCCTGCTGGTAGGCATAGCCTTATTTTAACACCTTGACAGTGCAGAACACCTTAGTACTTCACTGAGTACCAGCCTGGATTGCTCATGTCTGAAGAACCCTCCTGGGCCCAGCACATTGATGCAATCACAAAGAATGCTCATCAACACCTCTACTTTCTCAGAAGATTGATGAGATTTGGCATGTTGCCAAATACTCTATCGAACCTCCGCAAGCATACGGTAGGGAGCATACTGAATGGTAGCATCACGGACTGGTCCAGTAACTCTCACGTCCGGGAACGAAGGAGGCTGCAGAAAATGCTGGTCATTTCCCAGCCCATCACAGGTAATAACCTCCTGACCTTTGAAGGGATAGACAGGAAGCACTACCTTAAAAAATACAACCAATGGCATCAACGACACACACCACCCTGGCCACGCTCTCATCTCATTGCAACCATCGGAACAAAGGGGCAGGACCATGAGAACAATGACCCATGGGTTCAAGAACAGCTTCTTCACATCAACCATGAAGCTGGTAACCGCACTACACAACCCTAACCACTACATTTCCTCAGAATCGGTCTACTTTGATTTAGGTTCCACTCCATACTTTGCACTATTCTAGCCTGGTTAGTTATGGTTAGTTAGTTCTGGTCTAATAATTTTTTGAATTCTTGATTATTGTATATATATATTTGTTGTGTGTTCCATGAAAGTGACGGCAAAACTGCAGAGTAAGAATTTCATTGCTCCATTCCTGGTGCTTATGAAAAATAAACAGCCTTGACTCTTGTCCACCACTGATACGACACACAACCTCATTGATTTGACCAGTGAGACAAATTAGCCAGGTTGGCATGGTGGAAGGGTGAAAGTAATTTACATTTCTTATCATATGGTCACCTCACCAACATTCCTGATTTAATCCATTTTAGTTTAGTTTCGTTTTGAAGTGTGGAAACTGTTTTTTTGGTTTTTTTTGTCGATTGTAGAACAGGTAGCCTTCCTGAAGCAGTTACCCAATTATGAAAAAATGTAAGTGACAAAGTTATACCTAACCATTGAAGGCAATTCACGATCAACATTTGAATGTCGACTTGGTAACATTCTTGGACATTAGTTTAGTGTAGTTTAGAGATGCAGCATAGAAACAGGCCCTTTGGCCTACTGGGCTGACCAACGATCACCCCGTGCACTAGTTCTATCCTACACACTAGGGGCAATTTACAGATGCTAATTAACCTACAAACCTGCGCATTTTTGGAATGAGGGAGAAAACCCACGCCGTCACAGGAGAACGTGGAAACTCCACACAGACAGTCGGGATCACATCTGGGTCGCTGGCGCTGTAAGACAGCAGCTTTACTGCTGCACCACATTTTCCTTTTCCACTATATTAGAAACACAAAATTATTTAAAACAAGCATTGATTTAAATAACAAATGCTGAAATATTACATGAATGTATTTGCCTCTGAGCACACTTATCATTAAGAGCAGTTTTAACAGTACATAAAAAAACAGAGGATGAAAATATTATTTGCAATTCCAAACAACTAGAGTTGACCTCTTTGGTTTTTGATGGACCTTACTGATTGCCTTCGGCTTAAGATTTGCAATCTATTGCATTCTTATTGTTTATTAATGTTTCTCTTCTCAAGTCCCTGGGGATTTTTGCTACTCTAATAGGAATGGTGCAGGGTCTCTCAGTACAATCAGATTTATGCAAATCTTCATGCATCAAGTGAAATGCTGAATAGCCATCCAATTAATGCATTCACACCAGGGAACAGTCTCCTCATCTCAAAAATAAATGAAATAAACCATCACTTTGAGCAAAATCTGGGTATTTCCCAGAAAAGTTGTGTGTGTGTGTGTATATGTATGTGTGTGTTTATGTGTGAGTATGTGTGTGAGCGTGTGCATGCCTGGGTGCGCATGTGTGTGTCTGTGTGCGTGTGTCTGTGTGCTATATGCAGTTTCATTTTAGTCACAGATACCTTTACTGGGGCAAGTGCTAAATCACACTATCTTTGACTTAAAGCCTTCCTATATTTCTCTCTCCACTGAACTTGCCTGACCTGTAGAGTGTTTTCTGCGCCTTCTGTTCTTGTTTCTGATTTAAAACATATGCATTTTATATTGATAAACTAAACAAAATAAAGTCTGAAGAAGGCCCTGACCTAAAATGTTGCCTGATCATTCCCTCCACAGACACTGGCTGATCCTCTGAGTTCCCCCAGCATGTTGTCTTTAGGTCATAATTCCAGCATCTGCAGTTTCTAGTGTCTCTTTTCACCACGTCGGAAGCCAGCAGTTTATTTGAATTGCTTTGTTTCAAATCCATGTACAATCAGGGGAAAATTACGTTGATGAGTTTGAGGTCTGTCATTTGACAGGAATCTTGATCTTGCAGTTAGTTGAATCCTGGTCTCCTGTTGAATTGATTACTTCTGACAGTTTATAACTTCACCATCCCTTTGCCCCATGTAGGCAGCCTCTGCCTCCACCTTCCTCCTTGCTTGTGGTCAGCACGGACTCGATGGGCTGAAGAGCCTGTTTCCATGCTGTATCTCTAAACTAAACTAACATTTCACCAGTGATAATTTTAGCCTTAGACTTCATTTTCTTTTAGTTTTTAATGTTTGAATTACATCTAAAGGGGGTGGATCAATATTAATTATTTCATTTGAAAGTGCTGTTTCAATATTAGCTTTCCCTTTTCTCTACTATAATGGTGCATAAGCATACACTCAGTTCAGTTTGTATTCAAAATGCATATCCTCTTATTTAAATCCCTCTATCATTTGACCAGTCCACCATACTACTTCTTCCAACTCAATGACATTTTAAGGACCAGCACAGTGACACAATAGTAGAGTTGCTGCCTTAGAGCTGTTATCAGGCAACTGAACCATCCTACCACAACTAGAGCGCAGTACTGAACTAATTAGAGCGCAGTACTGAACTACTATCTACTCATTGGGGACCATCGGGCTATCTTTGAACGGACGTTACTGGCTTTAGAAAATAGGTGCAGGAGGAGGACATTTGGCCCTTCGAGCCAGCACCGCCATTCATTGTGATCATGGCTGATCGTCCCCTATCAATAACCCGTGCCTGCCTTCTCCCCATATCCCTTGACTCCACAAGCCCCTAGAGCTCTATCTGACTCTCTCTTAAATCCATCCAGTGATTTGGCCTCCAGTGCCCTCTGTGGCAGGGAATTCCATAAATTCACAACTCTCTGGGTGAAAACGTTTTTGCTCACCTCAGTCTTAAATGACCTCCCCTTTATTCTAAGACTGTGGCCCCTGGTTCTGGACTCGCCCAACATTGGGAACATTTTTCCTGCATCTAGCTTGTCCAGTCCTTTTATAATTTTCTTTGCACTACACGTTATTCCCTTATCATCTATCTGTACACTTTGAGTGGCTCGTTTGTAATCATGTGTTGTCTTTCTGCTGACTGGTTAGTATGCAACAAAAGCTGTTCACTGTACCACAGTGCTCGTGACAATAAACTCAAAATGAAAATTGAAACTGGTTGCATGGAAGGATTGAGAGGATCAGGTAGATAGGGAGGATCAAACTAATGGAGATGTGCATAGACACAAAGTGCTGGAGTAACTCAGCGGGTCAGGCAGCAACTCTGGGGGAAAAAAGATGGGGGATGTTTCGGGTCTGAACCCTTCTTTGACAGTATGAAGCAGCGGGGAGGGGTTAGAAATCAGGGCTGGCAACAGATGACCAAGGACGGGTGGGGCCCATAATGACCCATTGTTGGCTGGGGAAGAGGTGCTAACAAAGGGATATGGGGATGTGCACAGTGGAACCAGTAGGATGGGGAAGAGTGGGAATGCAGGAGTTACTTGAAATTAGATAAATCTCTAGGGTGTGGGATAGTTTGGAGATAGTGCGGACTAGCCTTGGACACACACACACACACTCACGTGCATAGATACACATGTCCACACACTTGCACACATAGACATACATACATTAATATGACTTTTGCAGAATACAGATAGATATGACTGTAATATGAGGTGGCAATAGGTAACTGCGTGGTTTGCATGATAATTTAATAACTACCATTTAATGGTTGATGCGCAGAAACCAATGCACTTTGAATGGAGGAGGATAATGATGCCAATGTCTATAAGTTTGTGCTGTGCTTTGTTTGCCTAACTGGTCCATTGATATCTTTCTCCAATCTGTCACTCTCAACTGTAGTCTTCTTAATCATGGACTCTATACATTTGTCCAAATGATTGGTATGAATCAAAGCCCCATCACTTAAATGTGTGGAACCCGCTGCACGCAGTCCTCCAGTCACTAAGCTTCTCATGCACCATTATGTTTTGCTTTATCTCATTGCGACAACTCTTAATCCAGTTTGCTACTTTTTTTTCAGATCCGAAAGACTTTTGCTTTCCTGATTAATCTGTTGGATGCAATCTTTGTCAAACTGCTTACTAAATGCAATCCATGTAGATAGCATCAAATTTCCTATTCTCAGCAATCCCGTTTATTACCTCCGCAAAACACAAATCTAATCAGTCACTTATGGTCTTCCCTTAAATGTATGCTTGTTATCCTTGGTTAGCCTGTGCATCTCCAAGTTTTAAATTACGCTGTCTCTCAGATTTATACTTCTGCCATTATTTGTTAAGTTTGCTGGTCTGCACTTGCTCAGTCTATTCCTATCTTCCTTTTCAAACAATGGTACCTCACGAGCAGTCTTTGAATGTTCTGGGGGGTGGCATTTCTGACGCCAAAGAAGAATGGAAAATGTTGGATCAGGCTTCTACTGTTCCCTCTCCTTTTAGAACTTGAAATGGGTTTTATGTGGATAAATGACGTTGTTTTGTTTTAAACTTTCCGTGTGGGACCTTGAAGGTCTCTCCTGGCACCCTCCAAAATGTTGTCACAGCCACTAAATTGAGTGTCATTGCTGATCTGGCAATCCCGATGGCATCCTCTCTCTTCCAAAATATATTGGTTGAGATAAAAGATAGGATAAGGATAAGGATAAGGGGGAAATCCTTTAAGACTGAGATGAGAAAGACTTTTTTCACACAGATAGTGGTGAGTCTCTGGAACTCTCTGCCACAGAGGGTAGTTGAGGCCAGTTCATTGGCTATATTTAAGAGGGAGTTAGATGTGGCCCTTGTGGCTAAGGGGATCAGAGGGTATGGAGAGAAGGCAGGTACGGGATACTGAGTTGGATGATCAGCCATGATCATATTGAATGGCGGTGCAGGCTCGAAGGGTCGAATGGCCTACTCCTGCACCTAATTTCTATGTTTCTATGTTTCTATACCAAAAAATGAAATCTAGGAGTTAAAACCTGGTGGGCCCATGCTGACATTGTTCAACCACCACCTGCTTTCCCTCTACCCATAAAACCCCTTCAAATAGTTTAAGTCGACCACTAACCTTGCCCCATGAAATACTGCCCATGAGAGTCATAGAGTTATAGAGTCATACAGTGTGGAAAATGGCCCAACTTGCCAACACTAACTTACACTACTAGTGTCATCTGCCTACATTTGCCCATATCCCTCTCTGTCCTATCCATGAACCTAAATGAATCTAAATGTTTCTTAAATGTTGCAATAGTGCCTGCCTCAACTATCTCCTCCGGTCGCTTGCTCCATAGACCCACCATCCTTTGTGTGAAAAAGCTACCTCTCAGGTTCCTATTAAACCTTTCCCCCCATTACCTTAAACCTATGTCCTCTGGTTCTCGATTTCCCTACTCTGGGCAAGAGACTCTGCGTCTACAACTCTACATGATCTAATCCTCTCACGATTTTGTACACCTCTACAAGATCGCTACCCATCCTCCTGCACTCCACGGAATAGAATCCTGGCCTGCTCAACCTCCCCTACAGCTCAGATCCTCATGTCCAGGCAACATCCCGCTAAATCTTCTCTGCACCCTTTCCAGCTTGCCATCTTTCATGTAGTACGGTACCCAGAACTGAACACAATACTCTAAATGCAACATCTTATATAACTGCAACATGACCTCCCAACTTCTATACGGAAGAAGGTTCTCTACCCAAAATGTCACCCTTTCCTTCTCTCCAGAGAGGTTGCCTGACCCACTGAGTTACTCCAGCATTTTGTGTCTATCTTCTATATTCAATACTCTGACCAATTTGCCAAAAGCCGAAGTCATTGCAATTATCTGTGAATCAAAAATTGCCATCTTATGTGTGGTGTATGTGGGAATCTTCATTTTAATGGTTTTGTCAATCTCACAGTTTTGCTGTTAATACAGTTCCCTTGCATCCATCTGTCTACACATTAGTATGGTAACGTTAAGTGTTACTGATTCCATTAGCACTTCAGTATCATAGTTAGTGCACACTATTATATTAAACAGCAGTGGATGTAGAGAACTAAAATACTCAAATTCAGGTTCAGCTTCTTCAGATTCGAAGAAACAATCAGTCCTGTACTCCAGCGATGTATGGCTGTTATTGGCAACTGAGGGAACACACTAGACCTTTCATGTAGAATTGTTTCTGAACATATCAGTTCTGCTAAAGAACAATTTAAATGAACATATGCCTTTCTGTTTCAGAAATTCTCAAATCACAGGCTGATAACTAGAAATGTGGAAAGTCCTTTCAACAGATGTTAAAATCTGTGATAGAGGTGCTGATTAACACTAGGTTTGATTTGAATAAGGGAGTGCTAAGGTGTCAGAATTTAATGAAAAAAATGCAGATTAATGTGGTAATGCTCTGGGGATTTCACTGTGGTTGTTTTAAATGGAGTGGAAATGCCACGGGACATTGGGAATTATATCAAGCTTTCTATGCCTACACTGAGTGAAAGTTACTGAGTGAAATGTGCACAATGCCAACAGAGAACCATCCTTATTCCGATCACAAACAAATTTGCATCCCTTTGTCTGAAATGCAAGTGAGGAGAGATACCAAATATAATTTGTGTTGTTCGTTTCCATAGAAACCAAGAACTGCCGATGCTGGTTTACAAAAAAAAGTGCTGGAGTAACTCAACAGCTCAGGCAGCATCTCTGGAGAACAGGGATAGGTGATGTTTTCGGTCGGGACCCTTCTTCAGGCAAATTAGTGTATTATTTTCCCATGGATTCACTATCACTATTTCAATGGTTCAATGGTTCAATGGTTCTTTATCTTCCCATGCATCAGGGTGCAGTGAAATTCTTTTGTTTACATACAGAACTGTAAAACTATTACCAAAGATAAATACAATCCCAGATAAAGTACAGAATGTATAGAAACAGCCCACTGAGTCCATGGGCAAGAGTGCAAGAGTCGCCAGTTTTTTGCACCATTTTCAAAGTCCCAGCTAGATTAAGTGATAGGAGCAGAATTGGGCCATTTGGCCCATCAAGTCTCCGCCATTCAATCATGGCTGATCCATCTCTCCCTCCAAACCCCATTCTCCTGCCTCCTCCCCATAACCCCTAACCACTGGCAATAAAGGCACATTGCAGCCGTCACTTCTATCCGGATTGTCTAACAAACCGTCGTCCTTCTCCTCACCTGGCCACCTTCAGCCTTCGTGCCCTGGACGCACCTTCCACACTGACCTTCAGGGCGCAGAACGCAAGACCCCATTTTTTCTTACCTTTTAGCCCTTTGTTCTCGCATCTGCTGCCGTCGCCGACTCCCTCCATCCTCCTCTCCAGTCCTCGAGGATGAGCAAAGGCCGGGATCTGCGGCTTCCCAAAATCAAATCCATGAGCCCTCTCTTTCCCAAAGGATTGTAACCCAGTGATAGATGAAAACTCTGACATGCAGTCCTAACTGGCTCTTCGATGTGGAAATGAGTGAATGCTGCTATGTTGGAGCTGGTCCTTCAGATAAGACATAAGTTAAACTTCTATCTGCCCACTAGAGAGCTTGGAAGAAGTGCAATAATTTCAGTTTGTTCATTTCTCGTCCATGACTCATCATGTTTAGTTTAGAGATACAGCGTGGGAACAGGTCCTTTGGCCAACTGAGTCCATGCTGATCCCCGCACACTAACGCTATGCTACATAATAGAGACAAAGTACAATTTTTCTGAAGCCAATTAATCTACAAACTTGTAAGTCTTTGGAGTGCGGGAGGAAACTGGAGCACTCGGAGAAAACCCACGCAGGTCACTGGGAGAACATGCAAACTCTGTTCGGACAGCACCCATGGTCAGGATTGATCCCAGGTCTCTGGTCCTGTAAGGCAGCAACTCTACCGCTGCACTACCCTTGTGTGGTTAATATTTTCGTTATTCTGCCCATGTGCATCCAGTTAAACAGACTCAAGCCTGGTTTGAACTTGGATGGGATCCTGCTGGAAATACCAGGTGCAGAGACCTTTTTACTGAAGGATAGGCATGATCTATGTAGCGGACTGATCTCAGGTCCCTACAAGAAGCTTGTTACAATACGATACAATACGATGCAATGTGATATGATGCGATACGATAGAGGTTTATTTATCCCAGGAGGGAAATTGGTCTGCCAACAGTCATAGAACACAACAAGATACATGAATTCAAAATGACATGTGGAAAGGATTGGGGATATGCAAAGATTGGAGGGGGGGGCGGCGAATGGCGGGACGGGGAGGTGGGGGGGGGGGGTTTGGTGAGGGGTTAGGGGAGTTAGTCTATCACATGACAGAAGGGGAAGGAGTTGTACAGTTTGATAGCCACAGGGGAAAAGGATATTCTGTGGCGTCCTGTATTGCAACTTGGTGGAGCCAGTCTGTTGCTGAAGGTGCTCCTCGGGTTGACCAGATGACACACATCTTCCCACATCCAGCAGCAGCAGTCATTTATTTATTTGTTGTTTGTCCCACCTTACTGTGTTTGACTGTGTAACCATATGACCATATAACAATTACAGCACGGAAACAGGCCTTCTCGGCCCTTCCATTCCGTGCCGACCATTTATTTTCCCCTAGTCCCATCTACCTGCACTCAGACCATACCCCTCCATTCCATATAACCATATAAATCATATAACCATATAACAATTACAGCACGGAAACAGGCCTTCTCGGCCCTTCCAGTCCGTTGCGACCATTTATTTTGCCCTAGTCCCATCTACCTGCACTCAGACCATACCCCTCCATTCCCTTCCCGTCCATATACCTATCCACTTTACTTTTAAATGTTAAAATCGATCCTGCCTCCACCACTTCTGCTGGAAGATCATTCCACACAGCCACCACTCTCTGAGTAAAGAAGTTCCCCCTCATGTTACCCCTAAACTTCTGTCCCTTAATTCTCATGTCATGCCCTCTTGTTTGAATCTTCCCTACCCTCAATGGGAAAAGCTTATCCACGTCAACTCTGTCTATCCCTTTCATCATTTTAAAGACCTCAATCAAGTCCCCCCTTAACCTTCTGCGCTCCAAAGAATAAAGATCTAACTTGTTCATTCCCTTCCCTTCCCGTAACAAAACTGATTGAACCTCAAAAGTTCAATATCACTATATTGTAAAATAACATAGGATCATCAAAGAACTTGGTAAGATTTTAAATAATTAGTAATTCTGTTGTACTGCAGAGTTTAACACTGGTGTGACACACAGCGAAAGCGCATTCTACTGAATCGCTATATAATTGCAAACATTATAAAATTATACTCCTGGATGCTTATTGAGCATATTTTTAGGTGCCCGAGCATGTGCGGCTTATGATTAAGACCCTTAGTCTTGGGCAGATTGGGAATTATTTTGTTTAATTGGCACAATATGTTGCACTCATTGTGAATTAAGCACAGCATTTCATGATAGATTAGTTGTGTATTTATAAAGGATTCAACTGTAGTGCTTAATTTTAGAGAATGTAACTATTAAAATATGATAAGCATGTTCAACAGTCAATTTAAGATTTGGGCAATTACATCTAAAGAAAATCCTGGCATACAGTAATTTTCAGTTAGTTTATGCTTGCTTTTTCATTTTCAACATTATCATTCTCTGGTGTATATGATGAAACCTCTCACAAAATCCCACAATACATTTATACATTTTTTGACTGTATTCCGTGCATAGATATACACTAGGTTTGGGACTTCAGTTAAATATTGATCTCACGGGAAGAATCGGGTGACTTTATACTTTGAGAATTCAGCATTCAGATTAGTTTAGTTTAGAGATACAGTCTGGAAACAGGCCCTTCAGCCCACTGAGACCGCACCGATCAGCGATCTCTATACACTAGCTCTATCCTACACACTGGGGATAATTTACAATTTTTACCTAAGCCAATTAACCTACAAGCCTGTATGTCTTTGGAGTGAGGGAGGAAACTGGAGCACCCGGTGAAAACCTACCCAGCCACAGGGAGAACGTACAAACTCCATGCAGACAGCACCCGTAGTCAGGGTCGAACCCGGGTGTCTGGCGCTGTAATGCAGCAACTCTACCGCTGCACAACCATGCCGCCCCTAAGATCAGATGAAGATTCATTTGGATATTTATGTCTTTAATATCTCTCATGAACCAAACTTTTGAAGAAAGTGAATTCTGAGAAAATGTGAAGCTTTCTTGCTTATCGGCTGTTATTTCTTTCCACAGTTAACCTTCTGGATTCTAAATCAGTACAAGGCGAGCTAGGTTGGATATCCTATCCTATACACGGGGTAAGTTCAGAACAACTGTCTTCAAAATGCTCGAACTTATCTAATGATTTCAATTCCCACAACTCGAGTTCTCATCTTCACTTAATTATGGATTTAGTTTTGGGAGTTTGGGATTAATGTAATAGAAAAGAGCTGTGAAAATTGTGCTGTTTAAAACTGGTTTGTTAAGTCAAGATTTAATGACCTTGAATATTCATCCTTTAGAAACGGATTTCAAACTATTAGTAGCATGACCTTTTTCGCAGCCCTGCCCTCCCTCACTTTGGACTGGTTTTCTTTAATTTCTGCTGACACTTTATTTAATCATAAACCAAAGTTGCAGATCAGTTACCAGAATCATGAGGATTGCCAACAATTTCTGGTAAAATGAAGGTTTGCTGTTTGATCATTGATAAACAGGTCTTCCTCTCAATATTGTAGGTGGAAGGAACTACAGATGCTGTTTTACACCGAAGATCGACATAAAATGCTGGAGTAACGGGTCATGGCAGCATCTCTGGAGAAAAGGAATAGGTGATGCTTTGGGTCGAGACCCTTCTTCAGACTGAGAGTCAGGAGAGAGGGAAACCGAATCTCAGTCTGACGAAGGGTCTCGACCCAAAACTGCACCTACTCCTTTTCTCCAGAGATGTTGCCTGACCCGCTGAGTTAGTCCAGCATTTTGTGTTCATTTTCCTCTCAATAAACCTGAAGTTCAAGGAGGAACACAAAGTGCTGGAGTAACTCAGTGTGTCAGGCAGCATCTCTGTAGAACATGGACTGGTGGTGTTTTGGGTTGGGACCGTTCTTCAGACAGGTTCCTATTTTTTCAGATTTCACTTCAGGGACTTATTTAAAACACCGGGTAATGCATAAAATGAGTAAAACAAAATGAGTGATACTGTGTATTTGACAGCAATTGAAGGAGCATCAGAGAGAGTGTATTATAGCCAACTGACTGCTTTAGGACCGTTTTGCAATTTAGATAATAGTCTGAATTACCATCATAGAGCTTACAAATAATAGATAATTTTCTGAATTTGTCTACCTCTTTGCAAGGCATGTCTGTCTTTCCATTGACTGGTTAGCATGTAACAAAAGCTTTTCACTATGCCTCGGTACATGTGACAGTAAACTAAACGCAAACTCCCAGTTACTGCTCTTGCCCTCCTGCTTCTCTCTCTCTTTCCCATATCTGCAAGATTAGCCTTCTATGCAATGGCAACAATGCTCACCAGCCCAATAAGCCAAGTCAGGTCGAGTTTTGCGTCATATTCACAAGCACAGTGAGGTACAGGTACAAGGAAAATCTTGTTTGCAGCAGCATTTAAGGCACATACCATATAACCATATAACAATTACAGCACGGAAACAGGCCATCTCGGCCCTTCAAGTCCGTGCCGAACAACTTTTTTCCCTTAGTCCCACCTGCCTGCACTCATACCATAACCCTCCATACCCTTCTCATCCATATGCCTATCCAATTTATTTTTAAATGATACCAACGAACCTGCCACCACCACTTCCACTGGAAGCTCATTCCACACCGCTACCACTCTCTGAGTAAAGAAGTTCCCCCTCATGTTACCCCTAAACCTCTGTCCCTTAATTCTAAAGTCATGTCCTCTTGTTTGAATCTTCCCTATTCTCAAAGGGAAAAGCTTGTCCACATTAACTCTGTCTATCCCTCTCATCATTTTAAAGACCTCTATCAAGTCACCCCTTAACCTTCTGCGCTCCAGAGAATAAAGACCTAACTTATTCAACCTATCTCTGTAACTTAGCTGTTGAAACCCAGGCAACATTCTAGTAAATCTCCTCTGTACCCTCTCTATTTTGTTGACATCCTTCCTATAATTGGGCGACCAAAATTGTACACCATACTCCAGATTTGGTCTCACCAACGTCTTGTACAATTTTAACATTACATCCCAGCTTCTATACTCAATGCTCTGATTTATAAAGGCTAGCATACCAAAAGCTTTCTTTACCACCCTATCTATATGAGATTCTACCTTCAAGGAACTATGCACGGTTATTCCCAGATCCCTCTGTTCAACTGTATTCTTCAATTCCCTACCGTTTACCATGTACGTCCTATTTTGATTTGTCCTGCCAAGGTGTAGCAGCTCACATTTATCAGCATTAAACTCCATCTGCCATCTTTCAGCCCATTTTTCCAACTGGCCTAAATCACTCTGTAGACTTTGGAAATCCTCTTCATTATCCACAACACCCCCTATCTTGGTATCATCTGCATACTTACTAATCCAATTTACCACCCCTTCATCCAGATCATTGATGTACATGACAAACAACAAAGGACCCAACACAGATCCCTGAGGCACCCCACTAGTCACCTGCCTCCAACCCGACAAACAGCCATCCACCATTACCCTCTGGCTTCTCCCATTCAGCCACTGTTGAATCCATCTTGCTATTCCTGCATTTATACCCAACAGTTGAACCTTCTTAACCAACCTTCCATGAGGAACCTTGTCAAAGGCCTTACTGAAGTCCATATAGACAACATCCACTGCTTTACCCTCGTCAATTTCCCTAGTAACCTCTTCAAAAAATTCAAGAAGATTAGTCAAACATGACCTTCCAGGCATAAATCCATGTTGACTGTTCCTAATTAGACCCTCTTTATCCAGATACTTATATATATTATCTCTAAGTATCT
Organism: Raja brachyura; assembly: GCA_963514005.1. The sequence goes on along the minus strand of OY740792.1, from coordinate 17,782,685 downwards.
TTTCCATTAATTTGCCCACCACTGAAGTCAAACTAACCGGTCTATAATTGCTAGGTTTACTTTTAGAACCCTTTTTAAACAATGGAACAACATGCGCAGTACGCCAATCCTCGGGGACTATTCCCGTTTCTAATGACATTTGAAATATTTCTGTCATAGCCCCGGCTATTTCTACACTAACTTCCCTCAATGTCCTAGGGAATATCCTGTCAGGACCTGGAGACTTATCCACTTTTATATTTTTCAAAAGTGCCAGTACTTCTTTTACTTTGAAACTCATAGTATCCATAGCTACTCTACTAGTTTCCCTTACCTCACATAATTCAATATCCTTCTCCTTGGTGAATACCGAAGAAAATAAATTGTTCAATATCTCCCCCATCTCTTTTGGCTCTGCAGATAGCTGTCCACTCGGTCTCTCCAATGGACCAATTTTATCCCTTGTTATCCTTTTGCTATTAACATAGCTGTAGAAACCCTTTGGATTTACTTTCACCTTACTTAGACACAAACAACATACAAAATGTACAGAGATTACACATAAATTCTACAATATAATGAAAAATAGAAAGTGTGCAAATAACGTTATTTGTGCAAAACAAATTTTCCACTAAGAACAAGTCCATGGTAGTGCAAGAGGTGGTCCATTGTGTTCCATTGTTGAGGTAGAGTTAGGGTTGTGAGGGTTGCTTCAAGAACGTGATAGTTACAGGAAAAGGGCTGTTCCTGAGCCTGGCGGTGTAGGACCTCAGGCTTCTGTGCCCTCATCTTGTTGCCGGCATCGGGGCTGTAAGTCTTTGGAGTGTGGGAGGAAACCAGGGGAGTGCACAGACAGCACCCGTAGTCAGGATCAAACCCGGGTCTCTGGCACTGTAAGACAGCAACTCTACCGTTGCGCCATCGTGCCGCCCACGGTAAATCTCTTTAAACTTCAATGAAAGGAGAGGCACCCACATGCCTTCTTCTTGATTACATCTGTGTGCAGGTTATGAGATGTTAAGGCCCAGGAATTTGAAGCTGTTACCTGCACCACTGAGCCACAATGAAAAATGGTGCATGGTTTCCTAGCTTCTCCTTTCTGAAGCTAAGGATTAGTTCCTAGGCTTTGTTGATGTTGAGTGAGAGATTGTTGTTGCAGCATCCTTAACCAGGTGTTCTTTCTAAAGTGCCATAATTTACAATGTTGACTGTTTCTATGTATGTTTTATGTGGGAGGTGGGGGGGGGGGGGGGGGAGACTGGGGGAAACTATTTCCAGTCACTTACCTCAACATAGATGTGAGTTTTCTCCGTCTCATGTCTCCATCTTCCCTGCGGCCTAACAACGTGGAGTTGGCGGCCTTTGCTGGAGATCAGCCCGGCACTTCAAGCCGCGGGCACGGCGTGGACTTTCACATTGGGAGCTGCGATCCTTTGCCAAGGATTGTGGAGAGCTCCAACTGCTGGGCCTGTGTACTTTAACACCGTGAAGCCCACGGTCTCCAGTAAGAAGAGGCCGACTCGGGAACTCCATGCCGCCCAACGGCGGAGTTTCCATCATTCCGATGAGAGGGCTTCGGACATCGGACTGTCGGCAGCGGCAAACTGCGGAGGGTTCAAAAGCCCCAACCACGGGTGAACAAAGGAGGAAGATGATTGAACTTTATTACCTTCCATCACAGGGAGGAATGTGGATTCCACTGTGGTGGATGTTTATGTAAAATTTTATTTTATGTGGCTATGTGTCTTGTTGCGTTTTACTTAGTATGGTTGTATGGTAACACAAATTTCACTGTACTTTAATTGGTACATGTGACAATTAAATTGAATCTTGAAGCTACTAAGTTTAACCCCGTAACTCATTTTACCTAACTGAACTGTTAGGTTCAGTTTATTCTGCATTTACTGGTAATCAGTTAATCTGTAGTTCAATTGCAGTAAAATATAGAAATCGTGTTGGTTTTAATCTGTATTATTTTAGTTTAGTTTAGAGTACGGAAAACAGCCCCTTCTGTCCATCGAGCCTGTGTCAACCAGTGATCCCCATACAGTAGCACTGTCCTACACACTAGGGATAAGCCAATTATCCTTCAAACTTGTAAGTCTTTGGAGTGCTGGAGGAAACCGGAGCACCAGGAGAAAACCCACGTGGTGACAAGGAGAACATACAAACTCAGTACAGACAGCACCCGTAGTCAGGATGAAATCCAGGTCTCTGGCACTGTAAGGCAGCAACTCTAATGCTGCTCCACCATGCTGCCCAATTATCTTTTCTCTTACAGTGTTTCTTTTCACAACAATTTTACACATTCTTCTGATATCCCGCTATCTTTGAAACCAATTGCATGCATCTTTTTCATGCACATCTTGAATTATCAAGAATTTGTTCAGTTGCTAGTCTTGATCAGAAAGCCCTAACAAGTGATGTTACAGTATTTTAGTGAAGTCTTTTCAAGCCTCACTTGAGATGAACAGCTTTCCACCAATATGAAAATTATTTCCACTTAGCAAATAGGGCTGTGGATATTAACACATGATTTAAGTCTAGCTTTCTTGTGTCTTATGAAGCATCTCATGATACTTAAAATATGCTATCATTTACAAAGCAGACTGGTGCTCAGGGAAACCTCCTAATTCATTTTGCTTAACAACTCCGTCAGCTTACTCAGCACCGACTGATGCGCAGTTACTCTAGAGTCCAATAACGGAATGGTTCAGGCTTTAGGGTAGATTTCTAGGATCATTTATGATTCCACTGCTTTCACTTTCAGGCACTTGCCTTTCAGTTATACTTTGAAGAATAATTTAAATCGAACCCTTGATTTGATCGCGCCTCCCAGTGGCGCAGTGGTAGAGTTGCTGCCTTACAGTGCCAGTGACCCGTGTTCGATCCTTACTACAGGTGCTGTCGATACGGAGTTTGTATGTTCTCCCCGTGATAGCGTGGACTTTGTCTGCTTGCTCCAGTTTCTTCCCACACTCCAAAGGCGTGCAGGTTTGTAGGTTTATTCACTTCTGTAAATGGTCCCTAGTGTGTAGGATTGAACTAGTGTACAGTTGATTGCTGATTGGTGTAGACTCGGTGGACTGAAGGGCCTGTTTCCACACCGTATCTCTAACCTAAACTAAACACCATTCTCTCATGATGATGAACCTAGCTTGTGATGGCACAGCCAGTTGTTTCAAGTACCTAGCACACACTTCCTATTTGAGTTTTTGCAATTCCTGATGCCAGTTATAGTAATAACAAATAATATCAATTGTCAAGAAGAATTGCGTTATGTTTAAGAACATTGAGCCATTAAATCAATGGACATGTTTTCGCATAGTAAATAGGTCAATAAGAAAAAACTGAATATATTCAGGGAATTTTACAACTTAAAAACCCTAAGAGCAATTGAAATTTAATGAAGAACTAGACTAAGGGAGGGCTGGTCCCCCAATGCAATATTCCACCTCTCCACCAATTCCAATATTGGTGGCCAGAGTGGGGGGGGGGGGGCGCGGTTCTGGAGCTCTAGCATGGGCATTGTGGGTCAAGTCAAGTCAAGCACAGTGAGTGCAGGGCCAACAATCCATTTCATGTCAAGTCAATCCATTTCTATTTCAAGTCAAGTCAAGCACAGGGCAGGCAGGGCCAGCCAACAATACAATCCATTTGCTTTCATTTCAGGTGAGGTCAAGCAAAGCAAAGGCAAAGCAAAAACAAAAGCGCAGGGCAGGCAGGGCCAGCCAACAATACAATCAATTTGTTTTCAATTCAAGTGAGATCAAGCAAAGCAAAGGCAAAGCAAAAGCAAAAGCACATGGCAGGCAGGGCCAGCCAACAATACAACCCATTTGCTTTCATTTCAGCTGAGCTCAAGCAGAGCAAAGGCAAAACAAAAGCAAAAGCACAGGGCAGGCCAAACAGCTCATTTCATTTCATTTCCATTTTCATTTCAATTTCAAGCACAGGGCAGGCCAAACAACTCATTTCATTTAGGGCTAACAAATCATTTATTGCAAGCACATTAAAGGTTAAAAAATGATCATTCATTGCAAGCACATTACTGGCTAACAAATTGTTTATTGCAAGCACATTAAGGGTTAACAAATCATCATTCATTGCAAGCACATTGCTGGCTAACAAATCATTTATTGCAAGCACATAAAGGATTAACCACATAAAGCACATAACCACATAAAGCTCATAACCACATAAGCCACATAAAGCACATAATGGGTAGACTCACAGTTCAGTAGCCTCCCAGCAGAATCATAGTTGTGGCCTCTCCCTCACGATCTTTCAGAGTGACTGACTCATGTCCAGGCATCCAGGTCTTTTATAGTCCTGCCCCCCCCCCGGAAGGGGCGTGGCCTTCATCAAGGTGATTGACAGGCAAGAGGACCAATCAGATTAAGATTAAGATTTTTTAAACATTCATAACGTTTTTATTTTTCATCGATCGGAAAAATCCTCGGGGCTGCCTCAGCAGAGGTGGACTGTGAGTAAGATGGTCAAAATCTATAGCGATATATGGTAGCATTTTTTACTAAAATCTATACGGCGCAGACAGGAAGTGGTCAAGATGAGACTTTTAGTTATATAGATGTGCAAAGTGTAGCAACTGTTCTACAATGGCAAATGAAGCTACAAATGCCTTCATAAACAGCAATGACATCATGACTGGATGGTTTGGTTGAGAAATAAATATTGGCCAGAGCATCTCTACTTTTCTAGACGGTGTTATGAGGCTTTTTTAGATCTTGCTGGGAAGTTATTTCTCTGGAGCATCGGAGTTTGAAGGGAGACTTGACAGAGGTAAATATGACAGGCATAGATAGGGTAAGCAATCAGAACCTGTATCCCAGAGTGGAAACGGTGGTCCGGCAGTGGTTAGATTTAGCAGCTTCAACTTCTTGACTGTTAATATCTTGCATGGCCTATCCTGGGCCCAACACATAGATGTATTAAGAAGGTCTACCAACTCCTCTACTTAGAGTTTACAGAGAATCAACATGTCAACGAATAGGTTAGTTTCGAGATACTGGTCCAACAATAGTTAGGTTTGGCAGCATCTCTGGAGAACATAAATTGGTGTTGTTTCAAGCAGGTTCCTTCATCAGTGTGTGTAAGCCTCCCTGTGACCATGTTGTTTTTCTCCGGGTGCTGCGGTTTCCTCCCACACTCCAAAGATGTACAGGGTTTTAGGCTAATTGGCTTCTGTAAAATTGTAAATAGTCCCTAGTTTGTAGGATAGTGTTAATGTACAGCGTGATCGCTGGTCGGCGCGGACTCAGTTGGGCCGAAGGGTCTGTTTACACGCTGTGTCTCTAAAGTCAACAATCAGTACAACAGTTGCTGAAGGTGGTTGAAAGGTTACTCAGATTCACTTAACACCACATCCCCGCGGCAAACCAGCGAGAAACTCAGCAACGTTTATGGATCGTTTTAAACTATTAGTGCAACAATTAAGACAAGCGAGCTAAATGGAGTATCGACTTTATTCAATTTTTTTTCTCTGCTTTCCCTGTGGTGATAATGTGGTGAGCAAATATCTTCAAACTGTGTTCTCTTTATTGTCCCACTCATTTTACTGCATGCTAAAATAACGGGAGTGCTTATAGGATGTGCAGAGATATCTAAATTAGTTTAGTAATTAAACTGAAAGACTTGGGAATTGTTAATTAGTAATAGCTGGGAGTGAAGATGTTCTATGAATTCTTTATGTTCCTTGTCCTTTTGAATTGTGGAACCAATTCAGCCAATTATGCACTGGATTGTATGATTATTGTGCGAGATAAAGGGCAATGAACATTGGGGTGGGGAGGTGGGATGAGGAGAAGGTAACAACACTACATTGCAAACTGCATTGCCACTTAGTTCACTGTTTCCCATGCATGAGATCTGTCTACTTCAGTTAAAATAGACTGTGACTGCAGGGGGTGCTGTTATCGGATGTTGACAGCTTTTGTCTCCTGGATATTCAGGGTAAATCAAAGGTGATGCTCATCCTATTGACATCTTTAATGAGAAACTTAGTCGGGGTCTGGATCTTGGTCCCTGGGTGTACGCGTATTCAGGTGTATCCTGCATATGGTAATTTGATAACTGAAGTTGATGTGATCTTGGTTCTAGAGCAGAGGCAATGAAACTCAAAGCATTTCCTGCTTAGCTGTGAATTAACCTTATCGTAGCGGGAAGCTTGTTGGAGGAGAGGTAAATTACTGTTGTGAGGAAGATTCACCACCCACTTCAGTCAGAGGGTGGTGAATCTGTGGAATTCATTGCCGCAGAAGGCTGTGGAGGACGTCAATGGATATTTTTAAGGTGAAGATTGATATATTCTTGATTGGTATGGGTGCCAGGGGCAATTGACTTATTCTTGTGTATGGCGTGCACAGCCTAAAGTTGTAAGACAACTTGTTCTGTTTGATCTTGTTTGTGCATGCCAGGTTGATTGCATTAGTTGAAACAAGGTGGACCACGTGAAGGTTGTAATCTCCCACCCCAGGGGCTATGGTGAGAAGGCTGGATAATGGAGTTGAGAGGGGAAGATAGATCAACCATAGTGGAGTATACTTGATGGGCCTAATGGCTTAATTCTGATACTAGAACTTATGGACTTATGAAGATTGAAAACATAGTTTGACATTTCTGAAATATTAGCAAAAAGCCCAATGGTGATGCCAATGCCTTGACTGAGAGTGAAGATTGGCATGTGTACTAGTCCCTCTGCCAGTAGATTATACGCTAAACAATATTTTCTTATGAGGATTCAATTGAAGATACATTTCTCAACCCCTTCCCTGTTAATTGCACCTTTCCAATGGTCCACATTTTTTCCAACTTTGCCGCTGAAATATCCAAGGTGGATTAGATGGTTGGGATTTGGGCCTGGGATTGCTCAAAGCCAAACTCAAACCTCTTTCTCACCTTGTCCAATGTTCCTAGTGTGTACACGTTCACACGAGTGAAGAATGCTGCTTCTACACTTGAGTGAGCTGAAAAGTCATGATACATTAATACATCCAATGGGTCAGGGTGGGTGGGGCTCTAAATCCCATGAAAATTGATTTATTTCTCCAGTTTCTCCTTTCAGAAGAAAATACACCGTCCCTGTCCAATTCTTTCAACTCAGTTTCATCGTTTTCCTTCTAATCTCCGATCTCAAGTTTGTATCTCTCCTCTTCGGTTTTCCCTCTACTTTCTCTGCTACCCTCTCTCCAATCTCTAGCTGCTGGCTACAAACTCTCTCCTGGGATAAGACATTCCGAACTTCCCTCCTCCCTCCTCCTCAATTGAGAAGGTTCCTGATGAAAGTCTGGATTTAGACTATTCTGTAGCCATGTTCATGTAGAAGATTGTATTTATTTAGAGAATTCTTCAGTTTTGGTCACCATGTTATAGGAAAGATGAAAGGGTTCAGAGAAGATTTACCAGGATGTTGCCAGGACTCGAGGGCCTGACCTATAGGTGGAGGTTGAGCAGGCTGGGCTTTATTCCTTGTAGTGCAGGAGGATGAGGGGCGATCTTATAGAGGCGTACAAAATAATGCGAAGAATAGATTGGGTAAACGAACAGAGTCTTCTGCCCAGAGTAGGGGAATTGAGAACCAGAGGACATAGGTTTAAGGTGAGGGGGGTAAAATTTAATTGGAACCTGAGGGGTAACTTTTTCACGCAAAGAGTGGTGGGTGTATGGAATGAGCTGCCAGAAAAAGTAGTTGAGACTATGGCAACATTTACAAAATATTTAGACAGGTACATGGATAGGGTAGGTTTATAGGGATGTGGTCCAAAAGCAGGCAGGCGGGACTTGTGTAGATGGGGCATGATGGTCAGCGTGGGAAAGTTGGGCTGAAGGGCCTGTTTCCATGCTGTGTGACTCTATGACTATGCTCACTGCTGACAGCTGTTGGGCCACAGTCGCCTGTGTCGGGCAAGAAGATTAACGGATCCAAGTACACCTTTTGCCTGTTGACGAGGGCACATTCATCCTACAGAGTGGGGACATCTCACTGAGCCTCTGCCACGTCGGAGCCACACACTCACCAGATTTAACCTCCACATACTTTGTAAAGGTGGCAAATCTGTGGAATTCCTTGCCACAGAAGGCTGTGGAAGCCACATCAATGGATATTTTTAAGGCAGAGATGGATAGATTCTTGGTTAATACGAGTGTCAGGGATTATGGGGAGAAGGCAGGAGAATGTGGTTGAGAGGGAGAGGTAGATCAGCCAATGGCAGAGTAGACTTGATGTACCGAGGGGCCTAATTCTGCTCCTATCATTGATGACGCAAGAAACTAGTGGGTCATCGACAGCCAGTCATAACACTCTTCACTTCAATTGGGATAAATGTGCACTGCAATTGCTTAGGGGGCAGTGAGCTCAAAATGAAGGCCAACCTGTCAGAACCAGGCTCTGCCTCACCAGTATTCTCCTGGGAACTTGGCAAAGTGCACTTGATGGCAAATGCCTGCTTTTAATTACCTCTTTTTTTTGTGTTGCCATTGCCCCACACCGCACTTGCCCGTAACCGCACATAATGAGACATTGCTGTGTTCTAAACCGCGCTGTTGAGGGCAGACTGTCAAACTGAGTCAGGAGTACATGCTGGGATAAGATGGCAGGTGGCGGCCAACTGGTTTGAGAAACACACGCAGTTTAACTTCGCTCTCTGCCTTCCCTGACAAAAGAGGCACATGGTGAACTGGGGCCCATTATCTCAGTGGACAAAGAGGAAGCCCTTTATCACAATAATTACATCTCTTTTTCTCTGTGGTTAACCCTGTCCATTTGTTTAAGATTACCAGTAATTGCAAAGTGACACAGAAGGGTTGATGTGAGCTCTCGAAGGTACTCCCTGGGTGGTTCCTTTCTATGTTCCTGTTCGTCGCCGGGCCTTTACGAAAATGGTTTTGCTATAGCAACCATTTGCAGAATGCTTGAAATGTTTCCCTATCGGGGAAGGCGTGTCACAGAGATCAAGAGGTTTGACCAACAATAAAACATATTCCCTCTTCCTCCCTCCACCCCCCCCCCCCCCCCCCCCCCCCACCATATATCCCTCCCCTACTTAAAAATGCCCTGCTTAGAAATCTCCTAATTTAATTAAGCAAAAGTATCATGAGAGGAATCGATCGGGAAGACCGACAGAGTCTCTTGCTCAGGTTAGGGAAATCGAGAACCAGAGGACATGGGTTTAAGGCAAGGGGGGGAAAGATTTAATGGAAACCGGAAGGGTAACGTTCACACACAAACGATTGTCGGTGTATGGAACAAGCTACCGGAGGAAGTAGTTGAGGCAGGTACTATTGCAACATTTAAGAAACATTTGGAAAGGTACATGAATAGGACAGGCTTAGAGGGATATGGAACAAATATAGACATTTGGGACTAGTGTAGATGGGACTTGTTGGCCTGTGTGGGAAAGATGGACTGAAGGGCCTGTTTCCATGCTGTAAGACTCTCTGACTATTTCTCTTCATTAATTTAACTCCAGAATATTGTTATCGTGAGTTTATTTACTGGAGCAGTGTTGGTAAAATTTATGGCAGTGCCCATACTGTTGGATGCTCCTGTCAGTGTCCACTGTGGTATTTGGTCTTATTTTGTATCTAAAATGAAATAAGAATTTACTTGAGACCCCAGGGTGGCACGTTGGTGCAACGGTAGAGTTGCTGCCTTACAGCGCCCGAGACCCGGGTTCGATCATATGGGTGCTGTCTGTACGGAGTTTGTACATTCTCCCCGTGAGCTGCTTGGGTTTTCTCTGGGAGCTCCGGTTTCCTCTCACACTCCAAAGACGTACAGGTTTATAGGATGATTGACTTTGGTAAAATTGTAAATTATCCCTAGTGTGTGTAGGATAGTGTTAGTGTGTGGGGATCGCTGGTCGGCGCAGACTCGATGGGATGAAGGGCGTTTTTCCACGCTGTACCTCTAAACTAAACTATACTAAACCCCCAGATTGGTGTGTGGGGTTGTTTTGGATGCCTGAGAGTAATCTTTGTTGGATGGCAAGGGCTGTAGAATTATTAACTACAAGCTGCATTTTGCTTTCAAGTGGGGTTGACAAGTGGGATTGACATCCCCAAATACGTCTGAAGAAGGGTCTCGACCCAAAACGTCACCCAATCCTTCTTTCCAGAGATGCTGCCTGTCCTGCTGAGTTACTCCAGTATATTGTGTCTAAACCTCATGACCTCGGTGCCTTGCTCAAAGCCTGGAGTCAAGTGTGGAGCAGATTGGGTTTGAAGGCTCATTAGCTTTCAGGAAAGGCATTAGTAAAGCAGATGGGTTTTTTTACGACAGTCTGGTAGTTTTGTGATAATCATTACTGATAATAGCTTTTTAATTTAATACTTATTTATTACTTGTATTTAAATCCCCCAGCCACCAAACTCGTGTCAGGAGATCAATAGTCCAATATTGTCAAGTAATTGAACCACATACTATCAGGCCCTGGACATGTGACAGTGATGTTTAGGCATAGGTTTAAGTTTTTTATTCTCACGTTCAAAGCATTTGTTTGCGTGCTATCCCATCAACACAGATAATGCAAAAGGGATAAAAGGGGAGAACAGGGACAGGTGGCGTTTCAGGTTAGTCCCCTTCCTCAGATTGATGGTGGTAGGGGGGAATTAAGCTTGAATATATATACGGATATCCCTACGAGAAATCAGACTGAAGAAGTTTCCCAGTCCGAAATGTTGCCAATCCATGTTCCCTGCAGAATTACCCTGGCACTTTCTGTTCTACTTAAGATTCCAGCATCCTCAGTTCCTTACTGTACATGAATACAATCTAGCCAAACACAAGTGTTACTGGTAGAGTGAAGAGAAAAATACCCAAGCGCAAAATATAGTTACTCAGCATTGTAGCAAAACAGTTACCAGAGAAAATGTACAATGTCCACAATGAGGTAGGTTGGAAAAACAGGACAGAATCTTTGAGTTGTGTTCTGTAACAAGTCTGTATTATGATTTCATAAAATTCTAGCTTAAAACAAGTTAACAGAGGTTGTATTTACATATTATACAAAACAATAATAATAATAATACACTTTATTGTCATTGTAAATACATATAACGGAACTTCAGGCGCACTGCCCGAGCGGATATCAGATAAATAATAACGACAATGGAAACAGCAAAAACGGCAAGGAAAATGTCAAGAATGTGCAAAATGTGCAATATTTCACAGTAAAGTGGTATAGCAATACAAAATATTGGCAATGGGGGGTGTGTATTCAGTTCAGTGTGGTGATGGCCTTGGGTTCGAAACTGTTTGTTAATCTTGTGGTGTGTGATTTGATGGACCTGCAACGCTTTCCTGAGGGCAGAAGGGCAAACAAGTGATGTCCGGGAAACACAGTGGGGGTCTCCTTTAATGGGCTCTGCTCTGGTGCCTACCTTCACCCCACATACACACCTGTTTGACATGGACACTGAGGGTCTACCCTGCTGAATCAAAGAGGCAACACCGCAGCGAAGGCAATGACAAGGGTTGGGTTGCAGCAGGGCTCCCAACACCATGCTGAAGAAGCTTTAGTCTGAAATGGCCACGACAGGTTTGACAACCATAAAAATACCCACCTGCAGTGTTACAGGCTGTCAAAACTGTCTGGAGATTAAATATCTCTGAATTTAATGTCCTGGGATGACGTTGACAGCTGGCAAAGCTAGGGATTGAAAGCTCTGCCAGCTTTCAAAGCTCTCAGGGTCCACAAACCAATTCTCAGTAAATGGAGCGGAGTTTGAGTCTCACCTATGCAGTCAATGTGATACGACACTCCTGTGGGATTCTGAACAGTCAGCCGAAGTATATTTGGAGCTAGTAACTTGCAAAAATTGGATCAAAAGCTCCAAATAAATCTCTTCAAAAATAAGCTGTGTGGTGAAACTTTCACAGTGAGAACTCATCTTGGAAATTTGCACATGGAGGTTTGAACAATGTTGTCAGGCCCAACCTAAAAGCTGACACAAACCTCTCTGTTCTGAATGGTACAACTGTGATACCAAAAGCAATTTCTAAACTTTGGTGCTAAAATCTCAAATTGTACCAACTCCCAATCATTCATCACTCCCGTGCTCCGTGCCTAAGTTAGATCCCAGTTGCCCCTCAGGCCTTCCACAAGCTCACGTTAGTCACAATCTGGACTCTTGCTCGTTTCCCCCCTCTTCTCCAACCCCCATTAATGGCAATCATGTCAACTGTGCAGGTCCCAAGTTATGGAATTAGTTTAGTATAGAAACACTGCATGGAAACAGGCCCTTTGGTCCACCGAGTCTGCGCTGACCAGCAATCCCCATACACTAGCACTATCCTACACACTCGGGACATTTACAATTTTTATCGAAGTCAAATTAACCTACAAACCTACACGTCTTTGGAATAAGGGAGGGAACCAGAGCACCCAGAGAAAACCCACGTGATCAAGGGGAGAACGTACAATCTCCATACAGACAACACCCGTAGTCAGAGTTGAACCCGGGTATGTCTCGCTGTAAGGCAGCAAATCTACTGCAGCGCCACCATGCCACCCCCATTCGTGTGGGATTCCTGCCACAAGTATCTCCGCTTCACAGTCCACTTTAAAGATGGTGCTTAAAGCATTCACCTTTGGTTGTGCCTCTTCTCACTTCTCCAATATCAAATAGAAAATGCTGTATGAAAATAGAGAATCCTGTAAACACTGAGTGGATCAGGCAACGTGTTACAGTGAGGGAAACTGTAGCAGCATTACAGGTTGATGATCTTGGTCAGTCCTGAAGTAAATTAAGAGGTTATCATCCTAAAATACTGGCTCTGTTTCTCTCCCCACATATGCAATCCTATCTGCTGAAAAGTTCCAGCACTCTGTTTATCATATCAGACTCATAACATCTGCAGTGTTTTGTTATTTCAAGTTGAATCTCACAGGTCCAGCATGGCTTCCTTACCCCTTTAATTCTCTTCACTCTGTTTCCTTACAATTCCTTTTATTTACAACTTATCCAGATGTATCATCAGCGAGTTACCTTTTATCATCCTGTTTTAGTTGGCATTCCCACTATGTAGAGAGTTATAGAGTTATACAGCGTGGAATCTGACCCTTCAGCTCAACTTGCACAGCCCTACCAACTTGTCCCATCTACACTATTCCCACCTGCCTGTGTTTGGCCCACATCCCACTTAACCTGTACCTGTCCAAATGTTTCTTAAGATTTGCTATAGTCCCTGCCTCAACTACCTCCTTCAGCAGCTTATTCCATACATCTACCACCCTTTGTGTGAAAAATATATCCCTCAGATTCCTATTAAATCTTTCCCCCTTCACCATATGTCTATGGTTCTCAATTCCCCTACTCTGGGCAAAATACTCTGTGCGTCTACCCGATCTATTTCCCCTCTATAAAAACACCCCCTATAAGATCATCCTCTTGCGCTGCAAGGAATAGTCCTAGCCTGCTCAACCTCTCCCTCTGCCTCATGCCCTTTGTATCCTGGCAACATTCTTCTAATTCTTCTCTGCACCCTTTTCTGCTTGACAACATCTTTCCTATAAAATGATGCCCAGATCTGAACACAATACTCTAAATGCAGCCTTTCAATCGCACTGTTGTCTAATTGCTCCTCATTCTCTGCCACACCAAGCATTTCTCAGTTTCAATAAAAAGGTAATCGACCTGAATCGTTAAATTTACCTTTCTCCACACATCCTGCCTGACCGGCTGAGTTCTCTCCAGCATTTACTATTTTCATTTGTCTTCTCACACTAGTTCTGTTCCTGTGCCAATGTAATATGAACATCTGTGCTGCACTTGAGATATTTACTGCGTTAAAGATGCTGTTAACTAAGGGCCTGTCCCACTTAGGCGATTTTTTATCGACTGCCGGCGACTAGGCTGTATGGTCCTCAGTAGTCTCCTCAGTTGCCCAAAGAGTCGTAGCGTTTTTCTGGTCGCCGCTGGATTCTGAAATGTTCAAATATTTTCGGCGACAGTTGGCAACTGTGGGCTTGTCGTAGCTTGTCTTCCCCCGACGTAGGTGTTGTCGTAGGTTGTCGGCAAGATGGTGTAGGTTGTCATCAGGTGACGTAGGTTGGCGTCTGTGCTGACTTTGGGGAATTCCATTGTCATAGTCACCGGCAGTTGCCTAAAAATTTGCCTAAGTGGGACAGGCCCAGTCGCAGATTTTTCGGCGACCTGCTACAACTATGACAATCGCCGGCAGTCGCCTAAAATAAATCGCCATGGGACAGGTCCTTAAAGATTAATTCCCAGTCAATAGCACAGAGGTATCAGATATCAGCACATTAAACATTGCCTCTAAAATTCATTTCTATTGGCGTAAATAGCACTGAATTTCATAGATCATGAGGTCTTCAGGTCAGAAGTGGTATGAGTAGAATTAGGCCATTTGGTCCATCAAGTCTACGTCACTCCATCATTGCTGATCTATCTCTCCCTCCTAACCCCATTCTCCTTCCTTCTCCGCATAAATGGAGCATTAAAGGAGCAGATGTTACCAGGCAGCGATGGATTCCTAGGCTTACCTTATTCATAGTTTATATTGGTATATGTTTGGTTATATGTTTGGCAGATGATTTGATCTTCCGAATGTTATTCTTACACCCCAAAGCAAACAAATAAGTATGAATTGCACAATAACCAGACATAGAACATAGATCAGTACAGCACAGGAGCAGGTCCTTCAGCCAACAATGTCTGTGCCAAACATGATGCCAAGACTAATTCTTATTTGCCTGGCACGTAATCCATGTCCCTACATTCCCTGCATATCTATGTGTTTATCTAAACATTTTTTAAATACCACTATCATATTTGCCTCCACCACCAACCCCTAGTATTTGACATTTCCATCCTGGTAAAATGTTCTGACTGTCTACCGTATCTATACTAATACCGCCTAACACAGGCAGCACTCTGGTGAACCTCCTCTGCGTCCTTTCTAAAGCCACCATGACCTTCATATACTGTATCAGATGACCAGAGCTGCATGCGATACTCCAAATGCGGCCCAGCCAAAGTCTAAAAAGTTACATCATGACTTCCTGACTCTTGATGCTTGTACATGCTGCTAAATTATTTATCAAATAGACTCTGAGAATAAATTCCACCATAATTTCAGTGAGATTTTGTTCATAATATTGCATATGACAAAGAACCACTTTGTAGCCCCATTTGCATTAAAGTTTGATAACCTTGCTCCAACCCTTTCGAGGCATCTATTCAAGAGACATGTCTTCAAGTATATTTGAAAATGACACATTTTGAATGACACTATCAATAACACTTGAGAAAATAGTTATATATTTTTTCAGTTTCAGGAAGTCCGCTGTGAAATATCCGACCAGGTATTTTTAAAAGGCTTCCTTATGTTTATGTCTCCATCACGTTTATTTTTTCTAAGTCCCTGAGAAGCAGTCAGTGCTCTACCTTTCTTTGGAAGAAGCTTTTTCAATTGCAGGAGTATCGCCGATGCATCCTCTGCGGAGTATAACAAGTACACTACCTGACAAGCTGTACAAAGAATGCAGCTTTTTAATTCCTTTATTGTTATAACATGGTGCAGAGACGATCATCTCTGCCCACAGTGCTTCAGCAGATAACCATTCAGTCCCCACCTCTACCATCCCATCCTAGCTAGCAATCTCTATGTGGGCGGCACGTGGGTTTTCTCCAAGATCTTCAGTTTCCTCTCACACTCCAAAGACGTACAGGTTTGTAGGTTGACAAAAATGCTGGAGAAACTCAGCGGGTGCAGCAACATCTATGGAGTGAAGGAAATAGGCAATGTTTTTTGGCCCGAAATGTTGCCCATTTCCCTCGCTCCATAGATGCTGCTGCACCCGCTGAGTTTCTCTAGCAGTTTTGTCTACCTTCGATTTTCCAGCATCTGCAGTTCCTTCTTAAACAGGTTTGTAGGTTAATTGGCTTGGGTTTGTACACTTGGTATAATTGTAGATTGTCTCTAGTGTATGTAAGGTAGTGTTAATGTGCGGGGATCGCTGGTCTGTGCAGACTCGGTGGGCCGAAGGGCTTGTTTCCGAGCTGTATCTCTCAACTAGAACCTACGTTCATTGAAATGTCTTTGCAATGTCTCTGCCTTTGACTTTTTCCCCCCAGATTTTCAAAATTGTAACACTGTACATTCTTCAGTCTTCATTTGGCTGTCTGAAATGCAGAACTCAGTCTAGAAATGACCTTCAACAATAACAACAACAACAATCAGTTTTATTCGTCACATTGCACACAAAGTGCAAGTGAAATGAATTTGCATTTCACTTTGATGACCTTGTAATTAATCCTAATCTTTTTCTTCTTTCTCTTTAATTTACCTGTTTGAAAACTGAATATTCATCTCACAATATTCCTTTTTTGTCTAAATAAGTAGGCTGGTAAAGAAGACGTATGGTATACTTGCCTTCATTGCCAGGGCCATTGAGTGTAAGAGTCAGAAGTCATGATACAGCTCTGTAAAGGGCCTGTCCTACAAGCATGCAACTCTATGCGATTAGCGCGACCTAACGTGGTCGCTTGAGCCGTCCGGCGTCGCGGGGCCGGTCCCACTTCGATCGCCGGAGCCGTGCGGAGTTCGTCCCGAGTTCGTCCCAACACCGCGCGGGGCTCCGAAAAACTGACTGTCGAAAAATTCCGCGCGGCAACAGCTTGTCGGCTCGCAGTCGCCTCGACGCATTACACACCGCCCCAACATCGTGCCTCCGTGAACCTATCTGTAGGTGCCTCCATGACCCTCTATGTGTGTGGCTCCGTGGCCCTCTGTGTGTGTGTGCCTGTGTGCCCCTCTCTGTGTGCCCCTCTCTGTCCTGGCGAACTTACCTTAGACTTCCCTGCAAGTTCGCCTCACTTTGCGCCGTGTTGCACCACTCACCCGACCTCCGCGCGGCCCCTACTGCTGGTTTGGTTGCGCTTGCCGCATGCAGGCGCATGCTGGTGGGAACGGCCCTGTACAGGGGATCACCCGACCTCCGCGCGGCCCCCGCTTCTAGTTTGATCGCGTTCATCACATAGAGTTGCATGCTTGTAGGACATGCCCTTAAGACTTTAAATTTCAGAACTGAATCCATCCTATGAATGGTGTCTGTACAGAGTTTGTATGTTCTCTCTGTATCCACATAGGGTTTTCCCCAGGTGCTCCGATTTCCGCCCACACTCCAAAGAAGTGCAGGTTTGTAGGTTAATTGGCTTTAGTAAAGATTGTAAATTGTCCTTTGTGTGTAGGATAGTGCTAATGTACAAGGATCGTTGGTCGGTGTGGACTCAGTGGGCTAAAGGGCCTGTTTCTGCACTGTATCTCTAAGCTAAGTTGAGGCCGCCTCACTGATCCCAGTAGCCCGCTATTCATCATAGCTTCAACAAGAAAATATCCATTTATGCTTCCTATCTGTTCCCTATTAACCAGCCAATCTTTTATCCACATCAGAATGTACCAGTGAATTGGTGAGTAGCCAATGTCGTTCCTTTGTTTAAGAAGCGAAGTAGAGATAATCCAGAAAATATAGGCCAGTGAGTCTCACGTTCGTGGTTGGGAAGCTGTTGGAGAGGATTCTTTGGGAAAGGGCTTACTCTCATTTGGAGCATGGCTTTTCACAGTAGCTCATGTTACAAACTTGTTTGAGTTTATTCTGGAGTCGATGGAAGGTATGGGATTGATGTAGGACAGTGGATGTTGTCAACATAGATTTTAGTAAGGCATTTGAAAAAGTCCCTCACGGTAGACTAATCTAGAAGATTATGGTGCATGACATCCATGGTGACTTTTGATTCAGAACCGGCTTACTTATGGACGATAGAGGGTTGTGATGGAAGGATGTTATTCTGTCTGGAGGTCTGTGACCAGTGGAGTTCCACAGGGAACCATGATGGGACCTTCGTTGTTTGTGATATATGCATATGCATTGATCATTTTTTTTATTCTGGATTTAAAATCATATATTGTGTTTTTTTTTAAATATATAATTTATGATGCTTTTATAAGTGATATACTAAGATTGTATATGTATTTTTATGGTGTTTTTATATGCAATGTATTTTTATGTAATGTTGCCCCTTGTCTGGACCTTGAGTCCAAAATAAAAGTTTATTATTATTTTATATATGTAATATATATATATGTAAATGAAGGAAATCTTCAAGTTCAGGCTGGCAATTGCACAACAGGATCGCACAAGTGCTTCGATTTCCTGACCACCGGATTCAGGTGTTTCGAGACTCACTGGGCGATAATGGTTTGAGTGTGCCACCCCATTCCAATAATACTAAGGGGCGGCATAGTGGCACAGCGGTAGAGTTGCTGCCTTACAGGGCGGAGACGTGGGCTCGATCCTGACTACGGGTGCTGTCTGTACGGAGTTTGCATGTTCTCCCAGTGACCGCATGGGTTTTCTCTGACATTTCGGTTTCCTCCCACACTCCAAAGACGTACAGGTATGTAGGTAAATTGGCTTGGTAAATGTCAAAATTGTCCCTAGTTTGTGTAGGATAGTGTTAATGTGCGGGGATTGCTGGTCGGCATGGACCCGGTGGGCTGAAGGGCCTGTTTCCACGCTATATCTCTAAACGAAACTAATCTAAACTAAAAGTTGGGAATAAGAAGACAGAGATTTGGATATAATTTTCAGTGACCACAATAAATGTGATAAATCGTAGATATGAAATAAAATAAGAATAAAAATGATGTTAGCTGACTCACTGAAATAAAAAAAATGGGAATTTGCAGTGTGAAGATGTCAGAAATATAATCAAGGGCTAACTGGACTCGATCTTTTTGGTTGATGTGGCAATCTAGGGTGTACACTCAGCCATAGAAAACCACCAGTGCTATTTTTGAAGATTGTCAGAGAGTTTTGGAGACAGTTTTATTATTTCTGACCTAGTAAAGCTTATGAGATTACCTCCCAGGGTTTTCTGATACTAAGATGGGAGAAAGCTGTGTGGCCTGGTGCCTTCCTCTCCTGGAGTTAACCGTGGGAAACAACTTATGTCAATATAAGAATTCTCATAATAGTGAGAATACTTGGAAGACTCCCAGATGAGTCAATTTACTAATCAAGTTCTTCTTGTGGGCTGGTTGAGTTATGTGAAGTACTGATGTATTGTATTTACAGTTAGTGTGGCATGATGGCGCAGCGGTAGAGTTGCTGCCTTACAGCGCCAAAGACCCGGGTCTGATCCTGACTGCGGGTGCTGTCTTAACGGAGTTTGTACGCTGTCCCCATGACCACGTGGGTATGCTCCGGGATCTCCGGTTTCCTTTCACACTCCAAAGCCGTACAGGTTTGTAGGTTAATTGGCTTGGTATACCTGAAAATTGTCATTAGTGTGTGTCGGATAGTGTCAGTGTGTGGGGGAACGCTGGTCGGCATGGACTCGGTGGGCCGAACGGCCTGTTTCCGCGTTGCTTGGGTTTTGTCTGGGTGTTCCGGTTTCCTCCTACATTCCAAAGACGTACGGGTTTGTAGATTAATTGGCTTTGGTAAAATAATTGTAAATTGTCCCTAGTGTGTAGACAATGTTAGTGTATGGGAATGTTGGTCAGCACACTCAGTGGGCTGAAGGTCCTATTTTCTTCCTCTATCTCCAAATGAAACTAAACTTGTATGAAAAAAGAGCTAGTATATTTGTAGGTTGAATGATGTAGGTACACACAACCAAATCAAAACCCAGAGCTGAGAAACCAAGAACATTTTTGTGTGCAGGTGACTGAATGCTGTGGAAATTGTCTCACTGTGCTCTGCTCAGTGCAGTATTTTTAGCATTAGGAGCTTGCATCATTCCTTGAAGCCTGAGATTAAGTTATCATTGTCAGCAACTGAGAAGGTTCCTCCCCTCAAGCTAATTGGGCCTGAATCTGTTGCAGGTGGGTTGGAGGGAGGCAATGTTAGCCAACAATAGCGTTTAAGATTTTGTTTCCATTATTTATGAAATCCCTTTACATTTCTATGAATGCCCCCCTTGGAAGGGTAAGGATTGTGAAGGGAACTGGGTTCCGGGAGCTGAGGGATAGGGTGCTCTGGCCAATCTCATTAAAAATTTCATTGTGCATCTTGTACAAGAAGGTTACATTCATGGATCATGTTCAAAAGGAGCACAGAATCATTATACACACTTATTTAAACCCTACCTATAACTGCTGACACCTGGAAGACCCTTTATTGAGCATTGCTTTCAAATGCAACACAGGCTAAAATTTTATTACCAGAAGATGAAAGTCAAGCTTGTTAAGTGATCCCCAGCTGAAGAAAATGCTCAAAGGACACCAGATAGGATGATGCAGAAAGTGATTACAACCACGATACTGCTGCAAACAGATTGTTTCTTTATTGACGCTTTAAATACTTTATTTCAATCAGACATCTTTTTCATGTTGATCTTGCTGAATACAGAATATATAATTTGTACGTATCCTTGGTTGTTTGAGACTCCTGAGACAGTAGTAACTCAGATTTATTGATGGTATGTAACGTGACCTGAACAGCCATTTGAAAATTAATATAACAGTAGGAAAATTTAAATGCTTACCTGATAGAAGAATCCAAGAAGTATCTAAGGCTAGGAATTTGCCTCTTCTGCCTAACTCTTTAGGTCAAGTTAGAGCGATACAGGAATGAGGGTGGCTTAGTGACGCAGCTGGCAGCTGCCAGAGAGACCCAGGTTCGATGCTGACCATGGGTGCTGTCTGTGTGTAGTTTTCACATTCTCCCTGTGACTGCCTGGGTTTCCTTCGGGTACTCCTGTTTCCTCCCACATACCTGAGACGTACGGGATTGCAGGTTAATTGGCCTTTGTAAATTGTTCTTAGTGTGCGGTGAGTGGATGAGAACGTAGGGTAACATTGAACTAGTATGAACGGGTGATCAATGATCGGCGTGCACTCGATGGGCTGAAGGGCCAGTTTCTGTGCTGTGCCCCAAAACCATATATTTAATTTAAACTATCATAGTTTCATAGTAGACCAGGAACAGGTCCCTTCTATGGATGCAAGCGTTCCTAAGCTCATGAGATTAATTCAGGGAAACTAATCAACATCCCTGCCATAAAACAACCATCAAGAAGATGGTTTCATTTAATTTTTGTATTGTCACGTGTACCGATGTACAGTGAAAAGCTTTTGTAACCAGAGTAGTAGGTCAGCAAATGGAAGGAGTGATGGGAAGGTAGAGGTTAGGATCAGTAAGTTTCAAAGGAAGGACAGAGAGGGCCAAGTGAAGACATATGGTGGAGTTGATGGGCCAGTGTGTTGATTTCAATGAAAGGAGTATTCAATAGTCCAAAGGTGCTTTATTTGTCACATAAGCGACTGCACAGTGAAATTTGTTTTGCACAGTGATATTTACACATTAAGACGCTGTCATGTTTTGGTGCCATTTCCAAAGACCGCTCGCGCGCTCAATGTATTGGAGCAGTTCCCGTAAATCAACGTCCCTCTACTCACCCGGCCATCCTGGGGTCGCCTCCTGAAGACACTGGGGGCATTACCCCGGTTCACCCCCCACCAGCCCTTGCTCCTCGCGTCCGACGTCTCCAGCTCCCTCACGGTCCAGCCGTCCGACGAACCTTCGGGCGCTTGAGATACTGTGGTCATTGCGGAAACATGGTTGTGAGAGGGACACGACCGGCACCTCAATGTTCCAGGGTGTTGGTATTTCAGATGTGATAGAGAGGGAGAGGAAAGAGGTGGAGCAGTTGCACTACTGGTTTAGTTTAGAGATACAGCGCGGAAACTGGCCCTTCAGCCCAACGGGTCCACGCCGACCAGTGATCCCCGCACATTAACACTATCCTGCAACCACTAGGGACAATTTCTACATTTACCAAGCCAATTATCCTACAAACCTGAACGTCTTTGGAGTGTGGGAAGAAACTGAAGATCTCGGAGAAAACCCACGCAGGGCACGGGGAGAATGCAGAAACTCTGTACAGACAGCACCCATAGTCGGGATCAAACCCAGCTCTCTGGCGCTGCATTTGCTGAATGGTAGCAGCGCCACCGCTGTGCCGCCGTAACCGAGATCAGGGAGAATATCATGACGGCACTCGGGGAAGACATACCAGAGGGTTGGTTCACTGAGGCGATATGGGTAGAGCCAAAAGCTAATAAAGGTGCAAACACTCTGGTGGGGTTGTACTGCAGCCCCCTCAATAACCAGCGAGATAAAGGAATAGATGTAGAGACACATTACTGAAAGATGCCAAAGCGACAGGGTAAGGTTAGTTGGAGGCTCCCCCAATATTAACTGGAACTGGGAGCAGGTCTTCTTATATGTTTTGATTCTTGGATTTTCTTTCTTTGTCTACATTGAGCTGAAATATTCCAAATTATGCTGGCATAATTATGGTTTGGCTGACCGTGTATAATGTTATAATTTGGTGAAACAGGACAGTACCATTTAGAGTTTGCTTTTAAATATAGACTCCAAATGTTGGTGCCCTGCTTTAGACTTTGGAGATACAGCGTGTAAACAGGCCCTTTAGTTCCACCGAGTTGGCACCGACCAGTCATCACCCCGTACACTAGCACAATCCTATACACTAGGGACAATTTACAATTTTACCAAAGCCAACTAGCCCTCAAACCCGCACGTCTTCAATTGTCTGCAGTAAGAAATTGTAAAATTGTCCCTTTTGTGTAGGAATAGTGCTGGTGTACGGGGATGATTGCCGGTTCATGTGGACTTTCTACTCTGTATCTCTAAAGTCTGACGTTTAAGGATCAGTTTGAGTTTTTTCAGCGCAGTCGCCAGTTTAGCCAGCTTAGACAGCAGTGATTCACTGGCTGACAGAATAAAAATGAATATAAGGAAAGGAAATATTCTCACCACAGACATCATTAGATATGTGAGCAGTTATCGCTGAGAGGCTGACATTTTGCTGCTGCATGCAAAATCTAACGCATTGAGCAAAGTACTGTAGGTTATACATAGACTAAATATTTGTGGTTACAGGCAGGCAGAGGGCAGTGAAGTGATATACCATGATCGTGAAGAAAGGGAAGGTGTTCTATGTCAGTGAGGGAAGTGAACTGTAATCTCTGTCAGTGAGTGGAGTGAAGGTGAATTCCCTTTCAAAAGGAGTGTGATGGTGCGATACCTTTCAGTGATCAGCGGACGCAGCCCAGACCATCACACAAACCAACCTCCCTTCCATTGACACCATCTATACTTCACGTTGCCTCGGCAAGACCAGCAGCATAATCAAGGATGAGTCTCACTCTGGTCACCCCTTCGTCTTCCCTCTCCCATCAGGCAAGAGGTACAGAAATGTGAAAATGCATAACTCCAGATTCAGGGATAGTTTCATCCCAGTTGTTATCAGACAACTAAACCATCCCACCAACAGCTAGAGAGCAGTCCTGACCTATCATCTGCCTCACTGAAGACCCTCAGACTATCTTTAATCAGACTTTACTGGACTTTATCTTGCACTAAACGTTCTTCCCTTTATTATGTATCTGTACACTGTGGACGGCTCGATTGTATTCATGCTGACTGGTTAGCACACAACAAAACCTTTTCACTGTACCTCAGTACATGTGACAATAAACTAACTAAACCTAACTGAAAGGAATGAAGGCATGCTCTTTGTAGTCGAGGAGACAAATGGTGTGCTCTACGTTGATAATGCTTTTTTGGTTTTAGAAGGGAAGTAAAATGCTGCTTGTAGATTCAGAGGAAATGGCTGTGAATATCACACTCAGACTAACATTGCTATGTCAGGGTTATGTGCAGCTGGGCTGTTACCATTACAGAGGCTAAATCTGTTAGATTTATCCAATTTAACTCCAAAATCAGAAGCTTGCTTATTATCATTGGCAAAATGATAAATGCAAATTTATGCTGCAGTGGAGAAGCATCTGCTGCAATAGGATCCATTTGCCCATCATTTTATATCAAACAAAGTCAACATAAGGGATTTATTTCATGAATGAATCTAAAGCATACAATCATTGACACAATATTATCACTGCTCACATTGTGAGACTTTCTTCCAGATGACACAGCCACTTATTGTATAGAGCTCATTGCGTTATTAAATGGTTTGGAAACTTCTATTGATTTCTACTTGGCAGTGACATTCCTGAACAGTTTTTTTACCAGGAGGATTAAAGCAAGAAGGGATTCTGAAAATGAGATTCTTGTGATTGGATTCTCTTGGTGTTCCAATGGTTTGGTTTAGTTTAGAGATACAGCACGGAAACAGGCCCTTTGGCCCACTGAGGCCGTGCGGCCCAGCGATCCGCACACACCAGCACTATCCTACACACTACGGACAACCTACAAATTTTACCAAAGCCAATAAACCTACAAACCTGTACGTCGTTGTGGGAGTGTGGGAGGAACCGGAGCAACCGGGGAAACCCCACCCGGTCACAGGTTTAACGTACAAACTTCGTGCAGTTGTCGGTGTCGTTGTTAGACCGCAGGGCCTGTTTCCCCACTCTATAACTCTCTGACTTTATGACCCAAATTATTATTTTACCACTGTTTTCCTTTCCTTTCAGTGGGAGGAGATCAGCGGAGTGGATGAGCACTACATACCAATTCGTACCTACCAGGTGTGCAATGTGATGGAAGCAACCCAGAACAATTGGCTGCGGACAAATTGGATTCCACGCAACTCTGCCCAGAAGGTCCACGTGGAACTTAAGTTCACTTTGAGAGACTGCAACAGCATCCCCTTGGTGCTGGGATCCTGTAAGGAAACGTTCAATCTCTACTACATGGAGTCTGACGAAGATCATATTGTCAAGTTCAGAGAGAGCCAGTTTGTAAAGATTGACACAATTGCCGCAGACGAGAGTTTCACTCAGATGGACCTGGGAGACCGAATCCTTAAACTGAACACGGAGGTCCGTGAGGTCGGGCCTATATACAAGAAGGGATTTTACTTGGCCTTCCAAGATGTCGGTGCCTGCGTCGCTTTAGTGTCAGTTCGAGTCTTCTTCAAGAAGTGTCCTTTCATTTCTAGGAACTTGGCTATGTTCCCAGACACAGTGCCTGGGGTAGACTCTTTGTCTCTTGTGGAGGTGCGTGGTTCCTGCGTTAATCACTCCAAGGAAGAAGACCCACCCAGGATGTATTGCAGCACTGACGGAGAGTGGCTGGTGCCAATAGGGAAGTGCCTGTGCAGTGCTGGATATGAAGAAAGAGGAAGTACATGCCAAGGTAACAATTAGTTGGGTTGTAATATTGAGGGGGAAAAAAACTCCCCCATCAGCAAGTTGAAAAGTTTTTGATCAGCTGTGTTATCAGTTTCAACACGTTTGTAGAATCCCTTTTGTTTTCAAAGCGGATTTAATTGGAGTTGTGGAGTATTCTGCTTCACCCTTCCTGTTTTGTAAAAGCGCTCTTTGCTTTAGTGCCTCCAGCTACATTTTAGGTTGCATTTTTAAATCAGTTGTATGATTCCAGGAGCGGTAAAAGGAAACCAAAAATGAATTTTACAAGAACATTATGAAGGTAGTTCTAGCTCACATCTGGCATTCTCAGAAAATTCCCATTATTCATGAATGGGCTTTGTTAGATCCAAGATCCAAGAGGTCTCAAATGCACTGGGTAGGAATAACTGTTACTGACACTTGAGAATTGTATGAGTTTAGTCCTCAGTATTTTAGTTTAGTTTAGAGATACGGCGCGGAAATGGACCCTTCGGCACCAACCTGCGATCCCCGCACATTAACACTATCCTACATACACTAAGAACATGTTTATATTTACACCAAACCAATTAACCTACAAACCTGCGCATCTTTGGAGTATGGGAGGAAACCAAAGATCTATGAGAAAACCCTCGCTGGTCATGGGGAGAACGTACAAACTCCGTACAGACAGCACACATAGTCAGGATCAAACCCGGGACTCTGCCCTGTAAGGCAGCAACTCCACCCATGGGACCTACAATGCTGCTTGCCATTATATCCATGAAGGCTTCAATCACCTCATATATTTTGGAATAGGTTATATTTTGACCTGGTTACAATTGTCTTCCATTATCCTGAGGTAATCTTTCTTAAAACATTTATGTAGTAACTTCAGAGATGATTTGTCTTTGATATTTTATTATTTTTACCAATATCACATAATCATCGATTAAGTTTAATGCAACTTATTGGGATAAAACTTCACATCTATGGAGTGTGAAGTTTGATACATCACAGATCATGTCTGTGTGTTGTATCAACCTACTGTACATGGTTAAGGTCTGTTTCAGTGGCTGAATTTCAGGAACAAAATTCAATACATAACCATTATTATGCACATACGCCAGAGGATAAATGTCTACTCTGAATCCCAAGTAAAATAACTAGCTCATTACCTATCCAAAGGGGATAATAAAAACAGGTTAGGATAGGATTATTGCAACAATGAGTGCTTGAAGGTCAATGTGGACTAGGAGGGCTGTAGGGCCTGTTTCCGTGCTGTACCTCTCCATGACTGCGACTCAATGTATTGATACAATAATGTTGGAAAGGTATTTCAGCTAACAATCCACATACGTACCAGGTTAACTCAAAGTGAGGCAAAGAATAACCATTTTGACACCCGGTAAATTTTACGCGTGTTCCCATTCCTGATGAAATAAGTGTCGTTTATTATAAATGTCCGTGGACAGATTTTTTGGAGAGTTACACTGAAGAGTTACACTAAGGTCAATTTTATAATTGTGTTTGAAAGTGGAGGCAGCAAATCAAACAACTGCTGTGCTGGGTAATTATGCATTTTGCCACTCTCATCATTTTTGTTATTTACGACAGAGGCTTTGTCAGAATATTTTAACCGTGTCTCATTTCTTCAGTTAGTTGAGGGGATCTGTATAAGTGATGTAGGAAGATTAATTGAGGTTGTTTACTCTATCCTTGTTAGCACGCTCATTGGAGTCCCTGTTGACTGGTTAATTTTGAAAACTCTATCTCGCAGTCTGTTCCAGACCAATTGTTACCATTGACGCAGTTGCTGAAAATCTGACGCACTCAGGAATTTTTTTGTTGGGTTATTCCTGTCCAGTATAGTTCAACCCAAAAAAAAAGAATGAAAAAGATAGTTTCATCAACTCCAGCAATGTATTTATAGCTGTTGCAATTCCTTTGACAAAGCCATTGTATCTTTGCTAAGCCTGCCATGTGCCTGATGCAGATTGTGTTACCTCACAGTGGTGGCACAGTGGTGCTGTGGTAGAGTTGATGCCTTACAGCATAGACCCAGGTTCGATCCTGACTATGGGTGCTGCCTGTACAGATTTTGTACGTTCTTCTTGTGACAGTATTGGCAGAATAGTACCTATTAACAATTGGTAAAATTGTAAATTGTTCCCAGTGTGTCAGATAGTGCTAGTTTACAGGGTGATCGCTGGTTGGCGCGGACTTGGTGGACAGAAGTTGTGCATTGGCTTTTTTCCGCGTTGCATCTCGAAAGTCTAAAATAAAGTATAAAGTCTAAAGTACACCTGTCGAGGTGTATGAGAATGTTGCCAGTTCTTGAGTGCCTGAGCTATACGGAGAGGTTGGGCAGGCTAGGACAGTATACCTTGGAGTGTAGGAGGATGAGAGGTGATCTCATAGAGGTGTACTAGATCATGAGGGGAATAGATGCACAGGGTGTTTTACCCAGAGAATGGGAATGAGAATGGGACATAGGTTTAAGGTGAGAGGGGAAAGATTTACTAGGAATTTGAGGGGCAACCTTTTCACGCTGAGGGTGGTGGGTGTATGAAATGAGCTGCTAGAGGAGATAGTTAAGGCAGTAACTATAATGACATTTAAAAGACATCTGGACAGGTACATGGATAGGAAAGGTTTAGAAGGACATGGGCCACACATGGGCATGTGGGACTAGTGTAGATATGGCGACTTGGTCGGCATGGGCGAGCTGGGCCAAAGGGCCTGTTTCCTTGATGTGTGACTCCAAGATCGATCCAGTATCTGGTGACATGCTGAATCTCCACAAACCTCTGAGGAAGTTCTGAACTAATCGATTGTTAAGTGATTACCCTAGTGGGTTGGTGTTAAAAGATGCCGCGCAAAAATCGCACTTGGTTTTGATGCTGATTGGATTTACGTCTAAATGATTGAAAAGCCAACAGTTGCAGGCAGCTGGAAGGACAGTGTTGGGGAATGTTGCTTCTTCCCAAGGGAGATGGCAGAATGGTGTTGATTAAGAGGCCCTAAAGCAGCATGTGGTGAAAGGCTGCTGTCTCTTCCCTCCATTTGCTGCAACATAAATTTTTATTTTCTATTATAAGTTCCTTAGCTGCCATTTAAAACACACACACGTCAACATGGGTTAAAGCAGCACTTTGTGCTCTTGAATCCTATTGTTACTTCAGGGGATGAGATGGTGCAGTGCCAGCTGTGCGGAAGACATGTGCCACTTATACCACAGGCTTCTTCCCTGAGTGTGTCTGAAGGACCCATTAATGTACTGCTTCTGGAGGGTGACTGATAGAAGTTACTAATAGCTCGTCATATACAATAGAGACAGCTGAGACAGAAAACTCTAGTGTTTTCTCTGGTAATCTTTCAAGCAAGGCGTAGCGAGAGAGTGTAATTGAAAGTTTTAGCTTTAAAGATACGGCGCGGAAACGGGCCCTTCGGCCCACCAGGTCCGCGCCGACCAGAGACCCCCACACACTAACACTATCCTACACACACTAGGGACAATTTATAATTATACCAGGGGGACATTGGAGACAAACTGGGCAATAGATCCCGGCACATGTGATTGTGCACCCTGCTGCTTGCCTCACCCTTGCCAACATGTTGAAAGGAGGCTCAGATGCACTAGGAATAGGGCCCACTACTTAATGCAAGGAGGATTATCAACCATATGTGTCCCTGTATATATAGCAGTATATTGGTAGGCACAATTTTTGTTCAAATTTTAGTTCAAATTTTTAAAAACTATTTAAGTGTTCTATAACCTGGTATGGGAAGAGATTACCAAATGGACAGAAATAAGATGCAAATTCACTCAAAATGAAACATTTCCTTTGACTCATGAAACTCCCTGCTCTATTCCAACTGAAAGTGGTAAAGAAGCATTTAGAATGGTATGGAGAAACCTAACTCCTTGCATCAGGAGATTATTAAAGGCCAGTGCAAATGGTGGAAGGAGTCAACTGTGTCACAAGCTACCCATGTCTCGGTGAAACTTGTTTTCAACTAGCCCAAAGCTAACAATGGCCTGATTCCTTTATCATTGTTACTTTTTCACATATCATTCATTCATTTGTTCCATATCTCTCTATATCACCGTCTATACCCCTTGTTTCCCTTTCCCCTGACTCTCAGTGTGAAGAAGCATCTCGACCCTAAACCTCACATATTCTTTTTCTCCAGAGATGCTGCCTGACCCGCTGATTTAGTATAGCTTTTTGTGTCTATCTTCGGTTTAATCCAGCATCTGCAGTTCCTTCCTACACATGTCTGTGTTCCATCGGGTACCCCTTGGATACCTAAGTGTATGAAGAATTGGCTCCTTCAGCCTCTTGTATCCTGATAAAGTAAGTATGAACAGTGGGCAGGGCAAGAATATCTGACCGGATGATTTGGGATAATTTAGCTCTACAGTTGCCATTGAAATCCAAAGATGGTGTTTGCTTATGTGAGTGTGGATCTGAGTGCGCTGTCTGTGATTTTTCAAACCAGTTCAAATCCTTAGTGTTAATATTTCTTTAGTTAAATTACTGTCGTAAACTAAAGTTTGTCAAAACTCCACTGTTCCAGTCCCACAATGGGAAACATACACTTACAAAAAGAATCTACATCCAAGTGAGACCTAATATAGACAACCAACAATAATCTAACCTAAGAGGCGGCACAGTGGCACAGCAATCGAGTTGCTGCTTTAGAGCGCCAGAGATCCTGACTACAGGTGATGTCCGTATGGAGTTTGTACGTTCTCCCTGTGGCCGCGCAGGTTTTCTCCAGGTTTAGAAATAGTGATGGGGCATCAAATAAATGAACAACAACCAGTTAAGTGAAGAATTCACATAATAAACCATGATGTAAAAATATTAATTAGCATTTAAAATGCAATGCACACTTGACCTTTCTGTTTGCTTGTAGTACCTCCATATTAACTGTCAGTGATTTGTGTTCATCGGCACCCGGGTCTGAATGCTAAACGAAAATTAAAGCAACTGCAGATGCTGTGGAGCTGAACTAAAGTCAGGAAGTAATGGAAACACTCTGCAAGCAGCATTTGTGGAAATGGAAACAGACAATAATAATATTAATAACTCAGGTTGAGGACCCTTGATCTGAATTGGGAAAGAATAAAAACAAGAGAGGGTGGTGCAGGGATGAGCAGAACAAAGAGTGTATCTCTGATGGGGTTAGACTATGTGATTCAACATAGCAGTGGGAATGGCAATTATGACCAGAAGATGCTCGTTTGACTTTGTCACATATTGGTAATATCAAGGCTGTGGGATTCGTCCAGCAAGCCAGATTATAACAAAAGTGAAAGAAAAACGGAACCAAAATGATGGCAGGCAGAATTGGCCTAGTTCTGATACAGACAGAAAGAATGGGTGTGTTACATAAAGTTATATTTGCAGAAGGCAGCAACATGTCCAAACGGTAGATGAGATATTATTTCTCAGGTTTGCATTGGGCCTCAGTGTAATCATGCAACAAGCTGCAGATAAAGAGAGGGAGTGGGGTGGTGATTTAAAGTTGCAAGCACCCGGAATCTCAAGGTTACATCTGCAGAGTGAATGCAGGAGTTCAGTAGAGCAACCCTTCAATCTGTGTTTGGTTGGGTTTGCCAATGCTGGGGCAATCACAATGTAGACTAACATTTAGTTTAGTTTAGTTTAGAGATGCAGTATGGAAACAGGCCCTTCGGTCCACTGGGTCCTTGCCGACCAACGATCCCCGCACATTAACACTATCCTACACCCACTAGGGACAATTTTTACATTTATCAAGCCAATTAACCCACGCAGGTCATGAGGAGAACATACAAACTTTGTACAGGCAGGATCGAACCCGTGTCTCCAGCACTGCATTCGCTGTAAGGCAGCAACTCTACCGTTGCGCCACCATGACCACCCCTTCTGAGCGCGAACGCAGTCCTCCACTATCTGCATTTGGGGACATCGCAGACGTCAGCACACCCGAAGTGCAATGGGATAGCCTCATCCTGGGAGAACCCCCCTATTGATCATGGTCTCTCCCCTGCCAGGAAAAGTAACATAGAAAACATAGGGCAGCACGGTGACTCAGCTGTAGAGTTGCTGCCTTACAGCGCCACAGACTCTGGTTCGATCCTGACTATGGGTGCTTGTCTGTACAGAATTTGTACATTCTCTTCCTGACCTGTGTGGGTTTTCTCCAGGATCTCCGGTTTCCTCCCAAGCTCCAAAGACGTACATGTTTGTGGGCTAATTTGCTTGGTGTTGGCTTGTAAATTGTCTCCATTGTGTGAAGGATAGTGTAAATGTCCGAGGATCGTCGGACTCAGTGGGCCGAAGGGCCCCCCCCCCCCCACACTCCATAGATGCTGCTTGACCCATTGAGTTCCTCCAGCAGATAGCTTCTTCCTATTTATTCATACTCTGTTTTCAATCCTTAATCCAACACAGTATATTGTCCTAATTCCATGGGCAATTTTATTAAATAATTTTGTACCACACATCAAACATCTCCTGACGGTCCAATTTACCACAACCATTGTTTTTTCTATATCTATTCCTCTTGTTATGGCGAAAGAAAAACTCTTGAGAGGGATTTGTCAAATATGATTTTCTTTACATATCTAATATTTGTGAGGATTCATTCACCAGATTACAGTTTGCTGTAAACCGGCAAACATATGAAAACCTGATTGTACTCTGATTAAATAAATCATGACCTGGTATTTTCATTTTCACAAATTGAAGATTGTACTTCGCATCTGATTCCAAAAGATAGGAAGGGTGAGATAATGATAATTTCATCATGAATAAATATGAAAAACTAATCGGAGCAACTCTTTATTTGAAAAATCCGTTGAAAATTGAAGTACCAAATTTGACTGTCTAATACATTTTTTAATTACCCTGTAAGGTTGTGATATTTAGATTGTACAGCATTCTTAATATGCATAAAATCACTTCCCTATTGGTATCATGAGACCAAAGCTCATAGAATCATAGAAACATAGAAAATAGGTGCAGGAGTAGGCCATTCAGCCCTTCGAGCCTGCACCGCCATTCAATATGATCATGGCTGATCATCCAAATCAGTATGCCTTCTCTCCATACCCCCTGATCCCCTTAGCCACAAGGGCCACATCTAACTCCCTCTTAAATATAGCCAATGAACTGGCCTCAACTACATTCTGTGGCAGAGAATAGTAAGATTGAACGAGAACTTACCAGTTCGAAGGTTGATCATTATTTCATGAGGAGTCGAAGTGAGGGATTTCGTGAAGAGCCCGCCGGCGCGCATGCTCGACATACTTCAAAGTAGCGGCGTGGAATCACAGAAACCAATCAAGAAATGACTTCACATAGTAAGAATGAAACGACTAAGATTACCAGCTGAAGGTGATTGAGGGTTGGGCGAGGAGGGCACGAAATCCCTCACTTCGACTCCTCATGAAATAATGATCAACCTTCGAACTGGTAAGTTCTCGTTCAATCTTACTATTTCATTTCGGAGTCACGTGAGTGACTTCGTGAAGACTTCAAAGCTTCTGTGATGACACGCCCTGGACCACGTCCATGCTGTCACACCACTACCAGGGATGGATGGGAGGAATAACTTGCTGACTAGTCCATACTGCAAAACAAAGCATATTTATTAACAAACAAATCAAAACCCCTCATTCGGGGACATCTCCACGTTCTTGCCCCGCATCTAGCACGGCTTCTGCGAACTGTAGAGGCGCAGCAACGGGCCGGTTGTAGAACCGCTGGAACACCGTCTCATTAGCCCATCCTGCTGTGGCGAGAATATGGTCCATGGGCACCTCCATGACCCTCGCCGCCGACGTCGATGCAGCCCTGGTGGAATGAGATTTGAACACATTAGTGTCGATACCCGACTTACCCAAGACGACTCGAAGCCACCTGGATATCGTCTGTGTTGTCACTCGATGGTGAGGTCTCTTATGAGTGACAAGCAGGTATCTCTCCATTCCTCTGATGCTTGCCGTCACCTTGACGTAGTAACGGATATGGGAGGCTAAGCATAGCCTAGCATCGGCGGGGTATGCCGGGAACTTCAGCTGCAGCCCTGTGCACCCAGGTCTGTGTTGCTTTAGTAGCTCGTCAACAAAGAAAACTACTTCTGTGGGGGTAGACATCATTCTGTCGACACGTAGTTTGTGGAGTGTCTGTACCCTCTGTGCTGAAGTCAGCGCTAGTAACATCACCAGCTTCATGGTGAGTTTGTCCAGCTGGAGCCCTTCCATGGGGGACCACGTCCTGAGCAGAGTTAAAACGTCCCTGACATCCCAGGTGACATTGTAACGTGGTGTAGGCGGATTCGTATTGAAAATACCCCGCATGAGCCTGGACACTAGCCTGTTGGATCCCACCTCAATATTGAGGTAGAATGATAGAGCGCTCCTGGCGCTGTTGATGGCACTGTAGCTTAAGTGTTCATCATGGTGCAACCCCGCGAGGAATTCCAGGACGTCGGTTATAGTCACGGCATCGTACGTGATGCGAGAGCGGCTGCAGAAGGCTTCCCACTTCCTGATGTGAGAGCGGTATCTTCGCCTTGTAGACTCTCGGCACGACGCCGCAATGGTATCCATGGTCCGGGTAGACAGGCCGTATTGTTCTAAAGGCCGATTCAGAATCTGCAAGCCAACAAATTTAAATAGCCATGGCAGGGATGTGGCTCCCCTGAAACAGGGTGAGTAACTAATTCTGGGCTACCCTGCAAACGGACCCAAGGTTCACTGAGCGTGTCAAAGACCATCGGATACCACGGCTGTGTAGGCCAGTCGGGTATGATAAGGATGCCCTTGGCACCGTCCATCTGAATTTTACGTAATACCCGACTGATGAGGCAAAACGGGGGGAATGCATAGAAAAAGCAATTCCCCCAGTCTAGCGAGAATGCATCTAACGCTATAGCCCCTGGATCTGGTTCCCACGCGACGTAGGTTGGTACCTGATGGTTCAACCGGGACGCAAAAAGGTCAATGTCCGGTTTCCCAAATTTGGCTGTGATTTTTGCAAAAATTTCAGGATGTAACATCCATTCAATATTATCATTGAACTTGCGTGACCTGGCGTCCGCCACAATATTAAGCTCACCTGGCAAATAGGTAGCTGAAATCCAAATGTCTCTCTTGACACACCAGAGCCAAATTGAATTAGCCAATTTATCACATGAAACTGACCTGGTACCGCCCATGTGGTTTAAATATGCCACCGCTGTGGTATTGTCTATTTGGAGCCGGACATGTGCTCCAATGATCTTGGAACAATATGCACGAAGTCCGTGAAACGCTGCAAGCAGCTCCAAATAGTTGATCCCTTGTGATACCAACATCGTATTCTCAAGGGTATCCCATCGGCCCCCACAACTAGAGAATTGATTCGTAGCTCCCCAGCCATCAGAGCTCGCATCAGTTTGTAAGTATATCATCGGTTTCGCCTCAATAATAGTTTTGAACGATTTACTAATGTGGCAAACCCACCATCGTAATTCATCCAATGCTGCAGGCGGCAGCCGCATTGATCGATCATAATGACCAGCATGCCGTCGCAACGCAGCGATCTTGGCTCTCTGCAAGTTTTGATAATGCAGAGGTCCATACCGGGCTGCCGGAAACAAAGCCACAATCTTGCCAATGACAGTAGCTGTGTGACGAATCGATGGTATACGAGTATTAATCAAGTCTGTACACACCTGTGTTACCTCCTCAATTTTGTTAATTGGTATGGTGACTCTCATGCTAATGGAATTCACCTGGAACCCCAGATAATTAATTACCTGGGTGGGGCAGAACTTAGATTTTTCTGGATGAACAATGAACCCAAGCTGTTGGAACAAATTGACCGCAGCTGCCACCCCTTGTTGTGCTAATTCCAAGGTGTGGCCGACAATTAAAATATCATCTAAATAGGCCATAACAATATGATGTCTTTGTCTTAAATAAGCCATAATTGGCTTCACCAATTTAGTAAATAAGCGAGGGGCTGTGGTGAGCCCATTAGGCAACGCCCTATATTGCCACAGCTGATCCATCCAGATAAATTTTAAAAACCTTCTGTAATATTTTTTCATAGGTACGGTATAGTACGCATCCTGTAAATCAATGCATGCCATAAAGCACCCTTGTGAAATCAATGATTTGGCCGTTTCAAACGTGTCCATTTTAAAATGAGTATATGTTACAAAGTTATTCAGAGTGGTTAGATCAATAATGACTCTACAGCCTCCATCCTTCTTAGGTCTAGTGAAAATATTGGAAACAAATTCAACGGGCTCATGAACCGTTCTCTCTATGACCCCTTTCTGTTCCAACCTTAAAATTTCCTTATAGCCTACTGACTGTTCCGCAGCCGTTAGTTTGAAAGTACGACCCGGTCTATGCTGAGGTGGAGGGATGTCCCCATTAATAAACTCAATACTATGGCCCTGAATATTCCGTAACACATACTCATCGCTGGTAATGTCACCCCATGCACCCGCAAACAACCGCAAACGCCCACCAACATGTGGAGTTAAACAAAGAGAAAAAAGAGAACCAGATCGTCTCACCTCTGTGGTTACCGGCGGTCCCTGACACGAGTGGGTGGTCGTGGAGGTGCTGGGTTGGTTTGAGGTCGTGGCGTCCTCATTTTCCACCTCGGCTTCTGCCGAGCCTGTCCTAAAAAAGACCCCTGGGGTTGGGGTGGCTGATATCGGTTTGGAGCTGGAGGGTAATTCCTGGTGGAAGTGCTGACAGACCCTCGTGAACGGCCAAGTGGGGCTTTCGAGCTTGATGGCGTGGGGGCACTGTGAGAGCGCATGAGCCCCACGGTCTTGGCTTGTTCATCCAGCTCTCTGACCCTTTTGGAGAGGTCTTCGCCAAAGAGCTGACGGGGCGGCGGCGGCGGCGGTGGTTTGCACAACCCTGCAAACTTAGGGTTGAGCGCTGGGCGGATGCTGTTTTTCCGAAAGCCGTTTATTTCGTTTTGAGTAGCGCACAGAAGCGCCAGAGCATCCTCCTGGTCCAAATTAAGCTCCTCTCCGTCGACCGACCGCACAAAGGCAGTAATCCCGGCCATGAGGAGTTTCAGGATCCGCTGAATTTTCAGCTCCTGCTGACGGATAGCCGCACTGATGTTGCCCCATATTGGCGTATTGACCACAGGCACGTTGAGGGAATTGCAGTTTGATGGAGCCTTGTGACGGCTCATGGCTTGTAGTAGGACTTCCTCCTGAAGCTGGTGATTATTTAGGAAGTCCACTGTGGCTGCCAACTTCGTATTGATGGGAAGCCCCAACGAATGAGGGGCTGCAAATTTGGTAGCCACATCGAGGAGGTCCTCCGCCGGTAATTCAGGCGGGGGTGGGATGGGGTCAACCACGGCCTCCTCGTCCTGCTGCTCCAGGCTGGTGTACGAAGCTGGTGATGAAGCCCTGTGCCTGTCGCTGCTGGATGCCTGTTGTTGTTGACCTTGTAGGAGAAGCTCCAGCAGCCGCTCCATCCGGTCAATACGCCCTTCACCCTGAACACTCAGGTGGTCGGAGTCCTCCGGCTCTGAAAATTGGCCGGGGCTCCTGTCATCGGCCCGCACCTCGTCGAGGCCCTGCCGGTGCCGGTAGTTGTCGTCGACAGCCGCCGAGGCGAAACTGCGCGATTCCTGCACGGGCGTGTTCAACCGCCTCCGTTTAGCGGGAGCGGAAGCCGTTGCCTCTATGGACAGATGCGGCATGGTGTCGGCACCAGCCGAAGCCTGGATACCTTGGGCCCGTGCAGGCTTGCCAGCTGCCCACATCGTGGACCTTGCCGACGCATGGTCTCGCCCACCCATCCATGGGGGGCTCGGCGACCGTGACGGGACCCCCAACTGACTCGTCCCGGCGTCGAAAGTTGGGGGGCGACGGCTGGACCTCACAGCTGCCCCGGGTCCCGTCCTGGAACCTGACCGCTCCTTGGCGGCAGGCAGAGCCTTAGCCCCGACAGGGTTAGGCTGCTGGGCTCCTGCCCTTCCCCTTCTCAGAGGGCTGCGTGAAACGGGCCGTGCAGCCACACGGACCCTTCTGCTCGAAGCCGTCAGCAAGCCTGCTGACGACCTGGCTGCCATGGCAGAGTCGTCCTGCTCTGGCGGCACACCACACTCCTCCTCGTCGGACTCCTCCGAGCTGTGGTGTGCGGGCGGGTCCGGACCTGAAAATACAGAGCTCACCGACATCTCCGCCCTCGTTCCGGTCTGCGTTGCAGGTACCCCCGACAACTCTCGCTCCGGAACTGCTGGCCGGCGACTTCTCCTCGAACTCCGGCCTCTCCCATCCATGTTCTTGCTGTGAAGCAAACACAACAAGAACCACCAACTTAAGGTAGCATACTTACCTGCGTGGTTCCCTTATGAAGGGCTGGCGAGGAGCTCGCTCCTCCGTCAGCCGTCGCAGCAACGCGATACGACGATATGTCGAGCATGCGCGCCGGCGGGCTCTTCACGAAGTCACTCACGTGACTCCGAAATGAAATTCCACAGACTCACCACTCTCTGTGTGAAAAATGATTTTCTCATCTCGGTCCTAAAAGACTTTCCCCTTATCCTTAAACTGTGACCCCTTGTTCTGAAGTTCCCCAACATCAGGAACAATCTTCCTGCATCTAGCCTATCCAACCCCTTAAGAATTTTGTAAGTCTCTATAAGATCCCCCCTCAATCTCCTAAATTCCAGCGAGTACAAGCCGAGTCTATCCAGTCTTTCTTCATATGGAAGTCCTGCCATCCCAGGAATCAGTCTGGTGAACCTTCTCTGTACTCCCTCTATGGCAAGAATGTCTTTCCTCAGTCCGCAATGGCCTACTCAATCTCTCGGTTGCTAGGCATTTTAACTCCCCTTCCCATTCCCACACTGACCTTTATGTCCTGGGCCTCCTCCACTGTCAGAGTGAGGCCACGTGGAAATTGTAGGTACAGCTCCTCATATTTTGCTTGGGCAGCTTACAACCCAGTGGTATGCATTTTGATTTCTCTAATTTCAGGTAGCCTCTGCATTCCCTATCTCTATCTGTCCCTCCCCCATCCTAGTCGGCCTGCTGGTTTACTGTTTGCATCCATATATCCCTTTATTATCACCTCTTCCACAGCCAACAATGGACCATTGTGGGCTCCACCTTTCCTTGGTCATTAGTGCCGGCTCTGATTTATTCTGAATCTTTTCTTACCTCTTGTTTCTCTCTCCCTTGACTCGCAGTCAGAAGAAGGGTCTCCATTTCTGCAGAGATGCTGCCTGACCCGCTGAGATACTCCAGCAATTTGTATCTGTCTCCCTTCCTAGTTACAGCTGTAATATAAGATGATGCAAACTGGCCATAAGAAAAATACCTGTATAATGTGATACTCTCACACACATTTATATGATGTTCATTTTGAACAAAAGGTTAAATTGAGCAACAAAACATGTTTTCATATTCATACATCAAAGCAGTCTTCAGTTGTTCTCACAACTGCTGTTTAGTTTAGAGAAACAGTGCGGAAACAGGCCCTTCGGTCCACCAAGTCCGCACTGACCAGCGATCGCCGCATATTAACACTATCTTACACACAAGGGACAATTTATATTTATACACAGCCAATCAACCTACAAACCTCTATGTCTTTGGAGTATGGGAGGAAACGGAAGATCTTGGGGAAATCCCACGCGGTCAACGTACAAACTCCGTACAGACAGCACCTGTAGTCGGGATCGAACCTGGGTCTCTGGCGCTGAAATCGCTGTAAGGCAGCAACTCTACCACTGCGGCAATGTAACCCCACTGTTGCCAGCTTTATTCTCTCCGTTCCTTGCAAGCAGCAGTGAGATTCCTTGCTTGCGTTTTTCTTTCGTCCACTGTTGTTGTGTAGTAAAGAATTTAACTTGCGCTCCTCTTTTCAGCATAGACACTGCTGGTGAGTTATTGACCGAGGGCCCGGGGACCAGTATGTGGTTTGTCAGCAGGGCCTGGGACTATGATGAATGATTCCCCTTCCGTGGTATCCGTGTTGAATGGGAGAGGTCTGAGTGAGAGAAGGCTTCCAAGTACTGTTGCGTTTTCATGGCATGCTTTGCTACAATAGGGAATAATTGAAATTACTGGCACTGGTGGATGTTTGAGCCTTTGCATTTGGTAATAATGACCTGCAAACATACTGTACATGCAGAAACAGTGTATATGGGGCAAACATGCTGAACGGACATGATTTGGACTCCAGTCATAAAAACTATAGTTCTGCGCTGGTTTTCTGTATCAGTTCATAACTTCATAACAGAATTAGGACATTCATCCCATCACGTCTACTCCGCCATTCAATCATGGCTGATCCCTCTTAACCCCATTCTCCTGCCTTCTCCCCATATCCAGAAATGGCACTGACTGCTGTCTCTGTCTGACAAAGCTGATTCTTCGCAATAGTCTGTTTTGATGTACTGTTCTCGTGAGATGGTAATTTGCAAAATGGTTTATGCCAGCTTGCTGAGAACAATCTCAGCATCATATCTCCAGAGATGTTGCCTGACCCGCTGAGTTCCACCAGCTTTTGGTGTCTATCTTCAGCATTATATCTGGTGATGTCTGGACCCCAGCCTGCTCCTCAACCACCATCTAAATGAGCTTGGTAA
The DNA here is from genome assembly GCA_963514005.1 of Raja brachyura. The sequence goes on along the minus strand of OY740792.1, from coordinate 17,742,926 downwards.
CCTAAATACACACCTTGGGTATCCACAGGTAACCTACAGATTCCATATAGCCCATATAGCTAAAAGCCTGGGATGGACTAAGAAGAGATCTGCTCCGGTCGGAGCCACTGTTGTGGAATCCAGAAATTCATGTTCCTATTCACGTAAATGATTTAATCATGCTTTCAGTCTTGGTAGAGATTACTGTGACCATTTCCAGATTGCTATTTAGGCTACAAGTCGGTTTTGTTTTCCAGCCTACCCTACGATTAGATCTGTTTTAGGTCTCGCTATTTTGGAACCACAAACATGGTTTAGGCCCACGATTTTCATCGATTGATTGAGAGTTACAGCATGGAAACAGGCCCTTCGGCCCGCCCGTCCACGCTGACAATTGAGCACCTGTTTACATTAGTTCAAGGTTATCCCATTGTTGCATCCCCTCCCTGCACAGTAGGGGCAATTTCCAGAGACAATTTGCCTACTATCCCACACATGTCTTTGAGATGTGGGAGTAAACCGATGGACCCGGTGGAAACCCACACACGGTCACAGATTGAGCATGCAAACTCCACCCAGCCAGCACCTGCAGTCAGGATCAAAGACGGATCCCTGGTGCTGTGAGGCAGCAGCTCTACTGCTGCGCCACTGTGCTACCCTTGCCGCTGTGCAGCATGCAGCATTTTTGTGCATTCAAAATTAATATTGAAATAGTTGAATTGCAAGGCACGGCACGACCCATAAGAGGCAGTTAGATGTGGCCCTTGTGGCTAAGAGGATCAGAGGGTATGGAGAGAAGGCAGGTACGGGATACTGAGTTGGATGATCAGCCATGATCATATTGAATGGCGGTGCAGGCTCGAAGGGCCGAATGGCCTACTCCTGCACCTAATTTCTATGTTTCTATGTTTCTATGTTTGTGTTCAGTCCTCCAGCTCCTGCCACAGACAGGATTACCTGTTTGCGTGATTCAGTCAGGGTCATTTAAATAAAGCTGGCAATGCACACAACTCTTGTGTCCAGCAAGATCTGTATACTTGAAGAACAAAGTGCTCACACAATGATTCAGAGAGCCCAGCATGTTCATTCACAAATACAGAGAGCACATTATATCCATACATGTGGACACACATGGAGGAAAGAATGGAGCGTGTTGGGATAGTGATATCATTACTGAATTGATCAGCTGGAAATCTGAACAAACCTTTATTAAATAAGAGTTCAAATGTCACTATTGAAAGTGTGGTGTAGAAAACTGAGGGTAAACTTGTGGATATGGTACTTTTGGATTTCCAAAAAAAATTCTCACAGAGGGGGTTGTTGAACAAGGTGAAAACACATTCTTGTTCTTTGGGAATTGGTTCATGAGTGGAAAACAATGAGTAGGAATAAATGGTTCCTTAACGGGTCGATAAACTGTGGTCAGCGGGTGCCGCAGCGAACAGTGAATGGGCCCCAACTATTCACAATCTATATTGACAGTTTGCTGAGGAGATACAGCATTGGATGGCACGATGGCGCAGAGGTAGGGTTGCTGCCTTACACTGCCAGAGACCTGGGTTCGATCCTGACTGCAGGCGGTGTCTCCAAAGAGGTGCAAGTTTGTAGGCTAATTGGCTTGGTACAATTGTGTGTGTGTGGGATAGTGTTAGTGTATGGGGATTGCTGGCCGGCACAGAACCTGTTGGCCGATGGGCCTGTTTCTATTGCTGTATTTCTAAATTAAACTAAATTAAACAAGTTATGTCATAATATAGTTAAACGTGCAGGCATTATAATAAAAGCTTCAACTGGAAAAGTATGTGGAGCGCTGAGCTACAACTTAATCTTTTGTAATGCAAGGTTAACTTTGTGTACTGATGAATGGCGTCGAGCTATTATAGCAACAAAGGAATGATTCATCATGCTCATTTTTATGTTGTATTGCCTGGCAAAGGCTTCTGAATTCAGATTCCCAGCCACAGAATACCTTGGTGGATGTTGTTGTCTGCTGTTGCAGAGCCCTCGATATCTTGGAGGATTGGTGAGATATGTTCGGGAAAGATTTCACAAGTTCACACATTATAGGAGTAGAATTAGGCCATTTGGCCCATTGAATCCAGTCCGCCATTCAATCATGGCTGATCTCTGCCTCCCAAATCCAATTTTTCTGCCTTATCCCCTTAACACGTGACACCTGTTCTAAGCAAGAATTTGTCTATCTCTGCCTTAAAAATATACACTGACTTTGCATGCACAGCCCTCTGTGGCAATGAGTTCCACAGATTAACTACCCTCTGGCTCAAGATGTCCCTCCTCACCTCCTTTCTAAAAGAGCAACCCTTTAATTCTGAGGCTATGGTTTCTGGTCATAGACTTTTCCACCAGTGGAAACATCCTTTCCACATCCACTCTATCTATGCCTTTCATTATTCTGTAAGTTTCAATGAGGTCCGCCCTCAACCTTCTAAACTCCAGCGAGTAGAGGCACAGTGTTGTCAAACACTCATCATATACTAACCCACTAATTCCTGGAATCATGGCTTGAAGCATAGTCCCGCAAGGGAGCTTCAGAAAAGTTAAAACAATTAGACCTTGAAAACATTTTTGACTTACCACTGTAGAAAAAATGGATGAAAAGCGATGCAGCGTAAAAAACTTCAAGAGAAACAGGGCGGCACGGTGGCGCAGGGGTTGAGTTGCTGCCTAACAGCGCTTGCAGCACCAGAGATCCGGGTTCAATCCTGACTGCGGGTGCCGTCTGCATGGAGTTTTTATGTTCTACCCGTGACCGCGTGGATTTGCTCCACGATTTTTTGTTCCCTCCCACACTCTAAAGGCGTCCAGGTTTGTAGGTTAATTGGCTTGGCATAATTGTAAATTGTCCCTAATGTGTGTGTGTTTGTGTAGGACAATGTTAATGTGCGGGGATCGCTGCTCAGAGCGGACTCTGTGGGCTGAAGGGCCTGATTCTGCGCTGTATCCCTAAATTAAACTAAAGAAAGCAATGCTGCTGCATGTGTTGGAACTGCTGTAAAAAAAAATCTTGGCTAGTGGGCAAGCATTAATCCACTTGGAAGTGCAGCATTTAATTACAAGGATAAACCATTGGAATCACAAGTGAGCGGTTAAATCCAGTGAAGCTGGAATGGGCCATGTTGGAACTGGGACCTCTGCCCGTTTCACAGATTTGTATTACTGGTGGTGGAGACATGATTAACCCATTGTGTTTAATTACTTTAAGCCGGTGGTAATTAAACTTTACTACCAGGGAGCACTTACTCTGTCAACCTAGGTGGCAAAAGGAACGCATGTTATTGTGTGTGAGCATTCATCATTCTATATTTCTGTCCCCTGCCCCACTGCTATCACAGTTAGCTGGATTCTCTTTTCAAACTAAATCCCCGGTAATGAGTCCAAGCTACAACATACTGTCACCAATGTCATCGTGTAAGCATTTACTGCACTTTTATCAAAATCTTCACTTCTTAATGGCGTGGGGAAGGTAATTTAATATGAACATGTTGAGCGTTCGTGCAATAAAACTGACAATAATATTTTTCCAGGCTAACATTGCCTCAGGTGGCACTTCTTGACAACATTTTAATTTGATACTGAGGAAAACAGCCTTCTCTTTCTGGCTCAGAGCTGCTTAAATCATATCATCTGCTGACTCTGTTCTTGCTGTTAGATTGCAACGTTTCCATCTTGTTTGTAATTTTTATTTCAGAATGTAAATAATAAAAGTGGCAGCTTTTGGCAGTAAAGTTAGGAACATAGAATATAGGTGCAGGAGTAGGCCGTTCGGCCCTTCGAGCCAGCATCGCCATTCAATATGATCATGACTGATCATCCTAAATCAGTACCCCGTTCCTGCTTTCTTCCCATATCCCTTGATTCCATTAGCCCCAAGAGCTATATCTAACTCTCTCTTGAAAACATCCAGTGAATTGGCCTCCACTACCTTCTGTGGCAGAGAATTCCACAGATTCACATGTCAGATCCACAAGCTTTTGGCAGTAAATTTCAGATGTATCTGTGATAAACCTTGTGTCCTTCAAAAACACATACTCTATATTTTACCTACCTAAATTCAGAACAATTTGTGACCATTCTGAAGTTCAACCACTATTTTGTTTTGATCAATTGCTCCCTGCCTGCATTATTGAATCCCAGTGCTATGTTTACAATGACCTAAATCACGATACTCAGAAATCCATGCAGGCAAAGTTCTTGCTTGTTAATCTGGATTGGTACCAATAAGGATGTATTGTGTCGCCCCATTTCAGGAGGGTAGACTGCAAATTGCTAATAGGTAAGGTCATTGACCTCAAAAGCAAACAAGACTCCGAGCCCATTAGCACAGTGTTACTGATTGGATTTGTGTTCTACTCACAGCTAGGACCACTCCACTCATTAGGGCAGTGGTTTGCAGGAGCTTTTGAAGCTGTGTGGGAAAGAATCTCATCCCTAGTGACTGGCAACCACGCCAGGACATGGATCATTATCGGTGCCCTGCTACCTGTATCCCAGTGACATATCTACCCCCATTCGATGACTACACTGATGCATTGATCATCAGCAGCGCCCTGGAGTATCCTGAGGTCAGGCGTGGGGGCAGAAATACAGAAACCTGTTGTGGATGAGGCAAGGAGAGTGTGCCATGGAGAAATTAAAAAACAAGTAAGAGAATTTGAAAACTGACCTGGTACCGTATCAGAAGACAAGGAGTGCAGGGCAAACACACATTTGTCTATTATTTCTTAAAAAACTGCAGATGCTGGTTTATACCAAAGATAGATACAAAGTGCTGGAGTAATTCAGCGGGTCTGGCAGCATCTCTGGAGAAATAAGATCGGTCAGGACCCTTATTCAGATCCAACATGGAGAGGTGAAGTTTCAGGTTGGGACCCTTCTTCACACTGTAATATGTTGTGGGCTGCAGAGCTTTGCAAATGCTCAGGTTGTTGCAGCCCAACCAGGAGTGAACTGAGATAGACAACTCTCAAGGTAACTGATTGGAGAAGGGCTAACTTTAACGAGATGCGAGATGATTTAAAAGGAGTGAACTGGGACATTTTGTTTTATGGGAAAGATGTAGAGGAGAAATGGAGGACATTTAAAGGGGAAATTTTAAGAGTACAAAATCGTTATGTTCCTGTTCGGTTGAAAGGAACCAGTAAAAATTGGAAAGAGCCCTGGTTTTCAAGGGAAATTGGACATCTTGTTCGGAAAAAGAGGGAGATCTACAATAATTATAAGCAGCATGAAGTAAATGAGGTGCTTGAGGAGTATAAGGAATGTAAAAAGAATCTTAAGAAAGAAATTAGAAAAGCTAAAAGAAGATATGAGGTTGCTTTGGCAAGTAAGGTGAAAGTAAATCCAAAGGGTTTCTACAGCTATATTAATAGCAAAAGGATAACAAGGGATAAAATTGGTCCATTGGAGAGACCGAGTGGACAGCTATCTGCAGAGCCAAAAGAGATGGGGGAGATATTGAACAATTTCTTTTCTTCGGTATTCACCAAGGAGAAGGATATTGAATTATGTGAGGTAAGGGAAACTAGTAGAGTAGCTATGGATACTATGAGTTTCAAAGTAAAAGAAGTACTGGCACTTTTGAAAAATATAAAAGTGGATAAGTCTCCAGGTCCTGACAGGATATTCCCTAGGACATTGAGGGAAGTTAGTGTAGAAATAGCCGGGGCTATGACAGAAATATTTCAAATGTCATTAGAAACGGGAATAGCCCCCGAGGATTGGCGTACTGCGCATGTTGTTCCATTGTTTAAAAAGGGTTCTAAAAGTAAACCTAGCAATTATAGACCGGTTAGTTTGACTTCAGTGGTGGGCAAATTAATGGAAAAGATACTTAGAGATAATATATATAAGTATCTGGATAAAGAGGGTCTAATTAGGAACAGTCAACATGGATTTATGCCTGGAAGGTCATGTTTGACTAATCTTCTTGAATTTTTTGAAGAGGTTACTAGGGAAATTGACGAGGGTAAAGCAGTGGATGTTGTCTATATGGACTTCAGTAAGGCCTTTGACAAGGTTCCTCGTGGAAGGTTGGTTAAGAAGGTTCAACTGTTGGGTATAAATGCAGGAATAGCAAGATGGATTCAACAGTGGCTGAATGGGAGAAGCCAGAGAGTAATGGTGGATGGCTGTTTGTCGGGTTGGAGGCAGGTGACTAGTGGGGTGCCTCAGGGATCTGTGTTGGGTCCTTTGTTGTTTGTCATGTACATCAATGATCTGGATGAAGGGGTGGTAAATTGGATTAGTAAGTATGCAGATGATACCAAGATAGGGGGTGTTGTGGATAATGAAGAGGATTTCCAAAGTCTACAGAGTGATTTAGGCCAGTTGGAAAAATGGGCTGAAAGATGGCAGATGGAGTTTAATGCTGATAAATGTGAGGTGCTACACCTTGGCAGGACAAATCAAAATAGGACGTACATGGTAAACGGTAGGGAATTGAAGAATACAGTTGAACAGAGGGATCTGGGAATAACCGTGCATAGTTCCTTGAAGGTAGAATCTCATATAGATAGTGTGGTAAAGAAAGCTTTTGGTATGCTAGCCTTTATAAATCAGAGCATTGAGTATAGAAGCTGGGATGTAATGTTAAAATTGTACAAGGCGTTGGTGAGACCAAATCTGGAGTATGGTGTACAATTTTGGTCGCCCAATTATAGGAAGGATGTCAACAAAATAGAGAGGGTACAGAGGAGATTTACTAGAATGTTGCCTGGGTTTCAACAGCTAAGTTACAGAGATAGGTTAAATAAGTTAGGTCTTTATTCTCTGGAGCGCAGAAGGTTAAGGGGGGACTTGATAGAGGTCTTTAAAATGATGAGAGGGATAGACAGAGTTAATGTGGACAAGCTTTTCCCTTTGAGAATAGGGAAGATTCAAACACGAGGACATGACTTTAGAATTAAGGGACAGAGGTTTAGGGGTAACATGAGGGGGAACTTCTTTACTCATTGAGTGGTAGCGGTGTGGAATGAGCTTCCAGTGGAAGTGGTGGCGGCAGGTTCGTTGGTATCATTTAAAAATAAATTGGATAGGCATATGGATAAGAAGGGTATGGAGGGTTATGGTATGAGTGCAGGCAGGTGGGACTAAGGGAAAAAAGTTGTTCGGCACGGACTTGAAGGGCCGAGATGGCCTGTTTCCGTGCTGTAATTGTCATATGGTGTCATATGTCATATGGTCATATGGTAACTAAAGAGCTAAGGAAGGGTTGAAACTGGATGATAATGTTGTTCCTTTCTTTAAGAAAAGAACTTGAGAGAGAAACAGTGGAATTATAGGCTGGTAAGCCTCATGTTAGTAGTTGGGGGGGGGGGGGGGGGGGGGGGTACTGGACAGGATTCTTCAGGAAAGGATTCACTCCCATTTGGAAGAAACTAGGTTAATCAGGGACAGTCAGCCTGGCTTTGTATGTGCGGATGTGTTGGAGTTGAATGCAACAGCACATGTGTAATTCTGATGTAGAAACAAGGAACTGCAGACCAGAACCTTTACACACGTCCCTGCACCACCTTTCTCGTCTCCACAATTTGTAACTTTTCTAACCTCAAGCTTCACAATTCACTTTGGTAAACTAACATTTGCAGTTCCTTGTTATTACTATTATCGGTGTTGCTTTATTCCCGAAATACAATGAAAAACATTGTTGTGCGTGTTAACCAGGCAAATCATACCATACCATGAAGTTTGGGAAATTCATCCCAACCACATGAGAGATCCATTCGAGAGTCTGATTACAATGAGGAAGAAGCTGTTCTTGCATCTACTGGTACACTGTTTCAAACCTCTGTATCTTCTGCCCAACAGGAGAGAGGAGAAGAAAGAATGACCAGGGTGAGAGAGCAAGTAGGCTGATTTATGTGATGGACTGAGTTTTGTTCACAACTCACTGCAATTTCTTATGGTCTTCGGCAGCGCAATTGCCATACCAAGAAAGGACACAAAGTGCTGGAGTAACTAGGCGGGTCAGGCAGCATCTCAGGAGAACATGGATAGATGGCGTTTTGGATCGGCACCCGTGCATCCAGATAGAATGCTGTCTAAGGTGCATCTCTGGAAATTGGAGTCTTTGGAGACATGTCAAAGTTTATTTCGCCTTCTGATGACGCAGAGGTGTGCTTTCTTGGTCATAGTGTCAATGTGGTCCTTGTAGACTTGGTTGGTGGGAGAGAGAGAGTGGAGAAGGCACTTATTAAATTTCAGAATTAAACTGGAATAAGGAGCAGTTTTGGCTGAGACAAGTATAACCTTAATTGGATTTGGCTAGCATTTATTTGCTAGAATACAAAAGCAGGGATGTAATGCTCAGGCATTGCATGTAATGCATTACAAGGCACTGGTCAGACTGCATTTGGAATATTGTGAGCAGTTTTTGCCCCATATTTGAGGACGGATCTGCTGGTGTTGGAGACATATGATGAACGTTCGAAGGGACTGGGCCTGTACTCACTGGAATTTAAAAGGACGAAGGGACACCTCATTGAAACTTACGGAATAGTGCAAGATCTGGATAAAGTAAATGTGGAGAGGATGGTTCCACTAGTGATAAAGTCTAGGACCAGAGGCCATAGCCTCTGAATAAAAGGACATACCTTCACAAAGGAGACGAGGAGGAATTTCTTTAGTGAGAGGTTGGTGAATCTGTAATTCATTGCCACAGAAGGCTGTGGAGGCCAGTTCAATTGATATTTTGAAGGTGCAGATTGACAGATTCTTCATTAGTAAGGGGTGTCGGCAGATATGGTTTGAGATGGAAATTTAGATCAGCCATGGTGGAGTAGGCTGAATTGTTGAACCTAATGGCCTAATTCTGCTCGGACTATCACATGAACTTAGGGAACCAACTATCAAGCATAGATGTGTAGCCCTGCATCCCATGCAGCTAAGGGAGCAGAGATGAGAGCTGGGAGCACACTGGAAAAAGTGGATTAAAAACTGAAGATACAAGCCTGGTCATGTAGTGGTCTCTTTACTTCAGGATAGTAAGTTATAGACTCCAGCACCATTTGGAAATCTTTAAAAAACACATTTTCTTGTGGAAAAACAAAACCATACATCAAAAATCCATTGGCTTGAAGAATTCATTAAATGAATCTATCCGTCTGACTGAAAATGAATTGTCTAGTTTGAAGCAAAATTTCATGTCAACTTTATCACATTGCTGCAAAACTTAATCTAAAAGCAAATGGAAATTGTCATTTTTTTTCTTCTCTTCAATTGCTGAACTTTGGTTTGCTCAGTACTTACCATCCCCATCTGTCCTTCAGTGAAATGAATGACAGGTCTGCATCTAATTCAATTTGGTTGAAAGGATCTGAGCTGTGTTTTTCCAAACAAAATTGCTGGAGTTCTGACAAATTCTGTGGATTAGCAAGTAAGTTCAGCATAGGAATGTTGATTTCTCTAATTTCAAGTCACCCCTGCATTCCCTCTCACCTTGCCCCTTCCCCACCCTAGTTGCCCTGCAGTTCTGTTGTCCGCATCCAAATATCCCTTTGATATCACCCCTTCCACAGCCAACAATGGACCATCGTGAGCTCCACCTTTCCTTGGTCATCGGTTCCAGCTCTGCTTTGTTCTGAACCTTTGCATACCTCTTGTTTCTCTCTCCCCTGTATCTCATTCTAAAGAAGGGTTTCAACCCAAATCATCATCTCCAGAGATGCTGCCTGACCCATTGAGTTACTACAGCATTATGTGTCTATCTTCTGTATATGATATTTGGATATAACATGGCAGAGTGTAAGCCTTGAAGTTTTGCCAGCCCAGTAGTGCAAAATCACAAGAGCCAGATCTCCTGGTTGCTCAGCACTTTAACCACCCCCCCCCCCCCCCCCCCCACCTCCCATTCCCAATCTGACCTTTCTGTCCTGGGCCTCCACCATTGTCAGAGTGAGGCCTAGCGCAAATTGGAGGATCAGCACCTCATATTTCACTTGGGTAGTTTACACCCCAGTGGTATGAACATTGACTTCTCTAACTTCAAATAGCCCTTGCTTTCTTTCTCTCTCCATCCCCTCCCCCTTCCCAGTTCTCCCACCATTCTTACTGTCTCCGACTACATTCTATCTCTGTCCCCTCCACTCCCGTGACATCAGTCTGAAGAAGGATCTCGACCTGAAATGTCACTCATTCCTTCTCTCCAGAGATGCTGCCTGTCCCGTTGAGTTACTCCTGCATATTGTGTCTAGCCAGATCACTTCCTGTACATTGGCTGCAGGTAAAATTAATTTACATCACCTTTATCAAGAACCAGAGGACAAAGGTTTAAAGTGAGGGGGGGAAAGATTTTTAATAGGAACCATGAGGAGCAACTATTTTACAGAAAGGGTGGTGGGTATATGGAATAAGCTGCTGGAGGAGATAAGACATTTAAAAAACATTAGGACAGGTACATAGATAGGATAGGTTTAGAGGGATATGAGCCAAATACAGGCAGGTGGAACTAGTGTAGATGTAGCCTGTTGGTTGGCATGGCCAATTTGGGCCGAAGGGACTGTTTACCTACTGTATGACTTTATTGCAAATAGTATTTTTAATAAGGCACTTTGTTCAATGAGATGGGTACCAGCTACAATGTAGTGCCAGAGTGGAAGGGAAACTAAAAATGATGTAACCACCACACTATAATCCAATCCTGACCTCCAGTCTATCTATTATTGTCCTTTTATAATGGAATTTCATTGCAAACATGCTGTTACCTGAACTTAGTGTCAGTGTTGAAACAGTGTAGTTCCACAGAGTCAGGAACGTCGGAATTCTCTGCTGTGTCATTCAATAACATCATCATTCTTGCTCTCTAATGGACATCTTGCATGCTGAAAAAAGTACTACATTTTATTCAAAAATTGTAAAATGATTTGAGCAGTTCCAGTACAGAAAAGGGAACCTTAATACTACGTAAAGTGACAAGTCCACAGAGGGCTTCTCTCCAGTATTCTCGACTTAATAAGAAAAATGTAAACAGCGAGAAGTGTTATTACAATTGCAAAAGATATTGGTAATGCTGCACAGAGTGCAAACTTTTAGCCTCCTTATTTAAGAAGGAATTTACTAGCATTGGAGGAAGTCCAAAAGAGATTCACTAGGCTATGTTCTGGAATGTGCTATCGTGAACAGTCAAAAAGGTTTAGTTTAGTTTAGTTTTTAGTTTAGTTTAATTTACTTAATTTAGAGATATAGCCAGGAAAGAGGCCCTTCAACCCACCGGCTACTCGCCGACCAGCAATCACCCATGCACTAGTTCTATTCTGCGCACTAGGGACAATTGGCAGAAGCCAATTAATCTATAATGCTGCAGGTCTTTGGAATGTGGGAGGATTCAGGAGCACCCAGAGAAAACCCAGGCGGTCACAGGGAACATACAAACTCCATACAGACAGCACCGTACAGATGGTCAGTATTGAATCTGGGTCTCTGGTGCCGTTGCTGCGCCATTAAGTCTGTATTGTCTAGAATTTGGAAGAATGAGGGGTGATCTTATTGAAACATTTAAATGGTAGGGAATTGAGGAATGCTGTGGAACAGAGGGATCTAAGAATAACTGTGCATAGTTCCCTGAAGGTGGAATCGCATGTAGATAGGGTGGTAAAGAAAGCTTTTGGTGTGCTGACCTTTATAAATCAGAGCATTGAATATAGGTGTAGGGAAGTAATGTTAAAATTGTATAAGGCATTGGTGAGACCAATTCTGGAGTATGGTGTACAATTTTGGTCGCCTAATTATAGGAAGGATGTCAACAAAATAGAGAGAGTACAGAGGAGATTTACTAGAATGTTGCCTGGATTCCAGCAACTAAGTTACAGAGAAAGGTTGAACAAGTTAGGTCTTTATTCTTTGGAGCGCAGAAGGTTAAGGGGGGACTTGATTGAGGTATTTAAAATGATGAAAGGGATAGACAGAGTTGACGTGGATAAGCTTTTCCCATTGAGGGTAGGGAAGATTCAAACAAGAGGGCATGACATGAGAATTAAGGGACAGACGTTTAGGGGTAACATGAGGGAGAACCTCTTTACTCAGAGAATGGTGGCTGTGTGGAATGATCTTCCAGCAGAAGTGGTGGAGGCAGGATCGATTTTAACATTTAAAAGTAAAGTGGATAGGTATATGGACGGGAAGGGAAAGGAGGGGTATGGTCTGAGTGCAGGTAGATGGGACTGGGGGAAAATAAATGGTCGGCACGGACTGGAAGGGCCGAGAAGGCCTGTTTCCGTGCTGTAATTGTTATATGGTTATATGGTTATTTAAGATCCAAAAGGGGCATGACAAGGTAGACGTTGAGATGTGACCAGCATAGGGTGAGTGTCAAATGAAGAGACAGAGATTCAAGGTATGGGATGAGTTATTGAATACTGAGGCGTATGGGAAATTCTTCTCACAGAAGGTGGTGAATCTCTGGAATCATGTACCTTGGAGGGGTGTGAAAGGCTGAGACATTGAGGGTATTTAAAGTGGAGGCAGATCATTTTTTTAAAGAACCATAAAGAGTAATTTTTGGAATAGGCATGGAATAGAAGTTGATACCTAAGAAAGAACAGCCCCATGGGTGGCACGGTGGTGCAGTGTTAAAGTTGCTGCCTTACGGCGCCAGATATCCGGGTTCGATCCTGACTACAAGTGCTGAATGTACGGAGTTTTATGTTCTCCCTGTGTCCGCATGGGTTTTCTCCAGGTGTTCCGGTTTCCTCCCACACTTCAAAGACGTACAACTTTCGGTTAATTGACTTTGGTAAAAATTGTAAATTGTCTCTGGTGTGTAGGATAGTGGAAGTGTTCGGAGTGATCACTGGTTGGTGCAGACTCGATGGGCCAAAGGGTCTATTTTTGCGCTGTATCTCTAAAGTACAGAAACAGTCATGAGCATAATGATAACGGGCCTGACTTCAAGGGCCAGACAAGCTATCCCAAATCTTATTTTAGACACAAAATGCTGGAGTGAGTCAGTGGGTCAGGCAGCATCTCTAGAAAAAAGGATTGAGTGACGTTTCGGGTTGAGACCCTTAAAAAGAAAATCCCTTCTATCTCGGTATTAAATAACTAAACCCATATCTTGAATCTTAATTTGTCTAAAGAACGGTCTCGACCTGAAACGTCACCTATTCCTTTTCTTCAGAGATGCTACCCCACCCGCTGATTTAAGGGCATGTCCCACTTGGGCGTCATTTGCGAGTCATTTATGCAACATCATTTACACGTCGCGACGCATGACACGCGCATGACGTGCATCACGCACGCATGGTGCGTGGTGACGTAGGCAGTGACGCATGGTCGCGCACGGCAGCCCAGGATTTTGGGATTCATGAAATCTTTGCGCACCACCTGCGTGACGCGCAAATGACACCCAAGTGGGACAGGCCCATTACTCCAGCATTTTGTGTCTGCCTTCGGTGTAAACCATCATCTGCATTTCCTTCTTACCCAAATCTTATCTATTTATTTCTGTTCTTCCAGGTTCCTGCCTTCTTATGTATTTTCAGCATTTGTTATGTATTTCAGCATTGAAAGGAATGATAGACTTTTATCTGAGGTAATTTCACTTGGTCTCTGCCTTTAAAATTCGGAATTCTGATTTCAGTGCACTTATTGAATAGCATTCGCATGCAATCTTACAACAGTCGTCTCGAGTGATTTGCTTATGTAAATTGTGATTTTGTCGACTGCTTTGCCAATAAGCCAGAAGAAAATCAAACCTCACTGTCACTAATGGTGTTAGCGCTTAATTCTGCATGCAGAAAGCTACTTGATGTGAATCAAAGCCTTCCTCTGCGTTAAGCAGCATTTGTCAGAAGCAATAGAAGTAATTTAAGTGATATTTCAAAATAAGGTTGAGTTAATGTCTACGAGGAATAATTGCCTTTTGTTCGGCAGCAGAGGGACAGATTGCTTAAGCACAGCCTGTGATCTGCCATTTTCCACCTCAGACATTTAATATCTCCCCAAACATTGAAGCGATCAGCTAACTTGATTTATAACTGTTGAGATAGCGCAAAATTAAAAATTAATTAATTTGAATGAATTTGTAATCAAGTGGACCGGACTGAGTTATAGTTATGCTAATAGGCCTATTCTGTGCACACTTCCAGCCAGCTGATGCCCAGAATATGTGACAGCTGTGACGTGCGGAACTGACAAATGGAGCTCAGCACAGAGGAAGGGTCAGTGGTTTCTCTGTAGCTCTCCTGGGCCCCAACTTCAAGTGGGCTAAAGTCTCCCTGACTGCCTCGCGGCCGAAAGAGAGAGAGATTTTCTGACTCTTGACGTCCTGACAATCCAGTAGGTCGGAAGGTTGTTCAATAAGCTGAAGGCAGACCAGGGCGGCGTGGTGGAGTTGCTGCCCCACAGCGCCACAGACCCTGGTTCGATCCTGACCACAGGAGCTGTCTGTACGGCATTTATACGTTCTCCCCGTGACCTGTGTGTGTGTTTTCTCTGGGTGCTTCAGTTTCCTCCTACAAGCAAAATATGTACAGGTTTGTAGGTTAATTGGCTGAGTAAAATTGTAAATTGTCCCTAGTGTGTGTAGGATAGTGTTCGTGTATGGGGACTGCTGATCGGCTTGGACTCAGTGGGCTGAACGGCCTGTTTCCACACTGTATCTCAAAAGCATAAAGTAAAGTCTAAATGTCAATCAATAGGCAAGTTTTGTGGGCAAGCTGAAAGAATCGTATGGTGTCCTTATCCATCAGTGACTGCTGGTGCTGTTCATATTGTAGATAAACACAAAGTGCTGGAGTAACTCAGCGGGTCAGGCAGCATCTCTGGACATAAAGGATGGGTGACGTTTCGGGTTGGGACGCTTCTTCAGACCTATCTTTGTGTCTATTTTCGATTATATACCAGCATCTGAAGTTCCTTTCTACACACAGATTCTCGCAAACTCTCCCACAAAGGTGAAGAATCCCTGACTGACGACTTTTTTTCCACCAATCTGTAGTCATCTTTATTAGTAGCAGAAAGTACTTTTGTTAAAGGGTTTGTTTTTGGTTGCTCTGGGCACAGTGGCCTGAATAGCCTCCTTTCTGTACTATAAGGGCTTATGATTTCATATTTTGCCTTGATCTATTGAGGACATCCCATGAGAGCTGATCTCGGGTATAAAGGAGACTTGCACCATCTGGAGGGAGTAGCTTTATTTAGTTTAGAGACTAAATAAAGAATGGAAACTGGCCCTTCGGCCCACGAAGTCCACGCTGACCATCGATCACCCGCATATTAGTTCTATCCTAGAAACTAGGAGCAATTTACAGCAGCCAATTAAGTTACAAACTTGCACGTCTTTGGAATGTGGGAGGAAACTGGAGTTCCCGGAGAAAACCCACAGGGTGAATGTGCAAACTCTGCACAGACAGCACTCATAGTGAGGGTCAAACCTGGGTCTCTGGCACTGAGGCATCAATTCAGCTGCTGCGCCACAGTGCCGCCCCAGTACCAAGAAGTCATAAGATTGGTTCCTGGGGCGTGGCCATGGGGAGGTGGCAGCCCTACCGGCAGTCTGTCTTTTTACTCTTTTTGTTATTTTTTAGTTTGTTAGAAGTTTGTTTTAATGTCCTTCGGTTTATTCTATGTGGGGAGAGGGGATCGGGGGAAACTTTTTTCTGGCTGTTATTTTGCCGGAGATGTGATTATTTTTTGGATCACATTCTCCGGGCTCTGCGGCCTACCAGACTGTCGTGAGCCCCACCACGGGGCGTGGACTTAACATCGGAGCGGATCCCTTGCCTGGGATCGCTCCCACTGCGACCACCGCGGACTTTAACATCAACGGCTTGCAGTCTTGGGTGAGGCCGTGTCAGGGAGCTGCAATGCCGTGAAAGGCTTGACCAGCCCCGAAGCGAGATTCGATCGCCCGGCGCGGGGGAGCTGACATCCCCCCCCACTGCGGGAGCTGAACGCCTCGACGTGGAGGGCCCGAACGCAGCCGGCTACGGGAGTCAAGATCGTCCCGTCATCGGGGGCTCGAGGCCCACGACCGAGGAAGAGCTACGGGAAGGACTTGAACTTTATTTCACCTTCCACCACAGTGAGGAGTGTACAGGAGTTAAAATGTGTGTTAATTGTTCTGTTTTCAAGATGGCTGCCAGACGTGAGAGAGAACGCCGGCGCGATTAGCTGCCGCTGCTCTATCCTTGAATTGTGTATTGTTGATGTCCCTACTATTTCTTTTTTGTTTATATGTTTGTAATTTGCTTGTTTTAATCTGTAAGGTATCCTTGAGAGTCCTGAAAGGCGCCCATAAATAAAATGTATTATTATTATTAGAGGAAGGAGCTGGTTACATGGAAGGCAGAAAAATGTTCAATAGTAAAAAAAATGCAAGGGAAATTAATCTTACAGTTGTGCATCTTGGAAAGAAAATGGTTTGTAGCTGCATTATGAGATGGTGAAAAATATACACTTTGTTATGGCGCAGCAAGCTGATTAGATGTCCCATTACTCCTATAACTGTTAATATGCTGGCTAGAATGCCATTGATCCAGCTACTAGATCTGGACCTGGCAAACACCTGGAACTGGTGTTTGAACTGGGAGAGGTGTCCCATGATAAACCCCACCCATCAGAAGTAGCGATACGTCATGTCCCCATTGATAAGACCGACCAATCAGAAGTAGCGGTACGGCTGTTCATAGACAGTGAATGGCAAACCTATGTGTGCAGGAACGAACTGCGGATGCTGGTTGACACCAAAGATAGGCACAAAGTGCTGGAATAACTCAGCAGGTCAGGCAGCATCTCTGGAGAACAAGGATGGGTGACAATAGAGGTAAATGGAATAGCTCTATTGACTTTGTGCAGCGTGGTGGTGCAACGGTAGGGTTGCTGCCTTACAGCGCCAGAGACACCGGTTCGATCCTGACTATGGGTGCTGTCTGTTCAGAGTTTGTATGTTCTCCCTATGTCCTGCATGGGTTTTCTCCGAGATCTTCGGTTTCCTCCCACTCTCCAAAGACGTACAGGTTTGTATGCTAATTGGCTTGGTATAATTGTAAATTGTCCCTGGTGTGTGTAGAATACTGTTAACGTGAGGAGATCGCTGGTCAGCGCGAACTTGGTGGGCCGAAGGGCCTGTTTCCGCGCTGTATCTCTACACTAAACAAAACTAAACTAAACAGCCCATTCATTTCTTTGACCACTGTGACACCAGCCATAGTGTACCCTGACTTCCCTTCCTCAACTTGCCACTTCTACCACCAAGAAGGGCTAGGCATGGGAATATCATCACTTGCAGTCCCAAGCTCTCTCCCTCCCACACCCAAGACACTCACCCTACTGACATGAAAATATGTCAACAGTCCTTCATTTTCATGGGATCTAAATCCTGTAGCTCGTAACCAACAGAACCCAGGGAGCACCTTCACCAGATGGACACCAGACAGGCAGCAAGAAGGCAGCTCACCGCCATCTCAAGGACTGTTAGCGATGGGCAACGATTATGGGTCTTGAAAAACAGGATAGGTCGTTAGTTTAGTTGGGAGATACAGTGCGGAAACAGGCCCTTCGGCCTATCGAGTCCGCACCGACCAACGATCCCCGCACATTAACACTATCCAACACACACTAGGTACAATTTACAATCTTTACATAAGCCAATTAATCTACAGACCTGCACGTTTTTGGAGGAAACCGGAGCTAGCGGAGAAAACCCACGCAGGCCACGGGGAGAACGTACAAACTCCGCATAGACAACACCCGTAGTCAGGATTGAACCCGGGTCTCTGGTCTTGAAAAACAAATTTTAGAACATTTCTCACAGATTTTCAGGAGATGCTTCAAGCAAAATGATTTTTCAATAGCAAAATTAATCTGCGAGTAAGGCATGGGGACAAATATTTAGTGCGATATAACTGTTGATTTAGACTGCCAGTTATTGCACGTTTTATCTTTCCCTCAATTTGCACTTCAAATGGCGTGTACTATATGCCTGGCGCCTCAATCAGTAGTGTCCATGATGACTTTCATTTATGTAAATACGTCTTCAACACCCGAAGAAGCTTCACGATGATGTAATTAGAGAAAACCTGGCTCTGAGCAAGAAGATAACATCAAAAGCTTTAAAAGACTTGCTTACAGGGTTGATTTCTCTCTCAGGAGAGACTATTGAGGAAGCTAAGGGAGCAAATGCCAGTTTTGGTTTTAATTGATTGAAAGCATAGCGTAATAACATGAACACCCAGGAACTAAGAAGGTTGCTCCCTCACAATAGCAGTCAGCATTATCAGAGACCCACACCACCCTGGCAACTCTCTCATTTCATTCTTGCCATTGGAAGAAGGAAGAAGGTAGAGGAGCCTGAAAACTGAAATGTCCAGGTTCAGGAACAGCTTCTTCCCAACAACCACCCAGGCAGAAGGTACAGGAGACTGAAAACTGTAATGTTCAGGAACAGCTTCTTCCAAACAAACATCAGGCTACAAAACACTACAACCTCCAACTGAGCTCTGAACTACATAGACTTGGGGACATTGTTTTTGCCTTTGCACTTCTTCGTCCTCGTGTCCGGCCATCTTCTATGTCACGTCTTTCCGGTCGGTCAGTGACGGTTGACGGTCGGTGGTTGCAGAATTGGTTACTTCAGTCAGTCACTGTGGTACAGGTCCTGTCGTCGGCATTGCCCGGGATGTGCCACGTGGAGGCTTCTGCTTGCATCCCGCATTTGCACTATTATTCTTTGTTTTTTTTAATACTGAACTTCTTTTATGTTGTTTGTTATGGTACTTACAGAACATTATGTTCTCGTTGCGCTGCCACAAGTAAGAACCTATTTGTTCTGTTTTGGGACATATGACAATAAAACACCCTTGACTTGACTCTCAACCATGGAAATGAAGAATGCATAAGAGCTGAAGGATATTTGCAGGAACATCCTACGCTATGATGGGCAGACCTGTATATGTTTTAGTTAGTTTTTGTTTAGTTTATTGTCACCTGTACCGAGGTACTGTGAAAAGTTTTTGTGGAGTGCTAACCAGTCAGCAAATTGACTATACATAAGGTCATAAGGAGTACAATGAGGCCTTCGGCCCATCAAGTCTACTTGCCATTCAATCATGACTGATCTACCTCTCCCTCCTAATGCCATTCTCCTGCCTTCTCCCCATAACCTCTGACATTGTACTAATCAAGAAAAATGATTATAATCGAGCCACCCTCGGTGTACAGATCGACAATAAAGTGAATGACAGGTAGTGAATGCGAGGTAGTCCAAAAAAGTCCGATTGAAGATAGTCCGAGGGACTCCAATGTGGTAGATAGTAGGTCAGGACTGCTCTCTGGCTGTTTATAGGTTGGTTTCATTGCCTGATAAACGCTGATCAACCCTGTAAAAACAGCTGTTCAGCTAAACATAAATCTGTGACAATATTACAGTCCAATGGACCCAAAGTATGTTCGACTGAGTGCGATCCTGTTACTTGGCATGACTGCGGCTGAAAATACTTGTGGCAAAGAGTGTTATGCCAATAAATGTTGCAGCTAGGCTGGAACACTGAGCTGTTAATTGGTGCTGTAAACCAATAATGATCTAAATCGGAATTTAGTCACACATTAAATGGAAGAAAAACAACAAAAATGTTCTCATTCTCTAAAGTAACCAGATTGCTTCAAGCCACTGAAAATGTCCCCGTAAAATTATTCAGTGGGTGTTGAACTGGCTATTAACTGTTCTGTTACATTGCTAATCGTGTGCAACCATGTGGAAGATACGTCGTTATAAGTGACAGAATGTTGGATGAAATACAGGACAAGGGGCAAAATATTAGATCAACTCAAAATTCACAACTTTCCCGCTAGCATCTACTTTTGTTGTGTGCTACAGCCTCTGAAAAAAAAATCAATTTCCCCCTCGCACTCCCACCGCTCAACACCCAATATCCCTTGCCCACGTTATCAAATTATTTTAGTTTAGGGATAGGTTGGAAACAGGCCCCTTGGCCCACCGAGTCAACACTGACCAACGATCCCCACGCACATTTTCCTACATACACCAGGGACAATTTACAATTATACAAAGCCAATTGACCTGCAAACCAGTAAATCTTTAGAGTGCGGGAGGAAGCCAGGGATCCCGGAGAAAACACACGCAGGTCATGGGGACCAGATACAAACTCCGTACAGACAGCACCCATAGTCAGGATCGAACCCGGGTCTCTGGCGCTTTAAGGCAGCAATTCTACTGCCCACAAGTGCTTATTAATGACACATGCACCATTGTTGTTAAGCAAATGAACAGGGTGACCTCAGTCACTAGCCCATGATAAGCTTGTTGAACGCTGCTGTCTGTGGCATTCATGTACAGCACTTCAATTAGTGCCAGGGTATTCATTTGAGGGGAAGGAGCGGGTGATGACCAGTGATCATTAATAGGTCAGTGATGTTATAACGCTGATTACTGAGCAAAGAACAAGACAGATTTCCACAACCTTGTTCCACACACATTCCCCTTGGTCGTCCCAGCAAACTTCAGGTAGGTACTCGATAGGATCTGGCGTTGGACCACCAATAGTCCAAGGAGACAGAATCCACTGAGAATGTTGAGTTTTGTTAGCTGTAGCTGAGATTGTGTGGCCTGGAGCAACCTGCAGGTTCTCAGGAGGCATGCAATCGGAGGCAATGGGGCAGAAAAATGGGATTAGGAGGCAGATATCAGCCATGGTTGAATGGCGGAGTAGACGCGATGGGCCGAAAGGACTAATTCTACACCTGCAACTTGTGAGAAGAAGGAAGGTAAATGGGAAGGGATGAGCTGAGTAGCAGAGTCATTCTTGGCGGGAGAGTTGGAGAGACAGAACGGTTCGGCTTGGAGGAGCTCCCCCTCCTTAGGTTAGTTAGCTTAGTTTAGTGTCACGTGTACTGAGGTACAGTGAAAAGCTTTTGTTGCATTTAGTGCAAGGTAAAGGCAGTAATGTCTGATCAAAGATAGTCCGAGGGTCACCACTAATGCAGATAGTAGTTCAGCAACTGCTCCCTAGTTATGGTAGGATGATTCAGTTGCCTGATAACAGCTGGGAAGAAACTGACCCCAAATATGGAGATGTGCATTTTCACACCTATGCCTTTTGCCCGATGGGAGAGGGGAGAAGAGGGAATGGCCAGGGTGTGACTTGTCCTTGATCATGCTGCTAGTCTTGCTGAGGCAGCGTGAGGCATAAAATGGAAAGGAGGTGGCTTTGTGTGATGGGCGACTCTTCACCTACTGAGTCTGGGTCATCTGGGCTCTGTTTCGATCCAGCCACCAGCTGATCCAGGGGCAGGCTCCAGCCAGAACAATCAAACAGTGGGAATCAGTGACCTGTGTGTCTCCTAAGATCGCAACAAATGCTTGAGATGCCGAATAACATCTTTGCACTCTGCAGTTGGCCAGGCCGCATTATCAAAATCAGCTGCCGTAAAATGCCAATGAATTGGTATCAACTCCTAGTGACTCCCTTTGAACTAATTCTTTGTTCCCAATGATATTCCTAAAATGATACAGAGTGGTATTGGTTTACTGTCATGTTTAGTTTTGTTTAGTTTAATTTAGTTTAGAAATACAGCGTGGAAACAGGATCTTAAGCCCACCGGGTTTGCACCGACCAGCGATCCCCGTACACTATCCCACATACTAGGGACAATTTCCAGTTAACCTACAAACCTATATTTCTTTGGAGTGTGGGCGGAACCTGGAACACCCGGGGAAAACCCACGCGGTCACGGGCAGAACGTACAAACTCCATACAGACAGCATCCATAGTCAAAATGGAACCCGGGTCTCTGGCACTGTAAAGCAGCTACTCTACCGCTGCACCACTGTGCTGACCCTAAGCTTTCGATATCCACCCATGCGCCAAGTTTGCTCTCTTACTTTATGTCAATTGTCTTCCACTGGAGTTGTTTACTCCTTCATTTTCACTCAAACATGTCCAGAATGTGTGAGTTTAGGACTGAGGCCTGAATATTGAGTGTTATGGGAGACAGCCATATATCCTGGCAGCCTGTCAGCTTCAGCCCCGTGCTAAAGGCTGGCATATTCACCCATTGCAACGTTGATCAGAAATTGTGGGGTGGCGTGGTGCAACAGCAGTGGAATTGCTGCCTTAGAGCGCCAGAGACTCTGGTTCGATCTTCACCGTGGGTGTTGTCTGTACAATGTTTATATGTTCTCCCCGTGACCTGCATGGGTTTTCTCCGGGTGCTCCCACACTCCAAACACATACAGGTTTCTAGGTTACTTGGCTTTGGTAAAAATTGTAAAATTGTGCATGTAAGATAGCGTTGGTGTGCGGGGATCGCTGGTTGGCCGGGACTTGGTGGGCCGAAGGGCCTGTTTCCGCTCTGTATCTCTAAACTAAACTAAACTACTGATCCCTGTTTCACTAGTTCAGATCTGGACTGCCGTGGAGCAAATGTTTTTTTAGAAAATAGGTGAATAAACAAACGGCAATTTCCGGCAATTATTCAAAATGTTAACCGTGTCTTTGGAACTCAGCACACGTTTCTGCCTTTTATTTGGACTCATTAATAATTTACAATATCATTTTAAAAATTCAGCTCGGAGGAACAAGTGGTTGCCTGCCACCCAATTAGAACGCATTGGTTTTACTGGGCCATCGGCTAACAAAGGTTTATTGATGGAGAGTGAGCTATTAATTAGGGGCTTACCTTGCGTTAACTCATGGGTCAGGTAGCACAAACACAACATTGCATTTGGTCATGGAGCCTTTGGGAAATAACAGCAGCTGAATGCTTCCCCTCAAAAGGCTTCAAGCGAGCATTATCTAACAGACTGTGAGCATTAGCATGAGAATGTATAAACAAACATGCTTTTGAGGGCATTAGCTTTCCTTTGCAAGGCAACGAGAGGGAGAAAATTGTTGGTTTTTGCTTTCCCCTTCCGTCCATCGAATTCAATGCCGTGATGGATTTGGAGCAGCGATGGGCTGGATAAGCGGTCAGAGACCCCCACTGGAGTCGAAGGGCGAGCACTAGGATAGACAGCCTGTCTGTATCTCTGTGACAGGGGTGTGGGGAAATGCAGCTCTCACTGAACAAGAGATCAATAGGAAAACTACTGGGTATTGAAGAGTAAACTGGGGCACATTGTCATCTTGTCTTGCTGTCTGTTCAACAGTTCCTACAAATCAAAGTGACGACTGATGTTTCTATTCTAATCGACCAGGGATGACTGCACTATCTTATTCAATATTATTTTTCCTCAGTTTGTCTAAAGGACTAGAATGATGGGGAAAACATGTTTTGCAAGTCATTTATTGGCAAAGGGAGAGTTAAAGGTAATATCTAAATGAATAATATATTGCGTTATTTTAACTTAAATATTAGGCTGTTTAAAATAAAGTGCAGTTGAGGAATGTTTTAAAATAATGAATAGAGCTAAATATGTTACACATTTCATTACCACTCTGTCAGCATCATGTCAAGGTTATCATGTTTCATTAAAACTATCTGCTGTTTCTTTCAAGTGCAATACAAATTAATCAGTGAGGTAGATCCAGACTAGAACTGACAGCTCAATTCCGGTCACTCATGAAGATCAGCTGCAGAGTTCTTTCCTACTAAGATTTGTACCTTCTGATCAGGCAGAGCCCACATTTTATCAATACCACCAAGTCAGAGAAAAAGGTCTGATCAATGAGGAGTCACAGAGTCATACAGCATGGAAACAAGCCTTTCGGTCCAACTTGATTACTGACCTAAGCCCAAGACAGATTTAAACATAGAAACATAGAAAATAGGGCAGGAGTAGGCCATTTGGCCCTTCAAGCCAGCACCGCCATTCAATATGATCATGGCAGATCATCCAAAATCAGTATCCCGTTCCTGCTTTCTCCCCATATCCCTCAATTTGGTTAGCCTTGAGAGCTATATCTAACTCTCTCTTGAAAACATCAAATGAATTGGTCTCCACTGCCTTCTGCGGCAGAGAATTCTACATTCGCAACTCTCTGGGTGAAAAGGTTTTTCCTCATCTCAGTCCTAAATGGCCTACCCCTTATTCTTAAACTGTGACCCCTGGTTCTGGACTCCCCCAACATCGGGAACATTTTTCCTGCATCTAGCCAGTCCAATGCTTAAAGAATCTTATATGTTTCTATAAGACCCCTTCTCATCCTTTTAAATTCCAGTGAATAATTCCACAGCCTTGTTCCGTACACACTCCCCTTGGTCATCCCAGCAAACCTCAAGTGGATATTCGATAGGATCTGGCGTTGGACGTCCAGGGAGACAGAGTCCGTTACGAACACTGCATTTTGTTAGTTGTAGCTGAGATTGTGTGGCCTGGAGTAACCTGCAGGTTCTCAGAAAGCATGAAATCGGATGCAACAGGGCAGAAGAAGGGAGGTAAATTGGGGAGGGATGAGCTGAAACAGGCCTTTTAGCCCAACTTGCCCATGCTGACCAAGATGCCCTATTTGCAGTGCCCCACCTGTCTGTGTTTGACTCATATCCATTTAAACCTATCATATCCATGTATCTGTCCAAATGCCTTTGAAATGTTGTTACAACACTTGCCTCAACTACCTCCTCTGGCAGCACGTTCCATTTACTCGCCGTCTACTCAATGAAAAAGTTGTCCAAAGTTCCAATTAAATTTTTTCCCTCTCACCTTAAACCTATGTCCCTGGTTCTTGATCCCTCTGGAATCAACAAGGAGTGTTGAAGAGGATGGCAGGAATGGCACCAAATATACATACATGAGAGAGATTAACCTTGCAAGGTTACAGCACAGGACTGCACACATGCTGAACAGTGGAGCACAGAGCCAAAGAATATGTATTCCTGCCACATGAGTGGTGGTGGGTAATTAAACCTCAACAATGGGAGGAGGAAGACTATGGCCAAATTCATTAACGTCAGAGTCCAGTGTAAGTGCAAGCCATCATTTAGTTTAGTTTAGAGATACAGCACAAAAACAGACCCTTCAGCCCACCGAGTGTGCACCGACCAGCAATCCCGAGCATTAACACTATCCTGCACACACTAGGGACAATTTACATTTATACCAAGCCAACATACCAAATGTACGCCTTTGGCGTGTGGGAGGAAACCAAAGATCTCGGAGAAACCCATGCAGGTCATGGGAGAACCAACAAACTCGGTACAGACATGCACCCGTAGTCAGGATTGACCCTGGGTCTCTGGCACTATAAGGCGGTAGCTCTATCGTGCCGTCTAAAACAAATCAATTTCGCAACTTTCTGCAGCCAGGTGCGGTGTGATATATGATCCACTTTAATAGTCGGGGTTGGTCAATAAATCCTGAACACACCAGCGTTACTCACCTCCCCTGATGGAACTGAAAATAAATGATATCAGTTGATGCTGCCATGGAACCACTAAGAGAGTTATAATTGATGTTGTTACTAGCAGGGTTACTATTCGAAGGGTCGAATGGCCTATTCTGCACCTATTGTCTATTGTCTATTATCTATTGAGTTCAAAAATGTTATCAAGATTTAAAAAGTACCAGAGGAATTTGCAATATGCTTGAATAACTGCAGCACCATTTAGGATATTTTATTCAAAAATATGAAAATATTTATATACTCATCTAAAAAACAAAACAAATAGTGCTGTAAATCATTTTGATGGATAAATATGTATTAATGAGTCTAATACTAAATTCTATCAAATTCTGTGGCATGATTATTAAAACATACATACATGATACATGATATTAAAACATGATAAAATTGAACTATAAACTAGGGGTCTCGCTATTTTAATACAGCTGAAGTTGCAGGATAATTACAAAAATAGATATACATTTTAGCACAACAAATTATAACCAAAAGATCATTTCAAATTATGTCAAAATACATACTCTTGCTGCCAAATAAATTAGCGATGAACTCAAATTTAACTGATTGGTCTTCTCATTCTAAACCTTATCAATACCCCGATTGACTAACTTGGCAGTTTAGGATCAAAAATGAAAATCTTTAGTTCGAATGAAGAAAATATGTAAGTAATTATTTAATATTAAAGTAATTGTGTTTCTTGCAAATTATGCATTATTACTGTAATAATTGAGTATATTTTTGGAATGAACGAGATTACATTTATGATTTTGCAATAATTTCACACAAGAGTGTTAGATTAGGATTAAGCAAATAATTTGAGGGCTAGGAAGGAGTCTGTGTTTAGTGGGGTTCCACAGGGGTTAGGTGTTAGGGCTCCGTCCATTCTCAATCTGGATCAATGATTTAGTCAAAGGGACTGAGTGTAATGCATTGAAGTCTGTACATGTTACAAATGTGGTGTGGTGTGGTGTGTGAGGAGAATGGAGAGAGGCTTCGAGGATATAGAGACAGCAAAAGTGAATGGGCGAAGATGGAGCAGATAGAATATAATGTGGTCCTTCTGCAGTTGTACAGGGCCCTAGTGAGACCACACCTGGAGTATTGTGTGCAGTTTTGGTCCCCTAATTTGAGGAAGGACATTCTTGCTATTGAGGGAGTGCAGTGTAGGTTTACAAGGTTAATTCCCGGGATGGTGGGACTGTCATATGCTGAGAGAATGGAGCAGCTGGGCTTGTACACTCCGGAGTTTAGAAGGATGAGAGGGGATATCATTTAAATATATAAGATTGTTAAGGGCTTGGACACGCTAGAGGCAGGAAACACGTTCCCGATGTTGAGGGAGTCCAAAACCAGTGGGCCACAGTTTAGGAATAAGGAGTAAGCCATTTAGAATGGAGACGAGGAAACACTTTTCCTCACAGAGAGTGGTGAGTGTGGTATTCTCTGCCTCTGAGGGGGGTTCTCTGGATGCTTTCAAGAGAGAGCTAGATAGGGCTCTTAAAAATAGCAGAGTCGGGGGATATGGGGAGAAGGCAGGAATTGGGTACTAATTCGTGATGATCAGCCATGATCACATTGAATGGTGGTGCTGGCTCGAAGGGCCAAATGGCCTACTCCTCCACCTATTGTCTATTGTCTATTGTCTATTGTCTATTGGAATATGTCAAGTGATTCGCTTAAAGAGAAAAAATAGAGTAACAGGTTTTTTGTGTTCAAGGTGAAAGATTGAGAAGTGATGGTGTTCAGATGGATGGAGGCCTTGAATATGTAAAAACATTTATCGAGGACACTGTAAACATGGATCAATGGTATATAAGTGTTTATTGAAAGAGGATTTGAATACAGGAAAAAAGATGTCTTACTACAACTATATTGGACCTTGGTGCGACTGGTCTTGGAAGATTGTGAACCAATTTGTTCTTTCCATCTAAGAAGGGATATACTAGTCAGTGCAATGAAGATTCAATCAACAGATTGACTCCTGCGATTAAGAAATTGTTCTATGAAGTTAAGTTATGCAGACAGGACTTCTACTATGTACAGCATAGAAGGAAGAAGGGTCTCGACCTGAAACGTCACCCATCCTTCTCCCCAGAGATAGCGGCTGGCCCACTAAGTTGCTCTACTATTTTATGTCTATCTTCAGGATAATTGGTCAACTGATTGAAGTACACAAAATCCCTATGAAGCCTGACAGAGGATGTCAGGGATGTTGTTTTTTTTAGCTGGGTATCTGGAATAAGGACTCACGATCTCAAATTAAAAGGGTCTGAAATGAGAAAAGCCAAAAGTTAGTGCCTGTTTGGAAGGCGTAGAGGCTTAGTTGTGGAGAGTATTCAGGAGAGAGCGATAGAAATTTGGATATTATGGGAGAGAGAGGATAAAGGATTTTACAGCAAAGTCACAGTCTTATTGAGCAATGAAGCAGGCAGAAAGGGTCAAAGGGTCCACCACTGTTTATGGTGAAATGCTCGGCAGACACTAAACTTATTCTTTAGTTGAAGTGTCGTTAACATTTATTTAGATATAAGCTAAAGACAAAGGAGGTATTTGCCACATAGGAATGTTTTTCCAAGAAGAACTGTGTTAGCAAAGTGCAGCTTCAGAAGCGTTAATGCTATTTAAAGTATAATTTCCCAACCTTGCCCTGCTGAAAGGAAACCACGTCCGCAATTTGGGATAGGAGGCAAAAATAAGCAAAAGTGCAGTGTAAAGGCAGTTTTACCCGATAATAAATATCAAATTCATGGAGTAATTCATATTGCATACTTATCCTTGCATGAGTCCTTGATAGTGATCGAGTTGCAGTGCTTTTAGGCCAAATCAACTCCTCATTTATCAATTTCTAATTTCTAACTTACAACCTCACTGCTTCTTGTCTCCACAATTTTCAAGAACAGTGTCTTCCCACACTGGCCTCCATTGTTGCAACCACTACCCTGGTGGCTGCATTATCAATCTGCAGGGATCCATAGTCCTAAATAGCCTCCTTTAAGCTTCCATAAACCTCGTTTTTAATCAGGCTTTTTGATATCAGTCCTGACATCTCCATCAGAAATTATGTCTTATAGAAACATAGAAACATAGAAAATAGGTGCAGGAGTAGGCCATTCGGCCCTTCGAGCCTGCACAGCCATTCAATATGATCATGGCTGATCATCCAACTCAGTATCCTGTACCTGCCTTCTCTCCATACCCCCTGATCCCATTAGCCACAAGGGCCACATCTAACTCCCTCTTAAATATAGCCAACGAACTGGCCTCAACTACCTTCTGTGGCAGAGAATTCCACAGATTCACCACTCTGATGATTTTCTCATCTCGGTCCTAAAAGACTTCCCCCTTATCCTTAAACTGTGACCCATTGTCCTGGACTTACCCAACATCGGGAACAATCTTCCTGCATCTAGCCTGTCCAACCACTTAAGAATTTTGTAAGTCTCTATGAGATCCCCCCTCAATCTTCTGAATTCCAGCGAGTACAAGCCGAGTCTATCCAGTCTTTCTTCATATGGAAGTCCTGCCATCCCAGGAATCAGTCTGGTGAACCTTCTCTGTACTCCCTCTATGGCAAGAATGTCTTTCTTATAATTTGGACAATTATGCAACGTGCAAACTCCACACAGACGGCCCTTGAAGTCAGCGTAAAGGGAAAAGGGATGGAAGCATTAGGCAGAACGTTAGGTTACTGGACATTAAATAATGAGGTGCACCAGGATGAACATGACAAATTGAGTGGAAGATTGGTGTAGGGTGGAGGAGATGTTGAGGGGACAAGATAGATGTGAATGGGTTTGAGAATATCACAAAAATAAATGAAGATAAGGGTTTCCAATATTCAGGGAGGACAATAGGTAAGTTGGAAGATGAATGATAAGTGTTTCGGACAGTTTTAATCTCTTTTGAAAATAGTGCCTTTTGATAAAGGACACACACCAAAATCCTGTACTTCCAGCGGCGGAAGTCTGCAGGAACTGGAGGACAGAGATGTGTGATGCGTCCGTCACCGTTCCCGTTGGAAACCAGCACCACTGCATCGCTAATGTTTTCAACGATGATGTTGATTGAAAATAAAAGAATATATTAAGGGAATGCAACAATGTTTCATTAGACTGCTCCTTGGATAGCAAATTTGCTGTAAAAAGAGGAGTTATTAAGGTTTGTATTCTCTAGAGTTTAGTAAGCTTATTGAAACTTACAGAATTCTTACAGGGCTTGATCTGATTGTGTGGATTTAGGATAGAAGAAATGAGAAATTTCTTTGCTCTATCAACGATAAATCTTTGGAGTTCTTTACTCCATAGGGCCGTGGAAATTTTCTTACTGAGTTTATTCAAAATAGAGATTGATAGACTTTTTGAAATTATGGGATAGAGATACAGAAAATGGTGCAGGAAAATGGAGATTACGTACAAGATCAGCCTTGATCTTGATGAATAGTGGAACAGGCTCAAAGGTCCAGATGGCCTATTCCTGCTCATCATTTATATGTAATTATGTTGTGAACCTTATTTATTCTGTTAAATGTTTCAATTTAGCAAGATATTAATGATTTGGGGCTGAATACAGGGGCTGTATTGCAGGGTAAGTCTCCCAAGGTTGTTCACATGCGTTATTTGATGAAAATCGGCCCAGTCTTAAATAAACAAGGTGGCGCAGTGGTAGAGTTGTTGCCTTACAGTGCCAGAGACCCGAATTCAACCCTGATTATAGGTGCTGTCTGTATGGAGTTTGTACGTACTCCCTGTGACTGCATGGATTTTCCAGGGTGCGCCAGTTTTCCCCCTCGCACAGGCGCTCCCTGACCCACTGATATCCTGCAGCATTTGTTTTGTGCTCATGAATCCAGCATCTTTGTTCGCTTGTGTGTCCATTTCTAAAATTTCTTGAACGAAAAGGTCCCCATCTCAGTTCTTGCTTCTTGATGTTGAATCACAGCTGAAACTGCACTTCTGTGAGTTCATTGATAGGAGCTTCTAGTCATCCTCCCAAGCGATTAAGAGACAGTTCTTCATGTGAATGTACGGATAACTAGTGCTAGCAGTGCAGACAGCTGCCAAATCATTGCCCATTCTATTCTTACCAAATATCCACAGGTATAATGATGTAATTGGATAGTAATTTGCGTAGATAGTTCCGCTACCCAGCAGTGGGGAAACTGAGGTCAATTTTAAAGAAATTCTTACTTAACATGACGGTAGGATGTCATTCATTTTATCAAATCCATATCAGCTCCCATTAGAGCGATCCCATTCTTCCTGTCCCTCTGTTCCTGTTCCATTATGGTTCTGCAGCTGATTCTCGCTCACTCATCAACTCCCTTTTTTGCCCCCGCCCCCCAGTCTTTTGCCAGTTATCTGTACTAAGTGCTTATGCAGCAGGCAATTAACCTAACAGCACATCTTTGGGATGTGGGAAAGAAACC
This sequence comes from Raja brachyura, assembly GCA_963514005.1. The sequence continues at coordinate 17,712,209 of OY740792.1, read as the reverse complement.
ATAGCATCTGCCAGATGGCAAGGGCAGCCACCAGGGGAACATTCAAACTCCACGCAAATGACACCCAAGATCAGATTTGAAGAGCTATGGGGCAGTCGAACTATGTGCTTTACCATTGTACTACCATGGATGCTAGGCAGGAGATGAAATTGAAACCTTATCTGTTTAGGTCCATGCTACGTCAGGCATTTATTTGGTATTATTCAGATTTTATATGAACAGTGATTCAATCAACAGTTGAGTAAATGTTGTGTGATTTTTTTTTCTAATCTGCAATATAATTTGTTTCTGTCAACTTTTGTTGGGCATTGCAACCCGATAAAGAAAAGTCCAATGTTCCAATGTTCCAGAAAATATGTCACAATTTTCCATATTTCTTCGCACATTTTAATGCATCCTAATGAAACATAAGCAGCTGGTGTCATGTATTTGCATCCCGACCAACTGTCAAGATATGAACAGGGCTGTCTTTCAACAGTACATCTGTCACACGTACCGCATCCACACTTTCATTCACACCAGACCTGAAATAGCTTTGATGAAAGTGAAAAGGTACTAATGTGACGTTGCATGTGTAAAAATTGGCAGGGACAAGCATGCATATAAAATCGACTGCTGTGGTACCAATGGTGAAGGTATTCTGTGTATGTCTTAGAACACCAGCATCAGTCCGTGGAACAGCGGCAGATCTAGACAAGGCAAGTCATGAACCGAACTGTAGATCCAACCTCCATTTGCTTGCATTACTGCTTTCCATTTAGTTTAAATTAGTTTAGAGATACAGCGTGGAAAAAGGCCCTTCAACCCACCGAGTCCATGGCGGCCAGCGATCCCAGCATACTAACACTACCCTACACGCACGAGGGACAATTTACATTTATAACAAGCCAATTAGCCTATAACCCTGTACATCTTTGGAGTGTGGGAGGAAACCAGAGCACCCACGCAGGTGACGGGGAGAACAACTCCATACAGACAACATTCATAGTCGGGATCGAACCCGGGTCTCTGGCACTGTAAGGTATTTGTTCAACCAACAAATTGATTTTAAAGTGTTTGCAAATTTATGTTGTCAGTTTGATTCAATGAATAATGCACTCACATCTTAGTCTGTGGGCTATCAATCTCAACCATAGCATATGAGGGTGTTCGTTGTGAGTGGGTGTTACATTGCTGCTTCGCAGAAGGTCTCATGTCTGTGATCAATGTTGATCAAAATAGCACTCAACATATTGAACTAGTTTGAGATGTTCCTGCAAAGTATGATGTCTCACAATATAAATGCAATGATATCTTTTTGAAAATTCAGTGAATATTGAAGAATATGTTGTAGAATACTTTTAAGTCATAATGAACAAAACATGCTCAAATGAAGAAAGTTATGTAAAATAGAGAACGTGAGTTTATTAAATGTTCTGATATCTTTATTTAGTTTAGTTTAGAGATACAGCGTGGAAACAGGCCCTTTGGCCCGCCGAGTCCGCGCCGACCAGTGATCCCGGCACATTAACACTATCCTACGCACACTAGGAATAATTTACACTTTAATCAAGCCATTTAACCCACAAACCTGTACATCATTGGAGTGTGGGAGGAAACCAAAGATCTCGGAAAAAACCCACGCAGTCAGGGGAGAACGTACAAACTCCGTACAGACAGCACCCATGGACGGGATTGAACATGAATTTCTGCGCTGCGAGCACTGTAAGGCAGCAACTCTAGCGCTGCGCCACCATGCCGCCCCGAATGTTCCTGAATAAATCATATGAGATGTGTCAAAATAATTATCCTTTTGGTGCACAGCTGCACAAGATTGTGGTTGACTGGATATTTGAGCTAAAAAAATCCCAAATGAAAACAAGTTGATTTCAATTGTAACATGTCTTTGAAAAATATCTCTAAACCTTTGATTACAATTAGTCTTGAAATGTGATGGTTGTCGTTATATAAGTAAGAAGAGTAATCAGTTTGGACCTTGTATGTAAGTTTATTATCGTGGGACAGTGAAAAGCTTTTTGTTGCATGCTATCTAGTCAGCAAAAAGACTATCTGTGATACAATCAAGCCATCCATAGTGTACAGACACAAGATAAAGGGTATTTTATTTTACGCAAGATAAAGTCCGATAAAGTCCAGTTAAAGATAGTTTCAAAGGTCTTGATGGTGTGAATGGGTGGTATGCATCACCTGTCATTTTCTTTGGGTTTCCCTGGGACAGTCCAGTGGCACAGCGGTAGAGTTGCTGCCTTACAGCGCCTGAAATCCGGGTTTGATCCTGACTACGGGTGCTGTCAATACGGAGTTTATACATTCTTCCTGTGACCAGGTAGTTTTTCTCCAGGTGCTCCAGTTTCCTCCCATGCTCTCAAGACGTACAGATTTGTAAGTTAAGTGGCTTCTGTAAATCTGTAAATTGTAAATTGTCCCTCGTGTGTAGGATAGCGCAAGTGTACGGGGTGATCACTGGTTGCTGTATCCCCAAAGTCTAAAAGTCTGGTATAACATAATGTACTAGCAAATGGGATGATGTTATCGGTTTCCTTCTCAGCTGCACCTTCTCCACTTTCACAGGTCAGGGATTCCTGCTAGTCATTAAGGACCTATATTTTTCAAGGAGGAGTTGCGAATATTATTGGCGTTTTTTTTCTATTTTCCTCTGAATCTCTTGTCAAGACAGAGTTGGGAAGAGTGTGTCTGTTTTGGGAGTCTAGTATCAGAGAAGCAAATGATGGCCCATGTACTAGCTAAGTAATTTGAGCTTCAATGCAAGGGAATTGGCCTCATGAGAATGTATGGTTGGTTATTGTTGGTCATTGTTTTTAACTGTAGAGCAATCAATGTCTTGTACAAGCTGTGGTGTCCACTTTTTCTCTATTGTTTAGAACATTGACTATGCACTTACAGTGAGTAATGGACAATAATGCTAACATCTATTCCTTATCAATTCATTTCTTTTCAATTCTATTCCATACAAGGTGTAAAACCAGATGTAACTTTTCTTCCTCCTTCCCATATGTATGAAATGATATATGTAACTAAATGCCAGAGTTCTGCACATTTGGCTAGCACATATATTTCAACATACAGAGAATAATTAATTTTGTTTAGTTTAGAGATACAGCATGGAAACACTCCCTTCCACCCACCAAATTTGCGCCGACCAGCGATCACCCCGGATAATAGCACCGTCCTATGGTCAATTTAGAATTTTTACCGAACCAATAAACCTACAAACCTGTATGTCTTTGTAGTGTGAGAGGAAAACGGAGCACCTGCAGAAAACCCTCGTGGTCACAGGGAGAATGTACAAACTCTGTACCGTTCAGACAGCACCCGGGTCTCTGGCTCAGTAAGGCAGCACATCTACTGCTGCACCACCTTGCCGCAATAATTCTTGTCCACGGTCTGAACGCTCTCAAAACTATTCTCATTATTAACATTAAAACGGGCAGAGATGAAATGTATCAGTTCTCCATCTGAGTTTTCCTAATCCATCCCTGAAAGTTAAGTAAACCCAGTGGGGAAATCTCAGCTAAGGTTTCATTTGAAGGATTGGCAATGGAGCACTCCATTAACACTGTGCTTGAGCATTGAGCAGCTTAGGTAACCGATCAGGGAGTTGATCCACAATTCTGCTAAAACGGAGAGCTCTTAAAATGTAAAATTTTTAAGGAAATTAGCATGGTGTCAGCATAAAAGATCAGGATTAAAAAAACAGAAGGTAATTCCCAAATTATTAACCGTCAACAGGCAGAGAGACAACAAAACAAACTGGCATTAAATAAATCTCAAATTAGCTCACCTTGCAAAGGATGCTGATAAATTATGACCCAAAGCTTTCCTGCTGGAATTTCTAGCCTTGAGTTAATTAACTCCCTCAGCTCTTAGCTCATGGTTTAATTAGATTTCTTTCCCCAATCTATAGTATGAACCTGTAAACTACCACATGCAAATTTTATTTTTAAAGCCAGCTTGAACACCATAATTAAACATGAATAGAGTCACGAAATCATGGAAACATACGGCACGGAAGGGTCACATTCAGCCCGTTCAGTTTATGCCAGCTTGTTTGAAGGACAATCCAAGAATCCTCCATCCCCAGCACTTCCCGCGTATCTCACCGGTAGTAATTTTGTAAACAATACCTTTCCCTCTTATTCTATGCATTGGATAGGAAAGGTTCAGAGTGGTATGGACCTAGTGCGGGAAGGTGGGATGGGGCACTCTGGTTGGCATGGACAGGCTGAGCAGAAGAGTCTGTTTCCATGCTGCATGATTCTATCATTTCCTGGAAATTCTGTGGTAAAAATCTTTTTTTTTAATCAAAGCCTAGGTGTTGTGTAAATTTCATTGCAGTGCAGCAGGGGCTCTTCATGGAATCGCTGCTAAATGGTCCCAGATAGGGAAGGGAATAACTGTAATTGACAAAGTAAAGTGAGAACATTGCCCAGGTAAACTCCCACAACAATATTCCACATGCACGATAACGCCAATGACCATCTCTACTTACTTCCTCCTTATTTCTGTCCCGAGTCAACTTGTGTTGGATCTCCAGGAAGCCATGTTTGTTTTTATGCTGCTGCGAAGTTAAGAGCGGCTAAGTTTACTTTAACTTCAGCTTCTGGCTCCTGCATCTGTGTCTAGCCTAAAGTTGTAATGTGTGCTGGAGCCAAATCATTCTCGCTGGAGCCTAAAACATTGCGTAATATTAGTGAGTCAGTGCCTCGAGAGGATACTTTTGATGCTTCCTTCCAATTCTGAATTAGGATTACTGATGGATTGTTATTTCTTATATGTGGACAGGACGGGACAATTTTCTACATTGGTTTACAGTCCCCAAATGAATAAGAGGTTATGGCTGAACCAATGTAAGGTTTTGTTCTCAAGGTTTTTACCTGAGTGTAGAAAGTTAATAAAGTCATAGAAACAGTGAATACTTAATATGTGGAATATGTTATTGCTGCACTGCATTTTTCTGTTTATTTTGTTCCTGTTGTAATTAGATTGCATCTCAGTTGAAAGCTCCAATCTGTTTATTACTGCTTGAAGAGATTTGGGGCAATAAAGGCTGTTTGATTGACTGTCAAGAATCTACAATTAGGATATTTGGGGGAATATGTCTCAGCAGTCAATGGTGCCAGCATGGCAGTAAGGTGCTTGGAGGTGGGTGGACATACGAGGAACGTGTTAGGCCTAGAAATGGCAACTGCAGTTTACGACTGCTCGAGAACTTAAGAAATGGAACTGTATTAAAGTTGATGAAGAAACAGCAGGCAGGTTCAGTACTCTTGTGCACTTCAACATGCTAATTTTGCAGCATTTGTTTTGCCTGCCTTGCCTCAGTGTGACAGGCTACATTCCTAAGAATGCTCCCCCATTGTCAACTGTAACTTAGTCATCGGAGTCAGAGGATTATGTGTTCAAGTTCCACTCCAGAGGTTTAAGCACAAGATACTCAGGAGCTTCATCCGAGTACTGCACAGGGCAAGTGCCATTTTTGATGAGACAGTAAATTGAGGCATCTGCTGGATGTAAAGGATCCCATTACATTATATTTAAAAACAGTATGGAGAATTCTCCATACTTTGATCCAAATGGGTCCCTCAATCAACATCACTAAAGGAAATTACTTTATCATTATCTCATCGTTGTTTGTTAAACCTTTTAGTTTTAGAGATACAGCGTGGAAACAGGCCCTTCAGCCCACCGAGTCCATGCCAACCAGAGATTCCCACACACTAAAAATATCTTACACACATTAATGACAATTTCACATTTATACCAAACCAATTAACTTACAAACCTGTATGGCTTTGGAGTGTGGAAGGAAACCGAAGATCTCGGAGACAACCCACGCGGTCACGTGGAGAACATACAAAATCCTTACAGACAGCACTCGTAGTTGGGATCGAACCCGGGTCTCCGGCGCTGCAAGTGCTGTAAGTCAGCAACTGTATCGCTGCGCCACCATGCTGCCACTTAGTTATGCACCAGTTAGCAATCACGTTTCCTGCATTATAGAAAGGGACAAAAATTCCAAAAAAAAATGTAACCATCTATAAAGTGCCATTAGATCGCGAAAGTCATCTTTGTTTCCACTTTATTGTATCAAAGGAGGGGAATAAATTCAGGAGAACAGAAAGAAAAATCTTCGTGCAATATAATTTTTGGAAGTACATCTGCAGAAGTTTATATGACTTTCACTCCAGAAATGTGATTTAGCCTTTCTTTTAACTTGATGCGAACTTTGCGTGAACATTGTGCATCCCAAAGTTCAGTTTAAGTCAGCACTGTGGTTAGGCGTTGTGAACTGACAGGACGTTAGAGCCATCACATCTGTCCCCCTTACTGCACACTGTCAGGGAGCCAGGGTCAGGCTGCAGGGGGTTAGGAATCCACAGCTGCAGCTCCTTAGGGTTGGCTCGGGTTAAATATAGGAGCGCTGGAAGCCGGATCAATGTGTCCATCTGCTTTTCAAGTTTGCTAAAACGAGAAAAAAAACTCCTTCACATTACGTGCCAGTTGACAGTGAAATGCGTTAATAGAGATATCTCTGGAGTCATCCTTCACTCAAATACTTCAGCTATGCAAATGCATCATTTGAGCTATCCAGGCATTAGTGTATCTTGTATCTGTAACAGGGGTGGTAGTCCGCTCTGTTAGATGTTCAAATGAGGGCCATATTGATTCACTTGTCAATTTTGGGCAAAGGATGTACAGTATACAGAAGTTATTCAAGTAAGTAGTGACATAAGTGCCTCACTTCAAACTATGAAAAGTTAATAGACTTGAGAGATATTGCACAGAAACAGATCCTTTGGCCCGTTACACTACACACTAAGGGTCATTTACTATTTTTACTGAAGCCAATTAACCTACAAACCTGTGTAGGATGGAACTGCAGATGGTGGTTTACATTGAAGATAGACACAAAATACTAGAGTAACTCAGCGGGACAGGCAGCATCTCTGGATAGAAGGAATGGGTGATGTTCCGGGTCGAGACCCTTCTTCAGACTGAGAGTCACGGGAGAGGGAGACGCAGGGATAAAGAATGGCAGGTGTGAAAATTATACATCAAAGGGGACGAAGTTCAAGGAAAATGTAGATTAGATCGTTGTTCCCTCGGCGAAGGTGACAACGAAGCATACAAAGATAAAAATGTAATCAAGGGGACAGACAAATAACTAGGATGGGGGAGGGATGGAGAGAGAGGGGCCTACAAACCTGTACGCCTTTGGAGTGTGGGAGGAAGCCGAAGCACCTGGAGAGAATCCACGCGGTCACAGAGAGAATGTATAAACTCCATACTGACAGCGCCCAAAGTCAGGATTTCACCTGGGTCTCTGGCACTGCCAGGCAGCAGCTCTGCCGCTGCACCACTGTCCTTGACTACATTCAGTTCCAGGTTGGCTAAACCCATCTGGACGGGTAGGATGTAGCAAATGATTCCAGTCCTTGGAGAAGGTTGTGGAGAAGGCAAGGCATCAGTGGTCATCACGTCCACAACAAGCAGCTCTCAAACATGGTGCTTGTAGTTAGCCTTAATCTTGATGCCTTCCATGGTCGAGCCACGCAAGATACCAAACACCAGTCTTCAGCATGGCATGTCAGAAGTTTCACCATTGTCATGCAAACGCTTTTGGGCAGTAGCTCAGGAATGAAGGATTTCCTTGAATCCGACTGAATTCCTGAGTGATTCAACAACAGACAGCTGAATCTGAGCAATCTGATCCATCTAATGGTAACACTGGTGTTAAGCTAACGTGACAGATGCACAAAATTGTTTCCAGTCTGTTCTCCATGGCAGAGACAGCAGGTTTTTTTTTTCTCTCTTCTGCTGCCTCACTTTTTTGGAAGCTTTAGTGATTTATGTGATATTCGCATGCAGCTGATGTGATTTGTGAGAAGTTCTGCGTTCACAGCAAACTTTGTGCAAGTGCTCGGACATACTTGGAGCTGGTTCGACGAGGTGGTGGAATTCCGAGCTCAGGCAAGGCAGGTGGCCTCAGCGTGAGCGTGGCCTCAGTTTTTAAGGGATATTTTCAAGGCAGAGATATATAGAATCTTGATTAGTACAGGTGTGAGGGGTTATGGGGAGAAGGCAGGAGAATGGGGTTGAGAGGGAGAGATCGATCGGCCACGATTGAATGGTGGAGTAGACCTGATGGGCCGAGAGGCCTAATTCTGCTCCTATCACATGAAGTTGGTGGAGTGAGGAGAAATTGATCATTTGATGTGGCGAAAGGTGGGGGGCGGGAGGGGGGGGGGTGTGGACGGGGTGAGGGGGGGGGGGTTGTAGAGAGCCCATGGGCTTGGAGTTGTCACAGATGAACTTCACTGACATCCTACATCCTGCTCATACCTTAGGTTGATTCTCTGTTCAGGTGAGAAGGTGGCATTTCTAGCTTTAAGAATGTTTTTCCACATTAATTGTCAGCTATCACAAGTATCTATGACTGACCTCCTCAGCAAGGACCAAACATCATTTGTTATCATAGATAGATACAAGATGCTGGAGTAATTCAGCGGGTCAGGCAGATCTCTAGAGAAAAGGGATGGGTGACATTTCTAGTCGGAATCCTTCTTCAGACCGAAAGTAGAGGGGCGTAGAAATCAGTGGTGGGAGGGGGGGGTGTAGGGGAGTAGAAAGCAGAACCCCCCCCTACTTTCAATTTGAAGAAGGGTTCCAACCCAAAACGTCACCCATCCTTCCTTTTTCTCCGGAGATGCTGCCTAACCCGCTGAGTTACTCCAGCACTTTGTGTCTATATTCAGTATAAACCAGAATTTGCAGTTCCTTCTTACACATGGTTTGTTACCGGTCTTTATTAAGACTGTTGTACTTATCCTGCAGTTCGAGCAGATCCAAATTTATATTTGGATTAGTATATACACCAGGGTGCAGTGAAATTCCTTGTTCGTATTAAGCTCACAGAGTAAACAGTAACGATAGATACCACAATAACTACAACAATGAGTGCAATACAATATATACATATGAACGAGGGACGTATGTATATTTATACGAGGGAATTAAATGTGACATTTCCAAGTTTGCAGATGACACAAAGCTGGGTGGCAGTGTGAGCTGTGATAAGGATGCTGTGAGGCTGCAGAGTGACTTAGATAGGTTGGGTGAGTGGGCAGATGCAGTATAATGTGGATAAATGTGAGGTTATCCACTTTGGTGGTAAGAACTGGAAGGCAGATTATCATCTGAATGGTGTCAGATTAGGAAAATGGGTGATGCAACGAGACCTGGGTGTGCTTGTACATCAGTCACTGAAAGTAAGCATGCAGGTACAGCAGGTAGTGACGAAAGCTAATGGCAGGTTGGCCTTCATTGCGAGAGGATTTGAGTTTGGAGGTCTTACTGCAGTTGTACAGGGCCGTGGTGAGACCGCACCTGGAGTATTATGTGCAATTTGGTCTCCTAATTTGAGGAAGGACATCCTTGCTATTGAGGGAGTGCAGCGTAGGTTCACCAAGTTAATTCCCCGGATGGCAGGACTGACATATGATGAAAGAATGGGTCAACTGGGCTTGTATTCACTAGTATTTCAAAGGATGAGAGGGGATCTTATAGAAACATATAAAATGCTTCTTCTTTTGTGTGGCGTGCACAGCCTAAAGTTGTTGGACAACTTGTTCCATTTGATCTTCCATTTGTGCACGTCGAGTTGATTGCATTAGTTGAAACAGGGCAGACCACGTGAAGGTTGCAATCTTCTACCCCATAAAATTCTTGAAAGGATTGGACAGACTAGATGCAGGAAAAATGTTCTCGATGTTGGGGGAGTCCAGAACCAGGGATCACAGTTTAAGAATAAGTGGTAGGCCATTAAGGACTGAGATGAGGAAAAACATCTTCACCCAGAGAGCTGTGAATCTGTGGAATTCTCTGCCACAGAAGGCAGTGGAGGCCAATTCACTGGATATTTTCAAGAGAGAGTTAGATTTAGCTCTTAGGGCTAAATGAATCAAGGGATATGCGGAAAAAACAGGAACGGGGTACTGATTTTAGATGATCAGCCATGATCATATTGAATGGTGGTGCTGGCACGAAGGGCCGAATAGCCTACTCCTGCACCTATTTTTCTATGTTTCTACGCAAAGCAGCAGAATGATGCAAAAGTATTGATTTGAAACAGTATTATAATAAAGTAATAGCTAAATGATGTAGGGTTAAGATTGAGAGTACGTGACAGTGCCTCTGGGAAGGGGGGTATGAAAGAGGTGATTGCTTCAGGAATTAGTTTTAGTTTAGTTTAGTTTAGAGATACAGCGCAGAAATAGGCTCTTCGGCCCAACGAGTTGGCGCCGACCAGCGATCCCGGCACATTAATGCTATCCTATAGACTAGGGACAATTTACAATTACAACAACCCAATTAAACATGTACATCTTTGGTGTGTGGTAAGAAACCCACGCATGTCACGGGGAGAATGTACAAACTCCATACAGACAACACCCGTAGTCAGGATCGAACTGGGGTCTCTGGTGTTGTAATGCGGCAGCTCTACTGCTGCGCCACCGTGAGCAGTCTGGAGGAAGCTGTTCGGAAGTCTGAGTGTCCTGGTTTTTGAGTCCTTGTATCTTTCTCCAGAAGATAGAAGATAGAAAAGGGAATGGCCAGGGTGGCAGGCATACATGATGATATTTCCGGCCTTTCCGATGCAACACACTGTGAAGATAGACCAGATGGGAGGAAGTGATGAGTTTGTGTTCACCACCCTCTGCAGGCTAAGGTGGTCTAGAACTGGGCAATTGCCATACCAGGTTGAAATACATCTCATCTGAATACCTTCTAGAGGGTACCTGTACACGTGCAAGAGAATCCTTGTGGACATGTCAAATCTTCTCGGACATTTAAGAAAGTCAATACACAAGGGCTTTCTTGATCACTGCATCGGTGTGAAGGGATCACGTTACGTTACTGGTGATATAGATTCCCAGAAAGTTTAAGATATCGGACATCTCTATGGCAGCTCTATTGATGAGGGCATGGTTGTGTGTGCATTTGCCCAATGCCGCCCTCCGTCCTTGGGTAAACAACCAACTCTTTCATCTTGCTGATGGAGTTTAGTTTAGTTTAGTTTAATTTAGTTTAGTTTAGTTTAGTGATACGGTGCAGAAACAGGCTCTTCGGCCCACTGAGTCTGCGCTGACCAGCGATCCCCGCACACTAACACTATCCTACACACACTAACACTACACACGCTAGGGACAGTTTACAATTTTACCGAAGCCAATTAAGCTCCAAACCTCTACAGTGTGGGAGGAAACCGGAGCACCCGGAGAAAACCCACTCCAACGTACAATCTCCATACGGACAGCACCCGTAGCCAGGATTGAACCCGGGTCTCTCTCGCTGTAATGCAGCAACTCTACCGCTGCCCATCATCCACCCAGAGTACATTCCACTTTCAGTGCTCTTCCCAGTCCTGTTCAATATGGAGGAACACAGATTCATCAAATGGGTGGTAGTCCCACCGTTGGTGGATCTGACACCATGATACAAGGTTCCCTATCACTTTCTTTTACCCTGATTTATCAAAGTTATTGATCCAGCCGTTGACAGTTGTATCATCGGCAATCGTAAAGATTGAGTTGATGCTTTATTTGGCCATACAGTGGTGGGTGTACAGGGGGTTGAGCAAGGGACTCTGAACACAACCTTGAGAAACACCAGTATTGAGGGTCAGGATGGGGGAAATGTTAGGACGAATTCTCAGTGACTGAGGTCAGTTGGTCAGAAGCCAGTGGCAGAAGGAGATCCCATGGACCAGGTGTATTAGATTATTTGCTATTATGGTGCTGTCGTCAATGAGTAGTTTAGATGTTCTTATTGTCAAGGTTAACCAAGGATGAATGAAATGCGAGAATGAAGGCATCTTCTGTGGACCTATCTTTTCCGTATGCAAGTGGCAGGGGACATAGATTGTCCAGAAGACCGATGCTGGTGCATGCCATTACCAATCTTTCAAATCACTTTATTGTGGTTGATTGTAGAGCTACAAGGCAGTAGTTATTGAGACAAGTCGCTTTACTTTTCTTGGCCATGAGCAGCTCGGCCTCATTTTAAATTAATGGATTGTAAATTTCCCAATGCAGGCAACAAGCCTCAGAATGCGATTTGCCACTGATTTGGATATTTGTTTTGCAAAGTGTTTGTTTTCATAAAACTACTTGCTGGTTGAGTAAGTATTTGATCATGGCAGCAGAGTTTTGTTTATCTCCGAATGACTTTGATATTCTACCGTTCACTTCCCACCCCTTTTACTTCAATTTCCCACCATTATATTTGACAGACAGATGGACAAATGCCACATAAAAAAAGTAGGGAGGTATAAAAGGGTGTTGAATAAAGAATTATAGGGAGTGGATGGGTGTGCATCACGTGCAAGCGGATGAGATTAGTTTATCTTGGCATCATGTTTGGCACGGACATTGTGGGCCGAAATGTTAGTAAAGGGGCTGTCCCACTTGGGCAACCTAATTGGCGAGTTTAGAAGGGTTTAGGAGAGTTTGAAAAAAATGTCATGTTGAAGACCTCCTTCGACTATGTAGAAAACCTCCTTCGACTATGTTGAAGACTAGCTTCGATTAGCTACGACTAGCTTCGACTAACTTCGGGAAAATCGGACACCGAATAGTGGAGAGTGAAGATGACCTCATTCGTTCTCCTTCGACCTCCCTTCGACTATGTTGAAGACTATCTATTACTACCTTTGACTACCTTCGACTACCCTCGATTACCTACGACCAACATACCGACCTACTGCGACCTACTTCGACCTACTACGACTAAACCTACGAGTAAAAAAAGTATAGATTTTTTCCACGGCGACCTTTTTTTACTCGCAGGCATTTTTCAACATGTTGAAAAATACGCCGCAACCTAGCTGAGGCCTCGAGTACACAAGGACTACTCTCAAGCATGAAGGAGAGTTACAAAGACCTCCTACGACCTCATGATGACCATGCTGCGAGTATGAGTCAAGGGCAAACTCGCCAGAACTCGCTGATTAGGTCGCCCAAGTGGGACAGCCCCTTAAGGGTGTCGGGGGTTGTGGGGAGAAGGCAGAAGAAAGGGGTTGAGAGGGAAAGATGGATCAGCCATGATTGAATGGCGGGGTAGGCTTGATGGGCCGAATGGACTAATTATGCTCCTAGAACCCATGAATTTATGAAGGGCTTTTCCTGTGCAGTACTCTTCAATGTTCTAACAGATGAAGGGGCAGGTGCGGGGAGCTAAATACGAAAGCTTCTTTAAAGGATTGGACAGGGCTTGATAGGCCAAATGGCCTCCACTGGCTTTGATCAACAACATCCTTTCTTCTCTTTTCCAGTGTAAGGGCCTCATCTCTCCTCAACATTACTTTGAGAGGGATGTTAGTCCAGACTTTCATCTCAGTGTTTCACATCACAGCATGCCAGTCCACCAGCTCTTTGTACCCTGGAGCCAGTGATAATTAAAGTTTATTCAAAAGAACAACGGCAGACTAAATAGTGAGGTGAAGTTATTTTTATTCTCGGTTTTCTGGGACATCTCCCACAGCTTCCTCGACAAAAGCAACTCTTGGCAAATTGTTTTCCCTTTTGCTTCTCCTGCAGAGAATGATTTCAGATGGAGCAGCACTGTGTAAGGATAGCATTTTGAAACGAGGAGATCTTAAAATGAGAGGAATTAAAACTATGAATGCATGTCTGCAAGTTTTGAAAAACAAATTCTTGTAGAATACAACATATGCACATTCAGAGATCAGGAAGCTCTAACCTTTCTCTACCTTGGCTCATTAATTTAGTTTAGAGATACAGCGCAGAAACAGACCCTTCGACCCACCGAGTCCACACCGACCAGCGATCCCCGCACATTAACACTATCCAACACGCACTAAGGACAATTTAGACTTATACCAAGCCAATTAACTGTAAACCTGTACGTCTTTGGAGTGGGGGAGAAAACACATGCGGTCATGGGGAGAACGTACAAACTCGGTAAAGACAGCACCCGTAGTCGGGATCGAAATCGGGTCTCTGGCGCTGCAAGCGCTGTAAGGCAGCAACTCTACCGCTGTGCCGCCCTTTAATTTAGTTGTTTAATGTGCTTTAGTTTAGAGATACAGCCATGGTTTAGGGATAGCGATATAGTTTAGACAGAACCTTACCAAACAAGTACCTCAACTGTCCACACAATTATAAATCATTGACACTAATAAGTCACTGTCCATAATTGTAAACCTTCTGCAAATAATACAATGGCACCACATCAGCGATGGCATTTGTAAGTAAAGATACGTTTTTTTATTCACGTTCCAATTAGGGCAAAGAACTAAAATATTCATGGCCATCTTTGGTGGGACGGGTTTGTAATGGAGACGTTGAAGCCAGCTACTTCTGGAGCTGAGCCCTTCCTGAAAATTCCCCAACTGAGCAACTCTGGCCTGTTCTGTAAATAATTTATTCAGAATCAATTGTTTTGGAGTCACTTCATTTACTAATCAATAACTACATGGTAATTTGCTTTTCCTGCTTTTGTTACAGCAGTAACTATTGTCTATCAGGGGATGCTCAGCAAAAAGTATTGTTTGTACTGAAGGTAAAAAGGATACACTGCCGGAAAGACGATGCAGTGCATCAAATCCATTTGTCCAGCCTACAGCTTTAGTTCCCTGATGTGATAGTTACAAGGGGGGAATATGATACAACTGGTGTTCTGAATTTTTGAAGAGAATTAGGCACAGGCTTACAGTTCAATAATTTGTTACAGGACATAGATTCAAATGCAGTTGACCAGAAGGATTAATCTAGATTTCGAACAGAAAATGCTGGTGAGAAGTAGAGTTAATTTTTCAGATTAATAAATTAGTAACCATTCACTCTCTTTCTCCACATAACACCTGAATATGTCCAGCATTTTCCATTGCATTTCAGATTTCCAGCTGTTTTTTTGATTTATAATAATTATTGAACTGGGCATGTCATAGAGTCACAGAGTCTTACAGTGTGCCCACACTGGCCAACGTGTCCCATTTACACTAGTTCCACCTGCCTCCTTTTGGCCCATATCCCTCTAAACCTGTCCTATCCATGTACCTGTCTAAATGTTTCTGAAACGCTGCGAAAGAACCTGCCTCAACTACCTCATTCCATACACCCAGCACACTTTGTGTGAAAAAATTGCCCCTATTAAATCTTTCCCCCCCACACATTAAACCTATGTCCTCTGTTTCTCGATTTCCCTCCTCTGGACATGAAACTCTGGGCATTTCTATCTTCCATGTTGGTGAACATATTTGGGGCAGAGATGAGCGTATTTTGCTCTAAATTTTATTGTGTTGTATCTCAAGTGTATGAACTTCTGTATGAACAGAAATTCCCTCCAATTAAACAGTGCAAAGACCAATGCTCATGGCCTGGTGTTCCTGTGCATACTCTATTGCCTGACTCCCTGTTCCACAAAATCACCTTAGTCTTACCCAGAAGTTTGATCTTGCTGGCCTAGTGTTAACCAGTGAGACCTGAATGACTATAGGCTTTTCAACTAAAGCTCATCATTGGATCAGAAACAAACTCCACCAACATAACACCTCTGGGAAACTTTGACAGATCAAAGCCTCTCCCCATCAAGTCTGCCACTTAACTCTTTCATTGTTTTCAAAATAACCTCAATGTTTCTGAATGCCTCTGACAATTTGAAAAATAAGAAAATGATTAAAATTCAAAAAATACAGCAAGGAGAAACCACTTGTGGACAGCACAGTGGTGCAGCTGGTAAAACCTCTGCCTCACAGCACCAGAGACCTGGGTTCAATCCTGACCTTGAGTGCTGTCTGTGTGGAGTTTGCACGTTCACCCTGTGACCGCATGGGTTTCCTCCATGCATCAGTTTCCTCTCAAATCCCAAAGGCGTGCAAATTTGTAGCCTAATTGGCCTCTATAAAATTGCCCCTAGTAGGTAGGGAGAGAATGGGAAAGTGGGATAACATTGAACTGGTGTGAACGGGTGATCGATGGGCCGCATAGACTCAATGGGTCGAAGGGCCTCTTTCCATGCTTTATCTCTAAAACTAATGAATAAACTATTAAAATTATTTTTTAAATCATCTGGGACACTGCAAGGTAGATTTAATTAACTATAAAACTTGAGATGGTTTGTGAATCCTTTAAACGATCTGTTCCTGCACACATCCGCCCGTGTACATTCAGCAAGGTCCCCTTCCAGTGCTGCATTCAAGAGGGGGTCCAGTGGAGCAGTGCAGCTTGAGAACTTGGCCAGTTGCTTTGGACGCTACATTCATACTTGAGTCTCAAAATCTACCAGCACTTAAGTGCAGAAATGCCTAACAGTTCTGTGTGAAACTGCCAGCAAGCTTTGGTTTCACAATAAACTTTGGTCCCCAGTACTAATTATCTCCTCTGCTCCTTCCCAGGTTTTCAGCTAATCCAGGCTCTTTGCAAACTTGACAACCTACTTGACCCCAAGCCCATACTCTTCCCTGGTGCTAAGACCACCTACCATAACTTCTGTGCTTCAGCCCATGCTGTTAACTCCTTCATGCATGCAAATTTTGTAATCACTAGACCTGACTCTGTCCAATACTTTCACCAAGGCCCCCTTTCCAACACACTGGCTGGCTGTCCATTTGGCATCTCTCCATGAACCTGGAATAATCTGAAGCATACCCACTCCCTAACTAACATCAGATCCCTTCATTCATTCCCCATCATTAATGGCTCACCGACATGCACACTATGACTATGTTTGGCAATGCTTCCGTTTTTAATTCTTACCCTCTTCCGAACGCTGTATGTTGATTAGAGCTCCCAAATCAGATCCAAGGCTCACAGTACGTTTACTCTAACAGACTTCATATCATGCGGTTGCTAATTGATACAATGCATATTTAGTCCAAACGATGTAGTGCATTGGTGGATGAAATTGTACAACACAGAGGAGGCACTGTGGCTGTTGCCTTACAGCGCTTGGAGCGCCGGAGACCCGGGTTCAAACCCGACTACGGTACTGTCTGTAAGGAGTTTGTACGTTCTCCCCATGACCTAGTGGGTTTTCTCAGAGATCTTCAGTTTCCTCCCACACTCCAAAGACATACAGGTATGTAGGTTAATTGGCTTGGTGTATGTGTAAATTGTCCCTAGTGTGTGTTGGATAGTATTAATTTGCGGGGATTGCTGGTCGGTGCGGACTCAGTGGGCCGAAGGGCCTGTTTCCATGCTGTATCTCTAAACTAAACTAAACTTACAAACGAGTGCAGTTACACCCAGCAGTCTAATTCCTTACACAGGCACTCACCCAGAGCTATTGTTATAGGCCATTTACCACTTGGTACCCAAACTGATGAGTAAATACGTAAGGAGGAACTGCAGGTGCTGGTTTAAACCGAAGATAGAAACATAAAGCTGGAGTAACTCAGCGGGACAGGCAGCATCTCTGGAGAGAAGGAATGGGTGACTTTCGGGTCGAGACCCTTCTTCAGACTGAATCCTTCAGAGTTACTCCAGCTTATTGTGTCTATCTCTGATGAGTATGGGCAGATCTGGGGAATTGCCCAGATGGGCAATTATTGTAAAACCAAAAACAAAATTGCTAAAATTCTGAAATGCAAACAGAAAATGCTGGAATTATTCACCAGGTCAAGCAACTTCTGTGGAGAGAGAGACAAGAGTTAATCGTCAACAGCCATATAGGAGCAGCCCGTGGTGCAGCGGTAGATTTGCTGCCTCATAGTGCCAGAGACCCGGGTTCGATCCTGACTTTGGGAGCTGTCTGTGCCGCGTTTGCACATTTGCCCTGGGGTGTAAGCTGCCCGAGCGAAATATGAGGTGCTGTTCCTCCAATTTGCACTGGGCCTCACTCTGGCAATGGAGGAGGCCCAGGACAGAAAGGTCAGCATGGGAATGGGAAGGGGAGTTGAAATGGTTGGACCGAGTTTAAGTGTTCGGCGAAAAGGGGGTTGCTGTCGGACAGACATCAACAGCGTTCCTGTTTTTTATTCCCATATAGAATTCCCAGAAGGCCAGTCTTGTTCCTCTTGGGAATGGAGCAGCTGGTACAAAGGACAACAGTCCAAGAACTAGATTGAGCTACTGAGCTATGTGAAAACCATTTGAAAGGGATGAAAGACTTTAGAGTCATTTCTGCAACACAGGAAAATAAATAGTTACATCAAACGGACAAAAAAAAAGTCCATCTGGTTCCTCATTTACCAGCTCCAAATGCATAGTTCTGATTCTGGCTCTTTTAGTCAGTAGTGTAGGAGCCAGATTAGCTGTCAGTGGGTTCTATGCATCAATACCTCACTTGCTTTGCTAGTTACAGATGGTCAAAGCAGGCATCTTTTGCATTTACTTCTAACTTATAAGATGAAGTTATTATGACTGTTGTGAGTGTTTTTAAAGGCTGTGGAACTTGATAACGGCCTTTTAGACTGTGAGATCCAAATCCACCTCCCTCTGAATGATAAAGGTTTTCCTTAGAGCTTTATAGCTAGATATTACGTTTAAACCACATCCCCTAGTTTCTGACTGCTTTGGCAGGGGAATTTGGCATGGTCTATGTCCAGTGGGTGATTTTATACCATTCTATGGACACATCAATATACGTTCATATAAAACTCCTGAATGCACAGAATCTTTTACACAGGCTAGGGGAATCAAAAACAAGAGGACATATATTTAACTGGGAGCAAGATTTTATACAAACACAGGAGGAACTTGTTCGCTCAGAGGCTGGCGGGTAAATGGAATGGGTTGCCGGGAGAGGCAGATACTGTAACAGCATTTAAAAGGCACTTGAGACAAGTACATGGACAGGAAAGATATGAAGGAATATGGTCCAAATGTAGAATGGGGCATCTTGGTCAGCATGGATGAGTAGGGCCAAAGAGCCTGTTTCCACTTTTTATGGCTATGTCTCGACCACTGCTGCTACTTGGTCCCTGAGGAATGGTCAATAAAGGAACTAGAGAGTGAACAAAAAGATCTCCCACCCCAGAAATGTTACCATTCATCCTCACATTAGGGGCAATATGCCAGTTAACCAACATAACCAACATTAACCAACAACACCTTGACATTGTGATACTGGAGAAAACTAGAGCTTCCAGAGGAACTGTGATCACAGGGAGAATGTGCCGACTGATTGCATCCAAGGTCAGGATTGAACCCTGGTCTCTGGCAGTGTGAGACAGCAGCTCCACTTGCTGAGCCACCCTCTTCTACAGTATCTTTATCTTTTAACGTTCTATGCCATTGGAATTAAAAGAAACATCATATGAATTTTAACACTCGCAAATCTTTTCTCATTCCCAATTTGAATTATGTGTTTTCACAAAGCATGCAGCTTTGTACAAGGAAAGGTTACTGTGCTGTGTCCCTTCATTCTTGTCTCAACCAATTTTTGTTTGCTTAATTGCACTCTGAACTTGTTTGGTCAGAATCCTCTTCCGCACTATGAAAAAACGGGGTGAGAGGGTGGGATGGGTCCTTCAGTTTCAGCTTGATCACAACCTGGTTCTGTATTTTGCCGACTGACCCTCTGGCAAATACTTACTGCATCGAGCCTGCACGGGGGAATTGGGTCTTAACAAAGCTGCCCTTGGAAATGTAAACCAAGTGGAAAATGCTGGCTGCAGGCCACAGGGTAAAAATCTATTAAGCGGAAAATGATTCCTCATATTGTAGTGACATTGTTCAGTGCCTGCCCTGAGTTGTGAGGTACAGCTGGCAGATAAGGCAGTCTCTCTTGGCTGTTGAATTCTCCGTGTTGGCTGGAATGCGCAGCATCCCATCCTGAGACCTGGCTGCTGAGGACGAGAGCAGCTGCTGCTGGGGATGATACTCAGCTGTCTCCGGAGCAGCTGGAAAAGTCTTTCCAACCCAAAGGTGGAACGAAACTTCACCTCACAGTCGCACAGATTGAAAACAATTACGGCAACTAAAGTCACCAAGCAGGGCTGGGGGGGGGGGGGGGGAGAGGGGATTAGTTGTGACAAAGGTTCAGGCATTAGTGATGCTCATTAGATAGATGGGAGTGTGGGTTTTATAAGGAAAGAAGGCTTTGTACTAAGGAGATTTATGTCTCGCTATATAACACTGGAGAAAAGCATGTGAATTATGCAAGGGCCATAAATGATTGATTAAGCCTCAACTAGGGCATAATGTGCACTTCTGGGCATTATACCTTTTGGAACGTTGCTTGTCTTTGGAACGCCTACAGAAGAAGATTTATAATGCCAGAGATGAGGAACTTCTGCTTCATGCAATGGCCACAGGAGTCCAGTTTTGAGAGAACTCGAAGGGAAAAGAGACATTCTGTGTGACAAGTATTTGGCAGTATCTTGGTTGCTGTTTCTTTATTTATGAAACTGATCAAAACCCAAATCATTTTTCATTTCTATAAGAGTTGCAACATGACAAACCCAGGACACTCACTCCTTCAGTGTTGCCCTTCAAGGAATGTTGGTTACCATAGGAATGTCATCAGGAGAGTCAAACACACTGTTGAAGTATTTATGTAAGAACTGCTAATAGCCGATCATTTAAAAATGATCATTTACAAATCCAATATGCTCAGCCGTGTTTGGAACAGCATGGCCGATTCAGTACACTTGGAGTGGGAGTAGATATCAATTTCATTCCATCTTCCAAAAATCCACAAGGCAATGGATCGGAAGGGTTATTATAATCATATTATTATAATCATATTCATGAGGTAAATGTGCTGTTATTCAAGAGTGTTGTGCTACCTTCTAGCTTAGGTGGAAAGTTTATGCTGCACTTCAGTGTGGAGGTTTTTTTTAGTTTAGAGATACAGCGCGAAAACAGGCCCTTTGGCCCACTGGGTCCATGCCAATCAGCGATCTCCAGCACACTAACACTATTCTACACAACGAGGGACAATTTACAAACTTTAGCAAAGCCAATTAAACTATAAACCTGTACTTCTTTGAAGTGTTGAGGGGGAAACCGGAGAACCCGGAGAAAACCCACGCCGTCACAGGGAGAACGTACAGACTTCAAGCACTTCAAACCCCAAGTGAAGGCAATTATTTTTTTGACAACAATTGGAGTGTTAAAACTTGGTTCAAGTATACAATCCATGAGGAATATGTAAGAGATAAGCAACGGGTACTGAAATATCTCATAAGAAGGTATCATTTGATCAATGATTTATACGTGGATCTGAGATAGTGATTTATGATGGGGTTATTTCCTTCGCGGTGAGCTAAGATTTTCATTCTAACTGTAAGCATAATTTGGTTAGCTCTCTATTTCCCCAGAGAGTCAGGTGTTCAATTTTCAAGTCCTAGCTGTTAAAAGTAAATGGATTCTAAATGAATTAATTAGACTGGCAGAGTGTGTCATTGTTTCACTGATGGGGGCTATTTCCTCTCAGAAGTAATCATTTGGACATCTTCATGACCATGCAGGGTTTAAGTGACTTGGTATAAGAACGAAAAAAAATCCGTATTTAGAACAGCATTTGAGCTTTTAGTTTCAGGCCTTGACAGTGATTGGTACTTAGTAGTTTCAGTCGCTGCAAAACAGCAAATAATTACTTGTGGGAAGAGTTAACCAGAATTTAGTGCTCTTCCATTGATTACTGAAGTGGAGCGACACCAAATGTGCTGTGGCCCAGAGTGACAAAGGATGATCCCAGCTCAATTCTTCAGTGAAACGAACCCAATTCATCTCATTCCGCAGTGAAGATGCTGCAATGGGCTCAGCGCAGAGCGAAGCAAAGGACGGGAAACTAATTAGATATGGTCCCAGCTGCTGCTTCCTGTTGTGACCCACGCTGCATATCAGGTTGAGATAGGAAGAACTTTGCTATGATGTCCCTTTAAATTTTAGTTTAGTTGGGAGATACAGCGCCGAAACAGGCCCTTCGGCCCACCGAGTCCACGCCGACCAGCCATCCCCGCACATTAACACTATCCTACACACCCTTGGTGACAATTTACACATACACCAAGCCAATTAACCTGCAAAACTGTACGTCTTTGCAGTGTGAGAGGAAACCGAAGATCTCGGAAAAAACCCACGTGTCCATGGGGAGAAGGTACAAACTCTGTACAGACAGCACCCGTAGTCGGGATCGAACCCGTATCTCCGGTGCTGCAAGTGGTGTAAGCCAGTAGTACGACTGCTGCGCCACCGTGCCTTGCTGGCATGCACACACAAAGAAGGCTGACCCCAGGTATAAGTGGGTTTCATACATCATCCCAGAGACACTTGATGATGAAATTAATTAAAACAATGGGTAAAGTGATAGAGGACTTGGGTGACCATTAACAATGTTTTAGTGCATAAAAAACAGCACTGAAGAACTCCAATCAGCTGGTTGGTTGACATAGCTGGCCCCAAATGGGAACTCATAGCACCAAGTGAGCCCCTCGTTAATATATGAAGTTAAGGAAGCCACACATAATAGTTGAATGGCACCCAAGACCAAAATAATACAGAACAAGATATTTAAAATTGATTATGAATGCCCTTATTTCCCAACTAAAAGCAACATTTTTGGGGAAGGGCAGAGGCGAAAGGGAGATTTAATGGAAGTATATTTTACCTGGAGAAGGGGAATTAAGAGAACATAGGTTTAGGATGAGGGGGGAAAGATTTACTAGGGGCAACTTTTATTCACAACGGGTGGTGGGTGTAGGGAACGAGCTGGCAGAAGAGGTAGTTGAGGCAGGTAATCCCAATGTTATTGAAACATTTGGACGGCATATGGACAGGTTAGGTTTAGAAGGATATGGGCCAAACGCAGGCAGGTGGGACTGGTGTGGTGGGGCCATACTGGTCGGTGTGGGTAAGCGGGCTGAAGGGCCTAGTTCCACAGCTTACGACTATATGACTCTATATAAAATTATAAGAGGCATAGATGGGGTAGGCAGTGAGAACCTTTTCCCAAGGTGGAAATGTCCAACACTAGAGGGTATAGTTATAAAGTGAGAGGGGGGAAGTTCAATGGAGATGTATGGGGGCAAGTTTTTACACAGAAGGTGGTTGGGGCCTGGCACCCTGCCAAGGGTGGTGGTGGAAGCACATATGATAGTGAAGAAGCTTTTCGATAGGCACATGGACATGCAGGGAATGGAGGGATATGGTTTACTTGCAGGCAGATGAGATCAGTTTATCTTGGCATTATGTTTGGTGTGAACATTGTGGGCGGAAGGGGCAGTCCTGTTCTATGAGTGGAGTCAGTGGAGTAAGCCTTGTTGCGAAGGCAAAGAGGAGGGCAGGGCAGAGACGGATGAGAGGGAGGTTATGGAAGGAAATGTGTGGTAGGTGAGGGAGTCTGTTATCTCATCACCTCTTAGGCTGGCTAACCGTACAGAAAGGCGTAATGTAATGTTGAGATGAATTATGGCTGAGCAAAGGAGTGGACGAATAAAGAGGTTAAGCACCACCTTAATTCCTGGGGGCTACACCTGTAGACGTTCTCTCAACCTAGCCTGACATTTTACCGACCTATCCATGCATAGCCTCGAATTTCTCTCACCTCCTAAGAGGTCAATGGAAATGAGGAGGGAATGGAAAATGGTACTAACAAAGGAAAGGTTAGGGGTCCTGAGAGGAGTGAAGATATTGAAGATGCAACAGTGAAGTGAAGGGAAGCAACATGGCTTCAGCCTCCACCACAATAAACTGTCGGTGGCTCTTCCTCCTTTCAATTGGCATATCTGCCATTCAAAGGAAACGAGGAAAGGTGAAAAAAGAGAAAGAAGCAGAAACACATTTAATGGAGAAGAGCAGAAAGAACGATACCTCGAAAGACTGGCTCCAGAGGGTGGCACGGTGGTGTAGCCTTATGCCCCTGTCCCACTTAGGAAACCTGAACAGAAACCTCCGGGTATCTCGGGGAACCACACGGAAACCTTGGGTGAGGCGCAAAGTCTCCAGAGGTTTCCGTTCAGGTTTCCTAAGTGGGACAGGGGCATTACAGCGCCAGATGCCCGGGCTCGATCCTAACCACGGGTGCTGCCTGTACAGAGTTTTACGTTCTTCCCTTGACCTCCATGGGTTTTCTCTGGGTGCTCTGGCTTCCTCCCACACTACAAAGACCTGCAGGCTTGTGGGTTAATTGGCTTCGGTAAACATAGTCAATTGTCCCGAGTGTGTGTAGAATAGCGTTAATGTGCGCGGACTCGTTGGGCCAAAGGACCTGTTTCCGTGCTGTATCTCTAAACTAAACTAAACTAAATCTGTGATAACAGGAAGGAATAATTTGAGGCATGGCATTCTCCAATTTACCTCTGTAAATTTGCAAGCGGTAAACATATTTGCAGAGCTAAGTGAACTGAAGTCCATGCTTATTTCCTGTCAAAATTTTCCTAAGAAAATGATTGTGCATACATTTGCGACGGAGACTGCCTGCATAAACATGTCATGTAGTAATTGCAGCTTCCTGCCTGGATAGGCGCTGGGAGCAGACAATTAGGACAGAATGCATAACTTCAAACGGGAGACATGAATTTTATCCATGCCTGCTTGTCCAAAAATTCTTAGCAATCAAGTGTCCTTGATTCCTTCTGCAATATTATGGGAGGTCAACTATTAGCTTTGTTTTTTTTTTAAATGCGTCATTTTGGAGATGGGGCATATGTACCCACACTGTTCTTTTACATTTTATTGCTTGCTGGGCTGGTGCAGAATAAATGCATTCAAATGCTTCATGTAATTTCAATACGGGGACACTAACTCACAAAGATATGCAGTGTTCATACCACAGCACATCAAGCACCATTCTGGTAGTATGCTGTGTGAAATGTTTTGACAAACGCATGAAAGACAGAATGAGGCATGGATTCGAAGACTGAATGTAAAAGAGAAGATTGGTTTAAAAAGTCTTAAATGTCAGCTAATGTTCACCCTGCCTGTGATTTTGCTGTGTTCGATGCATCCTTTACAGAATAGTTGAGCTAGTGCCATTGAAGTAGTTTGAAGGGACATGATTTGATGTATTGTTAGGACAGTCATCAAACCTGGTAGCCATACAGTTATTAAACTGTTCAGCCAAAGAGTGCCTGCTATTCCCAGAGGGGGAGACAGAATACTCTAATGTGCTCATAATTTATATGCTTGCTGGCTATAGTCATTAAACAAAGGGGAGGAAACAAAGGTTCACTAGGGGCGCTGCATTGACAGCAGCCTCTGCCTGCAGCCCGTTTGTTTTTCCATCTTTTAAAAAAAAAATTTAGTCAGTTTAAAGTTTGTGTTTGGGGGAATCTTTAACTTTTATATGTGGGGGAGGGGGGCAGGGTAAGGGGGAAACTGTTTCCCAGTCGCTTCCTGGCGGGGATTCGACTATTTCTCCGAGTCGCGTCCTCGGCCCCCACCTCGCGGCCTACCTCCTGGATCGGAGCGGCCTTTCCTGCTGGGGACCAGGAACCGGACCAGAGCTGCAACAGCGGCAGCGCTGGAGTCACCACGGAGCGGGCGATGCCTACCTGGGTCGCCTTTGGAGCTCCGGAGTGATGGGCCGCTGCTCCAACATCGTGGAGCTCTGGTTTGGAGAGCTTCCAACCCGGGCGGCGCTGAACTCCATGGCTTCTTGGGGCCCTTTGCTGAGGGCCTCCAGCGTTGAATCTCCACCCGGCACGGCCTGCGGACTTTGGGAGCTGCGGACTCCGGTAGGAGGGGGCCGACTGGGGGTCCAGGCCGCTGAGGACATCCCCCAGCCCCGACGTTGGACTTACATCACCCCGGGGAGCGGGCCTGAACATCGGGCCGCCCGGAGCGGCGACGGCGGAGGGCTCGAGGAAGCCCTGACCATGGGTGAACATTGGGGAACATCGGGAAGTGACTGACTTTGGTGCCTTCCCTCACGGTGGGAAATTTTGATCCTGCTGTGAGGGGATGTTTTATGTTGAATTTCTATCCACTCTGTGTTGTGTTCTTTATTTTTTTCCTGTATGGTTGTATAGTGACTTCATTTTACTGTGCCAATTTAATGAGGTGAAATGCAAAGTATAACATTCTGATAAGAGGAAGATACAACAAGAAAAGAGCACAAAATCTGAAGGGGGTGTGAGAAATCCAAGGACATGTATGGATAGGTGCTTAAAATGGCAAGGAAGGTTGAAAAGAACTTCTAGGGGTATACCGTAAGATGAACGCCCAGGAACGGAGGAGATTACAAAAAGTGGTGAACACTGCCCGGTCCATCACTTGTCATGACCTCCCCACCATTGTAGGAATCTATAGGAGGCACTGCCTCAAAAAGGCAGCCAGCATCACCAAGTCCACACACCACCCTGGCCACGCTCTCATTTCACTCCTGCCATCGGGAAGAAGCTATAGGAGCCTGAAAACTGTGATGCCCAGGTTCAGGAACAGCTTCTTCCCAACAACCATCAGGCTATCGAACACTACAAGCTCCACCTAATCTTCGAAGTATGAAGACTTTGTTTTGTTTTGCACTATATTGTTTTTTTAATAATTAATTGAATTTATTTTGTTTGATTGTTATGTTATCTATTGAGTATTGTGTTTACAGATCTGTTGTGCTGCTGCAAGTAACAATTTCATTGTTCCATGTTGGTACAAAAACAAGCTAAACACTGTTGACTCTTGAGCGGGTGACAAAGTATGTAGGATTCAGCGGCACTGATTGCAAAAGCAAGAAAGTCATGTTGAATCATTACTTAACTGGAGTATTCTGTCCAGTCCTGGCCACCACACTTAAATGGTTCAAATGTGCTTTATTATCACACGTGCGAAATGCAAATGCACAGTGAAATGTTTTTCATACAAACAGTCCTGTAGAGTTTCACCATACCACCCCTGATTAGCAATTATGCAGAAACAGACTACTGGGCCCACTTGCAAAAGGTGCCATGCTTTGGTGCCATTTTGGATGTCCAGTCCATGCCCCAGTTGTTATGAGCGGTGCCCGATTCAGGCAAGCCCCCGGCTGCTGGAGGCCTCCAACCATCACCTTCCCTTGGCCGACCAGCAGCCGACCTTCTCTCCTTGCCCGTCCACCATTGTCCAAAACAACAAACTGGTTGCATTTTGACCATCGTTTATGTAGAAAGTGCTGTAAAGCAGACAATAAACTTGAGGACATTTTAGCACAGCAGCTATTGTGATCAGAGAATTGTCTAACCAAATTAACAAGGGGTGATTAAATCATATTAAGTAGGTGCATTGCCATTCAAAAAGCCTCACCATATCTTTTTGGAAGATTCCTGCAGCTGCTTTGTTTAGAACCATGGACAGTACTTAATTAGTACCTGTGTAGGATGTGTTATTGGCATTGACTTTCAGTTTGATACACTGGTGTCGATTCTGTTCTTCAATGTTTTGTCTAATTTTAGCCTTCTTGTGTGGCTCTTTATTTAGTTCTGTTCTCAGTAGCAAAAAGGACAGGAGCCATAAAAACAGAAAATTGAGGGCGGCATAGTGGCGTCAACGGTAGAGCTACGTACTGCCTTAGAGGGCCACAGACCCGGGTTTGATCCCGACTACGGGTGCTGTCTGTACGGAGTTTGTACGTTCTCCCCGTGACCATGTGGGTTTTCTCTGAGATCTTCAGTTTCGTCCCACACTCCAAAGACATACAGGTTTGTAGGGTTAAATGACGATATAAATGTAAATTGTCCCTGGTGTGTGTAGGGTAGCGTTAATTTGCGGAGATCACTGGTCAGTGCAGACATGGAGGGCCGAAGGGCCTGTTTCCATGCAGTATCTCTAAATTGAACTGAACTGAAGGGAAATCATAGGAGCTCCATCAGTGACTGGAAGGAGAAGCAACAACTTAGCATCAGACACAGTTCGACAGAATCAGAAGAATAAAGAAACGTATAGCAGAGAATGGCAATAGCAGAGGTTGGGGATAAATGGCAGGAAGAGAATCCAGCTATGCAATGATTCAATGATTATTATCACGTCTACTGAGGTACAGTGAAATGCTTTGTTTTGCATACAACCTGGTAACATGTAGCAGACATTTTGATGCTGACAAAATTACAAAAGTTCACCAAACAGCCTGCCGCCACATGGGGCAGCAGCCCTCCCCATCCCCTCCCCCTGCCGGGCAAACTCTTCCTATTCATGAACCTATCTAAATGCCTTTTAAATGTTTTTATAGTATCTGCCTTCACCACTTCCTCCGGCAACTTGTTCCAGACATGCATCACCCTCGGTGAGAAACCAACTGGTCCCTGGTCCCTTTTAAATCTTCCCCTTCTCACCTTCTGCTCCTCATCATTCTATACATCTCTGTAAGGTCATTCCCTTCTATGCTCCTGGGAAATTTCTAGGATATATTTTACATGTAAACCACCTTAAAGATTCAGTGCATTTACCACAGCTATGCTGTGTGTGCCATCCCGGGTTACGGGCAGCATTTGACCCGGGGGCCATAGGTTGCCGACCCCTGACGTACAGTATATCTGATCTGTTTGTGAGACAAAGCTTTTCAATGTATTTCAGTGCACACACTGCAACAATAATAAACCTGAATCTGAACCTAAAGTAGATGGGCAATAACTGCTGACATTGTCAGCTGTGGCCAGATCCCCCCCCAAATTAAATTAATATTAATAAAAATAAGGGGATGGTAGATGGTAAACTATCCAGAAACGCACTCCTTATCACAGTCCAGTTACTGTTGCAGGCAAAATATGTTGGAAGGAACTGCAGATGCTGGTTTAGATAAGATAGACACAAAATGCTGGAGTAACTCAGGGGGTCAGGCAGCATCTCAGGAAAAAGAAATAGGTAACGTTTTGGGTCAAGACCCTTCTTTATATGTTCATCTAGATCTGGGAGATGATTAGATTGACTCGTTGAAAAGTCTGTGACTATGCCGTGTCTTACAAATGGTCACTTGGGGAACTTTGACCCTGCCTTGTGTGAGGGAGGAGGGTAGAATTGGCTCCACCTATCTCTCCGAAATAAACTGACTTATGGGCCTGTCCCACTTGGGTGAACTTTCAGGCGACTGTCAAGTCGTAGCAGGTCGCTGAAAAACCAGCAACTGGAACTGCCATTGTCAGATTGGAACACACACACATTGTTTCCTTCACCAGCCAGTTATGCAGGCAGGGGACAGAGCAAGCGGGGGGAGCGCTGAGTCTTATTCACGGTGTATAGGCAATGTGATGCAGACACACACCACGATGAACAGGAAGGATGGTACTGTATAACACAGTGAAAACACAGTGTACGGGAAAGGTCACTTAAGTCCTTTAAAAGAGGGAGGGGTAGAAGCAGTGGATATGGTTGTGAAGCTCGGCGGACATTAACATTACCGGTCGGATATCCTTGGTTCTGAAAACTACTGTTTTTTTTCCAATGAGCCAAAAGCACCGGTGAGAACCTGCGAGAACCTACGAGAACCTATGACCTCTGGGCGATCCACTACCTCTGCACCTATATCATGAGAATTTTCGCTACTATACATGGCGTCAAAATTCTGGTCGCCGCTAATTTTTCAACATGTTGAAAAATTAGCGGCGACCAGAATGAAGCCGCGACTATTTACGAGAATGCGGGAACTACTCACCACCATGCAGGCGACACCCCGGCAACCTCCGGCGAACATGTTGCGACCTCATAGTCTCCTGTAGTCGCCTAAAAAGTTGCGTATGTGGGACAGGCCCATTAGAAGTGTTGGGAAAGAGTTTCAACCTTATCTCTGATCTCAGTTCACACAGTATATTTTAGAAAGCCTGGCAGAAAGGCAAGATAATTTTGAGTCACCTGGGAGGAATCTCCACAGGAGCATGTGTGATTTAGATTTTTGACATAAATGTGCACAAAAATATTATGTGATTAGCAAACTTACCTGCAACGTAGGCACTTTAGCTGTAGTGCAACAGTAAACAGAAATTGTTGCTGAACAGCCCATTCAGCCATTTTCCTCTGAGATGCCCTTGTATATAAAACATTAAACATTTTGCCAATAAAAAAAATGGCCTGTTAACATTTCAAGGAATTTAGATTCCAAAAAATGAAAAGGACTATATTCGTCAAAAAGCACTATGGAATTGTGATGTTGTTAGCAGTGGATTCCTGTGGTGACACTTTGCTCCCCCACCGTGCTGTTAGATTATTTAAATATAGCAGAAAATAGGATGCTGCAGATCCGAATAACACAGCATATTACAAGCTTCAGAGATAAGAGACTACAGATGCTGAGGTCTTGAGTAAAGAACCAAGTGTTGGAGGAACACAGCTGGTCAGGCAGCATCTGCGGAGGGAAAAGCACAGACCACGTTTCTTGTTGGGAAGCTTCTTCAGTGTGATGCGGCCTTGGTCTACTGAGTTCTTCCAGCAGATAGACATAAAAAGCTAGAGTAACTCAGTAGGTCAGGCAGCATCTCTGAAGAATAGGAATAGGTGACTTTTTGGGTCGAGACCCTTCTTCAGACTGAGTCAGGGGATTAGGAAACAAGAGATATAGATGGTGATATAGAAAGATATAGAACAGATGAATTAAATATATTAAAAAAAAGTAACAAGGATCAAGGAAATGTGGAGCCCACAACGGTCTATTGTTGGCTGTGGGTAGGGTGATAACGAGTTATAAAGACAGTGAAATTCAACAGGATGACAGCAAATCTAGTACGATGAGTAGGGTGGGGAGGGACGGAGAGAGAGGGGATGCAAGGGTTATTTGAAGAAATCCATATTGATACCGCTGGGTTGTAAACTGCCCGAGCGAAATATAAGGTGCTGTTCCTCCAATTTGCATTTGGCCTCATTCTTCCAGCACTTTTTTTATGGAGAAAATTGCCAGTTAGGCGAAGGTTGTATATGTAAAGATTGAAAATGGACTTGGGGATCTAAATTTAACATTGTGATATCCATTTTCAGAGCCCAAAACACCCATTGATTTAGCAGGTCACTAATGATGCTCAATTTGTGCAATTGTTTGGGCCACCTACACTGGTCAGAGTCTTCATCATTTTTGGTAACTCTTACTGCTGTAAATAAATAAATGCAGGCGATATCATAGTATTGAAACGAGTCTCCTGCTTCCATTTAGTATCAGCAGAGTTAATCTGTTTGGTTCAGTCAGATTGATCATTAAATGTGGAGGAAGGAACTGCAGATGCGGGTGTAAACTGAAGATGGACACTAAATGCTGGAGTAACTCGTTGGGACGGGCAGCATCTCTGGAGAGAAGGAATGGGTGACGTTTCAGGTCGAGACCCGTCTCCTGTTGTGCTGCTGCAAGTAAGAATTTTGTTGTTCTATCTGGGACATATGCTGCCTGTCCCACTGAGTTACTCCAGCATGTTGTGTCTATCTTTGATCCTACAATGACTGTGGGATGCAGTCAACCTGTGGAGTACAGACAGCCACACTAACTGGCCTCTCCCTACCCCTCCCAGATGCACATGTAGTCCTTTGACTGGGGATATATTAATACACCCCATACAGATGAGCATCTTCAGAGATGGTGACCACCACTTTCTGCTCAGCTGGATTATGGCAAAATTTGTAGATCACTTTATTTCAGCTTAGCCTTTTGCTCCGCCTTGAAGCCCACCAGGCTGTTGTTGGGGATAGACACAAAAAGTGGGAGTAACTTAGTAGGTCAGGCAGCATTTCTGGAGAAAAGGAATAGGTGACGTTTCAGGTCGAGACCCTTTTTCTGTTGTGCTGCTACAAGTTAGAATTTCATTGTTCTATCTGGACAATATGACAACAATAAAACACTCTTGTTTCTTGACTCTTCTTCCAACTTGAAGAAGGGTCTCATTCCGAAACATCACCTATTCCTTTTCTCCAGAGATTCTGCTTAACTCACTGAGTTACTCCGACATTTTGCGTCTATCTTCGGTGTAAACCAGCATCTGCCGTTCCTTCATACACATTTAGGCTGCCGTTAGACATGTGCCAAGTGAGTGTGCAAACAATTGTTAGGTCCTTTTATTGCTTTCTGTGCCCGCAAAGGGAGCTCAACTGACATTTCTGTTAAGGTCGCTGTTAAGTGGTAAACAACGTGTTCATTTGACGTGAAGAAAAATGATTACCTCTACTGCTCTATTGCACAGTGCAATAACACAGGAAGGAAATACATGTTAGCATGCTACTGTTCCAATACAGTATGCAGTAATCCACACAATAGCAACATCCACTTCCATGCCATTGAAAATTTTGGATCATTGCCTCCACACTCCTGTTCCATTCGTGATGTGAAGAATGGATTTCCTGTCGGAACTTAGAGCAAAGTACTCCCTTTTTTAAAAAAAATCAACAGTTACATTGACCCTGTGTGTAAACAGGAGGCAATAGGTCCAAAATAGAGTGGTCAAGAACTGATCTACTCCATCATAATATTTTAGATTGTGAAGGCCTGAACAATCTTATTAGCATGTTTATTGATTTAGGATTGCAGACTGGGATATCAGGATTTAATTTAAGGTTGAGATGTCAAACAAGTAAAAAATAACCCAGTAGAATCAGAGAATGTTTCTTTGTGGTTTTGTAAATTAAATATTCAACAATAATATAAAATATAATGTTTTGGACTTATTTGTATTTGTGTTTGATGGAGAACAGAAAATATATTGGACTCAATATACAGGGTATATTGGTGCAGTGGTAGAGTTGCTGCCTGACGCCAGGGACCCAGATTCGATCCTGACTATGGGCGCTGTCTGTACAGTGTTTGTACGTTGTCCCTCTGGACTTGCCCTGGTGCTCCGGTTTCCTTCCACATCCCAAAGATGTACAGGTTTGTAGGTTAATTGGCTTCGGTAAGGATTGTAAATTGTCCCTACTGTAGGACAGTGTTAGTGTACGGGGATCGCTGGTCAGTGCTGACACAGTGGACCAAAAGGCCTGTTTCTGCACCGAAGGGCCTGTGATTGCACTGTATCTCTAGACTAAAACTAAATTAATCAAGAATAATTCAAAGCAGAATTCAGAAATAAGGAATTAGAGTGATCAAGCATAGAAACAGGCCCTTCGGCCCAACATGCCCACAGTGGCCAACATGTTCCAGCTATACGTCCCACCTGCCTGCGCTTGGTCCATATCCCTCCAAACCTGTCCAATCCATTTACCTGTCTAACGGTTTCTTAAACATTGGGATAGTCCCAGCCTCAACTACCTGCTCTGGCAGCTTGTTCCATACACCCACCACCCTTTGTGTGAAAAAGTTACCCCTCAGATTCCTATTAATTTTTTTTCCCCTTCACCTTGAACCTTTGTCTTCTGGCACTCAAAATTTTAAAGAATTAAAGATTCTAAAATTTAAAAGAATTGTAAAAATAGTGAAGCCAACCAATATTGTATAGTACTAGTCATGATAATTAGAAGAACATGTTACCTTGACAGTACAGATATTATTCACAACAACAACTTGCTTTTCTATTGTACAGTAAAGATTGTAAAATGTCCAATGGCTCTTTATGTCGGCAAGCCATGTGGTAAGATATAATATCAGAGATCAACTTTAACGAGCACTTTACAACAGGGAAGAGAATAAGAGGTAATCAGAAAGATATAGGGAGAGAATTCCAGAGTTTAGGGCATCAGCTGAGCAGGGATTAGACTCGCACAAAGAGTAGCCAGAAATGCAGGAACACAAGGATCAACAGAATTCCTAGTTGGAAAAATAAGTACATTTCTATTCTGGTAACTTTATCCCAACTATTGTGTAAAGAGATGTCCGTAGTAAGTAATAATTCAGATACAACATGGAGTTAATTTAATCTAAGTGCTGAATTTAATGTATCTGCAATTGTTTTTTGAACTCTTTTTCTGTTATTCCTGTACAAATGGAGAATTTACATGAACAAATTAACTGGTGCATCAAGAACTGGGAAAATGACATTAAACACAATGAGACCCCTTTTCACTATTTGCCTTTTTCATATTTATCAGGGCTTTTCAAATTATTTTTAATAGTGAGGACCCATTTTTATGTTTCCATAGCCATGCAGGCTGAAGCTACCTAACTACAACAGCTAGGAGTTGGACATTACAACTTCGCAATATGAAAGTTGTGATATCACAAAACAGTATGTTTCCCCAATTAACGATTAAGAAGAGTCTGCAACAACATTTTGTGACAACAAGTGGCTCAGATTTGGCTTGTATATCTTAGTGCTATAAATTGTCTTGTACTTAAAAATAAACAGCTAAGACCCTTCACAGCACATGTAGTTATGGAACCATACAACACGGAATCAGGTCCTTCGGTCAAACTTGTCCATGTCAACTAAGTTGTCATTCTGGTCTAGTTTCAATTGCCAGCATTTGGTCCATATACATTTAAATCCTTCCCTGCCATAGCTGTGACTTAACAACTGGAGACATCTTCACAAACAATCTTCACAATCCCAGTCTGTCCCACCTGATCCATTTAACATTCATTTAACAAGAATGATCACTGATGCAAGAGAAACTATAGTCCATTGCTTCTGTATCCATTTATAATGGACCAGCATTACAGAGCTGAGTTCTGCTACCTCAGCAATTTAGTAACTGATTTCATTCATTTTGGGTCATATTTTTATTTATTTATAGACTCTTGTTACCAACTGAGATGTGGGGAGTGACATTAATGTATATGGGAGGATTATTGCCTGGTAAATCATTGCACACACACATTAATCAGCTTTGTTCACAGAGGAATAACATGGTGAGCCAGTGACATTGTGATGTTTTTGCAATACTAATAATGCCTGATGGCAATCCTATTTTGATACTTCCTGTTAAATCTGGGACCAAGGCAGAGTGCACAAACACTTCGACTGCCCACAAAATGCCACCATTTTATCATTTGAATGGAATTTGATAGAGACTAACTTCTTGCTGGCAAAGATGATCCCAATCTATGTGAAGAAGAGTTTCGACCCGAACCGTTGCCTATTTCCGTCGCTCCATAGATCCATAGATGCTGCCTCACCCGTTGAGTTTCTCCAGCATTTTTGTCTACCATTCACACCCCAGTTTTGAGAGGGTGAGGAAAACAAACTTGTTCAACCATCCACCTCGAACTGAATGCATCAAAAATCAATTTTAAGGTATAGGGCGATATGGTGGCAGAAAGGTAGAGTTGCTGCCTTACAGCGCCAGAGTCCCGGGTTCAATCCTGACCACGGGTGCTGTATGTATGAAGTTTGTAAGTTCTCCCCATGACCTGCATGGGTTTTCTCCGGGTGCTCTAGTTTCCTCTCACACTCTAAAGACGTACAGGTTTGTAGGTTAATTAGCTTGGTAAATTTGTAGATTTTCCCGAGTACGTGTCGGATAGTCTTCATGCTCGGGGATCGCTGGTCGGCGAGGTCACGGTGGGCAGAAGGGCCTGTTTCCACGTTGTATCTCGAAACTAAACTAAGCTAAAATGAAAAAACGTTTTTCTGTTTCATTCCCAACATGGACAGACAGATCCAACGTTGAAGCTTCAGCGATCGGAAAATATGAATCTTATGTGAAGTGCAGAGCAGAGAGGGATTTCAGCATCACTTAGAACTGCAACAGCTGAGGGAAGAGCTGAGTGTGAAGTCAACCACAAAGTCTCTCTCCAGGGAACACAGCAATCTGATCTCTTTATTCCTCTTTGGAATGCTTTCCGCTCTTCCCTTTACCCTCCCTCACCCCCTCCTCTCCCTACCCACGTATAGTCTTCTCCTACCACCTGGCCTCTTGTCAGCTGCTGCCAGTCTCCATGCTCAGGGTCTCCTGAGTATTGAAGCTGATTCTTCCCCTATATCCTGGAGGGATTTTTTTTAATGAATGCTGCCATTTTAGAAGAATAACCCTCAGTTGCACCTTTATTTGTGTTTGCTCGTAGACACAGGCTGCGATACTTTTGCGGAAAATAAAATATTCAGTACTTTTTTTTAAAATGGAGAGCAAGTTTTCATGCCATGCCAACGATAAACCACTCTGAAAACACGGTTATGCATTTCCTATCATTCACTGGGCTTTATTTAAGGCAGAGATAGATAGATTGTTGATTAGTATGAATGTCAAGGGTTATGGGGAGAAGGCAGGAGAATGGGGTTAGGAGGGAGAGATAGATCAGCCATGAATGAATGGCGGAGTAGACTTATGGTAGACCTATCACTTACAACTTCTAAGACATTGGAGCAGAATAATGCATTTGGCACATCGAGTCTGCTCTGTCATAGTAAAATGGATTAATTTAAATAAACAATTAATGGGGCACTGCCAGAGAAGTAAACTTTGGACCGCCTGGTGTAGTGGCAATCGACAATGAATCAGAAATTGTGTGTGAGAAATTATTTATTGTTACCAGTGGAGGTGGAAGTTGTTTCATCCTTACCTCATATCAAAACAATATTGTCACTTGGTTTATGTATGCTTTCTTTGTCACTTGATCAACATTGTTTGACAGTTTTGTTCCTAATTCTCCTTCTCTGAGAATAATAGTGGGATATTATTCCTATTCTCCAGCACTGGATGAAGGGAAGGTTAAAAATGACTATAAGACCACAAGACATAGCATCAGAATAAGGCCATTCGGCCCATCAAGTCCTCCTCGCCATTCAATCGTGGCTGATCTATATTTCCGTCTCGACCCCATTCTCCTGCCATTTCCCCCTAGCCTTTGGCATCCTTACTAATCATAAATCTATCAATCTCTGTTTTAAAAATACCCAATGCTGTGGCCTCCACAGCAATGAATTCCACAGATTCAGAACCCTCTGGCTAAAGAAATTCCTCCTCAAAAGGTATTTGAGTCAAGGTTTGCAACTGCCTTTGTGGATAGACACAAAATGCTGGAGTAACTCAGCAGGACAGGCAGCAGATCTGGAGAGAAGGAATGGGTGATGTTTCGGGTTGAGACCCTTCTTGGGATTGGCTCGATAAACGTTGCCTATTCCTTCTCTCCATAGGTGCTACTGTACCTGTCCTGCTGAGTTACTCCAGCATTTTGTGCCATCATTCAGTGTAAACCAGCATCTGCAGTTCCTTCCTGCACATGCCTTTATGTTGTGTGTAAGCAGCCATATGCCGAACTCAGGGGCTCAGTTACCACGACAACACTGCATGTACCTACACCGCCGCAGGGCCCACAATGAGTAGCAGGCAGGTAGTGTTTTGCCACCTAATGTGTTGTGTCTGTTGCTGGCAGGCCAGGGAGGCAGCAGGAGATTCCCCCATCTGTGCTCAATCACTCCTTGGCTCCGTCTACTGCTTTTTGTATTTGAGATGAAGGGCAACATACTTGTTTTAACTATAAAGCCCAGGGTACCGATTCATCTTTAACCTTTTCAACTGCCAATTCTGGGAAGATTAATGCTTTCGACTAAACAGTTGCGCTCAAGGTAGACACAACGTGCCGGAGTACCTTTGCTGGTCTGGCAGCATCTCTGGAGGAAAAGGATAAGTGACGTTTCTGGTCGGGACCCTTCTTCGGACTTAAAGTAGGGGGCCTACGGAAAATCAGGGCCCTGATTTTTCCCGTTTTTTCGCACCTCCAATTCTTTACCCCCATCCCCCCAACCCCCTACCTTCAGCCTGAAGATGGGTCCCGATCTGAAATGTCACCTATCTTTTTCCCCAAGAGATGCTACCTGACCCTGACCCTGTGTTACTCCAGCACATTGTATCTCTCTTTGGTATAAACCGCCATCTGCAGTCCTTTGTTACTACATAGTTGCGCTCATGCTGTTGGGTCGGTCACTTCCACATTGACCCACTTTCCTAAAACAAAATCTGTCAACTTTCTGTTTGATATTTTTTCTTGAACGAATGTTGGATAGTGGTTAGTGTTGCTGAGTGTGGAGAGGACCAGCTTTAACCTAATCAAGCCATCACACAGTTCAGGGGGTCATTCTACCCAACTATCAGCCTGCAGATACGTCAGTGATGCCCACCACGGACCAGAGTCTATTACCAACACTGGCAGCCTGATGCCATTGACATTGGAGGCATAGGCAATATGTTTTTTAGTTTAGTTTATTTCAGAGATATAGTCCGGAAACAGGCTCTTCGTCCTACCGAGTCCGCGCCGACCAGCGATCCCTGAACACTAACACCGTCCTTCCTACACACACTAGGGACAATTCACAATTTTACCACGCCAAATAGCCTACAAACCTTTGGTGTGTTGGCGGAAACCGGAGCGCCCGGAGAAAACCCAAGCAGGTCACGGGGAGAACGTAAAAAGTCCGTATAGACAGCACCCATAGTCAGGATCAAACACGGGTCTCTGGTGCTGTAATGCAGCAACTCTACCGCTGCACCACCGTGCCACCCATGCATTAAAGGAGTGGAGTTGAGGGAGACAGACTTTGTTACCACAATGTTTTAAGTGCACTGTTCTTCCACAGAGCTCTAGGAAGAGCTCTAGGTGAGGAAAACTTTGAGGGTGTCTTTCATTCCACAAGTCCCTTCTCACATCAACCTACTTGGTTAGTTTCCCGTTATGTATACACATAGGGGGCTGGGATAAACTGTCAACCTTACTATGAGTTGATGTACTCTACAACCAAGCTCACAGCTTTAGGCAACCTTACACTCCCTGCTCATTGTTAACCCAATCCTCTTCTACCTCCAAACTATAGTCAAGAGTAAAATAGTAATGCATTACAAAGCTTAAGAAACAAACTTACAGACACAGGTGTTTATTGATAGATTGAAAAATACATGATGGAATCAGGCCCTTCGGCCCACCAGGTCCACGCCGACCATTGATTACCTGTTAACCCAAGTAGTATGCTAGCCCATTCTTGCATCCACTCTCTATACATTTTGGACAGTTTACAGCGACCAATTAACCTACAAACCTGCATGTCTTTGGGATGCGAGAGGAAACCGAAGCACCCGGAGAAAGCCCACACTGTCACAGGGAGAACATGCAAACTCCACACAGACAGCACCCGAGGTCAGGATCAAACCTGGGCCTCTGTTGCTCTGAGGCAGCAATACTACCACCTGCTCCACCGAGCCACCCAGTGTTTCTTAAGTAGTTTGTTATCCTTTTATTACAGATGGAGAGCTAAGTTGTTGCATTTGTTTCCTGTTGTGATTTTCTCTTGGCATTTATATCTGCAATGAAGTGAGAACAACCCCCGTAAGATTGAACTGAAGGAAGGCAATTAGCAATGGGTGTAGTGATAAGCACAGTGGAGGCGTGGTTGCGTTGGAGATGGCTGGGGGAGTGCTACGAACTGCTTTTGGATGAAGTACTGTTTGTTCACTGCTCTACCAGCCTGAGCCTGATGCCATGCCTGCTCTCCCTCCCCATCCTGATGCTGATCATCCTTTTTCCTACCCCCGTCTATCCTGGTGATCAATCCAGGTTAAAGGCCAAACGTTCACAGTGGCAAAGGCATGCATAGTGCAGTAGATGACTGCAAATCTGAGCATTCAACCACTTTCCACAAGAAATCTGAGGTAGCAGGAATGTTGTAGGAGGTTTCTTTCCATGAGCTGAGAACCGGGTGTCAGAGTGTGACTGGGCTCTTAGCAGGAGTCCTGAGATGAACAACAGCACCATGGCATCTTTATTAAACAAGCTTTGTTGATGGGTATAAAGAAACATGCTAAAACACAAATGGCTTCATTATTACATACATAACTTATCAAGAGTCATTAGAGGCAAAAGTATTTTAATGTCATATGTCCCAGATAGAAGAATGAAATTCTTACTTGCAGCAGCACAACAAGATATGTAAACATAGTAGACACAAAATGCTGGAGTAACTTAGCAGGACAGGCAGCATATCTGGAGAGAAGGAATGGGTGACGTTTTGGGTTGAGATCCTTCTTCAGACTAGTCTGGGGAAAGGGAAACAAGAGATACAGACAGTGATGTAGAGAGATATAGAACGAGTGAATTAAAGATATGCTGTCTATATCTCTCGTTCTCCTTTCACCAGACTAGTCTGAAGAAGGGTCTCAACCCGAAACATCACCCATTCCTTCTTTCCAGAGATGCTGCCTGTCCTGCTGAGTTAATCCAGCGTCTATCTTCGGTTTAATCCAATATCTGCAGTTCCTTCCTACACATGTAAACATATAACTCTGTAAACAATATAATAGAGAAGAAACAAAGTTCAGTATGTTTGCATGTGTATGGATATAGATAGATAGACAGACAGACAGACAGACAGACAGACAGACAGACAGACAGACAGACAGACAGACAGACAGACAGACAGACAGACAGACAGACAGACAGACAGATAGATAGATAGATATATGCACACACATGCATACACACACATAAAAACAAACAATAATAATTCAGAAAACAAATAATATATCATCTGGACAATTTCAAAGATTTTAAAGAGAAAAAAGCTATTATAATGAATAATTCACTGAGTAAATGTGATTGCAGTCTTTTCTTTAACTGTGCTCTTCACACTTCAGCATGCCAGCCATTCTGTTACCGCGCTGCATATTTATTATAAATGGAGGATGGATTTACATTGATCCTGTGCTCCCTGTAAGTGTGATTCATACTGTGGTTCTTTCCTTGCACAGCCAGTAAAGGTAATCCCAAGTCCTGCTGCCTTAGCATATTGTAAATGACACAGCACTGTAAACCACGGTGACCCTAGCCAAGCGGTCCTTCATTCAGTGCCTTCCCGGTAATACCATGTCATCCAGTCTGATGGCAGGTATGCTGAGTTCTCAGAATTCTTTTGTACATTGCCAATTCAGCTTTTACATTTCTGGACTGGATACAATTTCGCCCGGACTCTCTCGCAAAGTTCCAAAGTAACAATGTCTGAATAATTCCAGAAAAGTAATTATTTAAATATACGGGGATATAAAGCTCCTGACTGCAATAGTATTAAGGGCAAGATAGACACAAAAAGCTGGAGTAACTCAGCGGGACAGGCAGCATCTCAGAAGAGAAGGAATGGGTGACATTTTGGGTCGAGCCCCGACTAGTCAGGGGAAAAGGAAACGAGAGAAAAAGATAGTGTTGTAGAGAGATATAGAACAAGTGAATGAAAAGATATGCTGTTTATATCTTCATTTCCCTTTCCCCTGACTAGAGTGAAGATTGTACATGATGCACTATGTGTGCGGGCCAGAAAGTTGAAGTTCCAGATCCATAGATTATTCAGTTGCTCAGCTCTCTGCACTCAATAGTACGTCCAGGGGTAGAGCAGGAATCCAAAACCCCGCAATAACAGGAATATCCAACACCTGCCTGCATTCTGCATCTCTGCACAGCACTACATTGCGGTGCCAGTCCACAATCCCTGACACACACATTGTAGATCGGCACTGGTTTTCGATTAATGAATTGATTGTCACATTATCACATGTGATATGCCACAGTGAAATTATTTGTTTTCATTCCATACGCAAATTATGTGAAGAGT
This sequence comes from Raja brachyura, assembly GCA_963514005.1. The sequence continues at coordinate 17,670,886 of OY740792.1, read as the reverse complement.
TGTCACGAATAGGACACCGACAAAGTTACAAAGTGTTCAATGTGATCCCCAATGGTCCCATGTTGTCCTCTCGACGGTCCCCCCATGCTAGGTCCCTCTTTGTTCTCATGGTGGCCCCTTACGCTGGGTCCCTGTTTGTTCTTGGCGGCGATGTCCTCAACCGCCCTACAGCCCAATAACATTAGAGATGTGATTACATAAAGGGAACTTGATCAGTCACAGTCCTGATTTTCTCAATTTTACCAAGGCTGATGAGAGGTTCAGGTGACCATGCCGTATATTGTTCTGCAAGCAAGCACGGTCAAAAATGAAACTAAAATCATGGGCGGCACAGTGGCGCTGCTTGTGGAGCTGCTGCCTCACAATGCCAGAGACCCGGGTTCGATCCTGACCTCAGCTGTCTGTGTGGAGTTTGCACGTTCTCCCTGTGACTGCATGGGTTTCCTACGGATGCTCTGATTTCCTCCCACATCCCACAAAGGCATGCAGGTTTATTGTCTGCAGAGATTAATTGGACTCGGTAAATTGTCCCTATTGTGTAGGGAGGGGAAACAAAAGTGTGAATGGGTGATCGATGGTGGGTATAAGCCCAGAAGACCAGAGGGCTTGTTCCATGCTGTGTCTTTCAATCAATCAAAACTAAAATACTCTTAATATTGAGTCAACACAGGCTGTTTCATATTTTCCCAAATCTCTTGGAAAATAATAAGTATTAACTCATAGTAACTTTGCTTAAAAAATCACACATATCTGATGTAACCAGCAAATTGTTAATATTAGTTTATATATACAAATAAAATCACCTACTTTTTCTTACTTTCTGGCAAAGATTTTGTAGCATCTGTGGAGAAAGATGTTTGTTCAATGCATTAACATTCATTAAAACGAGAGCAAGAGAATTAAACAGGTTTAAGATACAGACAAAGGAAGAAGGTGAAGAATCTGTGACAGAATGGGAAACAGGAGAGATTAGATGCCAAAAGGAATTTCAACAGAAGTGACAAGTTTAAATTTATGGAATTCTCCCTGGTACACATAGAACTGCTGTCAACAACTAATGCAGACATTAGCGATGACAAATAAATTTATTTTAGAAATATTATAGGACATTTTGGCTTTTTATTCATAAGAGAACAAATAGAATATATATTGTGGTTGTCTTCTGCAAAGATATAACATAAAGGATCATGCAGTTTCATTGTACCATGGAGGATACACCCAACAGCACAGATAAAGGACCTACTTGGCAGTAAAGGAGTGCTGTAATGAACTAATGAATAGTGGGACTGCTGTAAAAGGAGAGATTAGGTCAACTATAGGCCTGTATTCCGAAGAGTTTTCAGGGCAGCACGGTGGCACAGCTGGTAGAACTGCTGTGACGGTGCCAGAGACATGGGTTCGATCCCGACCTCAGGTGCTGTCTGAGTGGAGTTTGCACTTTTCACTGTGATCACATAGGTTTTGTATGTTCATAACTGATAGGAGAATGATTAGGCCATTCGGCCCATCGATCCGCCATTCAATCATGGCTGATCTATCTTTCCCTCTCAACCCCATTCTCCTGCCTTCTCCCCATAGAAGGCAGGAGAATGGAGTTTAGAGGGAAAGATAGATCAACCACGCTTGAATGGCAGAGCAGATACGATGGGATAAATGACCTAATTCCGGCTCTTATGACTTAGGAACTGTAAAAAACGTATTTGTACTTCACAGACCTAGTGTTGGAAAAGTAGGATGTGTTGCTCATATTTGAACAGCAGAGCTATGACAGGCTAAATGACTTTCATCGTAATACATTTTCTGTTTCTTCTGTCATTCTAAAGTTTGGTTTTAGGCAGCCTGTGGTGGGTTTTCACTTATTCAAGATTTTGTTTTTGGGTTGTCGCCCTATTTTTCAATATAAACCAGTCATCAAAGTATGAAAACATCGGTAACCATCTGACCCCCCCTCCCCCCCCCAGTCCTACCATGTCCCACCCCACATAAGAATACTCACTGCACCAGAACTAATTAGCCCTAACCTTTCAGTTCCTCAAGGGATCTCTCATTCTCCTCCATCACTTCAGTGGGTGACTGACAGATCCCCTCTCAGCAACACAGAACAGTAAACAAGGAAATCTCCATGGATGTTTCAGGGCGTCTTTGATGAAACTCTACTTTTAAAACCTTTGTTCTCTCGAAATGTTAATGTAGATGCACTTGTTTTACTGGAAGCTCCAATCGAGTGAAATTCAAAAGAAATAAAGGGCAAAATATAGCTTGGAGAGCAAATCAGCAGCAGTTGGTGAAGCTTATCATGCAGTCTGTTAAAGGCTGCATGCCGTGCTCTGTAAAACTTGCCTCTCACGACTCCACTAGCAGGGGGCAGCACGGTGGCGGCACAGTGGCGCAGCGGTAGAGTTGCTGCCTTACAGCGCTAGAGACCCGGGCTTGATCTTGACTACGGGTGCTGTCTGTACAGAATTTGTACGTTCTCCCTGTGACCTGCGTGGGTTTTCTCCGGGTGCTCCGGTTTCCTCCCACACTCCAAAGACACACAGATTTGTACATTAATTGGCTTGGTAAAATTGTAAATTGTCCCTAGTGTGTGTAGGATAGTCATAGTGTACGGGGATCGCTGGTTGGCATGGACTGCATGGGCCGAGGGTAGCAAAATGCAAGTGCCAACCACTACAATATAACAAGTTTGGAACAAGCAGGCAAGGATGAATGTCAACTCCAGCACATTGCTCTGTTTCTGTAAGTCAATGGGACATGGGCCATCTCAGTTACCACACCTTGCAGATCATTTCACAATCTAAGGCCGTAGGTTTGTCATCGTGTTGCTCCTCTCCAGTTCAGTTTTGCCTTGAATCAGACCTTTGTTTGCTGGTTAGACTTTAGCGATAGCGCATGGAAACAGGCCGTTCGACATTCCGTGTCCACACTGACCATCGATCACCTGCACACTAGATCTATGATATCCCTCTTCCACATCCTACCTTCTAGGGACAATTTACAGAAACCACTTAACCACCAGAGAGCAGTCCTCAGCTACTATCTACCTCCTTGGAGCCCTCGAACTATCTTTGATTGTACTATACTGGACTTTATCTTGCACTATACAGTATTCATGTTATTCCCTTTATCATGTATCTGTACACTGTAAATGGCTCGATGGTAATCATGTATTGTATTTCCGCGGACTGGCTAGCACGCAACAAAAGCTTCTCACAGTACCTCGGTACACGTGACAATAAACTAAACAAAATGCTCAATGTGCATTATTAAACTGAAGTTATTTTTCTGTTCCCATCAGCATGCAAACCTGGCTTCTACAAAGCTTTTGCTGGAAATGTCAAGTGTGCCAAGTGCCCTCCCCACAGCCACGCTCAAGAAACAGGCTCCATGCACTGCAGCTGTGACAGGAACTACTTCAGGGCAGACAAGGATCCCATCTCTATGGCTTGTACCAGTGAGTACCTCTCTCTCTGTACCTTGCTCCCTGTCTCTTTGTTACCTTGTCCGTCAGAGCGCTTTCTGTCTGTGAGTGGGAGCGTGTACATGGAAGAGTGATCAGTTTCAGAAAATTCACAGCCTTACAATGATGCTGAAATCAATACCAGCATTCTGTTTCCCAGATGAGGGATGGTTTCAGCAATATTTTGATCATTAGCCTCAACAAGCTTATTATTTGTGCTATGGATCTTTCAGCTCTGCAGGGCAAGTTTGGACATAAATCTTTGGTGGCTAGAACTTTTGTGGATACTTAAAGAAAGACTTATTTTGATATTATTGTTTTATGTGTTCTACATCTCATTTTCCCTGAGAAGTTGCATTGATCTCTGCCTCAGCAATTCCACACACAAATTATCCCTCCTCCAACATTTCTAACCTTACACCGCACGCTCATCATAATGATTGAACGCCCCTGTCACGGACTCATTATCGGTGAAATAGTTCTTCACACATCGGCCTGTCAAATTCCCCTTGGTTTTATCAGACTCTATTAAGCAGAGCAGTATCTGAATTTTTCTGCTGAAAAAATACAGTTTCACATTCTGACCAGGCATGTTATATATTTTCCATGGTTTTAGGGTGTCTGCTATCACATATACACTTTAAGAGTAATCAAACCAACTTTTGTGTGTTATGTAACAATAATATTTTGGGGTTAGTTTAGAGATACAGCACGGAAACAGAGTAATTTAGCTCACCGGGTCCACACCGACTGTGGTGAATCTGGAATTCTTTGCCACAGAAGGCTGTGGAGGCCAAGTCAATGGATATATTTAAGGCAGAGATAGATAGATTCTTGATTAGTACGGGTGTCAGAGGTTATGGGGAGAAGGCAGGAGAATGGGGTTAGGAAGAAGAGAGAGAGATCAGCCATGATTGAATGGCGGAGTAGACTTGATGGGCCGAATGGCCAAATTCTGCTCCTATCACTGTCCCTCTGAACTCTAAACTAAACTGAAAGTGTGCATGAAGTTAGCTGCACAAAGGCAGAATGGTAGGTTGTGGTGCCTGAATGATGGTTCTATTTCAGTAGGTCAAATCCTACAAATTTAAGTAGGATGTAAATTTAACCGAGGAACTAAATTGAATCTGCAATTGAGAAAAAAAAGTGCCAGATGCAGGAACAAAATTAAAAATCCATCTACTTCAGCAGTATCATTTTTTCATGGAGAGGTGTGCCCTCCCTGTGCTGTCTGAGCTGTGGTTCCAGATGTAAAGAGATCTTCATATGGTGCTCACACTTTTCAAGCGAGTAGTAGCCAAGGTGGAGGCAAGGACACTCCTGGAATGTCTGCATCAGACCAGCACAGGATCCTTCAAGCTCTCCTCAGCTGGAGTTGGAAGCAGAAGTTTCCCGTGAGGGAGTGTGAACTGATAGGGTGCTCTGTAAACAGCTGGAGGATGTGTGGTTGGCACACCAGCCGTGCTATGCACTCTTGCAGAGATTGGTGGAGTCTGCATGCTGAAATGTTCTTTTAGGAAGTAGATGAGAAGACATTTCAGAGGGTGGAGAATATGTGGAATTCTTTGCCACGGAAGGATGTGGAGGCCAAGTCAATGGATATTTTTAAGGCAGAGATAGTTGGATTCTTGATTAGTACAGGTGTTAGAGGTTATGGGGAGTAGGCAGAAGAATGGGGTTCGGAGGGAGAGCTAGATCAGCCATGATTGAATGGCAGAGTAGACTTGATGGGCCGAATGGCCTAATTTCTACTCCCTTATGACCTCATGATGTTGTCGGACTTGCATTGCTCCCCTCATCCTTTGAGTGATTGTCCTAGGTCGAAGTGTGACGTTCACATGAATGCACGAAGGTCCTCACCAAGGGCCTGCTCTGCATGAATCCATCTTGAATAGGTCGCCATATGTCTTCACTTTTGGCTGTTCACTACTCCAATGATCTGCAGCACATTGCATGATAGTTCAGTGCTTGAGGTGACAGGTGGAAGATTACCAACAGATAGTCCAAGGAAAGTGGCCATTGAAATGGGAAGCCTCCTTCTCATATGTCCCCCCCCCCCCCATACCCCCTCATCTCCCACACTTGCCAGACCCACCCCATTCAGCATGCACATCAACTGTTGTTGCTGATCCAATGCTTACAATGTAAGGAGGCAGTCTTTTAGACTTTCGAGATACAACGCCGAAAAAGGACTTCAGCCCACCGAGTCCGCGTCGACCAGCGATCACCTCATACACTAGCGCTATCCTACACACTAGGGACAACTTACAATTTTACCAAAGCCAATTAACCTACAAACCTGTCCATCTTTGGATTGTGGGAGGAAACCGGAGCACCCTGAGATAACCCACGTGGTCACAAAGAGAACCTGCAGTCTCCGTACAGACAGCACCCATAGTCAGAATTCTTCGTCTTCTTGCGTTTGAGGCAGCAGAAGTTATGTAACGCCCTCCAGGCACTGTAGCCAGTTAGTCCTTCCCCATTCAGCTGCAGCAGGGTGATTTGTGGACCCAGCCTGTGACAGCTAGATCCCACTAATAGTGCTGCACTTGGGCGTCATTTGCACGTAATTTACGCGACATCATTTACGCGTCACAACGCATGACACGCACGTCGTGAAGCGCACGTGATGCGCACATGGTGCGTGGTGACGTAGGCAATGATGTGCGGTCGCGCGTGACGCCCCAGGATTTTGGGATGTTCAAAATCTTTGCGCGCCATCTGCGTGAAGCACAAATGACACCCAAGTGGGACAGGCCCTTGAAGATAGCTTGAGTGGCTCAACAGGACAGGCAGCATTTCTGTATAGAAGGAATGTTTCGAGTCGAGACCCTTCTTCAGAGGTTTTCTCCTTGTACTTCAGTTTCCCCCCACACTCCAAAGATGTACAGGTTTGTAGGCGAATTGTGGAGGTCACGTGCAGTCAGTGGGAGGAGATCACATTTATGCAAACAATTCTCCCATCTTCCACGTCAAGGCCTAACTCTCGCCTATAGCCGGGACTGCAATTCCAATTATAGGAATCATTCATCACCTCAAATCCACAGAACTGAAGCGGAAGCAAATCTCTTTGGCACTGAGGGACTGCCTGAGAAGAATTTATACTTGATTTTGGAAAGATGGATACAGTCACTGAGATATAATTTTCACACTCCATTCTCTATAGCTGTTTTCTCTTGCACAACAGATTCTCCCACCAACGATCGCTCAAATCCTTAGGATCAATTCTGAATCCTGGGATAATGTGTCCCTGCTGATATTTTGCTCAGCAGTGGAATCAATAGTTTTGTCTTTATTAAATACACAGATTTTGGTCACCAATAAACAAATCCCGTGCTATTAAACGAGGAAGGAAAATGGGTGTCAGATGTTATGGGGAGAAGGCAGGAGGGTGGGGTCGAGAGGGAAAGATAGATCAGCCATGTTTGAATGGAGGAGTAGACTTGATGGGCCGAATGGCCTAATCCTGATTGGTGAACTTATGAACTTATGAAAAGATCTAGGGTCTGTTTAAAGAAGGGTCCCAACTTGAAATGCCATCTATCCGTGCCCTCAAGAGATGCTGCCTGACCCATTGAGTAACTCCAGCACTTTGTGTCTTTCCTTGCATCTATATAACACACCAGTTATTACCTAATTGACATTTTGCATTAGTGCAACGTAGCCTCCCTACTTTTGTCCACTAGGACTGTATTCATGAATTCTATATTACTATATTGCTTCCTATAACTATGAAGACAGTGGGCAAATCACAATCTGATCACAGTCAGAATCCTTTGCGACATTATTACAAATGTTGTTTTTTAAATAACTTGTGGGATCTCGGAAAAGGCCTTGTTTCTGTTGGCATCAATGGTGGGAAGTGTTGAGATGAGTCCAAGTGTCTCTCCAGAAGCCTCTAGCCTGAGCAGTCAACAACATGGGCAGGGAAATCAACCGTCTAAAGAAAAACATGTTGGAGTACGTTCCAGGGCAGTAAAACACCAATAAAACCATCAAACTGTCTTAATGAATTGGTTAGTGTAACAAAAGGTCATGACCAAAGACAATTGCAACATGACAGATGTCTCATTAATTGAACCCTGCTGGTTTCAAGGGATTACGGTGTAAATTAAATTCCTCAAAGTGTTGCCGTTTTGAAGCAGACTGTACATTTAATTCTATCTGTTGTCATGCACTTAAACCCAAATTCAAGACTTTATTACCTATTAGTTCACATCTTATTATATTTAGCCCATGCCATATTTTACATTGTATTAATTACTGTTTGTCCTGATGTCGAGAAGGTGATTTATCGACTAGCGACCAGTGCTGTGATTACAATAGTTTGAATGAGACTGATCCAACACATCAAAAAAACACACAAGGTGTGAGTGTAACTCAGCATGTCAGGAAGTATCTTTGGAACAATCTGTAGTTTGATTTTGTTTAGAGATACAGTGCGGAAACAGGCACTTCGGCCCACTGAGTCCGCTCCGACCAGCGACCCCCGCACATTAATGCTATCCTACACACCTGTTAAGGTCGTACAAAGGAGAACAGGTTAACAACTGCAGGCAAGAGAGTTATGACAGTGCTTTGGGTAGTGATCATTCTGCTGCCCTGCAAGCATCACGTTTCGAAGTTGACAAACTTAGTTTAAAATTTACAGATATGAAACTTAGCCAATGTCACTGTTAGATGGAATTTCCCAATGCATTCACGTCCAGAGTTCAAGTTACTGCTTTTACTTATAATCTGACTTAATATATTTTTGTTTGACTTTGTATTATCATAATATTCATTTGAATTAATTTATATTGATATTCTCTGCTACTTTCTGAGGTGTGAATTTTAAAGTAGCAGACGGAGGGATTTCATGCAATGTGTTAAAACATTCACTTCTAATATTACACAAAATGGTTTCAACAACTTAGATACACACATGCTGTGAAAAGGTACCTCGGTAACACTCTGTGGAATGCATCAAGTAAACGCTTAAACACTGACATGCAATATAAGTCAACTTGCCTACTTATTGCTGGGTTGGATTCACCGCTAAATATAGGTGAAAATTAAAATTATTTTTTGTATGGTACTGTTGAGCCAGCAGAGTTTAATGGAACTGAGGGAAAAATGAAGAAGCTTTGTACCATGCTTCGAAGAGAACTGGGCCCACTCCCAACCAGCCAAAAGTCAATGTAAACTAAGCCCACTGGCATTATTGGATAATGGTTTGTTATCAAGCCTTATAAATATAATAGAGATAAGGAATATTAGATAAAAGGAAATTCAATAAAGTGCCTCGATGCTTCATAATTCCAAGGGTTAATCAGTAATCTACTGAGTGACTGATACTTAACAGCTCATTGGAGAAGGATTAATAGTTCATTTCACATTAAAATGAAGTGTGAATATGAATCCCTCTCGCATGTTTTATTTTTTTCTGTTAATAAAGTCAGACATCAGTTACATTTATTCAGCAAGGTCCGAGAGCTCAAAGGATTAAACTGAAATTATGGTAAACCAGAATTAAGCCAGATTTAATTAAAATATTATTGCTGGCTGAAGCATCTACCCAGCATACTCTGATGTCTCACCACCACTCCCACAAGGATCTGCAGATGCTGGTGTACACACAAGCTGCTGGAGTAACTCAGTGGGTCAGGCAGCATCTCTGGAGAACGTGGATCAGAAGAAGGACCCCGACTCGAAATATCACCTATGCATGTACTGCCTGACCCGTTGAGTTATTCCAGCACTTTGTCCAAATATTTATCATAAGCTGTGTTGGAACGAACTGCAGATGCTGGTTTAAACCGAAGATAGATACAAAAAGCTGGAGTAACTCAGCAGGTCAGGCAGCATCTCCGGAGAAACGGAATAGGTGACATTTCGGGTCGGGACCCTTCTTCATACATTATCGTAAGCTAATGATTTTGCCTTATTTAAGGGGAGCAGCAGTTAACATTTCTTCTGCTTGTTATCTTTTCATTGTTCCTCGTGGTCCCAGGGCCTCCGTCCAATCCAAGGAATGTGTTTTCCAACATCAACGAGACCTCGGTGATCTTGGACTGGAGCTGGCCGATCGATGCGGGAGGCCGCAAGGACGTGACCTTCAGCGTCTACTGCAAGAAGTGTGCTGTCGGCCCCAGGCAGTGCGAGCCGTGCCTGGGCAATGTCCACTTCGTGCCACGGCAGAAGGGCCTAGCCAACACCACCGTGACGGTGGTCGACCTGCTCGCACACACCAACTACACCTTCGAGATCGAGGCGGTGAATGGGGTGTCCGCGTTGAGCTCGGTGCCCCGACAGTTTGCTGCTGTCTCCATCACCACCAATCAGGCCGGTGAGTTCACACCTTATTCAGCAAAGTAAAAGCATCAAAGGGGCAAAATGATTCCAGGAAATAAACTGCTTTCGTTAGCATGTGTTTTAGTAATGAGGGAGAGATGAAGAGATTTGTTTTTAAACCATAGGAACGGAATCAGGCCATTCAGTCCATCGAGTCTACTCTGCCATTCAATCATACTTTGCCTTCTTCCCATAACCTTTGACACCCTTACTAATCGAGAATCCATCAATCTCTCCTTTAACAATACCCAATAAATTGGCCTCCAAAGCCATCTGAGACAATGATTTCTGCAGATTCACCACCCTCTGGCTGAAGAAATTCCTCCTCATCTGCATTCTGAAGGTAGGTCTTTTTATTCTGAGGCCAAGCCCTCAGGTTCTAGCCTCTCCCATTACCAGAAACATCCTCAGCATATCAACTCTATTCAGGCTTTTCATTATCTGATAGGTAGGTACATTTACCCAGTAAGATGCTGTGATCTGGTATGCATTTCATAAATGGAGGATGATTGTCGGTTCAAAGGTAACTTTCAAAAGGGCTGGAATATTTTAATCGAAGAGAAATATTTTCAAGGTCATGTAAAATGATCAAGAGATTAAATTATTAATTGGTAGCTCATTCAGAGAGCTAACATAATACAATGACCAAAAGCCTTTATGTGCTGCTCTATAGTTCTGATAACCTTTAGATTTGTGGATTTTGGGTACAATTACAATGTATTTCTTGAGACATTGGATATTAATGATTTTATAGACCATTGACTAAGTATCTAGTTGATGCAAAGAAACCCATAATAGAAACATAGAAAATAGGTGCAGAAGTAGGCCATTTGGCTCTTCGAGCCTGCACCTCCATTCAATATGATCATGGCCCTAAGAGCTATAGCTAACTGATATAATGTTTCTGGTAGTTTAGTACTAATCATGTCCATCCCACCCTACAAAATGTAGCACAATCTTGTTGATAGAATCGTATTGATTCCTTCTGCATTAACATATGCAGAAAAACATGATGAATATTAAGGTGTGTACATTTATTTAGCTGGGAGCAAATACTTTAATCGGAGGGACGACAAGCTTGTTGATGCCAATCTGCTTTGTTGAACTATTTGGAAAGAATAAATATAGTGCCAAGTTGCCCTCTGAATTCAACCCTCTGGATCACTAAAGCTTGGAGGGCAATGATGGTGCCAGACAGCTGTTTTGTGCACATTCATTCAATCAGCAGCTCCACCCATGACCTCTTCCTTTCTTCACGCTGACCGTAACATTGAACTCACATTCCACCTGGGTTTAGTGAGTTGTTATCGCAGTCATCACTGTGACCATTCAGGTTCCCTTCAGTTAAACCTTCTCGCACTGTACACTGCATTTTATACGGATGATGTAAGTATGTTTGAATAAAATAAGTTGCATTTTTCCAATCTTTTGTGATGCTGTGGCAATCTACCTTTCTGCAAGACTAGCAGGATAGCACAGGTGTAAAATAGTTGTTCTGGAATCATAAGGCCATAAGGAATACGAGTAGAATTAGGCCATTCAGCTCAAGTCTACTCTGCCATTCAATCATGGCTGATCTATCTCTCCCTCCCAACCGCATTCTCCTGCCTTCTCCCCATAACTCTTCACTTTAGTCTGTTTTGACTGTTTTACTGTTCTAGTGTTCTTTTTACAAACCTTGCTCTCGGGGTATTTAAACCTAAATTTTACTAGTTGTTTAAGTTATGACATTGGATGGAAGTTGCAAACCAAATCTCGTTGCATTTATGCGTAATGACAATAAAATATATTATTATTATTATTATTATTAACTTCTGACACCTGTACTAACCAAGAATCTATCTATCTCTGCCTCAAAAATATCCACTGATTTGCCCTCCACAGCCTCCCAGGGCAAAGAATTCCACAGATTCACAACCCTCTAATTAAAGACTAAATCTACAGACGCTGTACAGATAAGAATAGAAAATGCTGGACTCGTACAGTGATTTTTAACCATTTTTGTATTCACACTAAGCCCAGTGTGTAACAATTAGTGTCAGTAACAAACTGAACGGAGCCCTCCAATATTATTGCCATTTATTGAATTCAAAAGTGGATAGGAATGAGACACAATGAAACATAATTATATTAATGTTAAACAAACCCTACTACATTGTTTAGATACCAGGAACTGCAGGTACTGGTTTAAACAAAAAGACACAAACTGCTGGATAAGGCAGCATCTCCAGAAAACCCCACAGATGGGTGACATTTTGGGTTGGCACCCTTTGTCAAGCTGACTGTAACACTTTACTTATCCATGTTCTCCAGAGATGCTGCCTAACCCCCTGAGTTACTCCAGCACTTTGTTTCGTTTGTCCATTGCATAGTCATTACTTTACAATGGCTTAGCTATACTTGCCTTGCCTTCTGGTTGAAAATAAAGAAACAAACCCTAATTGAATGCAAACATTCAAACACTTCCTTAGTGAAGAATATATACTACAATAAAACAGAAAATCTGCCAAAGAGTCAGCAAGTCAGACTGCACCTAGAGTAGCGGAAAAGACTGCAAAAAATTGAGGAACATTGCCCAGTCCATCACTGGCTCTGGCCTCCCCACCATCAAAGGGATTTATCGGTCGCTGCCTCAAAAAGGCAGCCAACATTATTAGAGACCCACACCATCCTGGCCACACACTCATCTTACCACTGCCATCGGGAAGAAGGTACAGGAGCCTGAGAACTGTAACGTCCAGGTTCAGGACCAGCTTGTTCCCCACAGCCATCAGGCTATTAAACACTACAACCTCATAAGTTCTGAACTACAATAGAATAGACTATTATTATTATTATTATTATTATTATTGCACTGTTATTGTTTGTTTTTTGAGTATGTGTGCATGTGTGTAGAAAAAAAAATATATATATATATGTGAGTATGTGTATATATACACACTGAACTTTTTTTCTTGCGTTTATCATATTATTTATTATGGTTACATGTTCTGTTGTGCTGCAGCAAGTAAGAATTTAATTGTTCTATCTGGGACATATGACAATAAAACACTCTTGACTCTGGAGTCACAGAGTCATAGAGTAATACAGTGTGGAAGCAGGCCCTTTTGCCCAACTTGCCTACACCAGCCAACATGTCCCAGCTGCACTAGTCCCACCTGCCAGCATTAGGTCCATATCCCTCCAAACCTCCTTGAACAATTGAGTACCATTCCGGGGCTGGTGAGTCTAACTTCTAGTGGATTTGGAGTCATAGATGGGCTTGGTGAGGAAAATGGCAGATTTTCCTCCACTGAAGGCTATAAGTACATCAAATAGTTATCTTAACCATATGTTTGTGACATAAGAGCATTACTGAAGCAACATTTTTTTAAGGATCCAATTTATGTCAATAACTGTATTTGCATTCCCAAATTGGCAAGGTGAGATTTGAACTCATGACATTTCTTATCCAACTGCTTCCCTGAAGTACCTCAAGCAAGAGGCCACTCTTCCAGCCCAAGCCAAGCCAAGCCTCGGAGATGTGAAGCAACTTCACAGTAGTTGGATATGCAGGGAATGGAGGGATATGGTTGTGTTTAAGAAGGAACTGCTGATTCTGGAAAATCGAAGGTAGACAAAAGTGCTGGTGAAACTCAGCGGGTGCAGCAGCATCTATGGAGCGAAGGAAATAGGCAACATTTTGGGCCGAAACCCTTCTTCAGGAGGGATATGGATTATGTGCAGAGAGATAAGAGTTGGACTTGGCATCATGGTCAGTACAGACAATGTGGGCCAAAGGGCCTGTTTCTGTGCTGTACTGTTCTATGTTCAAATATTAGCACACTAGAGCATATGTTTAGGGGATAATGGCAGGGATCATAAGTCTATAACCTTATAAAGAAAATAGCCCCTGTCTATCTTCTTTTGACCAGAATCATTGAGACTAAATGGCAGCAGGAGCAGCTATTGTCTAAGCTAAGACCAGCTGAAATCATGAGCAGGAGTTTAATTTGAAATCTCTACTGTCTTTGGTGCACAGAACTATAATTGGAAGTGAGAAACTATGGAGTGTATTGCAATCCCTTGTGTCATCATTTGTAGCACTTGTCTTTTCAGTTATTAAAGTCACCTTCACTTATGGGATAAAGGCAAACAAATATTTTCACAGGGATTTGTTAGCTAACTTCTGTTTATTGACTGTATAAAGTAGTACAATCGAAAGCATAAATCATACATCAGTTTAATCTAAATATAGGTTTGCACAAATTTAAAGAGCAGATGAGTTTATTATTTTTAATCATTTTAAATGCTTGAAGGAAAGGATTTGCTTAAAAGCAGCAATTGTTTAACTTATAGAGTTGATATTGGCTGAAAGCCCATGATTGGTATCTTTCCTAATTGAGAAACATTGGAAATTTAAGAGCTCTGTATTTTTTTTTTTTGCAGCTTTCAAATAAAGTTAGCTGCATTAGTACTCAGTGCAAGCACTCTCTCACCCAGACTGCCTTGCATAGATATTTAAAAACTTGTTAACTTCAGTAATAGCTTTGACAGAAGCCTTCTGCCGAAACCTGTGATAGACCTTCCAGGGACAAGGTCTTTGTGCCTTGTTGCTGAGGCCTCAACTCCCTGTCCAGAGTATGGCCAGCCAATTTAATCATCTCACTGCTGTTGGCCCAGGTAAGTGTGACTCTGTGTTGAATGCAGGTGGCATTGACTGCAGGAGGTGGAATTCATCCAACAATATCTAATCCTTTATATTTAGAAACCTAAACGGCCCATAGTTACAAATGACTTAACCTTCATTCAGCTGTCACTGAAGAATTCTTTAAATAAGCCAGATCTACACTAAGAGACATTTGACGATGTTAAACAAAAGAAAATTGTTTAGAAAAAAATCTATTCCATCTTCATTTACTGCCAAATGAGGGGGGAATCACATTGAAACTTACCGAATAGTGAAAGGCCTGGATAGAGTGGACGTGGAGAAGATGTTTCCACTACTGGGAGAGTCTGGGATCAGAAGGTACAGCCTCAGAATAAAAGAATGTACCTTTAGAAAGTAGACAAGGAGGAATTTCTTTAGTCAGATGGTGGCGAATGTGGTATTAATTGCTACAGAAGGCTGTGGAGGCCAAGCCATTGAGTATTTTTAAAGTGGCGATTGATAGATTCTTGATTAGTAAGGGTGTCAAGGGTTATGGGAGAAGGCAGGAGAATACGGGTTGAGAGGTAAAGATAGATCAGCCACGATTGAATGGCGTAGCAGACTTCAAGGTCCAAATGGCCCAATTCTGCTCCTATGACTTAAGAACACATGAAATCTGCATTGATATCAGTAGTTCCTCATATTCTGTACCTGGGCTAAGTGACAATTCCTCAGCATAGTGCTAGGATTCACAGTTAAACTGGGCCCAACCATTGGATTGAATACAAAGTCCCGCCACGAAGCAGTGACAATGTGATACCATTAGTCACTCTGTCCTGGACCTGCAACACTTGCATGACATTCCAGGACGTTTATCCATTTGGAATGGATGAACACTGGTGGCTTCGTTATGAACCCTTGATCACAAGCAAAATAATTCAGCCTATTAACAATCCTATATCTATTGGTAAAGGAAGGAACTGCAGATGCTAGTTTAGCAACTCAGCGAGACAGGCAGCATCTCTGGATAGAAGGAATGGGTGACGTTTCGGGTCGAGACCCTTCTTCAGACAGAGGACGTCTGAAGAATCTGGAGTCTTCAGGAGTCTGAAGAAGGGTCTCGATCCGAAACATCACCCATTCCTTCTATCCAGAGATGCTGCCTGTCCCACTCCAGCATTTTGTGGCTATCCTATGTAAATTGGATTGGGTTCTATGCTATTTTGTGTGAGCAGCAACTGGGTAGTTCTGCCCAGTACTATTGAATTCACAACTGAATCTTGTCCCAGCCCTTTCCCCCACCCCAATGTTTCCTAATAAAATAATAAATTGCAAGATCAAGCATGACATTATTTAAAGCTATTTAGTTGAATTTTGACAACAGCTGGTGCTTTCAATTTTTGCAGCCATTTTATGCTCTTTGGCTCAATCTTGCTCCTTAGTTGAGATGGCACATATTACAAGGAAACCTCTAACTTAAACCTCCCATATGGAATTTTAAACTAATAGTAGAATTATATGTTTTGGAGAACTTTGGAATTAATATTTAATGAATGTTTCAAAAATTAAAATTATTATTTAAACAAATGAATTTTAATTTTTCCACATTTATCATTTTTCCATGAGCGACACATGGGCGTAGCAGTAGAGCTACTGCCTTACAGCGCTAGAGACCTGGGTTCGATCCTGACTACGGCTGCTTGTTTGTATGGAATTTGTACATTCTCCCCGTGACCTGCATGGGCTTTCACCGAAATCTTCAGTTTCCTCCCACACACCACACGCCATGGCTTGGTATAATTGTACAAAATAGCTCCTGTGTGTGTAGGACAGTGTTAGTGTGCAGGGATCGCTGGTCAGTGCGGACTTGATGGGCCGAGGGGCCTGTTTCCACGCTGTATCTCAAAACTTAACTAAACTAAAAAACTACATTTATGTCAGTGCCTTACTTTACCTGTAAGGTGAGCATTACAGGGAAGAATGTAGATTGGCTTGATAAAAGACCTGGAACGTCACCTGTTCCTTTTCTCCTGAGATGCTACCTGACCCGTTGAGTTACTCCAGCTTTTTGTATCTATCTTTGCTAAAAATGCTGCTATTTTTCACCATCCAATGCCAATCAGTGCCACATATAGTCATATTTGGAGATACCGCATGGAAACAGGTCCTTTGGCCCACCAAGTCCACGCTGACCATTGAACCCCCATTTACACTAGTTCTATGTTATCGTACTTTCTCATCCACACATATGGGGCAATTTACACAGGCAATTAATCTACAACCTCACACAGCATTCGGATTTGGGAGGAAACCGAAGCACATGGAGAAAACCCACCGGTCACATGGAGAACATGCAAACTCCACACAATCAGCACTCGAGCTCAGGATCGAATGGGGTCTCTGGTGCTGTGACGCCCACTTTACTTTTATCATTGTGATGCTCATCACATTTCAGTGTTGACCAGAATACCACAAGAGAAAAAGAACAATGGAAGCCGTCTGGCACTGAAACACCCCCTTTGTCCTGCAGATGTTTCACTTAGATTGCCGGCTTATCCCCTGGTGAGAAGTTTGGTACTTGGTCAGCAAGTCTGGGCTGACCAACGATCCCTGCACACTAACACTATCCTACACAAACTAGGGACAATTTACCTTTTCCCAAGCCAATTAACCTACAAACCTCTACGTCTTTGAGGTATGGATGGAAACCGGAGATCTCGGTGAAAACCCACGCAGATCACGGAGAGAACGTACAAACTCCGTACAGACAGCACCAGTAGTCAGGATCGAACCCGAGTCTGTGGTGCTGTAAGGCAGCAACTTTATCGCTGCACCACCATGCCACCCGGGTAAACTGTAAACCTTTTTACAAGAACGGCAGCACATTTCTGGGATAATTGGAGAGACCTGGGCTGTTTGCGCCAAAGGAGCAGGCGGCATGGGAAAGATTAGAAAGCAGTGACATCGAACGTTAATCTGATAAGCAAACTACCTTTGTTTGTTTGTTTGTGTTTGGTTATAGTTAAAAAAGTCAGAATTGGTAGAATGAGGTATAACTGGGGAGAGGCACGGTGATTGATGGGTGCGAACATTGGTCTCCTCTCCAATCAGGCTGAATATCATCAAATGCCAGCTGCTACACTCCCAGATGTCCATTTTTGTTCAGGCACCAGAACAGGGTGCTGCACGGTTGATTTATAGGAGTGTTTAAACAGGCAGAGGTCCAATTAGTTCCCACCCAGATATTATGTGGAGGACCTGGCACAAGAGTAGCAATGGATTACGAGTGAACTGTCAGTCACGGGCCAGCACTATAGATTCACCAATTCCAGGGGAAATAAGATCAGAATCAACTGTTTTAGTATATTTAACTTGACATTTTTCTGCTCCCACAGCATTCCGATAGGAATAAACAAATTTATTAGAACAGATATAAATGGAGGTGCGTTGAAAAGGAAATTGCTCTCTGGTCAGCTGAGGTATCTTTCATAAATTGTATCATATGCAAAATAAAATGTCAATGATCCGCAATGGTTGGCAAGATGGTGGATTGTTGCACTGGTGGAACCAAGTTGCCGTTTAGCTCCAGCGATCTGGGTTCAATCCCGACCTCAGGGGTTGTTGGTGCAGGGTTTGCACGTTCCTGCAGTTAATGCTGCTTTCTCCCATATTCCAAGGACATGCAACTCTGCAGATGGACAATCAGGGCGGCCCAGTGGCGCAGCGGTAGATTTGCTGCCTTATGGGCCTGTCCCACTTAGCCAACCATTTTTTAGCCGACTGCAGGCGACTAGGCTGTCGCCACATGGTCGCCGGGCTGTCGCCTGCATAGTTGTGAGTGGTCTCCTCAGTCGCTCAAAGAGTCGTAGCATCTTTCTGGTCGCCGTTCGATTTTCAACGTTGAACATTTTTCGGAGACAGTCGGCGACAGCGGGTTTGACGCCAATGAGCGTAGCTTGACTTCTCCTGATGTAGGTGCTGTCGTAGTTGTCGCCAGGTTAACGTAGGTTGTCGCCGGTGTTGACTTTGTTTTTTTGTTGTTGTTAAAGTAATGATTCTATTTCAAATTTTATTTCGAAGGGGGATCCAGTCGCGGTTTTTCGGTGACCTGCTATGATTATGACAGTTGCTGATTTACAGCTCCAGAGACCCAGGTTTGATCCTGACTACAGGTGCTGTCTTAGGAGTTGGTACATTCTCGTGGGTTTTCCCCCGGGCACTACAGTTTCCTCCCACACTCCAAAGACATACAGGATTGTAGGCTAATTGACTTGGCATTAATGTAAATTGCCCCAGTGTGTAGTATAGTGTAGTATAGCGTAAGTGTGCGGGGATCGGTGGTCAGCGCGGACTCGGTGGGCCAAAGGGCCTGTTTTCACGCTGTATCTCTAAACTGTACGTACTATCTTACTGTAGGTAAATGGTCAAAAGAATGAAAGGAGACTTGATAGGCTTGTACCAGGGATAATACCTTGCAAGGAATCAGGGAAATAAAGAGAGGGTTCAATGGAATTGCTCTCTTAGGAGTCAGCATGGATGTGGTGGGCCAAATAGTCACCTCCTGTTACATATAAGGTCAAATCAATCATTAGCGTGCATTTGCACCTGTGATATTTGTGAATTATAATTTTCAGATGTTTCCCAAAACAATATGCTCTGTTGCTGACCTGCTGTTTTCAAGCTAGGATAATCAGAGTAATATCCAGTCCACTGAAAATGTTACTTACAAATTCACAGATGTTTCGATGAACTTCAGGGGTTTTCAGCCCCTTAATCTTTATAACACGATTTGAAATCCTCAGAATTGCGACTCATGTGATGGGAATGTGTTCACATTCAGTCAAAAAAGTGTTAGTACCCAATTATTTTCGGATTCCGGTTAGGATTGTTATTGTTTTAATGTTATGAAACACCTGAACTTTACAGCTATACAGTCAGATACAGCAAGTAGCAAATCTGATGGAAGAGAATAAAAATAATTAATTCTGTAGATAGTACAGAAATTTATGCTGAGACGGGCATTTGCTAGCACATTAACTAAGATACCAGGCTCAATCAGGTATTAAACATAGGAACATAGAAAATAGGTACAGGAGTAGGCCATTCGGCCCTACGAGCCAGCACAGCCATTCAATATGATCATGGCTGATCATCCAAAATCAGTACCCCATTCCTGCTTTTTCCCCATATCCCTTGATTCCTTTAGCCCTAAGAGCTAAATCTAACTCTCTCTTAAAAACATCCAATGAATTGGTCTTCACTGCCTTCTGTGGCAGAGAATTCCACAGAATCACAACTCTATGGGTGAAAATGTTTTTCCTCATCTCATTCCTACATGGCTTACTCCTTATTCTTAAACTGTGACCCCTGGTTCTGGACTCCCCGAGGTGCAATTGTTTTCCGGGTCGCGTATCTGGTCACTCTGCGGCCTAACATCTTGGAGCTGGAGGCCTCCTCGGGACTGACTTTGAGCCCCACCACGGGACGTGGACTTACCATCGGAGCCGATCCCTTGCCTGGGATCGATGCTTCAACTGCGACCTGCGGACTTTACCATCAAGAGCTCGCAGTCTAGGGAGAGACCGTGGATATCGGGAGCTCCAACGATGCAGAAGGTTTCGACCAGCACCGACCCGGGGACCGATCGATCGGCTGGGCGAACTGAGATCCCCCCCGATGCAGGAGCTTGGATCGCCCCGACGTGGAGGGCCCGAATGCCACCGGCTACGGGAGCCAAGATCGCCCCGTCAATGGAAGGCTCGAGGCCCCCAACTGCAGGAGAACAAAGAAGGGAAGAGATTGAACTTTTATTTTTCGCCTTCCATTACAGTGAGGAATGTGGAGGAGTCACTGTGGTGGATGTATGTGTTAAAATGTGTTTTGTGTGTTCTGTTGCTTTTTATTTGTATGACTGCCTTGGCAAATGAAATTTCTCATTTGTTGCAAAACATACTTGGCTAATAAAGTATTTTTGTATTGTATTGTATCAGGAACATTTTTCCGGATAGAATCACCATGGGTGGTAATTAATATAAATTCAAATAATTAAAAGTATTGCGAATAATAGTGATAGTGACCTTAGTTTATTAATTTCCTACAGCAAAGGAAAATTGCTGGCCAGACATGCCTACTTTGTAACTCCAGAACTATCAATGTGGTTGACTTTTAAATGCCAATTCAAATAGTGCAGTAAACCACTCAGCTAATGAGGAAATTGTGGACAGATACAAATGGTGCATCTGGCAGCAGCACCCACATCCCATGACAGAATACATTTTTAAAACGGCAATGAATGGAAGGGCAGATACCTCTGCCAGTCTCATGTGTTTCACAACAGCTTTGGTAAATTAAGATTGCTGGACATTAGTTCCACTTTTACAGCTGGCTGTTCCTCTCAACTTGGGCTGCACAAGTAAAGAACCCACTGAGCCTATGATATGGGCCAGCAATATTACACTCACACATTTATAAAGGAGGGAATTCATCAAAAACTATGCAGTCAAATGATTAAATCTAGGGGTTGCTGCCTGTGATTTTCTGCCTCTCCATTGGGCTTGCTGTTTTGCAGCCCACACCAATCAATATGGATTGTTTTGATTGTTAAATTATATATTTAAAGCAAACAGTAATGAACTGCAAGAGGTAGAGATATTTCCAAACCCTCAACATGATGGACCTTATGAAAGAGGTGCAACTGAGTAATTGACCAAAAACGTCACCCATTCCTTCTCTCCAGAGATGCTGCTTGTCCTGCTGAGTTACTCCAGTTTTTTGTGTCTATCTTTGGTTTAAACCAGCATCTGCAGTTCCTTCCAACACCCTTAAAACTGTTTGATTAAAGAGTGCTGATGAACAGCATGCATCAGAACCATGTGGATGAGCACACTCCAGCAGTGGGAAATGCATCATTGGTCCAAGGACAATTCAAGACTGGAATTGCCTGGTTAAATTTCCAGAGCAGTGTAATTACATCTGGAAAGGTTCACAGTCACTTTCCATTCCAGAAAAAAACAATCTGATACCACATCTCAATGCTGCACAATCACATTTCTAGGTCAATTTTTAAAATATTGAAGTAATGCTTTTCTGAAAATTAGATATTTTTATCAGAGTTATAAGGCACTTTCTTTGTGAGGTGTTTGCAGTAAAGTGCATTGTTAGAGTGAGCTTTCTGCCTTTTCTATAAACACATAAGACACTACGTTAAAGTTGAACGTTCTGAATTAATTTCATTGCTGTTCTAATGTCATGCATGCACATAGTTGGGCATCGCAAAGCAGTTGGATGTTCACTGTTGCATTGACTCGTGATTGTACAGGTTTGGATTACAGTGTTTATTTATCCCATTGATTTACCTGATGCTGGGAAAATTTGCCTGGGATTTGCCACAGCGGAGCATCCTACAGCAGACCTATAGTTAGACTGATTCCACCACTGTAATTAACATCTCAGATTCTGAGAAATATGGTACCGAATTACTGCTTTTATTTATACTTTTGCTTTGAAGAATATAATTATTTGCAGTGTCCTTTCCTCCTTATGTGGTCTAACTGCATGAAAGCCTGCAGTGTACTGCAGATATTTATGTGCTCTGAATTTCAAAAGAGTTGATGGTTCTGATTATTTTGATTTGATTCAGAAGCATTCCTGGATAGCTGCATCCTTACACTGAACCCACAAGACCAGAGAGAGATGATTGCTTGAAATGGATTATTTCGAGACCAAGCGCAGCTCGGCGATCGTTTCGCTGAGCGCCTCCACTCAGTCCGCCTAAACCTACATAATTGCTAAACACTTTAACTCACCCTCCACAACCCATAGTGACCTTTCTGTCCTGGGCCTCCTCCACTGTCAGAGTGAGGCCCAATGCAAATTGGAGGAATAGCACCTCATATTTTGCTTGGGCAGCTTACAACCCAGCGGTATGAATATTGACTTATCTAACTTAAAGTAACCCTTGCCTTCCCTCTCTCTCGACCGCTTTCCCATCCTAGTTCTCTGAACAGTCTGACCGTCCTCCTGATTAAATTTTATCTTTGTATGCTTCGTTGTCACCTTACCCATAGCTAACAATGATCTATTCCACAATTTCCTTGAGCTGCATCCCCTTTAATGTCTCGTTTTCACACCTTACCCGCCCATATCTCTGTGTCTCCCTTTCCCCTGACTCTCCATCTGAAGAAGGGTCTCAACCCAAAAGTTCACTCATTCCATCTATTCAGATATGTTGCATGTCCCACTGAGTTACTCCAGCATTTTGAGTATCCCCCTGAAGGTATCCAAAAACATGTATCACAAATGACTAAATTTCATCAAACAATGTGACATAGTAACTCTGTGCTTCACTGACTGTTATTACAGCTGTGGCCTCATTTGGTTTAGAATGTGAACAAGTTCTCTTTAGAGGAACATATTTCTTTTAACAATCAAACGATCCAGTTATAAATAAAAAAGTTCATTTCAGATTTGTTAAAATAGTCAGCTGTGCGGAGAAAAAGACTGTTTTTATTTCGTAAAATATTTTGCTTCTGAAATTATGGTAAAGTAAATATACCAGTGTTCTAAAAATGTATGCCAAATCTGAAGTGGAACAGGAATAATAAATGTTGGTTTGAAAAGTGAACCGAATAACAATCATGTTCAAAGTCTTTCATCTCTAAGTATATAATATTTTGTTGATTTTACTTTTGAACTGCGCCAAAGTTCAGGGCAGCAATACTGTGAAATATATCCACAGAGACTGACAATAAACAAGTATATTAAATAACATTGGCTGCCTTTAGGGCAACTATTATAACCTTTTGGCATTGCATATTTGTCATTCTACCATTACCATCAAGCCAGAGGATTAATCCTGGTTCAATTAGGAGTGCAGAAGATAGCTGTCTCAGGCTAAGTTTAGGTTCAGGTTTAGATTTATTACTGTCACGTGTACCGAGGCACAGTGAAAAGCTTTGTTTCGCATGCAATTCAATAAAAATCACATCATACCATACATAAATACAATCAAGTCAAGCTCCAATACAATAATGTGTAGGAAACATAGAAACATAGAAAAATAGGTGCAGGAGTACGCCATTTGGAACTTCGAGTCAACACCGCCATTCAACATGATCAATATGATCATGGCTGATCATCTAAAATCAGTACCCTGTTCCTGCTTTTTCCCCATATCTCTTGATTCCATTAGCCCTAAGAGCTAAATCTAACTCACTCTTGAAAACATCCTGCGAATTGGCCTCTACTGACTTCTATGGCAGAGAATTCCACAGATTCATAACTCTCTGGCTGATGTTGCTGATGTTGGTTTACACCAAAGATAGACACAAAATGCTGGAGGGATTCAACAGGTCAGGCAGCATCTCTGCAGAAAAGGAATATATGACGTTTTGGGTCGCGACCCTTCTTTCGACCCAAATACAATAGGTAGAGCAAAGGAAAAGTTTCAAAATACCGCATATAGTTCCCAGCTATACTGAGATATTTTTGAGATACAGCATGGAAACAGGCCCTTCAGCGCACCGAGTCCACATATCCCACTTCTTCATCAAATCTCTACATACTAGGGGCGATTTTACCGTGGTCAATCAACCAACAAATCTGCATAACTTTGTTTCAGTTTAGTGTATAGTCACGTGTACCGAAGTACAGTGAAAATATTTTGTTGTGTGCTAACAAATAAGTTCGGCATTCTCTGCCTCAGATGGAGGTAGAGGCCGGTTCTCTGGATGCTTTCAAGAGAGAGTTAGAGCTCTTAAAGATAGAAGAGTCAATGGATATGGGGAGACAGCAGGCACGGGGTACTGATTGTGGATGATCAGCCATTATCACATTGAATGGCGGTGCTGGCTTGAAGAGTCGAATGGCCTACACCTGCACCTATTGTCTATTGTCTATAAACAGTCAGCGGAAAGACAATATATGATTACAATCGAGCCGTGTACAGTGTATAGATACATGATAAGGGAATAATGTTCACTGCAAGGTAATGTCCAATCAAAGATAGTCTGAGCATCACCAATGTTGGAGGAAACCGGAGCACCCGGAGGAAACCCACACAGTCACAGGGAAACTGCACACAGACAGCATCCTATGTCAGGGTCGAACCTGGGTCTCTGACGCTGTAAGGCAGTAACTCTACCAGCTGCACTACTGCGCTGCCCAACTATATAACATGAGACAATGTGAAATGCACAAAGGTTGACATCAATGTTTATCAATATTGCGGAAATAAACTGAACAAAATCTGCCTCGTTGGTCAGAAAATATCCCGGGAGGGCAAAGCGCCTGGATTTCATTAATGTCTTTCTCCCAGCCCTCTGCTTCCATCTGAATATATTCCATCATTTCATCAGTAGGTTTTGGAACCACTGACCTGTAAGTTCTTTGGTTCACTGTTATTCCACAAGTAATTGAAGCAGTTAACCTGGCGTCTTTCATTGACCTGAGTCGCTGAAAGGTTGTTTGTTTAAAAAAAATCAATTTCTTATTAAAACTGCTTCCTGTTTTGGGGAAACCTATGGAGTAATCACTTTCTGAGCTGTCAGACAGCGAGAATGCCCTTCATTTTACTGAGGAATACCCCGCTCCACTAGTGCAAAACACTTGAGTCTGCTCCCCTTAAGTGGCTGGGTGTGATTTGCTGAGTTGCTGTCAGCCTTTGGGGCCACTCTGTAATTTCCAAACCCCCCTAGTTCCCTGAGGAATAGGGTGGATAAGGCTGGAGGTCAAACCAGGGAACTATCGTTAGGTAAGAAGAAATGACAAATGGATAATTGGTTTTTGATGAAATGTAATATAGTTCAAGGCACCTGGAAGGAAAAAAAACAGTCTATAGTATAAAGGCAAGGAACTTACCTTTGCTCTCAATTTGCTTGTCCTGCCTTCAATCAAACAATCTTTGTCATAGTTGGAGCAAAGATGTTTATTGTTCTTGAAAAAGTCCCTCGGGCTGCAGTAATATACATTTCAATTTTATTTAGTGTTAACATCCATTTATTTTCTTCTTACGTTTTTAAATCGTATAGTTTTAAATTCTATACATTCCACTCACTATTTTTTTAAAAACGATAAGCTCCAAAGGTTGATAAATGGCAAGCCCTCGTCCTTCTTCCACAGACAGTTACCACCCCCTTTGCACTAGACAGTGTTTTGCCCCCCTACCGGATTGCAGACTCCCGGGGCAAGTCTGTAATGGCTTATAGATGTTAAGGCAGGATCCTCCTGGCCACAGGTGAGAAAACAAGAAGATCCTACCACACAACTCTGCTGTTGATTTCCGGGTATCTGGCATTGCAAGGGCTGTAAGGCAGAAACTCTACCACTGCGCCACTATGCCACCTTGGTTCCTAAGCAGTGCAGAGGTCACTGCATTTTTTTTTGCACAGCTGCACCCCATTCACCAATCTATTCTGACGAATTCAGTACTTACCTGTAAACTGCTTGACAACTGAGCTGAATAATTATGGGATAATCCAGTTGGAATTCTGGCTGCATTGGAGTATCCATTTAGAATTAATAGCACACTTATATTACAGTGAGGAGGACCTAGAGCTGATTGAGATTAGACACAATGTGTTGGAGTAATTCAGTGTGTCTAGAGAACATAGATAGATGAGGTTTTGGGTCTGGATTCAGTCGGTCTGAAGAAGGATCCCGACCCGAAACATCACCTATCCATGTTTTTGGAGGTGCTGCCTGACCCCTTGCATTACTCCAGCATTTTGTTTCTCTTTTGGAATCTGACCCAAAACATCACCTATCATGTTCTCCCAAGATACTGCATGACCCACTGAGTTATTCCAGCACGTCTGAAGAAGGGTCTCGACCCGAAACGTCGCCTATCTCCTTCGCTCCTTAGATGCTGCTGCACCCGCTGAGTTTCTCCAGCTTTTTGTGTAACCCTCGATTCTCCAGCATCTGCAGTTCCTTCTTTAACACGAGTTATTCCAGCACGTTGTGTCTTTTTTTGTAAACAAACTTGTTTCTCCAAGTTTAGATTAGAGTTCGTAAGTTTATAAGTTATAGGAGCAAAATTAGGCCATTCGGCCATCAACTCTTCTCCGCCATTCAATCATGGCTGATCTACCTTTCCCTTTCAACCCAATTCTCCTGCCTTCTTCTCATAACGCTGAAACACGTTACTAATCAGGAAGGTCTTCCTTCTTCTTAAAGCTGTATCTCCAACGTCTCTTACTGATTTCTCCGGATGTACTGCAAAAAGCATCTTTCCAAGATGCTTCACAACTTGCTTGGCAACAACTTTGCCCAAGTCCACAAGAAATTGTATAGAGTTGTTAATGCAGCCCAGTCCATCACACATCAGCACCTCCCCTCTACCCACACCACCTCCCCCATCCCCACACATCCAGACTCCATCTACCTTACTATTAAAATCACTACCAAAGGACTCGAGCAAAACTGGGAGAAATCTCATTATGCAGAGAACTGTTTGACTCTGGAACATTCGACCACAGCAGTGATTATCTTTAAAAGGAAGAAACATTTAAAAATGAAGAATTTACACAATCATGGGAGAGAATATAATATTTTATTTTTGTTTTACAAAACAGGCGCTGCACATGTACAGGCCAAATGACTGCCTTCAGTGGTGCGTCTGGCTTTAAATTATACCATTTAAAATACAAGTTCCTTGTTTTGCTTTTTATAGTAGTCAGAAATATTTCAAATGTATCTGTGTGTGTGTGAGGCTGTGCAGTGT
Organism: Raja brachyura; assembly: GCA_963514005.1. The sequence continues at coordinate 17,643,742 of OY740792.1, read as the reverse complement.
CAACCATGTAATAATGTCGATCTGAATTGCTTGCCTGTATTTGAGTTGGTTAACTGAGTACTGTGTCCTGCTTTTGACTTTTCTTTCTATTTTTAAACCGTTGCTTTAAAACAAAATGGCATCGTGGAAGGAGTATAATTTACATACTCTCCCTCTGGGTTTTACAATGACAATCTCGGAGTTGCGCTTGTAAGGCTGTCAGCTGGAATGTTATACCCAGCCTTTGCACGTTTTGTTCCCAAACTTACATTTCCTCAAACATAATTATGGAACCAAGAGCGCCAAATACCTCAATTTACAACATTTAAAAAAAAACACTTTATTTTCCTGAATGTCAAAGCGAAATGTACTGCTTCCTGAAAAAGTGGATATACCCTGTTCAAACATCATTACTAATGTTTTAACATCCTCAAACTTCAAACTCCTTAATTTGACAGATAAAAACTAACATATATTGTAGTTTATTTGTGTAAGGCACAGTAGAAGTATCTGTCAGGGAACAGGAGATCCACCAGACAAACATTTATATACACTTAGTGTAATTTAATTTAGTTTAGTTTAGGGATACACGCCCTCGTCCCACCGAGTCCACGCCGACCAGTGATCACCTGTATACTGACACTATCACACACATGCACAAACTAGGCACAATTTACAAATTTACCAAGCCAATTAACATTCAAATCTGTACATCTTTGGAGTGCGGGAGGAAACCGGAGATCCCGGAGGAAACCCACGCAGATCACAGGGAGAATGTACAAACTCCGTACAGACAGCACCCAGAGTCAGGATCGAACCTGGATCTCTCTCGCGCTAACACTTGCTAGTTTCTGTCCTGTAGACTCTCCACAATGTAAACTGATCTATTAATTTGGCATTAAAACTACAAGAAAACTACAAGAAGATTCACGCCCAAATTTTACCCGTTCTTTGTTTTCAGTGGTATTGCCTCATGGTGATGAGGTGCTGGGGAGGATTGTTTGTATGAATGGGTTCTAATCATTTAGCATGTTTCTTTATTAAATAAATGTCTGGAAACTATTGTATGCCATATAAACGTTATTAAAGAATAACAAACCGCTCTTGCTGCAGTCGGCATGTTTCTGGACAATAAAACTAACACTTTCCTGCGTAGAACAATGCATGCAGAAAAATTTAATCCATATGAACAGATCCATGCTTTCTCATTTAATTCCATAACTAATGGAAATTGCAAGTGTTTTGTTTTGCAGTATTGAATTCCAGTAATAACTCTTGCATATTGTACCCGTCTGTGCACTGCAGGCAAACAGAAACTTTATCAGTGGAGGCTACATCCATGTTTTCATTGGCAATTGCTGAGGAAAGAATAATATTTTGCTGGCCTTTTCAAGTAACCGCTAATCATATCTGTCAACTCAGCCAATTTACCTTATGACTAAACCATAATCTTCTGGGATTATCCATCCTAGATGTGTTCAAAATTTTTCATTGGGTTCAGTTTCAGTTTAGTTTATTGTCATGTGGTACAGTGAAAAGCTTTTGTTGCATGCTAACCAGCCAGCGGAAAGACTATACATGATTACAATCGAGCCGTTCACAGTGTACAGATACATGATAAGGGAATAACGTTTAGTGCAAGATAAAGCCAGTAAAGTGCGATCAAAGATAGTCCAATAGTAGTTCAGGACTGCTCTCTGGTTGTTTGCCACTTATTCTTCACAAAGGAACTTGTCTGAAGATTTCTTCATATCCTGATATGTAGTTCTCAATTGGAGCTAATGTTCCATACTAAACCACACAGAAAGGAAATATAAATATCCATATTTGTATGACATTCAACTAAATTGGAACGTGGGAGAGTTTAGGACTAGAGGTCACAGCCTCTGAATTAAAGGACGTTCTTTTAAGAAGATGAGAAGCAATTTCTTTGGTCAGAGGGTGGTGAATCTGTGGATTTCTTTGCCACAGAAGGCTGTGGAAGCCAAGTCAATGGATATTTTTAAAGCAGAGAAAAATAGATTTTTGATTAGAACGGGTGTCAAGGGTTATGGTGAGAAGGCAGGAGAACGGAGTTAGAAGGGAGAGATAGATCACCTATGATTGAATGGTGGAGTTGACTTGATGAGCCAAATTACCTAATTATGCTTCTGTCATGACCTATGGAACAAGCTGAACAGAAAGAAAATACTTGGAGATTCAATGGTAAAATAGAACTGTGCAACAGAAGAAATGTATAACTTTTCTGTTATATTAGCAAAATGTGCAAGATGAAAACACACTTTATTAATATGAACAAAATGTGGAGAAGTCAAATGCAATTTAGTCCTCCCCCCCCCCCCCCCCCCCTTTCAGGAGCATCTGCATTCAGTCCTCACAGATGACCATGGGCTTTATGTTCCCTGCCACTTTAATTCTCATCCCATATCTACCCCAACTGATGGTTTGTGGCCTCCTGTACTGGTGCTATAAGATGGACAAAGCTTTGATGCCATATTTCTAGTGATCTAGGTGCTCATGAAGGCCTGGGTTTGGAATGGGAGGTTGAAGATTTTCTAATCCCCAGGTTTAGAGCCTGCAATATTCCAAAGCACCACTGCCAAATTTCCTATTGTGAATTTAATTTGAAGTAAAATTCCAAACTCCTCGTGCAAAGCTGTTTCCATATCCAATCTATCCCAAGTGGTGGGCTTATCCATATCCAATCTACAGAGAGTGGTGAGTCTCTGGAATTCTCTGCCACAGAAGGTAGTTGAGGCCAGTTCATTGGCTATATTTAAGAGGCAGTTAGATGTGGCCCTTGTGGCTAAAGGGATCAGGGGGTATGGAGAGAAGGCAGGTACAGGATACTGAGTTGGATGATCAGCCAATATCATATTGAATGGCGGTGCAGGCTCGAAGGGCCGAATGGCCTACTCCTGCAACTATTTTCTATGTTTCTAATTTCTTGATTCCATTCTGTCCCAAGGAAAACACATCGATTAATCAGGGTCTAATGTTTCACTGTAGAAACAAAGATCTGCAGATGTTGGTTTATTCCAAAGGTAGACACAACGTGCTGGTAAATTCAGGGGGTCAGGCAGCATCTCTGGAGAAAATGTTTCAGATTGGGACTCTTCTTCAGACTGAACATAGGGAGTGAGGGTGGGGAGGTGAAGAGCTGGAGGCGAGAACGGACCAGGACCTGCCACAAATGACCTCGGGCAAGGCGGTACCTGGTAGGTCCATTTTTGGCTAGGGAAGGTGTGATCTCGAGAGTAACAACATAGAGAACTGTGGAACTGGTCGAGGAAGGACTAGGGTGGAGGAAGGGGGCAAAGATTTCACTGCTCTACACTTACAATTCATCTGCATCTGGTCTATCTCAGAGTACTGCACTGTGTGCGTGTTCACACTGACACCAGTACAGAATGAATTGTAATGGAGTGCAAGCATGTATTTATTGGTCTGATATCGTAGATGATTATGACAATTCAGACGAGATGGAAATATAAGCAATATGCATTCACTTGAAGTGCCTGATATAACTTTAGCATGCTGTTGCTCACCAGGTGCACTAACTTAAGATAGATGTGAGCATAATGTTAAGTCGTGGTTTGATTATTGAGTAACCTGATTGGGATTTCCTGATGCAAGCAATTTAATTACCGTCAGCCTAAAGGTATATTGAGAAATAAATGTCTGTTTTCATTGCCTTGTGCCTCCTGTATTCATGCTGACCGTGACTAAGATGCTGTTTATTTTAAAACAGGGCAGCCTGACAGTCCTCGGCATATTTAACATGTGCTGACAGACCTGTTACATGAATATTACAGTCCAATGAATGGAAATCAGGATAAGACAAATAATTTTCAACACTTACCCATCCCATTCTTCCTTATTTCCCAAAAGATGAAATGGGCCAAGTGTCAGATACATTCTGTTTACTGGCTTCACTGACTTGACTTATTTACTGGCTTTCTCTCAGAGGGTGGTGAATCTGTGGAATTATTTGCCACAGAAGGCTGTGGAGGCCAAGTCAATGGATATTTCTAAGGAGGAGATTGGGAGATTCTTAATTAGTACGAGTGTCAGGGATTATGGGAAGGCAGGAGAATGGGGTTTGGAGGGAGAGATAGATCAGCCATGATTGAATGGCGGAGCAGACTTGATGGGCCGTAATTAATTACAATTAACTGTAATTCTGCCCCTATCACATGACCTTATGACCTTGCACTAAACATTATTCCATGTATAAATGGATTGATTGTAATCATATATTGTCTTTCCTGCTGGTAGACAAAAGTGCTGGAGAAACTAGGCGGGTGAGGCAGCATCTATGGAGAGAAAGAAATAGGCAACATTTTGGACCAAAATGTTAAAGAAGGAACTGCAGATGCTGGAGAATCGAGGGTTACACAAAAAGCTGGAGATAATCAGTGGGTGCAGCAGCATCTAAGGAGCGAAGGAGATAGGCGACGTTTCGGGTCGGGAAACCCTTCTTCAGACTGATTGTCTTTCCTGTTGACTGATTAGCATGCGACACAAGCTTTTCACTGTACCTCGGTACATGTGACAATAAACGGAACTGAACTAAACAGTTTGACTATTAACTAACCACATTTCAGAGGTTATTAATGTCACAATACTGTGAGGCACTTTTCACATTTAAAGAAAAATAAAAACAATAATCAGCATGATATTTCATCATGGGCTCATCGGGTATTGTAAATTTAATAAGTTTAATTCTCAATGTTAGATTATTAATGGCGATTTTCCAACAAGCAGTTTGGCTTTGTGCCATGCATGGTTTTACAAATGGGATGGAAAAGTTATAAAATAGAAATCGAAAATAAAGAAAGTGCTTGGCAGGTCTAATGTTATCAGAGAATTGATTATTAATCTAAAAATATAACTATTTCCTTTCTATAACTTTAACTATAACTATTGAGGACCAGAGGACATCGGTTTACGGTGAAGGGGAAAGGATTTATTAGAATTCTGACGGGTAACTTTTTCACACAGAGGGTGGTGAGTGTATGGAACGAGCTGCCAGAGGAAGTAGTTGAGGTAGGGACTATCGCAATGTTTAAGAAACAGTTCGAAAGGTACATAGGTAGGATAGATTTGTAGGGATATTGGTCAAACGTGGGCAGGTGGGACTAGTGTGGCTGGGGCATGTTGGTCAGAGTGGGTAAATTGGGCCATAGGGCCTTTTTCCATGCTGTATCACTCTTTGAGTATATGACTCTATGGACTGCTTGATATTTGACAGTAAAACACTCTTGACTCTTGAATTTGATCACTATAAAACAAAGAGCTGGGGGAACTCAACGGGTCTGGCAAAGGGAATGGACAGATGATGTTTCAGCTCCAGACCTTTCTTCAGACTGAAAAAGGGTCGCAACCCAAACGTCATCTGTCCATCCCCAACACAGATACTGCCCGAAGTCCTCCAGCAATTTGTTTTGCTGCTCAAGTTCCCAGCATCTGCAGTATCTTGTTTCTCTTGGGCTTGATCACTGTCTTTTGTGAGTCAACTGACTTCATCTATTGTAATGGGAACAATCAATTTGGCTCAGTGTGTTCCTCAACCAAGTGGGAAGAAATTCAACAAAGCCCTGGAGCTGACCAGCATCCAGTAATCCCTCACAGGGAGTGCAAATGTTGGATAAAGAAGTGGTAGAGCTCAGCACTTGATTAGCTTGCCAACAGTTACAAGAGGAGAACATTTCTCCCGACAGTGTAGCGGAGAGTTGCTAACACTCAGGAGAATACCAGCCAGCTAAACAATTGCCAGTAGCTGGAGAAAGATAAACATTCAATGGAAAGAATCCTTTATAGATAAGGAGCAATGACAGCATTGGGACAAAGAGCAAGCACACCCTCCACCAATGTATTTTGCAGACTGGGCCCTGACAAGTGAGAAAGAGTTTGCATTAAATACAATTTAGTTTTTTAGTTTTAGTTTTCGAAATACAGCATGGAAACTGGCTGTTTGGCTCACCGAGTCCACGCCAACCATTAGTCACCCGTACGCTAATTCTATCCTACCTACTAAGAACAATTTACAGAAGCCAATTAGTCTACAAACCTGCACATCTTTGGAATGTGGGAGGAAATCAGTGCACCAGGAGGAAACCCACAGGGTCACAGGGAGAACGTACAAGCTCAAAGGTATTTTATTGTCACGTGTACCAATTAAGGTACAGTGAAATTCGATTTACCATACAGCCATACTAAATAAAAGCAACAAAACACACAACTACAGTACATAAAAGTTAACATAAACATCCACCACACCGGATTCCCTGCATTCCTCACTGTGATGGAAGGCAATAAAGTCTAATCTTCTTCACTCTTTATAGACAGCACTCTGCACAGACAACACCCATAGTCATGATCGAACCTGGGTCTCTGGCGCTGCAACGCAACTAATCTACCGCTGCACCACTGAGCCAATTGATGGATAAGATTAGGAATGTGACAAATTTCTGCAATACACACTTTACTGTTACATTATGATTCAGTGTTAAATGCTCAATCATTTGGTTTGCAGGATGGTTAGGCAGTTTAAAAAAAATTCTGAGCAAGTGAGTGTGTGTGTCCTTGGCACAGCTTTCAGCTGACATATGCAATACCTGTATGTGTCTTTATCCACATATACGCCAGTCGCTTAGTTAAGGGTTGTGACAGATTGCTCACGGTTGTAGCAGACTCTACTTGATGGAGTCTGAACGTTTGTGAAGCTCAGACTAATCCTTTGTTAGGGTTATCATTTCCAAAATGTGTTCCAAGACAGTGCTTCCAGCTGTTCAGTCTTGCCACAGGGACAACTTTAATTAGAGTTTGTTTTGGATGAAAATGATTCCACTTGGCACGGGGTATTTTTTGTGCAAAATATGGCCGTTAATTGTGTTTTGCTCTTTCCTAGCTCCTTCTCTTGTCACCGTGATTAAGAAGGACTGGACAACCCGAAACAGCATTGCTCTCTCTTGGCAAGAGCCTGAACACCCGAATGGGATCATATTAGACTACGAGGTCAAGTTCTATGAGAAGGTGGGAAAATGAATAAAATTCAGTGTTCAGCTACTGTACAAAGAAACCCACTGTGTGTAGAACATTATCTCTCAGAAAACTTCAATGAACAGCCGTCCTTTCTTTTTTTCATGTGATTAATTTGTCTCATATGTACTTACGAGCCAGAGCTTTGGATCTGATCCTCTTTGGTAAGAATGTTTTGTTTTGAAATGTTTGGTTTGATTTCATACAATGTTCTTCAACACACCGAGTGTGGGCGTTGAGAGTGGGAAATTATTGGGAAAGAAAGAACCGGTTTCACTTCTAATCTCAGCGAGCTCGTCTCAAAGGGGAAAGGATTTCCTTTGAAAGCTGTCTGCAGCCAAATCATAAATGTTTACATTGGAACTGCCAGTTCTATTATGATAAAGACAGGGCACAAAGAAAATTATCCAACATTATCTCAGTCAATCCAGTCGACCTTATTTTACTGCTCCTGCACTCCTTCTCACCGAGAGTACAAAGAACAGATTGCGTACCTTTTAATTTACACGGGTTCTGTCTTGTTTTAAGGATTCAGTACCGAGCTTCAGATCTCGAGGGTAGCATTTTACCGTGCAATTTATGAGCAGGAATGTAATTAGAAGGTAATAACTTTGCTTGCAGATCCGCAATTAATAATGTAATGCAAATACAAAGGGATAACCTGTAATTACGGGAGCTGCAATTAAACAATGTATGGTGTAAAGGTTAATCAGTCACCATAACTAAGCTGTCCACAGAAGCCACAAGACATCACAATTGTGCTTTTCTTTGTACCACTCCCACAGCAGTCTATCTCTGTCACTCCTCTGCTTAGCTCTCTTGTGCACCGTCTGACGAGGTCTGTTTTAGCTGACGACAGACATTTTCTGTTTCCCAATTGCGATGCACTTTATTATCTGGTGACAATATCAATATTCAGTCACAGTGCACCCTTTTGCTTATTACAGAGCTTCTGCCAGATCCACACTTATCATTTCTCATCAACTAAGTGTGTAACCATCAGCTAATGCCCAATGGTTTCTGCACAATGAATGTGAATAATGTTCAGCCTCAGTATTTTTATCGCGGAATCATTATCATTAATGGGTATTCTGGACATTGCACATTCAGAAAATTCAGATAGTAATTTTACTGGACCATATAAAATAGCATAAATAGATATGACTTGAGGTGAACATTAACATGTCTTTTTTTCTTTTAAAAAGTGCAGATAAATCAGTTTAATGGTCACAGGCTTGCAATTTTATTTGAAGAAAGCTATCAACAGCTTTGTTTCTCGAGACTGTTATTACCCAAGAATAAACCGTATGATCACAGCAGCTTTGTAGTGTGGAAGGAGTTTATTTGGCCCACTGAGACCATGTCAGTGATCTGGTTATTCCTATTCCTCAGCTCCTTCCCATTGGATTTGGATTTTTTTCCTCCTTCACACACTCATCCAGCTCTTTTTTTAAAGCCATAATTAAATCTACTTTCACCAGCCTTTCCGGCAGGGAATTCCGGATCACGGGTATTCTCCGTGAGAAAACATTTAATCGTGTCCTCCTGATTCTTTCGCCCATCGTCTGTTGTGCGGCACAGTGGTGCAGCTGTAGAGTTGCTGCCTTACAATGCCAGAGTCCCGGGATCGATCCTGACTATGGTTGCTATCTGTACGGACTTTGTGTGTTCTCCCGGTGACCCACGTGGGTTTTCTCCGGGATCTCCACTTTACTCCCACGCTCCAAAGACATACATGTTCGTAGGCTCATTGGCTGGGTAAAATCGTAAATTGTCCTTAGCGTGTGTAGGATAGCGTTAGTGTATGGGTGATCGCTGGTAGGTGTGGCTTCGGTGAGCTGGGAGACCTGTTTTCGTGCTGTATCTGTAAACTAAACTAAAACCTTACATCTCTATTCCCTGGTCCCTAACCTTGCATCGAAGGGATCATATTGTTCCATTAATTTATCTAGATCTGTCATGATGTTAAACATTTTCAATACATTGCTACTCAATCTGAGCTGAAGTATTCGAGTAAATCAGTTCTATACTCATTCTTGGCTTTCTTGCAGTGGTGTGGGCAAGTTGGGCCGAAGGCCTTGTTACCACACTGTATCACTCCATGACTCTATTCATTTCTCCTAAGTAGCATCTATATCTCTCGTTCCCCTTTCCCCTGACTCTTAGTCTGAAGAAGGGACTCGACCAGAAACGTCACCTATTCCTTTTCTCCAGAGATGCTGCCTGAACCGCTGAGTTACTCCAGCATTTTGCATCTGTCCTCTGCTACAGAAGTGTCCTAACTAATATCAGACAGCCATGCCTATTAACTCCAATAGTAATGAATCTTAGTGCATAAAAGAGCTGGCCCGAGCAACTTATACTTGCTTTTTACATGATTTGACCCAATAGATATTGGTTCTGGCCTGGACTTGGCCAGGTACAGAATTCCTATGGTTTTTAATTCACCTTTGCTACCAATGTGTCATCTTCAAAGACTAAAGGGCCTGTCCCACTTGGCGATTTTTTCGGCGACTGTCGGCATAATTGACTAACGTATCAGGTCACCGAAAAATTAGCAGCGTGATGCGGCGTGACGCAGCGTGATGACGTATGAAGCGCGGTGTTTTTTCAAATGTCGCAACATTTTTTTTGTCGCCGCTGGATTTTGAAATGTTCAAAATCTTTTGGTGACACTGATACGATGCCGGCAGTCGCCGAAACAATCGTCAAGTGGGAGAGGCCCTTAATGCAGATTAATACAGTGGTCTTTCTGTTTCTAAAATTGCACCCTTTAAATTTGCACCTTTTATTTTGTATCATAATTTATTGCTCTTCCAATCAAAAAGTGTTAGTTAATACTTCTCCGTAATAAAGCCGATCTGCCTTGTATCCAATCCTTCCTCCAGTCTTATCGTCATGTATCTCAGCCATCTCAGTATTTTTATGTTATTTCAAAATTAATAAAGTATAGCGTCCACCTAATGCCCTTGCAGAAACAGAGAAATCATTCAAGAATCAAGAGTCATAGTGTCATAGAGTGAAACAGTGTGGAGACAGGCCCTTCGGCCCAACTTGCCCACATCGGCCAACAATGTCCCAGCTACACTAGTCACACTTGCCTGCGCTTGGTCCATATCCCTCCAAACCTGTCCTATCCATGTACGTGTCTAACTGTCTCTTAAACGATGGGATAGTCCAAGCCTCAACTACCTTTTCTGGCAGCTTGCTCCATGCACCCGCCACCCTTTGTGTGAAAAAGTTACCCCTTGGATTCCAATCTTTTCCCCTTCACATTGAACCTACTGTATGTCCTCTGATCTACAAGAAGTCCAGCTACGACCTTGGTATGGCCATCAAAAAGGCCAAAAGGGACTTCTGCTTCAAGCTGGAGGATGAGACAGATGTTCGGCAGCTGTGGCGGGGCCTGAATGCAATCACCTCCCGCAAGGCAAAATCAGGAGATAGCTCAATTGCCAGGGAAGCATCACTCCCTGACGAGCTCAATGCATTTTACGCACGCTTTGATAGGGAGAACACTGATGTGCCTTCCCAAGCCCCCATTCGCTGTGATGGTATTTCAGTCACAGTCACAGAGGCCGATGGGAGAAGATCCTTCAGGGAGGTGAACCCTCGGAAAGCACCTGGAACTGATGGTATACCCGGCCGTGTTCTAAACACCTTGTGGACCAACTGGCTGGAGTTTTTACGGACATTTTCAACCTCTCACTTCTGAGGTCTGAGGTTTCCACCTGCTTTAAAAGGACATCAATAATACCGGTGCCCAAGAAGAGCAAGGTGACGTGCCTCAACGACTATTGACCAGTGGCACTAACATCTGTGGTGATGAAGTACTTTCAGAGGTTGATTATGATGCATATCGACTCCTACCTCTACAAGAACCTCAACCTGCTGCAGTTCTCTTACTGCCACAACAGATCAACGGTGGACGCGATCTCACTGGCTCGCCACTCTGCTCTGGACCACTTGGACAACAAAAACTTATATGTCAGGCTGTTATTCATTGACTACAGCACGGCATTTAACACCATCATCCCCTCCAAGCTGGTTACCAAGCTCTCAGATCTGGGTCTCTGCGCATCCCTCTGCAATTGGATCCTCAAATTCCTCATCCACAGATCATAGTCTGACGGCATTGGTGGAAATGTGTAATCCTCGATAACAATCAGCACGGGAGCACCTCAAGGCTGTGTGCTCACCCCCCTGCTGTACTCACTCTATACTCATGAATGTGTAGCCCGAAATAGTGCGAACTTCATCATCAAGTTCGCCGATGACACCACTGTTGTGGGACGAATCACTGATGGTGACAGGTCAGGGTATAGAAGTGAGATCGACGAATTGACCAAATGGTGCCAGCACAATAACCTGTCTCTCAACACCAGCAAAACCAAGGAACTGATTGTGAACTTTGGAAGGGGTAGGATAGGGAACCACAATCCCGTTTATATCAATGGGACGATGGTGGAAAGGGTCAAGAACTTCAAATTCCTGGCCATGCATATTTCCGAAGATCTTTCCTGGTCCCAGCACACTGATGCAATTATAAAGAAAGCACATCAGCGTCTCTACTTCCTGAGAAGATTACGGAGAGTCGGTATGTCAAAGAGGATGCTCTCGAACTTCTATAGGTGCCCAGTAGAGAGCATGCTGACTGGTTGCATCGTGGCTTGGTTCAGGAGCGGAAAAGAATGCAGAAATTTGTGAGCACTGCCCAGTCCATCACCGGCTCTGACCTCCCCACCATTGAAGGGATCTATCGCAGTCGCTGCCTTAAAAAGGCTGCCAACATCATCAAGGACGCACAACATCCTGGCCACACACTCATCTCTCCACTGCCATCAGGCAGAAGGTACAGGATACTGAAATCTGGTACATCCAGGTTCACGAACAACTCTTCCCAACAGTCATCAGGCTATTAAAATCGCCATCAAACAAACTCTGAACTATAACAGCCTATTGCACTTTATCTGTTTATTTATGTGTGTATATATATGGTCTATGCTATATAGACACACTGAACTGTTCTGTATTTATGCTTACTATACTCTGTTGTGCTGCAGAAAGCAAGAATTTAATTGTCCTATCTGGGACACATGACACTAAACTCTCTTGACTTGACTTGGTCCTCGATTCCCCTACTCTGGGCAAGAGACTCTGTGCATCTACCTGATCTATTCCTCTCATGATTTTGTACATAATAGCAGAACAATGAAATTCTTACTTGCTGCAGCTTAAAATGCCTGTACATGCAGATAATATATACAAATTAAAAATAGAATAAATGAATAACTGTAATACTAGGTAACCATAATAGTGCAAAAATCAAGTCTGTAGAGCAACTACAGGCACAGTCCATAGCAGATCATAGGTTCGTGCTGAGGTTAGTGTCATGTGGTGTCAAGCCTGATGGTTGCTTGGAAGAAACTGTTGTTGGACCCAGTGGCAGTAATGAGTCTGTGATCAGAGTGGTGTGGGTCTTTGATGATATTGGCTGCCTTTTTGAGGCAGTGCCTCTTATAGAGATCCCTTCGATGGTGGGGAGGTCAGTACCAGTGATGGATCAGGCCCTGTCTACCACTCTGTAGTCCTCATTCCCTGACCTTGAGCAGAAATGTTCAGTCATCATTATCACAGTATCACAGGAGCAAAGTAATATGTTTTATTCTGGTGTTGATCATATTTATAAAATAATTAAATGACTCCCACCAGGACCAACAAAGGATCTTAAAGCCTATGGTGAAAACGGCATGAAATTACAAATTAATTGCTTTGGTTCATAAAAAAAATCTAATAAACACTCAATGTTATTTCAAAATCAGAGGAATCTAATTAGGTTTATACTTACTTAATCTTATATTTAATTGTGTTGGAGTGCCCCTAATACGTTCTCCTAAGATCCAATATAATTATTTGTTATTTCTAGAATTTTAAGTTGGAAAGTGATATTCACAGAAGCTGCAAGTTAGTTTGTTTACATAATACTCCAACAGCGACAATAGCTGATGTACAGGACAAAGCATGTGGCAAAAGGCTACATTGAATAGAGGTAGACACAAATGCTGAAGTACCTCAGCGGGACAGGCGGCATCTCTGGAGAGAAGGAATGGGTGACGTTTCGGGTCGAGAGCCTTCTTCAGTGTTTCCACACACTTTAAACTGAGAAAGGGAAATGGTTAATTGCTAAGGCACATTGTGATGACTTTAAGATATAAAGTGTTTTGCTGCCACTGAATTACTGAAATACATTCAGTGATGTTATAGCCAAACCGATAGTACACAAGAGATAACACCAGTTATTTTGTGTTGTCATCGTGCCATAGAATCATAGAGAGATAGAGCGTAGAATAGATGCTTTGGTTCAACAAGTTCATACAGCCATCAGCCATGCATTTACATATCCTACACTGAAACCTTGTATTTATTTTGTAGTCATAGAATCATCTTACATACATGGAAATAAGCTATTTGCACCTACTCGTTTATGCCAGTCTACAGTACCTTTGACCCACATTCCACAAAACCTTTCCCCTCTATGTACCTGTCCAAATGTCCCTTAAATTTAGTTATTACTAGATTAAGTGATACCCGTTGGGTCCCATGTTCACATGGGAGGGCTGGTCCCCCAATGCAATATTCCACCTCTCCACCAATTCCAATATTGGTGGCCAGTGGGGGGAGGACCTTGTGGGCTTTCTGGACTGGTTTCCAGAGGGCTAGCATGGACATTGTGGGCTGAATGGATTCTTGGGCTGGCAGTTCAGACACTCAGGCCTGGTGGGCTGGCAGTTCACTCACGGCTATTCCTTGAAATTCTATTTCAAGCAGAGTGCAGGCCACCACATTCAATTTCATAGCATTTCAAGCAGACTGCAGTCCACCACGTTCAATTTCATAGCATTTCAAGCAGAGTGCAGGCCACCACATTCAATGTCATAGCATTTCAAGCAGAGTGCAGGCCACCACATTCAATGTCATAGCATTTCAAGCAGAGTGCAGGCCACCACATTCAATTTCATAGCATTTCAAGCAGAGTGCAGGCCACCACATTCAATTTCATAGCATTTCAAGCCGAGTGCAGGCCACCACATTCAATTTCATAGCATTTCAAGCAGAATGCAGGCCACCACATTCAATTTCATAGCATTTCAAGCAGAGCGCAGGCCACCACATTCAATTTCATAGCATTTCAAGCAGAGTGCAGGCCACCACACTCAATTTCATAGCATTTCAAGCAGAGTGCAGGCCACCACATTCTATTTCATAGCATTTTAAGCCGAGTGCAGGCCACCACATTCAATTTCATAGCATTCCAAGCAGAGTGCAGGCCACCACATTCAATTTCATAGCATTTCAAGCAGAATGCAGGCCACCATGTTCAATGTCAGAGCATTTCAAGCAGAGTGCAGGCCACCAAATTGCCAAACAACTCATTGCATTGTCATTAAGGGCACACAAATCATTTATTGCAAGTACATTGCAGACTCATAGTTCAGTTGATTCTTAGCTTAGACTGAGAGTAGTGGCCTCTCCCTCACAATCTTCCAGAGTGACTGACTCACGTCCAGGAAACCGGAGTTTTATAGTCCTGCACCCGCGGAAGGGGCGTTACCTTCATCATGGTGATTGACAGGCGAGAGGGCCAATCAGCTGAACTCAAGATTTTTTAAACACTCATAACTTTTTTATTTTTCATCGATCGGAAAAATCTCTAGATCTGTACGAAGTTTGTCCGTTCTCCCTGTGACCGCTTGGGTTTTCTCAAAGGGCTCCATTTTACTCCCACATTCCAAAGACGTACAGGTTTGTAGGTTAATTGGCTTTGGTACAAATTGTCCCTAGTGTGTGCAGGATCACTGGTCTACGTGGACTCGGTGTGCCGAAGGGTATCTAAAGTCTAAAGTAAAGTCGAAACTCCATCACAACAAGTCACGGTAACATTTGTTTAAAACCTATAGAATCATTGAAGTTAATGTAACAAAGGGAACCCACTGACTCATCCTGGTTATGCTAATATTACTTCATTATTTGATTCATTGTCTGGAAACAACACCAAGCATTTCTTCACACCTTTCATGTTTTTAGGACTTCCCAAAGTACTGTATTTTTTAGATTGTAATCATTGTTGCAGGAATTTACCCTGCTATAATCTACTCAGTTTTATTTAGGTCACTTCACATCTCTTATTGAAGGAAAAGTTTAAAGCTATTAAATTTTATGCAGCACTTAAACCAAGAACACCATAATCACCCTAATTCTTTTGCCTCCATGCCAGCAAAAGAATAACGATAATGGCTTTTACTGAACGGATGGTCAAAAATGAAGAAGCAAGGAAAAAAAATGTTTTTCAGCATATTAATGCTTATTTTTTATGCATTTTCCACCATAACATTTTATTGCATTTTTAGTAACTACGAAACTTGGTCGATGTTGCAAATACTTAAATGCTTCATCACGTATGACACCTATCCTCATTTTCATATGACACCTATCTTCATTTTGCAAATAGTTCACCAGAATTTTTCTCTGAACCATTCCTCCAATTTTATGTCAACTCCGCAAATCTCTGGTCCTCTCCTGCTCTTTTAAACGTCTCTTGAAAACCTACCTCATTTCATAAGCCTTTGGTCATCCTTTCTAATATCACCTTCTTTGGCACTGCATATTTCGATTCAAGGCACTAGATAAATGCTGATATTGTTTTAAAAATACATATTGTGTCCAAATTGTGTCTGTATTGTAGTGACAGCCAAGAAGGCACACCAATCCCTCTTCATCCTTAGGTGAATGAGGACATTCGGCTTGTCTTCAATGATTCTTACAAACTTCTACAGATGCGGCATAGTAAGCAGACAGTCGGGTTTCATCACAGCTTGGTTTGAGAACACTTCTGCCCAAGTCTGCAAGAAATTGCACAGTGTTGTGCATCCATCATACAGTCCAAACTCCCCACCATTGACTCCATCTACACTTCACGATGCCTCAGAAAAGCAGACAATATAATCAAAGACTTGCCTCACCCCGGTCATTCCTTCTTCTCCCTGCTTCTGTTGGGCAGAACGTACAGAAGCTTAAAGCGTGCACCACCAGACTTAGAAAAAGCTTCTTTCTCTCTGTTATTGGGTTTCTGAATGGTTCTACCGAGTGTAGGGTACCTTCTACCTAGGGTATTGTCTTGTTCCCCTTTGTGAACATTGGACATGGAACTGGTGCACTGCATGCTGAGAACTATATTTTGCGCACTGTATCTTCCCCTTTGCTCTGCCTATAGTACTTGAGTCAGATGTGATTGTATTTATGTACGTTATATCTGATCTGACATCATGATCATTGGACAGCATGCAAAACAAAGCTGGTCTGTGTATTAATGAAAGCTGAAAGCTAATAGAGGCCATATGTTTAAAATTAGAGGTGCAAGATTCGGAAGGAATTTGAAGAGGAATTTTATGCCCAAATGGTGATTGTAATTTGAAACCACTTCCTAATTGGGTGGTGAAGGCAAAAACTCTCACAATATTTAAGAGGTATTCTGATGAGCACTTGATTTATCAATATCTTGAAGGCAATGGGTCATGTATTGGTATATAGATGGATACTTGATGATAATGACCACAGATATGGTGTGCCTGTTTCTACGCTATAACATAGGATTCAACAAATGGCTTGGAACGTGTGGTGTTGCTACCGGATGTACAATTAGAATCCACAATCCACTCTCTCCAGGAGTGGAGCAGCAAGTGGAAATAAAATCCAAATGCATATAAGAGGGAGCATATCACCATGTGCAGAATTTTGCTCCAAACAGGAATGAGATTTAGGGGAAAGACTGGATCATAATGAATGATGTTCTTTGTTTATGTTTATTCTAAAGCAGGAACAGGAAACCAGTTACACGATCATGAGATCAAAGGGCACCAATGTCACTGTCAATGGGCTGAAACCTGAGACCACCTACCTGTTCCAAATCAGGGCGCGGACAGCGGCTGGTTACGGGATGAGCAGCCGCAAGTTTGACTTTGAGACCAGTCCTGACTGTGAGTAAAAATTAACATTATTTTATGAGAGAGAAAGAGAGAGAGAGAGAGAGTAGAAAGGTTGAGAGGTAGCGGGGAAGAGGAAGACGAAGGGGGAGGGAGAGGAAGGGGGGAGAGAGGGGGAGGAGAGGGAGGGGGAGGGCAAGGGGGAGAGAGAGAGAGGGGTGAGTGGAAGGGGAGACAGAGAAGGAGGGGAAGGGTGGCGAGAGAGGGGAGAGGGAGGAGGCGAGGGAGGAGAGAGTAATTCATGGTTTATTGTGGTAATAATATATTTGCATTTTTTTCCTTTCTGCTTAAGTTCTATCTCAAGAACAATATTGTTTCCCCTTTTTGGTTTCAGCCTTCTCCATTGCTGGTGAGAACAGTCAGGTTGTAATGATTGCCATATCAGCAGCCGTGGCCATTGTTCTGCTTACAGTTGTGATGTACATCATAATTGGGAGGTTAGTTCTATATGTTAAAACTACCTTGTAACTTTATACCTGACTGCTAATACGTAATGTTCCTCAGTTTAGCTAGTTTTCTTTGAGATTGAAGGAACATGTTTATTTTGTAGAACGCCAACAGAATATTGGACCATTTAAATGCTATTGGAATAGTTAGTTTAGATATTTTGGTAGAGCGTTATAATTCCCAATTAGTTGCTTACAGTTTATTCAACATTGACAAGTTGCTTTGGCAATCAATTCATCCTCATTATGAATTATGGCAACAGGGTGATGTTCCAGTTCCCACAGCCTGACATTCACTCAGTGCTGGAGTTTACTGAGCTTGGAACTGAGCTGGATTGCAAACTCTCTCATCTCCACAGCCTGAGGTTCAGGACAGTTCTAGGAGGGGTGACTAATGACCAGTGCACAGCGAGAGCCTCCTGTTCCTTTAGTTTAGAGATACAGGGTGGAAACAGGTCCGTCGGCCCACTGAGCCCGCGCCGACCAGCAATCCCCGTACACCAGCACTATTGCACATACTAGGGACAATTTACAATTCTTACTGAAGCTAATTAACCTACAAACCCGTACGTCTTTAGAGTGTGGGAGGAAACCAGAGCACCCAGGGAAAACCCACACGGTCAAGGGGAGAACGTACAAACTCCGTACAGGCAACACCCATGGTCAGGATCAAACCCGGGTCTCTGGCACTGTAAGGCAGCAACTCTACCGCTGCGCCACCCTATATTTGTAACTGAATTTCATTGGAGTTGTACCTCCATGTGAATAAAAACTTTGAGTGAACATTTCATTGAAAAGATAAAATCTCTTGCAATTAATTATTTCCTCAAGGTCTGTGGAGAGGGCGTTTCCACTAGCGGGAGAGCCTAGGACCAGAGGCCATAGCCTCAGAATTAAAGGACATTCCTTTAGGAAGGAGATGAGGAGGAATTTCTTTCGTTAGAAGGTGGTGAATCAGTGGAATTCATTGCCACACAAGGCAGTGGAGGCCAAGTCAATGGATATTTTTAAGGCATAGATAGATAGATTATTGAGTGTCAGGAGTTATGGGGAGATGGCAAGAGAATGGGGTTAAGAGGTAAAGATGGATCAGCCATAATTGAATGGCAGACCGGATGGGCCGAATGGTCTCATTCTGTTCCTACAACTTCTGAAAACTACCAATAATAGTACCGGGTGTCCAAAAGGACAATAGACAATAGGTGCAGGAGAAGGCCATTTGGCCCTTCGAGCCAGCACCGCCATTCAATGTGATCATGACTGATCATCCCCAATCAGTAACCCGTTCCTGCCTTCTCCCCATATCCCTTGACTCCGCTATCTTTAAGAGCCCTCGAGTAGAATATGAATCCACAACCTTGAAGGGATAAGATGAACAAGCATAATTAATGTTAGTGTCTATCCATCCTAAACAAGGTCATCAGCATCAAAGGTTTATGGGGCTGGAAACAGGGTCTGTAGGGGCTGGGATTCCCTGGGATCCAGTACACATACACAATGTTCTGAATTGTATCAAATGTTTTTAAATGCTTATTTCTCAATGATAACTAATGGAGAGAAGCCTACAGCATTAGATGGACTGTGACTTTAGTACACGCAATTTTATTGGAAAATAACGGTTATCTTATATGCAAATAAAATTCCAGCGTAATGCTTCTGTTGTGACCATTTCCACTAATCTGATGTTTGAAAAGGTTTTTTCAAAAAAAACATTCACAAGAGATTCAGTGGAGTAAGAATGATAATACTGTAACAAGTGAAAATGTGAACGAATGGAGAAATGCATTCCAAATATATTGTGTGCTGTGAAAGGAAAAATAGCAGCCACAGAGTGCAGCCACTAGAGAAAACCGCAGCTGGGTCTGTTTAGGATTCCGACTGTGATTCGTACTCATGATCTTTATGAAAGTGGTTACCTAATCCTATCAGACATTTTCAACTCTCCCCTTTCTACATGGAACAGGTACTGCATCTTGTGGTTTGTGTTGTTCAAGGAGTGTGGGAGTGCTATCAAAAATTAGCCTCCATGTGTCCAGGGAATGACATTTAGATACCCCTCCCTGACTCTGTACACCATGACGGGGTCAGATCATGTGAAAGCAAACCCAGCACTTCCACTCGAATATTGATTTCTCAAATTTCAAGTAATCCTTGCTTTCCCTCTCTCTCTCAGTCCCTCCTCCGTCCTCGTTCTCTGACAAGTTTCATTGTCGATTACTGATTATCATGCCTCGTTGTTCCTTCCCCTCAGCTAATAAAGCTCCATTCTATATTCAGGGGAACATCATCCCCTTTGATCTATGTTTTCACACCTTGCCCTTCGATATCTCTCTGTCTCCCTCTTCCCAGACTCTGTCTGAAGAAGGGTCTCGACCCAAAACATCACGCATTCCTTCTCTCCAGAGATGCTGCCTGGCCCGTTGAATTACACCAGCACTTTGAGTCTTATCTTCCACTCGAAGATCAGCCTTGTTGATTTTTGCCCCAATATAATCATTCAGATATCTTAAATAGTTAAGCATTGACTACTGTAGTCAGAACGATGTAGCAAAAATGCTGGAGAAACTCCACAGGTGAGGCAGCATCTATGGAGAGAAGGAAATAGGTGACATTTCAGATCGAGACCCTTCTTCAGACTGAGATGAGAAGCATTAACAAAAAGCAGGGAAGTGTAAATAATACAGTGAGCAAGTATAGAAATATGCCCCAACCTTATCTTAACTCACGAAGATAGACACAAAATGCTGGAGTAAAGCAGCGGGACAGGCAGAATCTCTGGAGAGAAGGAATGGGTGACATTTTGGGGCAAAACCCTTCTTCAGACTGATGTCAGGAGAGAGGGAGATACATAGATAAGGTAGTGGAAGGTTATGAAAATAGGACAAAGAGAATGCAGATCAAGGAAACTGCAGCTTAGATCATTGTTAGCTGGGAGAAGGTAACAACAAAGCAGATAGAGATAAAATTTATTTGGAGGCAGTAAGGCTGGTTGGAGAACTGGGAAGGGGGAGGGATGCAGAAATAGGTAAAGCAAGGGTTATTTGAAGTTAGAGAAGTCAATGTCCATACTGCTGGGGTGTGAGCTGCCCAAGCAGAATATGAGGTGCCGTTCCTCCAATTTGCACTGGGCCTCACTAACAATGGCGGAGGCCCTGGACAGTAAGGTCAGTGTTGAGTGGGAGAGGGAGTTAAAGTGTTTTCGCTCTCACCTCACTATTCAAATCAAAATATGCTGCCTTAGACTCCAATCACTTACAACTCACTCTTGTGTCTTCTTCTTCTTGCGTATGGCGTGCTCATCTAATGTTGTAGGTCGACTTGTTCTATTTGATCTTTTGTTTGTGAACGTCGGGTTGATTGCATTAGTTGAAACAGGGTGGACCATGTAAAGGTTGCGATCTCCCACCTCACTCTTGTTGTAATGTCATGTAATAAGTAAAACCTAGAGAGTAAGTGGAAATACTTGATACTATACTGATAAATTCAAATGTGCCCTAGTTTTCCATTCTTGTACTTGTTAACAAAACATTTGACAATTTAAAAAGTTTAATAATGTTTCTATAGAGTGAAATATTGAATGGTGGGTTGGTAAGAATTTATTTGATTTATCCGCAGGTTTTGCGGGTACAACAAATCAAAACATATATCTGACGACAAAAGAATCTATTACCCAAATGGCCACAGTGAGTATTGAACCTGAAAGCGTTTGCAATTAACTGGAGAAACTGTTGGAAATGCTCAGCGGGTCAGCGCCATCTCATTTGTCAGGCTGCTGTTTGTGGAGGCTTGCAGAGCACAAATTGGTTACTCCACTCGCCTGCTTTATATTGTACCGGTGGCAACACATCTAAAAACAGTTCCTTGGCTGCGCAATGGTTTGAGACATCTTTATCATGCAAAAGGAGTTATATAAATGAAAGCTCTATCTCTCATTAAAGTGATGCCACACCATGCATCTGTTCCCTCTATCAAGCGTCTAGGAGCCCCTCTCTCGTACATTAGTTACTTTCAGAATATTTGTTTATGACCATTGATTTTCAGTGTCATCAGGTGGGAAATTATGTTTTTCCTCTATCACAAGCATATGAATTAGGAACATGATTAGCCCACTCAGTCCTGCTCCACCATTTAATGTGATTATGATCTTCCCATTCTATACATCTATGTATGCACTGTAACTTTTCACCCCTTGCTTGTATCTGTCTGCATCTGGCTTATAAATATTCAAATATTCTGCTTCCACACTCCTTTGGGGAGCACTGATCCCTCCGAGAGAAAATAAATTGTCTCCTTCCTGCATTAAATGGGTGACACACTTAGTTTCAATAGTGATCCCTACTTCTTGATGTTTTTCCCAGGTGGAAACATCCTTGCCTATCTGCCCTATCAAGATTCATTAGGATTATATAGGTTGCATTCTAGTGTCCTTCAACAACAGCAATAAAGACCTGGCCTCTCCAACATTTTTTCATAAGATAGCCTGCCTCTTTACGGCCATAGTAAGAGAGCTTCGCCGAAGTACTTTAGTTTAGTTTAGATATTAAGCGCGGAAGCAGGACCTTCGGTCCACCAAGTCCGCGCCGGCCAACGATCACCGTACACTGACACTATCCTACACACACACACACGGGCAATTTACAATTTTTACCGAAGCCAATTAACCTTCACACCTGTATGTCTTTGGAATGTGGGAGGAAACCGAGGCATCTGGAGAAAACCCACGCAGGACACGGGGAACACGTCCAAGCTCCGTACAGACAGCACCCGTAGTCAGGATCGAACCCAGGTCTCTGGCATTGTAAGGCAACAACTCTGCCGCTGCGCCACCGTGCCACCCTATATTTGTAACTGTATTTCATTGGGTTTGTACCTCCAGGAGAATAAAACATTGAGTGAACAGCTCATTGAAAAAATAAAACCTCTAGCAATGAATTACTTCCTCAAAACTGCCTGTAGTTAAGCTCCATCGTGCCACCCCAAATACTTCTCATACATTAACAGTCTTTATTAAATAAGAGACCAATACCGTACATATTATTACAGGTATGATCTCACCAGCACATACTAGGTGGCACAGTGGCTCATCTGGTAGAGCTGCTGCCTCACAGCGCCAGAGACACGGGTTCAATCCTGTGGGTGTTCTCCTTGTGAAGGCGTGGATTTCCTCTTGATCCTCCTATTTCCTTCCACATTTCAAATACAAGCTGGCCTGTAGGTTAATTGGCCTCTGTAAATTACCCCTAGCATGTAGGGAGTGGCTGCATAAATGGAAAAACAGAGAACTAGTGTGAACGGGTGATCAATGGTCGGCATGGACTCAGTTCCAGGTCGTATCTCTAAACTAAACTAAAATTGAAGTATAACCTCAATTTTTCTATTAAACTCAATATTGTTCTGATAGTTTTCTTAAGCCATTACTCTATTCAAAGAGCTCACCCAGACATCCCATCAGAGTTTATATTATAGCAAATATACTCTACATTTAGCAGTGCCTCCAGTACCTTGGAACTTCTTTTCTTCTACTCTTTCCTGCTGTATTCCCAGAGCAAAAATAAACTCATTTTAAGTGGATCTTTACTGCAGCACCTGTCAAGTACAACAACTGCCTGCTCTCAGCTCAGCATTGAAAGAGAGAAAGAAACTCAGCCTGAGAGAACAGTAGGAGGTTTTCCTTGTACTACTGTAAGCTTGGCCTTGACCAGAGAGTTTAACTTAACACACTCAGCGGAAATAGGACAGAGTGGGTTTAAGAGCCCATTTAACAAGCCCTCCAATTTCACTTCCCATTGAAATCAATAAGGCACTCAACTGGAGGGTTCAACAGGCAGGAAGGAACTGCAGATGCTGGTTTAAATCGAAGATAAACACAAAATGCTGGAGTAATTCAGTGGGACAGGCAGCATCTCTCCAGAATTTCTTCAAATTTCTTCCTCAGTCTGAAGAAGGGTCTCGACCCGAAACGTCGCCTATCTCCTTCACTCCTTAGATGCTGCTGCACCCGCTGAGTTTCTCCAGCTTTTTGTGTAACCCTCTCTCCAGAATTGTTGCCTGTACCGTTGATTCACTCCAGCATTTTGTGTCTATCTTGGGTTTATCAGGCATCTGATTCAAAGTTACCTCTATAATGTTGTGTTGCTAGTTCAAATTGGAACACAAATCTTCAGGATTAGACATATAATATCTGAGGAGATTGGCTTTGCTGTGTGCATGTTTGAAAAAGAGGGTATCAGAAGGAGTATATCCTAAATGACAACGTTAGAGCAATAAATAACTCAAAGGGAAACTCATTCATTGTAAAGGGTCATAGTAGCATGGATCTTTTATACATCTAAATTATTTCAAGCCACCAGTGGTTGTTTCTTAGTCTTTGGTCCACTGTTAATTAGTTAAGAGTTTTAGATTAGATTAGATTCGATTAGTGACACAGCATGGAAACAGACCCCTCGGCCCATCAAATACACGCCAACTTAATGATCACCCACTCACTACAAACTAGGGATAACTTACAGAAGCCAATTAACCTACAAACCTGCACGTCTATGGGATGTGGAAGGAAACAGGAGTACCCGGAGGAAACCGGTGCAGTCAAAGGGAAAACGTGCAAACTCCGTACAGACAGCACCCGAGGTCAGGATCGAACCCGGGTCTCTGGCGCTGTAAGGCAACTACTCTACCACTGCGTCACTGTGTCGCCCCTTATGAAATTAGAGAAATACTGTTAATTTTCTACATGATAGGAATGCATGTTAGGAAAGTTCTAGCAATACGTCTATTGGATAGGAGTCATGGAAATATAAAACAGTGGAGCATTGGAAATGACCATTCAGCCCTCAACGTCTGTGCCAAACAAAACTGCCAAATTAAACTAATCATCTCTGCCTGCATGTAATCAATATCCCTCCATTCCCTGCATATCCATGTGCAAAAGCTTCTTAAACACCACAATCATATCTGCTTCCACCACTGTTCCTGGCAACACGTTCAGGCACCCACCACTCACTGTGTAAAAAAACTTGTCACCTCCTTGCAGAAATGCAGAATTTCATTGTTCACACACATGTAGATAGATGGGCCATGCTATTTGTGAAAACATATTTCCTGAAATGCAGTGGTGGCTTAGAGTTACTTTGAACGTATAACTCGTGTTCCTCTACTGCAGATTAATACAATTCACCAAATGTTCCTTTCCCATATCACTATACTCCAACCATCTATCATTGAATTTCAATGGGACAGTCTTCCTGAAAACCTCGGATCTGAACTGTACCAGACACTAAATCTTCATGTTCATCCAAGATTCCTGATTAGAATAGACCCTAAATATCCCTGTCAACACATTTCTGCATGAAACCCGTGACAACCACCTACATTCCCACAATTCCGTGACACGGTGGGGCAGCGGTAGAGTTGCTGCCTTCCAGCGCCAGAGACTCGGGTTCGATCCTGACTATGGAGGCTGACACTACAGAGTTTGTACGTTCTCCCTGTGACCACGTGGGTTTCTCCGAGATCTTCGGATTTCTCCCACATTGCAAAGGCGTGCAGGTTGGTATGTTAATTGGCTTGGTATAAATGTACAATCATCCCTAGTGTGTGTAGGATAGTGTTAATGTGTTTGGTCAGTGCAGAAACGATGGGCCGAAGGGCCTGTTCCCGCGTGATATCTCTAAACTAAAACTAAACAAAACTAAATTGCCTGTACAGTGGCTTGCAAAAGTTTTCATACCCCTTGAACTTTTCCACATTTTGTCACGTTACAACCACAAACGTAACTGTATTTTATTGGGATTTTACGTGATAGACCAACACAAAGTGGTGCATAATTTTGAAGTGGAAGGAAAATGATACATGGTTTCCAAATTGTATTACAAATAAAAAACTTGGCGTGCAAAAGTATTCAGCCCCCTTTACTCTGATACCCCTAAATAAAATCTTAGATGTGTGTGGACCTTTATAACTCGCTTTTGTAAAGGAAAAAAGCATGAGTGAGTTATTGACTTCACCTCTTACATATTTTGGTTGAATGAGATGGAAAGTGATGCCGAGAAGGTGTGACTGGCCAGCCAAATATTTTTTGACAAAGATAGACACGAAAGGCTGGCGTAACTTAGTTGGCCAGGCAGCATCTCTGGAGAAAAGGAATAGGTGACGTTTCACAGGTTTATAAGTTATAGTAGCTGAATTAGGTAATTCGGCCCATCAAGTTTACTCCGCCATTCAATCATGGCTGATCAATCTTTCCCTCTCAACCTCATTCTCCTGCCTTTGCCCGATAATTACTGACACCCTTACTAATCAAGAATCTATAAATCTCTGCCTTAAAATTATCCAATGGCCTCCACCGTTCTGGGTGGGAACCCTTCTTCAGACATCTCACTGCCCTCCTTCGTGACGTTTCGGATCGAGACCCTTCTTCAGATGGAGAGTCAATTGTTGGAGAATGGTAAAGTGCTGAATTGGTAAATGAAGAAACATGGAGAATAGGAGCAGGAGTTGGCCATTCGGCCCTTCGAGCCAGCACAAGAATAAAAACCAAACTCCAATTCATTATTTTAAAATTCAGTAATTCAACCAAACCTGAAATGGTTTGTGGCAGGTTGACTAGTTCTCAGGAATTTTAGGATCTCTTCTCTCCAGAATGATTGCCTGTAGAATGATTGCCTGTCTAAGTGTTGAGAATATGGTTGTGTTATGTTGATATCCAAGTCATATGTGATATTTCTCAATGTTTCTGCAAACAGTTAAACTTCCAGGTCTACGGACGTATGTGGACCCACACACATACGAAGACCCCAGCCAGGCTGTCCATGAGTTTGCGAAGGAGCTGGATTCTTCCTCCATATCCATTGACAAAGTTGTTGGTGCAGGTACTAAACTTTATAAATGATAAATTTTGAGTGCAGATTGCTCTCTCAGGACAATCAGTGGCTATCTCACTGCTCTCTTGGCTCTGCATCTAATTGGACACGGCAGTGTGAGCCTCCACTGATAATCCTATTGCAGTCTCCGGCCTTATTGATCCTGATGCATGTTTCTAAATGTTCTGGGTATCAACAAATCCGTCCCATCTGTACCATGGCATGGGATGGGGCAGGGACAAGAAAGACTATTTTGGGGCCAGAAATGGCTTTGCTGCCTTTTGGTGTCATGATAGTACAGATGTGGCCCTTAATGTGTAGAAAGGAACTGCAAATGCGGGTTTACATTGAAGATAGACACAAAATGCT
The DNA here is from genome assembly GCA_963514005.1 of Raja brachyura. The sequence continues at coordinate 17,617,006 of OY740792.1, read as the reverse complement.
GGAGTAACTCAGTGGGACAGGTAGCATCCCTGGAGAAAAGGAATGGGTGACATTTCCGGTCGAGACCCTTCTTCAGTTTCGACCCGAAACATCACCCATTCCTTCTCTCCAGAGATGCTGCCTGTCCCACTGAGTTACTCCAGCATTTTGTGTCTATCTTCAGTGACATCTTAATGCTATTTATGAAAGATGCGCACAAACTGCTATCTTTAATCAACTTTCACTGAACTCTATTGCTGGGTTTCCCAATGCAACATCAATACTATGGACATAAAGTGCCGGCGTAACTCAGCAGGTCAGGCAGCATCTCCGCAGAACATGGATAGATGATGTTTTGGGTCAAGACCCTTCTACAGGTGACCCAAAAAGGTCACCTAACAATATACTCCAGAGATGCTGCCTGACCTGCCGAGTTAGTCCAAGGCTATGTGTCCTTTTGTGTATTAACCAGCATCTGCAGTTCCATGTTTCCAACATCACACTAAATCTTGTGGGTTTGAGTGTAGCATTCCCTGCCAGTGAATCAGATGTTCTGGGAACTGTCAGCATTTAGCATCGCAAGTCTAATCCCCACAGGCAGTTGTTAAAAGGGTATTCCACAATATAAGCAACGCTTTTCCAGTTACAGAGCAGTGCTGTTGCTTAATAACTGGGTGAGTTAAAGATGGAACTATGCTCCCTGCCTGGTCTAGTAGGCTGAAGAAAAATTAAATTAAATCTTCTATCCGTGTTCATGAAGTTTATATGACCTCCTAAATGCAACCAGTCAGCAGCAAACTGCGCAACGTGGCAGAGATTAATAGCCTTGAACCATCTGGGATAATAAGAGTGACCATGATCTAGACCATTGATAAAGACAATAACATACACATTTAAGATGGGTGGTGAATCTGTGAAATTCATTGCCGTAGAAGGCTGTGGAGGCAAATCAATGGATATTTTTAAACCACAGGTTGATAGATTCTTACTTAGTTAAAGGTGTCAGGGGTTATGGGAAGAAGGCAGGAGAATGGGGTTAAGAGGAAAGATAGATCAGCCATGATTGAATGGCGGAGTAGACGACGATGATGATGTACCTTCTACCCATAACCTCTGACACCCGTACTAATGCTTTTGACTTGCTTACCACTGCAGGTGATGAGAGAGGGATAGGAGACAGAGCACTGTTTGAAATTACAGCCAGAAATATTGTATTTTTATATCATAGGAGAATTTGGAGAAGTGTGCAGTGGACGTCTGAAGCTTCCCTCCAAAAAGGAGATCTCAGTAGCCATCAAAACCCTTAAAGTTGGTTACACAGAGAAACAAAGACGGGATTTCCTGAGTGAAGCAAGCATCATGGGACAGTTTGACCATCCAAACATCATTCATCTGGAAGGGGTGGTCACAAAAAGTAAGGGGCCTGTGTTCATTGAAGCAGCATTTTTACTAATATTCTTCAATGGAAAGGAGGGGAAGCAAATGTTTCACTGTCGTCCTGTTGCGTTTAATTGTCTGTATATTTCGTTATCACCTAGCCCACAGACAACAATGGACCATTGCGGGCTCCACCTTTCCTAGATCATCGTTACATTTTTGCAGATCTTTCATACATTTGTTCATTATCTCGATGTATCACCATCTATATCTCTTGTTTCCCTTTCCCCTGTCTCTCAGTCTGAAGAAGGGTTCTCGACCCAAAATGTCACCTATTCCTTTTCTCCAGAGATGCTGCCTGACCCGCTGAGTTACGCCTGCTTTTTGTGTCTATCACTGTGGATTTAGTTACCACAATGCACAATATTCAAGGTGCATTATACTCTTAGTATTGTCTATGTCACTAACTAAGCTACTTTTCCAACTGGTACAGTGATTTGTTTTTAAACAGAGATGTTCTTTCAGGCTGTATAAAATGCTTTCTGGTTATTTTTATGGTAATTGCTACCACACCTCCTGGATTATACATTTCTACATAATAACGGTTTGATTTGCTTCTTTACTTAACTCCTCTTTGTCCACAGTGATTGCAAGTGCACAAATATGTCTAAGATGGACACAAAGTGATCAGCGGGTCAGGCAGCATCCCTAGAGAAAAAGGATGGGCAACATTTTGGGTCCGGACCCTTCAGTTTGAAATAAGGTCCTGATCTGAAACAAGTGATGCGGACTGACCTGCTGAATTATTCCTGCACTTTGTATCTATCTTCAGTATATATCAGCATCTGTAGTTCCTTTTATCAGATTACTTCAACTTTCTTTCAGGTTCATCTAACGTGAAAAAGACAGGACATACTTACTGAAGATAGACACAAAATGCTGGAGTAACTCAGCGGGACAGGAAGCATCAATGGAGAGAAGGAATGGGGGACGTTTCGGATTGAGACCCTTCTTCAGACTGATCAGTCTGAAGAAGAGTCTCGACCCGAAACGGGTCAGTCTGAAGAAGACCCAAAATGTCACCCATTCTTTCTCTCCGGAGATGCTGCCTGTGCTGCTGAGTTACCCCAGCATTTTGTGTCTATCTTCGCTTTAAACCAGCATCTGCAGTTCCTTCCTACACATCCAGGACATACTTACTGGTTGATTACTTAGTATTATTACTTGGTATTATTAACAACGGGGAGACCTGGCTGGGGGGGGGAGGGGCATTGAGAACAAAGGGGGACATGGCGAGGGGACCATCAAGAACTAAGAGGGACCCGGTGGGGGGGCCACCTAGAATGAAAGGGGGAACCCAGCGGGGGTGAGGGTGGGGGGTGAGGGTGAGGGGTGAGGGCGGGGGGTGAGGGTGGGGGGGTGAGGGCGGGGGTGAGGGCAGGGGGTGAGGGCGGGGGGGTGAGGGCGGGGGGTGAGGGTGGGGGGTGAGGGCGGGGGGTGAGGGCGGGGGGTGAGCGCGGGGGGTGAGCGCGGGGAGTGAGGGTGGGGGGTGAGGGTGGGGGGTGAGGGTGGGGGGTGAGGGTGGGAGCAGGCAGTAGATAGGAATGTTTGGTGAACATTTGCAACTTTGTCGGCACCAAACGTGGCGATACTTGTGTACTGCCTAGGTGAGGTCTGCTGTGTGATTTTATCAGGTTGTATGCAACACATAGCATTTCAGTGTACATGTAACAATAAAGTATCATTGTATCAGAACCACGGTAACAACTACTCTACCATGAAAATTGTGCTGAAACAATATAACGTGTTTTAATTGATATCACGATGCATTGAACTTGCAATTGCAACCTTTCTACAGGTAAACCTGTCATGATTGTGACAGAATACATGGAAAACGGCTCCTTGGACAGTTTTCTCAGGGTAAGCCGACTGATGATTTACTAAGGTACAGCAGTTTCAAGTTAAACTCCCTACTTTTTTGACTTAGACTGAATGCAAAAACTCATCCATTCTCTTTAAGAGACATGATGCCCAGTTCACAGTCATCCAGCTTGTCGGCATGCTACGGGGCATCGCTTCAGGCATGAAGTACCTGTCCGACATGGGCTATGTGCATCGGGACCTGGCTGCTCGCAATATTCTCGTCAATAGCAACCTGGTGTGCAAGGTGTCTGACTTTGGGCTCTCCAGGGTTCTTGAAGACGACCCTGAAGCTGCTTACACAACGCGGGTAAGCAACTCTTCTCCTGTCCACATTATGCTGTCAGTTCATATGTTCATAAGTTCATAAGTGGTTTTTTTTTTAATTTATTCTGTACAATAAGCTTTTATTAATCGGTTCCATTGAAACTTTAAAGAGCCAACATTCAAACAGTCCTCACTGAGTTCTGGGAGTTCCCATGGAACTTCAGATACATTCATAAGTTCATGTTAATAAAGTGACAGGAGCAGAATTGGTCCATTCGGCCCAACAAGTTTACTCCACTGCTCATTCATGGTTGATCTATCTCTCCCTCTCAACCCCATTCTCCTGCCTTCTCCCCATACCCTGACACCCGTACTAATCAAGAATCTATGTACCCCTGCCTTAAAAGTATCCATTGACTTGTCCCCCACAGCATTCTGTGGCAATAAATTCCACAGATTCACCACCCTCTGACTAAAGAAATTCCTCCTCATCTCCTTCCTAAAGGAACGTCCTATAATTCTGAGGCCTGGACCTCTGGTCCTAGACTCTCCCACTGGTGGAAACATTTACTCCACATCCATTCTGTCCAGGCCTTTCAATATTCTCTCTCTTATGTCTCAGTATCATATTTAATACCTTGATAAAAATCAAGGTGTGCACAATGTAGAAGACGACACTTTATTTTGAAGCAGGTAAGTCTATTTGATTGCATCTTGACGTGCAGTCACGCTGTACGTTAGAGTAATTGTAAGCTCTAAAAGCATAAAGGTTACCAGAGGTCAAATACATAAAAAGGTCTGATTTTTATACAACCTAGAGCGGTGTAGCACAGGAACAGGCCCTTCAGTTCACAATGATGGCCTGTGCCCCCTGATACTTGTTTTGTTGCTCCTCTCACACAGCGTATGCATTACAGCCTTTTCTTCCTTCCCATTTTATCGTCCACTTAATATCACCAATCTGGGAACGAGACAGACTTGCTTTTGATGACTTAAAAGTGATTTATAGTTAATGAAGTTCTTTTCAAGTATCAGTGTTGTTACATTGTAGAAAAACACACAGCGAGCGATGGGTGTCACAGCATGTGGACTATTCTTTAAAATCAGAAAAGTCATATTTTATAACATAATAATATTTAATTTTCTTCTCTGTGCTTGGGTCGGCGTGTACTACTGCTTTGATTGCAAGTGATTCATCATGAACAACTTTCAATCCACACAGGAGTTAATCCATTAATTGCATCCTCCACTTTTACCAGAACATAACAATAACATTTTTTGTTGACTCGCCCCAAGCCTGCGCACATTTGGCTCAATACCACCAATTAGCTTATTTTGTTAGCCATGGGAAGACTCCAAGATCTGGATATCAAATGGAGAAAATCCCTTGAACTTCATTAACTCCACTCGCTTCTGATAACCTTTGAGCAATTACCTGGACAAAACTAAAATAGCACCTTCATCAGAATTCAGATTACTGAATGTCACTTTGCTTTGTTGCCTCTGGTGTGTTAACCCCACGGCTCATATGTGCATGATGGTAATCTTTTAGCTAAATAATTCATCTCAGTAACGTTAATGTAAAGTTCAGCAATACACAGTTAATCTGCAAAAAGTTGTGAGAGTTTTACAGTTGGAACAATTTATTGTCGAATTCTTGCAATTCGAGTTTGGTATAGTATTAGTATACAAGCACTCAATGCTTTCATGTGATATTGTGTCCGATATTTTGTGGACAAACATTAGCTATTGAAAATCCAATGGGACACAATGTGCTGGAGTAACCCGCAGGTCAGGCAGCATCTCTGGAGAATATGGGGTAGGTAGGTGATGTTTCGGGTTGAGATCCTTCTTTGGACATTGTAGGGGAGGAGAAAAAAGCTGTAAAAAGGGAGAAGGTAAAACCGTGGACAAAGAACGAAGTGGGGCAGGTTATAGGTTGACATAGGTAAGGTTTTTTTTTAAAATGAGATTGTTGGAACCAAGGAGAGAGATAAGAACAGAATGTGTGAGACAGGTTTGAAGTGCTGTGGATTGTGAAGCCAGAGGGAGGAAACCTGCAGAGGGAGAGGATGGGGGTAGAGAGAAAAATAGTTAGAGTCCAGGGGAGGCAAAGGGGGAGAAGAGAGAGGGAATGTTGGGGGATTTGGGTTGTTAGCGGTTACCTAAAATTGAAGAATTCAACATTAATACCTTCGGGTTGCAAGCTACCCAAGTGGAATATGAGTTGCTGTTTGTCCAGTTTGTGTGTGGCCTCACTGTGGCAATAGAGGAGGCCCAGGACTGAAAGGTCAGAGTTGGAATGGGAAGGGGACTTAAAATGGGTACCATTTTGGTTACCAACTGGGAGTTTCAGTAGGCCTTGGTGGACTGAGCGCAAGTGTTCAGCGAAACAGTCGCCAAAAATAAACTGGTAAAAATAAAATTACCATGTAATATAATTTTGGCACCAGTGCTTGCCAACCTCTTGATCTACCTGGCAGTCGTGAGATGGTAGGATGAGAATGGTGGCTTCCCTACCTCTGAAAATTATCACACATTTAATCTGTGGAATTTTCTGCCACAGAAGGCAGTGGAGGCTAAGTAACTGGATGTTTTCAAAAGAGAGTTAGATTTAGCTCGTAGGGCTAACGGAATCAAGGGATATTGTGTAAAAGCAGGAACGGGGTACTGATTTTAGATGATTAGCCATGATCATATTGAATTGTCGAAGGGCCGAATGGCCTACTCCTGCATCTATTTTCTATGTTTCTATGTTTGAAAGACCTTCAACTGTGCATCTGCAGAGATGAATTGTCATTAGCTTGAAAGTTTGGTATGACAGAAATTCTGTTGTCTGTAAATTTCAGTGAATAATAAAATTCTAAATGCAAGTTATGTTTAATTGCCTTCATGTGTAGTGGTAGAATTTGTTGGGCCTTTTCATCACAATCAATTTTCTTTCAATTTTCTTTTGACACAATCACAGTCTCCAACACAGGATCAATGGCTTCGAGCATGACTCCTGAATAACAATACTAACTGAAAACGCAGCTGCCTAATGCAGACTATCTGTTAGGCTGTGAGTGTGACTGCAGTATTTCTATAATAAAACATTAGTTTGCTGTTTAACTGCATGTTGCATGTTTGCTTTAAAAGCCTCCTGATGTTTCTTCAATGTGAGGTTAATGAATTAGATGTTAGAGATACAGTGTGGGAATAAGCCCTTCGGCCAACCTAGTCCGCGCCGACCAGCAATTACACAAAACACCAGCACTATCCTGCACATTAGGGACAATTCACAATTTACAAAAGTCAATTGACCTATAAACCTGTACGTCTTTGGAGAGAAAACCCACGCAGATCACGGGGAGAACGTACAAACTCCGTACAGACAGAACCCGTAGTCAAGATCGAACCCGGGTCTCTGGCACTTTAAGGCAGCAACTCTACCGCTGCGCCACAGTGCTGCCCAATTAAAACCATTCAGAATTAAAGAAACAAAAGGTAACAAAGGATAAATAGCTTTTACTTTCATATGTATATGTTACATGCAAAATATCGCAGAGAAACACAGATTATTCAGTCCAGATGCAGTGACTTGCATTGGGGGGGGGGGTAAAGAACAGTTAACAATTTCTTCCCCTCTCCCAACAGATGCTGCTCGGTTTTCTGAGTTCCTCCAGCTGAGAGAGAGGGTGGGGGGGTGTTGTTTATTTTTTGCTTCAACTGCCAACATCTGCAATTTATTATGTCTGCAGATTATACAGCATCAATGAAAAAACTTGCAGAAGATGCATACCTGGGCCAAAATCAAAATCCGTCGGTAATAGTTGCCAGTGGCCAACTTTCAGATAAAATAAGCTAACACTCCCTCACTCCCTCAGGGCAGCACGGTGGGGCAGCGGTAGAATTGCTGCCTTACAGCGCCGGAAACCTGGGTTTGATCCTGACTGCGGGTGCTGTCTGTACGGAGTTTGTACATTCTTACTGTGGGATTTCTCCTGGTGCTCCGGTTTCTTCCCACACTCCAAAGACGTACAGGTTTGTAGGCTAATTGGCTTGGTAAAATTGTAAATTGTCCCTAGTGTGTGTAAGATAGTGTTAGTGTGCGAGGATCGCTGGTCGGCACAGACTCAGTGGGCTGGAAGGCCTGTTTCTGCGCTGCATCTCTAACTCAGCTAAATTAAACAAAAAACAATCAGAAATACTCATGTTTCTGGTTTACGTTAGAGTGCTGCGTATTGTTCTGGCCTACAGTTTAAGCATAAACTGATCAGTCGATCATTTCCCGATCCTTTGGATGAAAGCCATTGCAGGAAGCCGATTGTGTTGTCACACAACAACACCTCAAAAGGCTCTTTGCAACCCTATGTCACATTTCCAAGGCATCCGGCTTTGTGACAGTTCTCGTTCGGGCTGTGCCAGTCAAGAGCTGCAATCAAATTGTACCAAAAGCTTCGAAGATAGACACAAAATGCTGGAGTACCTCAGTGGGACAGGCACCATCTTTGGAGAGAAGGGATGGGCGACGTTCTTCAGGCATATTGTGTGTATCTTCGGTTTAAAACAGCATCTGCACTTCCTTCCTACACCTTTCGTCTGTACCAAAAGCTTTCATTCTTGAGTGTCCCTTATTGACTGAAGATGATAAACTGCTTTTAAAACCCATCAATTTATGACTTGAAACGGGCAAAGAATATGAACTATTCAACAAGATAAAATGAAACAAATGAAAGGATTCTAAATAGCTGTAAGCTGACAGCTGGCATGTAGTTTATGCTGATGAAGGTGAGAGCTATAATTAACACTTTGATTTATTTCCGTCAAGTTGACTCCTTGTTATCTTTCCTTAGTATTCCCTTTCTCTGTAGCTGGTATACAAATGCCACGCTAAAATAATTTTTAAGACCTAAATCAGTTCAACTGTTATTACTGCCAAGTGTACATTGCTCAGGTGCATTCATAGTATGAGTTTCTAAAGAGTTAACTCATGTGTTAAAGGCTCCTCTTGACTTATGATAAATGTTAACATTTTTAATTGTACTGATCGTTATCGGCATCTTATGATTTCTGAGCTGTTGATTAGCCGTGGGAAAGTCTTTTTGGAGCAGATTAATTAATGGGATGTGCAGGAAGGAACTGTGAATGTAGGTTTACACCGAAGACAGACACAAAAAGCTGGAGTAACTCAGCCGGTCAGGCAGCATCTCTGGAGAAAAGCGGTCTTGACCCGAAACGTCACCTGTTCCTTTTCTCCAGAGATGCTGCCTGACCCGCCTAGTTACCCCTGCATTTTATATCTATCTTAATTAATGGGATGTTTTATTCTGTATGGATGTTCTCGCTATTGGAATAGAAGGTAGAAGCCAGAGGAAAAGAAGAAAACAACCCAGTAAATAAGAATCAACTGAAATATAATGTTAGTTCAAATTTAGTTTAGAGATACAGTGCAGAAACAGGCCGTTGGCCCACCACACCGACCCGCAACCCCTGCACAGTAACACTAGCCTACAAACTCTAGGGACAATTTGACACTTATACCAAGGCAATTTAACCTACAAAAACAATTAACCTATAAATCTGTACATCTATAGAGTGTGGGAGGCAACCGAAGATCTTGGAGAAAGCCCACGCAGTCACGGGGAGAACATACAAACTCAGTACAGTTGGCACCCGTAGTCGGGATCGAACCCGCTGCCCTACCGTGCTGCCCTTAATTCCTCCAGAGGACGATGTTTTAGGTTCATTGGGAAAGCAACCCCTACTGAATCAGCTTAATATTATTGTTGGCAACATTCCTGCTCCCCAACTAAAGGGGGAGAAATGGGTTGGAATAACTTGAAATAATAAGTCAACTGGGTGGCACACTGAATGGCTGCTTCACAGAGCCAGGGACCTAGATACCAGCCTGACCTGCTTCGCTTTCTGCAGCATTGGTCCTGTGATCGCATGGTTTTCTTCTGGGTGCTCTGGTTTCCACTGTAAATTGCCCCCAAGTGTGAAGGTGAGTGGTAGAAACTGGTGGGAATTGATGTGAGGAGAAAAGAAAGAGAGATTAATGTAGGATTAGTGAAATGGGTGATAGACGGATAGTGTAGACCCGGTGAATCAAAGGCCTTGTTTCTGTAATATGTTTCTCTGTGACTCTCACTCATTAGAAATAACATCAACAATTGTCACGTGAAATTTTTACAGCGTTACATGATTTACACGATTTACATTGTTGGACCTGAAGTTAGGACGATATAAGCAAGGACAAAATAAAAGCAGCGCAGTAATAGAGGAAGTGATAAGTACAAAGACATGTTCTGTTTGAGAACACTTGCAGTGGAACAGTGGGAGGAGAAGTTGGCTTTGGAGTGACTAAAGGACCTTGGGAATGCACATGGGCTTTGTGAAGGAAAGTTAGTGCCTTGGAGTTATAAAATTATACAGCATGGAAACAGCCATTTCAGCACAACTCGTTCATGCCAGCCAGTGGGAACACTTCCATATTAATCCCACCACCTTGCACTTGGCTCATAGCCTTCTGTGCCAAAGTGATTCAAATGCTTATCCTAACCATTTTTTAATACTGTCAGCAAACCAAATTCAACCACTCACTCAAGCAATGCATTCAAATATTTGCCACTCTCTGGGTGAAGAAGGTCCCTTTCATATCGCTCTAATTCCCTTCTTGCATATACCCTAAAAATCTATGGTCTCAAGCTTTATCTACTTCGAATATGAAAATGTTTCTGGCAGTCCACTCTATCTTCACCAATTCTCTTTTGTGCACTTGAATCGTGTCACCTCACTAAACTTCTGTATTGCAGGGAGAACAGTACTCCAAAGATAGACTCAAAATGTTGGAGTAATTCAGGTCAGACAGCATCTCTGGAGAGCATGGATAGGTGACGTTTCAAGTCGAGATCCTTCTTCAGACTAATTGTAGGGGAGGAGGAGAAAGCTGGAAAAGGGGAGTTCTCACTCCAAAGACAGACAAAAAATGCTGGGGTAACTCAGCGGGTCACTGAATGTGTCTGGAGTAAAGGAATAGGTGGCATTTCGGGTTAACAAGTCTCGACCCGAAAGTCACCTAATCCTTTTCCCCAGAGATGTCGCTTGATCCGCTGAGTTACTCCAGCATTTTTTGTCTATTTTCGGTGTAAACCAGCATCTACAATTGGAGGAACAGCATCTCATATTTCGCTTGGGCAGCTTACAGCCCAGTGGTATGGATATTGATTTCTCTCACTTCAGGTAGCCCCGGCATTCCCTCTCCCTCTATCCCTCCCCCACCCACGTCGCACTAGCTTCTCGTTTCAGCCTGTTTCCTTTATAATAGTTACCTTTTTGCATATCTTTTATTCATTGTTCTTTATCCCTCTACATCAATCATTCAATCAATCAATCAATCAGTTGTATTCATCCCTTACACATATAAGTGCAGTGAAATGAATTTGCCAGCAGCAGTACAATCAAAAAAGAACACACAATACACAATAAAATTAAACACAAACATCCATGGTCGGGGCCATAAACCTCCGTAGACGCCGCTACGGACGGCCCGATGTACAGGCCCTCACGCCGGGATGGTTGAAGCTCCGACAGTGGAGCGTAGGTGCACTAGATTGATCCCTGGGATGGCGGGACTGTCATATGAGGAGAGATTGAAAAGACTAGGCTTGTATTCACTGGAGTTTAGAAGGATCAGGGGAAATCTTATAGAAACATATAAAATTATAAAAGGACTGAACAAGCTAGATGCAGGTAAAATGTTTCCAATGTTTGGTGAGTCCAGAACCAGGGGCCACAGTCTTAGAATAAAGGGGAGGTCATTTAAGACTGATCTGAGAAAAAAACTTTATTACCCAGAGAGTTGTGAATTTATGGAATTCCCTACCACAGAGGACAGTGGAGGCCAAATCACTGTATGGATTTAAGAGAGAGTTGGATAGAGCTCTAAGGGCTAGTGGAGTCAAGGGATATGGGGAGAAGGCAGGCACGGGTTATTGATAGCGGACGATCAGCCATGAATGGCGGTGCTGAGTGGCGAGTGGCGGTATTGAATGGCGGTGCTGGCTCAAAGGGCCGAATGGCCTCCTCCTGCACCTATTTTCTATGTTTCTATGTTTCTATGGGAGGGTCAAACACACTTGGAGGTCCCGAATTGGCGTTTTACTAGTGTGTTCGACCGTCTCGTTTCCCTTATCCCTAACCAGTCTGAAGAAGGATATCGACCCGAAATGTTACCCATTCCTTCTCTCCAGAGATGCTGCCTGTCCTGCAGAGTTACTCCAGCATTTTGTGTCTATCTTCGGTTTAAACCAGCATCTGCAGTTCCTTCTTACACGGATCACACTCCTGCAGTCTCTTATCAAGCTTGAACTGCTCCATCCCAGGCAACATCTTGGTAATCCCCATGTACCCTCTCCAGGAAATTTCTTTGACATCCACCATGTAACAAGCAAAATGGTGTGATTTCTATTCTCAACACTTTACTCCTTTCAAACCTGAGGGTACTCATAATTCTTTAGGATATTTCTCCACCTCATGTCCAATGCTCCTAAAGTTATTCTTCAGTAACGTTTAAGTTATGTGTCTCCTTTTGGACCTGCTGTCAAATGTGCTGAGTGATGGTTAGCCATCTTCTTTGGAGTTTGCTTGCAACCCAAGAGACTTTTGCATTGACAATCAAAAACACATTTCAGATGCTGGAAATCTATAATTATAGCAGAAAATGCTGGAAAGGCTCCGCAGGTCAGGCTGCAAGTATGGGAAGAGAAACAGAGCTAACATTTCAGGTCGAAGACTCTTCGTCAGATACTTGTATTGATGTGACCTTGCCAGTAAATAATTATTATTTCACTTCCTTACTGAACTGACACCTTTTCTGACAATCGGCAGCTGGATTATTGAGGTTTTTGAAATTTATTGTGGTCCGGAGACTCATTAGCTGCTTGAGCAGTGATAAAGAATAATTATTGCCGATGAATGTGATCCAAGGCTACTTCTTTGATGCTACTAAAGAAATCCTACCCTCGCAGATTACACATTCGCAAACCGCATTGTCTGCTGAGTTTCCTGCCATTTCTTCACTTGGAAGAATGATTTTCTCCTCCTATCAATTAATTATTTTGCCGCATTCTTTACAGTTTAGAAAGAAAAATAGGGCTAGAGAAGAAGATTCACTTAAAATAGCAACTTGAATGCTGGCAAAGGAATACAGGACATGCTTAAGTTTTAAAGCCCTGTCCCACTGTACGAGTTCATTCAAGTGCTCTTCCGAGTTTAAAAAAAAATCAAACTCGTGGTAAGCACGTGGAATTAATGTAGCAGGTACGTCGGAGCTCTGGGACATCTCTTAGCAGCTCGTAACGCTAACGGCAGGTACTCAGGAAACGTGGTAAGCTCGGGAAGACTCATGAAGAATTTTCAACATGTTGAAAAATGTTCACGAGAGCCCCGAGTATTTACGACCGGCCATTACCGTAAATCTCCGAGTGCGAATCAGGGCAAACTCGGGAGAACTCTTGAATGAACTCGTACAGTGGGACAGGGCTTTTAGCGATAGTAGTTTTGTTCGTCTAGTTTAGAGTTTAACGATACAGCGCAGGAAACAGGCCCACCGAATCCGCGCCGACCAACGATCCCCGCACACTAACACTATCCCACACACCCTGCAGACAATTTACAATTTCACCTCAGCCAATTAACCTACGTCTTTGGAGTGTGGGAGGAAACCAAAGTGCCCGGGGAAAACCCACGCAGGTCGTGGGGAGAACGTACAAACTCCGTACAGACAGCAACCGTGGTGAGAATCAAATCTGGGTCTCTGGCACTGTAAGACAGCAACTCTACCGCAGCACCACCATGCCATCCAAAACATTAACATTTGTAACTTGGAATCAAGAATAGAATGATAAATCTACTCCTAGTATTTGAATTCCATTCATGACACAATGATTGTTTTAGACTAGAAATGGGAACACTAATAGGTATTTGGCCGACTGAATAGATGGTTCATTTGGACTTACAATGTAAGGGTTAAACCACTGCTGATCATAATATTCTGATTTGAATGTTGCTTTGCATCTAATTAGTATGTAAAATAGTAGTTTTGTTTAAAATATGCTGAAAGCCTTTAAGGAGCAATAATATGAAGATGTAAACCGCTTCAGAAGGAGAAATAAATAGGTTTCCAGACCCGTAAAATATTCAAATTAATTTAGTCGGTTTAACACCCAGCTGTGTTTTCTGTGCCAAGTTGAAGGTTTGTCTTCAGCAATTGAGAGCTTGCAAGGGATTCTCGGCACAAATACCAGGCATTGCAATTCCACTAACTCATTCCGTTGCACAGCTAGAGTCTGTGACAGTCCTCTTCTCCGTCAGCTTCACACTACTTATTTTAAACGGTGGGCTTCACAGCCCAGTTTGGCAGCACTTGATAGCCACTTTGTGATTCACCAGGTTTTTCAGGATGTATTTTTTTGGCAATTCAGGTCAGTTCGTGTTCAATTTTATTGTGGGCTGGGTAAATCCAAATCCTCTACCAGCTATTTTAATGTATTAACCTTTCAAAACCAAATGCGGGTCACCACTTTTTAGTTTAGTTTAGTTTTGTTTTGAGATACAGTGTGGAAACAGGTCTTTCGGCTCACTGAGTCCACACTGACCAGCGATTCCCATACACTAACAATATCCTCGGGACGTTACAATTTTTACCAAAGCCAATTAACCTACAAACCTGCATGTCTTTGGAGTGTGGGAGGAAACCAGAGCAACCCGGAGAACACCCATGCGGTCACAGGGAGAACATGCAAACTCCATGCAGACAGCACCCATTGTCAGGATCGAACCTGGGTCTTTGGCGCTGTATGGCAGCTACTCTGCTGCTGTGTAATTGTGCCATCCTGTGCCATCCTTAAAACATCAAAAACATCTCAGTCTTTGTTTGCAACACTTCTGGTTTTACCTTTGGGTCAGTATAACTTTAGGTTCATTAACAGCTTCTTCCAGTCAACCATCAAGTTCTCGAACCACCCTGCACAGCTCTAACCACAGACCTACCTCAGCACCAAACCACTATGGACTTTGCACTAATATAGTTGCGCTATGTACCATCAAGTTCTTGAATCACTGCACAAAGCTACCAACATCCTACTTCAGACTTTGCACTACCATGGTTGCTCTACATACTTTGGTTTTTACATCATCATGGTCTAATTTATTTTAATCATCTTCCTACAACCTTCACCTTCTTGAACCAACCTGCACAACGCAATCCTACCTCAACAAACATTATGGTACATCTTTTGCACTATCATGGACTTTTTTTTCTAATTGGGATTTTCTAATTATGTCTCCTAATTGTAATAATGCATAATGTATTTTTTTTGCATACTTTTCTTTGTTTTAGAAATGTTATGCGTAATTTATGTACAGTTTATGTCATAGTCATACAGCATGGAAACAGGCCCTTCTTCCCAACTTGCCCACACTGACCAACATGTCCTATCTACACTAGTCTCACCTGCCTGCATTTAGCTCATATCCCTCTAAACCTATCCTATCCATGTAACGGTCTAAATGTTCTTAAGTGATGCAATAGTTCCTGCCTCAACGATCTCCTCTGGCAGCTTGTTCCATACACTCATCACCTTTTGAGTAAAAAAGTTACCTTCAGATTTCTATTAAATCTTTCTCCCCTCAAATTATGAATTATTTGCCTTTGTCCATTTGACTGATTCTCAGTGCCTGTGCTGGTGCTGCAAGCAAGATTATTAATAGTACCTGAATCTCACTGTACTTGTGTAAACAATGATATACTCCACATGGCTTGACAGACTGGGTCAACTGTAAAGCTGATACACTTTAAGAAATGTGTCAGAAGCAACTGCAGATGCTGGTTTACATCGAAGGCAGACACAAAATGTTGGAGTAACTCAGCAGGACAGGCAGCATCTCTGGAGCGAAGGAATGGGTGCTGTTTCGGGTCGAGACCCTTCTTCAGACTGAGAGTCAGGTGAGAGTGACTCTCAGTCTGAAGAAGGGTCTCAACCTGAAACATCACCCATTCCTTCTCTCCAGAGATGCTGCCCGTCCCGTTGAGTTACTCCAGCATCTTGCGTCTATCTTCTACTAAAATATAGTTGGATTAAAAATCTGATAACCAAAAACACACTGAAACTACATTCCTTTAATCAACACCAATGGTTGGCCTGAAACGCAATTCCTGTAAAGGTGACCACAATGTAGCAGCAGAATGCAGACCTGTAGATAGAGATTGGGAGGGGAAGGGGAAAGGGAAGGAGAGGATTCATGCTCATCTTCTGTGTCTGTGGCCGCCCACCAATCATCTCCTGCCCACGGTTGCCAGCATTATTGAGCTTCATGCCACGTTGCCCCAGGCCACTCTGAGGTACAGGCTCATTAAATTGCTCACATGTAGTGTGAAGACCACAAGTTTATTTTGTAGCAGTCTGAGTAGAATTTAAATACAATGAATTGCCTTTAAAGCATTAGATTGATATCATGCTGTCTAGCTTAGGTACACCATGCATTTTAATTCTCAACTGATGCAGACGGTGATCAGTAATGTTTATAATGAATGGCGGAACAAGCTTGAACAACCAAAGGTAGGGCCTCCAGAATGCTGTCTGACCTGCTGAGTTACTCCAGTTTTTTGTGTCTATCTTTGGTTTAAACCAGCATTTGCAGTTCCTTCCTATACAAGGTTGAACAACCAACAGGCCTACTCATGCTCCTATTTTTTATGATTGATACAATGTTTAAGTTAGCAGGCATAAGAAGGTTCATGGCATTTTGCTTAATGCAACTTAACCCAGATGTTTTGTTCCAGATTTGTGATTTTCCTTTAAGACTGTACAAGAACATGTTCATGTGTGACCATTCTTTAAATACCTTTCCCAGGGTGGAAAGATCCCCATCCGATGGACTGCACCGGAAGCCATAGCCTATCGCAAGTTCACCTCTGCCAGTGATGCATGGAGTTATGGGATTGTTCTATGGGAAGTGATGTCATACGGAGAGAGGCCTTACTGGGAAATGTCCAACCAGGATGTAAGTATCTTCTTTAGACTTTGGAGGTAATGCACGGAGACAGACCCTTTGGCCCATCGATTCCATGCTAAGCCGTGATCACCCCATACACTAAGCTACACACACTTAGGACCATGTTTTACAACTTACTAAAAGGGATGGAGAGGTTTTAATTTTAGAGATACAGCATGGAAACAGACCCATTGGCCCACCAAGTCGTGCCGACCAGTGATCCTAGTAACTAGCACTATCCTACTCACTAGGGACAATTTACAATCTTTCCCAAAGCCAATTAACCTACAAACCTGTAAATCTTTGGAGTGTGGTAGACCGGAGCACCTGAGGAAAAAAGGCACGGTCATAGGGAGGATGCAGAAACTCCATACAGACATCACCGATAGTCAGGATCAACCCCGTGTCTCTTGCACTGCAAGCCATCCACTCTACTGTTGTGCCTATGGGCGGCCCCTCATTCTGTGAATTGTTGGTTTGAAAATAACCCGTGTAGTGTTAGGAAGAAAAAACAGGGCATTGCAAGTGGCCGTTCTTTTCTCTGTCATTGAGAGGAATAGAGGAGGCACATAAAGAATACTCTTGGTGCTGGAGAATAGCTTAAGCATGTTATTAAAATTCTCAAATGTAGATTGGAAGTAAAGTGTAGACCTTCACATCACTAACAAAAGACTGGCAAAAATATAATGTGGAGAACTACAGAGAGTATTTCCTACTTACACAGAACAGTACAGCACAGGAAAGGGCCCTTTGTGCCGAACATGATGCCACGTTAACCTGAACTCATCTGCCAGTTCATGATCCGCATCCCTTTATTCCTTGCACTATCATCTAAAAGCCTCTTAAATGCCACCATTTTAACTGCCCCTCATGCCACCCTGGCAATGTGTTCCAGGCCCCCACCATTCTCTGTGTATAAACACTTGCCCTACACATCTCCATTAAACTTTCACCCACTCACCTTATAGCTATGCCATTGAATGTTGGACATTTCCACCCTGGGGAAAAGGTTCTGATTGTCTACCCTATCTATGCCCCTCATAACTCAACTTACCTGTCTGGGAAGATGTTAAATTTGTGACAGTAGTTCCTTAGAAAATATTACTAGTAGCCCAGGCACTAGTCTTTGCTCATATATCATGGAGAGGTTGTGGAACTCCTATCTGTTAGTGCAACACATCATAAGTTCACACCGATGGTTACTTAAGTGATGGGCAAAACCTAGTCTTAAGATGCTAGGGGACATGGAATGGAATGGAGAAAAGAAACTGCAGTGTCGAAGTAGCTATTAATTTTGTTTGCATAAATTGCAAGCATTATAAAAACATAGTTATTTTGTCAGTGACTGGGGTGAAAAGCTCTTTGTGTATCTGTTGACCCACACAGCCATTTCCTCTTGGACTCCCAGTAGGGATCCAATATATCAATGTAAAAGCATGGTGGAAGTTAATATTCAGCAGCTTTAACTGTTGCTTTGAACCATCAAATGAATATATGAGATGTGTTTTCGACCAAGTTAGCGCTCAGGTTAATAGAATACACAGGAGGCTTTGGTAAGAACGCATTATGAAGTTGCACGGGAACAGCATAGGTTGGAAAATATATCCCTCTGAGCTGATACATCAACAGCAGGATACAGCAGAGCATACATCAAAATCACAATTCTGTCTAACGTCATAAATTGTGTGCATCAGGTTTGCTTCTCACAGCATGTCGGGTGTATACACCAGCATGTGATGCATGTATGTGCCATTCCGATTCAAGAACTACATTCCTCTGTCAGAACTAGAAGATCGTTTACAGTTCAAGCCGTTTAAAACAAAATCTTCAGCACTCTGTCACAAAGCACCACGGCATCCATTCCTAACCTTAAAAAAACAATTGTTTAAAATATGTAAATAACCTTCACATTCCCAGCCTTTAAAATGTCAGGCCTGGGAAATGTATTTCTTAGTACCATGATTATGAGTAATAAAGGGCACAATCTCTATTAGAAAAAAGATGCTTAGCATGAGGATAGGCACAAAATGCTGGAGTAACTCAACGGGACAGACAGCATCTCTGGGGAGAAGGAATAGGTGACATTTCAGGTTGAGACCCTTCTTCAGACTGAAACGGCACCCATTCCTTCACTCCAGAGATACTGCCTGTCCCGCTGAGTTACTCCAGCATGTTGTGTCTATGTTCGGTATAAACCAGCATCTGCAGTTCTTTCCACCACTTAACATGAGGATCACTGAATCAGCAATTTTCCTTCCAGCTTATGCTTGTTCCTGACCCACTAATACATTGCAGCATTTTTGTGTACCCTCGATTTTCCAGCATCTGCAGTTCCTTCTTTAACAAAACATTGCAGCAGTCAGGCAAGCATTGATATATGTACAATGCAGGCCTGGGCACCTTTTGCGTGATTGTTGTTCATGTATATGTGACCTGTGTGCAGTGGGGCTTCACATAGAAGTGGACGTAAGCAGCAAATGAAACACTCACTAGGGCAGCATGGCAGCACAGAAGTGAAGACCCACGCAGTCACGGGGAGAATGTACAAACTCCGTACAGACAGCACCCGTTGTCAGGATTGAAACCGGGTGTCTGGCGCTGTAAGGCAGCAGCTCTACCGCTGCACCACTGTGCCGCCCAAACCATAACACGCTTTCATTAATTCTCTATCTGTGGAGAGCCCAAAGCAAAGGCCTTTCGGCTCCAAATATACACAAGGTGCAACCAGTAGAGTCAAGCGTCAAGAGTGTTTTATTGTCATATGTCCCAGATAGAACAATGAAACTCTTACTTGCAGCAGCACAACAGAATAGTCGTGCAGGGTACCTGCCAATTGTCCACAATACATATTGGTCCAGAAATGTCCATGATAAAAAAACTGTCCATTGTTTACCTGTGGTTTTATGAATCAAGATGGCTTTTCAGTAGCCGGAGAATTTCCAGACCTGGGTTTGCGATTAAGTTCAAATTATTTAACATTTTCCAACTTACATCCTTCCCATAATAACTCTATCTAATTCCGTCTATTTCCTCCCTTGTCAGCACCTGGACCAAATACTTTAATTCAATTTATCTTTTCTTCTTTCATGGTAATTTTATCAAATTATTTTTGTGCTAAAAACAAGCAAGACTGTGGAGCCAACCTTTTAAGCTTAAGGATTTAGTCAGCAGTTCTTATATTTTAAATACATAAAACATATATGAATACAACCACCTGAACCCAGCGAAATGAATATCGATTACTCTAACTTCAAGTAATACTTGCATCCCCTCTCTCTCTGCCCCCCCCCCCCCACCCACCCTAATTGTTGTGCTAGTGCACTGGCATCCTGGTGAGTTTCATTGTCTAGCCCACAGCTAACCCGCAGCTAACAATGGACCGTCTCCCATTCCGTCTCTCCAGAGATTCTGCCTGTCTCGCTGAGTTACTCCAGCATGTTGTGTCTTCTTGCGGTGTAAACAAGCATCTGCAGTTCCTTCCTGCATGTAACGTTGCATATCTTCATTTCTTTATTCTATGTCTCGCTATAATGCCCATCTATATCTCTCGTTTCCCTGTCCCCGACTCTCAGTCTGAAGAAGGGTCTCAACCCGAAACGTCACCCATTCCTTCTATCCAAAGATGGGGCCTGTCCCGCTGAGTTACTCCAGCATTTTGTGTTTATCTTCGGTATAAACCAGCATTTGCAGTTCCTTCCTACACACTACCACCACCTGTAAGTTGCTCCTAATAAGCCACAAGCTAACTATCTTAGAAATTTATCACCGTTCGTTTACTGTCACTGGATCAAACTCTCTCCCTTACAGCTTTGAGGGTATACCCACACTTTAAGAATTGCAGCAATTCAAGAAGTCAACTCATCATTACTTTCTCAAGGGCAACTGGGAATGGGCAATTAAATGCTGACTCAGCTAGGGAACACCGGCTGCCTTGAATGCTTTTTTAAAAATGGCAATAGTTGACATGGTTACTAATATCGTTCTATTAATAGGTGAGAGGATTATTTATGGCATCTAACTCCTCCTTATTCTACTAAGCAGTTACCAAAGTAGCAGGAAACAAGTCAAAAATTTCCCCATCACAATTATCTCATTAATATAATGGCTATCTCAAAAGCTCCATTTGCATGGTACTCATTCATGGTACACACTCCCTGCACTTACAAAAACACTCGGAGAACATTCAATTCACACTCTGCTGATCTGAGGTAAATGGTGTTGGTGTGCTTGAGCTGAGAGCTGGCGAGATTCAGTGTATGTACCATTTATACTGGCTTCCATACCAGCTGAATTATATTTTCTGTAGAGAGCATTAGGCGTTTAGTACATCAGGCATTTCTATCAGTCAAGTGCCATACCTACCATGTCATGGTGGCGTGGCGCAATGGTAGTACTACAGTAATTTGGCGGCACAGTCAGTCGCACAGCGGTAGAGTTGCTGCCTTACGGCGCCAGTGACCTTGGTTTGATCCTGACCAAAGATGCTGTCTGTACGAAGTTTGTACGTTCTCCCTATAATCACGTGGGTTTTCTCTGGGTGCTCGGTTTCCTACCACACATTTTTAGAGATACAGTGCGGAAACAGGCCCTTTGGCCCACTGAATCCGCACCGACCAGCAATCCTCACACATTAACACCATCCTACACACATTAGGGACAATTTACACTTATACCAAGCCAATTAACCTACAAACCTGTACGTCTTTGGAGTGTGGGGGGAAAATGAAGATCTCGGAGAAAACCCCCCACGGTCACGGAGAGAACGTACAAACTCCGTACAGACAGCCTCCTTAGTCGGGATCGAACCCAGGTCTCCGGCGCTGCAAGCGCTGTAAGGCAGCAACTCTACCGCTGCGCCACCATGCCGCTTTGGTAATTGGCTTTGGTAAAGATTGTAAATTATCCCCAGTGTGGGATAGTGCTAACGTACTGGGATCACTGGGTAGTGCAGACTCGGTGGGCCGAAGGTCCTATTTCCGCGCTGTATCTCCAAAACTAAAACGAAAACCTCTCCATCAATCCTGAGCGAAACTGAGAGCTGAGTTTCTGGATGATAATTGCCAATTACTCTACTTTGATTTGGGTGACTTGAAGGAAAGATCGAACTTGGAACTGGGTCCTAACTTTCAGGTGCAGACGCTCTAGAGTGCAGCCAAGTTCCATTTTGCTCCTAATGCAAATTCAGCACAAATGCTAGCCTTGGTTATGTTTATTTGAAATGATGGTCATGTGTGTCTGCTAATTTTTGTTAATCATTAAATTGCACTAAGAGATAAAGGCAGTAAGTCTGTAACTGGTGCTTCCTGCACGGGGAGGCTTTTAGAAGATACATTCAACTGGATTTCAACACATCAGTGCTTATCAATGCCTACCACCTGAGACCTGCTTCATGCGAATGGAGGGGAGGTACTACAGATGCTGGTTTATACTGAAGATCGATACAAAATGGTGGAATAACTCAGCGGGTCAGGCAGCATCTCTGAAGAAGTGTCTCGACTCGAAAGGTCACCTATTCCTTTTCTCCAGAGATGCTGCCTGACCTGCTGAGTTACTCCAGCATTTTGTGTCTATCATCATACAATCAATACAATACAATACAATACAATGCAATCAGTTTTATTCGTCACATTGCACATAAAGTACAAGTCAAATGAATTTCCCAGCAGTGGTACAATGAAAAGAACACACAAAAACACACTAAAAATGTAACACAAACATCCACCACAGCATTCATCACTGTGGTGGAAGGCACAAAATGTGGTCAGTCCTCATG
The DNA here is from genome assembly GCA_963514005.1 of Raja brachyura. Next base: position 17,594,652 of record OY740792.1, on the reverse strand, counting down.
CCAGTGGAGTCTCTGTCTTGATATATTTTTCACATATTTTTCATGCGTGTTCAATTTCCCCATGTTTCTGAGAGCAGTAGAGTCATAGAGTGATACAGCGTGGAAACAGGCCCCTCAGCCCAATTTGCCCACACCGGCCAACGTGGCCCATCTAAACTAGTCCCAGCTGCCTGCATTTGGCCCATATCCCTCAAAACCTTTCCTATCCATGTACCTGTCTAAATGTTTCTTAACCGTTGCGATAGTGCCTGCCTCAACTACATCCTCCTACAGCTCATTCCATACACCCACCACCCTTTGCGTGAGAAAGTTACCTCTCAGGTTCCCATTAAATCTTTCCCCCCTCACCTTAAACCCATGCCCTCTGGTACTCAATTCCCCAACTATGGGCAAGTGACTCTGCGCATCTACCCGATCTATTCCTCGCAGAGTGTTCAATTCTTCTCCAGCGGTTTCTGACGCTGCCTTCGATTGTATCCACTTTCAGGTTATTAAAGCAGTGGACGAAGGGTATCGACTGCCGCCCCCCATGGATTGCCCAGCTGCCCTGTATCAGCTGATGCTGGATTGTTGGCAAAAGGACAGGAACAACAGGCCCAAGTTTGAACAGATTGTCAGCATCCTCGACAAGTTGATTCGGAATCCCAGCAGCCTGAAGATCATCGCCAACGCTGTAGCAAGGTGAAGCAAAACTATTCCTTTCTCAGTCTAAATTAGGGCTGAAATGCATTTTCTGTGGTACATGCTAAATATGGAGGCAATTATTACAAATTATTGAGGCAGTAATTGCCTGCTGAGCTCCCAGTCTGAAATTTGTTGCTATTACGTTTCAGGAGCCAAGTTCAGCACCACTACGTTCCTACACTATGTATTTAGCATGTACAACAGGGGGCGGCACGATGGAGTTGCTGCCTTACAATGCCAGAGACCCAGGTTCGATCCTGGTTATGGGTGCCTGTTTGCACAGAGTTTGTACGTTCTCCCCGTGACCTGCGTGGGTTTTCTCTGAGATCTTCGGTTTCTTCCCACACTCCAAAGACGTACAGGTGTGTAGGTTAATTGGCTTGGTGTAATTGGAAAATTGGCTGGAATGTGTGTAGGGCAGTGTTAATGTGTGGGGATCGCTGGTCGTTGCGGACTCAGTGAGCTGAAAGGCCTGTCGCATTTGTCTGTATCTTCAACCAAAACTAAAGTAACACAAAGGAGATTTTCCTCTTTTCAATATGCAAGGCTTAAATTTACCTGGGATCACGAGTCTAGTGCAGATGCCCACTGCCATTAAGCATTTGGATAGGTGAAAAATGCTCATCATGCACAGTCACCTGCGATATAAGGGTCCACTGAAAAGGTTTGCCACAGGGAAATGGATTTGGGAAATTACACATCTTCATACACCATAGCAATTTGGAAGGATACGGGTCAAACATGTGCAAGTGGGACTAATTTAGATAGGCAACCGACAGCATGGACAAGTTGGGTCAAGAAGCACCTGTTTCTGTGCTATATGACTCTATGATTCTATGAATTATCCATTCTGAAAGAGGCTCGGAACAATAGGAGGAGATGAGAGGCATCATAATTCTCTTTGCATAAAACATTTGTCTTTTATTCCCATTTACACCTTAAAATTAAGAATGTTCTTTGTTGCTCCTACATTTCCCCCAATTGTAATGGTGCATTTAATTTTAACCCAAAATACTGTTCTTTGTTCAAATAACTTTTATTATGATAAAATATTAAGCTTCAAATCCCAAATTGCATATTGGGCCTGCTCCACTATTAGTTTTCTGTAATATGTGTAATTTGAATAAAATGATTTAAGGATTATGGAGTATACATAAATGAAGCTGGTTTTAAGTGGAATCCCAGGAGTTGTGGAAGCAGACTGCTGGTATGGTAATGCATCAGTATGCAGTGTAATAGTATGCAACTTAGTGCCAGAGGCACAAATTTGATCAAACATGATCATTCATTTCAATGTAGCTCATTTTGTAAAATAAACCACTAACAACAGGTTAATGCTGCTCCATCCATGTGTGTGGCATTGTAAATTGTGTTTGAAATCAGGGCCCCCTGAAGCACACAAAGTTAATTATTTTTATTTATACTATGGATTTAGTGAGGATACATCTTCCTTAATGCAAGGTAATAAATTAAAAATTAAAGACACTGGCTTGTTGAATCTCCCATCATGATTACCTCCTTCTAGATTGAAATCCCGAACCACCTTCACTCAGTCCATCTATCTGATCTCACGGTTACCTCAAGTCTACGTGACCTTCCGGTTGCCAAACACTTTAAATCCCCTTCCCATTCCCACACTGATCTTTCTGTCCTAGCCTCCTCGATTGTCAAATGCAAATTGGAGGAACACCACCTCATATTTCTCTTGGGCAGCTTACAACCCAGCGGTATCATTATTGATTTATCTGACTTCTTAACCCTTGCATCCCCTCTCTCTCCGTCTCACCCCCACCCTCGTCATTGTACATGTTTCAATGACGTTCTGGTGGGTTTCATTATTTGTAACTCTTTTTCACCTGGCCCACAGCCAGCAAATCATCGTGAGTTTTTGGCATATCTTTCATTCATTTGGTCTCCATCTCTCCCTATCACCGTCTATATCTCTCGTTTCCCTTTTCTCTGACTCTCAGTCTGAAGAAGGGTCTCGACACAAAACATCACCTATTCCTTTTCTCCAGAAACACTGTCTGACCCGCTGAGTTACTCCAGCATTTTGTGTCCAGCTTTGGAATAATTTATTGTGTCAGAATATCCCACCCATCCTTAAATGCCACATCAAAATAGGACACCTTGTTAATCAGACACAACTTTTTCTTTCTCAACTACTTTAGAATGAGGGGAGCATTACATGTTCTGATAAAATTTATTATTCAATGCCAATGGGGAAAACAAATTATTTAAGTATGTTATTTAAATAAATTACTTTAAGTGTCAGTGAAAATTATTTAATTTTTCTGGCAATCTCCGCGTCTCCTCCACCTGTGTCATGCTCATCTTTGATTGCCACACCTTTGATAGTCTGACCCTGGATTTTTCTATCCTCTGCTGGCGTCTTTGAACATGAATAGGCGATGTTCTGTTTGATAGGACACGTGTTTTTCAGTCCAGTGCAGAGTGGCCGCACTTATAGAAGCAATTTATAGTGGCCAATTAACCTACCAACCTTTAGAATGTGGCAGGAAATATGAGCACCTGGAGGAAACCCACATGATCACAGGGGGTAGATGCAAACTCACTCAGAAAGCACTGGAGGTCAGGATCAGGCCTGGGTCAATGGAGCTGATACAGAATATTTTAACTAGCTATGCCACTGTGCCTCATTAAAGGTGGCAAAGGGTTGATATTTAAACCAAAGACCATTTTCATTATACTGTTACATTTTTAACATATAGATTTATTCAGGTAGCTACTGACAGTCGAGTTTAGTTTATTGTCACATGTACCGAGGTTGCGAAAAGCTTTTGGTGCATGCTAACCCGTCTGCGGAAAGAGAATAAATGATTACAATTGAGCCATTCACAGCGCGCCGATACATGATAAAGGGAAAAATGTAAATAACATTTAGTGCAAGATGTGCTAGCTTATATTGGTTCAGGATGTCGTTTAATCCCCAACTTTCAGAACTTTAGCACTGGTGATTTATTAGAGGCATTAATGGCTCAGTAGGAAACAGCAGGATGGCAACGCGGCTTGTAAGAGCAGCAGTGAGAAAAACATACCCAATTTGTCTGTTCCTGTCTAAATCAATAGGATGCATGTCCCAGTCAATGAATTGCATGGTCCAGGGCCACAGAAAGTCATCTGGGTCAATGCTGGTCATGATACTGTTCCGGAATATACCACCACTCTCGAATGCTCACATGGAGACATCATGGAGGTTCACAGCTAGATCCAAATTCCATTGGACCATTAAATTGTCCAGATGTCTTCCCTCAAGAAGGGGGAGAAAATGCACCTTTCTAACATCAGGGGCGTTGGGGGAGCATTTTCTCCAAGTACGGTTTTCTCCAAGTGTCTCTTAGATATTATTCACAAGTTTATTCACACACCACCATAATCAATAGTTTAATTCTCAGTGGTTGCATATTTTGTACGTATATTTACATTCAATACAACACTCCCATTTTCAAAAGCTATATTTTTAAAGCCGATTTCTTAATTTTATTTATATTTTCCATTTCTGGCATTTTCCTCCTTTCAACTTTGAAAGATTGAAATGGCAAACAACAATTATTATCATAGACGTTCCTGACAATTTTTTCCTCCTCTCTCCCCCCACTCTCCCTCCCTATCCTCCCCTCTCTGCCAACCCCTCCCCCCCCCCCCGCCTGTCCCTCTGAGTGAATCCAGCATTTTGTGTCTATCTTTGGTTTAAACAAGCATCTCCCCCCCATCCTCCTCTCTCCCTATCCTCCTCTCTCTCCTCTCTTTCTCCCCCCTCCCTTCCCCGCTCTCCCCCCCTCACCCCCTCTTTCCCTATTCCCCCCTCTCTCTCCCTAACATCCTCCCCTCTCTGCCTGTCCCGCTGAGTTACTCCAGCATTTTGTGTCTATCTTTGGTTTAAACCAGAATCTCTCTGTCCCCTTCTCTCTCCCCCTCCCTCCAACCCCCCTTCCTTCCCCCCTCCTCCCCCCTCTCCTCCCCCCCTCCTCCCCCCCTTCTCACCCTTCTCCACCGCCCCCTCCTTCCCTCCATCTCACATCCCCACCCCCCCCACCCCCGCCACCCCCCCACCCCCCCACCCCCGCTCAACCCCCCCCATACCCCCCTCCCCCACCCCCTCTCAACCCCCTCTATATTTCATGGTTTATATAGGTATTAGTACAAGGACTATTCTAGTGGGAAGAAGCATTTACTATGTGCAGAGTCCTAATGGCATGGTTAATTGTAACCCAACAAAAAGTAAATATATCCAAACTGGATCAGGGTAATAACAATTTCATTTTTGTGAAACTTCAAATAAAATATGCTACATCCTCCAAATAGCAAAGTAAGCTGGATATCCCTTGTAGGAAGGAGGACCATCTGCTTCTGTTGGAAGTACATTTCTTTAAGAAGAAACCAAGTCTGAATCAAACCCTTTTTTCCCTTAATAGTGATGTTATTGTTTCATATCGCTAAGAGTTCAGTTAGATCTTTAACTTTCCTGCTTAAAACTATTTCTTCCCAGTGCAAATGCCTGAGAGTTCAGTGCCTAAAAGTTCAATTAGATCTCTATCTGTGCTGCTTAAAATCATTTTGCCCCTGCGCAAATGCCTGAAATTGTAATGATATGCCAGGAACATGTTTATCCAGCTCTTTTAAGGTAGAAAAATGTCTCAAGGTTCTTCACAGGTATGTAGTCAAACAATGTTTGATGATGATCAATACAGAAGAGCTAAAAGTCAAGCAACAGGATCATTTTAAATTGGGAAATATTCTAAAGGAGGTAAAGGAAAGATAAAGATTTAAGCAATACATTTCAGAGATCAGGACTGAGCCAGTTGAAGGCACAGCCACTGCTGTTGAAGTAATTTAAAATCAATTGATGCTAAAATAGGAAAAACACAGGTTATTTTAGACTTTACTTTTACTTTAGTGATACAGTGCGGAAACAGGCCCTTCGGCCCACCGAGTTCGTGCCAACCAGTGATCCCGTGCACCAACACTACCCTACGAAGGATAATTTAATTTTTTTTACCATAGCCAATTTATCTACAAACCTGTATGTCTTTGGAGTGTGGGAGGAAACCGGAGCACCCGGAGAAAACCCATGCGATCACATGGAGAACGTACAAACTCCATACATACAGCACCCATAGTCACGATTGTAAAAGTTTAATCGGTGATTGTAACCCTTTCATGACCCTTATGGTCACCCTGTCGTTATAATCCCTTCGTTCCACAATGCTCCAAGCAGGGGCAGCTCCGTGGCACAATGGTAGATTTTTGTCTTACAGGTTTGTAGGTTAAGTGGCTTTAGTGTGTAGGATTGTGTTAGTGTACGGGGTAATTGCTGGTCGGCGCGGAGTCAGTGGGCCGAAGGGCCTGTTTCGGCGCTGTATATCTAGTAAAGTAAATACATTTTCCTACCAAGTAGTCCAGAAGTTCAATACTGTTAAGATCATGTTGCACTTGAGAGTGAATGATACTGTTCACTCGCAGGAAATAAAACTATTTGAGCATACTACTGAGAAGTCAAACTGAAAGTTAATTAAATCGTTAGAGGTTAGTTGAAGCAGTTAATAGCGCACCATTTAAGAATGTTTTAGACAGGTACATGGCGGAGTGGGATGTGGGCCAAATGCAGGCAGATGGGACGAGTGTAGTTGGGACATGTTGTCCAGTTTAGGCAAGTTGATTTACTAGAATGTTGCCTGGGTTCCAGCAACTAAGTTACAGAGAAAGGTTGAACAAGTTAGGTCTTTATTCTTTGGAGCGCAGAAGGTTAAGGGGGTACTTGATTGAGGTCTTTAAAATGATGAAAGGGATAGACAGAGTTGACGTGGATAAGCTTTTCCCATTGAGGATAGGGAAGATTCAAACAAGAGGGCATGACATGAGAATTAAGGGACAGAAGTTTAGGGGTAACATGAGGGGGAACTTCTTTACTCAGAGAGTGGTGGCTGTGTGGAATGATCTTCCAGCAGAAATGGTGGAGGCAGGATCGATTTTAACTTTTAAAAGTAAAGTGGATAGGTATATGGACGGGAAGGGAATGGAGGGGTATGGTCTGAGTGCAGGTACATGGGACTAGGGGAAAATAAATGGTCGGCACGGACTGGAAGGGCCGAGAAGGCCTGTTTCCGTGCTGTAATTGTTACATGGTTTGTTATATGGTTATATTGGACTGAAGGGCCTGTTTCCACGCTGCAAGACTCCATGACACTCTATGACGCAAGGCATCTATGACCACCTGAAAACCTTGTCCAACCTCATAAATGCATCTGCACTACTCTCAGTCATAATCTTGGTCACCTTTGTTCTCTCCACCTCACCTTGATATCATTACAGTGGATATAGCCAGATTAAATATACCACTGCTCACTGCAGCATTATAGAAATCAAAAATAACTCAGTGGCAGAGAACCTTTGAGTTTTGGTCAAGGCATCTTTTGCTTTGCACCCTGAAGGGGCATTTGGCCTCGTTGCCAAGCTGCTAAAAGTACAGGCATGCATGGAGATCTCACACCCTTACAGATACCTCCCTGACAATTTCCCTTTACACTAACAAAACTGCCTTCTCTGTGTACCGTGGAAACCTGTGAATGCTCTAATCTTCCAAGACTGTAGCACACACTCATTCCTTCTCAACACTCTTCCCTAGATGAAAGAGTGCTGGTTGCATTCTGATGTGTTCCTCTAAGAGCCACTTCCTGAAGTCTAAGGTGTGAGGAAAGCTGCTGCCATCACAGGAAATTCAACTCCAAACATCCAGCATCCTTGCTCAAGCATTTTAGATTTGGCATTGGGACAAATAAAACTTGCATCACATGCATGGCTGAAAGCTTCAACAGCTGAATGAGTTGAGTAAAGGGCGAGCGTAGAACTGGATGATGTTACAGAGGTGGAAATAGATGGTCCAAAGCTTAAATATACCATCAAGATTGTAGAAAGGACCGAAGATAGACGCAAAACGCCGGAGTAACTCAGCGGGACAGGCGTTTCAGGTCAAAACCGTTTTACAGATTGAGAGTCAGTGAGGAGGGAAACTCCCCTTTCCTTGCTCATCAACGATGGCTCTGATTTGTTCTGAACTTTTCCATACCTCTAGTTTCCCTTCCCCCATGATTCTCAGACTAGGACTCTCAGTCCAAAGAAGGGCCTCGACCTGAAACGTCACCCATTCCTTCTATCCAGAGATGCTGCCTGTCCCATCAAGATTGTAAATGATCTCAAACAGTCGACACAATGGATAAGGGATGGATTCTGTGGCCAAGCCAATCAAGAATGGCTTTATCTTTCCCAGTGTTTCTGCACCTTCATTACTGGATGACACACAACCCGAGACTGCTGAGAGATTAGGTGGTGATGAAGTAATCCATGGCGTCATTGCTGTGATGTTGTCCAATGTTGTTGGAGACACTTATTGGCAAATTATGTATTTATTTCTAATACATTATAAAATGGTTGCAGCAGGATGTCTAAGCTCTTACCATTAATTCACTCAGTTAAATCAAATGAAAACTAGGATTAGACATTATAAGTTTCTGAGCAGCTGTGATCTGGCCATAGTAAAATAGTCAAAGCCTTTATGAATTATTTTATTCTTTTACTTTTATGTTGTCCCTAAACTTTTATTTTGGAGATACATCGCGGAAACCGGCCCTTCGGCCCACTGAGTCCGCGACGACCAGCGATCCCCGCACACTAACATTATCCTAAACACACGAGGGACAATTTATAATTTTACCAAAGTCAATTAGCCTACAAGCCTGTACCACTTTGGAGTGTGGGAGGAAGCCGGAGCACTCGGACAAAACCTGTGGAGTCACGAGGAGAACGTACAAGCTCCACACAGACAGCGCCCATAGTCATGATTGAACCCAGGTCTCTGGCACTGTAAGGCAGTAACACGACCACTGCGCCACTGTGCCGCCCTCCTTAATTTCTATGGAAATTTATTTCTTATATCTCTAAAGACAGGTTATGTATCATAATATGACCGGAAAACAGGTAGTAAAACTATTAAAAGGCAATATGAAGAGAGGCTTGCAAGTGATCCAAAACGTAAGACAATTGTCTTTTATAGCAGGATACAGCTAATGGTCAGGAACCATATGGCCTCCTTATTGATAGATAATGGTAATATGGTAAAAAGCAAACGCAATGCTGGCATTTATTTCTAGAGGGGTTATATACTAAAAACAGGAATGTAATGTTGAGGCTCCACAAGACGCTGGTCAGGCCAAGTTTGGACTAATGTGAGCAATTTTGGGCACCATATCTGAGGAAGGATATGCTGGCTCCGGAGAGGGTCCAGAGGAGGTTTACAAGAAATATCCCACGAATTAGTAGGTTAACATATGATGAGTGCTTGACGGCACTGGGCCTGTACTCGCTGGAGTTTTGAAGAACGAGGGGGGGACTTCATTGAATCGTATAGAATAGTGAAAGGCTTGGATAGCGTGGATGTGGAGAGGATGTTTCCACTAGTGGCAGCGTCTAGGACAAGAGGTCATAGCCTCAGAATTAAAGGATGTTCTTTTAGGAAGGAGATGAGAAGAAATGTCTTTAGTCAGAGTGTGGTGAATCTGTGGAATTCTTTGTCACATAAGGCTGTGGAGGCCAAGTCAGTGGGTATTTTTAAAGCAGAGATAGATAGATTCTTGATTAGTATGGGTATCAAAGGTTATGGGGAAAAGGCAACAGAATGGGGTTAGGAGGGAGAGAGAGATCAGCCAACTGTTCCGTATTAGCCGGGAAATCTCGTACATTGGGCTAAATTGGTTGGTCCCATACGCGACCACCCTTGTCCCGTATTTGACAGCTACTACTCAGGTCGAGGGGACTGTCGGGTCGGAGCACCGCTTCCGACCCCGCCTCACCATCCTGACATAATGCAGCCCATGGACTATAGCAAAAGCGCCTCGCCCATGGCCCCATCCGTCGGCAGCTCGGCCAGCTGTCCGACCTTTGGACCTTCGCTTACCACCGACACCACCACCCCTCCTTCTCATGGCTGATCACCGGCGCCCGGGCCAAAATTCCTCAGCTGGCCTGCTGCCTGGGCTTTGTGTGCAGTCCAGCACCCTGGCCAACTCATCATTCACCCAGCCACGGCCAAGTCGGTCAACGAATTGTCATTGGGAATTTGTCCCTGACCTTTATAGATAGGGTAGACATTCAGAACTAGAGAGATAAGAGGAATTCACTTTAAGGTCGGTGGGAGAAAGTCTAAAGAGATGAGCGGGTCGATTTTTTTTTACACATAGTGATTGGTTCGTAGTAGATGCTACTACTCGGGGGTGTTGGTGGAAGCAGATACGATAGAGGCGCCGTAGAGGCTTTTAAATAGGCAGAAGAAGATGCAGAAAATGGAGGGATATGGATCATATATATGCAAGCAGAAGAAAATAGTTTAATTCGGCAACATATTCAATACATACAGTGGCTTGCAAAGGTTTTCATACCCCTTGAACTTTTCCACATGTTGTCACGTTACAACCACAAACGTAATTGTATTTTATTGGGATTTTGTGTGATAGACCAATACAAAGTGGCGCATAATTATGAAGTGGAAGGAAAATGATACATGGTTTTCAAATTTTTTTACAATTAAAAAACTGAAAAGTGTGGCGTGCAAAAGTATTCAGCCCCCTTTACTCTGATACCCCTAAATAAAATCCAGTGCAACAAATTGCCTTCAGAAGTCACCTAATTAGTAAATCGAGTCCACTCGTGTGTAATCTAATCTCAATATAAATACAGCTGTTCTGTGAAGGCCTCAGAGGTTTGTTAGAGAACATGAGGCCCGGGACCGTTGGAGCGAGTGGAGGAGGGTCAGGAGCGGTGAGTACATAAACCCAGCGCGGGGCTTGTTCAGGCAGAGGCCCGGGACCGTTGGAGCGAGTGGAGGAGGGTCAGGAGCGGTGAGTACATAAACCCAGCGATGGGGCTTGTTCAGGCAGAGGCCCGGGACCGTTGGAGCGAGTGGAGGAGGGTCAGGAGCGGTGAGTACATAAACCCAGCGCGGGGCTTGTTCAGGCAGAGGCCCGGGACCGTTGGAGCGAGTGGAGGAGGGTCAGGAGCGGTGAGTACATAAACCCAGCGCGGGGCTTGTTCAGGCAGAGGCCCGGGACCGTTGGAGCGAGTGGAGGAGGGTCAGGAGCAGTGAGTACATAAACCCAGCGCGGGGCTTGTTCAGGCAGAGGCCCGGGACCGTTGGAGCGAGTGGAGGAGGGTCAGGAGCGGTGAGTACATAAACCCAGCGCGGGGCTTGTTCAGGCAGAGGCCCGGGACCGTTGGAGCGAGTGGAGGAGGGTCAGGAGCGGTGAGTACATAAACCCAGCGCGGGGCTTGTTCAGGCAGAGGCCCGGGACCGTTGGAGCGAGTGGAGGAGGGTCAGGAGCTTGTTTTTACCGAAATCCGGAACATTCCATTCTGAACAGGGAGGTTTCTGGTGGAAGCCGCTGATTGGTGGAAGCAGACTAGAGGAAGCAGCTGATTGGGTGGAACCTCTGGTTAGTATTTCTGCTTTCTGGTTAAAGGTACAGGGGGTGAGTAAAGGTACAGTGGGTGAGTAAAGGTACAGTGGGTGAGTAAAGGTACAGTGGGTGAGTAAAGGTACAGTGGGTAGGTAAAGGTACAGGGGGTGAGTAAAGGTACAGTGGGTGAGTAAAGGTACAGTGGGTGAGTAAAGGTACAGTGGGTGAGTAAAGGTACAGTGGGTGAGTAAAGGTACAGGGGGTGAGTAAAGGTACAGTGGGTGAGTAAAGGTACAGTGGGTGAGTAAAGGTACAGGGGGTGAGTAAAGGTACAGTGGGTGAGTAAAGGTACAGTGGGTTAGTAAAGGTACAGGGGGTGAGTAAAGGTACAGTGGGTGAGTAAAGGTACAGGGGGTTAGTAAAGGTACAGTGGGTGAGTAAAGGTACAGTGGGTGAGTAAAGGTACAGGGGGTGAGTAAAGGTACAGTGGGTGAGTAAAGGTACAGGGGGTTAGTAAAGGTACAGTGGGTGAGTAAAGGTACAGTGGGTGAGTAAAGGTACAGTGGGTGAGTAAAGGTACAGTGGGTGAGTAAAGGTACAGTGGGTGAGTAAAGGTACAGTGGGTGAGTAAAGGTACAGTGGGTGAGTAAAGGTACAGTGGGTGAGTAAAGGTACAGTGGGTGAGTAAAGGTACAGGGGGTGAGTAAAGGTACAGTGGGTGAGTAAAGGTACAGGGGGTTAGTAAAGGTACAGTGGGTGAGTAAAGGTACAGTGGGTGAGTAAAGGTACAGTGGGTGAGTAAAGGTACAGTGGGTGAGTAAAGGTACAGTGGGTGAGTAAAGGTACAGTGGGTGAGTAAAGGTACAGTGGGTGAGTAAAGGTACAGTGGGTAGGTAAAGGTACAGGGGGTGAGTAAAGGTACAGTGGGTGAGTAAAGGTACAGTGGGTGAGTAAAGGTACAGTGGGTGAGTAAAGGTACAGTGGGTGAGTAAAGGTACAGTGGGTGAGTAAAGGTACAGGGGGTGAGTAAAGGTACAGTGGGTGAGTAAAGGTACAGTGGGTGAGTAAAGGTACAGGGGGTGAGTAAAGGTACAGTGGGTGAGTAAAGGTACAGTGGGTTAGTAAAGGTACAGGGGGTGAGTAAAGGTACAGTGGGTGAGTAAAGGTACAGGGGGTTAGTAAAGGTACAGTGGGTGAGTAAAGGTACAGTGGGTGAGTAAAGGTACAGTGGGTGAGTAAAGGTACAGTGGGTGAGTAAAGGTACAGGGGGTTAGTAAAGGTACAGGGGGTGAGTAAAGGTACAGGGGGTGAGTAAAGGTACAGTGGGTGAGTAAAGGTACAGTGGGTGAGTAAAGGTACAGTGGGTGAGTAAAGCTACAGTGGGTGAGTAAAGGTACAGGGGGTGAGTAAAGGTACAGTGGGTGAGTAAAGGTACAGTGGGTGAGTAAAGGTACAGGGGGTGAGTAAAGGTACAGTGGGTGAGTAAAGGTACAGTGGGTGAGTAAAGGTACAGGGGGTGAGTAAAGGTACAGTGGGTGAGTAAAGGTACAGTGGGTGAGTAAAGGTACAGTGGGTGAGTAAAGGTACAGGGGGTGAGTAAAGGTACAGGGGGTGAGTAAAGGTACAGGGGGTGAGTAAAGGTGCAGTGCTTTTGGTTTGCATAATAAAGGTGTAGGTTAAAGGTCAAGAGGGAGCTGCTGTTTGAGTCAGATACCTGCTGATTTCTCACAGCAGTTTCCATTATATTATACTGATATCGGATCCAGGGTAAGGCGAGAGAATGTCAGCCAGAGCAGTGTACTGTACTGCATGTCAGATGTGGGAGGTCATGGTGTCGGATAGCCCTCTTGACGTCCACATCTGCATCAGGTGCAGAGAGATGGAGCTCCTAAGGGACCGTATTAGGATCCTGGAGCAGCAGCTCGATGACCTCTGCCTGGTCAGGGAGAGTGAAAAGGTGATAGAGGAGAGTTATAGGGAGGTGGTCACTCCAAAACCACAGGAGAGAGACATGTGGGTCACACTAAGGAAGGGCAAGGGCAGAGGCATGAACAAGTGAGTACTCCAATGTCAGTACACCTGGCAAATAAGTACTCCTGTTTGAGTACGGATGGGGGTGACAGCCTACCCGGGGGTAGCGACAGCGGACGGGCCTTCAGCACAGAGACCGCCCCTGTTACTCCGAAAGGTAGGGAAAAAAAGAGGAGGGCAATAGTAATTGGGGACTCTATTGTTAGGGGGTCGGATAGGCGATTCTGTGGACGCAGTCGGGAGACCAGGATGGTGGTCTGCCTCCCTGGTGCCAAGGTCTTGGACGTGTCTAAACGTGTCCAAGATATCCTCAAATCAGAGGGAGAGGAGCCTGAGGTCGTGGTACATATAGGTACCAATGACATAGGTAAAAAAAGAGAAGAGGTCCTGAAGGGAGGATTTAAGGACTTGGGAGGAGAGTTGAGGAAAAGGACCAAAAAGGTAACAATCTCAGGATTACTGCCTGTGCCACGTGACAGTGAGAGTAGAAATGAAGCAAGGTGGAGGATAAATGCTTGGCTGAAAGACTGGTGCAGAGGGCAGGGATTCAAGTTTCTGGATCATTGGGACTTCTTTTGGGGTAGGTGGGACCTGTACAGAAAGGATGGGTTGCACTTGAACCCGAGGGGGACCAATATCCTGGCGGGGAAATTTGCAAAGGCCACTGGGGAGACTTTAAACTAGAATGGTTGGGGCGAGGGATGCAAATAGCAAAAGCTAGTAGACAGAATGGGAGGCAGGAAGCAGAAAAGGGAAGCACTCGGACACAAGAGGAGAAAGAAAAAAAAGGAAATAAACAGAGAATAAGAGATGGGGGTTTCTTAAATGTACATATTTTAATGCTAGGAGCATTGTAAGAAAGGTGGATGAGCTTAGAGTCTGGATAGACACCTGGAAGTATGATGTTGTGGCGATCAGTGAAACATGGTTGCAGGAGGGCTGTGATTGGAAACTAAATATTCCAGGATTTCGTTGCTTCAGGTGTGATAGAATTGGAGGGGCAAGAGGTGGAGGTGTTGCATTGCTAGTCAGGGAAGATATTACAGCAGTGCTTTGGCAGGATAGATTGGAGGGCTCATCTAGGGAGGCTATTTGGGTGGAACTTAGAAGTGGGAAAGGTGTAGTAACACTTATAGGGGTATATTATAGACCGCCAAATGGGGAACGAGAATTGGAAGAGCAAATATGTAAAGAGATAGCAGATATTAGTAGTAAGCACAAGGTAGTGATTGTGGGAGATTTCAATTTTCCACACATAGACTGGGAAACACATTCTGTAAATGGGCTGGATGGTTTGGAGTTTGTAAAATGTGTGCAGGATAGTTTTTTGCAGCAATACATAGAGGTGCCTATTAGAGGAGGGGCAGTGCTGGACCTCCTGTTAGGAAATGAGACGGGACAGGTGGTGGAGGTATGCGTAGGGGAGCACTTCGGGTCCAGTGATCACAATATCATTAGTTTCAATATAATTATGGAGAAGGACAGAACTGGGCCTAGGGTTGAGGTTTTTGATTGGAGAAAGGCTAACGTTAACGAGATGCGAGATGATTTAAAAGGAGTGAACTGGGACATTTTGTTTTATGGGAAAGATGTAGAGGAGAAATGGAGGACATTTAAAGGGGAAATTTTAAGAGTACAAAATCTTTATGTTCCCGTTCGGTTGAAAGGAACCAGTAAAAATTGGAAAGAGCCCTGGTTTTCAAGGGAAATTGGACATCTTGTTCGGAAAAAGAGGGAGATCTACAATAATTATAGGCAGCATGAAGTAAATGATGTGCTTGAGGAGTATAAGGAATGTAAAAAGAATCTAAAGAAAGAAATTAGAAAAGCTAAAAGAAGATATGAGGTTGCTTTGGCAAGTAAGGTGAAAGTAAATCCAAAGGGTTTCTACAGCTATGTTAATAGCAAAAGGATAACAAGGGATAAAATTGGTCCATTGGAGAGACCGAGTGGACAGCTATCTGCAGAGCCAAAAGAGATGGGGGAGATATTGAACAATTTATTTTCTTCGGTATTCACCAAGGAGAAGGGTATTGAATTATGTGAGGTAAGGGAAACTAGTAGAGTAGCTATGGATACTATGAGTTTCAAAGTAAAAGAAGTACTGGCACTTTTGAAAAATATAAAAGTGGATAAGTCTCCAGGTCCTGACAGGATATTCCCTAGGACATTGAGGGAAGTTAGTGTAGAAATAGCCGGGGCTATGACAGAAATATTTCAAATGTCATTAGAAACGGGAATAGTCCCCGAGGATTGGCGTACTGCGCATGTTGTTCCATTGTTTAAAAAGGGCTCTAAAAGTAAACCTAGCAATTATAGACCGGTTAGTTTGACTTCCGTGGTGGGCAAATTAATGGAAAAGATACTTAGAGATAATATATATAAGTATCTGGATAAAGAGGGTCTAATTAGGAACAGTCAACATGGATTTATGCCTGGAAGGTCATGTTTGACTAATCTTCTTGAATTTTTTGAAGAGGTTACTAGGGAAATTGACGAGGGTAAAGCAGTGGATGTTGTCTATATGGACTTCAGTAAGGCCTTTGACAAGGTTCCTCATGGAAGGTTGGTTAAGAAGGTTCAACTGTTGGGTATAAATGCAGGAATAGCAAGATGGATTCAACAGTGGCTGAATGGGAGAAGCCAGAGGGTAATGGTGGATGGCTGTTTGTTGGGTTGGAGGCAGGTGACTAGTGGGGTGCCTCAGGGATCTGTGTTGGGTCCTTTGTTGTTTGTCATGTACATCAATGATCTGGATGAAGGGGTGGTAAATTGGATTAGTAAGTATGCAGATGATACCAAGATAGGGGGTGTTGTGGATAATGAAGAGGATTTCCAAAGTCTACAGAGTGATTTAGGCCAGTTGGAAAAATGGGCTGAAAGATGGCAGATGGAGTTTAATGCTGATAAATGTGAGGTGCTACACCTTGGCAGGACAAATCAAAATAGGACGTACATGGTAAACGGTAGGGAATTGAAGAATACAGTTGAACAGAGGGATCTGGGAATAACCGTGCATAGTTCCTTGAAGGTAGAATCTCATATAGATAGGGTGGTAAAGAAAGCTTTTGGTATGCTAGCCTTTATAAATCAGAGCATTGAGTATAGAAGCTGGGATGTAATGTTAAAATTGTACAAGACGTTGGTGAGACCAAATCTGGAGTATGGTGTACAATTTTGGTCGCCCAATTATAGGAAGGATGTCAACAAAATAGAGAGGGTACAGAGGAGATTTACTAGAATGTTGCCTGGGTTTCAACAGCTAAGTTACAGAGATAGGTTAAATAAGTTAGGTCTTTATTCTCTGGAGCGCAGAAGGTTAAGGGGTGACTTGATAGAGGTCTTTAAAATGATGAGAGGGATAGACAGAGTTAATGTGGACAAGCTTTTCCCTTTGAGAATAGGGAAGATTCAAACAAGAGGACATGACTTTAGAATTAAGGGACAGAGGTTTAGGGGTAACATGAGGGGGAACTTCTTTACTCAGAGAGTGGTAGCGGTGTGGAATGAGCTTCCAGTGGAAGTGGTGGCGGCAGGTTCGTTGGTATCATTTAAAAATAAATTGGATAGGCATATGGATGAGAAGGGTATGGAGGGTTATGGTATGAGTGCAGGCAGGTGGGACTAAGGGAAAAAAGTTGTTCGGCACGGACTTGAAGGGCCGAGATGGCCTGTTTCCGTGCTGTAATTGTTATATGGTTATATGGTTATTAGTGAACAAACAGCATCATGAAGCCTAAGGAACACACCAGACAGGTCAGGGATAAAGTTGTGGAGACGTTTAAAGCAGGGTTAGGTTATAAAAAAATATCCCAAGCTTTGAACATTTAATGGAGCACTGTTCAATCCATCATCCGAAAATGGCACAACTGCAAAGAGTATGGCACAACTGCAAACCTACCAAGACATGGCCATCCACCTAAACTGATAGGCCGGGCAAGGAGAGCATTGATCAGAGAAGCAGCCAAGAGGCCCATGGTAACTCTGGAGGAGCTGCAGAGATCCACAGCTCAGGTGGGAGAATCTGTCCACAGGACAACTGTTAGTCGTGCACTCCACAAATCTGGCCTTTATGGAAGAGTGGCAAGAAGAAAGCCATTGTTGAAATAAAGCCATAAGAAGTCCCGTTTGCAGATTGCCACAAGCCATGTGGGGGACACAGCAAACATGTGGAGGAAGGTGCTCCGGTCTGATGAGACCAAAATTGAAGTTTTTGGCCTAAATGCAAAACGCTACGTGTGGCGGAAAACTAACACTGCACATCATCCTGAACACACCATCCCCACTGTGAAACATGGTGGTGGCAGCATCTTGCTGTGGGGATGCTTTTCCTCAGCAGGGACAGGGAAGCTGGTCAGAGTTGATGGGAAAATGGAGCCAAATACAGGGCAATCTTGGAAGAAAACCTGTTAGAGTCTGTAAAAGACTTGAGACTGGGGCGGAAGTTCACCTTCCAGCAGGACAACGACCCTAAACATACAGCCAGAGCTACAATGGAATGGTTTAGATCAAAGCATATTCATGTGTTAGAATTGCCCAGTCAAAGTCCAGACCTAAATCCAATTGAGAATCTCTGGCAAGACTTGAAAATTGCTTTTCACAGACCCTCTCCAAGTCAAGTCAAGTCAAGTCAAGTCAAGTCAAGTTTATTCATCACATACACATACGGGATGTGCAGTGAAATGAAAAGTGGCAGTGCCTGCGGACTTTGTGCAAAAAACAACCAAACAAACAACCAACAAACTACAAACAGAATCACATGTTCTTTTCCATATTAAATATTGTGGGCGGTATCGTGGTACAGTAAGTTAGTAGAGTTAGTCCCTGGTGAGATAGGAGTTTACAGTCCGAATGGCCTCTGGGAAGAAACTCCTTCTCATCCTCTCCATTCTCACAGCACGGCAACGGAGGCGTTTGCCTGATCGTAAGAGCTGGAACAGTCCGTTGCAGGGGTGGAAGGGGTCTCCCATTATCTTATTGGCTCTGGAGTTGCACCTCTTGATGTATAGTTCCTGCAGAGGGGCAAGAGAAGTTCCCATAGTGCGTTCAGCCGAACGCACTACTCTCTGCAGAGCCTTCTTGTCCTGGGTTCATCCAATCTGGGTTCTTGTCCTGAGTTCATCCTGGCTCCATCCAATCTGACTGAGCTTGAGCTATTTTGCAAAGAAGAATGGGCACAAATTTCAGTCCATAGATGTGCAAAGCTGGTAGAGACATAACCCAAAAGACTTGCAGCTGTAATTGCAGCGAGAGGTGGTTCTACAAAGTATTGACTCAGGGGGCTGAATACTTTTGCACGCCACACTTTTCAGTTTTTTTATTTGTAATAAAATTTGGAAACCATGTATCATTTTCCTTCCACTTCACAATTATGCACCACTTTGTGTTGGTCTATCACATAAAATCCCAATAAAATACATTTACGTTTGTGGTTGTAACGTGACAACATGTGGAAAAGTTCAAGGGGTATGAATACTTTTGCAAGCCACTGTACATCGTAGGCTGACTGTTCCTGTGCTGCATGTATTAATATGCTGTAACTACAAATTTCCTAGTTCAGTAAATTCAGGAAATGTGGCATTAATTGTGCATGTCATTCTACCATTTCAGAAAGGTGATTGAGGGATAAATTGTCTAACAGATGGATACAAGACACTGCAGATGCTGGTTTACAAAAAAATGACATAAAGTGCTTGAGTAACTCAGCAGGTCTGGAGAACATGGATAGGTGATGTTTCATGTTAGGACCACCCTTCAGACCCATTGTGAGGTGGGGAGGGGAAAGAAAACTGGAAGAGAGTAGGGGCAGGACAAAGGTCTGAAGAAAGGTCTTGACCCGAAACATCACCTATTCCTTTCCTCCAGCGATGCTGCCTGTCCTGCTGAGTCACTCCAGCATTTTGTGTCTATTTTTGGGGAAGGACAAAGTCTGGCAGGTAATAGATGGCTACAGGTGAGGGGTGATAGGCAAATGGTGGACAAAGACCAGAGATCATCTCAATTCTACCATGATGAAGAAGGTACGGGAAGTCTGAAAACAGTTACCTGGGTTCCCAACGATCATCAGGTTCTTGAACACTAATCACAACCCTACCTTAGCAACCATGACCCACTATGGACTTTATTCTGGTTGCTCAATGTGCTTCGGTATTGGTCTGGTTACTGAGTGTTACTGATTATTAATTTATCGTATTATTGATTATTATACATTTCTTTGTGTTTTCGTGCATTACTGGGCCTGTTAAGCTGCAGCGTTAGAATTTCATTCTTCCCTTGTCTGACACTTTAACACTTTTGACACTTGAGAGCAAATGTCTCATGGCTAATGTACAGGATGGAACTGCAGATGCTGGTTTAAACCGAAGATGGACACAAAATTCTGGAATAACTTAGCAGGTCTGGAGAAAAGAATAAATGCCTTTTTGGGTCGAGACCCTTCTTCAGACTGAGACTCAGAAAGGGAAACAAGAGATATGGACGGTGATATGGATAGATGGAGACCAAATGAATGAAAGATAACTTTGTATCTATCTCATAGCTAATGGTTATTTTGTAGAATCATTCATCAATTAAAAAGGTGTCATCAATTTTAGACACAAAAAGCTGGAGTAACTGAGCAGGTCAAACAGCATAGAAACATAGAAAATAGGTGCAGGAGTAGGCCATTCGGCCCTTTGACCCAACACCACCATTCAATATGATCATGGCTGATCATCCAAAATCAGTACCCCGTTCGTGTTTTTTCCCCATATCTCTTGATTCCATTAGCCCTAAGAGCTAAATCTAACTCTCTCTTGAAAACTCTCTCTGGTGAAAAGGAATAGGTGACGTTTCAGGTCAAGACCCTTCTTCAGACTGAGAGTCAGGAGAAATGGAACAAGAGATATAGACGATGATATAGAGAGATATAGAGAGATATAGAACAAATTAATAAAAGATATGCAAAAAAGTAACGACGATAAAGGAAATAGGCCATTGTTATCTGTGATCTGGGTGAAAACGAATTATAGGTAATGAGACTCAACAAGTCCACTTTGCAACTAGTATAATGGCTTGGGTGGGGGAGGGACAGAGAGAGAGGGGATGCAAGGGTTACCTGGTTAGAGAAATCAATATTCATTCTCTTCGGAGATGCTGCCTGTCCGGCTGAGTTACTCCAGCTTTTGTAATCTACCCAAATCAATTGATGTGTTATCACAGTCATCTCTAATAATAGGAAATAATAGGAAATCTTATTTTCAAATAGTCTGCGATGCTTACATCCAGAACGAATGCCAAGATTTTCACTGCAAGATCAGTATTAGAAGTGAACATCTTCACAACGTTGCGAAATACATAAGGAGGCAGATGGTTGCTGACTAAACAGATACCAGGACTGGCAGTTACATGAGAGTTGTGTGCTACTCAGGGAGCTGAGAGCCCATATGTGAGACTCACTTGAATGTAATTCCTACAAGCTGTGGGACCCATCAAAAACATGCCCTATGTTCTAACATTGCTCTGTTGTAGCACTTAATGTACAGCTTGGAGCTGACATTTGATGAATTGAGTAGGCCTTTAACTCTGTAGGAAACAGAAAAAGATTGCCATTAAACACAAAATGCCTTTTGCTTAATTACCTCAGATTTTTACTTCCCTAGATGAGAGCAAAGCACCACCTTGAATGCAATCTTACCAGAGCAAAATTCCTGCATCTCATCACCTCATCTCACAATCTTGTGCCTGAGAGCAACAGCACAATTAAAATGTGCACATGTCCTGTGAGGTTCAGGAGCACGATCTGTCCTGTATCAAGGCATGTACGAAAGCCTTTTGCAGGTTGTCAGGCTATAGGTTTCCACTGACTGGGGGGAAACTTCAAGGTCATTTGACGCTAGAAACCATGTGTAGGCAGGAACTGCAGACAGACACAAAATTCTGGAGTAACTCAGCGGGACAGGCAACATCTTTGGAGAGAAGGAATAGGTGACATTCTGGGTCAAGACCCTTCAGACCGAGTTACTCCAGCATTTTGTTGCTATAGAAACATAGAAACATAGAAAATAGGTGCAGGAGTAGGCCATTCGGCCCTTCGAGCCTGCACCGCCATTCAATGTGATCATGGCTGATCATCCAACTCAGTATCCCGTACCTGCCTTCTCTCCATACCCCCTGATCCCTTTAGCCACAAGTGCCACATCTAACGCCCTCTTAAATATAGCCAATGAACTGGCCTCAACTACCTTCTGTGGCAGAGAATTCCAGAGACTCACGACTCTCTGTGTAAAGAATGTTTTCCTCATTTCGGTCCTAAAGGAATTCCCCCTTATCCTTAGACTGTGACCCCTTGTTCTGGACTCCCCCAACATCGGGAACAATCTTCCAGCATCTAGCTTGTCCAACCCCTTAAGAATTTTGTAAGTTTCTATAAGATCCCCCCTCAATCTTCTAAATTCCAGCGAGTACAAGCCGAGTCTATCCAATCTTTCCTCATATGAAAGTCCTGACATCCCAGGAATCAGTCTGGTGAATCTTCTCTGTACCCCCTCTATGGCAAGGATGTCTTTCCTCAGATTTGGAAACCAAAACTGTACGCAATACTCCAGGTGTGGCCTCACCAAAACCCTGTACAACTGCAGTAGAACCTCCCTGCTCCTATACTCAAATCCTTTCGCTATGAATGCTAACATACCATTTGCTTTCTTCACTGCCTGCTGCACCTGCATGCCTACTTTCAATGACTGGTGTACCATGACACCCAGGTCTCGTTGCATCTCCCCCTTTCCTAATCTGCCACCATTCAGATAATAGTCTACCCTCATGTTTTTGCCACCAAAGTGGATAACCTCACATTTATCCACATTATACTGCATCTGCCATGCATCTGCCCATTCACTCAGCCTATCCAAATCACCCTGCAGCCTCCAAGCATCCTCCTCACACCTAACTATACCCCCAGCTTGGTATCATCTGCAAATTTGGAGGTGTTGCATTGAATTCCCTCGTCCAAATCATTAATATATATTGTAAATAGCTGGGGTCCCAGCACTGAGCCTTGCGGCACCCCACTAGTCACTGCCTGCCATTCTGAAAAGGACCCGTTTACTCCTACCCTTTGCCTCCTGTCTGCTAGCCAGTTCTCTATCCACATCAATACTGAACCCCCAATACCGTGTGCTTTAAGTTTGTATGCTAATCTCTTATGCGGGACCTTGTCGAAAGCCTTCTGAAAGTCTAGATATAACACATCCACTGGTTCTCCCTTATCCACTCTACTAGTTACATCCTCAAAAAATTCTATCAGATTTGTCAGACATGATTTACCTTTCGTAAATCCATGCTGACTTTGTCCAATGATTTCACCACTTTCCAAATGCGCTGCTATCCCATCTTTAATAACTGACTCTAGCAGTTTCCCCACTACCGATGTTAGACTAACTGGTCTGTAATTCCCCGCTTTCTCTCTCCCTCCTTTTTTAAAAAGTGGGGTTACATTAGCTACCCTCCAATCCTCAGGAACTACTCCAGAATCTAAGGAATTTTGAAAAATTATCACTATCTTCGATTTAAACCAGCATCTTTCCTACGCAAGGAATTGCAGATGCTGGTTTAGACCGAAGATAGTGCAGGATTAAAGTCATACAAGACAGTAATCATAGCCATAATCCTGCTTTCCTTTATTGCAAAAGACATACGTGTTTTGATAGGTTTGATAGATGGCAAAGGTAGGAGGATAAACACAAAATGCTGGAATAATTCAACGGGTCAGGCACTATCACTGAAGAAAGAGAATAGGTGACGTTTCCGGTCTTAACCCTTCTTCAGACTGAAAGTAGAGGTTGGGGAATGGGATGGTGGTGGGGGGGGGGGGGGGGGGGACGGGACATAACCACTGAGTTACTCCAGCATTTTGTGTTTATCTTCGGTAGAAACTACATGTTGATCTAACACAATAAAGCTTGGATGTGTCAATCTTCAAAGTGCAACTTGGTGCCTGCTTATGAAGAGGTCTCTGATAGTTTGCAAATCTCTGCGATCTTTCAAGAACAATGTAAAGATGGATAGGGTACAGAGTAGATTTACGAGGATGTTGCCAGGACTCGAGGGCCTGAGCTATAGGAAGAGATTGAACCAGGCTGGGACTCTATTCCTTGGAGCACAGGAGGATGAGGGGTGATCTTACAGAGGTGTATAAAATCATGGGAGGAATAGATGGGGTAGACACACAGAGTCACTTGCCCAGAGTAGAGGAATCAAAAACCAGAGGACATAGCTTTAAGGTGAAGGGGAAAGATTTAACAGGAATCTGTGGAGTAACTTTTTCACACAAAGGGTGATGGATGGATGGACCGAGCTGCTAGAGGATATAGTTGAGGCAGGTACTATCGCAACAATTAGACAGGTATTTGGAAAGGATAGGTTTGGAGGGATATGGGCCAAATGAAGACAGGTGGGACAAGTGTAGATGGTATGTAGGACTCTATGAATCTCTAATAACATTCAATCTTCCTTTACCTACAAATATCCAGTAAACATTAGATCTACTTTAGCTGTAAAACATCTTCATTGTAGACATCTTTAAAACTTTACATCTAAAAAAGATGAACGGCTATGGACATTTCTTTCAGTATCTTGCTACATATTTACCTTGCACTAAACATTATTCCCTTATCATGTACTGTATCTGTACACTGTGAAAGGCTGGATTGTAGATGCCCCCCCCCCCACCACTGGATTGTAGTCATGTGTTATCTTTCCGCTGTCTGGTTAGCATGCAACAAAAGTAGTTGACTCTATCTTGGTACACGTGACAATAAACTAAAACTGAACTGTTTCAGATCAATCGGATTAGCTGAGGTTCCTTGTTTGAAGTATTAGGTTGCTGAAGATGCCCGAGGGCAGGACCTTTTGATTGCGATTGTAAAGTTCACCACTTAACCACACACAACAGACGTTGCTGCTTTTCAAGTGAACCTTTGTTTTGGCCTTGATTGTAATTTTGATCAATAAGTCAGGGCCGGTTGGGAAGCCTCCGTACAAATTGACCAGCGTTTAATTCAAGCATCGATTCCTAACATCCTCTCCCAGCCACCAGCCTCCAGGCAAAGTTAACTAAGCCAGCAGAACTTTCCACTGATATTAATATGTGCACTGGGGTTAAGATCGATTAGCCCCAAAATCATAATGCAGCAGAAAACCAAATGGATGATACAATTCCCAAATGAAGTGCTTCCTACATTCTTTATTTTTTCTTAACTTACATCAAAGGGTTTAATTCACTCCTCAGTTAATATATAAGTAACTGTTTTTGTTTGCAGCAGGTTCAATTTGTTCGTGAAGAATCTCTTTTCAACTGTGATTGCTGTTCAAACAATATTGTCTCCTGTTTGCTATCCCTCCATCTTGGTCAATCTAAATCTGTCTACAACTTGGAATTTCAGACGTTGGTTTTACAGCAAAGACACAATAAACTGGAGTAAATCAGCGGCTCAGGCAGCATCTCTGGAGAAAAGGAATAGGTGACGTTTTGGGTGGACACCCTTCTTCAGACTGAGATTCAGGGGAAAGAGGAATGAGGGATACAGATGGTACTTAGAACAAATGAATGGAAGATATGCAGAAAGCAATGATAATCATGGAGCCCACAATGATCCATTGTTGGTTGTTACGAGTTACACAGATAGCTCCCGTTCCCCTTTCCCCTGACTCTCAGTCTGTAGAAGGGTCTCGACCCGAAACATCGCCTATTCCTTCTCTCCAGAGATGCTGCCTGACCCGCTGAGTTACTCCAGCTCCTTTGTGTCTGTCTTCAGTTTAAACCAGTATCTACAGTTCCTCCCTACACACCTTGCATCCTTTTTCCATCAGAAGCCAGTCAGGCGTGGGATGAAGTGAGTGACTGATTGACTGTGGCCTTGTTCACGCTAGCGTCGAAGGTTGCTTTCTTTACCTTCTCCCTCTTTGTGCCTTTGCCGACACAATACAAGCGACGCCACGTGAGGAACGTTTCGATAGCATCTGGCATACTCCAGATGCCACAGCTCACAGTGTCAGATCATTAAGGGAAAGAGGAAGATAGGCAGCTGCTTCGTCCTGAGGTCAATTAGGTTAATTGATTCTGTTGAGGTATGCCTGTAAAATGCCCGGGAGCCAGACAATTACAAGCCCAGGCAATCTGCAAACTTCCTTCAGCACGGCAATTAATCTGCATTTGTCCCAAGCAGCAAATGTATTTTTTATGATCTTAAAGGGACAGTCCATTAAATACATCTCTATGTACGCAGTAAAACAAAATGCAGCAGAGTGTTCATCAAATAGTAGAAAGAACTGCTGCTGTCATTAACATCATCGGGCAACTTATCATAGAACATAGAACAGTGCAGCATATGAACAGGCTCTTCACCCCACAATGCCCATGCCGAACTTGATGCCTAGTGGAATTATAGAAGATCGAGTCAGAAGATTAAATCATTTGATGGATCCGTATTGTTAACAGATGAAATTATAAATAAGAAGTGAGATTCAGAAATATCCAGCCCCGTCTATTTGGTATCTACTGCTTGTTAATTCCATCTGTCATCTTTTTATAAATATGTTTATATTAGAAATATATTTTTTTGCTATTGAAATTCTATCTAAATATAATTCTAACAAGAATTAAAAGGCAAACATATATTGTACAAAAATAAATATGTAATCTAAGAATCTCACTATTTGGATCTGAATTTTATTTATCCAAATAAAATATTTTATTAGAGAGAAAAAATCTCTTTGATGTAATTAAATTAAGAACCTGATGAAGCATGTGTTCCTAAGACTGCTTAGCCAAGAACCTTGCGTGTAACTACGTTGAGTTCTGATCCAGTCATGGATTATAACTCGCTGCAGGAGTTGTACAGCTGAGAGCCAAACCCGAATGGAAACTGACCAAAGCTTCACGGGGGTGGGGAAGGAGAAATGTTAATGTCAGTGGAAACGTGGCCAGTTTCTCAGCGTGACAGTGTGGGAAATGCTCTCTGGTTGCAGTGGAATTGGGAGCAGGGCTACACGCAGCAGGTCAAAGCAAATGTACCTGACACGGTGGCGTAGTGGTAGAGCTACTAACTTTCAGCACCTTTCAACATCCTGACTACGGGTGCTGTCTGTAGCCACGTGGGTTTTTCCGGAGATCTTCGGTTTTGTCCCACACTCCAACAACATACAGGTTTGTAGGTTAATTGGCTTGGTATAAATGTAAATTGTCCCGTGTGTGTGTGTAGAATAGTGTTAACGTGCGGGGATCGCTGGTCAGTGTGGACTCAGTGGGCCGAAGGGCCTGCTTCTGTGCTGTATCTCTAAACTAAAACAAAATTTAACTAAACCAGAGAAATGGAGTCCAAGGGAATGACAGTGGGAGGCAGACGGGTGTATGGGACACAAATGATCTTCAATATGTGCCCATGGGACTGGAAGGACCATTTTGTTTCGTGTGGTCCAAAAGGTACCAAAAATAAATAAATTAAATATCTTTCTGAGCTTCTTCTGGTTTCATCCACACTGCCTAATTGGCTTTGCAGTGCAGACGAAATGGCTTTCCAACATTGTCTTTGGATTAAAGTTGGAATCAGACTCTGACGATGAAATTGCCAACCCTGCTGTAAATGTATCACCTTGCATAAGATATCCGGCTCACCTGCTCAGCGGGACACATCTTCAAAGGCTGTCATTTTTTTAATTGAAGTTGAATTTCAGTGACCTCAGCACTGGGTTTCCACCAGGCTGTAGGTTTAGGTTTGTTATTGTAACTTGTAACGAGTGAACATTGAAAAGCTTTGTTTTGCATGCTAATCAAACAGACGGGATATACCATACGTAAATACAATCACGTCAAACTCAAATACAATAGAGAGAGCAAAGGGGAAGATACAGAGTGCAAATTTAGTTCTCTGCATGTAGTGCAACAGTTCCACAGACAGAGTCCAATGTCCTCACTGGGAGACGGGTCAGAAGGCCGATAACAGAAAGGAAGAGGGGAAGTAGGGTTATCTCAGGAATTCTGCAGCCCACCCAGTCTCAATTCCAGTCACAGCTCACCCTGTGGCTTAGAGGAGTCCACTTGTCAGATATCTTCCTCAGCAGAGCAGGCAGTAGGATTGGATTCTGGCCTCTTATATTAGCTGCACCTTGTGGGCAGTTGGAGACCAGGGATAATGTGAAGGACAGGGCCATTCCTTCATTTCAAAGGGAGTCTTGTGGTGAACATTATAAGACGTTAGTGTTAAAGAAGGAACTGCAGATGCTGGAGAATCGAGGGTTACACAAAAAGCTGGAGAAACTCAGCGGGTGCAGCAGCATCTAAGGAGTGAAGGAGATAGGCGACGTTCCAGTCTGAAGAAGGGTCTCGACCCGAAACGTCGCCTATCTCCTTCACTCCTTAGATGCTGCTGCATCCGCTGAGTTTCTCCAGCTTTTTGTGTAACCCATTATAAGACGTTAACTGGGGCTTTTTACAAGTGTACAATTGTACCAATTGTCAAGTACCAACTTTTCCAAGATTGTTAATACAGAGAAATGTTGTCACAAGGAACTGCGGATGCTGGTTTACGAAAAAACACACAAATGCGGGTCGAGCACCATCTCTGGAGACACATAGCAGCACAGCAGGGCAGTGGTAGAGTTGCTGCCGTACAGAGCCAGAGACCCGGGTTTGATCTTAACTACGAGTGCTGTCTATTTGGAGTTTGTACGCTCTGCCGATGAGTTTTCTCCCACTTTCCAAAGAAGTGTAAGTTTGTATGTTAAATGGCTTCCGTAAATTCTGTTAATCTGATAGGTGAACATGTGATCGCTGGTTGTCACGTACTGGGTGGGTCGAAGGCCCTGTTTGCTCGTTGTATCACTAAATTAAACTAAATTAAACTAAATTAAACTAAACATGAGTAGGTGATGAAAGAACACAGAGTGATGGAGTAACTCAGCCGGTCAGGCAGCATCTCTAAAGAATATGACAGGTGATGTTTCGGATGAGAACCCTACTTCAGACCGGTAATATCACCTATTCAGTTTCTCCAGAGATGTTGCCTGACTTTGCTGCTTTACTCCAGCACTTTGTGTATTAACCAGCATCTGCAGTTCCTTGCTTCTACAAGAATAGATGGTGATTTGGGCCGAGACCTATCTTCAGACTGATTGGTGTAGAGGGGAAGCTCTTTTGCAACTTTCTCCCCTAATGCACTCCATCTGAAAAAGGTCTTGTTCCAAAAAATTACCTGTCCATGTCCACTGGAGATGCTGCCTGACCCACTGAGATACTCTGGAGAAACTCAGCGGGTGAGGCAGCATCTATGGAGCGAAGGAATAGGTGACGTTTCTGGTCAAGACCCTTGTTCAGATTGATGTGGGGGTGGGAAGAAGACTACCTTCCAGCATCTGCAGTTCTTTCTTAAACACTGAGATACTGTAGTATTTTTTGTTCACTAATATCTTTGTTTGATTCTTTGCATCAGTAGAATATAATCCTAACAGGGTATTTCAGAGCTGATGATTGCACAGTGGTCAGTCAGTGCTACAATGCGACAGATTAAACAGATGAAGCCAGAATTACAGATACATGTTTGTAATTGGCAACCCCCACTGATTCTAGTTTAGTTTAGAGAAACAGCGCCGAAATAGCCCTGAATTCAGGCCACCGAGTCCACGCTCACCGACGTTCCCGGTACACTAACGCTATCCTACATACTGGGGCAATTTACAATTTTATGGAAGCTAATCAACCTACAAACCTGTATGTCTTTGGAGTGTTGGAGGAAACCGGAGCATCCGGTGAAAACCCAGGCGGTCACGGGGAGAGCGTGCAAACTCCATACAGACAGCACCCGCAGTCACAGCCGCTGTAATGCAGCCACTCTACCGCTGCGCCACAGTGCCGTCCTTTCTTGCTTTGACGTACGGTGCTCTTTACTTATTCCTGGTCTCCTGATTTCCTTCCGATTAGGCCATCGAATCTGCTGCTGGACCGGAGCAATGGAGACATCACGGCGTTCCGCTCAGTGGGCGACTGGCTCGACGGCATGAGGATTGGACAGTACAAGGACAACTTCATGGGGGCCGGGTACCACCCCTGCGACATGGTGGCAAAACTGTCCTCAGAGTAAGTTTACCTTTTACCCCTACATTGCCCCTATGTTTTGGAGAGGTCATACACAATTCTCACACCCAGAAGTGGCCCTTGTGCTTTGTAAGCATTATGTAGCACAAAGATAAATGCGCCTTTATACATTGAAGAAAAAGAACATCGACACGACTGTAATTCTCGAAATGTTACTGATACAAACTGATGTCAATGGTTTAGGTTGTGCGGGTGCTGGAAACAATTGGAATCATTGATTCCTTGTTCAAGTGATATCCTCTGAAAAAATCCACTCAGGTTTCCTGATCATTCAGCAGATGAATGGAATGGGTGAAGCCGGTTCTACGATATATGAAAAGGCCGACTTCAGGCTTAAAAGGAGACTTGTTCTGTGAATGAAAACCTGAGTCATAGAGCGGTATGGTCGGTACAATTGCCCTTTGTTCACTTAGGGGAAAGGATTAGCAGATCAGGTTGGAGTCACAAGTAACTGCAGATGCTGCAACCTGGAGCAAAAGAAAAACAAAATGGTGGACGAACTCAGCGGGTCAAGCAGCGTCTGTGATGCATGGTCTCAAACCAAAACATCGACCTTCCCTTTGCCTCCGCAGATGGTGCCTTAACCATTGAGTTCCTCCAGCCATTTGGTTTTGGCTAACTGTTAAGGGTTACCTCCACCTAAACTGGGGCAAGGCCTATTTTGAAGGTATTAATCAGAAACTTTCAGAAGTTGATTGGGGGAGGGAGGTGGGAGGCTTTTAAAAGTGAGATAGCAAAAGTTCAGATCCAAGATGTTCCTGTTACAGTGAAGGCTAGGAGGAGAGGAGAACTTTGGAAGACAAGAGATAATGAGGATCTGGTCAAGAAAAAGGAGGTATATGTTGTGTATAGAGAGTTGGACTCAAATGAATCCCTTGCGGAGTACAGGGGGTGTTAGAGTACATTTAAGAGGGAAATCAGTGGGTACAATTCTGACATTTAAAACAGGTACGTGAATAGGATATGTACCAGGCGTAGGCATGTGGGATAAGCTCAGTTAAGCAACTTTGTCGGTATTGAGACCGAAGGTCCTTTTTCCGTGTTGTATGAATCAATTGCTCTACTTTTTTTTTTCTCCTTTTAAATTTTATTAGAGGCATGTACATATCATAGTCCGAACCACTACAAAGTTCATTAAACGGTCACATATTAAATATCCAGGATTCCAGGGACTATGCTACCAATGTAGCTGGGGTCTTCATTTATCGGTTACATATTAACATTGACTCTAATTATTATTATTTTATTTTTTTTAGTAGATAGAAAAAATAAAGAAAAAGAAAAGAAAATTAGAAAAATAGAATAAACTATCCATAATACAACTTAGGTCAGAGAGCATAACTATTCATCTGGTCCTGGGTTCAAGCTTCCGTCAGGTCTCAGCGCCGGCCCATTCTACCCCTTCAAATAATCTATGAACGGGGGCCATATTTTAGTAAATAATTATGGTTTGTCAATTAAGACAATTTGCTCTACTTCTTCATGAACTGGTGACAATGTTTTTAATGATTGTGAGGAAATGGTTGTTTTTATTACACGTACAGAGCGGCAGATATCATGGAAACAGAATCGCTTGCTAAGTGCAGGTCATAAAACCTGCCCAACATTTAGAGCTGATTGCTTAATGGAATCGCGCAGTTAAAAGATTTAAATTGGCACTAGGTCCAGTTTGGGTCTTTAAATAAATCATAATTTCACCAGCATTCTTCAAATGCATTTTGTAAGTTACTTATGGAATCAGAAGTAGGTTTGAAACTAGACCTGCAGTTTGGAGCAGGTGTGTAAAGAGGTTAATATTGCCCACTGTCCCATTCTGATTAGTTTAGTTCAGAGATTTAACATGGAAACAGGCCCTTTGGCCCACTGATTCCACGCCGACCATTGATCACCCGTTCACACTAGCCCTATATTTTCCCACTTTCTCATCCACTCCCTACACACTTGGGGACAATTTACAGAGACCAATTAACCGACAAACCCGCGTGTCTTTGGAATATGGAAGGAAACCGGGGCACCCAGAGGAATCCCACATGGTCAAAGGGAGAACATGAAAACTCCACACACAGCACCTGAGGTCAGGATCGAACCTGGGAATCTGAGGCAGCAGCTATTCCAGCTGCGCCACTGTGCCAGCCTAAATTAGATCAGCAGTTTAATCAGGTAGATACTTCTGTTGGCTAAAGCCTTCATCAGAAGCAGTTGTAACCTCAAATCCAAATCCTATGCGATAGTTAACATCCGAATGCATAATCTCAGAAGTTCTGTTCAAGAGCTAACTTGCCAGCTGAATGCAGTGGGGCTGGTCTCTGAGACATGGAAGCATTATTTAAAAGCCTCTCAATTGCAAATTAGATCACAGAATATGCTTGATAGTTGGCACAGACTCAATGGGTTGAAGAGGGCAGCACAATGGCGTAGTGGTGGAGCTGCTGTCTTATAGTGCCAGAGACCCAAGTTCAATCCTGACTACGGTTACTCTGTATGGAGTTTGTAAGCTCCCCCTGTAACCATGTAGATTTTCTCCGGGTACTCCAGTCTCCTCCTACACTCCAAAGATGTACAGGTCTGTCGGTTAATTGCATTCAGTAAAATTGTAAATTGCACCTAGGTTAGTGTTAGTAAAAGGGGTGATTGCTGGTTAGTGTGGACTCGGTGGGCTGAAGGGCCTTTTTCTGCACTTTCTCTTGAGTCTAAAGTCTAAAGTGTTTCTGTGGTGTATAACTTAATGCCGATCCTACGATCCAAGTTTTCAACTCTGAGATTAATTCCTTGCATTTCTTTGCCTCTCTCGCCTTTAAGAGCTTTGGTCTGCTTATTATCATGATGATACTGTAGCCAGTTCCATTTGGTGCTGGTTCACTTTGGTGCTGGAGGTAAGGGAACCGTTTAATAAGCAGCTTCAATAGCTTCTGAAGATAGCAGCAAGAGCAGGAGTTACTTTATTCAGTATTGGGGCATGCAAGAGGTTATCAGAAAGAGGGTTTAGTTGCAAATGGATCATTGTCTTTAGCACTCAATATTCCGCATTCACGTGAAAACTCCCGATCTGTCGCGTGGGCCACTGCCATACACTATCCTACACACTAGACACAATCTACCATTTATAGAAGCCAATTAACCTCCAAGCCAGCATATCTTTGCAGTGTGGGATGAAACCGGAGCACACAGTGAAAACTTCCATGGTCATTGGGAGAACGTGCAAACTCCGTACAGACAGCAGCCATAGTCAGGATCGAATCTGGGTCTCTGCCGCAGTAAGCTAGCAACTCTACCATTGCACCACTGTGCCCGCCCTCTACATCACTGTTATTGGGTATATTTTCTGACTATCCACCCTTTCTTTGCCCATCATAACTTTGTTTACCTCTGATCTGACAGATCTGATAGATCTGTCCAAGGCCTCCTCCATGCCAAGAAAACAACCACAGCCTCTCTAATCTCCTTATACCATGCAACATCCTGGTAACCTTGCCCATGCATTCACTTCCTTCCTATAGTGTGATGGCCTGAACTGCAACCCCTACTCCAACTGTGACCTAACCATAATTTTATAAAATTGTACCATGACCTCCGAGTTCTTCTATTTTTATGCCCTTGCTAATGAAAGCTGGTATCCCACATGACATAACATCATAGATTCATAGAGTTATACAGTGTGGAAAAAGGCCCTTTGCCACAACCTGCCCACATCAACCAACATGCCCCATCCTTAGTGTCATAGTCATACAGTGGAAACAGGCCCTTTGCCACAACCTGCCCACATCAACCAACATGCCCCATCCTTAGTGTCATAGTCATACAGTGGAAACAGGCCCTTTGCCACAACCTGTCCACATCAACCAACATGCCCCATCCTTAGTGTCATAGTCATACAGTGGAAACAGGCCATTGGGCACAACTTGCCAACACCAACCAGCATGCCCCATCTACACCAGTCCCACCTGCCTACATTTGGCCCACATTCATTTAAACCTGTAAATGTTTTAACTTCAAACATCTAACCAACTTCTCCAGATCCTATAACTGAGTCCTGTACTTGTTATTATAAATGGAAGCTATCAGCACTGCAAGCCAACACAATGTTTTAGAAGGAAATGCAGATACTGGAAAATCGAAGGTAGACAAAAATGCTGGAGAAACTCAGCGAGTGAGGCAGCATCTATGGAGCGAAGGAAATAGGCAACGTTACGGGTCGAGATCCTTGTTCAGACTGATGTGAGGATGGGGCGAGCGGGAACAAGAAAGGAAGAGGGGGAGACAGTGGGCTGAGGGAGAGCTGAGAAGCGGAGGAGAAAGCAGGGACTACCTGAAATTAGAGGTCAATGTTCATACCGCTGGGGCGTAAACTGCCTTAGCGAAATATGAGGTGCTGCTCCTCCAATTTGCGGTGGGCCTCACTCTGGTCCTCACACGGAGGAGACCCAGGACAGAAAGGTCCGATTCAGAATGGGAGGGGGAGTTGAAGTGCTGAGCCACTGGAAGATCAGGTTGGTTAATGCGAACCAAGCGGAGGTGTTGGGCGAAGCGATCGTCAAGCCTACGCTTGGTCTCACCGATGCAGAGCAGCTGACATCTAGAGCAGCGGATGCAATAGATGAGGTTGGAGGAGGTGCAGATGAACCTCTGCCACACCTGGAAAGACTGCTTGAGTCCTTGAATGGAGTCAAGGGGGGAGGTAAAGCGACAAGTGTAGCATTTCCTGCGGTTGCAAGGGAAAGTGCCAGGGTGGTTTGGGTGGGAAGGAACGAATTGACCAGGGAGTTACGGAGGGAGCGGTCTCTGCAGAAAGCAGACAGGGGAGGAGATGGGAAGATCTGGCCAGTGGTGGGATCCCGTTGGAGGTGGCGAAAATGTCAGAGGATTATTTGTGTATGTGACGGCTGGTAGGGTGGAAGGTGAGGACAAGGGGAACTCTGCCCTTGTTATGAGTGGTGTTGGCTTACAATCCCACCTTTCCTATTTTTATCAAAAGACACAGTCAAGTCCCAGAGTGGTTGTGATTGTCAAAAATGTCCCAAGAGAAAAGCATGTAATGAGATTTAATATTAAAAATCTTATAAATGGCATGACACAAGAGTAACCATATTTCTAATTGTTTTAAAAGAGGCTCTGTGGTGTGTTTCAGCTCCATTGTTGTTAAGAACTGCGGCACATAATTGAAGTTTCTTTTCCTTAAATAAAGCAGGCAAATATCACCAGGAATTTTCCATTCGCTGAACGAGATGGCTCTTACTAGCGATAGCAAAGTGAATTGAAAGTTCAATTCCCATTTTGAGGACTTTCAAAATGTCTCTTGAGATGGATTTGTGCTGCAATCACTTGGGATTATTGAAATGCCCACTAGATAACCACACATTCACACTGAATGAATACTGACCTTTTCCTGCAATAAGCTAAATGAAACATTTTGCCAGAAAATGAAGTTTGATAAGTACAACGAATTTGCCTCATGTAGGATTTTTAAGAAAATTATTTTAAGTTTGGTCTCCAGCTATTCGAAGAGACAAGACTTAGATTAGTTTCCAAAATTACAGTTATGGGACACCATGAGAAGCACAGTGGTGCAGCTAGTAGAGCTGCTGCCTCACAGCGCCAGAGACCTGGGTTCGATCCTGACCTCGATGCACTTTGCATGGAGTTTGCATGTTTTTTTTATTTTATCTTCGTGCAGTTATTGTTCGTTTGTTTTTATGTGTCTGTGTGTGTGTGTGTGTGTATGTATATAAGTTCATATCTTTATAAGTTATAGGAGCAGAATTAGGCAATTCAGCCCATCGAGTCTACTCCACCATTCAATCATGGCTGATCTATCTTTCCTCTCTGACCCCACTCTCGATGGCCACAAACTCTTTGAAGCATTTTGCGCTGCAAGGTGACTCTGGATTGTCAAAGCCGCCACAAGCAGACATAAAAATAGTTTTTTTCCACGAGCAGTAGCTCTACTCAACAACCAAAAGTCTGTAGCCTCCTTTTGCTCTGGTATTTTGATTCATTCTTCACATGTTTAAATTCTAATGTTTAATTCTTAATTGTTTACTGTATATCGTGTTGTTACTTGCGAGCAAAGCACCAAGGCAAATTCCTTGTATAAATATCACAGTATAAATATTTGGCTAATAAAATTTATTCAATTCAATTCTTCTCAACCCCATTTTCCTGCCTTCTCCCCATAACTCTTGATTACTTGACTTCAATATATATATATATATATATAACGGATAACGGAATGTTATAGATATATATATATAAATAAGATTTTAAAACGTATTATATTGTTTACAGAGTGCTATGTTTACATATTCTGTTGTGCTGCTGCAAGTAAGAATTTCATTCTTCTCTCTGGGGCACATGACAACAAAATACTCTTGACTCTTGACTCCCTGTGGCCACTTGGATTTCCTCCGGGTGTTCTGATTTCCTCCCACCACCTAAAGACATGCGGGTTTGTCGGTTAATTGGCCTCCATAAAATTGTCTCTAGTGTGTAGGGAGTGGATGAGAACTAGTGAGAACGGGTGAATGATGGTCTCGGTGGGCCGAAAGGCCAGTTCCTATGCTGTACCTCTAAAACTAAATAAACGGTCAGGATTTCTTACGTGTGCACAAGTGGGAACCTTGGTTGAAACTTTGGAGAGAAGCCTTTTGCATATTTTAAACTATTGCAGAGTAATGTTCAAATTGACAGCAAGATAAATATTTCTGAGCATCAAACAGTTTTTCTAACCTATAAAAATAAGGCAAATAGATTTTGACCCTGTAATTTCAAAACAGGAAGTGTGCACTACTGTACCTAACAAGTTCTGATTGAGGACTAGCCGCTCACTAAAGGACCCTTGAGAGTTTACTGAACTGCAAATTGTTACCCTTTCCAGGAATAAACACTGCTGTTAAAAATTAAGAAAAGTAAATAGAAATGGAAATCAGATACTTGCCTATTTGGGCCAAGAATGAGCAGATTGATTTTAGTCTGTGCCTATGCCCGCGGCTCGTAACTTCTTCAGTCTGCAGTGTATTTGAAAAAAAAAAGCACACCTTTGCAATCTGGCTAAATTTGAAAGGGTTTGTTTTTAATAAAGAAGCCAATTACAGTATTAGGAAAAGGGAAGCCACAAACAAAACAACACATACCTAGGCAAATTTACCCAGGAAATATCAATTTTTAACAATCAAACAATCAAGCTTCTGTTTAATTCCAAGAAGGTTCCTTCAGTCGCTTTTTTAAATGTTGATTATATTTTGTATGCTTATTGGTTTCAGGGTGGAAACGTATCCTCTGTTTTAGTTGTGGCCATTCAATGTGTATTACAATGGCACAAATATATTGAACTTCATTTGACTTAAGTGAAACTCATTTTGGAAGCAGCATTCAATTAGCATACAATACTACAGAGCCCATTAATCCCATACATGGAGAAGACCTCACCACATCAGCACTTCTTGGTCATGAACCTGGCAGTATTCTACAGAGTTAAACGACATAGTCTGCCCCAAGATGTTCTTAGCCTCTGCTTCAAACTCCAAAAGAATGGTGCTTATGAATCAGTGGAACATTTTGTTTCCTTTCCCAGCACCAGTTAATCGGTGGTCTTTCTAACATTAATTAGTGCTGAAGTTGAGAGAGTTCTTTGGTATAAGGCTGAACCCGAGGAGTCTGATGAATGGTCCCGACTTGAAACGTTGCCTGTCCATTTCCTGCTCAAATGTTGCCTGACCTACTGAGTTCCACCATCACTTTATGTTTTGCGCAAGATTGCAATATCCACAGCTCATTGTCTCTCCGGCTGGGATTGAAACAGCCCAATTAATTTGGTGTGAGGTGCCTCCATCCAGCAGGGAGAATTGACTTTCCTCTGGGTCTCAGAACCTCAGTCGTCAATCCACCTAAACACCTCCACACTTTTCTCACTTTACTGATATTATTTCTCACCATTTAATACAAAGATGGTCAAGTTAACCTTGACTACTTTAAGAGCTCTAATATTAGGTTGAATATTCCAAGGTACGACCAGAAACATTTTCCAACTCTTCAGTAGTGATTTGTTGAACATGTGTCAAAGGCAGATCAACAGAACATTCAGATGTGTTTACCTGTGTGGTTTTCAATCCAAGTCTGACTTCTACTGCCCACTAAACCATTTGATCTCAACCATGGAGTTATATAGTCATTGAGTCCTATAACGAGGCCCTTCAGCCCAACTTCTCGGTGCCAACCAAGATGTACCATCTACACTAGTTCTTCTTGCCCACATTTGGCCCATATTCCTCTTAATCCTCCCTGTCCAAGTACCTGCCCAAGTGCCTTTTAAATGTGTTATAGCTAAAGGTGCAAACACTAGAACACTATTATGAGACTCAGTATCTCCGCTGCTGATGATGGGCCACCTCCAATTGCCATCCTTTGAGGTCCGAGTGAAAATGCATTTGACAGGCCAGCATCAGGTACAGTTCTAATGGTGCTGATCAATTAAGAGTCCTGCTTTACCTACTGTGGTTTATACACAGAAAATAGCCCTTTAGACTCTGCACATTGCCTTCATATTCTACCATGTTTCACTGAAAATTACAAAAAATAACCACTTGGGACCCATTTTTAATGAAGATGAAGATGGCAGAAAAACAGCAACCACTCCACAACCTACGCCACAAGTAGGCAAATGGATATTTACAAGTGAAATATAAAGTCCCAGAGAACTATAGGAACCTGTTCGCAATTTCTAGGTACAAGAGGACAAGATGTGTAGTGGGCTGCTAAAGGCTGCCCATAAAAATAAGGGATGAACCTTCGATTTGAGGGGATGATGAATTCATAGTGGATCAGGGGGAGCAGGACTCTTCTTACATTGTTCGATCCTGACACTCAACAAAAGTGTTGAAATTATCATCTTATTTTGTACCTATAAGATCATAAGGTCATAAGGAATAGGAGTAGAATTAGGCAATTTGTCCCATCAAGTCTACTCCACCATTCAATCATGGCTGATTTATCTCTTTCTCCTAACCCGATTCTTCTGCCTTCTCCTCATAACATCTGACACCTGTACTAATCAAGAATCTATCTATCTCTGCCTTAAAAATACCCACTGACTTGGCCTCCACAGCCTTCTGTTGCAAAGAATTCCACAGATTCACCACCCTCTAACTGAAGAAATTTCTTCTCATCTCCTTCCTAAAAGAACATCCGTTAATTCTGAGGCTCTGACCTCTTGTCCTAGATGCTCCCACTAGTGGAAACATCCTCTCCACATCCACTCTATCCAAGCCTTTCACTATTCTGTATGTTTCAATAAGGTCCCCCCTCGTTCTTCTAAACTCCAGCGAGTACAGACCCAGTCCCAACAAACGCTCATCATAGGTTAACCTACTCATTCCCGGGCTATGATATTCTGCAAGGCTATTTCACCAGACTGCATCTGGTCAAACTGTGATGTTGTTTTGCTTTCAGTCCCAGGCCTTATTCATTGACCCCAGACTACAATGCTGCATGTTATTTTGTTTGTCACACATGGATCAAAGTGTGGAACAGAAGCCCCTATATGCTTTTGCTATTAATTTCCAATATCACTCAATACAGCTTTGGCTCAACTAGGTCAGCATTTCTGATGTTGAAATGAAATAACTTTAACGTGCAGATGCAATAAAATTAATAATTGGTTTCAACTTCCATTTGTCTACTGTTCCATGTCAGTAGATGGCAGGCTATGGTCAGCACAATAGGGCACAACATTGGAAGAAATCTGCTCATTTTATGTAGGCAGAACTCACGCTGATATGAAAAGACTTCCAAAGGAAAACGCGTTGCTTTCGCTTTCACAAAACTTTAGCCTCTCGAGTTGTGCTGCGAATTTGTGTCCGTTGCCCAGAAATCATTTTCTATCAATATAAACACAGTGGACTTCTTAACACCATTACTTATTGGTGTTGTGTTTTCTTTTGCAGTGATATAATGAAGCTTGGAGTTACTCTTTCTGGACATCAGAAAAAGATGGTGAGCAGCATAAAGCAATTGGAAACGCACACAAAGAACAGCCCGGTCCCAGTGTAAACTGCAAACCTTGCCTTTGTGCGTCAGACTGCCATGCAACCAAGATTGAACCACTGAGATTGATACCACAGTGATTTGGAGTCTGATAACGCCATGGAGGTCACAATATAGGAAACCTGGTTTGGTCAGTTGATGTGGTGCATGAAAGACTCTCAAGCTCTTTAAGTGTAAATGCCTTAAGCAAAAGGAACGATGGCTCTGTTTTCTACCTTTTTTATATATTTAAAAAAGGTGGCCTGTTTTAAGTATTATTTATGATGGTAAGAAAATCAAAATCACAATCGCAGGCAAGAGAAAAAAAAAATGTAGTTAAAATCTGTCATGGGAAAGAAAGTGATTTCTTTTTTGTTTTAAATAAAAGAAAAATATAATAGTTAGAGAGGTAATCGAACTTTTGGACAGTGGTAAACTGATCTGTGAGTTAGAAGCAATGGAAATGGTGCAGGTGTGCGTGTGGCTTTCAGTTTTTAAATTGGTTAAATTATTTGAAATGAGGCCGATTAAAATGTTGCGCAATACTGTAGATTTTTCACAGTGATTGAGAAGTTTAATGAATATCTTTGCTGCATTATGTCTTAAACAATTTATAGTCCATATTTTAGACTTTGCTGTCAGAGTGAAGCCCCATCCCTCAATCTTTCCTATTGTTCTGCCATGTTAAGGTGTGCACAGCGATCATTAAACATTATCCTGTACAAGGTAACATAATTTCACGTCTTAAAATGTTAATTCATTTTTCAGAAAGGAAATCTGTTTCCCTTACGGTATCGAAAATTTTGTGAAATATGTATTATCTACATTAAATTTTTTATCTATTTTTGCCACAATATTTTGCAAGTGCTTATATTTTAATGTTCACATTATTAACACACACATGCACATCAAGTGTAGCAGCTACACCACTTGGATTTTAAGCAGAGACATGGCCTACACAGTCAAAGTTGTTTAATGTCTGAGCCAGTTGGTACGTAGTCATAAGCTCATTGCATACTACATGTGTGCACCTCTTCCTCCTGATCCCCTTTTGGACAAAGAAGGTGTTTATTTTGCACCCTGTCCAAACATAACATAAGATCAGAAGTTTCCAAGTCCTTCTGTATGTACCATAATCGCAGACTCTACCAATGTGTTTGACACATTGTTCTAAGCCTGTTCCATTAGAGCCAGCACTAGAGCTTACAGAAGGTCACTACCGGGTGAAGAAAGGAATGAATTTCACAGCAGAAGGAAAGATTTGACAGTGCTCTGAAGATCACAATGTAGACCAGGTCCCAGTTTCAAAGAATATATATCTCAGAAAGGCACCATAATACCTTCTGAGACTTTTTATTCCATCCCAAAGGATTTACAGATTCTTCTTTAGGAGTTTAATGTATCACATGCTGCTTTTGTGCGCTCTTCAGATTTTTGGTTGAATTCATAACTTCTTTGCAATCTTTCCTAAATCACTGTAATTCTTTGTTACAAATTGGAAGCCTTAATATCCACCGATGGGTTTATGTTTGTGCAATGTGTTTGTAACATCTACCAACATTGAATACAGTTGCAGACAAAGAAAAGATGACTCAGGAGAAATTACATAGTTCATAAATTAATCCTGGGAGTTAAATCCATCAGGAAATCTAACACTAATGAGTTAGTCAATGCAAATTGCAGACTTCAGACCTTTACAATGTGTGTGCTTTATTGTTCACAAGCCTTCTTCCTGTGGCTTTTTACCAGTGTGCAGAGAAAGTGGATTTAGAATGACCTTAATCAGATATTACTGTGAATGTCATTCAGATCATGTTTCAATTCAGATAGGTCTCTATTCTTAGTACTGGCAATTTGCCATTCCAGAATTGATGTCTGGATCTCTGGAGAGTGATGGACTTTCCATGAGTAAGTTCAGCTGCATGCTACCATTTATTACACCAACGCAACATTTATATAAGGAAAATGTCAGATGGTGAGTGTGATTAGAATGCAAAGGTGGCAATATTAAAAGGACCAAAGAGATGTGAAAATGATAAGCATCTTAAACAGAACTCCCTTCTTCAAGTATATGTGGTTTTCTTGATGCCTCACTCAACTTTGGGTCAAGGCTGAGGTTTGAATGCCTGGCACATCCTCAGCACTGAAGGTATTCTCCATTGATGTGCATCCCTTCAGTGAATTATGAACCAAGTTATTCTCTCCATCTGTTCACTCGGCAATTGGCAATATCTGCACCAGATGCCTTCTTCCTTTAACAGAAAGATTTGGTTTAGTTTAGTTTAGTATAGAAATACAGCATGGAAACAGGCCCTTCAGCCCATCGTGTCCAAGCTGACCAGTGATCCCCTATCTAACACTAATGCTATCCTACACACTAAGGGACAATTTATAATTTTTTTTATACTGAAGCCAAATCAAGCTACAAACCTGTACGTTTTTGGAGTGTGGGAGGAAACCGGTGCACCCGGAGATAACCCACGTGGTCACAAGGAGAATGTACAAACTCCATACAGGCAACACCCTTAGTCAGATTCAAACCCGGCTCTTTGGCGCTGTAAGGCAGCAACTCTACCGCTGTGCCTCTGAGCCGCCCAAAAATATATGTTGATTATTTGTTTCAGGTAATTGTGTGGGCAGCTTCTTTAGTTATAATTACCGAACCTTAAATAAACTTCATATGTAAAACTTTGGGGCATTAGGATGGTACAGCACCATGCAGATTTTTTTTTTTTTTTGTAAAGGTTTTCTTCCCCAATATTGAAGGAAATGGCTCATTGAACCTAATAGAACAATAGTATAAGCAATCACAACCTGTCAGGTGTATGGATTATAAACTCTTAAAATGTGCTGATCACATTGTTGTGGTTGCCATCAGCTGCGAAAAAGAATTTAAATGATGACAACATACTAATATCAGAATGTAAAATGTAAGATTCGTGAATGATTATGGATTTTGTGCTTTGCTAAGAACGACCAGGTTCCTGTTCACAGTCAGAATGGGATGTCACAGAGTCATAGAGTGTCATAGAGTCACACAGCATGGAAACAGGCCCTCCAGTCTAGATCACTTTGCAACAGTTTTTGGTCTCTTTATGAGTTATGTATTAGCATTTGAGGCATATACGGAGTGTGTTAAGATGTAATTGCTACCTGACCAGGACTGTTGAATGTAAAGCACGGGGGTATCAGGGTTACGACCCAAAACATCACCTGCTCCTTTTCTCCAGAGATGCTGCCTGACCTGCTGAGTTACTACAGTATTGTATGTCTATCTTCGGTGTAAACCAGTACTGCAGTTCCTTCCTGTACATCGTATCAACTGGGCTTCGAAACAAGCTTTGCAGATATAAAGTAACATTTAACTTAGTGGAAAGTGCAGGTGGAAGAATCCACTATCTTTCAGATCTTAAAATAACACGCAGAGGATCTCTGAACCACATGAATTTAGTTTTAAAACTAAACCACCTTGCTAGGTGTTTAACCCAGCAACAACACTGAGCCAGTTGTTGTGAAATGGCCTTTCAATGAGAGCATGGAACAGTCACAC
The DNA here is from genome assembly GCA_963514005.1 of Raja brachyura. The sequence goes on along the minus strand of OY740792.1, from coordinate 17,551,781 downwards.
CTATCTTGACTTTGGTGCACTTCAGACTCTGATATTATGTTGCCATTTTCTCATCACTCCAGATCAGAAACAGTTCCCCCTTCAGAGCCAAAATGATAGTGAAACTTCAGTTCAGAATACTCCCACAGATATTAACTGCTGCATGTGGAACAGGTTACATTTCAAAAGCACTAGCGGCAGAGTTATTGCCTTACCGAGCCAGACACCTGGTTTCGATCCTGACTATTATTGCTATATGTACGTTCTCCCCATGACCTGCGTGGGTTTTCTCCAGTATCTCCGGTTTCCTCCCACACTCCAAAGACGTACAGGTTTGTAGGTTAATTGGCTTGGTATAAATGTAAAATTCTCCCTGGCATGTGTAGGGTTGTGATAGTGTGCGGGGATCACTGGTCGGTGCGGACTCGGTGAACTGAAGGGCCAGTTTCCGCGCTGTATCTCTAAACTAAACTAAACTAAACTAAACTAAACTTTGGTTTGAACATAGCAGGTCACAGAATTCAACAGAGACTTTTTTTTGTTTAACCATGTAACCGAAGTTGCTATTCTATTTTGTTATAGAATGGATGCCAAACTAAATCCAGGAAAGTATAGCATTTCATTTGGATTAACAGGACTGCTTGGTGCAATTATTAAAATAACTTAAGAAACACAACTTGGGCGCTTCTGAGTACTTAGGAAACATAAATGAGGCTTCAGAGTATTTAAAATACATAAAGATAGGCACAAAATGCTGGAGTAACTCAGCAGGTCAGGCAGTATCTCAGGAGAAAAGGAATAGGTGATGTTTCAGGTCGAGACCCTTCTTCAGACTGAGAGTCAGGGTGCAAAGAGCCCTTGACTCAGTCTGAAGAAGTCTTGACCCAAACTGCCACCTATTCCTTTTCTCCTGTGATGCTGCTTGACTTGCTGAGTTACTCCAGCATTATATGTACATCTTTGGTGTAAACCAGCATCTGCAGTTCATTCCTATACTTTTAAGAAACATAACTATGGCACTGCGGTTGTTTCTACCGTAGAATCGATTGTCACTGTCTTCGCTCAGCACTAGATGCAAAATTGGTCCATAGCTTTAGTATTCTGTTGAAATGAGTGATGCAGCAAGGTATATTTTGGAAGGTGGCTCCCTTTTAGATGAGCAAAGTATCTGCTTATTTCATAGGTAGACACAAAATGCTGGAGTAACTCAGCGGGTGAGGCACCATCTCTGGAGAAAAGGAATGGGTGACGTTTCAGGTCAAGACCCTTCTTCAGAAATATCGCCCATTCCTTATGTTTCTTAAAAGTATAGGTATGAACTGCAGATGCTGGTTTACACCGAAGATATACATATAATGGTGGAGTAACTCAGCGGGTCACGCGGCATCTCTGGAGAAAAGGAATAGGTGACATTTTGGGTTGAGATTTTTCTTCAGACTGAGTCCAGGGGCTCTCTGCAGCCTGACTCAGTCTGAAGAAGGATTCCAACCTGAAACATCACCTACTCCTTTTCTCCCGAGATGCTGCCTCATCCGCTGAGTTACTCCAGCATTTTGTGTCTACCTACGATTTAAACCAGCATCTGCAGTTCTTTCTTACACATAATGCTAATTTCATAGGTTCATAAGCCATAGGAGCAGAATAAGGTATTTGGCCCATCGAGTCTACTCCGCATTCAATCATTTCAAGAGCTGGGTGCCTTACAGAAAAGGGGGAAATGCTCAGAGACATACACAGAAATACTCAGAGAGACTACATCTGTGGAAAAAGAAATACAGTCAACGATTAAATCGAAGATCATTTGTCAGATTATTAACTCTTTTTCTCTTCCCTGACCTGCTAAGCATTTCCACCATTTTCAATTTTCATTTTAGGCTTCCAGCATCTGCAAACTTTTTTTTGATTTTTTTGATTTTTATTTTCCCTTGTGATATGAGATGGGTGTCCTCTGATGGTAATCCTACTTGGTATTTCTCCATGTTTGATTGTTTCCATCATAGGGCGCAGCGGTTGAGCTGCTACCTCACAGTGCCAGAGAACCCGGTTTGATCCTGACCTCGAATGCTGTCTGTGTGGAGTGTGAATGGTCCCCCTGTGACGGTGTGGGTTTCCTCAGGGTGCTCTCGTTCCCTCCCACACCTCAAAAACGTGCAGGCTTGTAGGTTAATTGGGCCTCTGTAAATTGCCCCTTGTGTACGCTGGATCTCTAAACTAACCTAAACTAAATTCTAAATCTGAAGAAGGATCTCGACCCAAAACGTCGCCTATCTCCTTCGCTCCTTAGATGCTGCTGCACCCGCTGAGTTTCTCCAGCCTTTTGTGTACGCTCGATTCTCCAGCATCTGCAGTTCCTTCTTTAACACTAAACTAAATTCAGTTGGCAATCAATGAGACAAGGCTTTCCAAGGTTACATTGTAAATAATGCTTTTTCACTTTTCCACTTTTCCACTTTTCCACATATAGGGTGGTACAGTGGCACAGTGGTAGAGTTGCTGCCTTACAACGCCAAAGACCCAGGTTCGATCCTGACCACTGTTTCTGTTTGTACGGAGTTTGTACGTTCTCCCTGTGACGCGTGGGTTTCCTCCGGGTGCTTTGGTTTCCTCTCACATTCCAAAGAAGTGCAAGTTTTCAGATTAATTGGATTTTGTAAGTTGTCCCTAGTCTGCAAGATAGAACTAGAGTATGGGTGATAACTGGCCAGCATGGACTTGGTGGGCCAAAGGGCCTGTTTTCATGTTGTACCTCTAAAGTAAAACTAAATCATTGGGACCCAACAAAATAATACTGCTGTCTTAAGTACTCCCTCTACACCCAGAGCATCTCAAGCTTCCGAACCTCCTCCCTCCGCAACTTGCCCTGTGAGCTCCGACTTAAGTGAAGCTTGTTTTTCTGGTTAAAATCAGCTACAGCATCACCTGATGATTTTCAATGAAACAACATCTTAAAAGTGTCAGGATGCTCTATCTTCACACAAAAGTGAGCCATGACACTTTACCGATGTGATGGACAAATTTCAAAATCAAGCCCAATGTTTTCAGAGATTTGAGAAAACACTGAGAAAAGATTATAAGATAGCAATAAATTATGGGTTTGATTAGGCTCTTAGAAATACTGGGGAAAAAAATCACATTTCAGCATGTATAGAAATGAGCTGACTGATTACACAATCTGAAGAACATTACTGAATAGAATATAATTTTCTCCACCATTCTTATGAAAATTGAGAGCTCTTTAGTGCAATTAACTGACATCAGTTGCAGTAGTTTCCATTTCTCATTGAAATCATTTTATAAATTCTGGGATACACAGTATCCATAACTTGAATTAAAATATTTGTTTGACAGTATTTCTGGACTCAAGTCAAACTGTATTCACCACTAATCTACATTTTGCCCTGTTCTTCCACGGCAATATTTTTATGTTGTCTGCATCTAATTTGCAAAATGCCTCGATGGCTTCAATAAAGGGGTGGCACTGCAAAATATCCACAAAATATCCAGGAAATAATCCATCCTTCAAATTTAACCAGTGCATACTGTACTTGCACAAGCGTCCCCATTCACCGAAAACCTGTTATTGTGAAAATCTTATTCACGATTCATCTCCTTTTGTTAAAAAATAATACATATTCAGTTTACAACAGTTCATCTGCAGAGAGAAAGAAATTGATTTTGCTTGTAATTGAACATGTTTGTACATTCTCCCCATAACTGCATGGGTTTTCTCCAAGATCTTCAGTTTCCTGCCACACTCCAAAGACGTGCAGGTTTGTAGGTTAATTGGCTTGGTGTAAATGTAAGTTGTCCCAAATGTTAGTAGGATAGTGTTGTTGTGCGGGGATCGCTGGTCAGTGCGGACTCGGTGGGGAGAAGGGCCTGTTTCCACGTTGTATCTGTAAACTAAAGTAAACGGAACTATGTTTGAGATCTTAAACAGGAAGCACGGCAGCAACAATGAGCCGTGATTTGAAGCTGAATATGCGAAAAAGAATAACAGTGGGGAATTATTGTCTGAAAGATTTGATTTATTGAAACTTCACCTGTAAATGAGCTTGCTAGGGACAGGTCTCACTGCATTCCAGCTCATTTGTCGTGCTTGGCTTTCCCTGTCAGCGTTCGGCATCCCAGCACAGAAGTGAATTATCAGCAATCTAAGGCAAAGTACCTCTGTGGTCAGGTTAATCTCCAAGGCCTAAAATACCATCAGGAAAGTCCTAGGTTTGATTTGAGGCTTAAGTCAGTTCTGATCCGCAAGGGACTCCACAAGATCTGAATGAACTCTTGAGTGATTTAAGGCCAAAAGGCCAGACATTTTCTTACCAAACTGGCTACAGTGTGAAAAGGTGCAATTGAAATCTCACTGATCCGTGTCTCGGCTATTGCAAATGCTGGACTCCGACATTTCTTAAATAGGTAAAGATGATACCTCATTCTTTCACTCCAACAAGAATTAATATTACATTTCCAAATTTGTATAAGCTTTATTAAACTTATAATTATAACCATTTATATTAAACCCATGTTGAATCTCAATATTATAAAGTAACACACAAAAAAAAAGATCTTTTTTAATAGACATCAACGACGTACTTGATCAATACTATTGTTATAAATTCCCCCCTCCCCCACTCAACTCTGTGCTCCACCTGACCCCTCTCCCCCTCCTTCTCCCTCTTTTCTCTGGCTTCACAATTCACACTTCTTCTAACCTCATGTTACACTTTTTGTCTTTTCATCTCTGCCCTTTATCTGGTGTGAATGTGGAGAGGATGTTTCCAACAGTGGGAGAGTCTATGATCAGAGGCCATAGCTTCATAATAAAAGGATGTACCATCAGAAAGGAGATGAGGAGGAATTTCTTCAATCAGTGGGTGGTGAATCTGTGGAATTCATTGCCACAGACGGGTGTGGAGGCCAAGTCAGTGGATATTTTAAGGCAGAGATTGACAGATTCTTGATTAGTAAGAGTGTCAGAGGTTATGGGGAGAGGGCAGGGGAATGGGGTTGAGAGGGAAAGATAGATGAGCCATGATTGAATGGCGGAGTAGACTTCATCATCTCCACATTCATTCTATCCAGATCATTTAGTATATCTTTGGCATACTTTTGAAACTCTCGAAGTATAAGTTAGATTTGCCCGAAACACAAAGTGCTGGAGAAACTCTGCTGCTCAGGCAGCAATGGTGGAGGGAATGGACAGGTGACATTTCAGGTTAGGACCCTTCAGATTGATAAGTCAGGAGGAGAAAGCTGGAAAGGTGCGCCATAAATGAGACTTTAAAGTTTACATTGTTTCCAACTGCTGGTGTGTCTCACATTCAGATGAGTGCAATTCAATTTACACAAATTATTGAATTTTGAGCAGTCTTACATTAAATACTTCCATCTTAATGGGCTAGAATGTGACCAGCGAGGACCAACTTTACTTGTACTATTGATACCCAAAACATATTGTGTAGAGCTTCAGTTATGATATATGGGTGTGTTTTCTGGTGGAACAGGTAGAAGCCTGAGCCACTAACACACAAGTCCTCAGATGAAGTCTAGGCAAGAAATAGGACATCCAGCTACTTGATTTATGACCTTTGTCTGCCCCAGTCTTGCACAGCAATTTGACTTGTTATTGCCCAGAAACTTTGTTGAAAATAGTGTGAGAATTTCTAAATTAGTTAAATATTCTCACAAATTGATGTAAATAGAATGAAAAAAGTACTGTACAGTCCTGAAAATATTAATTTACATTCTTATTCCAATGGTGGAATAAGCCAGATGTATGATTTGAAGTGAGATGTAATTGGCAATCCAAAAAGAACCAAGTTTTATTTTGACTTATTCTTAATGTGCAAGATTTTGGAGAGTAGTTAATACAACCCAGTGGCCCCAGACAAATTTAATGATTTAATTTTGGTCTATGAAAGCTTATTCCTTCTAGTGTGTGCTATATGGAACCATTCAATCAGAACATTCCCAGGTTTATTCACTTTCCTGTGTTAGACTCAATCAGGACGACAGTTAAATAGTTGAAGTTTTGTTATACCTGGGGTCCAGGATCAATGGATTTACCTAAGAAAGACACCATAAAGGGGAAAGGGGATAAATCTGTGTTTCTATGGATGTGTGTGTGTATCTATGTGTGTCTGCATAAGTGTGTGTGTGTGCGTGTGCCTGCGCATGTATATATAAACTCTTGAGAGGACCAGGCACATATTTTCCATTGTGATGGTTAAAAAGCCTGCAGGTTCAGATTTAAGAATGCAGACTTTGGTGGACTATCAATGACCATCGAACAAAATCCAAGTATGAGATAGATCCTTCAAAATATGACAAATGTGGTGGCAGTATAGGAGTGGGTGAGGGAAAGGGACATGATGAGAATTGCAACAAAAAAAACACAGATTCACAGATATTATAACATTATACAGGAGGCACACAATATTTGTATTGACATGATGCAAAATCAACTCTGAGCTTGAAATGCAGTATAAACTACAGCTTACTTGCTCCACTTGCTTATTGCGCATTCTGCCCATTCACTATTCCACAACATTGCTTTTTTTTCCTTTATGTATGCAGACAAAGGAAAAATGTACATTTTTGAACATAAAAAATGCAGTTGCTTGTCATTTTTCTACTGACACATGAAATATTTGAAATCTCTTCCAGAATGATGTATTTAATAGTTAGATACAGCTTCTAAGGCTAACGGAATCAAGGGTTATGGGAAGAGAGCAGGAATGGGATACTGATCATATTGAATGGCTCGAAGGGCCGAATGGCCTACTCCTGCACCTATTTTCTATGTTTCTATATTTTCTATGTTTCTAATTCTCTCTACACACGCATAGCTTAGATAATTTACAGTGCATTAGAGGTACTGAAATGAAGTGAGCCATCTGTTTGTACCTGAACTGTGGTATTACAATGTGTAACCAATTAGTTAACTAAGCTTGATCTGAACAAATACTCCAATTATAAATGTATCATGATATAGTTTTTGTCATAATATGCTGGTATTATTTATTTCTGTTGACATTACGCAGTACAAGTACTTGTTCTTTTGCCTTTATATCGAGTGTTAATAATTAAATGAAGTTACGGAGCTAAAATGTTTAGAAGTTCACTTTAATTAATATCTATTTGTTTTGATATGTGCTTTTCTCTCCACAATGTTTCCCCTCAATCACATAGTGGTCAGTGTGTGCAAATGTAGATGGCGAGTTACTAATGTAAAACAATTTGTAGTGGAAGCATTTATATTTTTATAATAAACACAATGGAAGTATTTTTTACAGAAGAGAATTTCGAGTTGGATTGATTTGAAGCCTTGCTTTTATATTGGAATGTTGCACACACCATTCTCAATGTTATTGCCACCTAATATAAAGAAGGAATTGATGGAAATATGATGCAGGTCGACTGCATGGGTTTTCTCTGGGTGCTCCGGTTTTCTCCCACACTCCACAGACATACAGGTTTGTAGGTTAATTGACTTTGGTAAATTGTCCCTAATCTGTAAAATAGAACTAGTGTATGGGGATCACTGATCAGTGCGGACTTAGTTTAGTTTAGTTTAGTTTAGAGATACAGCACGAAAACAGGTCCTTCGGCCCACCGGGTCTGCGCCGACCAGCGATCCCCATACATTAACACTATCCTCCATCCACGAGGGATAATTTTTACATTTACCAAGCCAATTAACCTACAAACCTGTAAGTCTTTGGAGTGTGGGAGGAAACCGAAGATCTCGGAGAAAACCCACGCAGATCATGGGGAGAACGTACAAACTCCGTACAGATAGCACCCTTAGTCAGGATCGAACCCAGATCTCCGGCGCTGCATTAGCTGTAAGGCAGCAACTACCACTGCGCCACCATGACCGCGAAGGACCCAAGGGCCTGGTTCCACAAATTACAATTAAAATTACAAATAAAACATATCTAAGCCATCAATATTATCTGTTTCTCTCAATACTGCCCTGAAACCCTTTCTACTCTAAGAAACATGTCTTGCGACAGCAAAGCAATCCTGTCAACAATAATTTCTGTTTGTTAAGTTTATTAATGAGGAGTTTGTGCAACATTTCACAACAGATGACCTATGGTAAATACAATTCAACTCACAGCTAGTGTTCATGAGTTCAAAGATCATGAACTAAGAAGCATAGCAGTTAAATTACATCACTGTATGTGAAGGAACAGCTGATGCTGGTTTAAACTAATGATAGACACAGAAAGCTGGAGTAACTCAGTGGATCAGGCTTGTAGTGAATTGCATCACAAGTCACCGAGAAGCCCTGCTTAGTTAATCTGGGAGACATTCCTATGTTCAATTCTCATAGCAGTGAGGATTTGCATTCAAGTAATTAAGTAGGTCTGGAATTAGAAAAGTAGCATTACAAATGGTGACCAGGATACTGCTGAATTATTTTTTTAAATCCCAGCTGTTTGCTCAATGCCATTCAGGGAAAGTAAAAGGAAATCTGGTTATATGTGACTCTAGCCCAACAACAAGAGCAGAACGGGAGCGCAGCGGTAGAGTTGCTGCCTTACCGCATCAGAGCCCCGGGTGCAATCCTGACTATAGATCATGTCTGTACGGAATTTGTACATTCTCCCTGTGACACATGGATTTTCTCCAAGGGCTCTGGTTTCATCCCACATGCTAAAGACATGCGGGTTTGTAGGTTAATTGCCTCTTGTAAAAATTTGACCCGAGTATGTAGGGTAGAACTAGGGTACAAGGCTAATTGGTTGGAGCGGACTCGTGGGCCGAAGGGCCTGTTTCCATGCTGTATCTCTGAAAGTCTAAAAGTCTAAAACAAACAACATTGTACAGACATAGAGAGGTATAGCACGCAAACAGTCCTGTCAGCTCACCAAATCCACTAAGAACCAGAAACTCTTGATGAATGTTTGACTAAACATCCTATTACAGATAAATTAATATTTCATATTTATAATACCCTCTTAGATAGTGAGGTCCCGCCGACAGAATTATATGGACAAACATGGGAAAATGAATTAGGCCAACCTATAATGAAAGATACTTGGGATGAAAGTCTACAACATATACATCAATGCTCATTAAATGACAGACATTCTTTAATACAGACTGCATTACTCTAAAACAGAATTAAATAGAATTTTCCCACATATCTCTCCTATCTGTGATAAATGTCAGTGCTCAGAGGCTAACTTAACTCATACCTTTGTAAATTGTATAAAAATGAAACATTGAGGATACTTTTAGAATACTTTTAGAATAATTTCTGAAGTTGTCAACATCCAATTGGATCCCGACTCAAAATTAATAACATTAGGAATATCAGAACAAAGCCTAAAACTTACAACAAGCCAAAGAAACTTCCTTGATTATAGCATAATAACTGGGAAAAAATTAATATTAAAATTTTGGAATGGTCTTACAACCCCCACAATTAATATGTGGATTATGGAAATGTCGAAGATCTTACATTTGGAAAGAACTAGACTTGTCTTAATTGACAAACAAGAATTATTTGCTAGAATATGGTCTCCATTTATTGACTTTTTGAAAGGGTTATTTGGACGGCACGGGAATCTGACTGAAGCTTGAACCCAGGATAAGATGAATAGTTATGTTTTATAATCTACGGACCTATTTCCAAAATTGTATTATCGGTAAATTATTCCATTCTTTTTTACTCTTTCTTCTTCTCACTTTCTATCTATAAAAAAAACCAAATAGAAGCAGAGTTAATATACAATTGATAAATGAGGACCACTATTATTTTGATAGTTGGAATTCCATCTATTAACAATATGTAATTGATATACAAAATGTGTTTTGATTATGATATGTACATGCTTCTAATAAAAAATATTATTTTTTAAAAAAGAACCTATTTTAAATTAATCCTACTCTAACTCATTTTAGTCTCCACTCCCTCAAGATTGTACACCCAGCTACTCACTCGAAGCAATTTACAATTGCTAATTGACTAAGCAATCACTTGTTTTGGCATGCAAGAGCAAACTGGAGGAGGAAAACCAGCAGTCACAGGGAGAACATACAAACTCCAACCAGAATGGGATTGAACCAAGGTCTCTGCCACTACGAGGCAATGCCACTACTAACTCTGCCACAATCTTAAATGGCATCTGAAATGACTTAGCGAACCACACCGGTTGAAGATAAAAGTACGCAAGGATGATCACGCACCCTGTGAATAATTCAATCTGGAAATCAAGACGCACTAAGACCAGGTGGGCCACGGTTTGTAGGGGGGAAGGCGCAGAGCATGCTCTGCTCTTCCCTGAAGACCAGAAACCATAAAGATGGAATCGCCGATGACAACGGATGCGAACGGCGAGGAGCGAGTCCGGCAGGAGAGGGGACAGGGTCTGGCCTACTGCGCCCTCAAGGACGGCTGCAAGAGGCACCCAGGGCAACAAAGGTGGACTGGCGAGGAGTGGGACGTGGGTTTACAGGTTGATCCACAGTTCCAAGGAAGGCAATGGCTGGAGGCCCGCAGCATCCTGGGACTCCCTGTATCGGGCAATGCTCATAGTAACCAGAGCGTGGACTGGACTTTGAAAATTGTGCCAAAACATGGTGCCTCTTGCAGCCATCCTTGAGCTCAGTGAACTATTTCTGTACACTTTGCTAATGGGGAATGTCCCTGGGTGTGAAAATACTCTACAGGACTGTTTGTAAGAAAATAATTTCACCATGCCTTTGCATATGTGATAATATAGCACCATTGAACCATTGATTAATTTACTTGCAAACCCCTCAAAGTATTCACTGATATTTGTTGGATACTTTCGGTAAGGCAGCGAGAAGTAAATATAAAGTTAATTCCGGTGTTAGTTAATGGGAACAATAAAATAATGGAGTGGAGACGGGAAGCAGCTGGGACCGTGAAGCAAAAATGCTTGTGGTGTCATGGCTCATTGTCAATGGCAGGATGTAAGTTACATAGAGAGACACAAGAACTGCTGATGCTAAAATGGGCGGCACAGTGGCGCAGCTGTAGAGTTTCTGCCTTACAGCGCTTACGTCGCCTGAGACCCAGGTTCAATCGCGACTACGGATGCTGTCAAGACCGAGTTTGTACATTCTCCCCGTGACTGCGTGGGAGTCTTCAGTTTGACGTACAGTTTTGTAAGGTTAATTGGCTTGGTATAAATGTAAATTGTCCCTAGTATGTGCAGGATAGTGTTCATGTGCGGAGATCGCTGGTCGGTGCAGACTCAGGGGGCCGAAGGGCCTGTTTCTGCACTGTATGTCTAAACTAAAAATAAATTAAACTAGTATAAGTTATTCTAGTAAGTGTCAAGCAGCATCTGTGGAGGGACAAGGTACCACAGGTACTAGTTTACAAAAATAGCCACAAAGTGCTGAAGTAACTCAGTAGGTCATGCTGCATCTCTGGAGGACATGGATAAGCAACGTTTTGATTTAAGACCCTTCTTCAGTCTAATTGTAGTTATGTAAATCACAGATAGATTTTAAATTTAATCCACCAAAATTTAAACTGGATCATGTTATTAGTTTAAGAAGTCCGAACATTATTAGTGCAGGCTGATTAAATTCACAACCTTGAAATAATTCAATAAATAAGACAAGGTTTGATGGGTTATGGCAAGTGAGTAATTGCAGCCGATAGAAAGCTTTGCAATCACAGACAACCACATGTGCAATAACTATCTGTAGGTCAAGGTACTTCAGCTAATTCCATTGATGGAATCAGAGATACAAATAGTCTGAAACGTTAGTGGGAGTAAGCAGACTAGGGGATAGTCACAATCTAAAGGATTCATGATGCTATACATCTAGTTAAAGGTAAATGACAAGAAAATGTGACTGGGCAAGTAAGACGTTCCTCAGTGCAGTGAAATATTCGCGAGAATAATGTAGGGCCCTTGTGGAACAAGAGAAAACAAGTTTGTTTTTAGTGGCAGGAAAGCTGTAGGGGAAATGGGTAAGAATAGTAAGATTAAATGAGAATTTACCAATTTGAGGTTTGATCTTTATTTTATGAGGAGTTACAATGAGGGATTACGTGAAGAAGCCCCGCCAGGCGCACGCGCGTCATACTTCAAAGCAGTGGCGTGAAATCACAGTAACTATAGTCGAAGTGATATAGTAAGACTCAGAAGACTAGAACTACCAGATGATCTTTGCGATTATGAGGGTCGGGAGTGGAGGACACGTAATCCCACATCGTAACTCCTCATAAAATTAAGATCAAACTTGAAACTGGTAAGTTCTCGTTTAATCTTACTATTTTACTTCGGAGTCACGTGAGTGATTACGTGAAGATTTCAAAGCTCTGTAATTTCATGCCGTAGGTCCAGTTCCATACGACACACTGCTTCAGTTGACACAGGATTGAACAAATAATGTATTGAACATTGCTTAAATTATACAATGAACATTTTAATAATAAAAAGAACAGTAATAACCCGTCTATCCCAGGGGGAAATTACAAATGAAAATTACAAATGAAATCAAACCGAACCCAAAACAGCATGCCCAAAACCATGCACTGCCAGGACAGGTTTGTGAAAAGAATTTTGAAAAGGTTGATTCACTAATCCATCCTGCGGCCATCTAGAGGCACGTCCTGTGCCTTCACTGCGAATGTTGATGCCGCCCTGGTGGAGTGCGATTTAAAAACATCAGTGTCTACTCCAGCACAATCCAAAACCTGTTTCAACCTCCTAGAAATAGTTTGTACTGACACCTTTTTATGAGTTTTTTTGTGGCTGATGAGCATCGCTGTTTCAGAGCTCTGAGACTCTTGGTTACTCGATATATTGACTCAGGTGCGTAACTACACATAGCCTTAGGTCAATGGGGTATGCTTTAATGCTTATTTTGGTTCCAGCCATCCCTGGCCTGCTTTGTTTGATTAAATCATATACATAAAACGTAATATTATCTATAGAAGAATACATGCTATCCAGCCATAGCTTTTGCAATGTCTGGACCATTGCATTGATACTAGTGCCATGAGCATAACCACTTTAAGTGATAACTTCTGAAAAGATAGAGATGTGATTGGAGCCCATTGCCAAAGCAGTGTGAGAACTATGCTCACATCCTAGATTTCTGTATATCTAGGCTTAGAAGGGTATTTGTTAAAAATACCTCTCATGAATCGGGACACTAGCAGATGAGACCTGATAGATTGTTGTCCCAGCACTTGCCCTAAATAGGACAAAGCACTCCAAGCATTATTAATGACACTATAGCTCAATTGTTTGTCAAAATGCAATGTAGCAAGGAACTCCAATACATCCGGTATGCTTGCAGTATGATAAGATATATCTGACTGTAAACAAAACATCTCCCATTTCTTAATATGAGATACATATTGTTTTTTAGTGCTATCTCTCCAGGCCGCAGTAATCACATCCACAGTCCTACTCGGCAGTCCGTGCCCTTGGAATGGTCTGGTCAGAATTTGCGGATCAACAGATTAATACGATCATGTAAAGGATGACTTTCTCCTGTCACCGGATGAGCCAACAAGTTGCTGCATTTGGGGACAGTCATGAATGGCTGTGTCATCAGTCTCAGGACCAATGGGAACCATGGCTGTGTAGGCCAGTCAGGAACCACCAAAATGCCTGAGGCGGAGTCCTGCTCTATTTTGGTGAGACATTGACTGATGAGACAGAATGGGGGAAAAGCATAAAAGAACGTACATCCCCAATGTAGTGAGAATGCATCCACCGCTACTGCCCCTGGATCTGGCTCCCATGAGGCATATTTAGATAACTGGTGATTTAGCCTGGATACAAACAGATCTATGTCTGGCAAGCCATACCGGCCGACATACATTTAAAAAACTTTTGGATTCAGCATCCATTCTGTGATGTAATTAAATTTTGCGTGACCTGGTGTCTGCCACCACATTATCTCTACCTGGTAGGTAGATAGCTGAGACCCAGATATTTCTCGTAATGCACCAGTCCCAAATGAGGTTAACCAGATTATCACATGATACTGACCAAATTCCTCCCATGTGATTGATGTATGCAACAGCCGTGGTATTGTCAATCTGGAGCCGAATATGTAAATCATTCATTGTTGAACAATATGCTCTTAAGCCGTAGAATGCATCCAGCAATTCTAAGTAATTATCCCATGCCTCTGAGGATTAATGCCTCTTGCACACTCCATCTGCCGCCACAGCTAGACTTGGTATCAGTAGCTCCCCATCCCGAAGCATTGACATCTGTTTGTAAATTAACTGAGGGTTGTTGAATCAAAATGTTTTTAGTACTTCGTGAGACATTAATTATCCACCATTTCAAATTGGTGATAGCTGTTGCTGGCAACTGCATTGGTCTGTTGAAATGTCCTGCATGTTCTTTAAGTGCTTGTTGTTTAGCTCATTGCAAACTCTGATAGTGCAGAGGTCCGAACTGCACACCAGGCAACCAGGCCGCCACTAATTTACCAATGACACTGGCTACTTGACAGATGGAGGGTTGTTGTTCGTCTACCAGATTGCCACAGGCCTCCATAATTTCTACAGCTTTGGCTGTAGGCAAAGTCACTGACATATCAATTGAATCAATGACGAACCCCAAATAGTCAATTATTCGGGATGGTACTAGCTTGGATTTAGTTGGATGGATGAGGAAACCTAACCTCTTAAACAGGGGTTTGGTCACTGAAACCGACCCCTCAGCTGCCTCCTGAGTGTTGCTTATACTCAAAATATCATCCAGATAATCCATCACAATGTTATTCGGGGCGTGGAGTAGCCCCAATACTGGTTTCAACAACTTTGTAAATAACCTAGGGGCTGAGGTTAACCCATTGGACAACACTTTAAATTGCCACAGCTGTCCCATCCAACTAAATTTCAAGTATCTACAGTACTGATGATGAATTAGTACTGAATAATATGCCTCTTTCAGATCTCTGGTTGCTATATAACAACCTTTTGATATCAGTTGCTTAGCAGTACTGAAAGTATCCATTTTAAAATGTCTATACTGGATATAAGAATTTATGCGGGTTAGGTCCAGAATGACTCAACGCCCACCATCCTTCTTCTGCCTGGGGAATATATTGGACACAAATTGTTGAGGCTGATATGCCATCCTATCAATTAACCCTTTTTGGAGTAAAACCCTAAATTCATAATTCACCTGCAGAGTTTCTGGTCTTGAAAAAAACAATACCCAACTGGGTGTATTTTGTGTGGGTGGATGTGTTCCTGACATAAACTCAATTCAAGACCCCCGGATACTGTCCAGTATAAATAGATCTGTCGTTATGCAGCACCATTCATCATAAAACAATTGCAACCTACTACGGACCGAAGGCTGCTCCCCAGAGGATATATCCTGGACTGAACCAGTTACTCGTACCTCCATGGTTGATCTTGGATTTCTCAACCTGCTGGCCATGTTGGGGGTGTGCAGAGGTGCGTGCAAACGGCGTGTAGCTGGGAACCCCCTGCTTGGTCCTTGACCTGCTCCAGCATCTGTAGCTCGACTGAAGGGGAAGGGCTTGCGAGGCGGTATCCTGGCCGAGGGTGTATACGTTTTTAGGAAGCCGATGTTTTTTGCCTCCTCTTCCAGATCATTGACTTGCTTCGCCAGGTCTTCACCAAATAGAAAATTGTGCGCCTGGACATTTGAGGACTTGCATAGAGCCACAAAGCGTGGATTGAGTGTTGGTTTTATGGCGATCTTACGGATGCAGTTGAGCTCAAAATGAGCATTGCACAACATATCCTGCTGTGTACCTGACATCAGTGCTCCTTGGACCATTCACCCAAATGCTGTTATCCCTGCCCCCCACCAATTTGAGGACTTTATGGAATCACAGCTCTTGCCCCCTCATGGATGTGCTCATTTGCCCCCAGATGGCCTAGTTCACTGTAGGCACCTTGAGTGACGCACAGTTAACAGGTGCCTGGTAACGCGGCAAAGTCTCCTCCATTATGGAGTCCTGGAGCTGGTGAGAACCATATAATTAATGTTGCTGGCCACATTGCCTCCATGGCTTCACCAGTCCCCTCCGGTATGGCAAAATTTCTGGCCACATCCGGGACACCGGGAGCATGGCTCATGTGCTTTGGTGTATGCACAAGAGCAGTGACACCAACGTCAGGGTCAGATTCATCCTGCCCTGGCTCTCCCGAGCCTTGCTCTAGGGAGGTATCACCCATCCCTAAACAAGGTACTGGTGATGTGGGTTCCCATTGATACTCGTAGGCGTGTTGCTGATAGTCTTCCTCGTCATACGGTCCTCTGCCTGAGGCTGCTCCAGAGAGCTGTTGGGGTATGTGATCCCAACTGGAACACTTCATGGTTTAGCATTCGCTCAATTAAGTGTTCCATCTTCTCAAGACGTCCCCAGACCTTCTTGTTTGAAGGAGGGGAGCCCTCCTGGTCAGACTCATCTGAGTCGATAGGCCTGACCGATTTTCTTTTGACCTTTCTCCCGACAGGAGTGGCCACAGCACCCTGCGGCACCGGAGTTGATGGAATCAGCTGAGCTGCCGGCAGTTCTGTAGTCGGCGTCTTTGGAACCGGCGTTACTGAAGCCGGTGTTTCCCTAGCCGACCTACGCTCACTATCCGCGGTCCCGCGGGTAAGTATTTTGCTCCGAACGGCAGCAGCCTTTTTTGTTATTTTCTCCATTTTGAATTTTCTCCCGCTGGCTCCTGAAACCAGCCTTACGGAGTTTAAGTAACCGCAGAAAGTTGTTTAAAATCACTTACCTGCTGGTTTATTACTTACCGCTGGTGGAGCTGCGCTCTCCAACCCGTCGGTGCGCCATGCGCCGGACGTAATGACGCGCATGCGCCTGGCGGGGCTTCTTCATGTAGTCACGTGATTCCGAAGTAAAATAAAGGATATATCTCAGATAACGTGAGGCCAAATGAGATTTTTAGTTCGGTTTAGTTTAGAGATACAGCGTGGATACAAGCCCTTCGGCCCACCAAATCCACGCTGACCAGTGATCCCCGTACACTAGCACTATCCTACACACTAGGAACAATTACAATTTTTACCATAGCCAATTAAGTGTGGAAAGAACCCAGAGCACACGGGGAAAACCCACGCTGGTCACGGGGGGAATGTATAGACTCCTTACAGACAGCACCCGTCGTCAGGATCGAACCCGGGTCTCAGGCGCTGTAAGGCAGCATCTCTATCGCTGCGCCAATGTGCTGCCTCTAAATGTACCAGTTAGAGTAACAGCTGGAAACAGATTTTCCTCTTTATCTGTGCCATGAGTTGCTAATAGCAAGGCTGTAGGATGTGCTTGACCGGATATAGATTATACTAACAGAATAAGTAAAATAGAGCCCAGATACGGACGGACTGGTCTGATACTAGCAGAAAGACTGAGTGTGTTACTTAACATTGGAGAATTCAGTTTTGAATCTTGAAGGATGCAAGGTGCTCAGGCCGAAGAAAAGATGTTTTGGAAGGAACTGCAGATGCTGGTTTAAACCAAAGATAAATGCAAAAAGCTGGAGTAACTCAGTGGCTCAGACAGCATCTCTGGAGAAGTGGAATAGGTGACATATTCACATCACCGTCTGTATCTTTCGCTTCCCTTATCCCTAACCAGTCTGAAGAAGGGTCTTGACCAAAAACATCACCCATTCCTTCTCTCCAGAGATGCTGCCTGTCCTGCTGAGTTACTCCAACTTTTTGTGTCTATCTTAGGTAACATATCGGGTCTGAAGAAGGGTCTCGATCTGAAACGTCACCCATTCCCCTTCTCCAGAGATGCTGTCTGACCCGTTGACTTACTCCAGCTTTTCTTTTCTGTCTTCGAAGATGAGATGTTGTTCCTCAAGCTTGTGTCGGGTCTTGTTGCAACATTGCATTAAGCTACAAACAGGAAAGTCAGAGTGAGCTTAGGATGATGAATGAAAGTGACCAGCAGCCAGCAATTCAGGGTTACTCCTCTGGACTGTGCACATGTGCTTTGCAAAACTATCACCCAATCTGTATTTGGTTTCTAAGAGGACCAACTTGTGGACACTGAATGCAATACATTAAAAGAAACAAAGTGCTGGAGTTACTCAGCGGGTCAGGCCGTATCCCTGGAGAACATGGATAGGTGGCGATAGGCAGTAACCTTGGAAGAAAAGCAAGTGAGTCACTGCCTCATCTAGGAAGATTGTTTGGGTTCCTGAATGATGGGAAGGAAAGAGGTGAAAGGACAGGTGTTGCAGAGTTGTCCAATGGCTCTGATATCCACCATCAAGAAGTGCGTTGAAGGGTCGGGGGGAGGTCATGGCGCAATTAACTCCAACCTCCCAAACAGCCCTGATCCACTGCAGTTTGCCTTCTACCGCTAGAGGTTCATGGCCAATGCCATGTCTCTAGTCCTGCATGCATTGCTGGAACAGCTAGATAACAAGGACACCTACAATAAGTCTAGATTCTTATTTATTGACTATAGCTCTACCCCCCTCTGCCACTGGATCCTTGACCTACTGACCACAATCAGTAAGGAAAGGGCAACCACCATCCTTCATGATAATTCTAAACACCAGTGCTCCACAAAGGTGCATTCTCATCCTTACAATAGCATTAATTAGTGTATCTGTGACCATTTATCTATAGGGTGGTCGGCATCACAATTGCAGGCTGGGTTATCTCAGAAACCTGATTGTCTGCCTGGTCCAGAGGCAATGAAGAAAGGCCCACGTATACAGAAGATGGAGAGGAAGAGGAAACTGCTTCACTCAAATGGTGGTGAATCTTTAAATTTCTTGATGGAAAAGGTTGTGATGATTGCCCCAATGGGCATTGAAGTAATTCAAACAGTTCAAAAAATCAATCAATCAATTAGATTTATTCATCACTTACACAATAAAGTGCAGTGAAAATGAATTTTGCCAGCAGCGGTACAATCAAAAAAGAACAGACATTACACAATAAAAATTTAACACTAACATCCACCACAGCATTCTTCACTGTGGCAGAAGGCACAAAGTATAGTCAGTCCTCCTCCATTGTTCCCCCGTGGTCGGGGCCATAGACCTCTGCAGTCGCCGCTGCGGGCGGCCAGATGTACAGGCCCACTCGTCGGGACGGTAAGTCCCGAATCGGCACTTCCCTACCGGAGATCGCGGCTTCAGGATGTTGTAGGCTGCAGGCCATCGGTCGGAGCTCTTCTCCAGGGATCCCCGGTGAGGGATCCCGCTCTGGATGGTAATTCCACTCTGCACCCGCGACTAGAAGCTCCGCAGACCGTAGCTTCAGGATGTTATCGGCCTCGAGCTGGCGGTCGGAGCTCTTCTCTGGCGACCCCTAGCGACGGGTTCCAGGCTCCGGACACCGCACCCGTGGTTAGAATCTCCGCAGCCGTGGCTTCAGGCTGTAATGGTCCGCGGGCCAGTGATCAGAGCACTCCCTTCTGGCGACCCCCGGCAAGGTCTCGCCCACTCCATGATGAAAAGTCCACACTGCACCCAATGCTGAAACTCTGGGCCTGACTTCGGGAAAGGCCACACCAATCCATGGTGTTAGGCCGCGAGGGAGGCAACATGGAAAAAGTCGCCTCTCCGTGGAGGAGGCGACTGAAAGCGGTTCTCCCCTTACCCCCCTCCTCACCACCCCCCCACACAAGACACACCAAGAGACATTTGGACACACTAAAAAAAAATTTAAAAAGTAGAAATGGCAGGGCAGCCGTCTCGCAGCCCCCCCACCGACTTGTCAATCATTTCATCAACCATTTTAAATTCTGAAGTTGTTAAACATTCATTCTTCCACCAACGTCATTCAATGGGTGTTGGTGGAGGGGTGGGTGATGTGCAATCCTGGAACAGCCCATCCGAGAGATGGAATGGAGCAGTAAGCTTTACTGTATTCTGAAGTACCTAGATGAGTTCTTACAGATCAACAACATGCTGGGAAGTGGGAATAAGCAAAAGTCTATTTTTATACAACATGGATACAATGTGCTAAATAACCTCCCGAAATGTCCAAAATTTCTATGACCAGGGGTCCAAGAAAGGCTTGGGCCTTCGTGAATTCAGAAGCAAAAGGTTGCTGTTACTTTCTCTCCCTGGTGCTGAAGATGTGCCTGGCCACTGACAAGATGTAATCTTGGAAACAGAGAGTTCATGCCACACCCATGCCCTCGGCTTTGTCAGCTGAGGGCCTGCCACACTACATGGGCAACTGATACAAACAGTTTTCCAGCTATTCTCTTGCTCTCCTGTGGAAGGAAATGCTCTATTTTGCTCAAGAATGTTGGCTCACAATTGATTCTCCACCCATTCATAACCAGTGAAGTAGAATTCCATGTGAAGTAGTTGGAAGCGGTGGGATAACTCGTCAAGCCTGTTTGCTGCACATTTTGGAATGTTATTATATGCCCAATTTGTCCAATTTCCTATTTTGTTGCATGTAAATATTATAATGAGGAACCTATTTGAGGATATAAATGAAAATTACACGATATCACTTGCACAATACTAGCCATTAACTGTTTGGCATCTGTCCATTATAGTAAACTTATTATGAGAGTTTTAAACAGTTCCAAAAATATATATTTTATTACCGTTACCACCTACTATTCGGTAAATGCATTACCAATCTTCGCAATAAATTATTTCCCTCCTGCAACTTGCCATAACTACCTTTAAGATGGGTCTTTTGCTGATGGTACCATGTGTTTAGATAATTAAGTTTTCAAAAACACTTAACAAGACAGCAGTATTATGTCTGGAAGACAAACAGATAATGAATCGCTTCTGAGTATCAGTGTCTCAAATCATAGCTTTTTCTAATATTAAAAAAATCCCAAAGGGCTACAAGAATGATTGTTTAGATACATTAAAACTGAAACTCCACTTGCCAGCTGTGGAATGTGTTTATGCCATAATTTTAACTTGTCTTGCCATAAACATTCAAGCATTTTTGCAGCGAAAAATTACCATTTGTTATTTATCATTTCACAGTGGGAGCAGTTATCTTTGTGTGATTTATTTTCCATTTATCATACACATTTGCCGATTCTAATTTCCTCCATTTTTCTCTGCATCCATATGTTCATTTTGTGACAGTGAGCTTTTTGGCCATAAACACCGACTGGCCTAGTTTGATCCAGTTCGAATTTCTGCATCCTTCCTCATAACTCTATTTTTAGCAAGCAGGGAATGGCGCTGTATTATACCACAAAAGCAACATGGTTTAATTTTACAGTGAAATATATCTAACAAAGCGATTTATTTTCAAGTCACGTGGAAAGGTGGTGATGTACAAAATGAACTATAAATGTATGACCCTTTAGTCCTTCAGTAATCTCCGAGGACAGTCTAAAATTAAACAATGCCTATGCAATAATAATGCAGGGATTGCTGAGTTGCTGATTACTGATATTTCTGATTCTTCCAGTTAAGATGTACAGTCATAATAAGCTAAATATGTTCAAGGTCTCCTGGCTGGTTCCACACCTTCCGCTGTCTGTAGGCTTCAGTTCATCTAGTTCAAGAGTCAAGAGTGTTTTATTCTCATATGTCCCAGAAAGAACAATGAAGTTCGTACTTACAGCATCACAACTGATATGTAAACGAAAAAAGGTTCAGTGCGTATAATATACACACATATATTGTCTTTTTGCCATCTTATTGTTTGTTTTTATGTGTGTGTGCATATGTACAGTATGTGTGTATGTATAAGAAAGAACTGCAGATGCTGATAAGATCGAAGGTAGACACAAAATGCTGGAGTAACTCAGCCGGTGAAGCAGCACCTATGGAGAGGAGGAATGGGTGACGTTTCGGCTCAAGACCCTTCTTTAGACTGGTTTTTATGTTTTTATGTGTGTGTGTGTATGTGTGTGTATGTATGTATGTGTGTGTGTATGAATGTGTGTATGTATATACTGTATATACACATATATATATATATATACACATGTATATACACATACATAAACACATACATGCATGCATACATACACACACATAAGCACACACATATAAATAAACAAACAATAATATTGCAAAAAGACAAAACCATGCCACCGAGTCTACGTAGTTCAGAGCTTATTTAGAGGCTGTAGTGTTTAATAGTAAGATTAAATGAGAACTTACCAGTTTGAAGTTTGATCCTTATTTTATGAGGAGTTACGATGAGGGATTACGGTAAGGCCCCACCAGGCGCATGCGCATCATACTTCAAAGCAGCGGCATGAAAACACAGAAAACGATAGCCGAAGTAACATAGTAAGGCTTTAGAAGACTAGAACTACCAGATGATCCTTTCGATTATGAGGGCCGGGAGCGGAGGGCACGTAATCCCTCATCGTAACTCCTCATAAGATAAGGATCAAACTTCAAACTGGTAAGTTTTCGTTTAATCTTACTATTTTACTTCGGAGTCACGTGAGTGACTACGTGAATATTTCAAAGCTCTGTGATTTCATGCCATGGATCCACTCTATACGACACACTGCTTCAGTTGACACAGTAGTGAATAAATAATGTATTGAACATTGCTTCGAATTATTCAATAACTATTTTAATAATGATAACAAAAAGACAGTAATAACCCCTCTATCCCGGGGGAAATTACAAAGAATTATATGAAAACAAAGCAAATCAAATTGAACGGAACCCAACACAGCATGCCCATACCCTGGCACTGTAAGAACAGGTTTATCATAAAACTTAGAAAATGTCGATTCCTTCAACCATCCTGCGGCTCCGAGGATTTGATCTAGCGGCATGTTCTGTGCCTTCGCTGCGGACGTTGCTGACGCCCTGGTGGAGTGAGATTTAAACACATGAGTGTCCACTTCAGCATAATCCAGAACCTGTTTTAACCATCTAGAAATAGTTTGTACTGACACTCTTTTATATGTTTTTTTTTGTGGCTAATGAGCATTGCTGTCTTAGAACCTCTGAGACTCTTAGTTACCTCAATATATTGACTCAGGTGCTTAACTACACATAACGTTTGGTCAACAGGGTATGCTTTAAAGATTACTTTGGTTCCAGCCATTCCTGGCCTACTTTGCTTGATTAAATCATAGACATAAAATGTAAAGTTATCTATGGACAAATGCATGCAATCTAGTCGTAACATTTGCAATGTTTGTACTCGTGCTGAAACTTGCGCCATGAGCATAACCACTTTAAGTGTTAACTTCTGAAAAGATAATGACATAATTGGAGCCCATTGCCGAAGCAGTGTGAGAACTATACTGACATCCCAGGTTTCTGTATGTCTAGGCTTAGGAGGATTTTTGTTAAAAACTCCTCTCATGAATCGGGATACTAACGGATGAGACCCGATAGATTGTCGTTCTGAAAAATGCCCTAAATAGGAGGACAAAGCACTCTGAACACTATTAATGGCACTATAACTCAAGTGTTCATCAAAATGCAACATAGCAAGGAACTCCAATACATCTGGTATGCTTGTAGTATGATAAGATATATCTGACTGTACATAAAACATCTCCCATTTCTTTATATGAGACACATATTTTTTCTTCGTGCTATCTCTCCAAGCTGCAGTTATGACATTCATGGTCCTATTTGACAGTCCAAGGCCTTGGAACGGTCTGGTCAGAACCTGCAGATCAACAAATTAATATGGTCATGTAACAGATGACTTTCTCCTGTTACTGGATGCGTCAACAAATCGTTGCAGTTAGGGATCGTCATGAGTCGTCATTCTGAGCAGCAATGGGAAACATGACTGTGTAGGCCAGTCTGGAACCACCAAAACGCCTGTGGTGGAGTCCTGCTCTATTTTTGTAAGGCATTGCCTAATCAGACAAAATGGGACAAAAGCATAAAAGAATGTACGTCCCCAATGTAGCGAGAATGCATCCACCACTACTGCTCCTGGATCTGGTTTCCATGAAACATATTTAGGCAACTGGTGATTTAGCCTCGATGCAAACAGATTAATATCTGGCAACCCATAGCGGCTGACAATCATTTAAAAAACTTCAGGATTTAACATACATTCTATATTGTCATTGAACTTTCGTGACCTGTTGTCTGCCACCACGTTGTCTCTACCCGGTAGGTAGATAGCTGAGAGCCAGATGTTCCTGGAGATACACCAGTGCCACATGAGGTTAGCCAGATTATCACATGATACTGACCTTACTCCTCCCATGTGATTGATATATGCCACAGCTATGGTATTATTAATCTGGAGTTGAACATGTAAATTATTCATTGTGGAACAATAAGCTTTTAACCTATAAAATGCCCCCAATAATTCTAAATAATTTATACCATGCCTGTGGAGAATTAAATTCTCTTGTACACTCCATCTACCACCACAGCTAGTCTCGCTGTCCGTAGCTCCCCATCCGAGAGCGCTCACATCCGTCTGTAAAACCACTGAAGGTTGCTGAACCAAAATGTTTTTGGTAGTTTGTCCAATATTGATAATCCACCATTGCAATTCAGCTAAGGCTCTGGTTGGTAACTGCATAGACCTATCAAAATGACCTGCACACTCTTTTAGTGCTTGTTCTCTAACTCGCTGCAGACTTTGATAATGCAGAGGTCCAAACTCTACTGCAGAAAAAGCTGCGACCAATTTACCAATAACCCTGGCTACTTCCCGGATGGAGGGATAATGTTTTTCAGCGAGACAAGTACAGACATCTCTGATATCCACAGCCTTGGCTTTTGGTAAAGTTACTGACATATCAACTGAATCAATGACAAACCCCAAATAATCAAATTTTTGGGATGGCTGTAACTTGGATTTTGTTGGATGGACCAGAAACCCTAACCTTTCAAACAGGTGTTTGGTTGCTGAAACCGATTCCTCAGCTGTTTCCTGAGTGTTGCTTACAATTAAAATATCATCCAGATAAGCCATTATAATGTGATTCTGGGCCCTCAGTAGCGCCAGCACTGGTTTCAACAATTTTGTAGTTCATCCATGCAGTCTTTAAATACCTTCAACTGCACATTCACTGTCAACCCTTTAAGAATCACTTGCCAGTCTATCTTGGCCAATTCACATCTCATACCTTCAAAGTTACCTTTGTTCAAGTTTAGACCATAATATGGTTGAGTTCTTCATTAGGATGGAGAGTGACATAATTAAGTCAGAAACAAGGGTTCTGAACTTAAACAAAGGTAATGTTGAAGGTATGAGAAGTTAATTGGCCAAGATACACTGGCAAGTGAGTCTTAATGGGTTGACAGTGGACGTGTAATGGAAGGTATTTAAAGACTGCATGGATGAAGTACAACAATTGTTCATCCCAGTTTGGCAAAAGAATAAATCAGAGAAAGTAGTGCATCCATGGATAACAAGGGAAATCATGGATAGCATAAAAACAAAAGATGAAGTATACAAATTAGCCAGAAAAAGCTAATTTTTCCCTGAGGACTGGGAGAAATTCAAAGTCCAGCAGAGGAGGACAAAGTGCTTAATTAGGAAAAGGAAAATAGATTATGAAAGAAAACTGGCAGGGAACATTAAAATTGACTGCAAAAGTTTTTATAGATATGTGAAGTGAAAGAGATTAGTTAAAACAAATGTAGGTCCCTTGCAGTCAGAAACAGGTGAATTGATCATGGGGAACAAGGACATGGCAGACTAATTGAATAACTACTTTGGTTCTGTCTTCGCTAAGGAAGACATAACTAATCTGCCGGAAATAGTAGGGGACCGGGGGTCAAATAAGGTGGAGGAACTGAGAGAAATCCAGGTTAGCCGGGAAGTGGTGTTGGGTAAATTGAACGGATTTAAGGCCGATAAATCCCCAGGGCCAGGTAGGGTGCATCCCAGAGCACTCAAGGAAGTAGCCACAGAAATAGCGGATGCATTAGTGATAATTTTTCAAAACTCCTTAGATTCTGGAGTAGTTCTTGAGGATTCAAGGGTAGCTAATGTAACCCCACTTTTTTAAAAAGGAGGGAAACAGAAAATGGGGAATTACAAACCAGTTAGTCTAACAGCAGCAGTGGGGAATTTGGAAAGTGGTGAAATCATTGGACAAAGTCAGCATGCATTTACGAAAGGTAAATCATGTCTGAAGAATCTTATAGAATTTTTCGAGGATGTAACGAGTAGAGTGGATAAGGGAGAACCAGTGGATGTGTTATATCTAGACTTTCAGAAGGCTTTCGACAAGGTCCCACATAAGAGTTCATTGGCTGTATTTAAGAGGGAGTTAGATGTGGCCCTTGTTACTAAGGGGATCAGAGGGTATGGAGAGAAGGCAGGTACAGGATACTGAGTTGGATGATCGCCCCATGATCATATTGAATGGCAGTGGAGGCTCGAAGGGCCGAATGGCCTACTCCTGCACCTAATTTCTATGTTTCTATGTTTCTATGTAAGAGATTAGTATACAAACTTAATGCACATGGTATTGGGGGTTCAGTATTGATGTGGATAGAGAACTGGCTGGCAGACAGCAAGCAAAGGGTAGGAGTAAACGGGTCCTTTTCAGAATGGCAGGCAGTGACTAGTGGGGTGCCGCAAGGCTCAGTGATGGGACCCCAGCTATTTACAATCTATATTAATGATTTGGACGAGGGAATTGAATGCAACATCTCCAAGTTTGCGGATGACACTAAGCTGGGGATTAATGTTAGGTCTGAGGAGGATGCTAGGAGGTTGCAAGGTGCCTTGGATAGGCTGGGTGAGTGGGCAGATGCATGGCAGATGCAGTATAATGTGGATAAATGTGAGGTTATCCACTTTGGTGGCAAAAACAGGAGGGTAGACTATTATCTGAATGGTGGCAGATTAGGAAAAGGGGAGATGCAACGAGACCTGGGTGTCATAGAAACATAGAAACATAGAAAATAGGTGCAGGAGTAGGCCATTCGGCCCTTCGAGCCTGCACCGCCATTCAATGTGATCATGGCTGATCATCCAACTCAGTATCCCGTACCTGCCTTCTCTCCATACCCCCTGATCCCTTTAGCCACAAGTGCCACATCTAACGCCCTCTTAAATATAGCCAATGAACTGGCCTCAACTACCTTCTGTGGCAGAGAATTCCAGAGACAACTGGGTCACTGTTGTGTCATGGTACAACAGTCATTGAAGGTAGGCATGCAGGTGCAGCAGACAGTGAAGAAAGCAAATTGTATGTTAGCATTCATAGCAAAAGGATTTGAGCATAGGAGCAGGGAGGTTCTACTGCAGTTGTACAGGGTTTTGATGAGACCACACCTGGAGTATTGCGTACAGTTTTGGTCTCCAAATCTGAGGAAAGACATTCTTGCCATAGACGGGGTACAGAGAAGGGTCGCCAGACTGATTCCTGGGATGGCAGGACTGTCTTATGAGGAAAGACTGGATAGTACTCTGGCTTGTACTCGCTAGAATTTAGCAGATTGAGGGGGGATCTTATAGAAACTTACAAAATTCTTAAGGGATTGGACAGGCTAGATGCAGGAAGATTGTTCCTGATGTTGGGGAGGTCCAGGACAAGGGGTCACAGTTTAAGTATAAGGGGGAATTCCTTTAGGACCGAGATGAGGAAAATATTTTTCACACAGAGAGTGGTGAGTCTCTGGAATTTCATTTCGGAGTCACGTGAGTGACTTCGTGAAGAGCCCGCCGGCGCGCATGCTCGACATATCGTCGTACCGCGTTGCTGCGACGGCTGGCGGTGGAGCGCGCTCCTCGCCAGCCCTTCAGAAGGGGCCACGGAGGTAAGTATTCTACCTTTAGTTGGTGGTCCTTGTTGTTGGTTTTGTCTTGCAGCAAGGACATGGATGGGAGTTCCAAGGGCCGGAGGACGTCAGGACGAGTTCGCCGATCAACAGTTCCGGGGCCTTTACCATCGGCAGTACCTGCATCGCAGGCCGGGACTCAGGCGGAGATGTGGGTAAGCCCTGTGTTTACAGGTCCAGATCCGCCAGCACACCACAGCTCGGAGGAGTTCGACGAGGAGGAGTGTGGTGTGCCGCCAGAGCAGGGGGACCCTGCCATGGCAGTCAGGTCGTCAGCGGGCTCGCTGGCGACCTCGAGCTGGGTGCGTGCGGCTGCACGGCCTGTTCCACTCCGAGAAGGGGAAGGGCAGGAGCCCAGAAGCCTAACCCTACCAGGGCTAAGGCATTGCCTGACACGGAGGAGCGGTCAGGTTCCAGGGAAAGACCCGGGGCGGCTGTGAGGTCCAGCCGGCACGCCCCGACTCTCGACGCCGGGACGGGTCGGTCGAGTCGGGTCTCGTCACGGTCGCCGAGCCCCCCATGGATGGGTGGGCGAGACCATGCGTCGGCAACGTCCACGATGTGGGCAGCCGGCAAGACTGCGCGGGCCCCAGGCAGCCATGCTTCGGCTGGTGCCGACACCTCGCCGCAAGTGCCCTTAGTGGCAGCGGCTTCAGCTCCCGCTAAACGGAGGCGGTTGAACACGCCCGCGCAGGAATCGCGCAGTTCGCCTCGGCGGCTGTTAGCGACAACTACCGGCACCGGCAGGGCCTCGACGAGGTGCGGGCCGATGACAGGAGCCCGGTTTTCTTTTCAGAGCCGGAGGACTCCGACCACCTGAGTGTTCAGGGTGAAGGGCGTATTGACCGTATGGAGCGGCTGCTGGAGCTCCTGCTTCAACGTCAACAACAGCAGGGCAGCAACAGGCACAGGGCGTCTTCACAAACATCTACTATCAGCCTGGAGCAGCAGGAAGAAGTCCTCATCCAGGCAATGAGCCATCACAAGGCTCCATCCAATTGCAACTCCCTCAACGTGCCTGTGGTCAATACGCCGATATGGGGCAACATCAGTGTGGCTATCCGTCAACAGGAGGTAAAACTGCAGCGGATCCTGAAGCTCCTCACGGCCGGTATTACCGCCTTTGTGCGGTCGGTGGACGGGGACGAATTGAATTTGGACCAGGGAGATGCCCTGGCCCTCCTGTGCGCGACCCAGCACGAAATTAACGGGTTTCGCAAAACCAGCATCCGCCCAGCGCTCAATCCAAAGTTTGCAGGAGTGTGCAAACCACCGCCGCCGCCCCCGCCCCGTCAGCTCTTTGGGAAGGACCTCTCGAAGAGAGTCAAAGAGCTTGATGAGCAAGCCAAAACGGTGGGGATCATGCGCCCTCAGAGTGCCCCCACACCGTCAGGCTCAAAGTCTCCATACATTCGATCACGAGGGTCTGCCAGTACCTCGACGAGGACCCACCCTCAAGCTCCACAACGACAGCAACATCAGACCCAGCACCAGGGGTCTTTTTTAGGACAGGGTCGGCAGAGACCCTGGTGGAAAACGAAGACGCAGCGCCCTCAAGCCAACCCAGCACCTCCACGTCCACACACGCGTGTCAAGGACCGCCGGTAACCACGGAGGTGAGGGGGTCTGGTTCTCTCTTTTCTCTCTGTTTAACTTCACATGTTGGTGGTCACCTTCGGTGGTTTTTTGGGTGCATGAGGTAATTTCACTGGTGACGAGTATGTGTTGCAGAATATTCAGGGGCATAAAATTGAGTTTATTAATGGCGACATTCCTCCATCCCAGCACATGCCCGCTCGAACATTTAAAATTATCTGCTGCAGAACAGGCAGCCGGCTCTAAGGAATTGTTAAGTCTTGAGCAAAGGAGTGATTAAGAGAGTGGTGCATGAGCCAGTTGAATTTGTTTCGAACATATTCACCAGACCTAAGAAGGATGGAAGTTGTCGTGTCATTATTGATCTAACCCGTTTGAATACTTTTGTAACATATTCTCATTTTAAAATGGATACGATGAAACAACCAAATCATTGATTTCTCATGGTTGTTTTATGGCATGCATCGGTTTAAAAGACGCATATTATTCCGTATCCGTCCAGAAATGTGACAGAAGGTTTTAAAAATTCATCTGGATGGGGCAACTCTGGCAGTACAAGGCTTTGCCTAATGAGCTCACCACAGCCCTAGATTGTTCACTAAATTAGTGAAGCCAATTATGGCTTATTTGAGACAACGACACCATATAGTATGGCCTATTTAGATGATGTCTTAATTGTGGGCCACACCCTGGAATTGGCTGAACAGGGTGTTGCAGCTGCTGTCAATATATTTCAACAATTGGGGTTTATTGTCCATCCAGAGAAATCAAAGTTCTACCCTGCCCAGGTGATTAATTACCTAGGGTTCACGGTGAACTCTATAAGCATGAGGGTTACCATTCCAATTAACAAGATTGAGGAGGTTACCCAGGTGTGTCAAGATTTAATCCGCACCAATATACCATCGATTCGGCACTTAGCTACAATAATTGGGAAGCTGGTAGCTTTGTTTTCGGCAGCGCGATATGGACCTTTGCATTATCAGAATTTGCAAAGAGCTAAAATTGCTGCGTTAAAACAGAACGCTGGTTATTATGATCGGTCCATGCAGCTGCCGCCCGAAGCGATAAATGAGTTGCAATGGTGGGTGTGTCACATTAGCAACTCATTCAAGCCTATTAGGGAGGCTAATCCGGTGGTATATTTGCAAACTGATGCAAGCTCCAATGGTTGGGGATCCACGAATAATTGCTCTAGTTGTGGTGGCAGATGGGACACCCTTGAATCAACGATGTTGTTAACTCAAGGGATTAACTATTTGGAGTTGCTGGCAGCATTCCACGGACTTCGTGCGTATTGTTCTAAGCTTGTTGGAGCACATGTCCGTCTCCAAATAGACAACACCACAGCAGTAGCATATTTAAACCATATGGGTGGTACCAGGCCTGTTTCGTGTGACAAATTGGCAAACTCAATTTGGCTCTGGTGTGTTCAAAGAGACATTTGGATTTCAGCTACCTATTTGCCAGGTGAGCTTAATACTGTGGCGGACACCAGGTCACACAAATTTAATGACAACATTGAATGGATGTTGCATCCTGAGATCTTTTCTAAAGTCACAGCCAAATTTGGTAAACCGGACATTGACCTCTTTGCGTCACGGTGGAACCATCAGGTACCAACCTACGTTTCATGGGAACCAGATCCTGGGGCAATAGCGCTAGATGCATTCTCGCTGGACTGGGGGAAGTGGTTTCTATGCCTTCCCCCCATTTTGCCTCATCAGTCGGGTATTGGGAAAGATTCAGGCAGATGCTGCCAAGGGCATCCTTATTATACCCGACTGGCCCACACAGCCTTGGTATCCGGTGGTCTTTGACATGCTCAACGAACCTTGGGTCCTTTTGAAGGGTTGCCCACAATTGGTTACTCACCCTGTCTCAGGGGAGCCGCATCCCTGCCATGGCTATTTAAATTTGTTGGCTTGCAGGTTCTGAACAGGCCGTTAGTCCAATACGGCCTCTCGGCTCGGACCATGGATACCACCGGGGCGTCGTGTCGAGAGTCTACAAGGCGAAGATACCGCTCGCATATTAAGAAGTGGGAAGCCTACTGCAGCCGCTCTCGCATCACGTACGATGACGTGACAACAACCGACGTCCTGGAATTCCTCGCGGGGTTGCACCATGATGAACACTTAAGTTACAGTGCCATCAACAGCGCCAGAAGTGCGCTATCATTCTACCTCAGTTTGGAGGTATGATCCAACAGGCTAGTGTCCAGACTCATGCGGGGTATATTCAATATGAATCCGCCTACACCACGCTATAATATCACCTGGGATGTCAGGGACGTATTAACCCTGCTCAGGACGTGGTCACCCATGGAAGGGCTCCAACTGGACCAACGCACCATGAAGCTGGTGATGTTACTAGCGCTGACTTCAGCTCAGAGGGTACAGACACTACACAAACTTCGTGTCGACAGAATGACGTCTACCCCCACAGAAGTAGTCTTTTTCATTGACGAGCTACTAAAGCAGCATAGACCTGGGTGCACAGGGCTGCAGCTGAAGTTCCCGGCATACCCCGCAGATGCTAGGCTATGTGTAGCCTCACATATCCGCCACTATGTCAAGGTGACGGCACGCATCAGAGGAATGGAGCGATACCTGCTTGTCACTCATAAGAGACCTCATCATCGAGTGACAGTCCAGACGATATCCATGTGGCTTCCAGTCGTTTTGGGTAAGGCAGGTATCGACACTAATGTGTTCAAGTCTCTTTCCAACAGGGCTGCATCGACGTCAACGGCGAGGGTCATGGAGGTGCCCATGGACAAAATTCTCACCACAGCAGGATGGGCTAATGAAGCTGTGTTCCAGCGTTTTTATAACAAGCCTGTTGCTGCTCCTCTACAGTTTACAGAAGCCGTGCTGAATGCAGGTCACGAACGTGGAGATGTCCCCGCATGAGGGGTTTTGATTTGTTATTAATAACTCTGCTCTTGTTTTGCAGTATGAACTATTGAGCAAGTTTGTTCCTCCCATCCATCCCTGGTAGTGGTGTGTCAGCATGGACGTGGTCCAGGGCGTGTAATCACAGAAGCTTTGAAGTCTTCACGAAGTCACTCACGTGACTCCGAAATGAAATAGTAAGATTGAACGAGAACTTACCAGTTCGAAGGTTGATCTTTATTTTATGAGGAGTCGAAGTGAGGGATTTCGTGCCCTCCTCGCCCAACCCTCAATCACCTTCATCTGGTAATCTTAGTCACTTCAATCTTACTATGCGAAGTCATTTCTTTGTTGGTTTCTGTGATTCCACGCCGCTACTTTGAAGTATGTCGAGCATGCGCGCCGGCGGGCTCTTCACGAAATCCCTCACTTCGACTCCTCATAAAATAAAGATCAACCTTCGAACTGGTAAGTTCTCGTTCAATCTTACTATTCTCTGCCACAGAAGGTAGTTGAGGCCAGTTCATTGGCTATATTTAAGAGGGAGTTAGATGTGGCCCTTGTGGCTAAAGGGATCAGGGGGTATGGAGAGAAGGCAGGTACAGGATACTGAGTTGGATGATCAGCCATGATCATATTGAATGGCGGTGCAGGCTCGAAGGGTCGAATGGTCTACTCCTGCACCTATTTTCTATGTTTCTATGTTTCTATGTGTACAAGATCATTAGAGGAATAGGTCATGTAAATGCACGGTCTTTCGCCTAGATTGGAGAATAAAAGAACATAGGTTCAAGGTGAGGGGAAAAAGATTTAATAGGGACCTGGTAGGTAATTTTTTTACACAAAGGGTGTTGGGTATATGGAACGAGTTGCTGGAGTAGGTAATTGAGGCAGGTACAATCATAACATTTAAGAGACATTTGGATGGGTACATGGGTAGGATATGTTTAGAGGGTATGTCCAAGATGTTTGAAAAATCAGACCCATTCTAATGGATTTTCACTGAAATGGAGGAAACGTAGATTTTGTTGCCAATGTTATGCTGCACAAATGTAATATATGCATAAGTATATATGCATAGTGTCTCAACTCTTCAATCTTTTTGTGTCACACCTTTTGTCTTTTCATTGATTCATCGTCAGCCTTTATCCAACCATTGCCTATCAAAAAACCCTCTTCACCATAATCAATCTATTACCTTCCCTGTCCTTTCCCTCCTCTCTTCTAGCTTTCTCTCTCCAGCACCTCCACCCACAATTAGTCTAAAGAAGGGTCCCAACCACAAATGTCACCTCTCCATGTCCACCAGAGATGCTGCCCGACCCGCTGCGTTTCTCCAGCACTTTGCAGTTTTTTTTGCAAACTGGCATCTGCATTGGCTTGTTTCTAACTATTTAAATGACTGTTTTTAAATACCTGCTTTTTAAGTTCATTGTGCATGAAGATTTTAACTTGTTCCAGAGCAATATTTTATTGTGTACTGTCAAAGGACTAAGGGAACCAAGTGATATGGCTTCAGCACAAGAAAATGAGAGTGAAACCGAAGACAAACTATGATCTTATCAAATGGCGGAGGCGTCGCTGGAAGACAAATGACAAACTCCTGCTTATATTTCCTATGTTTTTGTGTTACATTCAATTCAAGTGGCTATCTCTTAGATTACATGGTGTAGGCTCATGACTTATTAGCAAACAACAGATGACAAAATAGCACAAGCAACACATGATTGTTTTTCTGTTGATTAGGGTTATGCATTCCTTCTAATCACTTTGCCTTCCTCCTCCTCTGTTTTATGACACAGGATGTGTTAATTAAAAATGATGATACAACAATAAATGAAAGGTTTCTCACCTCTACACCGAGAGCTATCACATTTTATTAAACTGCCTTTCATAACTGCCTGTCTCTGATGAAATCACTCAGTGCAATAATTTCTCCATAGTATTAATTTCTCTCAGCCGAACCAATTCTGCGTTTGACTTGTTTGTAATTGTTGGCTTGAATCTGCTGGATACACTCGCTGAGCTGAATGAAATATTGATTGACACACACAACATTAGCCAGAGGTCAGTGCTAATTACAGCTTTTAATTTGCATGCTTTTTTTTGAAGGCCAAATCCGAAAGCGACTGTGGCATTTTCAGCTGGCAAATTACCTGGGCGCAGGCTTGAACGACAATCGAATGTCACTGTTGATCAAGAGTGATGCATTACAAGTCTGCGTCTGGCGCAATTAACAGAAAACACGGATCGCCTTTGGGGTGTGTGTTTTTATGAGTAATTAGATGTCGCTGCATCACGGAGATGTTTTCATCACTCGACTTCATGTTCACGAGAGGATAAGGCAAAAAGTGCCCCTCGAAGTCGACGGTTAATGAATTGTAGGACTATCGAGCTAAGAGAAGCACTGGGGTGCTTTCTCCTCGCTCTCTGATCAAAACAAAAAGATCGGCATGATAGATGAAGTGGTGACATGGTCGAATCACTGGCTGCACATTGCACCTTGTTCTGGATCTGTCATTTTATTGATTTACGTGCATGTTGGGAAACTGAACTGCTTCCAATTTTGAACAAACAAACACCAGCAAGCAATCAGGAGCTGCTCCGCCAACAACTACACAAGCTGAACTGTTAATCTACACATCCTCAACAATAAACCATTCCCCACTCACGGTTCACCATGAGGCATTAGCATCTCTCTAAAACACTGAAAATGTCAGGTTGGGTCATTAACGTGACAACTAAAGAGCAGGACTTCCAACAAGGCAACTCGATCAGTACTGTGCTGGTCAAATGACTCCAAAGGTCAGGAGGCCTTGATCTCATAGTCAAAGATAATCACAAGATGCTGGGGTGACTCAGCGGGTCAGGCAGCATCTCTAGCGAAAAGGAATAGGTGACGTTTCGGCTCGAAACCCTTCTTCAGACAGAGAGTCGGGGGGGGGGGGCAGGGGGGTTACTAGAGGTATGAAAAGGTTCCGAACAAATCAGGGTCGGCACTGATGACCAAGGTAAGGTAGAGTCCACAATTATCTAAATCGAGCTTGCAGATTGGGAGAGCAGGAGGAATCACTGAGGGGGAGCAGTGAGAGAGGGTGTTGCTCTCCAATGGGAGTTCTGAAATGGACGGGGTAATGTTCGCCACTTTCAGTAGCTTCCTTCATTCACCAAGTAACCACTAAAAGGTCCCTGAAGGACTATTCCCTTCATGTGGTACACATGAAGAAATCTCCACAGTACTTTGTTTGATGGTTTGACGATGCGTACAGTACGGTTGAATATTTAAAATTATATATTCATTAGAAACCATTTCAAAGTTAAAAAATACGACTTATTTCTGTGACAAGAAGTTCACTCTTAAGGAATTTGAGTAAACTTCTTTCTTCCTGAGTTGTAGCTCTTATTATGTCAGTTCTGAGTAATTGGGTGGCACAGTGGCACAGTGGCACAGTGGTAGAGTCGCTGCCTTACAGCGTGAGGATCCTGGGTTCGATACTGACTATGGGTTTGGTCTGTGGGGAGTGGGTTTTGTCTTGAAATGTGCTCTGGTTTCCTCCCACATTTCAAACCAGGTTTGTAGGTTAATTGGCTTCTGTAAATTGCCCCTAGTATATAGGGTGTGAAATTGGAATAACACAGAGCTAGTGTACGGGTGATCGTCGGTTGACGAGGACTCGGTGGGCCGAAGGGCCATTTTTCACGCTGTATGTCTAAACTAAACTAAACTAAACTTATTAAATCTGATAGGTTCATTAGAATTGGCCAGAAGAGTACTGGATGCCTGAACAAAGCAATTACTGAGGAGATGTACTTGTGATGATTAGTCAGCGCTAAGGACCATACAAGTAAATACACTCAGTAATTTCACTCAGACAACAAAGTGAAAATACTTATATAAAACTACATCCTAGTTCTAGTAGATGACCACAATGGCCACTATTCCTGTAATCTGACTGACCCCTGTGAATCCAATCCTGACTACGTGGATAACTGGGATGAACAATTATCTCCTCATCTCATAGAATTAATTAGGGTGGCACTGTGGCACAGTGGTATAGTTGCTGCCTTGCAGCACCAGAGGCCCATGTTCGATCCTGACTACGGGTGCTGTCTGTACAGAATTTGTATGTTATCCCTGTGACCGCATGGGTTTTCTCTGGAAGCTTTGGTTTTCTCCCACACTCAAAAGACGTACAGGTTTGTAGCTTAATTGGCTTGTATAAGTGCAAATTGTCCCTAGTGTGAGTAGGATAGTGTCATTGTGCCGGTATCGCTGGTTGGTGCGGACTTGGTGGGCCGAAGGCCCTGTTTCCACGCTATATCTCTAAACTAAACTAAAGTAAACTGCAGATATACATAATGTGCCCACCATTTTTGACATTACATCTGAAGGCAATAACTAACTAACTGCTGTCAGGGAAACTAATCCTCTGTCAGTAGAAATAATTTGCAGAGCACAGCTTGTAGAACAGAATTCCATTTAATCAACAATGCTAGAATCAATTCACCTCAAGTTAATAATGCTCTGTGTTTCAGTGAGATTATATTTGTGATCCAGGAGGCATTCAACAGCAATTCCCTCCCCCCTCCCCCCCCCCCCCCCCCCCCCCTCGCCCCCTGCTCTCTAAAGGACTTACCGTACACTGTGCCAGCCGTCTTTTACCTTCCTGTTCATCGCGGGTGCGAATTTCAGACAGTGTTCCCCCCGCTTTCCCTGGCCCCCGCCTTTGCGATGTGTTTGTGTGTGTGTGTGTGTCTGTGTGCTGACGGTCGATCCAGCTCATGGTTTCATCGCTGATGGTTGATCCAGCTCGAGGCTTTTCCTGAAACGAGGATCTTGACCTGAAACGTCACCTATTCCTTCTCTCCAGAGATGCTGCCTGTCCCACTGAGTTACTCCAGCATTTTGTGTCTATCTTTGGAAACAGTCCAGTTCAGCTTGAGGCAGAAAACTTGGTGATATCAGTTAAAGTCTTATGACTTCTTCCAGGTTCAGATATAATGTTTAAAATACATTTGGACAGGTACATGGATAGGACAAGCTTAGAGGGATATGGGCCAAACACAGGCAGGTGGGACTAGTATAGATGGGGTATTTTGGTCTGTGTGGGCAAGTTGGGCAGAAGGGCCTGTTTCAATTACTCTATGGCTCTATCCAGAGGAAACTGCAGCTCATCCAACACTTGAGAAGATTGGTAATGAAAGTGGATGTCACCAGAGTGTAAGTGATAAGAGAGTCAACATGAAGTCAATAGTCCCAGATAGAACAATGAAATTCTTCCTTCCTGCAGCACAACAGAATATGTAAACATAGCACACTGCAAACAATATGATAAATGAGAGACAAAAATAAAGTTCAGTGTATATATATACACATACTCACTAATACATATATATATATATATATATATATATATATATATATATATATATATATATATATATATATATACATATATATATATATACTAGCAATGTTACACAATTTTGAGATTTTAAAAATCAAGTCTGCAATTTATCCCATTAGATAAAGCATCAAAAGATGTTTAGTTTGACACATAATTCACTTTCATATCTTCAGTATTAAACAAGTTATGGCCATTTTCATACTCGGAAATTAGCATCGTGTTGCCCATTGCCTTTCCATTGACAACTCAAAAGCTGTGATCTAGGACAGTCAAAAGCCTATAACTTTCTTAAAAATTAAGAGAACTCAATGAAATTTTCAGTTATTATAGATTGAAGCATTCTGAAACAAATATGAAACAATCTTACTTGGATGACCTGAAATTAAAGCATATAATTAGTTAGTTACCTAATTGTAGCTAATTACAAAATTCAATTACTAGATCTAAACATCTATCCATTTCTTAAGAAAAGATAAACATTTTTAAATTGCCTAAGTGTCCAAATAACATTCGCACAATAATTCACAATATAACATGATTTTTAAATCTCATTTTCATGAATTTATAGGCCAAATGGAAGGAATTTAGTGTTTAATTCCCGTAAATGAATGGCCATTTAAATCAACTTGCGAGTGGATTTTAGTGGAACGCGGTGGATTGGAATGTTGCGGTTTGCGGTGAATTTAACCCACAGTGGGCAGGAAATACACTGCCGGTTCCTATTTTTTTTTGTCCCCTTTTCACAACATGAAAATTTGATTAAATGCTTCCTAAGAACCACGTTTTTATGTAAAAATAAACTGTGTACCTTATTTTATCCCCTACGTAAAATCCTTCCCGTTGTCGGTGTTCACGGCTTTAGAAGATGATTTCTAAATTACTCTAGCTAATAAATGATCTAGCATAGTTTAAAAATACCTTCATAAAACAAATGTCGGAGCGATTTATCTTTAGCAACGAAATCCCCTGAGATTGATCGATTTGCCCTGTCTGGAGAAAAACGGCATTTTAAACCCGCCCCCCTCTGAAAAGTGCCAAAGTTGTGCACACGGGGAGTGGCAGAACTGCAGCGCCGCCCAAGGTAAGTTTTGTAACATACCTATATACACACACATCGGTATATTAAAAATATATATATACACACATACTCAAAAAACAAATAATACTTTTTGCACACTTTTCTGTGTAATAATAATAATAATAATAATAATAATAATAATAATAATAATAATTAGTCTAGTGTAGTTCAGAGCTTATTTGAGGTTTGTAGTGTTTAATAGACTGATGGTTGCAGGGACGAAGCTGTTCCTGAACCTGGACGTTACAGTTTTCAGGCTCCTGTACATTCTTCCCGATGACCATGGTGAAATTAGTGTGTGGCCAGGATGGTGTGGGTCTCTGATGATGCCTGCTGCTTTTTGTGGCAGTGCCTCCGATAAATCCCTTTGATGATACGGAGGTCAGAGCCGTTGATGGACTGGGAAGTGTTCACAACATTTTGCAGTATTTTCCCCTTCTGGACATTCAAGTTGCCAAACCAGGCCACGATGCAACCAGTCAATATGCTCTCTACTGTACACCTGTGGAAGTTCAAGAGAATCCACTCTGACATATTGAATCTCCTTAATCTTCTCAGGAAGTAGAGGCGTTGGTTTGCTTTATTTATAATAGCATCAGTGTGCCGGGTCCAGGAAGGATCTTCGGAAATATGCACGCCCAGGAATTTGAAGTTTTTACTCTCTCCACCATGAACCCACAGTTAAATGTTCAGGTAGTCGGAATATGGTCAGTGACCTGATGGAAGATAAAGTAGAACCTTGGTAACATCAAGCTGGTAAGCTTCATGAATTAGCATTGTTAATTTGATGAATCACTTCCATTCCTGTAGTTTGTGTTCATCTAAAGTTTTTAATCAATGTGCTACCCTGTTCTGCCATCATAAAGTAATGCCTCAGAACATAGGTCTACATTCAGGGCCTGCGACCATTTCAATTGCCAGACTTTCCAGGGAGTCTGGGCTTCTGTTACATTTCTTGGTTGGTTTGTACAACAATGACAACAACATTTAAAATTATTTTTTTCCTTTCAGGGCTTACAGCTTTTACAAACTAAGGTAATGTTTTCTTATGATGAGGACAATCTCATTTTGTGATCATTTTTTGCCACAATCCCAAGATGAGCAACTTGAGAATATCTCAGAACCTATTTGCTCATATTCAACCTAACTTGACTTTTGGTATCCGCTCCTCTGTAAGGGGAAGTACAATGGAGGACCCGGAGCAGGGGAGGGGGGAACAAAGGAGGAGCCGACGGAGGTACTTTGTACTTTGTCAGTGCCGTACGTGGCAACTATTTGCATACCTTGGGTATGCAAGCAAAACATTTCACCGTGCCTTGTCACATGTGACAATAAAGTAAAGTATTACATTCTATTCCATCCAGTCAATTTCTGAGATAAGACCACCTTGCTCTTGAAAAGGCAGTGATGAACAAACTTCTTGAATCACTGCAGTCCGTCTGGTGAAGGTGCTTTGCAAAGCTGTGGTGGATGAGGTGGGGAGAAGAGATGGCAATTTGTTTTCAAGTCAGCATGGTTTTGATTGCTGATTGATTAATTGGAAGGTACCGCATGGAAACAGGCCGTCCGGCCCACTGAGTCCATGCTGACCATCGATCACCCAATCAAACTAGTTACATGTCATCCAGCATTCGCATCCATGCCCTACACACCCTACAAGTGCAATTTGTATCGAAACTAATTAATCTAAACCCCATGTGCCTTTGGGATGTGGGAGGAAACTGGAGCACCCGGAGGAAACCCACACGATCACAGAGAGAAGGTGCAAACTCCATGTAGACAGCACCTGAGGTCAGAATCAAATCCTGGTCTTGGCGCTGTGAGGTAATGGCTCTACCAGCCATGCCACTGTGCTGCATTGAAGGGAACGTGGATAGTGATTTCTAGAGCTAGGATGTTTAGGGACTAAAATACACTGAAATAGGCAGGCAAAAAGGCATAATAAAATTACAAAAAAAGTCATGAAGAAGGCATTTATTGACAAAAAAATACATAAAGCATTTATTTCCACCATTAAAATATGGTTTGAAATGATAATATAAAGGTATACTACATTTTACTTCGAAGTCACGTGAGTGACTACGTGAAGAAGCCCACCAGCCCGCATGCACGTCAATACATCTAACGCATGGCGCACGACTGGCTGGGAGGAGCATCGCTCCTCCAGCGGTGAGTTTAAAACCCTGCAGGTAACTTTCAAACTTATTCTGAAACTACCTCATGTCGCACCAATTGCAGGAACAGGTGATTGTGGAAACAACTACAAAGTACGATACACCTACGAATTGTGCGCCCCTGAAACTGCCCGCTGTGAACAGCTCTATCTGGGGATACATTGGAGTGGGCATCAAAGCCCAGGAGATGAAACTCCAAAGAACCTTAAAATTGCTGGCGTCAGGCATTACGGCATTTGCCAGATCTGTGGATGGGGGACCCTTGTCAGACGTCCAGCAGGATGCCCTGGCGTTGATGTGCAATGCACATTTTGAAATAAACTGTTTTCGGAAGAATGCTATTAGACCTGCCTTGAACCCCAAATTCGCAGGCTTATGTAAGGCCAGCAATGTGCAGCCGCCAAATCTTCTGTTCGGGGAAGATCTACCGATGCAGGTTAAAGACCTGGACGAAGAAGCAAAACCTGTCGGGCTGATCAAGGCGCCAATGACGAGCAAAGCATCACCGTTTCGGCGGCAGCACCCCTACATTTCCATCAGCAACAAGTGGCTCAGTGAAGCTGGTGGCAGCTCGAGAGCTGTATTCTCTGGGCAGAGGTCTTTTTTAGGCCAAGGCCCAAGCCAGCCCTTGTGAAAAGTGCACAATCCGCGCGCACCAGCAGTCTTACCCTCCAAACCTCGAGGGCGGAAATAGAGCCTACATCAAGGGCCTTTTGGCCTACCATTAGACCACTGGTAACCATGGAGGTAGGTGGGTCTGGTTCTTTCCAGAACATGGGGTGTGTGGACCAGTTACAAGTTGGTGGTAGATTACACTTGTTTTTGCATGAATGGTGTTGGATAACATCAGATCCGTTTATACTGCACAGTATACAAGGGTTCCAAATTGAATTTCTTCCCAATTCATTGCCACCCACACAGCATACACCAAGCTGGACGGTTGTTCAATCCCAACAGGAATGTTTGGATATACTCACTGAAATTCACACATTATACACAAAAGGGGTAATCGAGAAGTCGAGTCATGAACATCACCAATTCGTCTCTAATATATTCCCCAAACAAAAGAAAGATGGAGGGTGTCGAATCATCCTTGATTTAACAAAACTTAACTCTTATATGCAGTATAGACATTTCAAAATGGAAACCTTTGTTACTGTCAACAGCTGATTTCCAAAGGGTACTTTATGGCATGCATCGATCTCAAAGATGCATACTATTCGGAGATATTTTAAATTTAGCTGGATGGGGCAACTGTGGCAGTTTAAAGCATTGCCTAATAGGTTAACTTCAGCCCCCAGATTATTTACCAAATTGTTGAAACCGGTGCTTGGGCTACTTAGAGCTCAAAAACACATTGTTATGGCATACTTGAATAATATCATAATCATAGGGAAAACTCTGAAATTAGCTAATAGAGTTAATAGAAGCCTGTAACAACCTTGTTGTTATCGAGCAGCCATCTATTCTACAGGTGCTGGTGTAATTGGCAAATTAGTGGCTGCCTTTCCAGCTGCACAATTTAGGCCTTTGCATTATCAGAATTTACAACGTGCAAAGGAGCAAGCACTAAAATACCATTTAGGTCATTTTAACAAGCCTATGCTATTACCAGCTGAAGCTATATCAGAACTACAATGGTGGATGACCAACATTTGGCATTGCTCCAGTAACATTTTGGTCAGTAAACCTTCAGTTATATTACAAACTGATGCTAGTGCTCAAGGATGGAGAGCTACTAATACCATCTCTAGTTGCGGTGGCAGATGGGATGTGCATGAGTCATCAATTCTTCAGTTACATGGTATTAACTACCTAGAGATGCTGGGGGCATTCTATGGGTTGAAAGCTTATTGTGGGAATATGCATCTCTTACATGTTCAACTACAGATTGACAACACTACAGCGGTGGCATATATTAATCATATGGGTGGAATCAAGTCAGTATCCTGTGATAATTTAGCTAACCTCATTTGGCACTGGTGTATCGAAAGAAACATTTGGATTTCAGCTACCTATTTTCCAGGTAGGTTTAATATGGTGGCGGACACCAGGTCACAGAAATTTAATGACAACACAGAATGGATGTTGGATCATAAAGTATTTAACAACATTGTTGCTCGGTATGGAACACCGATATCGATTTGTTTGCATCTAGGCTCAATCACCAGTTACCAAAGTATGTTGCATGGGAGCCAGACCCTGGGACAGTGGCGATAGATGCATTCTTGCTACACTGGGGAGGAATGTTCTTTTATGCATTCCCTCAAATTTGCCTCATCAGTCGATGCTTGCAAAAAATCCAGCAAGATTCCGCTTCAGGCATTTTGGTAGTGACTGACTGGCCTACGCAGCCATGGTTCCCGCTGATATTGGGAATGGTAACAGAACCTTATATGGTTGTTTCCAAACACAAAAAATTGCTGGTTCATCCCGTAACCCGGGAAGGCCACCCGCTGCATGATCGAATCAATTTATTGATTTGCAGACTTTAAGAAGACCTTTCTTGGGGCTCAGATTGTCAGACCAAACTGTGGACGTGATCACTGCAGCTTGGAGGGATAGCACCAAGAAGCAGTAAATCTCTTACATCAGGACATGGGAAGAGTTTTGTTTGCAATCTGACATAACGTATGATACGGCACGTATAACTAACGTCTTGGAGTTTCTCTCAGATTGAGTTATAGTGCCATTAATTGTGCCAAAAAATGCCTTGTTATCATACTTGTTGCTGGGATCGGGACACCACTCTGCCGGGTCTCACCTGCTGATATCCAGGTTTATG
Organism: Raja brachyura; assembly: GCA_963514005.1. The sequence goes on along the minus strand of OY740792.1, from coordinate 17,508,185 downwards.
AAGGGTATTTTTAATACGAATCCCCCAGGCCCAGGAACACAGAGGTATGGGATGTTAACATTGCGCTAACGCTGCTTCGCCGGTGGCCTCCAGCTACATCCTTGTCTTTGGTCAAGCTCACATGTAAAGTTGTTATGCTCATGGCGCTGGTTTTGGCGCAACGGGTCCAGTCGTTGCATAAGCTGCGGCTGGACAGAATGGTTACATCTACCAACAAGATAATGTTTTATATACATGAGCTAATTAAACAGAGCAGACCAGGGCTGTCCGGTCTAAAACTGGAGTTTATGGCATACCTGATGGACTATAGGTTGTGTGTGGTCAATATTTTAAGGTTACAAAGAGGCTTAGAGGCACCGAACTGGCAATGTTTATTAGCTATAAAAAGCCACACAAGAGGGTGTCAGTGCAGACCATCTCCAGGTGGTTAAGACATGTATTGGCTAGTGCTGGAGTGGACACTGATATTTTTAAATCTCACTCCACCAGGGCTGTAACAACATCAGCAGCGAAGTTTATGGAGGTTCCGCTGGACCACATCATAGCGACTGCAGGATGGTCAAAAGAACGAACATTCCAAACTTTTTATAATAAACCGATTGCCAGGCCGGGGTTGTTTGCCAACTCAATTTTAAGTTCTGTTCTATAATTTGCTCCTGGATGTGAAGGGCACTATTATTTTTATTATCATTTGTTTATTAAAAGCATCAGCATATTTTAAATCTATGTCATGTCTCAATACTTTATCTTTTCAATCATTTCTGGTCAGCTAATGCAGTGTGTGGCATGGACTCGTGTTCGCGGCATGAAATCACAGAGCTTTAAAGTCTTCATGTAGTCACTCACGTGACTTTGTAAAATAAGAAGATTAAACAAGAACTTACCAGTTTGAAGTTTGATCTTTATTTTATGAGAAGTTACGATGAGGGATTACATGCCCTCCGCTCCCAACCCTTCTCATAAAAGTAATCTGGTACTTCTAGTTTCTCGAATCTTCCGATAATCAGTTCAGCAACTGATTTCTGTGATTTCATACCGCTGCTTTGAAGGTTGACGCGCATGCGGGCTGGCGGGCTTCTTCACGCTATCCCTCATCGTAACTTCTCTTACAATAAAGATCAAACTTCAAACTGGTTAGTTTTCATTTAATCTTCCTATTAAATGACCAAAGTTACCTGGTTGCACATAATTATTAGCATTTTTTTCAAATTATCTTGTGTTAAACTATGCCATCAGTCAGAATATGCTTCAGTTATGAAAAACCTCTGTCTACCTCAGCTGAGGTCACTGGTACATACCCGAAACAAGCTACACACTTTATATTCATTTTGATTTCTTGTGCATTACTTTTGAGAACTTTAGCTATGTATTTCCTCGAGATCTTTGTTAGCTAAAATCACTCTCACATTTTCCTTGTATGTCTTTACCTACATCGCTCGGAACGTCACGAATATGTTCAGTTACTTTGTTGAAAACCTGCAAGTTATTCACTAATGTTTCACCACGTTCCTCAAGGGAAGTGATATCTTGTGGGAAGTTTGCAAAATTGGAAGCAATAAACATAAGACCGTGGTGGAGGAACTTTTTCTGCATGATTTCCCTGACGATCCTGACTGCAGCAAATTCTTCTTCTTTAAAACAGTTGACGATTTCTTTTATCTTTTCAAAATTTGCAGCATAGTAGAGTATAGCAGAGATTCATGTACCCCACCTAGTCAAAACGGGCTGAGGAGATAGCGGAATTTTGGGTGCCATTTCCTTGAACAACTGCACACGTGACGGTGCTTTGTGGTAGATTTTCTTGACATTTGGAAACAAGCTACGTATGTGCTGGCAATTCTATGAAGTCCTTAAGCTAAGCATGGCAAATGCAACATTTTGGGGTATAAAACTTTAAGTCACAAACAGGAGAACATTCTCGTGTTATACCTTCTGGCCAAAGTACAGAAAGTGAAGATGTAAACCACTGAGCAACAGTTGAGCTGTTTGACTTCTCCAATACTTCCGATGTCAACAAATGCTCCTTTGATGGTAGACCTGCCTCCAGTATACCAATGACCACATTGGCAACATATCTCCCCACAGCATCCGTTGTCTCGTCTATTGAGATCCATATTTTGTTTAATGCAACTTCATCTCTAATTGTCTGCACAACAATGTTGATGTTGCTGTCAACATATTTTTTCTGTAGTGATGACTTGCTTGGTATATGTTCCTCTATGTATTTCTCCAAAAAACCTCCGAGAGATTTATTTTCCAATTTCCACAGTGGAATTACAGCATCAATGAATCCCTTGCACAGATCACTCAAACACAGATTTGCGACAGGAGCCAGCAGCAAATGCAGTGAGGAGACAAGCTTGGGTATTTCGCTTGGGTAGTCGACACCCCAGCGGTATCAACATTGTTTTAGATAGCCCTTGTCTTCTACCTTCTCCCCCCCCTTCCCAGCTCTGAAGAAGGGTCTCGACCTGAAACGTCACCTATTCCTTCTCTCCAGCATTTTTTGTCTACCTTTGATTTTTCAAGCATCTGCAGTTCTTTCTTAAATAGCTCTTGGAGAAGACTGAACCAGCAGGCAGCGCCACGAACGAATGAACGATCGACGGTAGCGGCCCCACTTTCGCCCCGGTGTTGGAAGATTTCTTGCAAGTTATACTATGTTAACACATTAATAATAACATTAATCTTAACATTTTAACATAGAGAATGTCATTGTAATCACGGTATAACTAGAGAAAATAGCATGACCTTTTAGCAAAATGGCAAAAAAAAAACAGGCTGATTTAGGCACTCGATCGTGAAAAAGGCATTATCCTGGTGAAATCATTTTTTAAAAAAGGCATGAAAAGACATTTATGGCAATTATGGCAAAATCCTGGCTCTAGTGATTTCCAATGACCTGACAACTTTTGTTCTTCTTGGTGGTGGGAGGTGTTCAAGTATTGTCAAGCGTGGCCTGGGTGAATAGCACCAGTGTAGTTTGTAGTCAGATTAGAGCTGGAGGAGGATGAATATTTAGATTGCCAATCATGCAAGTAGATTTGTTGAGCTTCTTGAAAATTGTTAGAGGCGCAATTATTTATTTAAGTCAACATCCTTGTATCTGGAGAAAAGCAATTGGAATGACTTGCAGGAACAAGAGCTTGATTTGGTTAAAAGTACTATGTTTTTATGTCTGGTGATCAGTTACTACTTTTGAATTTTCTCGAATTTTAACGCATGTACCTTCATTTCAATAATTAAGCGACAGCCAAATTTGAAATTATTTTAATCTTCGCAATTGGAATTTGAATGACTCTTGTAGGTGAAGCTGAATAAATAATGCAGGAGATATTGCCTTTGAATATTATTAACACACGGTGTAATTCATGTGGCGTCTCTTTCTTCGAAACTCAAAATATTTTACTTGCTGATTTTGATATTACCAGTTGATCTGACCTATTTAGCGTTCAATTGACCCATGCACAGCTGCCAGGCAGTCACAAGTGGCCCTATGCACTTATTTGATACATGCTACAATTCTAACAACACTGAGTGTATAATCATCGTGAGTGTGATTGCTGTGGCAGACTGAAGCAGTTGGCCTGAATATTGATAAGCAAGTTGGAGCTAAGAAAACGCAGCAGAAAACAAATAAATCAATGATTCTGTTTATTGGCGATTTAATGATGAGCAAGCTTCCATAGGGACCAGTACAGGTTTCGACATAATGATGAACTTCACCTGAGGTTTGGTACAAGGACCAGTTTTAATTGGAACAGTTTCATTGTTTTTTTCAGACTGATTTCTTAAGATTCAATGGATAGATTATAGTACAAAGTTACTGTATACAGTTATACAGGCATTCCCCGACTAACATCATAGGTGACTTATGTAAACTCACACTTATATAAGCAATTCTTTAAGCTCACTAATGCTAGCTGGTCTCCGCATCAGAGCTCCCCCGTGGTCTCCACGTCAGAGCTGCCCTGTGGTCTCCATGACAGAGCACCACTGTGGTATCCGTGTTGAGCTCCGTCGTGGTCTCTATGTCGGAGCTCCCACGTGGTCTTGGGACCACGTGGAACAGTAAAGGTACACGTACGCAGCAGTTTCGTTTTGATTTAGTTTAGTTCAGAGATACAGTGGGAAGCAGGCCCTCCAGCCCACCAAGTCCGCGCCAACCAATGATCCCCCGTACTCCAGTTCTATAATATACACTAGGGACAATTTACAGATGCCAATTAATCTACACACTTGCACATCTTGGAGTTCGGGAGGCTGCAGACTTTAACATCGTGGAGCTCGTGATCCCTCGTTAGAAACTAACTTTGGGAGCTCCAAGCCACAGGAGCTATGACCGCCCCAACGCGGGAGCTTCGATCGCCTCGACGCGGGATCTTCGATCGCCTTGACGCGGGATCTTCGATCGCCTTGACACGGGATCTTCGATCGCCTTGACGCGGGTACTTCAATCGCCTTGACGCGTGATCTTCGATCACCTTGACGCGGGATCTTCGATCGCCCCGACACAGGGTCTTCGATCGCCGGCTGTGGATGCTTCGCTCACCCCGATTGTGGATGGTTCGACTGCACCAACTGTAGGAGAATAAAGAGGAAGAAGATTAAACTTTATTGCTTTCCGTCACAGTGAGCAATGTGGGGAATCCGCCATGGTGGATGTTTATGTGAACTTTTATCTAGTTGTGTGTCTTGTTGCCTTTTTTTAGTATGGCTGTATGGTAATTCGAGTTTCACTGTACCTTAATTGGTACACATGACGATAAACAGACCTTTGAACCTTTGCTCTTTGCAATGTGGGTGGAAACCGGAGCACCAGGAGAAAACCTACATGGTCATAGGGAGAACGTACAGACAGCACCCATAGTCAGAATCAAACCCCAGGTCTGTGATGCTGTAAGGCAGCAACTCTACTGTTGCACCATTGTGCTGCCCTTCCGTAGCACTTCCGTTTGTGATTTACATGACATCCATCTTAGGCAAGAGTCCACAGGAACTAACCCCCTACATATGCTGGGGAGCATCTGCAACATATTGTCAGGGGTGGTGGTGGAGGCAGATATGATAGTGGCATAATGCCACAGAAGGCTGTGAAGGCCGAGTCAATGGACATTTTTAAGGCAGATACATAGATAGATAGATTCTTGATTAGTACAGATGTCGGGGTTTTGGGGAGAAAGCAGGAGAATGGGGTTAAGAGGGTAAAATGGATCAGCCATGTTTGAATGGAGTACACGATGGGCCGAATGGCCTAATTCTGCTCCTATCACATATTCACTTATTTAGGATTCTGGGTAGGCATGTGGATATGTGGGGAATTGAGAGATGTGGATTACGTGCAAGTAGAGAAGTTTAGTTTAACTTGTTCGATGTAGAGATTATGGGCTGACAGTTCCTGTGCTATGTTCTTTGTTCTAATCTAATCATGTCCATTATTAAACCTTTTACAAGGCCAGCACATGTAAGAAGCAATTTAAAACTTTGCAACCTGAGCAATGACCTACAGAAGCAGAGGGCTTGTCCTTTATAATATACAGGCGATTTCCATTTGCTTTATTCCTCATTTTTCTCCTCACTCACCAAGAGAAAAAACTGTCCCGATGGATTTGTGATTCCGTAGCATATAATTCACGGAAAATGTCTTTCCTAATTAAAAAAGTCTAACCCAATTCGCAACCATTTGCACAGAAACAAACTTTCTGTGAGAAAGTGTGCAATCATTTATCATGTTAAGTGCATTATTTTTCTATTACCACAAAATCCTGGCCTCTTCTGCATATTTTATAGATTATTTATGAACTTTTTTCATCAGTCTTTCGCATTAATCTCGTTGGAGTTTTACTTTTGATCCTTGAAATGCTCCTGTTTTTCCAATCGCATTTTTTTTTAAATGCACTGCAAGTGCATGTAACGCCACTGGTGAAAAGTGAAGATGGAATGCAAAACAATTTTTTAGGTTCTGCGGGTAAAATTTCTGCAGCGTTTGTTTATAAGTAAGTCTTGACATAAGTTTCAAATTCTGCCAGAGTAGCAGTCTTGGTGGTTAACAGCACACCTACTCACCAGAGGACAACGGGGAAATAATGACAGTTATAAATGTCTTGCTGAATACTTTATCCATCTCCATGTCCTAAACAAATGACCAGGATACGGAATTTTTTTTAAAAGCACATTCTTCTGTCTCCTCTAAATGTGCTGCATTTGACCTTCAAATTATTAAATTATGAATAATTATTTTTTATCCTCAAGTGTTATATAGACTTTTGAGAATCCAAGTGATTGTCACTTTCTGAGATCTATGGCCATACTTCACACAAGTTAACACTGAGGCAGTTGTAGGAGACCCAGAAATGTTATTCTCAGCCCTGAGCTTCTGGCTTTGGGGAAAAGATTTCCACAGATTTGTTCAATAGGAAAGTAATAAATACGGTGCGTTGGCGTAGCGGTAGAGCTATTGCCTTACAGCGGCTGAGACCCAGGTTTGATCCAGCTTGTACGTACTCCGCGTGACCTGCATGGGTTTTCACCAAGATCTTCAGTTTCCTCCCACACTCCAAAGACGTACAGGTTTACAGGTTAATTGGCTTGGTGTAAATGTTAAGCTGCCCCTTGTGTGTGTGTAGGGTACTGTTAATGTGCAGGTCATGCTGGTCAGTGCGGACGTGATGGGCCAAAGGGCCCGTTTTTGCGCTATAGCTCTAAACTAAACTAAACATAGGTGAATAGAGCAAAAAGATAAGGGAAGAAAATTGGATGTTTCTCTTAACTCGTTTTTTGACTGATGGTAATTGTTAACAAGGCTCCACCTCTTCGAACAGTTGCAATGTGATGCAGAAAATCTTGCCATAATGCATACAAAGAAAATGTCTTCCTCTTTCATGGACAAAGTTTAAGTCATCAATGGGTGCTGTTCCTGCAGTTCAGGGATCAGTATACCTGTGGTTTCAGGATGTGCCTGCCATTTAGTAATTTATGGGAGATAGACACAAAATGCTGGAGTAACTCAGCGGGTCAGACAGCATCTCTGGAGAAAATGAATAGGTGACGTTTCGGATAAGACGTGTCTATCTTCGGGATAAACCAGCATCTGCACTTCCTTCCTGCACATTTTGTCTGCTCCACTGCGGAAATTCCTCAAGGCATGCCTACTTTGAAGACGTTTCCAGAGATGCTGCCTGACCCATTGAATTACTCCAGCATCTTGGGTCTATCTTCTGTACAAACCAGCATCTGCAATTTCTTCCATCACAGTAATTTATGGGATATGGATATCACTAGAATTGTGCACCAGTCATGGAGGAAATGAAGATGAAGATTAAGGATACTAAATAATCAAGACAAGAGACTGCCGATGTTGGATCACTGAGCAAAAAAACAAAGTGCCAGAGGACGGAGGCTGGCTGAAGAAGAGTCCAGATCCATAAAGATGCTGGTTAACTCATTACACTTAGATATATAGATACTGTACATAGATACATAGACAATAGGTGCAGGAGAAGGCCATTCTGCCCCTCGAGCCAGCACCCCCATTCAATGTGATCATAGCTGACGATCAACAAACAGTACCCCGTTCCTGCCTTCTCCCCATATCCCTTGATTCCGCTAGCCCTAAAAGCTTTATCTAACTCTCTTTCGAATGCGTCCAGTGAATCGGCCTCTACTGCCTTCTGTGGCAGAGAATTCCCCAAATTCACAACTCTCTGTGTGAAAAAGTTTTTGCTCATCTCAGTTCTAAATGGCCTACCACTTATTCTTAAACCGTGGCCCCTGGTTCTGGACTCCCCCAACATCGGGAACATGTTTCCTACATCTAGCATGTCCAATCCCTTAATAATTTTAGGCTTACACAAAAAGCTGGAGAAACTCAGTGGGTGCAGCAGCATCTAAGGAGCGAAGGAGATAGGCGACGTTTCGGGTCGAGACCCTTCTTAATAATTTTATATGTTTCTATAAGATTCCCTCTCATCCTTCCAAATTCTAGTGAATACAGGCCCAGTGGCTCCATTCTTTCATCATATGACAGTCCCGCCATCCCGGGAATTAACCTTGTAAACCTATGCTGCACTCCCTCAATAGCAAGAATGTCCTTCCTCAATTAAGGAGACCAAAACTGCACACCATACTCCAGTGTCCTGTACAAGGTCTCCAGGTCTCACCAGTGTCCTGTACAACTGCAGTAGGACCTCTTTGCTCCTATACTCAACTCCTCTCATTATGAAGGCCACCATGCCATTAACTGTAATATGTTGATAGAATGGAGTGGCTGGGCTTGTATTAGAAGAATGAAAGGGGATCTTATTGAAACATATAAGATCATTAAGGGTTTGGACGCGCTAGAGGCAGGAAACATGTTCCCGATGTTGGGAGAGTCCAGAACCAGGGGCCACAGTTGAAGAATAAGGGGTAAGCCATTTAGAACAGAGATGAGGTAAAACGTTTTCTCACAGATAGTTGCGAGTCTGTGGAATTCTCTGCCTCAGAAGGCAGTGGAGGCCGGTTCTCTGGATGCTTTCAAGAGACAGTTAGATAGAGCTCTTAAAGATAGCAGAGTCAGGGGATATGGGGAGAAGGCTGGAACGGGGTACTGATTGTGGATGATCAGCCATGATCACATTGAATGGTGGTGTTGGCTCGAAGGGCCGAATGTCCTACTCCTGCACCTATTGTCTATTGTCTATTGTCTATTGTTAAAATGCATAGACACACAATGCTGGATTAACTCAGCGGGACAGGCAGCATCTCTGGGGAGAAGGAATGGGTGACGTTTCAGGTCGAGACCCTTCTTCAGTTTCAAGAAGGGTCTCAACCTGAAATATCACCCATTCCTTTTCTCCAGAGATGTTGCCTGTCCCGCTGAGTTACTCTAGCATTTTGTGTCTATCTTCGATTTAAACCAGCATCTGTAGTTCTTTCCTAAACTGATTAACATCCATGATAGAATATCATTTTGCTGCTGTTTGTGGTTTAAAAATACCTTTGGCATTCCACCCTGACAAAGTATTCTTTAAATTAATGGGAGGTCTGGATGATTTTTTTTCCCCATCATTTCTTCTCTGTTATAACTTCTCAGCTGGCACATCTTCATTCGATGTGTTTAGAGAGTTCTCGGATGTTGCCAATGAAATTTAGTTCATTTCTAATATCTGAAGGAGGCTCATCACAATGGAGAGTTGGCATATAGAACATAAAACATAGAATAACACAGCACAGGAACAAGCCCTTTGGCCCAACATGATGCCAAGGTAAACCAATCTCATCTGCCTGCCTATGATCCGTATCCTTCCCTTCCTCCATTCCCTGCATATCCATACGCCTATATCAGCTTGAAATATCAAACCTTTCAAACACATGGCAGTCAATTCCAGACCACACTGCCTGGCTATTCTCACCAACAGCCTGCCTGAATGACAGCTATTTTCAGGTTGGGAATGACTAAAGAAATATCAAGGTCATCGACGAGTGGTGGAATATGGACATTGTTGTACAAATTAGGATATTTTGAATACAAATAACCATGTTATTTTACTCATGCTGTAACGTATAAGAGCATTTGTAAAAACGAGAACAGTACATAACACGCTTGCTCTTCTGATATCCTTGACATTAGATCAGAGCTGAATATGAAGCATTAATCACAAAATTGCATGTAACATGACTCTGTGACCTCTCTGCAAAATGAAACATTAGAATAAAACTGCTTGCTTAGCATGATTTACTCTTTAAGGGCATTCTCCCTTGTAAGAGATTTTGAGTATTAATTGCTCAAAGTTACTTTCAGTGATACTATAACGCAGATCCTTAATGCATTGCCACAAATTTCATTTTAAATGGATAAAGGCACCATCAAAATAGCAAGCAAGAAGTTGACACAAATGTATTATGCATTCATGCGTTAACATTGCCAGCAGTAATTTGATGTTAGCAATGGCTTGATGCTTCAATTAAATAGAAATAGTTATCCGTTTTTTGTGGCTGGGTTAATAATGAGAATAGATAGTCGAGCAGACAGACAGACAGACAGACAGACAGACAGACAGACAGACAGACAGACAGACAGACAGACAGACAGACAGACAGACAGACAGACAGATAGATAGATAGATAGATAGATAGATAGATAGATAGATAGATAGATAGATAGATAGATAGATAGATAGATAGATAGATAGATAGATAGATAGATAGATAGATAGATAGATAGATAGATAGATAGATGAGAGAGAGGAGAGAGAGAGAGAGAAAGAGAGAGAGAGGAGAGAGGAGAGAGAGAGAGAATTCTGGCCACCTGGCCAAGATGGCCATTCACGGGTCCAGGCAGCGGGCGGTCGATGGTCAGGCTAGAATCGGCTGCCTGCCCCTCTTTCAGGCCTACGTCCATGCACGTGTGTCGCTGGAGAGGGTCTTGCGGTGTCCACGAGGACTCTGGAGGCCTTCCGTCAACGCTGGTCACCGCTTGGGGTTGAGAGTATTGTAAACAATGAATGTACTGTTGTACTACAATTATTTTTTTATGATATAGTGTTATTTTGATTATGTTTTGATGTGTTGTATCATATGATTGTGTCGAATAAAGTTTTTGAAAAGCAAAAAAAAATGAGATTACTATATTAAAACTTTCATTATAGAAGATCTGATTCCCTTTCCCACTTTCCCCCATCACCTTCTGTCTCCAGTCAAACCTATTGGGGTGAAAGGATTGATGCTTAACTCTCTCAGTATCATCTATGTTTCCTGTGTTTTAACTTGTTCATTTGACATCCCATGTCTCTCCAAATGTGTCTTCCTCCTCTTCACTGCTCTCATTTGCTCCAGGGATGGAAGTGCTTCTAAACGCCGGGACCCTCTGCAATGCCCCTCAGAATATTTATCTTCCAGCCCATTCAAAATCACCAGAGGTAGACGGGCCAGAACAGAAGAGCCATTGGTGCCTTGGGATTTGCATGAATCATCTTGTGAATATGTGATCATTAAAGAATACATTTGATGATTTCTGAACGATGATCATCTGCAAACCTATTTTGGTTTCAGGCAACTGTAGTTGACTCCAAGATCAATTTTCCACTCACATTTATGAACTGTGAGAGGTCAATAAACATTGCTAAGCTTTATAAAAGCAGTTTGATCCAAAAGAATTTACCTTGAATTCCATATGTTTTATATCTAGATGAAGTGAGTGCATTTTTATTACACGCGTGGTGGAAATGCACTTAGCAGACACTTCCGTTTCAATGTGGGGGAGAGGAATTTTTATTTAACCAATTCATAGAATCAAAGAGTAATGATTCAGAGCATCCCATCACTCTCTGCCCACAATGGACAAAGTAAAAGAGGCATTTGAGCAAATCCCCCTTCTTGATCCATACAATAGGCACAAAAACCTGGTTAAATTCAGCGGATTAGACAGCATCTCAGGAGAAAGGGAATAGGAGACGTTTCGGGTCGAGATCCTTCTTCAGACTTGATCCATATCTTTCTGTGGGTTATGGGCCTTGAGGTTCACATCCAAATGCTGTTAAATGTAATGAAGATTTCTGCCTCCACCACCTCTCCAGGCAATGGGTTACAGACAAAGAAGGAAACAAAATGCTCGAGTAACTCAGCGGGTTAGACAGCATTTCCGGAGAACAGGGATAGGTGACTTTTCGGATTGGGACCCTTCTTTAGATCAGACCAAATTGTCACCTATCCACATTCTCCAGATGTGCTGCTTGACCCACTGAGTTACTCTAGCACTGTGTTTTTTTTTATAAACCAGCATCTGTAGTTCCTTTTATCTACGATAGGTCATAGACACCCACTACTTTCTGGCTGAAAATATTTTCCACATCTCTGAGCGGCACAGCGGCGCAGCGGTAGAGTTGCTGCCTTTCAGCGCTAGAGACCCAATTTCGATACTGACTATGAATGCTGTCTGAATGGAGTTTGTACGTTCTCCCCATGACCATCGTGGGTTTTTCCCGAGTGCTCCGGTTTCCTTCCACACGTACAGGTTTGTAGACTAATTGGCTCGGTAAGATTGTAAATTGTCCCTAGTGTGTGTAGGATAGTGTTAGTGTGTGGGGATCACTGGTTGGTACAGACTCGGTGGGTCGAAGGGCCTTTTTTCTGCGCTGTACTGTATCTCTAATTTAAACTAAACTAAACATAGAAACATAGAAACATAGAAATTAGGTGCAGGAATAGGCCATTCGGCCCTTCGAGCCTGCACCACCATTCAATATGATCATGGCTGATCATCCAACTCAGTATCCCGTACCTGCCTTCTCTCCATACCCTCTGATCCCCTTAGCCACAAGGGTCACATCTAACTCCCTCTTAAATATATCCAATGAACTGGCCTCAACTACCCTCTGTGGCAGAGAATTCCAGAGACCCACCACTCTCTGTGTGAAAAAATTCCTTCTCATCTCAGTCCTAAAGGATTTCCCCCTTATCCTTAAGCTGTGACCCCTTGTCCTGGACGGCCCCAACATCGGGAACAATCTTCCTGCATCTAGCCTGTCCAACCCCTTAAGAATCTTGTAAGTTTCTATAAGATCCCCTCTCAATCTCCTAAATTCTAGAGAGTATAAACCGAGTCTATGCAGTCTTTGTTCATAAGACAGTCCTGACATCCCAGGAATCAGTCTGGTGAACCTTCGCTGCACTCCCTCTATGGCAATAATGTCCTTCCTCAGATTTGGAGACCAGAACTGTACGCAATACTCCAGGTGTGGCCTCACCAAGACCCTATACAACTGAAGTAGAACCTCCCTGCTCCTATACTCAAATCCTTTTGCTATGAAAGCTAACATACCATTGAACTCTCTTTTAATCACATTGATAACCTTAAATCCATCTCAATTGACCACTCTGACATGGGAGCTATTCCATAATGCTTTCCTAACTCGAATATTTACTTCAAGGATCAATGGACATCTAAGACCTCTTTGTTCCTTCACAGTTTGCTATCTATGACAGCATAATTATCCTGGTTGCCTGTGTAGCATTGCCATTGAAACGTCCCTCCACAGATCAAATGGTTTTTTTTTAACGGTTCACAAGATATCTTGTCATTTAGTTGGTTGCTGCTATTCAAGTTATTCTTGTGTGCGTGTGTGTGTGTGAAGACAGAAACACCCAGAAAAAAAAGATTGAAGATCAAATAATCTCTTCCTGTTGTTGAGAATATGGAAAACATTAAGGGCCTGTCCCACCAGCAAGCGATTGCATGCGTCTAGCATGACCAAACGTGGTCGCTTGAGGCGTACGGCCTCGCGGGGCTGGTCCCACTTCAAACCGCGGAGGCGTATGGAATTGTGTGGGGCTGGTCCGAACATCATACTCACCAATCAGCTGGGCAAGAGGCGGGCCGACTGAATTTGGACATCATCACGCAACGGCAGGCCGGGCAGTGACATCATCACGCAACGCCACGTGCTAGGCGTACGACGTCAAGGTGCTGTGTACAGCGTCAAGACGCTACGTATGACGTTGAGACGCTGCGTACGCCCTCAATACGCATGTGGGCCGACAGGACGTTGGCGCGCGGGATGTTCGGACAGTGCAAGATTTTTGGAGCCCCGAGCGATATTGGGACCTGCCCCGCACAACTCCAGACGCCTCTGGTGATCGAAGTGGGACCAGCCCCGCAAGTCTGTCCTTCTCAAGCGACCACGTTTGGTCACGCTAGACGCATGCAGTCGCATGCTGGTGGGACAGGCCCTTCACTGAACCTCGTAGAATAACCAATTTGCATTTCTTCACATATTATGTGAGATGTGAGAAAAATAATTGAGACATTCAGACCATGAAGTCTGTGATGTATAGTATATGCATAAAATACACTGTGGTGTATAGTTATATGTATTAAAAAAAACAAAGTGTTGGAGTAATTCAGTGATCAGGCAGCATCTTTGGAGAACATGGATGGGTAACGTTTCGGGGCGGGTCCCTTGTTCAGAAAGAAGGCATTATGGACGGCTTCCATGTCAGAGTGGGCAATTGAGATTTAGACTGAAGAAGGATCCTGAACCGAAACGTCACCGATCCATGTTCACCCATCCATGTTCGTCACTAAGTTGCTCCAGCACTTTGTTTGTACACCAGGATCTACAGTTCCTCGTGGCTCCATATAATATATGTTTCACATATGTGACATATATGTATACATATTATATTGATGTAGATATATGATATTGGCATAGCGTTTGCACACATATGTATAAAATGTAGATATTGATAGATACTGTATGTGCATGTTAGATGTCGCACACCTTGCGTATGCAAGCAAAGAATTTCTCTGTGACTTATCACATGTGACAATAAAGTATTCAATTCAATAGATATTAGAAACAAGGAACAGCACGTGTTGGTTTATACCAAAGACAGACACAAAGTGCCGCAGTAACTCAGCGGGTCAGCCAACATCTCTGGAGAAGAAGGATGGGTGACGTTTCGGGTCGGACCCTTCTTTAGAATGGTGGGGGGAGGTGAAGAGCTGTGGGCAAGAATAAACCAGGAACGAGCAAGGCCGGCCACAAATGACCTTAGGCAGGGTGGTTCCTGGTAAGCATGTGCAGGAAGGAACTGCAGAAGCTGGTTTAAACCGAAGATAGACATAAAAAGCTGGAGTAACTCAGCAGGACAGGCAGCATCTCTGGAGAGAAGGAATGGATGATGTTTGAGTCTGAAGAAGGGTGTCGACCCGAAACGTCACCCATTCCTTCTCTCCAGAGAAGCTGCCTGTCCCGCTGAGTTACTCCAGCTTTTTGGGTCTAGCCTGGTAAGCATTGTTGGCGAGGGAAGATGTGATCCCTAGAGGAGAGCAGTATGGAGAACTGTGGAACCGGTAAAATAATTAACTAAGGACAAAGGACATTTATTGTCACATACACCAATTGGTGTAGTGAAACTTGACTTGCCATGCAGCACACAGATAAAGATAAGACCCAATACTAAAGAATTAACAATGAACATAAAAACATCCCCCCACAATGGTTCCCACTGTGGGGGAAGGCACAAAGTCCAGTCCCGATCCCCAAGTCCACCCATGGTCAGGCTTATTGAGGCCTCCGCAGTCGGCGCTACAGCGGCCCGATGTTTTAGGCCTTCTCGCTGGGTGTTGGTGTTCCTGCGTCGGGAGAGTCCTCACAGCGGCTTGGGACACCTGGAACGGTCGCATCCCTACCGGAGTCCGTGGCTTCCGTAGCTGACAAGGCCACGCTGGATGGAGCTCCACAACGAGAGATCCCAGGCTCCCGATGTTAAAGTTCAGCATGTTAAATGTTAAATTATCAGTTTTAGATAATTAGAATGCAGGAATGGGGGAAGGGGGAAAGGGGGAGGGGAGGGGAGTGTAAGTAGAAATTACTTAAAATTCAAAAACCTTCTGCAATTCATAGCTGTGGGAACTGCTAATCTCCATCAGTTCATTCAACAAGTTGACACAACTTTACATGGTATCTAGTACGACTAATCAGGGCTGAATTTCCCCACAGTGATACCCAGGCAGTTTGCAGCTCAATTATGGAGCTCCCATCCCTTCATATTCTGGGCCTTATAAGATAATTATGTTTGCACCTGATATCTGAGATTCTTTATAAAAATTGAATGCATCATTGTAAACTGTTTAATCATCATGAAATATTCAAAACAGCGATGTCTAACAAACAGCCAATGATCTAAATATGGTTCATGCTCTTCACTTCGAATGTGCAAAGCTAATCTAATTTTAGCTTCAAAGAAAGTAGAAATGAACTGTGGTTGAAAATGCTTTTCTGCTTTTCATTGGGGATAATTGATTCTTGTCTGACTAACCACTGGAAAGCAGCCTTTTTAATTCAATTTTGTTTTAGTCCGTAATGAACTGAAGGAGAAGATTAGCAGTTCCCACAGCGGGGAACTGCAGAGAGCTGTAAGAAGGGATATCTTTTGTGTCTGTGAAGAGGATTTTGTATTGGTTTGATCGGTGTCTAAAATTTCTAGAAGCTTGTGTACATTTTCACAAAATCATTAGCTATTGTCTTTGATTTAAATTTAAATTTGAATTTGATAAGGTGAAATTCCTTTACTGATGCTAAACAAAGTGTAACATTTTGTAACAAGATGGACATGAAAAGAAGAAGAAAGTGTAAAATTATATTTTCTAAAGTTTTGATGTATGAGAACATTTTATTTTACCAAGTTAACTTGCAAACCGGCTCCTGTTGAACTAACCCATGCCCAAGGTGAGATCCAGAGAGACAGCTTTGATGTTAGCAATGATTTTCAAATGTTTAGTTTAGTTTAGTTTACAGAAACAGTGCGGAAACAGACCCTTCGGCCCACCAAGTCCACACTGACCAGCAATCCCCACATATTAACACTATCCCACACACACTAGGGGCAATTTACATTTTATTTCAAGCTAATTAACCAACAAACCTGTATGTCTTTGGAGTGTGGGAGGAAACCGATGATCTCGGAGAAAACCCACGCGCTCACGGGGAGAGCAGACAAACTTCGTACAGACAGCACCCATAGTTAGGATTGTAAGCGCTGTAAGGCAGCAACTCTACTGCTGCGCCACCATGTCATTAATAAATTATTCATGTAATAATTTGATTAATGAACCATCCGCTCAATAGAAATCAACTGAGATTGCCTCTGACTCGCATTTCTCTTTTGATGCATTAACCTTCAATTTAGTTCAAGCAAAAATTTATTTTATTGATCCATAATAAAGCGTTGACATCCAAATTCTCAATAATTGGTCAGAATTGACCTGGAGCTATCCATTCTAGTGCCAAATGTGTACTGTTATTTATCACAATGCCTCTGAAAGATATCAACAATACACAAGTCATTCTTGTGTTGGATTTTGTTGGTTCTGAGCCTGTGATCTAATAGTCTTGCATGGTGCATGGCTATTCTTGATGGATGTAATATCTTTGGAAGATATAAAACGATGTCATATCCCTGAATAGTTACACAACATCAGATCTTAAGACTTTAGATTTTAGGGATACATCATGGAAACGGGTCCTTCAGCCCACTAAGTCCGTGACGACCAACATTTGCCTCATACACAAGCAGTATCTTACACACTAGGGACAATTTACACTTGTTTTACCAAAGCCAATTAGCCTGCAAACCTGTACATCTTTGGAGTGTGGGAGGAGACCAGAGCACCCGAGAATACACATGTGGTCAGAGGGAGAACGTACAACCTCCATACAGTCAGCACCCGTAGTCAGGATCGAACCTGGGTCTCTGGCACTGTAAGGCAGCAACTCTTCCACTGCACCACCGTACTGCACCGTGCCACCTTATATTCTTCAAAATGTAGGGTTGTCAACATTGTATTCAAGAATAAGAGACAGCTTGCGAGTGGGTTAACGTGGACATATCATTGTGTCCATGAGGCATATATTCCTAAGGTCCACGAGCTGATACCTTCATAACCATCAGTATATGCTGTCTTTACTAATCAGAAGCTGTTTCAATCGCCACAGCATAGGGTCAATAGCCTGTAAAAAAGAATGAGGAATTGGTGAGACCAATTCTGCAGTATGGTGTACAATTTTGGTCGCCTAATTATAGGAAGGATGAAAATAGAGAGAGCACAGAGGAGATTTACTAGAATGTTGCCTGGGTTCCAGCAACTAAGTTACAGAGAAAGGTTGAACAAGTTAGGTATTTATTCTTTGGAGCGCAGAAGGTTAAGAGGGGACTTGATTGAGGTCTTTAAAATGATGAAAGGGATAGACAGAGTTGACGTGGATAAGCTTTTCCCATTGAGGGTAGGGAAGATTCAAACAAGAGGGCATGACATGAGAATTAAGGGACAGATGTTTAGGGGTAACTTCTTTACTCAGAGAGTGGTGGCTGTGTGGAATGATCTTCCAGCAGAAGTGGTGGAGGCAGGATCGATTTTAACATTTAAAAGTAAAGTGGATAGGTAAATGGATGGGAAGGGAATGGAGGGGTATGGTCTGAGTGCAGGTAGATGGGACTAGGGGAAAATGAATGGTCAGCACGGACTGGAAGGGCCGAGAAGGCCTGTTTCCGTGCTGTAATTGTTATATGGTTATATGGTTATAAGTGGAATGGAGCAAGAGCTAATAAGTGATAGGTGGATACAGGTAAGGAGGGAAAAGAGAAACTATTATGAATGGTGATCTGAGCCACACTGTCAGATTTCTGATCAGCCAGATACCTGACTGTGTTGCTGAACTCCCCATACATCTCAGCGGCCAGTAAAATAGCTAACACAATTTACACGGCGTCATAAATAAATCAGCACACCAGGTCTGCTTAATGACAGGTGGGATATCTGTGCCTTATGAGTTGCAAGTCTTGTTATAACCTCCAAGATCTCATTTTCTCAATGTTTCCCAATTCCTCTCAATCTTCATTGTCTCCACAATCTGAATCTCTGAATGTCTCTGAATCTCCTGTGACTCTCCTGTCTTCTTCTCCTGACCCACCCACAGGTGAGACTATACTGCCCTCAATGGATGTGGTCCCAATGTCAATGATTGGGAATAAAGTAAGCCAAATCAGCAATGTGACCATAGGCAAGTAGTCATGCTCACTACTAGTTGTCGGATGTCCAATTGATGTAAACTGTTTAGTGTTTCATGGGATTCTCTATTTATAGTTCATGTCTATCTTAGGAATTGCCAGAACCACCTTCAGCCACTGAGGACAATAGTGCTTTCTATATTTTTAGAGATACAACATGAAAGCAGGCCTTAGGCCCATCCAGTCCACGTTGATCACCAATTACCCATTCACACCACTTTTACCTTATCACACTTTCTCATCGCCTTCCTTAACATTTGGAACAATTTTTGAGAGGCCAATGTTACAGAGACTATAAGAAAATATCATTAAGCTAGAAAAAGGGCAGAGAAGATTTACAAGGATGTTACCAGGAGTTGAAGGTCTGAGCTACAGTGAAAGGTTGGGCAGGTTAGGACTTTTATTCCTTGTAGCGCAGGAAGCTAATGGAGCAAGCTTACACAAGTCTGTAAAATTGTGAGAGGAATAGATAGGGTGAATGCACAGCGTTTAATTTAAAAAAGCCGGACTGGAGGATCAAAAAACAGAGGGCATAGGTTTAAGGTGAGAGGGAAAAGATAGGAACCTTATGGGCGATATTTTCGCTCAGAGGATGATAGGCATATGGAAGAGGTAGTTGAGGTAGGTAATATAACAGCATTTAAAAGGCATGGACTGATACATGGATAGGAACGGTTTAGAAAGATATAGGCCAAATGCAGGCAAATAGGACAACATTAGATGTGGCACCTTGGTCAGCAAGGATATGCTGGACTGAATAGCCCGTTTCCATGCTGTATGACTATATGACTCTAATTATAAACCTGCAAATCTTTGGGATAGGAAGAAACCCACGTAGTCACAGGGAGAATGCGCAAACTCCATTCAGACACCAATTTGAGAAATCCTGTAAAATATGGGACTGTTGGTAACCTCATCCTTGTGTCTCATTTTCCCCTGTGGCAGTGACATTGAGAAACATGGTGACATTTATTTTTCCAAAGAGCTGATCGGGTTGGATTGATTGAGAGGTCAGTATGAGCAGTTTAGTTTAGTTTAGAGATACAGCACGGAAACAGGCCCTTTGGCCTACCGTGACTGCATCAACCTGCAATTCCCACACATTAACACTGTCCTGCACATACCGAGCCAATTAACCTACAAACCTGTACGTCATCGGAGTGTGCGGGGAAATCGAAAATCTCGGAGAAAACCCACGCGGTGACGGGGAGAACGTACAAACTCCACACAGACAGCACCCGTAGTCAGGATCGAACCCAGGTCTCTGGCACTGGAAGTGTTGTAACGCAGCAACTCTACCGCCGTGCCACCATGCCACCCACTTGGGAAGAAACGTTAAAAGAAGAAGAAGAAGAGCCATTCCAGCTGATGGCAGATTTAAAATGAGACAAAATATTTGCAATTGTGAAATGATTCATAGAAACAATACCTTTGCAAAGCTTTGCAAACCTCTGCGAAGATTCCAATTTACAAAGAAAATAAACTAATGGAACATGATTTAGCGCTCGACAATCAAGCATGCTGTCAGGAATGACCACTCTGAGAACATAATTCAAATTAAACTTGGATGCACTGAAGCTTTTAGTCATTAATATTGTTTCAAACTGCCTTGTCTGGAGAATGATCAATTCCCAAGGGAGCACAATGAAGCTTTAACAAACTCTGGACTGCTTAACCATGCTTTTAAATGAAATGCTAAAAAATATTGAGATATCTTAGAATCCCTTTTCGTATGTTACAGACTTCACATTTTCTGCCCATTTGTGTATCAATAGTGTTTTTTTAAACTACTTTAAAAATTAGATGTCCTATTGTTCTCTCTGACTTTCAACACAGAGTTTTGACATGGTTTATTGACAGGCTCTATGGCTGGCGATACAGCTCATGTACGTTTTTTTATGTATAGTGGTTCTTATTCATGAGGATCCCACATTAAATCTGCTTGTAAACCAAGATGTCGCTTCTCCTCCCACCTCCCCCATCACACCTGCAACCCCACACTCTGCTTACCGCTATTTCCATTTTGAGGTACTCACTGCACAAACACCATCTCACTTTCAATGTCAGTTTATTGACGTCGGTAAAAATGTTGGCGGAAAGAGCTGAATCACAGCCAGCACAGGCAAATTAAATGGAAAAGTTGGCACTGTGATACCTCCGATCAGATGATCAAAGCTATCAGTTGAACAAAGGATATTCCTCTAAAGTGAAGCAAGTGGAGGTCTTGCACAGTATTGACGTAGTTGACTGCGCTAAGTGGTTTGTTGAACTAACACTCCCTTTTGGGATCCCATATATTTTCGACGTAGAGGCAAGTAAGTAAATTCAGGATGTGTAGGAAGGAACTGCAGATGTTGGTTTAAACCGAAGATAGACACAAAATGCTGGAGTAACTCAGCGAGGCAGACAGCTCCCTAGCCTGAAGATTGGTCTAGACCAGAAACATCGGCCAGTCCTTTTCTCCAGAGTTTCTGCCAGACCCGCTAAGTTACTCCAGCACTTTGTGTCTATCTTCGAGTAAATTCAGGATTTGGCAATGTTTTATCAATAGGGAAAATTAGTTTTCACTGTGGGTTGACTATGATAGCCACTGTTAGGTTGATCCTCTAATCTGCAAGAGCTGCAATGTTGCAAAATCTGGAATTGATTGTATACACCTAATTTTACGTTTGCCTCACTGATATTTTGCAAAGTTTGCACTTTATATCCCCATCATTAGGGAGCCGTGGACAAATAGGTCTTGAACTGATAATCAAGCTGAGCTGGTATAAGTGGATTTGTCGAAATCAACGTTTGAGGCTAGGATGATCTCAGGCACGTGCCGTGAGTAATCAGCCAGGGTAGGCAATGGCTTTTAAAAATTACTTTTATCATGTAATTTGTTTTCAATAGGTCCTATCTCTTAATAAAGTTTTTTTTTAAATAGCTCCAAAAAATTTAAGTACCATATTATTTGTGCACAAAATCCATTCTTCTCTTTTTGTTTGCAGCAAAAATACCCATAAGGTTGCTTCGTGAAACTCTTCAGGTAATCACTATCCACCCTTGAAAATCCCGCTAAGAAACTTGCACATGCGCATGCGTAGTAGGCTGGTGCGCATGTGCAGTGCGCAACGCAGCATATGCACGCAGTCCACAGTGTAAAGGCACAGCTTCAGCTGCCTTTACAGACCATTCCCACTGATGGCTTGAAGCAGCGTCGACGGCACGTGAGCAGCACATACTTCCGCGTTTAAAACGTACTGCTGATGAAAGGCACGGGAGAATTATGCTTCCCTAAAAGATTGATCTCTCAGAACATGGCGCCATATATAAAATAATTACTATTTTATAATCTTAGTCAGGGTAGGCACTGCCGACCTTGCCTACCCTGACGGCACGTGCCTGGATGATCTGTATAATACAGCAAACTATTTCAATGTAGGCTCCATTGAGGAACATGAAGAACACAAAAGAAAAGTTAAACACAGCAGCTGCACTTTACTTTTTAATGAAATCTTCAGTTTAGTTTATCAGTTTAGTGTATTGTCACATGTACCAAGGTACAGTGAAAAGCTTTTGTTGCGTGCTAACCAGTCACCAGAAAGACAATACATGATTAGAATCTATCCATTTACAGTGCAAAGATACATGATAAGGGAACAACGTTTAGTGCAAGGTAAAGCTAGCAATGTCCAATCAAGGATAGTCCGAGGGTCATCAAATAAGTAGATAATAGTTCAGCACTGCTCTGGTTGTGGTACGATGATTCAGTTGCTCATAGTTAAAGTCTATTTGCCCCTGAAACATCTTTAGCATTTACATTAACTATTAACGTTGCCTGGACTACTGAAAGTGATGGATTTCACCACAGGTTCTATCTGTGTTTCATTACCAATAACTAATCAGATATGTAGAAACAGGGAACTGCAGATGCTGCTTAACCAAGGAAAGACTCAAAATTTTGGAGCTGCCTGAACCGCTGAGCTTATCAGATATGTGTAGGAAGAAACTGCAGATGCTGGTTTGCACCGAAGATGGACACTAAATATTGGAATAACTCAGTGGGTCAGGCATTTCAGGTCAAAATTCTTTTTCAGACTGAGAGTCATTGAGGAGGGAAACTCCCCTTCCCTTGGTCATCGGAGATGGCTCTGATTTGTTGTGAACCTTTCTATACCTCTAGTTTCCCTCCTCCCCGATTCTCAGTCTGAAGAAGGGTTTCGACCTGAGACTTCACCTATTCCTTTTCTCCAGAGATGATTGGGAAAGGGTCTAATCGAGATCATTAGAACGGGGGGGGGGGGGGGGGGGGGTGGTTTGCACTCCTTTGGGTTGAGGGCCCATAAAACCAGGGTGGGGTTAGAAGCCCTGCTGGGGTTAGGTTAGAGGCCCAAAACTTTGGTCGTAGTTGGCAGACTGCAGCTGCTTTAATGAGAGCCAAACGTACTTCATTGGGTGAGGAAGTACAAATTGAAAAGGTGCGCTCTGAAAATCGGCATCGATAACTGACAGCGCAAAGTGGCTAGGCGCTGAACCCCCAGTGCCCAACAGGGAGGAGTGTCTGTGTGTAGATATCTGAGTCCTGTGTGATGGATGAGGAATCTCGTAAAGGTACTGGGCTTGGGTTGACAGAGTATAGCCGGAATACTCCAGTCCAATCAAGAATTCAACTGGGCAATTTTAGTTTGATTTGAGTGCCCGCGTATGAAGAGAGATACGCACTAAAATTAAGAGTACGAGTCTATATTTGCAAAGCCAAATACAGAATTTCATATGGACTTTCTGCCAGTAAGGTGGAATTCGAATTCCTGTATATATAACTTCGGAGTTGGTGCATGTCCATGATCGATTCCGAATTGCGGCTGATCAACAGTGAATAATAACCCTCTGGTCGATTGTTGACTAGTCCCTGAAAGTGAAGAGTACTTGAGAGACGGGAACCTGTTTACTTGATGAAAAGTAATGCGAATAGCGAAGGGTACCCCTAATTCTGTTGAACTTAGAGTGGAGGGATAGAGGTCCCCCTATAAAAGTCCAGTCTTAGCAGAAGGATAGTAACACTCAGGAGGAAAAGTAGTCATTTAAGGAGTAGTAGCCCTCAGCAAAGAGTAAGCTAGGAAGGGGAAAATCTTAGGTATCAGAGGGAGAGGTTCGCTGAGTGATAACAGCATGACGCGGTATCGAGATCGAGTGTTCGTGAACTGTGCGCTAGTGATTTAAATCATTTTGTAAATTTAAAAATCTAGCTTTTCGTATTGTCATCAGATCCAGATCGTGTAAGTATTCTGTGTATGTAAATAAACCTAGAATGTATTAAGATTTGGAAAGTTAAGATTTAGATTGTGTTAAGTCCGCAGACCGTTATTTGTGTTTCTGCTTGTGCAAGTGTTTACGGATTTAGATACTTGAAGTAAGAGTATGTTTTAGTGAAATAATTGTAATTCTTTTAGAGCGTGGTGTTGTAAGAATCTGAATCAGCGTGGTTCAATCAGGTGTTGTACTCGTTCAATTACTGTGTTGGGGGAAGAGTCATTCCGCTGATTGATCGTGCCACGAGGAGGATTTCTTGGACTGAGTGATTTGTATTAAGTGAATGTTTGTGATCTATGCAGGAGTGCGGTTAGATTTACTTCTGATACGTGGATTAATTGTGTTTTTTTGTTCAATTTTGCTCATGTGTTCGGAGTTCATTTGCATGCGTTCAGATTAAGATTGTGGATAGGAGACGGGCTGCGAGAAAGTGTGTGAGTGTGATTGGTTGTTTCATGGAGCATTGTTCTTTGAAAATTGTCTAAAACGACTTTGGTATTTTCGAAATTAGAAAGGGAAATTGTTAAGAGGTGCGAGTAGTTTGGAGTTGCTTCCTTATCCATCAGAATGGGGAACCCCGCAAATATAGATATGACCACTGACTCGGAAAGCCCTCTGCAAGAAATATGCAGTGAATTTCCACAAAAAGCTGATCGATTGAGAATTCTTTCCGGATCATTAAATAGAGAATTTAAGAACAAATTATGGCCCCGAGTGGGCATAGATACAGTAAAGTGATTTATTACATTGAGCAGATTATATTGCAGTGCAGCGATAATACAGAGGCACAGGAATTAATTGAATTGTGGAGAAATTATTAAGAGGAACAGAAATCGAGTAGAGCGGAGGAAACAATGGCAAGTTGGAAGGAAGCAACTCTAAAACGGGAGATAAAATTAGACGGTACTGAAGCATTTTAACCTCCAGGTAGCCTAGGGAAGAGCCTGGGAGTATTAAAGGTAATGGGAGAAGGAAGTCGTTCACAGAAAGATTATCATCAATATGTCTTAAGCACGAGGACCCGATGATTGGCACTGGTTACGAGGGGGATGACGATGATTATTTAGAAGACTGGGAGAGTGTTAGAACTAGAAATTCAGGTCCACCACCCTATTGACCTAACGATCGCAATACCTCAAATGCATTTTGCGGAGTTCATAATAGGAATAGACAATTAAATCCCAGGGCAAAAACTTCCTTAACCCCGACCGCTCCGTCCATTACAGACAATCCTAGAGTTCACGGTACCAGATGCCAACTAGGAAAAAGACTAAATTAGTTATGGAGAAAGAAGCGCATACCCCTAGATAAGTTGAACGAGCAGTTAAGGAAGGAAATAAATCTTTAGAAAGTACCGTGAACCCCCTGGTGAAGGGGAAGATACATCTGGGTGTGCAACCACAATTGAAGAGGCTGAGGTAGATCCTGAAGCTAAACAAACAATCCTTAGACAGTTCCCTGTCAGGGAAATGCCTAATCCTTCTTTTGATCCAGACAATGCAGTGAGTGCAAATGATTCCCAAACAATTAGAGTCTATTCCCAAATGGAAGCCTAACGAGATGATGGCTATTTTAAGTCAAATAACAGATCTTGGAAAATCATCCGCTTCTTTTGTGGATCACTTAAGATCTACAATGCGCGTTTATCATGCTGATTTATGGGCGGTGATCCAGCAACTAGTTACCCCAAGTGAGCATGCCAGATTCCTAACAAATTTAGGACATCCATCGCATGAAGCTCTTGCAAATATAGTGGTGGACAATGGAGCAAGGGAGGAAGCTGTTTTAACAGCTCTTGCCAACACCCTTCAGAAACCAATCGATTTAGCCAGAATATTAGATGTAAGACCAGAAAGGGAGAAGGAGCGGTTGAGTTTTTAGAACGATTCTCTGAATTATATATGGGTCAATCGGGTGACTTAAATGACAGAAATTGACAGAATGACAGAATGACAGAAATTGAGTAAATTCCCCTCAATATTGTGCCATCCTACTGAATTGTCTCATCACCAACATAGCAAGAAGCCATTAAGACTAATAACATTGAGTGGGCAGAAAATAGTGCCAGTCAAATGGCTAGGGCTGTAAGATATCATTGGAAAGGCACAAAGAAGCAGGATAGCCTGCCTGCAGTAAAACCAAAAACTGAAAATGTGATCAGAAAAGAAATACCAAATTTTGACTGAATCATGGATCCCTAGAGTACCAGCAAACTATGGACTGGGAGAAGTTAAAATTCTGGAATATCCGGACCAATGTTACAGGGAAGCATCTGCCCTAGAGCCAGTCCTCCAAAGACCAGGGTTAAGGACAGGCCAGCCACCAGGAATGAGCCAGTGTTATCCTTGCGGAGGGGTAGTTCACTGGAGTAGGGGGTGCCCAAATAAAGAAAGGAACGACAGACGGAGTCACGGAAAAAATTTCCAAGATCAAAGAGAATGGAGGGATCAACGGGATCCTAGAGAGCACAGAGGGAACTGGCAGGAAAATCAGGAGCCAAAGGGACAAATCTCCTTTTCTCAGAATAACCCATTTAGACGCCTATGATTAGCAAACCTGGTAGCGACTGGATGCAAGTCTGACGAGGAACCTATGTTGTCTCTACAGATGGAAGGTAAAATCTGCACCTTCCCTAGTGGACACAGTTATCTCCACAGCATCCATGTTATCTCTTCAATCAATTTATAATTTACCAGAATCAAGAGAAGTTCAGAATCTGTCCGGGTTTCAAGGACAAATTTGCCAGTATCCCATCTCTGAGCCAGTCAAAATTGTATATGGAGACAAGACAATCAAACATAGATTTGTGATAACCACCGGATTAGATTGCAACCTGATGGCGAGAGATTTACTCTGTGCTTTCCAACTAAAAATAAAATGTGGCGATAGAGGTATAGTAGTGACCCCCTGGGCCCCTGCACGACAATGTTACTCCATAGTGACCCCTCAATGATGGTCCTTAGATCTGGACGAAGAATCCCCACTTCACATTACACTGGCTTACGATAGAAGTGGAAAGAACAGTGAGCTGGAAACCTTCTTTAAATCAAACGATGGACAGGAATGGGAAATAAAAGTATTGGCACTAGTGGAAGGGAAAGAGGGAGTTGCCGAATATGCTAAAATACCGGCACAGTTATGGAAAAGAACTGACGAGGCTGCTCCTCACATCGCTCGAAAGGTGAATTTCCCGGCTAGAACTAAGGACCTAGGAACGATGGTAAGAAAGGCAATTGGCAAACCTGAATAATTATCAAAAGCAAAATTTGTCTAATCAATTTGTTGTTGAATTTTACCAGGCCCCAAGGAAGGTTGTTACCCACTTACATCATTTACGTGAGGTATACGAGTTTGTGAACCCTCAAGTATGGGTGGAGGACACTGCTCAGGTAGGATGCGTGAACATCAATCCCATCTGTGTAGCTCTCCAGAAAGGGGTAACGCTTCCTTCAATCCAACAATATCCATTGAAACGACAGGCCATCAGCAGCATAGACAAATTAATTTGGGGTTTGCTAGAACGAGGAATATTGGTGAAGTGCCAATCTAACTGTAAGACCCCTATTCTTGCTGTTCCGAAACTGGGAAAGGAGGGTCAATATAGACTCGTACAAGACTTAAAAGGAAATCAATTCTGTTGTAGAACCACTTCATGACCTAGTGCCAAATCCTGCCCATATCCTAGCACAAATACCAGCTGAAGCCAAAGCACTTTCGATAGTCGACTTGCAACATGCGCTCTTTTCTCTTCCTCTTTCTGAAGACAGCCAATATTTGTTTGCGTTCACCTATAAGAGCCAACATCATACCTGGACTAGGTTGCCTCAAGGATTTGTCAACTCGCCTACTTTATTTTCCAGGTGTCTGCAGGATCAGCCAAGTACTTTAAAGTTTAAAATGAATTGAACATTAGTGCAGTATGTTGATGACCTATTGGTGGCTAGTAAAGATGAATCCATTAATCGGGAAGACACTGCACAACTACTAAATCATCTAGCCGATTTAGGATATGTGGTCTCCCCATCAAAAGTACTGGTAGCTCAGGAAAAGTAAAATTTCAAGGGATTATAATTTCGGACACTGAAAGAAGTCTTGAGAAGAGCAGATTCGAACCTATCTGCGAATTTCCAGTCCCAAAAGAACAAATGAGGCAATGGCTGGGCATGGTTAATGATTGCAGACCCTGGATTCCAAATATAGCTTTAGAAACTAAGGAGCTAATGCCCAGCCAGAGATACTGTAAAAGTTTCCTACTTCTCATATCATATTTTCTTCTCATTGTGAACCCTCTTTGGGATCCCTGCACAAAAGATAGATACCATGTCTCAAATGGAGAGATCAGCACATAATGCTCTAAGAACTATTCTAAAAGCAGCTCAAGCTGGCTCCCAAGGCACACAAGACAATTTGGTGCAATGTAATTTTTAACCAGGATTTTTAACCATGCTTTCTTTGGTAGAACCTTGTTCAACCTTGGAAAATTCTTGGGTTCTTAAATGTGAAACCTTTGATTATGAAATCCACTTCCTGTTAATGAGATCTCTCTCACACCAATATGTGGGTGACATGGGTTCGATCCTGACTATAGGTGTTATCTGTACAGAGTTTGTACGTTCTCCCCATGACCACATGGTTTTCTCCAAGAGCTTTGGTTTCCACCCACACGCCAAAGATGTACAGGTTTGTAGGCCAACTGGTTTGGTAAAATTGGAAATTGTCCCTAACGTGTGTAGGATAGTGGTAGTGTGTGTAGTGATCACTGGTCGGCACGGAGTCGTGGGCCAAAGGGCCTATTTCCATGCTGTATCTCTAAACTAAATTAAACTGAATATATACAGCAAGATTCCAATTCAACTCAAACTTTGTGTTGAATGACCCAAAGGGGAATAGGACAAATAGGTAAGGATATATCTTTTTAACTTTTTTAACTTTTAACATTCACAGGATGTGCATTTGATCGAACTGCCAGAATGCCAGCATTATTGTCCATCCCCAAGGAAGCAACAGGAATTAACCATATTACTGGGAATCACATTGAGACCAGACCAGGTATTAATGGCAGATTTCCTTCCTGTTCCTGAACCAGATGGGTTTAAGGAACAATTCACTTGTCCCATTGTTGCCATGCTTGTAAATACTGTAATTACACATTATTTTATTTAATTGCAAGAGTTTATATTTCCGAACTGCTGTGGTGGGTTACAAACTTACACCTGGGAATGTGGTACTGAACTCCAACTACT
The DNA here is from genome assembly GCA_963514005.1 of Raja brachyura. The sequence continues at coordinate 17,479,101 of OY740792.1, read as the reverse complement.
AACCCAACAATAACTGCTGTGCCACAATGCCATATATTTAATATTTCTCCAAGGTTTATAGAGGGATCCGATATGTCCAATACATAGCTTCTGACTGAAATCATTACCTCTGTGGTATTTTAAAATTATTAATATGTGAAGTCAAAGATAGTCACTGTGGATTGTGTAGAGGAATTGTAAAGGCAAGAAGACATTAATTGGTGTTATCTACAGACCCCCAAATAGTCGCCCGGATGTAGGGTGTAAGTTGCAGCAGGAGTTAAAACTGGCATGTAACAAAGGTAATGCCACTGTGGTGATGGAGATTTCAATATGCAGGTAGACTGGGAAAATCAGTCCCCCAAGAAAGAGAGTTTGTAGAGTGCCTCCGAGATGGATTCTTAGAGCAGCTTGTATTGGAGCCGACCAGAGAAAAGGCAATTCTGGATTTAGTGTTGTCTAATGAACCAGATTGGATAAGAGAACTTGAAGAAAAGGAACCGCTTGGAGGTAGTGATCATAATATGATTAGTTTTAATCTGCAATTTGAGTTAAGGAGAAGGTTAAATCAGAAGTGTCAGTGATGCAGTTGACAAAGGGGACTATGAAGGCATGAGAGAGGAGCTGGCCAAAGTAGACTGGAAAGTGATCCTAGCAGGAATGACGGTGGAACAGCAATGGCAGGGATTTCTGGGCATAATCCGGGAGATGCAGGATCATTTCATTCCAAAATGGAAGAAAGATTCTAAGGGGAGTAGGAGGCAACCGTGGCTGACAAGAGAAGTTAGGGATAGAATAAAACTAAAAGAAAAGATGTATAACACAGCAGAGTAGCCGAAAGCCAGAGGATTGGGAAACTTTCATAGGACAACAGAAGGAAACAAAACGGGCAATATGGGCTGAAAAGATGAAGTACGAGGGTAAGCTGGCCAGGAATATAAAGAAGGACAGTAAAAGCTTCATTAGATATGTTAAGGGAAAAAGAGTAGCAAAGTCAAATGTGTGTCCCTTGAAGGCAGACACGGGTGAAATTATTATGGGTAACAAGAAAATGGCAGAAGAGTTGAACAGGTACTTTGGATCTGTCTTCACTAAGGAAGACACAAACAATCCCCCAGATGTACTGGAGGACAGAGGATTTAAGGGGGTAGAGGAACTGAAATAAATTTTGATTGCGAGAAATACTATTGGGTAGGCTAAAGGGACTGAAGGACGTCATGATCATAATGAATGGCAGTGCTGGCTTAAAGGGCCGAATGGCCTCCTCCTGCACCTATTTTCTATGTTTCTATGTTTCTATGTTTCTATATTGATGGATGCAGAGTTTTCAAGTCTTAAAATTATTTATTTAAAGGCACATAATGAAGCACAGCCTAATGCAGCACAAGGGCACAGCTAGTAGAGCTGCCCATTCACTATTCCATTGATCCAAGCCTCCTGTGCTGTCCGTGCAGTTTGCATGTTGTCCTCATGTCTACATGGGTTTGCTCCAGCTATTCTGGCTCCCTCCCACATGCCAAAGTTGTGCAGGCAGGTACATTCATGGGTGTCTGTAAATTGGATCTTGTACATAGGTGAATGGTAGAACCTGGGGAAACATTGGGAATGCAGAGCGAATTAAATGGAATTAGTGTAGTGTAAATGTTCGATATGGACTCAGTGAGCCGATGGTCCTGTTTGTGAGCTGTGTGATTCTATGACTGACTCTTCATTGAAACAGATTACAAATAAATTAACACTAGGAAAATGTATCAAACTCATTGAGATGGCAACAATTTGTTAGTGCGGTACAGTAGCGCAGCAATAGATTTGCTACCTTACAAATGACAGAGACCCAGGTTCGATCCTGACTACTGGTGTAATCTGTACACTTTTCACGTTCTTGCTGTGACCGCGTGGGCTTCCTCCAGGTTCTCCAGTTTCCTCCCACATTCCAAAGATGTACAGGTTTGTCGGTTAATTGGCTTTGGTAAAAAATTGTAAATTGTCACTGGTGTGTATGATAGTGTTAGTGTACGGGGTGATCGCTGGTCGGTGCGGACACGGTGGGACTAAAGACCTGTTTCCACGCTGTATGTCTAAAATATGTCTAATGTCTAAAGGAAGATTTGATATTGTCAGGATATAGGAACAGTAAATTGATGGATTGTAATCATCACGTATTGTCTTTCTGCTGACTGGTTAGCACGCAACACAAGCTTTTCACTGGGTACACAAAAGGCTGGAGAAACTCAGCGGGTGCAGCAGCATCTAAGGAGCGAAGGAGATAGGCGACGTTTCGGGTCGAGACCCTTCTTTTCACTGTACCGTGGTGCATGCGACAATAAATTAAACTGAACTAAACTGAACTCAACAGTAATTCTCAAGCAACTGAAAAAAAATCTGCAATATTTATTAAAATCCTTAAGTTGCTATTGGAATTCTAAAAGGTAGAGATCATGTACAGCAGTGTAATCTGCAAGCATTATTACAGGTGGGATGTACCTGTTGTAAGTCAGTATGCTTGAGTCATGAGCCAACCAGCCAACTGCTCAGGATATTTATCAGTGCATATTGGCAGCAATGACATATCCGTTATGTCCTTTGATGACTTGCAGTTAAATATTCATGGCAGACGCACAAAGTGATCACTCACTTCTGGGAATGGTCTCCAGTTGACCTTCCCTCCAGCAGATTCACTGCGAAGGAAGTAAAGTGCTTTATAATAATGCGTGTAAAAAAACGTTGGTTGGAAATCAAACTCAAATTTCCCCTGGTATGCCATTGTGATGTAAAAACACATCGCAAAGCAGTTTGCAATTGATTTTCTTGGCCTATAAGAGCTAGTATACTCCTTTATGGTTCAGAGGTGGGAGGCTTTTCCCCTAACCTGTATAAATAATCCACGACTTACCACCTTTGAAGTGGATTTGAGGCCCAAAGTACAAAATCTATTACAGGGAGCAAGAGCACAGCAAAAGCTTGTGGGAGATGAGTGAAAGGAGGAAACAGTGCCACAATAGCCGTGCCTTTGTCAAGACCTTTCAGCTTGTTTAAGCAGCAAGTAATAAATCAAGTCCATAATGTGGCATTGCATTTTAACATTGCAGATTGCTTATATTGCTCTGGACAGTCCATTCCACAGGGCTGGAGTATTAATGGTTGAAGATGAAGCTTCAAGACTTGAGATAATAACTGTTGCAGGGTGGAGACACAAGAGACGGCAGGTGCTGGAATCCTGAGTTGCAAACAAATTGTTACAGATGACCTGTACAAGAGGGACAGGTTGCACCTAAACTGGAGGGAGACCAATGTCCAGGCCGAAGATAGACCCAAAATGCTGGAGTAACTCAGTGGGACAGGCGGCATCCCTGGAGAGAAGGAATGGGTAACGTTTTGGGTCGAGACCCTTCTTCAGACTGAAATTCACGGGAAAGGGAAATGAGAGATATAGACAATCATGTAGAGAGATAAAGAACAATGAATGAAAGATATGTAAAAAAGTAACGACAATAAAGGGCACAGGACATTGTTAAGCTGTTTGTTGGGTGGAAACGAGAAGCTAGTGTGACTTGGTGGGGGAGGATAGAGAGAGAGAGGGAATGCCAGGGTTACTTGAAGTTAGAGAAATCAATATTGGCATATTATATCCCCATTTTACTGCATCTGCATCTTTGTGCTCTCATCTCCTTAGATCTTTTGTAAGATTATAACTTTGGAAATTTCTATTAGACCTCTTAAATTTCCCTGCTCCAGTTGAAAGATTCCCATATCCTCAATTTTTTCCTCAATTTAGGATTATCTCTTATAGCATCATGGGGGCCACATCTAACACATGCACACATGGATCCCGCCCCGGATGGCAGGCAACAAATCACGTGTCACATAGATCCCGCCCCTTCGAGGATGCCACCCGGAGCACCGGCTAAAGATCATAGAGCGGAGCAAGATATTTCACCATGCAGTATATGCACTAAGCAAAATATTCAGTATCAACAATGCCAACCATTTGCACGGGTTTGTAACTGAAGGTGCTGGGTACAAAGGCAAGGAGCTTATGTTGAATTTCGTTAAAACATTGGTTTCATTAAGGCTAGAATATTTTTGCACTACACTGTACAGCGCGAAAGCACGGCAGAGCGCAGAGAAGATTTACTAGAACAATGTAGGAAGGAACTGCAGATGCTGGTTTACATCGAAAGTAGACGCAAAATGCTGGGGTAATACAGCGGGAGAGGCAGCATCTCTGGAAAGAAGGAATGGGTGACGTTTCGGATAGAGCCCCTTCGGTTTTACATACCGTATTTCCTGGCAATGAAGACGCAACTGCTTCGAAGACGCACCCCAATTTTGAGTAGCTAAATTTTGAAAAAAGGCTGGCGGGATAGGATCAAGAGTTTGGTTTAGCGCCCAGGTCGGCTGGCAGGTCTGGCTGTAGTGCCCAAGGTGGCTCACTTGCCCCAGGTCTGGCTGTGACACCCAGGTCGGCTGCGTGCCCCACGAATGGCTGCAGCTCCCAGGTGGCAAAAACTACCAGTACAAAACACAGAGTGCTGAGGGAACTCAGCGCCCACCAGTTCAAGACAGGTGCGGGAAAAAAAAAATGCCTGCTGGCCGGAATGGTTCCGGGGCGCGCTGAGCAGCAGGCACCGCAGATGCTGCAACTACACTTTTAGATGCAGGGGGAAAAAATTACGACCACGGGCCGGATGAATGCGAAAAAAAAATGATATACGACCGTGGGCCGGATGAAAGCGGGAAAAAAAATCTGCAGCAGACCGGATGATTTCAGGTTACGGTTCGCATTCAGCCTGAGGGCCGTAGGTTGCCGATCCCTGGTTTAGGTGTCAAAAGGCTCCACATTTTAAAATGGATTTTCCTGACATCATATATATTGGCATAGCAATTGCTTATAAAATACTTTTAATTATAAAATCTAAAGTTCATCGATCGGTCTATTTTTACATATTAGCACATTTTAATATTGTCATGGCAAACATGCGATAAGTTCAAATTTTAAATTTGGGATGCATCACTTCTTGAAACATAAATAATGTTCAACTCTGGTAGTTTTCTATCAATATTCTTCTGAAGATTTTTTAAAACACAAGTGGAAATTCTGGATTTTAGATATCAAACTTTACTTTTGACTTTAGAGACAACACGGAAACAGGCCCTTCAGGGCATTAAGTCTGCACCCACCAGAGATCACCCCTTACACTAACCTACGCACACCAGGGGCATTTTTACAACATATCAAAGCCAATTAATCTACAAACCTGCATGTCTTTGGAGTGTGGGATGAAACTGGAGAACCCGGAGAAAGCCCAAGCGGTCATGGGGGGATCGTACAAACACCGCACAAACAGCACCCATTTTCAGGACCGAACCTGGGTCTCTGGCGATGTAAGGCAGCAACTCTACCGTTGCGCCACTGTGCCACCCAAATAAGATAGTAAATTAAAATATTCTTTTAAAAAACTCACTTCATTCAGACTCAGTACAGACTACACATTTGGAAGTAACAAGCCAGCTTGGTTTTTCATATAGGTAGACATAAAAAGACCCTTGTTCAGTCTGACGAAAGGGTCTTGACCCGAAACGTCACCCATTCCTTCTCTCCAGAGATGCTGCCTGACACACTGAGTTAAGGGCCTGTCCCACTTGGCCATCATTTGCGCGCCATTTACACGACCTCCTAAAATTTGGTCATCGTGTTGTGACGCAAGGGTAGAGTTTGGGTAGCGCGGGACGGGCGCATGGAGAGGCTTGGAGGAGTGTGGAGTTGCTCGCGGTATCGCGCGGCTCTCCAGGATTTCGTGCTGCATGAAATCCTCGCATGCCTCCTGCGTGATGTATCGCGTACGCACGCTAACGTATTGGCTATGCACACTGGCATCCCGACGTCTCATGTGTATCGCATGGTTACGTCACCATGCGTCGCCGCGCGCTGCAGGGTATTCTAATGACGTCACGTGAAACAGACGGCATGATGACGTGTGATTTGCACGCGACATCGCGCGGAACAACGCGTCGACCTATTTTACATTTGATGCGCAAATGAGGTGCAAATGATGGCCAAGTGGGTCAGGCCCTTTACTCCAGCATTTTGTGTCTATCTTCGATTTAAACCAGCATCTGCAGTTCTTTCCTACACAATGGTTTTTCATAAACCTTCGATGTAGCAGTGAAGATGGATAGGTCAGACCAAAGTTCATTCGGAGTTTAGATTCTGTAAGAATGATGTATCATGGACAGTTTCCCAATGCTTCTTCCGACTAAATACCTCTCAAATCAGGTTTGTCATTCTGCCACATTCAAGCTGCAACAGCAGGAAACATTGTGTCAACTATTAATGAACAGATGCAGCAATTGATTGAGTTCTGACCCTGCACCATTCAATTTTTACTGAAACAAGCACTAATTTCTAAATTTACCAACCAAGGCTTGTTGCCACGATCAACATCAAATTACTCCCAATTAATGAATTAAAATTAATAAAATCTTGACAGGAAGAGATGCCACGGCAGCACAACGGTAAAGTTGCTGCCTTACAGCGCCAGAGAACTGGATCCAATCCTGACCACGGGTGCTGTCTGTACGGAGTTTGTACGTTTTCCCTGTGATTGCGTGGGTTTTCTCCGGGTGCTCGGGTTTCCTCCCACACTCCAAAGACGTGCAGGTTTGCAGGTTAATTGGCTTGGTAAAATTGTAAATTGTCTTAGGTGTGTGCAGGATAGTGTTATTGTGCGGGTATTGCTGGTCGGCGCGGATTCGGTGTACCGAAGGGCCTGTTTCCGAGCTGTATCTCTCAACTAAACTAAAACTAGGATGAAAAATTAGGTAAAAGGTTTAGAAAAAGAAACAAAATAACAACATACAGATCCTATTCTTTATCCTGCCTATCCTGTATTTAATTGAAATTATTGTCGATCCAGAAAATTCCACTAATTTCTGTCCTGTTCCATCAATGCCCAAACAAAAATAAATTTGGGATATAAAACAAAAATTCCAATAGATATATTATAATAAAGGGGAAAAAACAGAGCAACATACAGTTTATTTTCCATCTTTCCAGAGTAACATAGAGTAACTATACACATTTAATGTATTTCTCTCCAGTGCTGTGTTTCCACATAAGGAAATTACCCAAAATTCTGGAAATTCTGGTCGTCTTCGAGTAATTTTAGGGAAATGAAATAATTTGGGGAAATTTGGGGAAATTTCCGCATCCGGCCTGCAAAGGGGTCCAATCCGGCCCGCGGGATGATTTGGGGGAAAAAAGTATATTTACAACCATCTTCACCTGCGGATTTGGGGGAGGCCCGTCAGCCGCGTCACAATTGTAAAATGGCGCCGGTGACGTGGTAGGGACGCAAAGTGACACCGTCTCCCGCAGTTGGGGCAGCAGTCGCACTTGCACAGTTGGGGAAGGCTTGGAACATTTCAGGAAATACCATCAAATTCCAGGAAATTTGGGATTCTATTTAAGGAATTTATTTTTTGAGTTGTGGAAGCACTGCCCCAGTGGTGCCTTCTGCCCTACTCAATATTTTAGGCATTTTCTAAACTTATTACAATAGATGCCACTGGTAGAACAACTCTGCCACAAGTCTGGTGGCCCAGGTTCAATCCTGGCCTCCATTGCTGTTTCTGCGTTTTTGTGCATTCTTCCAGTGGCCACGTGGGTTTCTTTTTGCCTCCCACATCTCAAAAATACACAGATAGAGAAGATAATTTGCCACTGAAAATGGACCCCAGTGTAGGTGAGTGGCAGAATCTGGGGAGAGTTTACAGCAATTTGGGGAGAATAAAATCAGCTTAGTTTGAATGAATGTTTGATGGTTGAGGTGGGTTGGCCAAGAGGACTGTTTCCATGCTGAGGATAGACACAAAATGCTGGAGTAACTCAGCGGGACAGGCTGCATCTCTGGAGCAAAGGAGTGGGTGACATTTCGGGTCGAGATCCTACCTCAGGATCTTCTACATGGGACAATATATTGTAAACAGGAGAATAGTAAGATTAAACGAGAACTTACCAGTTTGAAGTTTGATCTTGATTTTATGAGGAGTGATTACGTGAAGAACCCCGTTCAGGCCGCATGCGCGTCAATCTTCAAAGCAGCGGTGTGAAATCACAAATAACAATCACCGAAGTGACATTGTAAGATGCGTGATTTCAGGAACTACCAGATGATCCTTATGAGAGAGGGTTGGGCATGGCGGGCACGTAATCACCAACGTAACTCCTTATAAAATTAAGATCAAACTTTAAACTGGTAAGTTCTCGTTCAATCTTACTATTTTACTTCCGTGTCACGTGAGTGATTCCATGAAGAGTTCGAAGCTTTGTGATTTCATGCCGCAGATCGAAATCTCGGCTTCTCACTGCATCGATTGACTCAGGATGAGTGAATAATCAAAATGCATTAGCATGATATTGATTCAAATGTATTAATGGTTTACGTTAATAAATAAATCAATAGCAACCCCTGTAACTAAGGGGAGGCTAAAGTGGACGCAAACAGAGTGGGCAAAACCTCGGGTCAGTAACCGGCCTATGGATAAAAATTTTAATTCAATTTAGTTGACCATCCTGATGCTGACCTGGTGGAATGAGATATACAATCGTCAGTGTTATTACCTGCATAACCTAGAACCTGCTGCAGCCACCTTGAAAAAGTCTGAACTGACCTTCCTTTGTGTAGTTGTTTGTTGATTAATAAACAATACTGATTCCACACTTCTTAGGATCCTGGTGGCCTTGAAAACATAGACGCGAGACCATGGGGTATCTGAAAAATTATCATAAATCATGACACCCCTGGTCTGATCTGCTTGTGTAGATCAGAATAATAAAAAATGTAATGGCACATGCAACCAATTCCATCCTATCTAGCCACAGCATTTGCAATGTTTGCTGTCGTTGTGCTGATATTAGTGTCATAACTAAGGATGTAGCTGGAACTCCTAGGTGAAGTAATGTTCACACATTTTCAATAACCAACTGCACATTCTTGTAGTGGGAGAACATGTGTCAAGATCTCTTTAACAACTCGATATCCGGGTTGAACCCGACAGAGTAGTTCCTGTTTGTTGCAGCTGTAGTGTCTCTATAACTGAATAATTGTCAAATATCATTTAAGAATGAACTGGAAGATGTCAGTAATCTGTACCGTATTAATATAACATTAACATTTAAATAAAATCACTTCCGATCCCCTCAATAGGAATGTACTGCTTTTTTGGTTGCTACCCCTGCACTCTGCAGTGAGCACATCCATGGCTTGATGTGACAACGTGAGCCATAAGTCAATCCACTCAAAATGTGTAAGTCAATAATTGTTTTATTATGCAAAGGCCGGTCTCCTGAACCACAGTTTGAACCAGCAAGTTTTTGTTTTTTAGAATAAGCGTATACAGTTGTATTATTACGCCTGTGATTATGAAGCAGGCAACATGGCTGCTTAGCCAGACCAATAGTTTGAACCCAAGTGAGGACTTGCTGACTGTTTTAAGACCCGGCTAATGAGGCAAAAAATGGAGGAAGACATAAAAGAACATTCCTTCTTTTTTAGCGAGAATGTATTTCTCCACACTGTTGTGCCACATATTTTTGCAATCAACAAATAAACATGCACAAACATGTCGATATTCGATGTAGCATCGAACCATACTTTCATAATACTTTGAGATCCAATACCTATTCTGTGTTGTCATAGATCTGAACTGGATGATACACCAGTGGCAAAGGAGATTATGTAAATTATTACAGGATACTTTTACTTGATTGCCATGTGACTATCATATGTCACCATCGTAGAGTAGCAACTTGAAATTGAGCATGTAGAGTATGTATATTCGCTCAATAGCCCCTTACCCATGGGGCGCATCTAGTGTATATATTTAGTTGATACCAACAATTGAAGAATACGTAACTCATGCAAATCACCAATACCTCCAACTGGAGATGATATTCGGAACTTCTCACCTTAGAGTGCTTAGCATCAGTTTATAATAACTGAATTTGACCGACCAAACTACTGGAGCGAGTTTCAAGTTCAAGTTCAAATTCAAATGAGTTTATTGTCATGTTCGACAATGCTGAATACTGTTTTTTCATCATTGTGACTGAGGTAGCTTCAGCTGACAATAGCATAAGGTTGTTAACAATGGTCTAATTGTCCTTTGAGAGGTTGCTACTTACACGATATCAGTTCCTTGATTTGCTCAGGTGAAACACAGCTACTATATTGCCAATTACTCTTGATGAAAATAAAAGTCAGTTTTATAACAGGTTGCTATTAACTCCAATCTGTTGCCACAGGGTGGACTCAAGGCTAATTAATAATTAAAGGTAAATCCCAATGACCAACAAACAATTTATCCCATTCCACACTGTTTTACTGTTATTAATACACTTATATTGTCTTTGATAACCTATGTAATGGGAATTGCATACCATTGATCTTTGAGACCCTTATGAATCTGTTGTTAGTCAGGAAAATAAGTTTTCATATTCGAAAAGTTCATATGCCCGACACTCTCCATTTTTCATAATAACATGCCACTCCTGCCTTATTCCATGGGTGGTTTGCATGAGAACTTTGGCCCAATTTCCGAACCTTAACTTTAAAAAATAACCCTGACCATAATCCAGATTTGCTTGGAATGCTACTACTGTCCCTCAACCAGATGTTTTTATCCTTTGTGTGTTGTACAAACAAATGTAAATATTACAACTTGTGAACGGTGCACTTACCCATGTTTTGGAAGTGCTAGACCCACTTTGCTGAGTAGGGTTGGTAAGGTGCATGGAATTTCTGAACTATCATGCTGCCCCCAGCTCCGATGAACCACCTACTGCCGATGAGCGCCCGGGATGCGTTCTGAAACGATGACCTTTGCCCTCTGTTGGCCTTAATTGATTCGTCTGCCAGGTTTTCTTCCCCTGCTGAATAGGCCTACCTGAATAACAGATTCGGCGGCTGGCTCTCACATCTCCCTGTTGGCGCTGTTCACTGCCGGCACATATGTGCTTCAGTATGTTCTATTGAGTTCTTTAAAGCCTGGAGTCAGTTATATCTTGACCTTTTGCTCTTCCCTCCTCAGAGAGGGCAATTTGTAGGCAGCCCTAAACAGGCACTGTCGCAGGCCACAGGATACCTATACTGATAAGAACCCATTGGACCTATACCCAAATAGAATATTTTGCTGGGATGGCAACTTTGTTGCCAGGAAAAAAGGTACCTCTGACACATGCACTTCATCCCTTCGGGTATGCCCCACAGCCATACCCTAAGACTCAGTGTCAGCAGGATACTGACCCATCTTGGTCTATGCCTCCAGGAGGGAGACCAGTAACAGCTCTGTCAACTGGAGCTGCTGGTGTGGCCTGCAATGGTGTAACTTCTGTCTCAACCTACCATCAGAGTCAGTGTCAGAACTAATCCTCATCTATGAAGGTACTATCAAACAGTTCTCTACTAGATACTGCTGGCGCCTTTTTGTTCAGGATGGTGCTGATATTCCTCCTGTTGGTGTGTGCCCTGCTGTACCACTGTATGCAACAGTTGCTGCATTTGGGATAGTCATTTCAAATGCACTATCCAGCCCCGGTGAGGAATCATCCCCCGACTCCGTGGGCCTTGCTATCCAACCCCGGTGGAGAATCATCTCCCGACTCCGTGGGCGTAGAAGACTTATGTGTGAACTTGAGCAACCCTGTCCCAGGCATTGCTAGCACTGCCTCTCATAGAGGCCGGCGCTTTTTGACATGAAATGGCCCTGAACCAGGTGCTGCTAGCACGGCTCTCCCATAGGCCAGTAATGTCCCTAATGAAACTGCCCTGTATCAGGCGCTGCTGGGGTGGCTCTACCATAGGCCGACACTTTCATACATGAAGCAGCCCTATCCCAGGTGCTGCTGGCATGGCCTGTCCCATAGACCCGCGCTATTGGCTCAAAGGGCCAAATGGCCTACTCCTGCACCTATTTATCTATGTTTCTATGTTTCTATTACAGTGTAAGCTCACTAAACAAAAATTTTAGTGTACAGCTTTACCTGTGAAGGGTTAAAACAATGTTTAACCCTTTACAGCAACTTGTGCTAAACAACAAGGATTTCATTGTCAGAGACATATGACAATAACCTTTTATGACTTTAACTTGGCCTTTAGCTTTTAACTTTATGAAAAACACTATAACATACATTAAACTTTACTATTAAGAAAAAACCCTTCTCGGTGTAGCCCGACTCACCCGAGTCCAAATAGGGCTGAACCAGTCCTCTCTCACCAATTCTATTTCTTGCCTGGGGACCGACGTCTGTGAGCCGCTGACCGCATAGACAGCAACTCTGGCATTATATCCTTGCCGTTCCACTGCATCCCCGCAGGCTGGGAGCCGCTGACTGCTTTGTGAGCGGCTCCTTATCTCGCCACCCGATCTTTTTGCCGGGGTTTCCCCACAGTCCATAACCGGCTCACTCGTTGGACTGTGAAACTGGCAGGAAAACCTGTGTGAAGAGAGGCTCCTGCCTGAAAAAAAACCCTGGTAAGTAAAACGAACTTACCTTCTAGGTTTAACTTACCGCTGGCAGGAGCTCTGTCCTGCCAGTCAGTGCGGCTGACGTACTGACGCGCATGCGGCCTGAACGGGGTTCTTCACAGAATCACTCACGTGACTTTGAAGTAAAATGTTAATTTTACTTCAGAGTCACGTGAGTGACTACGTGAAGACCCCGCCAGCACGCATGCGGGACAGTCGGGAGGAGCGGGGCTCCTCCAGCGTAAGTTAAAAGCTTACGCCAGGTAAGTCTCACCGAAGGAGTGAGCGTCGACGAAGGATCATTACAACATGGAATCACGGAAATCAAAAAGAGCAGCGGCGAGAGCAGCTGCTATGGAGAGCAGCCGGCAGCGTGCCGCTTCTCCAGAGTTACAGGTTTTACCTGCAGCTCCCGACTTCTCGCCCATGAGGGCCGTTGGTACACCACGGTCGGGCGGCAAATCCACCCGGAAGTCGGACGGGGCCGCCGACTCAGCTGGGTCCGGACCCGAGGACACCCCGTTCGCAGATAGCGACGGAGATCGTCTAGCCCGCATGGAGCGGATGATGGAGCAGATGCTCCAACGTGACCTGCTAATGCAGGGGCAGAGTCACAGTGGGCCTCTTCGCAGGCCCACGGCACGTTCCTACCATGGACTGCCTAATGTCTCGCCCTCTTCGCAGGGGAGCATTGAGGGTCAGAACTGGGCTGACCCAGAAGAAGGGGAGCTGGCTGAACAACCATCAGTGTCAGGGGTGTGTGAAGAATACCTGGATATGGTAAATAAACATGCAGTGCCTATACAGAAAGGCCTACCAATCCACCCTAAGCTGGCAGCCAGCATTAATTACATGGCTACTAACCAGCTACGGGAGCAGGCTATTAATTCTACAGCCGATAAATATATGGCTCCTGAGAATTGCAAGTCGCTGAATGTCCCCGCGGTGAACAACCCTATTTGGGGGAACATGAGCCCCATGTGCAGAGGGCAAGAAATTAAACTACAGAGGATCCTGAAGCTCTTAACCGCCGGGATCACAGCAGTGGCCAGAACTGCAGTGGGGATAGAGTAGCCGGAAGAACTGCAAGATGCCCTGGCTCTACTGTGTAATACACAGTATGAGATAAACAACTTCAGGAAGAGCATCATTAAGCCGGCACTCAACCCCAAGTTTGCGGGTTTGTGCAAGCCTGGGAACGCTCAGCCTCCAAACCTGCTGTTCGGGGATAACCTTCCCAAGCAGGTAAAAGACCTTGACGAGGAGGCCAAGGCCTTGGGCCTGATCAAGGTACCCGGCTCTACGAAAACTCATTATCCTCAGCGACAGCACCCCTACACACCCACCGGACAGAGATATCATTACAGATCTGCCGGTGGTGAAAGCTCGAAGGCCGGCCAACCTGCACAGCGGTCTTTTTTAGGCCATGGCCCAGCCCGGCCTTCTTGGAAGATGCGCCACTCCTACAACACGTCGAACCAACAGGAGAAACAAGGACAGAGACCGCAACACCGGCATTAACCATGGAGGTAGGTGGGTCTGGCTTCCCCAGGAACACATCTTGCCTAAATTCACTTTATGTAGGGGGCCGGTTGCACATGTTCTATGAAATTTGGCGCACTTTTACCTCTGATACTTTCATACTCAGAAGTATTCAGGGCTACAAAATTGAATTTATTCACGAACTCCCTACCCCGGTCCAGCATTCACCTAGCCGAAAATTCATCCTCTCTCAAAAAGAGAAGGCAGCAGGGCATGCTGAACTATATAGGTTAATTGAAAAAGGGGTAATTGAGAAAACCATCAGAGAACCTCAGGAGTTCGTATCTAATATATTCACCAAAAATAAAAAAGATGGCGGTTGCCGCATTATCATAGATCTGACCGAACTGAATACTTCTGTTCAGTATGTTCATTTCAAAATGGACACCTTTGACACTGCTATACAGTTAATAGCTAATGGGTACTTCATGGCATGCATTGACCTCAAAGATGCATACTATTCAGTACCAATACACAAGGATCATAGGAAATACTTAAAATTTATCTGGATGGGACAGTTATGGCAATACATAGCCTTGCCTAATGGGTTATCATCAGCACCCAGATTGTTTACCAAGATATTAAAACCAGCATTGGCCTACTTAAGAAAACAGAATCATACTGTAATGGCCTATCTTGATGATATCCTCATTGTTGGGGAGAGTTTGGAAACGGCTACATTGGCAGTTTCAGCCACGAAACATCTTTTTCAGAAGCTGGGGTTCATTATATATCCAGATAAATCAAAATTAGAACCCTCTACCACCATGAACTACTTGGGGTTTTTTATCAACTCAGTGCAAATGTCTATCACGTTGCCACCAAACAAGGTGGTGGACTTGATAGAGGCTTGCAGGAGCCTTATTGGCATCAAGGACCCATCCATTCAACAGGTGGCCAGGGAGATTGGGAAGATAGTGGCTGCTTTTCCCGCAGCACAATTTGGACTTTTACATTATCAAAACCTACAAAGAGCTAAAATTATAGCTCTCAAGAGTCATGCAGGCCATTTCGACAGGCCTATGAAAATACCAGAGAAGGCAAAAGCCGAATTAAATTGGTGGATGGTTAATGCCCAATATTGTTCCAAACCCATCACTATCATCAATCCCTCGATCATCTTACAAACGGATGCCAGTGCCAAAGGTTGGGGAGCAACTAATACTACCACTAGTTGTGGAGGTAGATGGAGTGCACAAGAGTTAACCCTATTCAAAACTTTGGGGATTAACTATTCAGAAATGCTGGCAGCATTTCACGGCCTAAGGGCATACTGCACAGACATGCACAAAGTACATGTTAGGATACAAATTGACAACACCACGGTGGTGGCTTATATTAACCACATGGGCGGAATAAAGTCGATATTGTGTGATGAATTGGCCAACAATATCTGGCACTGGTGTCTGCAAAGGGGAATTTGGATTTCAGCTACTTACCTCCCAGGTAAGCTAAATACGGTGGCAGACACCAGGTCACGCAAATTTAACGACAACATAGAATGGATGTTGGATCGAAAAGTGTTCACAGATATTGTAGAACGTTATGGGACACCGGATATCGACCTATTTGCGTCCAGATTAAATCACCAACTACCAACATATGTTGCTTGGGAACCAGACCCAGGGGCAGTAGCGATGGACGCTTTCACGCTACATTGGGGGGATTTGTTCTGTTATGCATTCCCCCCCTTCTGCCTCATCAGTCGGGTCTTGCAGAAAATCAAACAAGACTCCGCTTCGGGTATTTTGGTTGTGCCCGACTGGCCTACCCAACCATGGTTCCCAGCGGTACAGAAGATGGCCACAGAACCTTGCATTCGGGTCAATAAACGACCTAGTCTGCTCATACATCCTGTCACAGGACAACACCACCCATGTCATGACCGCATGGACCTGTTAATTTGCAGATTCTAAAACGGCCTCTTCTGAGATACGGACTCACCAGCAGAACCATAGACACCATCTCAGCAGCATGCAGGGAGTCCACCAGGAAGCAGTACCTGACCTACATCAGGAAGTGGGAAGGATTCTGCGCTACTACCAACACTACATATGAATCCGCTACTATTACAGAAGTGCTGGAATTCTTGGCTGCCCTTCACTTTGATGAGGGACTGAGCTACAGTGCCATAAACAGTGCCAGGAGTGCCCTATCGTCCTACTTGGGCCAGGGGAGTGACCAATTGGGCATTGGATCACATCCATTGGTATCTAAACTAATGAGAGGAATATTTAATTCCAATCCCCCCAGGCCCAGATACAACCATACGTGGGATATCAGCATAGTTTTAACTATGCTGCGAGGATGGACACCCAACTCGGGGCTCACTTTGGCAAAGCTCACCTACAAAATGGTAATGATCATGGCACTAATCACGGCACAACGGGTCCAGTCCCTGCACAAACTTAGTCTGGATGCCATGACTATCACCAATGACAAAATCACTTTTTATGTGCAGGGACTGTTAAAACAAGATCGACCCGGAGCGTCTGGACATACCTTGGAGTTTCTGGCATATCCAGCAGATACTCGACTTTGCATCGTCACGTTAATTTCACGATATATTTCAGTCACCAAAAGTCTCAGGGGCACGGAGACAGCATTGCTTATAAGTCACAAAAAGCCCCATCACAAAGTAACGGTGCAAACCATTTCTAGATGGTTAAGGGTGGTACTGGATGCGGCGGGGGTGGACACTAATATATTAAAATCCCACTCCACCAGGGCGGCATCCACCTCGGCGGCTAGGATGATGGAAGTACCCTTGGACCACATCCTGGCCACAGCGGGTTGGAGTAATGAGAAGACATTTCATCGCTTCTACAATAAACCCGTGGCCTCTCCTGACTCTTATGCAGGAAGGATTTTGAGTTCTGCCAAATAATATTACCCCTATGGGATATATATATATTTGTTTTGGTATGAATAAATATCTATTTTTGTTTTTCAGCCAGTGTCATTTCTGAATTACGTTCATCCTCTTATCCCAGCATAGCGGTGTGTGAGCATGGAGCTTCCAGGGCATGAAATCACAGAGCTTTGAAATCTTCACGTAGTCGCTCACGTGACTCCGAAGTAAAATAGTAAGATTAAACGAGAACTTACCAGTTTGAAGTTTGATCTTTATTTTATGAGGAGTTACGATGAGGGATTACATGCCCTCCGCTCCCAACCCTCTATTATAAAGATCAACTGGTATGAAAGTTCTCTCTTATCTTACTATGTTAGTCTACGTGACTATCTGTGATTTCACACCACTGCTTTGAAGAATGTCGCGCATGCGTGCTGGCGGGGTCTTCACGTAATCCCTCATCGTAACTCCTCATAAAATAAAGATCAAACTTCAAACTGGTAAGTTCTCGTTTAATCTTACTATTTATTCTTAGTCAAGAATAAGAATTCACGTTATTCTTATTCAATTAATTGAATGAATGAAATAATTGAGTCGTACAGCATGGAAACAGTGTAGGAAGGAAGTGCAGATTCTGGTTTACACTGAAGACACGCAAAATTGCTGAAGTAACTCAGCAGGTCAGGCAACATCTCTGAATGGCATGCAACAAAATCTTTTCACTGTACCACGGTACACGTTACAATAAATTAAAATGGATTGAAACTGAACTGATGTGAAGAAAAGGAACAGGTGATCTTTTGAGTTGAGACCCTTCTTCAGACCATTATATCATAAAGATAGTGACATACCGGTTGTTGACATGTAATGTTAAACTGCTGTAAATTTTTTTGTTCAGTTGCTATCTGTGAATCTTAAAATATATGCATTGTTGTGCATTCTTGTGCATATGCAGTGATGGTTGACAGTTAATCTGACCTCTCTTACGGTAACTAAAAACAAAGGAGCACAACATTTCTGGGCTTATCCTTTTGGAGAACTTCAAAAGAAACCAGGAATGTTATACAACTTAAGCCTTGCCAATGAAAAGCTGGTGGGAGTTGCAGAATGCAAATACAGAGAGAGAAAAAACAGGCAAAAACATATAGTGACTGTGATCCAGAAGAGCTGGAATAAATATTATTGTCGGAAAAAAATAATCTCTCTCGCTAGATGAACCATAGGGAACAGATGAATTACGCATTCCAGAAACGGCAGACAACTCTCGGACAGTGAAAACAATTCAACAGATACAGCAAATCCTTTGAGGCATTCAGAAGCAGTTAATAAATCCCACTGAATCAGACAAAGCTCAACACAACAAATGCAAGAGAACTTGTCAGCCCTGCAGGTCAATGTTACCAAAATCACATGAACACATCACCACAACAAACAAGCTCTAACAGAAGAGAGCATTAAAAGCACCAGCCCGTTACATTTTTAGCCATGCAGACCTGGAAAGATCAATATTAGAGTGTAGTCTGCGCGGAATGAGCTCCTTTAGGTATTAAAGTGGCCAGGTTCATAATCCCCCTTGTAGAAACAAGGAACTGCAGATGGCTGGCTAATACACAAAAGGACACAAATTGCTGGAGTAACCCAGCAGCTCAGGCAGTCTCCCTAGTGAACATAGATAGGTAATGTTTCGGGTCGTTTTTTCAGTCAATGTTCAGAATGAAGAAGGGTCTCGATTCAAAACGGCACCCATCCATTATTCTCCTCAGAGGAAACATCTATCAATTTTCTGATCCTCATAGCTGTCTAATAGTTGCTGTTCGAAAGTGACTAACATGTAACTACAGTAAGGATAGATGCGGCCATGTGATTTTCCCATTGCCCCCATCTTACTAACGTTCAATTGCTAGATTTATACGTGAAACTTAACTGTAGGAGCGATGTTACGTAAACATATTTAACAATGCACTCATGGAATTTCAGGGTAGACAACATTCCTTGGACAGGATCTTGTGAGAATACAAACATGGTTCCTTTGACAAATAGGGACGTTTATATATCATCCTGTCCCAGATATGTATTGCGGTAATGTGGTAGGGGTAGATATTCATCCTTGGTCTCATGTGATAAACACTCGGTGTCACCGTGTACATGCATTGAATTGCATTTCTGAAAATCAGTTCAAATTATTTCAATGGAACTGAAATTAAGAAACAAAATATGACTATGACACACTATGAGTACAGGCCCAGTGCCATCAAACGCTCATCATACGTTAACCCAAACATCCCTAGGATCATTCGCGTAAACCTCCTCTGGAGCCTCTCCAACACCAGCACATCCTTCCTCAGATATGGGGCCCAAAACTGCTCACCATACTCCACTTATTTTCACTTGCATATAAATTTATGCATAGAATTGTTTGATCGGCCGTCTTAAAGTTGACTAATCATGATGGATGATCGAAGAACCATCAAGGAAATTCCTGGTAGTAAAACTAGCAATTAAATCACATCCAGACTTTCTGTAGCTGGTCAGCTTTCTGGGAAGAGAGCAATCCAGAAATTAGAAATAAAAACAGAAAATGCAGCAAAACATTCGACAGGCCAGACAGGATTTATGGAAAGACAAATATTTAATGTTTAAGTGCCCAGGACACTTCAGCAACTTCAGCATTTGGGCCACTTGGCCCACATTATCATGCCCACTAGGTTTTTATATCTGATCTAGTTCCATTTGCCTGCATTTCCCTCATATCCCTCTTAACCTTTCCTATCCATGACCTAATCCAATTGTCTTTTAAAAGTTGTAATTATATTTGCCTACAAGCTTCCATGTCTCTCTGTATGAAAATGTTGACCCTCATGTCTCTTTTACTTCTTTTCCCTCACTCTTAAATCTACGCCTTTCCCTACCCCTGGAAAGGAACTGTGATCATCCTCCTTATCAGTGCCTCTCATGTTAATTTAAGGTTACCCCTCAGCTTCACATTCCCCAAGGATAGAAATCTCTGCCTATCTAGTCTCTTCTTGTAACTCAAACCCTCCAGTCCTCGTTACATTCTTGTGAAATTTATCTGCATCATTTCTAGCTTTATAAGTAATAAGGTCATAAGTGATAGGAGCAGAATTAGGCCCATTTGGCCATCGAGTCTACTCCGCTATTCAATCATGGCTGATCTATCTCTCCCTCCAAAATCCATTCTCCTGCCTTCTCCCCATAACCCCTGACCCTATTCATTTACCTGTCTAATTGCTTCTTATATGCCATGCTACACCACCCCTCACTTTGCTACATTGCCCAGCAAATGCCGTTTCTGTGCATATTCTCAAGCAGAGATGTATTTGCAATTTCGAGTAGCCGATTCATACTATGTCACATTAACTGGGAGCACTGCAGAGGTGACCCCCCTCCCCCCCCCCCACCCCTCGGTTTGTGCTGAGTCAGCAGCTTAGAGTTGCTGAGGCAGTGGAACCTCTCTCATTGGCCTTGGTGTTCCTGGCTGCTGTTCAGTGACATACTCGCTGAAAGATGCACGGGGGAATGTCAAGTGAGGACACACTCAGGCTGAGTTGTGGTGGTCCATGGGCAAATTACGTGGCAGCAGTCCCTTCCCGCACTCTGTATGATGAACACACACACGGCTCAGTGACTGGAAAATTGCCAGAGACAGCAAAACTGCAGAATTACAAGATATTTTCAGCCTTTGTGAGTCCGAAGTACTGGTTTATTAAAAATTATACATTTCAAACTATCAGTTATTTACAATTTATATATGTTACGTCTTATATACCACAGAGTTTTGATATCATTATTACCACAAAGATGTCAGGGAATTAACTGGGGATTTTATTTTCATTCAGTTTGCTGGTTATGTGAACTTATTCTAACTCTTATCTTGCCTTAAGAGATATCTTGGAGCCCTAATGCTGCATCAAGTGATGTTAACTGTCACATATTCTTCAAGCAAAACTTTCCTTCAAATACGTTCCTTCCGGGCCTCGTCTTCATTCCCGCAACATGACAACAGGATATTTGAGATATTTGGAATGATAAGTTATCCATTTGTAAAAGCCTTACACCAAACACATCAATAGTGCGAACCTTTTCAAACGCATTACTCTTCAAGAGTGCTTGGTCCCCTTTAGCTCAAGTATTAAGTTAAATTGCCAAACCTATTCCTGACCCACTAAGGGCACAATGAATCAGAAATGTCAATGAGGAATGGATAAAATGCAATTATAAAAAGAATAAGCAAACAAATTCCTTTTTATTCATTTCAAGGTTGGCATACATAAACAACGCAAATAACATCCAGCTAAAAAAAATTAATCAATTTTGACCTTTTTTCAAATTTGAGTTTAGTTTATGGTCACGTGCACCGTGGTAAAGTGAAAAGCTTTTATTGCATGCTAACCAGTCAGCAGAATGACAATACATGATTATATTCAAGCCATCCACAGTGTACAGATACATGATAAAGGGAATAATGTGAATAAGGTTTAGTGCAACACAAAGGCAGTAAAGTCTGATCAAAGTTATGCCCTGGGTCTCCAATGAGGTAGCTAGTAGTTCTAGACGGCTCTCTAGTTGTTGGTGTGACCTTTGCCTTTGTTGAGCCACTATGCCATACAAACTAAATGCAAACTAATCGTAAACTAAACAAAACTAAACCAATAATGGTACAAGATTTGACATTGAAAAAAAATTGTCATACCAAACTTAGTTATAAGAGTTATTATGACAATATCTAATCTAATCTAATCTCCATTTTGTAGATCAGCAATGATACTTTCAGTTGTATAGTTGAGTCTTTAATCAAAGATTACTAGCTTCATTTTGGCCATATTTAGGTTATTGGTGTAGATTTGAATTTCAAGGCTTTTCTTTCCCAGCAAGTTAACCTGTAGATGCCATATGGACATCCTTTGATAAGAGATACTGTTTGTTTTCTTTGGGAGACCTTACATGTCATAAAACAACATCGCACATAGGAGAACCATCAATTGAATTGAAACTAGGAGCTTTTTTTATGATCCCTAAACAAACTATCCATAACATTTATTGAAAGGTAATTACTACTTGTAATTAAAAGTGGGAATTATATTTATAAGTATATGTATTAACTTTTACGGAATTCATTGCATTTATTCATTAAATGGCATTGCATTGCAGTAGGCCAAACAGCAACACTTCAATTTAAGGTTGCATTTTTCCTTATACATATACAGAACCCAGAGGTTGGTTTTTACACTGGGATTGTCTGCCTGAATCTCCTTTGAATCCTGATCCCTTAAAAGCCTCAGTTCAATTCTCTTGTTTGCTTTGATGTGTGCAACGAATAATGTAAAAGATGCTTGATGCTATCTAATAACAATCAGCCCACTTTCTGTACCACACATCCACTGTCTTAAGCACTCACTCACCCTGTCAACATAAGAGCAGTGCGTATCATCTGCAAAATGCATCGCAACTACACATCAAGTCTGCTTTGGCAGCACTTTCCAAACCCATGACCTCTACTACAGAGGAGAACAAATGCACTGCACTATATGAGAACACTACACCGTGCAGAGACTCCTTCAAGCCACATTCCATTCCTTCATTAATGCTGGTACAATATCTTGAAACACTCTAGTCAATAGTCTTCACCAGTTGGACTGCAGTGCTTCAAGCAATTATCAAGGCAATTTAGGGTGGCGCAATGGTGCAGCGGTAGAGTTACTGCCTTACCATGCCCAAGACCTGGGTTCAAATCTGACTATGAGTGCTTGTCTGTACGGAGTTTGTACGTTCTCCCTATGACCTGCGTGGGATTCTCCGGGATCTCCAGTTTCCTCCCACACAACAAAGATATACATGTTTGTAAGCTAATTGGCTTTGTGTAATTGTACATTGTCCCTAGTGTGCATAGGATAGTGGTAGAGTACGGAGATCGCTTGTCCGTGTGGACTCAGTGGGCTGAAGGGCCGGTACCTCTAAACAAAACTAAACAGAAATATTACTGTCCTGTGGGGAATCTACAAACTTCCTCTTAGACTTTCTATCTGAGGCTTCCAAAAAGTGTGGATGTTATCTAAATATCACAAAGTACCAGCTGATTAAAGAGTTACATCGACTCGCTAATTACAGATATTCATTGCATTGATTATGGCATCAGTCTGAAGAAGGGTCCCAATCCGAAACGTCACCTATTCGTTTTCTACACAGATGCTGCCTGATCCGCCGAGTTACTCGAGCACTTTGTGGGTTTTTTTGTAAACCAGCATCTGCGGTTCTTTGTGTCTTCATCGTGTTCTTCTTGCTTTGCCAGATACTGCGATACAACATAGTAAAATGCATCCCAGGTTGCTGAAGAATACCCTGTAGCCTCTTCATACCCAGTTCAAAGTCACTCACATGCCATTTTACATCCAATATTTAACCCCTTGTAATTTCTCATTTGTATTTCGCCTGCTACATTTTTAATCCTTTTAAAACTATATATCAGTTGTTCTATGATTCATTGGCTCTTCTGCACTCTCAACTTCAGTTCCGATCACCTGTAAGTTTGACATTTACTTAATAAGTTCTGGTTATTTATGTGATTTAGAAATAGTGTGAACTCTCAGGATTAATGTGCATATGCTGATTAGAGTCAGCGCTGTGCATATTTTGAACATATTTATTAATGCCCTACATACATCTGTGTCAGTTCCTGGCAAGAGCCAGAGACCCGAATTTGGCCATGCTCCAGCTCCAGGCACAAAATTAGTGTTATTACTTACTGTGATCACTGCAAAAACGATCAATCTGCTGTCTTTATAATCCTCATTCACTGCTATGGCCACAAAGCGAGAATGACTAGGACTTGGACAGGATTAGACTTTATTCCTCAGGCTAGGACTTTATTCCTTGGAGCTCAGGAGGATCAAGGGTGAACTTATAGATCTTGATTATGAGGGTAATGAATAGGGTGGATGCACAGAGTATTTTGCCCAGAGTAGGGGAATAGTAAGATTGAACGAGAACTTACCAGTTCGAAGGTTGATCTTTATTTTATGAGGAGTCGAAGTGAGGGATTTCGTGAAGAGCCCGCCGGCGCGCATGCTCGACATACTTCAAAGTAGCGGCGTGGAATCACAGAAACCAACAAAGAAATGACTTCGCATAGTAAGATTGAAGTGACTAAGATTACCAGATGAAGGTGATTGAGGGTTGGGCGAGGAGGGCACGAAATCCCTCACTTCGACTCCTCATAAAATAAATATCAACCTTCGAACTGGTAAGTTCTCGTTCAATCTTACTATTTCATTTCGGAGTCACGTGAGTGACTTCGTGAAGACTTCAAAGCTTCTGTGATTACACGCCCTGGACCACGTCCATGCTGACACACCACTACCAGGGATGGATGGGAGGAACAAACTTGCTCAATAGTTCATACTGCAAAACAAGAGCAGAGTTATTAACAACAAAACAAAACCCCTCATGCGGGGACATCTCCACGTTCGTGACCTGCATTCAGCACGGCTTCTGCGAACTGTAGAGGAGCAGCAACAGGCTTGTTATAAAAACGCTGGAACACAGCTTCATTAGCCCATCCTGCTGTGGCGAGAATTTGGTCCATGGGCACCTCCATGACCCTCGCCCTTGACGTCGATGCAGCCCTGGTGGAAAGAGACTTGAACACATTAGTGTCGATACCTGACTTACCCAAGACGACTGGAAGCCACATGGATATCGTCTGGACTGTCACTCGATGATGAGGTCTCTTATGAGTGACAAGCAGGTATCTCTCCATTCCTCTGATGCGTGCCGTCACTTTGACATAGTGGCGGATATGTGAGACTAAACATAGCCTAGCATCTGCGGGGTATGCCGGGAACTTCAGCTGCAGCCCTGTGCACCCAGGTCTATGCTGCTTTAGTAGCTCGTCAACGAAAAAGACTACTTCTGTAGGGGTAGCTGTCATTCTGTCGACACGCAGTTTGTGTAGTGTCTGTACCCTCTGAGCTGAAGTCAGCGCTAGTAACATCACCAGCTTCATGGTGAGTTGGTCCAGTTGGAGCCCTTCCATGGGAGACCACGTCCTGAGCAGGGTTAATACGTCCCTGACATCCCAGGTGATATTATAGCGTGGTGTAGGCGGATTCATATTGAATATACCCCGCATGAGTCTGGACACTAGCCTGTTGGATCCTACCTCCAAACTGAGGTAGAACGATAGCGCACTTCTGGCGCTGTTGATGGCACTGTAACTTAAGTGTTCATCATGGTGCAACCCCGCGAGGAATTCCAGGACGTCGGTTGTTGTCACGTCATCGTACGTGATGCGAGAGCGGCTGCAGTAGGCTTCCCACTTCTTAATATGCGAGCGGTATCTTCGCCTTGTAGACTCTCGACACGACGCCCCGGTGGTATCCATGGTCCGAGCCGAGAGGCCGTATTGGACTAACGGCCTGTTCAGAACCTGCAAGCCAACAAATTTAAATAGCCATGGCAGGGATGCGGCTCCCCTGAGACAGGGTGAGTAACCAATTGTGGGCAACCCTTCAAAAGGACCCAAGGTTCGTTGAGCATGTCAAAGACCACCGGATACCAAGGCTGTGTGGGCCAGTCGGGTATAATAAGGATGCCCTTGGCAGCATCTGCCTGAATCTTTCCCAATACCCGACTGATGAGGCAAAATGGGGGGAAGGCATAGAAAAACCACTTCCCCCAGTCCAGCGAGAATGCATCTAGCGCTATTGCCCCAGGATCTGGTTCCCATGAAACGTAGGTTGGTACCTGATGGTTCCACCGTGACGCAAAGAGGTCAATGTCCGGTTTACCAAATTTGGCTGTGACTTTAGAAAAGATCTCAGGATGCAACATCCATTCAATATTGTCATTAAATTTGCGTGACCTGGTGTCCGCCACAGTATTAAGCTCACCTGGCAAATAGGTAGCTGAAATCCAAATGTCTCTTTGAACACACCAGAGCCAAATTAAGTTTGCCAATTTGTCACACGAAACTGGCCTGGTACCACCCATCTGGTTTAAATATGCTACTGCTGTGGTGTTGTCTATTTGGAGACGGACATGTGCTCCAACAAGCTTGGAACAATACGCACGAAGTCCGTGGAATGCTGCCAGCAACTCCAAATAGTTAATCCCTTGAGTTAACAACATCGTTGATTCAAGGGTGTCCCATCTGCCACCACAACTAGAGCAATTATTCGTGGATCCCCAACCATTGGAGCTTGCATCAGTTTGCAAATATACCACCGGATTAGCCTCCCTAATAGGCTTGAATGAGTTGCTAATGTGACACACCCACCATTGCAACTCATTTATCGCTTCGGGCGGCAGCTGCATGGACCGATCATAATGACCAGCGTTCTGTTTTAACGCAGCAATTTCAGCTCTTTGCAAATTCTGATAATGCAAAGGTCCATATCGCGCTGCCGAAAACAAAGCTACCAGCTTCCCAATTATTGTAGCTAAGTGCCGAATCGATGGTATATTGGTGCGGATTAAATCTTGACACACCTGGGTAACCTCCTCAATCTTGTTAATTGGAATGGTAACCCTCATGCTTATAGAGTTCACCGTGAACCCTAGGTAATTAATCACCTGGGCAGGGTAGAACTTTGATTTCTCTGGATGGACAATAAACCCCAACTGTTGAAATATATTGACAGCAGCTGCAACACCCTGTTCAGCCAATTCCAGGGTGTGGCCCACAATTAAGACATCATCTAAATAGGCCATACTATATGGTGTCGTTGTCTCAAATAAGCCATAATTGGCTTCACTACTTTAGTGAACAATCTAGGGCTGTGGTGAGCCCATTAGGCAAAGCCTTGTACTGCCAGAGTTGCCCCATCCAGATGAATTTTAAAACCTTCTGTCACATTTCTGGACGGATACGGAATAATATGCGTCTTTTAAATCGATGCATGCCATAAAGCAACCATGAGAAATCAATGATTTGGTTGTTTCAACGTATCCATTTTAAAATGAGAATATGTTACAAAAGTATTCAAACAGGTTAGATCAATAATGACACGACAACTTCCATCCTTCTTAGGTCTGGTGAATATGTTCGAAACAAATTCAACTGGTTCATGCACCACTCTCTTAATCACTCCTTTGCTCAAGACTTAACAATTCCTTATAGCCGGCTGCCTGTTCTGCAGCAGATAATTTTAAATGTTCGAGCGGGCATGTGCTGGGATGGAGGAATGTCGCCATTAATAAACTCAATTTTATGCCCCTGAATATTCTGCAACACATACTCGTCACCAGTGAAATTACCTCATGCACCCAAAAACCACCGAAGGTGACCACCAACATGTGAAGTTAAACAGAGAGAAAAGAGAGAACCAGACCCCCTCAGCTCCGTGGTTACCGGCGGTCCTTGACACGCGTGTGTGGACGTGGAGGTGCTGGGTTGGCTTGAGGGCGCGGCGTCTTCGTTTTCCACCAGGGTCTCTGCCGACCCTGTCCTAAAAAAGACCCCTGGTGCTGGGTCTGATGTTGCTGTCGTTGTGGAGCTTGAGGGTGGGTCCTCGTCGAGGTACTGGCAGACCCTCGTGATCGAATGTATGGAGACTTTGAGCCTGACGGTGTGGGGGCACTCTGAGGGCGCATGATCCCCACCGTTTTGGCTTGCTCGTCAAGCTCTTTGACTCTCTTCGAGAGGTCCTTCCCAAAGAGCTGACGGGGCGGGGGCGGCGGCGGTGGTTTGCACACTCCTGCAAACTTTGGATTGAGCGCTGGGCGGATGCTGGTTTTGCGAAACCCGTTAATTTCGTGCTGGGTCGCGCACAGGAGGGCCAGGGCATCTCCCTGGTCCAAATTCAATTCGTCCCCGTCCACCGACCGCACAAAGGCGGTAATACCGGCCGTGAGGAGCTTCAGGATCCGCTGCAGTTTTACCTCCTGTTGACGGATAGCCGCACTGATGTTGCCCCATATCGGCGTATTGACCACAGGCACGTTGAGGGAGTTGCAATTGGATGGAGCCTTGTGCCGGCTCATAGCCTGGATGAGGACTTCTTCCTGCAGCACCTGATTATTAAGAAAGTTCACTGTGGCTGCCAGCTTTGTATTTAGAGGAAGACCAGCCGTATGTGAGGCCGCGAATTTGGTCGCCACATCCAAGAGTTCTTCCGCTGGCACCTCCAACGGAGTTGGTACGGGATCCACCAGAACCTCCTCCTCCTGCTGCTCCAGGCTGATAGTAGATGTTGGTGAAGACGCCCTGTGCCTGTTGCTGCCCTGCTGTTGTTGACGTTGAAGCAGGAGCTCCAGCAGCCGCTCCATACGGTCAATACGCCCTTCACCCTGAACACTCAGGTGGTCGGAGTCCTCCGGCTCTGAAAAGAAAACCGGGCTCCTGTCATCGGCCCGCACCTCGTCGAGGCCCTGCCGGTGCCGGTAGTTGTCGCTAACAGCCGCCGAGGCGAAACTGCGCGATTCCTGCGCGGGCGTGTTCAATCGCCTCCGTTTAGCGAGAGCTGAAGCCGCTGCCACTAAGGGCACTTGCGGCGAGGTGTCGGCACCAGCCGAAGCATGGCTGCCTGGGGCCCGCGCAGTCTTGCCGGCTGCCCACATCGTGGACGTTGCCGACGCATGGTCTCGCCCACCCACCCATGGGGGGCTCGGCGACCGTGACGAGACCCGACTCGACCGACCCGTCCCGGCGTCGAGAGTCGGGATGTGCCGGCTGGACCTCACAGCCGCCCCGGGTCTCGCCCTGGAACCTGACCGCTCCTCCGCGATAGGCAATGCCTTAGCCCTAACAGGGTTAGGCTTCTGGGCTCCTGCCCTCCCCCTTCTCGGAGGGCTGAGTGGAACAGACCGTGCAACGGCACGTGCCCTGCTCGAGGTCGCCAGCGAGCCCGCTGACGACCTGACTGCCATGGCAGGGTCCCCCTGCTCTGGCGGCACACCACACTCCTCCTCGTCGAACTCCTCCGAGCTGTGGTGTGCTGGCGGACCTGGACCTGTAATCACAGGGCTTACCCACATCTCCGCCTGAGTCCCGGCCTGCGCTGCAGGTATTGCCAATGGTAAAGGCCCCGGAACTGTTGACCGGCGAACTCGTCCTGACGTCCTCCGGCCCTTGGAACTCCCATCCATGTCCTTGCTGCAAGACAAAACCAACAACAAGGACCACCAACTAAAGGTAGAATACTTACCTCCGTGGCCCCTTCTGAAGGGCTGGCGAGGAGCGCGCTCCACCGCCAGCCGTCGCAGCAACGCGGTACGACGATATGTCAAGCATGCGCGCCGGCGGGCTCTTCACGAAGTCACTCACGTGACTCCGAAATGAAATCAAAAACCAGAGGTCATATTTATGGTGCGAGGGGAATGATTTAATAAGAGCCTGCGGGGCAACCTTTTCACAGAAGATGGTGGGTATATGGAACAAGCTTCCAGAAGGAGTAGTTGAAGCAGGAACTATAATATCGGACGATACATGGATAGGAAAGGTTTAGTGGGATTTGGGCCAAATGCAGGCAGGTGGAACTAGTGTAGATGGGGCGTCTTAGTCCACGTGGGTAAGTTGAATCAAAGGGCTTGTTTCCATGACGTATGGCTCTATGACTATAAGAAAATAGTTAGTATTTGCAGATTTCTAGATCACTGCTTCTTAATTATAAATCAAGGACACCAAGTAAACTTCCCATTGCTAACATATGTGTCTAATTGTACTGGAAAACCCCCACTCTCAGGGCTGGTTTACGGAATATAGAACAGATATCTGATCTTGCGAAGTATGAGATTACTATGACTAAAAAAGCCCATTAATAATGGGGCAATTCAGTCGTTCTTTTGATATAAGGCTTCCTACATTTTGCATGGTTTTCCTTGGTTTGTACCTATTTTATACCTGCTTTATACAATGCCATTAAGCAATAAAATGAAATGGAAGTCTCAAGTTGGAAGTAAGATGCAAACTGTTTTTTTTTGTTTTTTTTTTATTTAATTGGGATTCCAGTGAGTGCATGTGATAATTAATTGTCTTTTCCATGATCTGTTCATCACTCCTTTATGCCTCGGCAAGGCCAGCAGCATAATCAAGGATGAGTCGCACCCAGGCCACTCCCACTTCTCCCCTCTCCCAACAGGCAAAACACCACCAGGTTCAGGGATAGTTTCTTCCCAGCTGTTATCAGGCAACTGAATCATCCTACCACAACCAGAGAGCAGTGCTGAACTACTATCTACCTCTTTGGTGACCCAGACTTTGCTGGCTTTACCTTGCACTAAATGATATTCCTTTTATCATGCATCTATACACTGTAAACGACTCTATTGTATTCATGTATTGTCTTCCTGCTCACCGGAGAGCACACAACAAAAACATTTCACTGTATCTCGCTACACGTGACAATAACCTAAACTAAACTAAACTAAAATAGACTAATTTGCTCTTGCCTATTTAATTGCTGGACCATATACAGTACCTCTCCTTCAAACCGATGTAACTCTATTTTTCCTGTCTTTATACGTCCACCAAGCTATAACTGAGTTTGATTCTTTACCATAAAATTCAAAGTGATCATTTTTAAATATCTTTATGTGTAAGGAGCAATGATATCTCTTGCTTTTTGAGACATAGATTTGATATCCATAATTTTGATGGAAGTAATCTGCTTCCATTCTAGGTGCAGACCACATTTTCTGCCAGCCTGATTATTCATCACATAATTTGATTGTGCATCACATTCCTTTGCCAATCTGGATGTAATATCCTTGATTTGCACTGGTATAGGGTAGTACAAAGTTAATGAGCCATGTCTCCTACTAGCTTGCAAGTAAAATCAGCCTCATGTCTATCAATGTATGTCAGCATTAAAACTAAAATGGATTTTGCTATTCAGTTAAAAGTTCTTAATTTTTGTCACTGTTTAATTACATTATTTGTCTTTCTCCTGAATAAAATCTTTACAAGTACTCTATATAATTCCATAAATGTCTGATAATAAACTTTATATATAGTTCTACTTCATGAAATGTTACTGCTAATTCAATACACAACTTTATATTTTGTTTAAAATACCTCATCTAGTCTATTCTGAACACTCTCCATTATAGGAGATAAAATAGGAATTGCTCTGCACTTGTGGAACCAACACCAGAAAATGTGTGGGAAGGAATGGCAGAAGCCTGTAGCCTCACTTTGCTCTGGTATTTTGTTTCATTCACGTATTTAAACTGTAATGTTTTATTATTAATGTTTAATGTTTTATGTGTCATTCTTAATTATTACTGTATGTCGTGTTGTTGCTTGCGAAAGGAGGACCAAGGCAAAATACTTGGCCGATAAAGCTATTCATTCATTCATGCTCATTTACAGAAGATAGACACAAAATGCTGGAGTAACTCAGCGGGACTGGCAGCATCTCTGGATAGAAGGAATGGGTGATGTTTTTAGTCGAGACCTTTTTTCAGACTGACAGTCAGGGGAGAGGAAATTAGTGATATGGAAGGGTAAGGTGTGAAAACGAGACATCAAAGAGGATGAGGTTGAAGGAAAATGTAGACTAGATCATTGTTAGCTGGGGGAAGTTGACAACGAGGCATACAAAGTAAAAATGTAGTCAGGAGGACAGTCAAACTAGTCGAAGAACTACGATTGAGGAAGGATGGAGAGAGAGGGAAAGCAAGCATTATAAAGTTAGAGAAGTCACAAATGTAGTAATGGAAGTCACAAGGAGAAATTCATCTGAAGGGTCCAAACCCAACCCATCACCTATCCATATTTCCCGAGATGCTGCTTATCCCGTTGAGTTAATCCAGCATTTTTTGTCTTTCACCAGTATTAAACATGTGCAAGTTTGTATGTGTAATATTATTTTTATTTGCAATAAATTATTTAAAATCTATTATTTCCAGAGTAGATCATGATTGCAATGATTTCTTGAGCAAATTGGTCCACTCCAAAACTTCAAATGGGTACCTCTGATTGCAAATACTCTTTGTTCCATTGACCTTCTATTCGCTTCAGACACACAAGGAATAAAGTAGTCCCCCAGGAAATGTGCCAGAAATTCCTCCCTAGGACACTTTCACACACTATCAGTTGCACTATTGCTAATGCAGACTCTGAATACTTCATGCTGGTAGTTTCCCTTACTTTCCTGCTCTGTTTTGGGCTCCTCCCTTCCATCACTATGGTACTAATTACATCTAACCCACCAACCTCGCCTGCCAGATATCAGCTGACTCATCAATCAACTCCAAGATCACTCCTCATGGCGCCTTTGCCACTCTGACGCTGACTCCTTCATCACCACACACCACAGACCTCCTCCGACTTCAAACCTCTATTGCTCCTCACTCCCTCAAACTCTGGCACCAACTTCATCCAACTCCTGACCAAGTTTCCTACCCCTACTCTACTGCCCATCAACGGCCTTCTTTTCCTTACAATCACCTTTAGACATGGCCACATTTCTGGTCGTAACTAATACATCCTACACAGGCCCTGCAATGGTGCAGTGCAAGGAAAGTGCCTAAAGGTATGGTGGCACCTGACAACTTGGTTGCCTTTGAATTTTGCTACAACAGGTTCATGACAAAGATGGCCACTGATGGTTAATGCATGGACCTTCTTTCAAACTCCCACCCAACACCTCTATGGTGCTAAGGGAATCCTTGGTCATTTTAGTCACCTCCACAAATTCACTTGACGCCAGCAGAGTTTGGTTTTGTTTTGTTTACTTTGGAGGTGCAGTGTGGAAACAGGTCCTTTGGCCCACTAAGTCCACGCCAACCAAAGATCACCCATGCACTAGTTCTATCCTACACACTGTAGACAATTTACAGAACCCAATTAACCTACAAACCTGCACGTCTTGGAGTGTAGGAGAAAAGCGGAGCACCCAGGGAAAACCCACATGGTCACAGAGAGAACATACATACTTCCTACAGACAGCACCCATCGTCAATATCAAACCTGGGTCACTGGCACTGTAAGGCCGCAATACCGCTGCACCACTGAGCCACTCCCTAGTTGAACGTGCAGAAGTGAGTACAATCTTTAAACAGATTGAGCAGACAAATTTCCCCCCATAAAGGTTTTAACCTCAGAACTAGGTTCTTCACACACTTAATGAAAATCAAACAAAACTGCAAATGTTGGATGAAGAGCTTGTCACCTGACATTAAAGGCTGTCTTTCCTTGGTAAACCAGCATCTACAGTTCCTTGTTTCTTCATGCTAACATTGTTTTTTCTTTCCATTGAAGCTCTGTGAACTAGAGGGTGTTCCCAGCATTTTCTGTTTCTCTTGTGCTTAAAGGGCCTGTCCCACCAGCATGCAACTCTATGCAATTAGCGCGACCTAACGTGGTCGCTTGAGCCGTCCGGCGTCGCGGGGCCGGTCCCACTTCGATCGCTGGAGCCGTGCGGAATTGTGCGGAGTTCGTCCTGAGTTCGTCCCGACACCGTGCGGGGCTCCGAAAAACTGACTATGTCCAAAAGTTCCGCGCGGCAACGGCTTGCCGGCTCGCAGTCGCCTCGACGTTTACACACCGCCCCGACATCGTGCCTCCGTGAACCTATCTGTAGGTGCCTCCGTGACCCTCTATGTGTGTGGCTCCGTGGCCCTCTGTGTGTGTGTGCCTCTGTGCCCCTCTCTGTGTGCCCCTCTCTGTCCTGGCGAACTTACCTTAGACTTCGCTCCAAGTTCGCCTCACTTTGCGCCGCATTGCGCCACTCACCCAACCTCCGTGCGGCCCCTACTGCTGGTTTGGTTGCGCTTGCAGGCGCATGCTGGTGGGAACGGCCCTGTACAGGGGATCACCCGACCTCCGCGCGGCCCCCGCTTCTAGTTTGATCGCGTTCATCGCATAGAGTTGCATGCTGGTGGGACAGGCCCTTAACTCTTTATAATCAGCTCACCCGAATGGAATATGACAAGAAAATTGTGAAAAATCCAAATCAATGAGTGAAGCGCATTTTATTTATGTTCTAGAGTAAATGATGCAATCATCTACACTGGACCATTAAACATATTTCAAAATGTCGCATTTTATTTTTTCTTAAACTAACGGTTATAGAACACATTTTCCATCATGCTCTGTATAGCTGTTGAAATGATTTTTTCATCTTGAAATACAATGAACATACCAGACTTTATAAATATTTCAATCAATCTGACTACTTTTTAAAAAAATGAGTAATCCTGATGAGAATAAATTACGCACAAAACAGATGTTGGCTAAGTTCGTTGACAAGTCTTCTGTTTGAAATAAGAACTCATGTCCTCTTGTGTCTATTCAAAAAGTAATTTATGCATTAAAGGTGGATTTGTCTTTTTCAAAGAATCTTCATCTTGCTTGTGGAATAGAATCAACCTAATAACAAAGACAAAGCACCAATAGATCATAGGGGATGAGAAAGCTTTTCAAATGAATGGTCAGTCCCACAGTTGGATTATATAACCATATAACCATATAACAATTACAGCACGGAAACAGGCCATCTCGGCCCTTCAAGTCCGTGCCGAACAACCTTTTTCCCTTAGTCCCACCTGCCTGCACTCATACCATAACCCTCCATACCCTTCTCATCCATATGCCTATCCAATTTATTTTTAAATGATACCAACGAACCTGCCACCACCACTTCCACTGGAAGCTCATACATATTGGGATACAAACTTAGCCAAAGAATATATAAGCAATCATTGAAGGTCCACTGGGCTTCCTCAAATCTCTGCATGCATGTGCAAAGCGATGGAACACATCACGTCAGCCTACCCTTTAAAGTCTGTTGCAGGATGTACATCATATCTTCAGGTGGTATCTCAGGAGAGCATTCTTTTTAATCCCAGCATGAGCGTTTTCCATATCATACAAAGAAAAAAGATAATGTTAAGGTGAAACATTCTTCTTATTCACGCAAGTCCCAAACAAGTCCCTTGGAAAGTCACATGGAACATGGTTATCATTTACCCTTGTTTATTTGCTCTTGATTGCAAAAGCTAATTTATTACTATTTTTGTTGCACTCGTGGATTCTGAAGGCAGAGTGGCAAAGACTCTGTAGGTTAATTGGCTTCAGTAAAGATTGTAAGTTGTTCGAAGCCTTTCCGATAGCATGAGTGTATGGGGATTGCTGGTCGGCATGGACTCAGTGGGCCGAAGGGCCTGTTTCTGCACCGTATCTCTAAACTAAAACTAAACTAAACATCAATCTGCCATTTGAATCCACTGCTTTATCGATGTAGTTTGTTGTCCGACTTCCTACTTAGTTCTGGGCCAATTAGTTCCGGGTTAATTAAAATGACAGGCATTCACTTGTCTGTCACTTTAATTTTCCATCCTACTCAAATTCTGATGCCTCTGGGTTTCGGCTTCTTACAGCGTTCCAATCAATTCCAACATATGATCAAGGAGGAGCATCTTGCATTGAGGTGTGTTACAGCTTTGGGATTCAAGATCTACTCCAGACAGATTATAGGCCTCCACCATCCCATCCTGCTATCCCACTATCACTATATTTAAGAAACATTTAGACAGGTACATGGATAGGACAAGTTTTGAGGGATATGAACCAAACACAGGCAGGATGGACTAGTGTATCTGGGACATGTCGGCCAATGTGGGCAAGTTGGGCCGAAGGGTCTGTTTCCATGCTGCATGACTCCATGACTCTCAATGACCATCCCAACAGGCACCAACTCTATCAGTATCATCCAATCCCTCTTGGTTTTCCACGTGTAGTAGGATTTCCCTTTGTTCTCTCCAACAACCCCCCCCCCCACGCCCCCTCCACCCCCCCCTCCACTCCGCCCACCCTTCCTGATCACTGAAAAAAAAAACAATTTCTAACTTTTGCTAAAGATAGACACAAAATGTTGGAGTAACTCTTCAGTAATTCTTCAGACTGAGAGTCGGTAGAGAGGGAAACTAAAGGTGTGAAAGGCTACAAGGAACAAATGAATGAAAGGTTTGAAAAGAACAAATTAAAGCCATAAGTGATGACCAAGAAAAGGTGAAGCCTACAATCGTCCATAGTTTTCAGTGGAAAAGGTGATAACGAGTGGATACAAACAGTGAAACTAAGCAGGATGACAGTTCTAAACTAAGAAGAACAACTAATTCTGAACTTAAACAAAGGTAACTTTGAGGGTATGAGACGTGAATTGGCCAAGATAGACTGGCAATTGATTCTTAAAGGGTTGACGGTGGATAGGCAATGGAAGGCATTTAAAGACTGCATGGATGAGCTACAACAATTGTTCATCCCAGTTTGGCAAAATAATACACCAGGAAAGGTAGTGTATCCATGGATAACAAGGGAAATCAAGGATAGTATCAAAACAAAAGATAAAGCATACAAATTAGCCAGAAAAAAACAGCCTACCAGAGGACTGGGAGAAATTCAGAGTCCAGCAGAGGAGGACAAAGGGCTTAATTAGGAAAGGGAAAATAGATTCTGAAAGAAAACTGGCAGGGAACATAAAAACTGACTGCAAAAGTTTGTATAGATATGTGAGACAAAAATATTAGTTAAAACAAATGTAGGTCCCTTGCAGTCAGAAACAGGTGAATTGATCATGGGGATCAAAGACATGGCAGACCAATTGAATAACTACTTTGGTTCTGTCATCACTAAGGAAGACATAAATAATCTGCCGGAAATAGCAGGGGACCGGGGGTCAAATGAGATCATGAGGAACTGAGTGAAATCTAGGTTAGCCGGGAAGTGGTGTTAGGTAAATTGAATTAATTAAAGGCCGATAAATACCCAGGGCCAGATAGGCTGCATCCCAGAGTACTTAAGGAAGTAGCCCCAGAAATAGTGGATGCATTAGTGATAATTTTTCAGATTTAGATTCTGGAGTAGTTCCTGAGGATTCGAGGGTAGCTAATGTAACCCCACTTTTTAAAAAGAGAGGGAGAGAGAAAACGGGGAATTACAGACCAGTTAGTCTAACATCGGTAGTGGGGAAAATGCTAGAGTCAGTTATTAAAGATGGGATAGCAGCACATTTGGAAAGTGGTGAAATCATTGGACGAAGTCAGCCTGGATTTATGAAAGGTAAATCATGTCTGACGAATCTTATAGAAGTTTTTGAGGGTGTAACTAGTAGAGTGGATAATGCAGAACCAGTGGATGTGTTATATCTGGACTTTCAGAAGGCTTTCAACAAGGTCCCACATCAGAGATTAGTATGCAAACTTAAAGCACACAGTATTCGGGGTTCAGTATTGATGTGGATAGAGAACTGGCTGGCAGACTGGAAGCAAAGAGTAGGAGTAAACGGATCTTTTTCAGGATGGCAGACAGTGACTAGTGGGGTACCACAAGGCTCGGTGCTGGGACCCCAGCTATTTACAATATATATTAATGATCTGGACGAGAGAATTGAAAGCAACATCTCCAAGTTTGCGGATGACACGAAGCTGGGGGGGGGGGGGGGGTGGGCAGTGTTAGCTGTGAGGAGGATGCTAGGAGACTGCAAGGTGACTGGGATAGGTTGGGTGAGTGGACAAATGCATGGCAGATGCAGTATAATGTGGATAAATGTGAGGTTAACCACTTTGGTGGCAAAAACAGGAAAGTAGACTGTTATCTGGCCGATTAGAACAAGGAGAGATGCAACGAGACCTGGGTGTCATGGTACACCAGTCATTGAAAGTAGGCATGCAGGTGCAGTAGGCTGTGAAGAAAGCGAATGGTATGTTAGCATTCATAGCAAAAGGATTTGAGTATAGGAGCAGGGAGGTTCTACTGCAGTTATAAAGGGTCTTGGTGAGACCACACCTGCAGTATTGAGTACAGTTTTGGTATCCTAATCTGAGGAAAGACATTCTTGCCATAGAGGGAGTACAGAGAAGGTCCACCAGACTGATTCCTGGGATGTCAGGACTTTCATATGAAGAAAGACTGGATAGACTCGGCTTGTACTCGGTAGAATTTAGAAGATTGAGGGGGGATCTCATAGAAACCTACAAAATTCTTAAGGGGTTGGACTGGCTAGATGCAGGAAGATTGTTCCCGATGTTGTGGAAGTCCAGAACAAGGGGTCACAGTTTAAGGATAAGGGGAAGCTTTTTAGGACTGAAATGAGAAAACCTTTTTTCACACAGAGTGTGGTGAAGCTCTGGAATTCTCTGCCACAGAAGGTAGTTGAGGCCAGTTTGTTGGCTATATTTAAGAGGGAGTTAGATGTGGCCCTTGTGGCAAAGGGGATCAGGGGGTATGGAGAGAAGGCAGGTACAGGATACTGAGTTGGATGATCAGCCAAGATCATATCGAATGGCGGTGCAGGCTCGAAGGGCCGAATGGCCTACTCCTGCACCTATTTTCTATGTTTCTATGTTTCTATGACCCTGAAACCAGTAAGACGATTAGGGTGGGGGAGGGACAGAGAAAGAGGGAATGCAAGGGTTACTTGAAATTAGAGAAATCAATACGCATACTGCTGGGTTGTAAGCTGCCCAAACGAAATATGAGTTGCTGTTCCTCCAATTTGCATTTGGTCCCAATCTGACAGTGGAGGAGGCCCAGGACAGAAAGATCAGTGTGTGAATGAGAAGGGGAGTTAAAGTGTTTGACAACTTTTGCAAGATTGATGAGACATCCTGAACAGCATATTTCCAGCATTTTATGTTTTAATTTCTGTTTTCCTCCATCTATATTTTTCACTTTTCAAAATGGAACCCTGTAACTTTGCTGAGAACACTTCCTAGATTGGTCAGCTTCTAAGGAATGTGATACTGTATTATTTTTTCCGAAGAGGTGGAATAATTTATGGCTGTGCTCCTCCCATGGGGACCGAAGAGTAGAACATTTTAACTTTGCTGTCCATTTGTAAAATAAATCATAATTAGTAACTAACGGGAACTAAGGACACTACTTTCAGCCACAGCCTGTGATACAATGCATTTTGACATGTCAGCAGGCTGGAAATACATCTATTCTGTATTAAAACTGCACCTGCATGCCGATATTCCTGTAATGCTCATAATTATCTCCTGTCACATCACACATTTGCCTTTATACTTAAATTACAACGCACACTTTTGCAGCTCACTCATTTTTAATCATTTTGATAACTCCTCTGTTGCTGTTCACCTTTCACGTTGCTCACATTTAAGTTGTACGTTCTCAAGCTGTCCCATTCTATCTGTCTTAATTGGCAACATATGATGGTAAGTTCGATGTGAAAAAAGACATGCCAGGCTGCTGCAGGCAGGGGGGATGTTCGGACAACGCCCTACTCAGCCCCAAAGACCGGGGAGTTTATCCTAAAGCATCTTATAGCCAATGAGCCAATAAGACAGCACGGTGGCACCGCGGTTGATTTGCTGCACAGCGCCAGAGGCCTGGGTTCGATCCTGACTACGGGTACTGTCTGTACGGAGTTTATGCTTTCTCTCCATGACAGCGTGGGTTTTTTTCTGCTGGGTGCTGCGGTTTCCTACCACATTACAAAGATGTACAGGTTTGTAAGCTAATTGGCTTCGGTCAAATTGTGAAATTGTCGCCAGTATGTAGAATAGTGCCAGTGATTGTGTTGGGGGAGGGGGAGGGATCGCTGGTTGGTGCAGACTCAGTAGGCCGAGAGGCCTGATTCCACGCTGTATCTCTAAACTAGCTGAACTAAAAGATCTACCTTTAACCTGCAGTCAAGCTAAGCTTGTAGTGATCACAACCACCAATTTCTGCACAGCAAATATCCCACTAAAAAGTAACGTTAAAGTCAAGAAGATCAATTTTAATGGTATTAATCGAGGAGTAATTATTGGATAGGCCAAAGGTGATTCCCCCCCCCCCCCACCCCCTTCTCCTCAAATGGAAAAACAATAGGAACTTGTAGAGCCCCCTAAGGGTGACACTGAGATTCATTAAAAGGTTCATCTGAAAGACGGCAGACCAGATTAACCAGACCATACTGAATGGGGAATAATCACACTTCACCCCTCCCTTCTTAAAAATAGCCTGATGTGATATTTTATGGCAGAGAGCATAGAGAATATCGGTCAATATCTCATCCAAACTACGGAAGGTTAGTGGGGCATCTCCTCTCCATTGCACTGGAGAATCTGCCTGATTTCCTGTGACTTGGACGCTTAAACATATGACGGTAGTGAGAGAGATCGAACAATACAAGCACTGACATGTCTGTTACAATCATATTTTAATAACTTTACAAGGCAGTTGCAAGTATAATTTGGTTGTTCAGTTTTTTTCAGTTTAGTTTTATTTAGTTCAGATTAGTTTAGTTACATTTATTTTCATTTTGTTTCATTTAGTAACGTATAGAGACACAGCATGGAAACGCACCATTTTGCCCACCGAGTCCACACCGACCAGCCATCCCCCATACACTAGTTCTGTATTACACACTAGGGACAATTTACAGAAGCCAATTAACCTAAAACCTGGAACGTCTTTGGAATGTGGGAGGAGATCAGAACACCCGGAGAAATCCCACACGGTCACTGGGAGAATGTACAAACTCCATACAGACCGCTGTGCCACTGTGCCACCCCTATTAATTCACCAGCCACAGTCTGCTATTCATGACAATCAACTTCCATTCAAATGGTTTTGGTGATTTATACTGGAATGAATTATGGTCGAAAAATGAATGGCTTTGCTAATGTGAAATCCTCACAGGAATATCTACTGAACAAACGCTCATGTTCAAAATTTGTGAGTGCATGAAAACATGTTAAACAAATGGATAATAATGTGCAGCAAATTCAAGATATGCATCGCTGAACAACATTGGTAGTATGTATTGTTAAAATCTACTTAAATACTGCTTAAGGAAACAATGCTTGTTCCTTGTTTGTGCAAATGGCCAAAACAAATCTTGCTTCAGAATATATTTAAAGGAGTGACTCCCATTAAATTAATGTAAAGACTGGTGTAGGGTGTAAGTAGATATTTTGCACTTAAAATCTCTTCTCAGAGGCTTGATCCTTAAAAGTCAGAGGAAATAAGTCCACAACCTCACCATTTTAGTCTTCTGGCACAAAGGGAATGACTGAAATATTTTGAAGCCTTCTTGATAGCTACTTCAAGATGTGCTGCAATTTTCATCATGTTTGCTTGTACAGCTGCAGATATAGTGAGAGCTCATTGCTTTACATATGGAGGAATTCCTCTGGGCACGCCACCATGTAATTTCTAAGATAGAGATTCAAGATCGCAGGATGCATGAAGGACAGGTGAGCTCACACCTTAAATACTACATGCCTACACTGACCTCCGGGTCATTCCTGTGAGAAGAAATTTGCCAGTGCTGATAATTGAATAGAGACATCATTCAACTCTGCACCCTTCTGCTGCCACACTTGGTTTGATTCAATAAATGGTTGTCAAAGATACAAGCC
Organism: Raja brachyura; assembly: GCA_963514005.1. Next base: position 17,437,868 of record OY740792.1, on the reverse strand, counting down.
TTCGCTTTAATCTCTCTGAGTCTTACCAGACAACCGCAGAAATTTCTGTGATTCTCCTAAACCATTGGCCTCTAATCGTTTCCCTGTGCAACCAAAGGATTCTTGAAGAATATGTTTGCATTTTCATTTTTATCATGTAAAGCCACATATCTCATCAAGTTTTATCTTCATTAGGGTGCCAAAGTGGCGCAGCGGTAAATTTGCTGCCTTACGGGTTCAATTCTGACTACGGTTGCTCTCTATACAGAGTTTGTATGGTCTCTCTGTGAGTGCGTGGGTTTTCTTCTGGTGCTCTAGTTTCCTCCCGCACTCCAAAGACATACAGGTTTGTGGGTCACTTGGCTTCATTAAAATTGTAAATTGTTCCTAATGTACAGAAAAGTCCTAGTGTATGGGATGATCGGTGGTCGGTGTGCATTCGGTGGGCCAAGTGCCTATATCCGCACTGTATCGCTAAAGTCTAAAGTCTCTAAAATCAATATTCAAGTAACCAATTTACAGCACACTTCTGAAGTAGATTTTTTCGTGTGTCTCCACAAAGTAACCTGATATGTCTGTGGAGTTTTGGAAAATCAAATAATTGTTTTTTCAAACTCTACGACAGAAACTGCATTTGAACTAACACCACCATTCTCGACAGAGCTACCAATGATGATCAATGTTTAACTTAAAGTTAGAGACCTAACAATGACTGCAGCAAGGATATTTTATAAATGTATGAATTCAAAGCAAAATGGTGGAGATGGTCAGAAGATATTACAGCATAACAACAGGATCAACAGATCAGCTGTAGGTGGTTAAACTACAGTTTGGAAATACAACAGGCTTTGTGAGCTTTAAACTTACTTTATCATCCTCCTCAGACTTCCACTGAATACTACGCACTCATATGTTTCTTTCCCAGCTGTTATCGGGCAACTGAACCATCCTACCAACAACTAGAGAACAGTCCTGAACTACAACCTACCGTGCCTCATCGGAGACCCTCAGACTATCTTTGATCGGACTTTACTGGCTATATCTTGCACTAAATGTTATTCAAGTTATTCCCTTTATCGTGCAGCTGCACACTGTGGATGGCACAATTGTAATCATGTATGATCTTTCCACCGACTGGTTAGCAAGCAACAAAAGCTTTTCACTGTACCTCGGTACGCGTGACAATAAACTAAACTCAAAAGTCAAACTTACAGCCCAAACTCAAAAACTCACAAACTCAAAAAATGGCGCTTCGAGAACAATCCAGTCACGCAGTTAAATAATTTCTCTTGAAGATGGTTTAAACTTTTTGCTCCATATTCCAATAGGATTATGATTACTTAAAAAAAATCTAATATTTTCACGTGTGGTTTTAGTAACAATAAAGAGATAATCCCCACTCACCTTCCACAGATACCAGTCAGTCTCAGAAAGAACAGAAGGCAATTTAAAATGTGACTGGGTGCCTGAAGGAAAGAAGTAATTCTCTGCTTTGCCAATACCATGCACTTACATCTCACACTAGCGCTGAACATTTTAGTTCAATTACATTTGATGAAATCAGATGAATTCTTTGATCCATTATTGCAATAAAGTCACAAACCATATTTGATATAACTGGTTTAACAGCCACTTGAATTTGAAGGGTCCTGACCTGTAATATCCCCCGTTCATGTCCTACAGACCCGCTGAGTTACTCCAGCACTTTATGATTACGCACGATTCTAGCATCTGCAGTTCCTTGTTCCTCGCAATTTAGATCTACACAGCAAGGATACAATACAGAATGTCTTTAATTGTGTAACCTTGTTCATCCCCGCTTCCTTGTCCTTATGTGCACAGGCATTCCGTGAATAGACTGTGAAATCCCCACCTAAGCCACGATACCTCTCAAACTTCCTCTTCTTATCTATCATTCTTTAAACCAAGCATTTGGACACCTGTCCTGATCTAGTTTGATATTAGCATTTTATCTAATTATATTCCTGAGAGGTGATCTGGGAAGCTTCACAGCAGAAGCTATGCCATGTAGGTGCAAATTGAGGATAGAATAGTGGGAGTTGCTAATAGGACTAATACACGTGGCCCAGTGGATAGTAGGGCGGCTCGGTGGTGCAGCAGTAGAGTTGCTGCCTTACAGCGCCAGAGATCCGGGTTCAATCCTGACTACCGGTGCTGTCTGTACAGGGTTTGTACATTCTTCCTGTGACCACATGGGTTTTCTCTGGGTGCTCCAGTTTCCTCCCACAGTCCAAAGACCTATAGGTTTGTAGGTTCATTGGCTTCTGTAAATTGTAAATTATCCCTAGTGTGTAGGATAGTGTTAGTGTATGGGGTGATCGACGGTCAGCGTGGACTCGATGGGCTGAAGGGCCTGTTTCCACGCTGTACTTCTGAAGTTTAAAAGTCTAAAGAAATGTTTCAAGTAAATGTGACTGAGTGTCTAGAATCAGACATTGGAGTCTCACTGAGCTGAATAATCAAAAATTACAGTATGGGATATCATAATAATTGCAAATAATAAATAATGATTGAGTGAATTATACCATGGCTGTGATTGCAAGCCTGTGTTTTGAAAAGATATAATTTTGAATTCTTAGCAATCTTACATATCATTTTTTCTATTTTTAAAGTGAGTCACAAATGGCAAGTTAGAAATCAATGTATAATCACTGTTAGACAAAATTGCTGGAGAAAGTCAGCGGGTGCGGCAGCATCTATGCAGCGGAGGAAATAGGCAATGTTTCGGGCCGAAACCATCACTGTTCCTATGTGTATACATGCTACAAAGAAGCAACAAATAAATCAAATAGTTTGTTTCCAATTTTACTTCGGAGTCACGTCAGTGACTACGTGAAGAACCCCGTCCAGCCGCTGGTGCATCATTACGTCAGACGCATCGGTGCAGTCGGCCAGTTGGAACAGCAGAGCTCCTCCAAGCAGTAAGTTTAAAACACAAGGTAAGTTTCAAACTTTTCTTGCGTTCATTTTCTGTTTTAGCGGTAGGGTGTAGACCGTTAAAATGTTACAGATAGTGAAGAAGGTGTCGGCGAGGCGATCCGCAGGGAAAAGGTTCGAGGACCATGATAGTATTGTTAGCGGATGCCCGCCTAGGTCACCAAGTCCGTCGCCAGCAACGGAGCTAGCGACACCGGACCCGCTGCCTGTGAGCAGCATAGCCATGCCGGTAGGGCATAAGGCTACTGCAAAATCAAATAGGCCCGTGGACCAAGAGTCGGGCCTGGAGGTTTTAACCTCACAAGGAGAGACCGTTTGCTCACGGCTCTCCCAGGTCGAGGTCTTATTACAAAAGATGCTCGACAGGGACGAACTCCGTGAGGAGGAGTGGTGCCCACGGCAGGTTAGTGGAGAGCATGTGGTAGCAGCACCTATAATATGGCTGCAAGAATACCCAACTTTTGAGGAGGAGGGTATACCGGTGCACCAGTTTACTGACGCCGAATCAGTGGCTGGGGAGAGCCACAAGGGAGTGGAACTTGCAGTGATTCCGAATATAGCAGAGAAATTTGCAGTCCTGAGAGAGGCAGGAGAGCCGTTAGGGGAAGAATTGGCATCAGCCATCCAATATATGCTCTCTCATCAACTGCAAGAATTGGCCATGGATGAGGCAGCTAAAAAGTATGAAGCCCCTATCAATTGCGATTTACTAAAAGTACCCATGGTAAAGCATCTCATATGGACACAGTTGGGGGTGTCAGTAAGATCCCAAGAACTAAAATTCCAAAAGGTATTGAAGTTACTTTCAGCAGGGATTACAGCAGCCAGGACGTATGCAGGTGAGAAATGTTCCCCCTAAAGAAAATAAATCAAGCAAATAGATGTTCAAATTGGGGGCAGATTATACTTGTTTCTCAAACAATGGCAGGAGATAACATCAGATTCATTTAAACTGAGCAGTATAGAGGGGGTTAAAATTGAATTTTACTCTACTGTGTGTCCACCTAATCAGCATGTTCCAATTCGGAAACTTATATTTTCAGAAGAAGAGAATGTGCTCATACAAGCAGAACTTAACACATTTCACAAAAAAGGGGTTATTGAGAAGTCAGTTCATCAAAACCGTCAGTTTGTGTCAAGTATTCTTCCTAGGTCTGAAAATACTGGGGGAGGTAGAATCATTCTGGACCTGACGAGCTTGAACTCCTTTGTTTGCTATAGGCATTTCCAAATGGAAACTTTTTCTACGGCTATACATCTGGTTTCCAAAGGGTGCTATATGGCCAGCATTGATTTAAAGGATGCATGTTACTCAGTGTCTATTAATTGTGATGATAGGAGGTATTTAAAATGTATCTGGATGAGTCCGTTGTGGCAATTTAAAGCATTGCCTAATGGGTTAACTTCAGCTCCTAGATTATTTACTAAATTGTTAAAACCTGTTCTAGGATTACTCCGAGCTCAGGGGCATGTTGTAATGGTCTATTTAGATGATATTGTAATTGTGGGGAAGACTCGGACTGTAGCTGAATCATCTGTTTCAATTGTTAAACTCACTTTTGAACAATTAGGGTTCGTCATTCATCCAGATAAATCCAAATTATCACCAGTTCAAATCATTGATTATTTGGGCTTTACCATTAATTCGAATCACATGTTAGTGACTTTGCCTAGGGACAAATGGCAGCAGTTAATTGAGGATTGTGTTAATCTCCTCAGTGAACAACGACCTTCAATTAGACAGGTAGCAAGTTTAATTGGTAAATTGGTGGCTGCTTTTCCAGCTGTGCAGTTTGGACCTCTGCATTATCAACAATTACATCAAGCAAAAGAACACACACTGAGGACACATGCGGGTCATTTTGATAGGCCTATGCAATTGTCAGCTGGGGGCAATTTCAGGCATTCAATGGTGGATCATAAATGTCTCAAAAAGCTCCAGGGAGGTTTTGATTGAACCACCTTCCATAATACTACAGACGGATGTCAGTGCACTGGGTTGGGGTGCTACAGATATGTCTTCCAGTTGTGGAGGCAGATGGAATACTGATGAGACATCCCTTCTATAATTAAGAGGGATCAATTATTTAGAGCTTTTGGGAGCCTGGTATGGGCTTAAAGCTTATTGCTCTGCCAGGAGTGACTTGCATGTGCAGGTTCAGATTGACAACACTACAGCAGTGGCATATGTAAACCACATGGGTGGAGTCAAATCACAGTCTTGTGATAGACTGGCTAATCAGATCTGGGACTGGTGCATTGACCAAAACATTTGGCTTTCAGCAATATATTTGGAATGTGAACGAAGTTCTTATGCTTCTTCGCCAATGGGCTCCTGTTGCAAGCCTATCTCTAGCCAAACTAACCATGAATGTGGTCATGCTTATGGCATTGGTAGCCAAACGTGTGCATACATTGCAAAAGCTACGGCTAGACAGATTGCAGGCATCAGAAAATGCCATTACTTTTCATGCCTATGATCTGCTCAAACATAGTAGAATAGGCATGACAGGATGTAAGATTGTTTTTTTAGTATACCCCGCAGATGCTTGTATGTGTGTAGTATCACATTTGTCTCATTACATGGAGATCACTAGAACCTACGAGGAACAGAGTCTGCATTATTTATTAGCCACAAAAAAAACACACAGTAAGGTGTCAGTGCAAACAATTTCAAGGTGGCCAAAGCAGGTTCTGGGAAGTGCTGGGATCGATACTGATAAATTCAAATCTCATTCCACCAGGGCGGCATCAACTTCCGCGGCAAGGGCAATGGATGTGCCTATAGACCATAACCTCGCGGCTGCAGGATGGTCCAGTGAGCTGACCTTCCAAAAATTTTATCATAAGCCGATTACAAGGCTGGGGATGTTTGCTGATTCTGTTTTGAGTTCTGTTATAGTTTCCCCCTGAGTTAGAGGGGTTGTTATTGTTTCGTTTGTAAATAAACCGTTAATTCGTTTGACAATGTTATGATTGATGCATTATTGGTTATTTAACGACTTTGATTCAATCAATGCAGTGTGAACACCAGATTTGGGTCTGCGGCATGAAATCACAGAGTTTTGAAATCTTCACTTGGTCACCCACGTGACTCCGAAGTAAAATAGTAAGATTAAACAAGAACTTACCAGTTTGAAGTTTGATCTTTATTTTATGAGGAGTTACGATGAGGGATTACGTGCCCTCCGCTCCCAACCCTCATAAATATCATCTGGTAGTTCTAGTCTCTGTTATGTTACTATTATACTTCAGTCATTATTACCTGTGATTTCATTCCGCTGCATTGAAGATTGACGCACCAACGGCTGGACGGGGTTCTTCACGTAATCCCTCATCATAACTCCTCATAAAATAAAGATCAAACTTCAAAGTGGTAAGTTCTTGTTTAATCTTACTATTATATCAGTTAAGCTAGGAATGTTGGCATGGGGAGTTTCTGGTATTTTTCATATATTGCTGTGGGTTCCTTTGCATTCACAAGACCATGATTTAAAATTTTATTTGAACAATGGCACCTCTGGAAATGCAGGAATTATGTACTTACGTGTAAGGCAGAATATCTGCACCTATGTTTATGGTTGAACTTGAACCATACCTTCTAACCTCAGGGTAAGAGCAGGATCAAGAGTGGCAGAGTTGGAGTTTGTACATTCTCCATGTAACCACGTGGGTTTTCTCCAGGTGCTCTGGTTTCCTCCTACCCTCCAAAGATGTACATGTTTGTAGATTTAATAAGCTTTGGTAAAAAATGTAAATTGTCCAATGTGTGTGGGATACTGCTAGTGTCTGGAGACCCCTGGACTCGTTGAGCCGAAGGGCCTGTTTCTGTGTTGTATTTCTAAACTAAAATATCACCAGGTTTAACATTTCAGATTGAAGAGCTTTTGTCAGTTTCGATGAACTACATGGACCAGAAACATTAAACCTTTTTCTATTTTCCTAAAATTTGTCGGATCTGCTGACTGTTTTCAGCATGTTTGATTTTTTTATTTCAGATTTATAACCATATAACAATTACAGCACGGAAACAGGCCCTCTCGGCCCTTCCAGTCCATGCCGACCATTTATTTTCCCCTAGTCCCATCTACCTGCACTCAGACCATACCCCTCCATTCCCTTCCCGTCCATATGCCTATCCACTTTACTTTTAAATGTTAAAATCGATCCTGCCTCCACCACTTCTGCTGGAAGCGCATTCCACACAGCCACCACTCTCTGAGTAAAGAAGTTCCCCCTCATGTTACCCCTAAACATCTGTCCCTTAATTCTCATGTCATGCCCTCCTGTTTGAATCTTCCCTACCCTCAATGGGAAAAGCTTATCCACGTCAATTCTGGCTATCCCTTTCATCATTTTAAAGACCTCAATCGAGTCCCCCTTTAACCTTCTGCGCTCCAAAGAATAAAGACCTAACTTGTTCAACCTTTCTCAGTAACTTAGTTGCTGGAACCCAGGCAACATTCTAGTAAGTCTCCTCTGCATTTCATCTGCATTTTTTCTTCTTTTCATTGGTACATGGTATTGGCCCAATCTGACACTTCAGTGTATTAGGATGGATAACGTCAGACGGTCCATGATGATTAATACGAAAACGCCACTTGTGACTTCAGTGGAACTGTTTGTCAATAGGACAGTGTAGGTCCAGATAGGACGGCATGATGGCGCAGCGGTAGAGTTGATGCCTTACAGCGCCAGAGACCCGGGTTCCATCCCGACTACAGGTGCTGTCTGTACAGAGTTTGTACGTTCTCCCCGTGACCTGCGTGGGTTTTCTCCGAGATCTTCGGTTTCCTACCACACTCCAAAGACGTGTAGTTTTTTTGGTAATTTGGCTTTGTATAAATGTAAATTGTCCCCAGCATGTGAAGGATAGTGTTAGTGTGCGGGGATCGCTGGTCGGTGCAGACTCGGTGGGCCGAAGGGCCTGTTTTTATGCTGTATTTCTAAACTAAAGTAAACTAAACTAAACATGCTGCTGATATCCTAAGCAACTGTTCAGTGCTAATGGTTGAATTTCTCCCCAAAAGCTTTACTCAAAGCAGGACAAAGATAATGATGGCAATGCATTGACATCCAAGACAGCGGTGACCACAGAACATCTGGTCATAGTCCAAACAGACAATAACAGTGATCCTAGCAGTGTGTAAATGTGTTCAGATGCTGTAGATGCAAGGCACCTCCATCTGGTAGATCATTCAGTATGTGTGCAAACAGCTAGGACATGGAGTGAGTCTTCCTGTTGGATAACAGTTCAGTCTCAGGGCGCAGCAAGCGAGCATTTAACTGATAGTAACATTTCCTGCCTTGTGAAGTTACTTAAGGCTCCTATTCATTCCTGTTTGATAAATCAGAAGCCTGTTTTTAGATGAACCGCTCTATTCAGTAATTTTGCCTCCGTTTATTTTCTTGGGCCGTTACTTCGTGGATAAGAAATATACAACAAAACATTGGTGGAGATTGATAAACAGGGGAGGAAAAAAAAAACACCTAATAGACAGAAACACTGTGGAGACGTGAAAGCCTATGTCAAAAATCAGTTAAAAAGAGAACATACTTAAAAAATATATTTTTCCTTTACCCCAGTTTTCTTTCTACTGATACTGCACAGGCACAGAGAGCACAAATGATGCACAAATGGAAAATAATACATAAAGCACAAAGGGCGGCACGGTGGCGCAGAGGTAGAGTTGCTGCCTTACAGTGTCAGAGACCAGGGTTCGATCCTGAGTATGGGTACTGTCTGTACGGAGTTCGCCCTGTGACCGTATGGGTTTTCTCTGGGTGCTCTGGTTTCCTCCCGCACTCCAAAGACGGACAGGTTTGAAGATTCTGTAAATTGTAAGTTGTCCCTAGTCTGTAAGATCGAGCTTATGTACAGGCTATCGTCAGTCGGCTCGGATGCGGTAGGCTGTAGGGCCTGTTTCCATGCTGTATCTCTAAAGTCTAAAGCTGAATAATCAAGATTCACAGTATGGGATATCATAATAATTGCAAATAATCAATAATAAGGGAGTGAATTATGTCATGGACGTCAATGCTGTGATCACTGATTGGCGCGGACTCGGTGGACCGAAGGGTCTGTTTCAGCACTGTACCCTGACTAAAGTAAAGTCAGGATTCAGTTAAAGATGGTCGTAACAATCTATGAGGAGCTGGCAGCTTGTAAGTAAACAGAATAATACCTCACAAGTGACGTAGCCATCCATGTGGTTTTTCACTCCCTTTCAGCTGCCTAGCTCATGTGGTGCCGAAGAGTTATGACCCTCTCACATTCAAGAGAGAGCTGCCACAGCTCATCCTCTGCTCTCCAATGGCCTCTATCCATCCAGCAGCAATGAAAATAACATTTCCAAGGTTTAAAATAATCAGCAGTGGTCTTCCTGTGTATCTAACACTGGCTATATTCGGACCGCTATTACAAGTCAGGCTGGACTTCTTGTCTTCATTAGTATTCTGTGATTGATCTTTATTCAAACTAGCTGACTGAGTTTGAGATCCCACAGAGACATTTGGGCGATACGGTGGCGCAGTGTTCTATTGCGGCACTGCCATCAGTGTTACTGTAGATGAATGACCTATCTTAAAACGAGCAGAAGATTTCTTAAAAGGCCTGCAGAAGTAGAGCAGCAGATTGACGCAGCAGTCGAGTTAATGTCTTACAGCGCCAGAGACCCGGGTTCGATCCTGACTGCAGGTGCTGTCTGTACGGAGTTTGTACGTTCTCCCCGTGACCTGCATAGGTTTTCTCCGGGATCATCGGTTTTCTCCCACACTCCAAAGACGTACAGGTTTGTAGTTTAATTGGCTTGGTATAATTGTAGATTGTCCCTAATGTGTGTAGGATAGCGTTAAAAAGCATGCACAATTCTAACTGAGCCAGTTTGTACAATCCCTCACGTTCTTTTCACACCATTTCACCTTTAACTTAAGCCCCAGGTGGCAGAACTGCTCTGGATGTGGTTGCTGTCAGCTATTGTATAAATGTAATAAAGAAGCTGCTGAATATTATGTTCCTCAAAATCTGAGGCACTGATTTAGTCTCTGGTGATCATTTTACCCTGTAAAATAAAATGTTGATCTTCATTGCTTTGAGCAATAATTATACTGTATCCCAATGATCCATTAATGCCATGTAAAAGAGCACTTTGAAAGATGACCCCATATCTGCTGTGAAGAATTAAACACATTGGCCCATAATTACTGTTTGCCAGTCTTCAGTAGATCCATCGTGGACATGGGTAGAATTTAACAGCACTTCTAATTCACAAATTCAATATTGTATGGGTTTTTCTCCAGAAAACCGAAAGGATATGATGACTGGAACACTACAAGAAACAGTGCTGGTGAACTACAGTTTAAAGAGAATGCAGGCTGGGTAAAGGTGTGATGGAAATTCACAAATAATGTTCCCTTTGCATGATGGCACAGAACAAGGGCCACTGTCAATAAAGACCCTAAGACCATGATACATAGGAGCAGAATTAGGCCATTCAGCCCATCAAGTCTGCTCCGCCATTTGATCATGGCTGATCTATTTTTCCCTCGCAATCCTATTTTCCTGCCATCTCCCCATAACCTTTGATGGCCTTTCTAATCGAGAATCCATCAATCTCTGTTTTAAAAATACCCAATGACTTGGCCTCCACCATCATCTGTGCCAATAAACTCCACAAATTCACCATCCTCTGGCTAAATAAATCCTTCCTCATCTCCATTCTAAAGGTACACCCTTTTTGTCTGTGTCATCTGGCATAGAATCTCCCACTCGTGGAAACATCTTCTCCACATTCACTCCTAGGCCTGTCATTATTTGGTCAATTTCAATGAGATCTCCCCTCATCTCTTGAAATTCAATGAGTACAGGCCCCAAGCCATCAAACATGCTTCCTCAGAGCACAAAACTACTCACAAAATTCCAAATGTAGCCTCACCACCTTATAATACATCAGTATTACATTCTTGTTTTTATATTCTACTCCTCTCTAAATGAATGCTAGCATTGCATTTGCTTTCCTTACTGCCAACTCAATCTGCAAATTAACCTATTGGGAATCCTGCACCACCAGTCAGTCCCAAGTCCCTTTGCATCTCCGGTTTCTGAATCCTCTCCCCATTTAGAAAATTATTTATGCCTTTATTCTTTCTACCATTGTGCATGACCCATACACGTTCCTATGCTGCACTCCATCTGCCACTTCTTTTCCCACTCTCCCAACCTGTCCAAGTCCTTCTGATGACACCCTGCTCCCTCAACACTACCTGCCCCTTGACCTAGCTTTGTATCCCATGGATGCAGTTATGACAAACCCTGGTAGCTGGATCTGAGCCTATCTCTGTATTCACTCACTCATTATTCTTCACCGGCATCTTCAACCTCTCACTTCAACTGTCTTCTGTCCCCATCTGCTTCTAAAGGAAACCTCCGTCACTCCTGGTCCCCAAGAAGAATAAAGTGACCTGTCCTAATTAATGCCACCTGGTATCTCTGACATCCACCGGAAAGAGATACTCCACATTTGCACCAGTCTTTTGGACCATCTAGACCCATTGCAATATGTGAACTGGAAAAATAGATTCACAGAGGAGATAATCTTTCTTGCACTGCACTCAATCCTGGATCGCCTTGACATTAAGAACACAAATGTCTGGATGGCATTCATTGAACACAGCTCAGCATTTTACACCATAATTCCGAATAAGATCATCCCTAAACATTTAAACTTTGGCACTCGTCTTCATCTTCATCTGGCTTCTAGACTGCTTGCTGCTGCTGGCGCCGACAATGGCGGCCACGGTGTAGTGCTCCTTGCTGTTTTGTATGTGTTTGTTCGTTTGTGTCGTCTGTGAAAACCCTACAAAGATTACTTTCATGAGCGAGGTACTCATAAACACCGGACATACGGTATCCACGAGTAGTTGCTCTACTCAACAGCCAAAAATCTGTAGCCTCCCTTTGATCTGGTATTTTGTTGGTTCGCATGCTTGCTCAATGGTGCTTAATCATTAATGTTTTATTATTAATGAATAATTATTAAGATTTTGTGTTTTCTGAGCTTTGTAACTGTCACTGTATGTCATGGATGTCATGGTACACCAGTCATTGAAAGTAGGCATGCAGGTGCAGCAGGCAGTGAAGAAAGCGAATGGTATGTTGGCATTCAAAGCAAAAGGATTTGAGTACAAGAGCAGGGAGGTTCTACTGCAGTTGTACAGGGTCTTGGTGAGGCCACACCTGGAGTATTGCGTACAGTTTTGGTCTCCTAATCTGAGGAAAGACATTCTTGCCATAGAGGGAGTACAGAGAAGGTTCACCAGACTGATTCCTGGGATGGCAGGACTTTCATATGAAGAAAGACTGGATAGACTCGGCCTTTACTCGCTGGAATTTAAAAGACTGAGGGGGGATCTTATGAGACTTACAAAATTCTTAAGGGGCTGGACAGGCTAGATGCAGGAAGATTGTTCCCGATGTTGGGGATGTGCAGAACAAGGGGTCACAGTTTAAGGATAAGGGGGAAGTATTTTAGGACCGAGATGAGAGAATCATTTTTCACACAGAGAGTGGTGAATCTGTGGAATTCTCTGCCACAGAAGGTAGTTGAGGCCAGTTCATTGGCTATATTTAAGAGGGAGTTAGATGTGACCCTTGTACTGAAAGGGATCAGGGGGTATGGAGAGAAGGCAGGTACAGCCATAATCATATTGAATGGCGGTGCAGGCTCGAAGGGCCGAATGGCCTACTCCTGCACATATTTTCTATGTTTGTATGTTTCTCTGTTGTTACTTGTGAGTGGAGCACCAAGACAAATTCCTTGTATGTGAATACTTGGCCAATAAACGTACTTACTTACTTAGACGTCCTGACCAATAGCTCTCAATCGGTTAGAATTGCTCATAATGTTTCCTCCACGCTGCCCCTCAACACTGGTGCTACTCAGGGTTGTGTGCTCTGTCTCTTGCTCTACTCTCTGCATGCCCATGACTGAGTGGCCAAGTACAACACCAACTCGATCTTTAAGTTTGCCTATGACACCACAGTTGTCAGTGGATCCACTACAGGAATGAGACTTAGAGCAGGAAAGAGATTGAGAACATAATGTCATGATGTTGGCACAGTGTGTAGGCCCCTCCTCGGTCATGACTGACCATGGGTGATGCATCCTAGTTGTTGACCGCTTGCTCCAAACCTCAGCTAGAGCAGCGTCACTTGTGGCTGAAGAGACCAATTCGGGAGTGACAGTCTCTGTCGCAAAGGCCACATTTGTGTGTGGTCTCTGGTCTGTTGAAGTTGCTGCGCTCCTTTCTGCAAGCTCGCTTGTCTGCCGCTGCGTTCATCAGTTTCTCTTCCCCCATTTTGAGATGTTGGTTCAGGGTACCTCCCCACCTTGTGCCCTTAACCTTGCCCATAACATCAGTAAGATGAAAAAGCTGGTTGTTGATTGAAGGAAGCAAGTGGGTGAACACAACCCTTTCCTCATCAATGAAGCTGCTGTTGAGATGGTCAACAGATTCAAGTTCCTTAGCATTGCTATCTCCAGCAGTCTAACCTTCACACTGATGTGGTTAAGGTGCATAGTGTATCTTTAGTTCTTTAGTACTCTTATTCTTAACTACCTCATTTGGTTATTCTGTTTTCATACTTGAATATTCTTTTTGCACTCTTTTGATTTTGCACTACAACCTTGCACCCTTCTGATGCTCTGCACCTTGTTGTATTTATTGAAGTATTTATCGTAACTCTTATCTGTACTGTTTATTCTGGAAACTTCATGTGAACAGAGAATTTCATTGCAGCCTCGTGCATATAAACCAATCTAACCTCAGCGATGAAAACAAGGCAGTGACAGTTTCCATTGACTGTCAATGGAAATTAGTCCCCATCGTCTAACGGAATCTCTGAGTTAATGGCTGGGAAAATGGGAAGAAAATTGAAATTGTAGCAGGTAGTCCCGTCTCCGCAAAGATATCAGTTTTCACGGTTGAGTTGCACAGGCAAGTACCTAGGAACCTTTTAAATTACATAACAAATGTGATGTTTGCCCGATCCCTGTATGTTTAGGGGCCTATGTAAATCCATATATAAATATCCTAAAGTGTTCAGAACTGTTCAAATTATCCAAGTGTGAGCGTTTGATCGTTGACACATGAAGACAGAAATATGGCAATGCTTTTGTTTGCTCATTATTACTGAGAAATCTTCACATGACTTTATTAATAGCAGATAGCCTTCCAGCTCTTGAGATTTGGAACTTCACAGTAAAGCTGCTCTCAATAAATACCTCTTGAAAAACAAATATTCTGCAGGGATGAATATATTTAAAGAAGGTAAGCAGAAAACGTGACTAGTTTTAGGCTTTAAGAAAGGAATATAACACAGTATCACATGAGAATGCATTACGGTCTGCACAAAATCAGCACTGATAACAAAAATCATTTTTAATATTTTTTATTACTTGTAGTAAGGTTCTCAAGATCTTTGAAACAAAATACAGACAATTTGGTGGTACTAGGGGATCTTGAGCTCTCTCTGTATCCACACCTTAAAGTGACCTTAAACAGACCTCATTTTCCAATCTGAGACAATGTAAAGTATCTTTCCCTTTTGGCACAGGAGGGGGCTGTGCATGGATTTCCTCTCGTTATCCTGTCCCGTTGACCCCAACTGGTCTTTCCCAGTCATGGATCATTATCTACATTGAGGTATCCCTGCAAAAATGCCGCTCCACAAGGAGCCTGCTGCTGTCAAGAAAAAAATCCATTACAGCACAGCCGTCAATGTTACCATGGACAAGAGGCCTATCTAAAACATGCAGTAGAATTCTTCCGACGCCTACAGAAGTGGGGAGGTAGAACGGCACAACAGTATTGCTGCGTTACAGTCCCAGGGACCCAGGATCAATTCCGACTACGGGTGCTATCTGTATGGAGTTTGTACGTTCTCCATGTGACCGCGCGGGTTTTCTCTGGGTGCTCCGGTTTCCTCCCACATTCCAAAGACATGTGGGTTTGTAGTGTACTTGACCTCTGTAAATTGCCCCTAGCGTGTAGGATGCAAAACTGGAATAACATATAACTAATGTAAGGGTGAGGACTCGGTGGGCTGACAGGCCTGTTTCCTCGCTGTGTCTCTCAACAAATAAGTTTGTTATCGAGCGACGAGGAGAGGGAGACCTTATTTTCATCCTGAAAGGTTTGAGCTGATATTCCACCATGGTAACACTGATGGCTTTTGCCTGCTACCATCTGAAGCCAATTGAAGCGGCAGAGGAAATCAGGAAAATCAAGCACTTTATTCTTGGCCCTAGTTTAGTTTAGTTTAGAGATACAGCGCAGAAACAGGCCCTTCGGCCCACCAAGTCTGCATCGACCAGCGATCCCCACACATCCACACTATCCTACACACACTAGGGTCAATTTACAATCACACCATGCCAATTAACCTACAAACCTGTATGTCTTTAGTGTTGGAGGGATGCGCAGATCCTGGAGAAAAACCCATGCATGTCACGAAGAGAACTTAAAAACTCCAAACAGACAAGCACCCGTAGTCAGGATCAAACCCGGGTCTCTAGCGCTGTAAGGCAGGAATTCTACCACTGCGCCACCATTGAATTTCATTGCATTGATGAGGTGTGATCACCAGAGAGAGTGATGATGAGAGGGAAGGGTGTGGATGGTATCTAGCTCATATCTTCATGCATTTTTTCCTGCCTTACCATTTTGTTGGACAATGTGTTCCAGGAAAATCCTGGCCTCATGTCAATAATTAGTTGGAGGATGAATCGGGGCCAGGTTGACCTCCTGAGTAATTTTATCCTCACCTCTTGAGCTCTGAGGGCATTTTACTAATGCTGGAGTTTTAATCTATTTTCTCCTATTCCAAGACAGTACATAGCTTTCTGTTAAATCAGATGCGACCAGTCAGACAAACAGTAGATTTTGTTTTTGTTATAAATTCACACCACCAACACAATAAGAAGCATAATTCAAAGGAGTCTTGGATAGACCTATCTTAACCCTATATGACAGGCCGTCGAGAAAATGGGCAGTTTTGGTCAGATCAAACAGAGGTATAGCCAGATTAGTGACTATAAATGGAATTATTTGAAAATCTATTTGATCATAATAAAAAAAGGCTTGGAATAACAAAGGATTTATTAGCTGCTTTTATTTGCTTAGAGAAATGGTACGAGATTTCTGCAGCTGGCTAGAAAAGTGTGACCAAAATCCAAAAGGATTATCACTGTATTAACAGTAAGACCTACTTGTAGAGAACTTGTGAAAGTGCTTTGAGCATGAGGAAGCAGCTGGTCTGTTAATGTGGCACTAGCTCACTTACTTCTGAAACCTTTAAGATCTGGCTGCAGAGTACATCCTTGCATAGTCTGCGTCCCGGATAAAATGGAGAGAGAGGAGGGAAAGGCATAGCTCTATGCTACCATGGCCATGGAATGAAACCTTACCTCCACTTCCACTAGCCTCCTTCCATCTTCCCCATGTCAGCCTTGAGGATTGGGCATCACGGTGGCACAGCGGGAGAGCTGCTGCCCTTACAGTGCTTGCAGCCCCATCAACCCGGGTTCAATCCTGGCTAAGGTGCTGTCTGTAGCAATGTTACAAAATTTTGAGATTTTAAAAATCAGGTCTGCAATTTATCCCATCAGATAAAGCATAAAACAAAGTTTAATTTGACACCTAATTCACTTTCATATCTTCAGTATTAAAAATGGTATGGCCATTTTCATACTCGGAAATTAGCATCTTGTTCCCTATTGCCTTTCCATTGACTTAACACAAAAGCTGTGATCAAGGACAGTCAAAAGCCCATAACTTTCTTAAAAATGAAGTGAACTGAATGAATTTTTCAGTTATTATAGATTAAAGCATTTTGAAACAAATATGAAACAATCTTACTTGGATGACCTAAAATTAAAGCATATAATTAGTTAGTTACCTAATTGTAGCTAATTACAAAATTAAAATACTAGATCTAAATATCTATCCATTTCTTAAGAAAAGGTTAACATTTAAAAAAAGCCTAAGTGTCCAAATAACATTCACACAAGAATTCACAATATAACACGATTTTTAAATCTCATTGTCATGAATTTATAGGCCAAATGGAAGGAATTTAGTGTTTAATTCCAGTAAATTAATGGCCATTTAAATCACCTTGCTACTGAGATTTTGTGGAATGCGATCGTTTGGAACATTGCGGTTGCGGTGAATTTAAACCCCATATCGGCAGGAAAAACACTGCCGGTTCGTATGGGTCCTAAGTCACCTTTTCGCAACGTGAAATTTTGAATAAAGGCATCCTAAGAAGCAAGTTTATGTGAAAAAATAAACGCTGTACCTTGCCTTGTCCCCTACATGAGATCCGTCCCGTTGTTGGCATTGACGGCATTAGAAGATGATTTTAATTTTACTCCTGCTATTAAATTATCCAGCGCGAATTTTAATAAACTTAATAAAACAGCAGTCGAAGCGATTTTTCTTCAGCAACTAAACAGTCTGTTCAAAATTGATTTTGAATAGTCTGAAGAAAAAACGCATTTTAAACCCGCCCCCCTCTCAAAGGCGCCAAAGTCGCGCATACGGCCAGTGACAGAACAGCAGCACTGCTGAAGCTAAGTTTTGTAACATACCTACTGTCTGCACAGAGTTTGTACGTTCTCCCCATGAATCCCTTTGTGGATTTTCTCCGATATCTTCGGTTTCCTCCCACACTCCAAAGATGTACAGGTTTGTAGGTTAATTGGCTTGGTATAAATGTAAAATTATCCCTAGTGTGTGTAGGATAGTGTTAATGTGTGGAGAACGCTGGTCGGTGGGCATTTGGCGAGCTGAAGGGCCTGTTTCCACGCTATATCTCGAAACTAAACTAAACTAAACTAAAATAAAGCATCAATGTGGCGAACAGGAAGGCAGTCCTCCATCCAATGCTTTGACCTTGCGCTATCCTGGGTCGATCGGTCAGAGTGGGGGGGTTGGAATGGTTAAAAGCATCAAGGGGGATATGGGGAAGGAGATGAATCCACACTCAATTAGGGGGTATCTATAACCAGAGGCATAGATTGGGAAACAGGTAAAAGGTTTAGAGGGGGTCCGAGGAAGAATGCTTTCACTCAGAGGTCAGTTGGAATCTGTTGTGCACAGTGGAGGCAGGTAGTCACACACAACATCTAAGAATTATATAAACAAATACTTGAATCATCAAAGCACAATTATTTATGTCATCACACAAATGTTTGCCAATAGCGAGCAAATTTATTGCCACGTTGTTGGTCTCTGCAAGGTCCTTTACAGTGTATGTGTCATGCAGCATGTCACATCTCAGGAGGTGTTCCACAGTCTGAAGGCCCCGTCCGCACTCACAGTCTGCCGCATCTTCAATATATCCTCACTTCAGCATGTTCGATTTGCTCCTTCCCATGCCTGTCCACAGCCTGTTGAGACTGCGCCAGGTTATCCATGGTTGGTCAGAACCTGGTGGGATTTTCTCAGAGGGATCGATTGCCATGTGAATGTCTTCCGGAGATTTCTCTCGTCTCTCTTCCCGGAGTTTGAGCTTTCTGCACTCCAGGGGATGGACAGAAGAGAGGAAACTTCTGCGTGATTTCAAATGCTAAGGTAGCAATGTGTGGCCATGTAGGGGGTGTCTTTCATCCTCTGATTGTCTGAGGCATTCTTTTTGGCTAGCTACACCTCTTCTGATTCTGCTGCACGACTCTCAGTTCAGTTTAGTTTATTGTCACGCATACCGAGGCACAGTGAAATGCTTTTGTTGCGTGCTAACCAATCTGTGTCTGTGTTGATTGATCAGCCATGATTGAATGCCAAGTAGACTTGATGGGCCGAATGGCCTAATTCTACTCCTATCTCTTATGGTCATGATCTTCTTCAGGACTCATGCAGGAATTTTCATGTTCTGTTTAATTATTCCATTCAGAATTGGTGATTGGAGACAGTCGAATAATGGAATAATAAAACAGATCATGAAAATTCCTGCATGAGTCCTGATGAAGAACATGAGACCATGATCATAGAAACATAGAAAAATAGGTGCAGGAGTAGGCCATTCGGCCCTTCGAGCCTGCACCGCCATTCAATGTGATCATGGCTGATCATCCAACTCAGTATCCCGTACCTGCCTTCTCTCCACACCCCCTGATCCCTTTAGCCACAAGTGCCACATCTAACGCCCTCTTAAATATAGCCAATTGACAGAGAATTCCAGAGACTCACCACTCTCTGTGTAAAGAATGTTTTCCTCATCTCGGTCCTAAAGGAATTCCCCCTTATCCTTAGACTGTGACCCCTTGTTCTGGACTCCCCCAACATCGGAAACAATCTTCCAGCATCTAGCTTGTCCAACCCCTTAAGAATTTTGTAAGTTTCTATAAGATCCCCCCTCAATCTTCTAAATTCCAGCGAGTACAAGCCGAGTCTATCCAATCTTTCCTCATATGAAAGTCCTGACATCCCAGGAATCAGTCTGGTGAATCTTCTCTGTACCCCCTCTATGGCAAGGATGTCTTTCCTCAGATTTGGAGACCAAAACTGTACGCAATACTCCAGGTGTGGCCTCACCAAAACCCTGTACAACTGCAGTAGAACCTCCCTGCTCCTATACTCAAATCCTTTCGCTATGAATGCTAACATACCATTTGCTTTCTTCACTGCCTGCTGCACCTGCATGCCTACTTTCAATGACTGGTGTACCATGACACCCAGGTCTCGTTGCATCTCCCCTTTTCCTAATCTGCCACCATTCAGATAATAGTCTACCCTCATGTTTTTGCCACCAAGGTGGATAACCTCACATTTATCCACATTATACTGCATCTGCCATGCATCTGCCCATTCACTCAGCCTATCCAAATCACCCTGTAAATAGCTGGAGTCCCAGCACTGAGCCTTGCGGCACCCCACTAGTCACTGCCTGCCATTCTGAAAAGGACCCATTTACTCCTACCCTTTGCCTCCTGTCTGCTAGCCAGTTCTCTATCCACATCAATACTGAACCCCCAATACCGTGTGCTTTAAGTTTGTATGCTAATCTCTTATGCGGGACCTTGTCGAAAGCCTTCTGAAAGTCGAGATATAACACATCCACTGGTTCTCCCTTATCCACTCTACTAGTTACATCCTCGAAAAATTCTATCAGATTTGTCAGACATGATTTACCTTTCGTAAATCCATGCTGACTTTGTCCAATGATTTCACCACTTTCCAAATGCGCTGCTATCCCATCTTTAATAACTGACTCTAGCAGTTTCCCCACTACCGATGTTAGACTAACTGGTCTGTAATTCCCCGCTTTCTCTCTCCCTCCTTTTTTAAAAAGTGGGGTTACATTAGCTACCCTCCAATCCTCAGGAACTACTCCAGAATCTAAGGAATTTTGAAAAATTATCACTAATGCATCCATTATTTCTGTGGCTACCTCCTTGAGTACTCTGGGATGCAGACTATCTGGCCCTGGGGATTTATCGGCCTTCAATCCATTCAATTTACCCAACACCACCTCCCGGCTAACCTGGATTTCACTCAGTTCCTCCATCTTATTTGACCCCCGTTCCACTGCTATTTCCGGCAGATTATTTATGTCTCAAGAGATAGGAGTCGAATTAGGTCATCGATGCCTTGGCTTTTACCTGAAGAATGGCTTGTCAGAGAAAGTGCCAGGTAACCTGCGGCATCTGTGCTTGTCGTCTTCAGCAAGTCCCACTGGTGGTTATCTGGCACTTTCTCTGACAAATCATTCTTCAGGTAAAAGCTAAAGCATCGATGACTGAATTCTGCTATAGAATCAGCACAACAGCAGGGTCTTCGGCCCATCAAGTCCACTTTCCATTTAATCATGGCTGATCTACCTCTTCCCCCCCCCTAGCCCCATTCTCCTGCCTTCTTCCCATAACCTCTGACACCCACACTAATCAAGAAAGAAGTATAGGTTCTCAACCCAAAACTTCGACTATCATAGAATCACATAATCACAGATGCTGACTGGTTAGCACACAACAAAAGCTTTTCACTGTGCCTCGGTATGCGTGACAATAAACTAAACTGAACTGAGAGTCATACGGCATGGAAACAGGTTCTTTGGCCAGCTTGCCCATGCTGACCCCGGTGCCCCATCTACACTATCCCACCCATCCATGTTTGGCCCATATCCCCCAAATCCCTTTGCCTCCATAGATACCACTCGCCACACTGAGTTCCTGCAGAAGTTTGTTTTTCCTCTCTTAACTCCAGCATCTGCACTCTCGTGCCCACACAGATCACCTTGTCGAATTAATCCGCACTTACTTATTGTGCCTCCTGCACAGGAAATTAATATTAGCCCATGTTGGCCAATATCACCAGCTTTGGTACTGGCTTGGATCAAACCTGCACACATCTCGAAGATGTTAGAAGTAGACCATGGGAAGATTGACATGGGGATGAAAAGTTCTGTAATAAAGAGCAGGAATTCTGCTAGTAATTAGAAATTGAATCCAATCCCTAGCACCACATTTTTTTTTCCAATGGCTTCTGGCTTGCATCCAAGGACAACACCAAAATCTTGGTGTAAGAGTTCACAAATTCCGCTTCATGTAACCGTTCTGTCAACAGTGAGAAGACGGCTGGAAGGGATAGGGAGCTTCAAACGGTTTGAGAATTCTTTCCATCAACTTTGCTGAAAATGACCCAACCGGCATTCTCTCTGGGTCACTCTTCAGTTATTTTGTTCTGTTTTAAAACCACCGTAACTCTCTCCCCTCGTGTCAGGTGTCAAGGGTCATGAGCGTTTTATTGTTATATGTACCCAGAACCGAACAATGACATTCTTACAGTAAGTTCAGGGATGATGCTGATTCATAACAGCTCTGCAAACTTGCCTTTTAATCAGCAGAATGATATGAAAAGTCTGCTTAAGCTGCTTACTACAATATGAATGTTTTAAATCGGGCCTCTGAATGCAAGGCAGCATTTAATAACTGAAAACTGATCATTACTCCGCAAAGTGTGCAATTTGTAACATGCTGGAAAATAAACGGGAAAGCTTGGTTCTGCATCAACCTCGTGTGAGACTCCCTCAACAGTTTTTATTGCACATGAGGTCCCAGGCAGGGCACATAACTTCACACACTGAAACTTGCACAAAGACCACATTCCTTTTGGAAAGAGATGAGGAGGAATTTCTTTAGTCAGATGGTGGTGAATCTGTGGAATTCTTTGTCACAGAAGGCTGTGGATGCCAAGTCAATGGATATTTTTGTGGCAGAGATAGATGGATTCTTGATCAGCACGGGTGTCAGGGGTTATGGGGAGAAGGCAGGAGAATGGGGTTAGGAGGGAGAGATAGATCAACCATGATTGAATGGTGGAGTAGACTTGATGGGCCGAATAGCCTAATTCGGCTCCTATCACTTATGACCTTATGAGACAATTGCATGGTGCTGAATGGGAAATAAGGTTGTTAGGTATATGGCGGTACGTGAGGTGGAGATTTAGTCTACTTTTTTGATAGACACAAAAAGCTGGAGTAAATCAATGGGTCAGACAGCATCTCTGGATTAAAGGAATAGGTGACATTTTGGGACGAGACCCTTCTTCAGACAGGTTTAGTTTAGTTTAGATACAGTGGAGACAGGACCTTTGGCCCACCATATCCACGCAGACCAGCCATCTCTGCACACTAATACTATCCTACACGCACTAGGAACAATTTGCAATTTACAATTTACAATTTTACCAAGGCAATGACCCTAGAAACCTGTACGTCTTTGGAGTGCGGGAAATAACCGGAGCTCCTGGAGAAAACCCTAACACGTCACAGGAAGAACGTAAGAACACCATACAGACAGGATTGAACCCGGGTCTCTAGCGCTGTAAGGCAGCAATTCTACTGCCGAGCCACTGTGCCGCCCCCTTTCAAGGGTATTTAATATCCCGTAGGATGATCAGGGGATAATCGCAGAGACTTTGGGGACTTAATGGGGAAGGAGTTAGTAGTGCAAGTTCCAACATGACCTGCTGACAATGGAGATTATAAACACATATTTATGGAGAAATGGGACTGCTTCTAAATGCCTCATTTTAACTATGGCATGCTCTCACAACTTGTATGCAGTGTACTTAAAAGTGAAAATCTTAAAAGTGCTCTTAAAATTGTTGCAATTACATAACATAATAATGCTACAGCCAAGAGGGCTTGTGGGAGAGGATTGGGTTTCTGCGGACTGACATCAACGAGAAGTTGTGGTGAGAACCACAGCCAAGGAAAACCCTAAAGGATAACTAATATGAAAGAAGATTCAAGTCTCCTATTCCCTAACAGTGGGATTGATTAGGCTAAGTTGGCAGGCCCTCTTATAGATGAACTGACGACGGCAAATTTCAATTTTAGAGGCCCCCAAACCATGACCAAGCAGAGGCCACTCAATTTTAGAGGGCCCCAAATCAAGATCCCTATGAAGCAGACAGGCATGAAAGGCTAATGCCAAATGGCACTCATTGCCCCCCCCTCTGAAAGGGCCCGTATGTTGGACTCCATTTAATTAATCTTAATGGGTCTCAACTCTCTAGTTTCAACCTGCTTAGGTATGTGAGGATTGCAACTTTCATGAGGTTTGGACAACAGAGCACAATAAAGTACAATAAAGCACAAGTGATACTACAGGTCCACCACCGACTATCTGGCACCCTTGGTTCCAGAGCCTTGCCGGACTGACAGATGCAAAGTCGGCCGTGGAAGTCCGCGATGGGAACAGATCTATCGGCTCTGGCTGAGCCAAAGTTCCAGAGACCTGGCCGCAGGAGGTAAGTTTGACTTCGCCGATCGGCCGCGGAAGTACCGATGAGGTCGAGATCAGTTACCTCACCCGGCCTAGGTGCCACATTTTCAGGGAGGACTTCCAGGGGAGATTTCAAGTGCGCTCTCATAATTTTGTCCGGATTAACATAGAAACATAGAAATTAGGTGCAGGAGTAGGCCATTCGGCCCTTCGAGCCTGCACCACCATTCAATATGATCATGGCTGATCATCGAACTCAGTATCCGGTACCTGCCTTCTCTCCATACCCTCTGATCCCCTTAGCCACAAGGGCCACATCTAACTCCCTCTTAAACATAGCCAATGAACTGGCCTCAACTACCCTCTGTGGCAGAGAGTTCCCAAGACCCACCACTCTCTGTGTGAAAAAAGTCCTTCTCATCTTGGTCCTAAAGGATTTCCCCCTTATCCTCAAGCTGTGACCCCTTGTCCTGGACCACCAGTTACCGTAAAATTGGTGGTAGACAAAAATGCTGGAGAAACTCAGCGGGTGCGGCAGCATCTATGGAGGAAAGGAAATAGACAACGTTTCGGGTCGAAACCCTTCTTCAGAAACGTTGCCTATTTTCTTCGCTCCATAGATGCTGCCGCACCCGCTGAGTTTCTCCAACATTTTTGTCTACCATCGATTTTTCACCATCTGCAGTGCCTTCTTGAATGCCGTAAAATTGGTGGTGGACCTTCTATTATGAATATCAGACCGCACTCACTTCTATTGCAATGAGCACGGAGCACAGATCCAGGAGTTTTATTCCACCAAACCAAACGCCTGATCCGTCTCCACACAACGGCAGTACCAATAACTGCCAGGCAAACAATCTACACACGGTAACCGAAAATGACACCACAATAGTGCGACTGAACCACATTCATAGCACAAGATTAGTCTGTTATTTACTTGGGTCTGATATCAAATAACCAGAAACTATGCACAAAGCACAGAAAAAGGGGCAAATCGCACACTGGGCTAGAAAGGAAGAGTATTTGAAGTGCTCTAATCAATTACACTCTAGTTTCAACCAGAGGACACGGTTTGACAGCATAGGGGTCAAAATGCACACCAGCCATACATTTCCCCTTAGCCACCAGTGGATGAGCAGCACCATCAAGTTTCTGGATGTTGTAACATTGTGACGAAGGTAGGTGCAAGATTATTTTCAAAACCAATTAATCACCATAGTCGGCCACGACTTGTCTGTTTCACCGCGCGTTGAACCCGTATAACCTGAGACAGCAACTGGGCACTAGATCATTGACTACCCCCACCCATCAGCAACGTCATCTCAACTCATCTCGTGTTCAACTTGCTGCTCATTATATCATATGTCTTTGAACACTACATTACACAAAACAGTGAGGTATGGGAGAAACACACGGGGGATAATATGAACACTGCAAACCCTCTAAAACATTTCATTTCATGATAGTTACTTATATTTTACTAAGGAAACTACATTATGCAAATAAACAAATAAAAGTCCTAAACAGTACTGGAATAGAGCGGAATGCAGCTGAATTTCACAAAACTATACTAGAGATTGCATCAGACCTCTCACTATTGTTTGTTGATTTTATGTATATATTCTGTACATTGGCGAGACCAAGCGTAGGCTCGGCGATCATTTCGCTGAACACCTCCGCTCAGTCTGCCTTAACTTACCTGATCTCTCAGTTGTTCAGCACTTTAACTCCCCCTCCCATTCCCAATCTGACCTTTCTGTCCTGGGCCTCCTCCATTATCAGAGTTAGGCCCAGCGCTAATTGGAGCAACAGCACCTCATATTTTGCTTGGGTAGCTTACACCCCAGCAGTTTGAACATTGACTTTATCTTCAAATAGCCCTTGCTTTCCCTCTCTCTCCATCCCCTCCCCTTCACACTTCTCCCACCTGTCTCTGACTACATTCTATCTCTGTCCCGCCCACTCCACTGACATCAGTCTGAAGAAGGGCCTCAACCCGAAACATCACCCATTCCTTCTCTCCAGAGATCCTGTCTGTCCCGCTGAGTTACTCCAGCATTTCATGTCTCCTTTCCATATATATATATATATATATATATATATATCATATGTATATATATATATATATATCATATGTATTATATATCATATATTATATATCATATATATATATATATATATATATATATATATATATATATATATATATATATATATACATATTTAGCAGCTTCGACCACCCCCGGCCGCGGAGTTTAACTGGCCCGTTCGCGGAGCACGGTTGAGCCGCGGGACTTACTTACCATCACCCGGTAGGGTCACAACATGGAAGGCCTGGATCGCCTCAACGCAAAGGGAGAACAAGGAGGGAAAATACAAAGACTTTAAGACTTTTGCCTTCCATCACAGTGAGGAGGTGCCTGGTGAACTCACTGTGATGGATGTTCAATTTGTGTTTATTGTGTGTTTTTTGTTATTTTTATTATATGTATGACTGCAAGGCAACAAAATTTATTTCAGACCAAAAGGTCTGAATGACAATAAAGGATACTTTGACTTTGACTTTGGCCCAGTGGTGTAGCGGTAAAGTTGTTGACTTACAGCGGCAGAGACTAGGGTTCAATCCTGACTAAGGGTGCTGTCAGTACGCAGTTTGTAAGTTCTCGGTGTGAACATGTGGGCTTACACCAGGTGCTCCGATTTCCTCCCACACGCCAAAGACGTACAGGTTTGTAGGTTAATGCGTAGGAAGGAACTGCAAATGCTGGTTTACACCAAAGATAGACATAAAATGCTGGACTAACTCAGTGCTGAGTTACTCCAGCATTTTGTATCTTTCTGAGGTTTGAAGGTTAATTGACTGCTGTAAATTGTAAATTGTCTCTAGTGTGTAGGATATTGTTAGTGTACGGGGTGATCGCTGGTCAGCACCGACTTGGTGGCCCGAAGGGCCTGTTTACATGCTATGTCACTGAAGTCAAATGAAAAGCTTAGAGGGATATGGCCCAAATGTTGGCAAATAAAACAAGCTTAGATGGGGCATCTTTGTTTGCATAGAAACATAGAAAAATAGGTGCAGGAGTAGGCCATTCAGCCCTTCGAGCCTGCACTGCCATTCAATAGGATCATCACTGATCATCCAACTCAGTATCCTATACCTGCCTTCTCTCCATACCCCCTAATCCCTTTAGCCACAAGAGCCACATCTAACTCCCTCTTGAATATAGCCAATGAACTGGCCTCAATTACCTTCTGTGGCAGAGAATTCCAGAGACTCACCACTCTCTGTGTAAAGAATGTTTTCCTCATCGCGGTCCTAAAGGAATTCCCTCTTATCATAGAAACATAGAAACATAGAAAATAGGTGCAGGAGTAGGCCATTCGGCCCTTCGAGCCTGCACCGCCATTCAATGTGATCATGGCTGATCATCCAACTCAGTATCCCGTACCTGCCTTCTCTCCATACCCCCTGATCCCTTTAGCCACAAGTGCCACATCTAACGCCCTCTTAAATATAGCCAATGAACTGGCCTCAACTACCTTCTGTGGCAGAGAATTCCAGAGACTCACGACTCTCTGTGTAAAAAATGTTTTCCTCATTTCGGTCCTAAAGGAATTCCCCCTTATCCTTAGACTGTGACCCCTTGTTCTGGACTCCCCCAACATCGGGAACAATCTTCCTGCATCTAGCTTGTCCAACCCCTTAAGAATTTTGTAAGTTTCTATAAGATCCCCCCTCAATCTTCTAAATTCCAGTGAGTACAAACCGAGTCTATCCAGTCTTTCTTCATATGAAAGTCCCGACTTTCATGAGTGTGTTAGACCCAAGTGCCTGTTACATTGCTATATGGTTCTAAGGCTTTATGCTTTTTTTATGTGCTGGTTTATACCAAAGATAGACACAAAATGCTGGTGTAACTCAGTGAGTCACGCAGCATCTCTGGAGAGAGTAGATAGGTGAGATTTTGGGTTGGGACATTTCTGCCTGGAAGAAAGGTCCCGACCCGAAATGTCACCCATCCATTTTCTCCAGAGATGCGGCCTAACCCGATGAGTTACTCCAGCATTTTGTATCTATCTTCCACAATCAGTCTCTGCCTCCTATAATCAAGCCAGTTATGTATCCAGTTAGCTAGCTATCCCTGGATACCATGTGATCTAACTTTCCAGAGCAGCCTACCATGTAAGAGACACGATCTCCCATGCACAAAGCAGTGCTTATTATCGCTAAACCTCTGCCTTTCCAAACGCATGTATATTTTGCCCCTCGTAATCCCCTCCACTTACTTACCTGCCGCAGATGTTGGGCTTTCTGGTCTCTAGTTCCCATGTTTTTCTTTGCAGCCCTTCTTAAGGAGCAGCCCAGCATTAGCCAACCTCTAGTTATCTGGCATCGCACGTGTGGCTAACGATGATTCATTTATCTCAGCCAGGATTCCCGCAATGTCGTCTCCAGCTTCCCACGGTGTTCCTGGAACACTGAGATTAATCATGATATCTTCTACTACTCAGCGAGCAAATTCAAAGCAGAGAATTTCTGGAAGCAGTTCAGGTCAGTGAGGGCCACAAACGACATATTTCACAAAGACAGCCTCACCTTCTCATCAAATCCCTTCGTTCTGCAGAAACACCACCTAATTGTTTCTTGTACCTATTTATATTGTCGTATTCTATAATCTAGATTAACTGTCAATTCCCTTTGTTATTTTTAAAACTTTAATTAGATTGCCTCAAAATGAAAAGAAGCCCAATTTCGTAAACCTTTCCTCAGGACTTAAATTTCTCTCAGTGGAATTACCTTCATTGCTTCAGTGCCTTCCTAAGAGCAATAACGCATTTCTTATAATTACATGGGTACAATTCCACACAGTTCTCTCGATGAGTTTTGACCGGTGCTTTATTCAGTGACAATACAATCTCTTAGGATTTGTACAAACTCTTTTGATTGAATTCCATTTATCCACGGGTTCTAAAAGACAGCAGAACTTCATTATCAGGAAGTCGCGGATCAGAAAAGTGATATATTGAACTCCACTGCAGAGTATGAGAGAGAATTCAGCGAAATTGAGAAGATTGTTTGTTTAATGAAAGGTTTGTAACACAGTGCAAAATCTACTACATCAGCGAGACCAAGTGGAGACTGGGTGACCAATTCAACAAACGCTTGCTCTGCGTTTGCCAACGCTTCTTGCAACCACCAGTTGCCAACCATTTTAACTCCCCTTCTCAATGGCATTGGTACTTTATTAGTACTTTATTTGTCCCCTGTACTGAGGTAAGGTGAAATTCATTTGTGTACACAGTTCAGTACAAGTATCACTATACATAAGCACTTAGATACATATTAGATACGCATCTCAGGTATGGTACAAGTGTGTAGCAGTAGTACACTGAGACAGTATACAGCGCCGCTGGTTTGGCGCCATTTTCATTTCCATACGACATTTCAGTTCTTAGCCTCCTCTGAGTGCCAGAGTGAGTCCACACTCACTACGGAAGGACAACACCTCATATTCCACTTACTTAGTGCTGGTGTACAGGGTAACCACAGGTCGGCTCGGCGGACCAAAGTGCCTGTTTCTGCATTGTATCTATAAAATAATTGAATTCTCCAATTTCAAGTAATACCCCTCAAGCCCCCTTTTATTCCTTCGTCCCAGCAGTGTGCACACATTCCTCCCACCAAACTGTTTCTTTCCCCTCTTCCTTCTGCTCATCTGCTGCTCATCCAGAACAATAGACAATAGACATTAGACAATAGGTGCAGGAGTAGGCCATTCGGCCCTTAATAATCTTATATGTTACAATAAGATCTCCTCTCATCCTTCTAAATAGAGTACACAAGCCCAGCCGTGTGCTGTTCGTCCAAACGCTATGGCCCGGCGAGGCCATGCTGGGGTAAAGACTTAGGCCACCATTTCCATCACGCCACCTCCCCCGCGTGAACTTCGATCTCCATCTAGCTGCATCTTCAGCTTATCTTTTCTTCCCTGACGCTAACGCTAACGCTAACCCTAACGCTAACCCTAACGCTAACCCCAACGCTAGCCCCAACGCCAGCCCCAACGCTAGCCCCAACACCATCCCCAACGCTAGCCCAAACATTAGCCCCAACGCTAACCTCAACGCTAGCCCCAACGCTAACCCCAACACTAGCCCCAATGCTAGCCCCAATGCCAGCCCCAATGCCAGCCCCAATGCCAGCCCAAACGCCAGCCCCAACGCTAGCCCAAACGCTAGCCCCAATGTTAGCCCCAACGCTAGCCCCAACACCAGCCCCAACGCCAGCCCCAACGCCAGCCCAAACACTAGCCCCAACATTAGCCCCAATGCTAGCCCCAACACTAACCCCAATGCTTGCCCCAATGCCAGCCCCAATGCCAGCCCCAACACCAGCCCAACACTAACCCCAACGCTAGCCCCAACATTAACCCCAAAGCTGGCCCCAATTCCAGCCCCAACACTAGCCCCAACGCTAGCCCCAACGCTAGCCCCAACGCCAGCCCCAACGCCAGCCCCAACGCCAGCCCAAACGCTAGCCCCAACGTTAGCCCCAACGTTAGCCCCAATGCTAGCCCCAACGCTAACCCCAACGCTAGCCCCAATTCCAGCCCCAATTCTAGCCCCAACGCTAGCCCTAACGCTAGCCCCAACGCTAGCCCCAACGCTATCCCCAACACTATCCCCAGCTCCAAGCCCCCAGATCCCCAGCCACCCAGCTCCAAACTCCCAGCCCCAGATCCAATCTCCCAACCTTTTTTTGTAAACCAGCATCTGCAGATTCTTATTTTAAGTGACAAGTAGGTTGGTAAGTTAATTGGCCACTGTAAATTGCCTCAATCGTGTAGCTCGACCCTTGGGGAAGGTGATGGGGTAAATAAAATGCGATTCATGTACGATTAACATTAATGGGTCTGCATAGACTTGTTGGGCTAAAGAACATGATTCAGTGCTGTACAGCATTAAGACACTAATAGAACAGTTAACATAATTTGGAGTCTGAAGAAGTGTTTCGGCCCCGAAACGTTGCCTATTTCCTTCGCTCCATAGATGCTGCTGCACCTGCTGAGTTTCTCCAGCACTTTTGTCTACCTAACATAATTTGATTCTGCTTTCACT
This sequence comes from Raja brachyura, assembly GCA_963514005.1. The sequence continues at coordinate 17,407,023 of OY740792.1, read as the reverse complement.
CATATCTTTTGCCAACCAACCACGGATGAAGATCACAGAAACATAAGTGGCCCACAAACTCCTGGCTGGAAGATGCTGAATAGATGGCAAGTCTAGGAAAGGGGAAATGGTTTAGTGAAAGTGTTTGGCATTTGTACTTTGCTGTCTTATGATTTGGGTAAAAAGCAACAGTTCTGGAAATAAAAGTATCCAACTCTTGGCTAAGAGAAGTAACAAAATCCTGTATACTTCAGACAACAACGTCCCTAAAGAGTTACTGACGATATTTTAAACAAGCCGTCTTTTGTTTGACATTAGCAAAAACAACCTTAAAATCAATCCTGAATTTACCATCATTAATGTCACATGGGACATCAAAGTGAACGGGGAACGGGAAAATGATAGTATTTGGTTTTTGGTTCAATGATATTACTGGGCTTAAAAGCTCTGTTTATTCTCGATGCGCGTTTATTTCTCAGTAAAAGCTACAGTTTGCAAAAGCACCTTAGAAGAAAGAGTCTTCATTTAGCTGCCTTTTCATTTGAAAGCCAGTGTAATTTGCAAAAGGAAGTACAGCAGTAATTTGCAACCATTTGGATAGACTTGAGAGGATCATGTTTACTTGTAAGGGATACAAAAGCATTTGTGTAACCCAAGATATTTACAGACGAATACAAAAATCGTAAATCCAATGTGGTTATTTAGGAAAGATAAGTAAACTTGATTTTGAAGCAGAAATTACACTGAATAGTTTCGCTCCAAGTAGTATCCTGAGAACGACTTCCTGACCAGCTTAGTTCCAGTTATCTGATCCAAACCATAGCAAGGCATTGCATGTTATTCTTGGATTAATAAATGAGTAATTCATTTTTATTTAATGATGGAACATTGAATTTAACCCAAGCATCCCCAATCAAATGGCAAGGTCCTTTAAAAATATTAAATTGAATCTGAACAAGTATATAAATGACAGTATCTTCAATTCCATAAAATACAAGCTACCATTTTTTCAATTATAACTTTTTAAAAAAATGTAAGCAGGACGCCACTGACTTCCTAGTTTCTTGTTTGCAAATAGCTCTGGTATCAATTCCAGCAAGGGCACTTTCAATCTTGCCAAGATGTCTTTAATCGAATTTAAAGGCTGGAGGGAAGCCAAGCAGAACATGGCATTGCCTGGAGCTATTAGTGAATTTACTTTAAACTATAGGCTGTTTACCAAATCCTCGTTCTCAATTTTTGTACAATATGACTTCTGTTATATTTTTAACCAGTGGTCAAATAAAAAGAAATGGATCTTTGGGAAGAGCAGAAACCATGAAATGTTGGGGGGAAAAAATCCCTTTTAGCAATTCTGGTTATTGATTTTTTTTCAGACATCATTTAGCAAACAGTAGAAAACCATTAGACAATGTTGTTCCCAAAATGACCAGAGTGCAACGCAGGTTTAGGTACACAGATAATAGCCCTTGCTTTGGCCGAATTCCAAATTTAAAACATTGCATCCCTAAACTTATTGGACCATAGCTTTAAAAAATAAAACGATTGTTCTGTTTATTTTTAAGAAAATCAGCTCCACAAACCTTATGACTCCCCTGGAAACTATACTCCAAGCACCACTCACATTCAGTTTAAATTATTGCATTTTATTATGTTAACTGATGAATTGCTTGTTTAAAACAATTAGTTTCACATCTGTGTTACAATGGTAAATAGATTAAATTCACTGTAATATTTGCATACAATGATTTTACAACATAAGCTGAAGAATTAGTGTATATTGACACAAATAATTGCAATTCATTCCGTGTCTCTGACAAGCTCTTTCCAATAAAGTTACACAGTTTGAAATGTGAGGTTCATACGCCCTGCAAGGCTGATTTCAAAAATCCGTGGGTGCCATTGTCTTGCAATTGAGTTGATTTTGCATGAGGTAGGAATTATCGCTCTTCCTCTCTCTTACGGGAGTTCTGTGAGACCCTTTCTCACAGCTCCCCTTCTGTGATTCCTGCTGCTCTTCTGATCTACCACCATGTTCTGACCCAGACTGGCTACCACAGCCATGTGCGTTGTCACAATATTTGCCTGTGCTGCCATCTTGTGCCACATGGCTTCCAGCAATTCCCCTCTCCATCCACCTACATTCCTTCTTCCAGTTTCACACTTTACAACAATTCCATCCTTTTATCCTGCGCGTCCTGTCTTTTCATCACTGGCCTTTGTCCACCATCTACCTATCAGCACCGCTCCACTCCTCTCCATACGTGTATCAACCTATTACTTGCCAGGTTTTGTCCTGCCCCTCCTCTCTTCCAGCATCCCCCCCCCCCCCATCTATAATCAAAATAAGGTCCTGACCCAAAACTTCACCTATCCATTTCCTCCAGAAATGCTGCCTGACATGCTGAGTTACTCCTGCACTTTGTGTCTATTTTTGCAAACCAGCATTTGCTGGTCATTGTATCCACAAATATTGCAAGCTACTTTTTCTTCTGCATTCAGTTCCTGAGTTGTTATTTCCTTTCCTCAGTAAGTAACAAAAATACAATGTTGAACAGTATAGCACAGGAACCGGCCCTTCGGTCCACAATGTTTGCACCGAACAGGATCCCTAGTTAAACTGTTCTCATCTGCCTATACATGATCCATATCCATCTATTCCCTGCACTTCCAAGTACCTATCTAAAAGCCTCTTAAACACCACTATCGTATCTGTTTCCTTCACCACCCCTTGGCAATGCGTTCCAGGCACCTATTACTCTCTGTGTAAAAAAAACTTGTCCTGCACATCTTCATTAAACTTTCCCCCTCTTACCTTGGAGCTATGCCCTCTAGTGTTGGATATTTCCACCCTGGGAAAAAGGTTCTGACTGCCTACTCTATCCATGCCTCTCCTAATTGATCTACTTCTATCAAGTCCCTCCTCAACCTCTGACATTCCAGAGAAAACAATCCGAATCTATCCAACATCTCCCTGCAGCTGGATCCTTCTAATCCAGACAGTATTCTGTCAAACTTCCTCCCCTTGATTCGTCTTTGTCTGGTCTTTTTAACATGATCAGGCCAGATGTGTAATCTTGGACAATTTTACCAGATGGATATTAAAAACATTCGACTTTGCTCTCCAGGTTGCTCCAAGATTAATATTGCCAGAAGAATGCTGGAGAGTGATGAAGGAATGGAGCAACAACCAAGAAAATGTCTCTTTTGTCTTTCACTGCGTTGTTGTAGTCTTTTTCACTATAATTCATTTTCTAGTTTACTGGCACAGGGCCTAATGCTCCTGCTGTTAAATGCCATCCCATGCCAACTAGCCCTAAACACATCACACATTGAAAGATTCATTTTCACCTTTAGAGATGGTAATCCCTGATTTGTTGACCTGGAGGCGTTAGTTTAATGCTTCATGATTTATTAATGTTATTATTCAGTCTTCTTAAATACCAGACTTCATCAACCCTGAGTATCAACTATACGTTGGTGAGGCTGTATTTTGTGTTCAGTTCTGGACACCATGTTATGGGAAAACATTGTCAAGCTGGAAAGGGTGCAGGGAAGATTTACAAGGATGTTGGCAGGATTCGAGGGTCTGAGCTATCGGGAGGTGTTAAGCAGGCTAGTACTCTATTCCTTGGCATGCAGGAGGGTGAAGGGTGATCTTATAGATGTGTACAAAATCATGAGAGGAATAGATTGGGTAGATGCACAGAGACTCTTGCCCAGTGCAGGTTGAAGAACAGACGGTCTGAAGAAGGGTGTCAACCCAAAACGTCATATTCCTTTTCTCGAGAGATGCTGCCTGATCCGCTGAGTTACTCCAGCATTTCCTGTCTATCTTCGGTGTAAACCAGCATCTGCAGTTTTTTCCTACACAAGTTAAAATCCCTGTCTGAAGAAGGGTCCTAATCCGAAACGTCGCTTATCCATGTCCTCCAGAGATGCTGCCTGACCCGTTGAGTTCCTCCAGCACTCTGTGCTCTAAGCAAGACTGCAGTTCCTTGTGTCTATGGTTAAAATCCCAAATGTGCAGGAGAGATTCACGATTCAAGAGTTTCCCAGATAGGACAATGAAATTCTTGCTTTAAGAGCTGTAAGGCTGCAACTTTGCCGCTGCACCACCATGCCATTAAATGTATAAAAAGGTCAAGATATAATATGGATATTTTGACAATGTTAACATTAGCCTATTGTCCAATATTTACAATTCATTCTTCTTGTATTCATAAGGATTTAGAATCAGCATGGCAGTAACGCTGAAATAAATTAAAACCCATGTCTTTGGCCCAATGCTAGATAGTCTTTAGTAATTAAGAAGACCAGAGGGAGTTTTAGGGGATATAAATTGTAATGGAAGAATTAGAGTTTGTATCCACTGTGAATCTTAAACAAATTTTGTACTACATCTTATGTTGCCAAATCAATCTTACCTTAGCAAAGCCTATTAGCTATTGATAAATAATTCAAACTGGTGAACCTAAAGTGAATTTGGATAATAACTGCTGGGTGGTAAAAGGATAGCATGAATGTAAAAGGGGAACATCCTGCCCGACAACCATGCATTTAGTTTAGTTTAGTTTCAAGATACAATGCAGAACCAGGCTCTTCAGCCCACCAAATCCACACCCACAAGTGAGTGATCCCTGCACATTAACACTATCCTACACACACTAGAGACAATTCACATTTATACCAAGACAATTAACCTACAAACCTGTACATCTTTGGAGTGTGGGAGGAAACTAAAGATCCCAGAGAAAACCCACGGGGTAACGGGGAGAATGTACAAACTCCGCAGTCGGGATTGAACCCGGGTCTCTGGCGCTGAAAGCACTGTAAGGCAGAAACTCTACCGCTGCACCACCATGCCATGTTCTGTGTCAAAAACAGAAAATGCTGGAAGAGTTTATCTATTGTTTGTTTTTTGAGTATGTGTGTATGTGTTTATATATATATATTAAAATATACGTGAGTATGTGTTTATATACACACTGAACTTTTTTTTCTCTCTCGTTTATAATGTTATTTACAGTGGTACTATGTTTACATATTATGTTGTGCTGCAGCAAGTAAGAATTCCATTGTTCTATCTGGGACATACTTTATGACAATAAAACACTCTTGACTCATCAGGGCTGGAAAAATAAGATAACAAGCCTATTTGAAGTTGCAGACAGGGAAAGATGCATAAACTCTTCAGATAGATTAGGCAGTGTCTATAGAGAAAGGGCCAGAGTTACTGGCCTTTCGTTATTACCTGGTTCAGTTATTGATTCTTAAGAAATGTCATTGACCTGAAATGTTATATCGTCTTCACACCTTGCACTTCCTTATCATTGTGTTTCCCCCTCGCCTAAGTCTGTGTCTATCTTCTGTGTAAACCAGCATCTGCAGTTCCTTCCAATACACTCTGTTCCTTTCCCTTTGCTTGGAGAACTTACATTGCCACTTTCATAGAGCTATGAGTTTGCACCACAAAACCCTCTGTATATCAATACGTCTTAAAGCTCCTATCACTTACTATATACATTCCCCTACATTTGACCTTCCAATGTGCAACCCTGCACACCTGTCCAGATTAAACATCATCTGCCATTTTTTTGCCCATATCTGCAACTGATCTTTTATCCGACAGCATTCTTGATGGTCTTCTGACATTATTCTACATCAATCATGTTTGTGTGCTAACTCTCCTGTGAAATACTTTTAGTTATTTCTGCTGAATTGAGAATGTTTGACAAATGTAAATTGTTGCATCGGTTGGAAGTAGACTTCACATGGAAAGCAGTAAGTGGCAGGCAGAATGGTAAAATCAAAAATATTTGCCTTGTTTTGAAGTACAATTAGATACCATGTTGGAGAGTTATGTCCCTGTCCCACTTAGGAAACCTGAACGGAGACCTCTGGAGACCTTGCGCCCCACCCAAGGTTGCAGGTAATGGAATATAAGACCTTTTTTTCACCCAGTTTTATTCCACCAAGGAGGTCTTACCTTCCACTACCTGCAGTCTCCGGCAACCACCTTCAACTAGCATCGCAACCGGCTTCGACTAAAAAATCACCGATTTTTAAAACAGCAACCTACTTTTAGTCGCAGCCGGTTTTGAATTTTTTAAAAATAACCGCCAGAACATAGAAGAAGCGAAACCACTTTCGACCATTAGGGAGACTGACAAAAACCTCCAGGAACCTCCGGGAACCTTGGGTGGGGCGCAAAGTCTCCAGAGGTTTCCGTTCAGGTTTCCTAAGTGGGACAGGGGCATTAGGCTCTGAGAAGATTGAGCTTCATTGATTAAGTCAAGTGTTATCTGTTGAATCTGCATCGCTGTTCTTGTCTACCTCGACCACCTAATCTTGTCTGACTCTAGTTCTACATACCTTTTAAATCTCCAAGTCAAGCAAATGTTTAACTTCCTTGCAAACTAATTTATGAGGTCTATTTCAGCAATGATTTGTGGCAAAGAATTCAAAAATTCTAACCACACTCTGTGCAAGGAATGTTTTTCTAACCTCTTTAGTTCATTTGGGAATGTCCTCTGTTTATGTTTTCACTGATCTGTGGAACAATCACAATGTATCTTATCGTAGCCTTTCAGAAACCTGAAGACTTCAAGCATGTCACCCCTGAACATTCACAGCTGCAGAGAAATCCCTAACTTCACAAGTCTTCACAATCATAACCCTTCATGATGATCAATACTATATATTTTTCATTGGAATTATTTTTTTCCATTGGAGCGAATGTCTTGTTCCAGACTTTCCGACTGATATATTTGCCTAGTCCACAAGCATTTAAGCCAGTGGTTTAGGATAGAGAGAGCTGCACTGTTACCCAGTGTATCTGCATCAGCCAGAACATGAGAAGGCACTAAATGATATGCACCAGTAATCTGCTAACATTGGAATAACTCCGAGAACCAAGCAGCCACAGAACCAGCTATTGATCTTCAAAGCCTACAGGGAGAGAGCAGGAGGAGATGGTTTAGCTTAGTTTTAGTTTAGAGATGCAACGTGGAAACAAGCCCTTTGGGCCACCGAGCCCATGCCGACCAGCGATCACTGCACATTTACACTATTCTGCACACACTAGGGACAATTCAACGTATCTGCACACAGCATGGACAAATCAATCTTATAAAATGAAATAAAAGGCACAAAAATGCTGCAGTTTCTTAGTAAATCAGCATCTGCAGTTCCTTGTATCTCCTTATAAAAGGAACTTTTAGTTAATTGACACTCTTAGTTAGTTCAAGATGGCCTAAAGCTTTCACATGTCGATGAAGTAAGTTTTTAATGTGTAGTCATTGCAGTAGTTTAGTTTAGTTTAGTTTAGAGATACTGCGCGGAAACAGGCCCTTCAGTGCACTGAGTCTGCACCGACCAGCGATCCTCGCACACTTACACTATCCGACACACACTAGGGACAATTTACAATTTTACTAAGCCAACTAACCTTCAAACCTGTTCATTTTTGGGGTGTGGGAGGAAACCAGAGCACCCAGAGAAAACGCATGTGCAGGTCACTGGTTGAATGTACGAACTCTGTACAGACAAGCACCCCCAGTCAAGATCGAACCCGGGTCTCTGACACTGTAAGGCAGCACCTCTACTGCTACACTACCGTGCTGCCTGATGGTATCAGATCAGAATCTCAACTTCAACAATGGTTGAAGAAGGCTGTCACAGAATGTAATTTTCATTATGGCTTGTCTTTTTAGCTTTGACCTATGCACTCTGTTCTTCATCTTTGTAAATATATATACCAGGTTCCCCCAAACCAATGTGTATGGCATGTCCCAATTTGCAACAGAGATTGCAAATCCTCAATCAGTCTCATCCATATTTGGACACGTAGCTAAAACATTCATTGAGAGATAATCATCCTTAACTATGAGGAATTCCCCCAAAACTAGATAAGCTGAAGTATAAACGCTTGAACAGAATGAGAACTTCAAGATGTTAGTTGGTATTATCCTTAGCAAAGTTTTCATTTGGTTCTAAAAAAAAGACATATAGTGCTGGAGTACCTCAGTGGTTCAGGCAGCATCTCTGGATAATACAGATAGGTGATGTTTTGGATCAGGACTCTTCTTCAGACTTATTTTATGGGGTTCTAGAAAAACAGAAAATGTAAGGTAGAGACACAAGAGTCTATTGATGCTGAAAGCTTGAACAAAAAGCAAACTGCTGGAGGAACTCAGCAGGTCTGGCAGCATCTAAGGGGGAAAATAGACAGATGATGATTTGGATCAGGACCCTCCTTCAGATTGATTGAGTAGAGGGGCGAGAAAATCTAAGTTCCATGTTTGTAAATCTTGATGTTTTGGACAATATTTCGAATTTTTAAATGCTAATGTATCCATACTTGCATTTGTAAATAAACATTACAAATTTGAAACCATAATCGATTACACAACTTGAAGGTACAACTACCACATTATTAACGAGGATAAAGTTACTAATCAATTGTGCAACCAAAATAAATATGTTACAATCATGATAATCAGACTAATTGAGCAATAAACTTGCTTGGATAGCTTAAAATCAGGATGTCCTGTCCTTAAATAATAGGGTGAAAAATAATATGAGGGAATTTTGTAATAAAATACCACTTTTCAAAATTGCACTTGATTGAAAAATATGAATCAGTTAAATATTTGAGATGTGCTTCTTTCAAATTGGAGTAATTTACTAGTTCTTCGAGTTGCATTTCAATTGGGGTCAGATTGAATTAAATCCCTTTTACTGTAAATAGACACAAAATGCCAGAGTAACTCAGCGGGTCAGGCAGCATCTCTGGAGAAAATGAATAGGTGACGTTTCAGGTCGAGAACTTTCTTCAGAGATGCTTCGTGTCTATGGGTAGGAAGGAACTGCAGATGCTGGTTTAAACCAAAGATAGACACAAAATGCTGGAGTAACTCAGCGGGACAGGCAGCAGCTCTGGAAAAATGGAATGGGTGACGTTTTGGGTTGAGACCTTTCTTCAGTCAGAAGTCCTTTCTTTAGTCTCAAAACGTCACCCATTCCTTCTCTCCAGAGATGATGCTTGTCCCGGTGAGTTACTCCATCTTTTTTGTCTCCCTTCGTGTCTACCTTTGGTGTAAACCAGCATCTGCAGTTCCTTCCTACACTATCCCTTTAACTGTCAGTATATTAGGGTTAATGCTAATGGTAATGACTATCAGAAGGATGGAGTCAATCAGGAACCATGAGGCATTAGGGATAGGAATGGAAGGTAAATCCGAGGTGGCCATTTGGAAGAGAACCTATCTGGAAGATATGAGACTGCTTTTATCTCTATCAAAATGCTAGCTTATGGTTGAACCTTTTTATTTAAAGTGTGGGCATCAGTTCTTCTTTAGGGCCCTACACTGATCCCTAGTCTCACATGTGCTAAACAATTCAGTTAAATGAGGTGCGTACCATTTGAGGTTCGTCAAACTGAATACCTGCACTAGTCATTCATACAGAGGACAAATATTGAGAGTGCAATAATATGATCCTAAGTTTCTGACTGACTAAATGACCAGGTCTTTAATAAAATTCCATCACGTGCTGCACAAAATGTCAAATTTCCAGGACATAGAATGCAGTTACTAAAATGTATTGAATCTTGAGCAAAACCTTGCTATTGGTATTAGGGGGGCACGGTGGAGTAGCGGTAGAGCAGAGGATTCATGCATTGCAAGGCCATTTTGGTCAAGTCTGTGTTTCTGTGTATAAAAGCCACAAGCTGCTGGCTAGTGCCAGGAAGTCTAGGTCCCAGATCAAAGTTGCAGACAAGAAATGTATGAGTATCTGTTCCATTGTCAGTATGAATGAGATTCTTGCAGAGGACCTCGAAAGTATTGTAAATGCATGAAGTTGATTGGATTGCTGCAAAAGAATTGTAAATAATGTAAATAATGTTGTTTGTTGATTGGCCAAAGTGTTAAGCCCTGGCAGGATTGTTTTGAGTTCCAGGGTAAATGTTGCATTATTCAGTTAAGTTAGCTTCCTTCCAGAAGCTTCTCCAAGAAACAATGTATGTGAGACTGTAATTGGTTTGGGGAACTGTCAATAATGTATTGATGTAATTAATATGTTTGAATGCACTGTAAAGAGACCACCCCTATGTAGTTCGGCCCCTCAAGGTTCGTGGACTATAAAAGGTAGCTCCTACTTGGATCAAGGTCGATCCTCCGGAGGAACGCTTGGGACTGCATGACCTTTTGGAGTGTGTCTGCTTGCACGAGGCTGAAGGGCTTGGCCGGGTTGAGACAAGGATCAAATAGGGGAATTTGCTGTTCAATCAAAAAATAAAGTTTAGTTGTTCCAGTTCAGTGTTTTTTACTGAACTAGACTAGGGGGGTACGCTTGAGAAGAGCGTATTTACACCTCCAAATACAGGAGAATGGTAGCAGACTCATGTCTATTGGGGCTATAAGAATTAGTTATATAGATGGTGGGCCAATTCGTGCTTTGAATTGCTGGGTTGTACTTTAAGGCATTGTAGATTACAACATCAAAGAGGATATTCTTGGCAAATTGAGTCATGGAGGTTCATGCTTGCAATCCGGCACTAACTGCATGATTAAGGCAGCGAAAAGAAACACTTTTTCAAATACAAATTTTGCCTTCAGTGAATTAATATTAATTTGAGTAGCTGGCATATGCCGCACTGCAGGACACTCTCGCAGATAGCTGCTGGCCGTAAGCAGACAGTCAATCGAAATCTGGTGCAATTTTGCTGGCAAGAGAAAGAAGCTGCTGTCTGAGAGATACTTCAGATTCAATCTTCAGTACAATAACTAACATGAATGAAGACCAGAACTAATGAATGGAACCAGCTAAAGGTCAGCGGTGGCTGTTTTGTCGGAGCTGCTTCAGATCAAAAATAAAAAGCTCTTTAAAATCGAAGCGATCGTAACGAATCTGGAGTTGGAGTAGATGTCAGTTGGTTTTAGTTTTAGAGATACAGCACGGAAACATTTAAAACTGAACAGTTGCTTTGGATATCAGCAACATGTTTAGTTTAGTTCAGTTTAGTTTAGAGATACAGCGCGGAAACTGGCCCTTCGGCCCACCGAGTCCGCACACTATCACTATCCTACAAACACTGGGGACAAATTACATTTATACCAAGCCAAATGACCTCCAAAACTGCACGTCTTCGGAGTGTGGGAGGAAGCCAGAGCACCCGAAGAAAACCCACGCAGATCGCAGGGAGACCGTACAAACTCTATATAGACAAGCACCCGCACTGTAAGGCAGCAACTCTACCGCTGCTCCACCGTACCGTCTCGGGCCTGTTGCTCCACAATAGTAAAGGTCATGTCCAACCCAACCTTGGCCTCAACCTCACTTTCCCACTTTCAAAACTTGTTTGGTAATATCCCTACAATCCATCATAGAAAATATTCACCCCGTTACAAAATACAGCCATAAAGTTCAAGTTATTTTTGGAGAAAACTCGCCAGCCATAGTGTCAAGTAGATTTGGGCTAAGTGCTTGCCAGAAGAGTGCAATTAGCCAGCTATAGCTTGCCAATTGGAGTCAGTGGTGCGTTTTGTTATCCCTGCTGTACATGGAGGTTTACAAAGTGGGTTGAAATTTAGAGTAATGATCAATCTGTTTGCTCACACATTACATGCAAAATGAATCAGCCCTTTTGTTCATAATTGTCTTTGTCTCATTATAATGCCCAGGAGGCCGCCTTCTGGAAGAGAGTAGAAATGCGCACAGGGGTACTTAAAACCACAGTCGACAATTGGAACAACTGCGATTCTACATCGTTACCCACCTTCGGTCACATTGATTAATGATCGCGTAGGGTAATCAAACTCTTCACTTGAAGGGATAATGAGGCCATTAAGAGGTAAAATTAGGTAACATTTCTGGAGAATATCTCATGGAGTATCAACATTTGTAAGGACTCATAACAAAACATGCATGAAAGATAGACACACAGTGCTGGAGTAACTTAGCGAGACTGGCAGCAACTCTGGATAGAAGGAATGGGTGGGTGATGTTTCAGATCGAGACCCTTCTTCTCAACCAGAAACGTCACCCATTCCTTCTATCCAAAGATGCTGCCAGTCTCGCTGAGTTACTCCAACATTTTGTCTCTATCTTCAGTGTAAACCAGCATCTGCAGGTTCCTTCATTCACAAAACCTACATGAAAATACATTAGATCGTGCATCTATAAGAACTTAGGGTGGTACGGTGGCGCAGTGGTAGAATTGCTGACTTACAGTGCCAGGGACACAGGTTCCATCCTGTTGCTGCCTACACAGAGTTTGTACTTTCTCCCTGTGACCTACATGGGTTTTCTCCAGGAGCTCCGGTTTCTTCCCACACTCTAAAGACATACAGGTTTGTAGACTAATATAATTGTTGGTTTGATATAATTGTAAATTGTCCATAGTGTGTGTAGGATAGTGTTAGTGTGCAGGGATTACTGGTCAGCACAGATTCGCTGGGTCAAAGGGTCTGTTTCCTGCTGTATCTCTAAACTAACCTAAACCAAACTAAACTAACTTGAAAACTTTTATTCAATTTATAGCTTCAGAACTTTGCATTAGATGGAGTAAATAATACAGTCAGCACAGTGGTGCAGCTGGTAGAGACTTCAGGTGCTGCCTGTATGGAGTTTGCACGTTCTCCCTGCGACTGCGTGGGTTTCCTCTGGGTACTCCATTTTTCTCCCACATCCCAAAGACATCCAAGTTTGCAAATGGCCTATGTAAATTGCCCCAAGTGTGTAGTGAGTAGATGCGAAAGGGGAATTAGTTTAGTTTAGTTTAGTTTATTATTGTCATGTGTACCGAGGTACAGGTAAAAGCTTTTTTGTTGCAGTGTTATCCAGTCAGCAAAAGGACCACACCTTATAGAGATGATATCAAGCTAGTATGAACTGGTGATAGATGGTCAGCATGGACTTGGTGGGCTGAAAGACCTGTTTCCATGCTGTATGTCTAATGTAAACTAAACTTCACCCACTATTCCTTAAATCCAGAGGGTGATGCAGACTGTGTCTAGGTATTTTCTAGATATTTCATAGTACAGGTGTCCATTGAGGTTACAGTTTGTAACCTACTAACAGAGACCCCCTGATTGACCATCTACCAGGAGTCCCCGTCTGGGATCCTGGCGTGTCTCCATAGTTCCTTTGTATACTGTATATCTTCAGTTTAGATCATTTTGTCTACCAACCTCTCCAACATCATTTTGATTAATCTTGGACCACATTTTGTCCACCGGACATGTTCTTCTGATCTTCTTGCAGCCATTCTTCACACAATGGCACACTGTACAAATTGTGTGAAGAGGGAGTAGAGCATGGGGCTCAGTACACAGCCCTGTGGTGTGCCAGTGCTCAGGGTGATAGTGGAGGACTGGTGCGGGCCCAGTCTCACTGCCTGCGGTCGCTCCGTCAGAAAATTCAGGATCCAATCACATATCAGTGAGCTGAAGCCTAGCTGGTGGAGTTCGGTGGCGAGCTTGGTGGGGATGACCGTATTGAAGGCAGAGCTATAGTCTATGAAGAGCATCCTCATGTACGTGCCCTGTCTTTCCAGGTGAGTCAGGACAGTGTGAAGAACCAGAGAGATGGCATCCTCTGTGGATCTATTTGCCCTGTATGCAAATTGATGAGGATCCAGTGAGGCAGGGATGCTGGATTTGATGTGGGAGAGGACCATCCTTTCAAAGCACTTCATTGGTATTGGAGTTAGGGCAACCGGGCGGTAGTCATTCAGGTTGGTGAATTTAGACTTAGAGAGATACAGCATGATTTAGAGTGATTTAGAGAGATACAGCGTGGGAACAGGCCCTTCGGCGCACGGAGTCCACGCCGACCATCGATCACCCGCACACTAGTTGTATATCATCCCACTTTTGCATCCTATACACAAGGGGCAATTTTACAGAATCCAATTAACATTAGGAATGTGGGAGGAAACTGTAGCACCCGGAGGAAATCAATGCGGTTACAGGGAGAATGGTCAAACTCCGCACGGACAGCACCCATAGTCAGGATCGCACCGGGCCTCTGGTGCTGTGAGGCAGCAGCTCTACTGCTACACAACTGTGCCACCCTGACCCTTTTGAAACCCGCTTTAGTGCATCCACACAATGCAGTTTCCATGCAATTACTAAGCTTACCTTCAAATGACCTCCTATTTTCTCACATATTGAATTGAATTGTCCTCATCGTATGAAATACATTTTAAACAAAAACATATATAGGTGTTGATTAAAGGAATGTAGTTTTAGTGTGTTTTTGGTTATGAGATTTTTAATCCAACTATATTTTAGTAGAAGATAGACACAAGATACTGGAGCAACTCAGCGGGACAGGCAGCATCTCTGGAAAGAAAGAATGGGTGACTTTTCGGGTTCAGACTGAAGAAGTCTGAAATGTATCAACCTGAAACGTCACCCATTCCTTCTCTCCAGAGATGCTGAGTTACTCCAGCATTTTGTGTCCGTCTTCAGTTCAAACCAGCATCTGCAGTTCCTTCCTATATATTTTTTATCAGAGCCATGATTGCATTATCACTGTAAGTAAAATAACTTTGGGATGAGGACTTTTAAGTGAAATACTTCAGTTTAGTTTATTGTCACGTGTACCAAGGTACAGTGAAAAACTTTTGTTGCATGCTATCCAGTCAGCGGAAAATCAATACATGATTCCAATCGAGCAATTTATAGTGTATATATACTGTACATGATAAGGGAATAATGTTTAGTGTAAGGTAAAGCCAGTAAAGTCCGATCAAAGATAGTCCGAGTGTCACCAATGCGGTAGGTGGTAGTTCAGCACTACTCTCTAGTTGCGGTAGATTATTCAATGCCTGATAACAGCTGGGAAGAAACTGTTCTGAATCTGGAGGTGTGATTTTTCACACTTCTATACCTTGTGCCCAATGGGAGAGGGGAGAAGAGGGAGTGGCCAGGGTGTGACTTGTCCTTGATTATGCTGCTGGCCTAGCCGAGGCAGCGTGAGGTATAAATTGAGTCAATGGAAGGGAAGTTGGTTAGTGTGAAGATCTGGGCTGGGCATGCAAATACCTGCATGAGTCTAAGGCATCTGAGCACCAGTAGTCACTGCAACAATTTCAGTAAATACTAACAGGAGAAATTCAATTTCCAGAGTGAAAAAAGGCATTTCAACGTTTCGGAATCAGTTAAATGATAAGGTGCAACTGAACAATGTGTCTGATTTTGGCAAGGAATTTAAATGTTGTGTAATTTATCCCCAAGAATTTTGTCCGGCTAATCAAGTCTGTATTCAGTCTGAACAAAAGTGCCACAGCTTATCTCCAACGTGCAGAATGAGAAAAATATATTTTTTAATACTATCCAAAGCACAACAGTGTAAGAATGAAAGCTGATTCACACCAGATGCAGCACAATCTTTCATCATCATTTAATTTCACAATTAAAATATGATCATTTATTTCAATAACATGGGATCTTACCTCCCTTCTTAAAATTGTACTGCAGAAATGGAAAATGCCTATATATTTTGCAAATGTTCTTTTAAGAAAATCCTTTTATTATTAAGGGACTTCGCTTTGAAATACTTTCTGATTTTATATGAGCTGACCAAACAGTTATTAATAAGTGAGAAAGAACTACAGATGCTGGATAAAATCGAAGGTCGCCACAAAATGCTGGAGAAACTCAGCAGGTGAGGCAGCATTTATGGAGAGAAGGAATGGCTGACGTTTTGGGTCGAGACCCGTCTTCGGACTGATGTCAGGGAAGGGGGGGGCGGAGGGGTGGTGGGAAAATGATAGAAAGTGGGCGGAGACAGTACGACTTGTAGGAGAACTGGGAAGGGGTAGGCGAAGGAGAGGGAAAGCAAAGGCTATCTGAAATTAGTGAAGTCAATGTTCATACCGCTGGGGTGTAAACTACCCAAGCAAAATATGAGGTCATCCGCTCAGTCCATCGTAACCAACCTGATGTCCCGGTTGGCTGATGCCAGTGTAAAGAGAGTTGCAGTAATCAAGGCGGGAGGAGATAAATGTGTGGATGATCTTTTTGAGGTCGTCAAACTGGAGGAATTGTTTTATTTTAGCTATCGTCTGAAGCTGGATGAAGCTAGCTTTTACCACGGCATTGACTTCTTTGTCAAATTTCAATGCTGAGTCATATAGCACGCCGAGATTTTTGATGTGAGGTTTGAGTAATGGGGTAAGGCTTCCAAGGCTGCGTACTATCGTTTTGATTGAGTGCGAGGGGCCGAGAAGGATGACCTCAGACTTACTCTCGTTTAGTTGGAGGAAGTTCTGGGCCATCCAACACTTTATATCCTCGAATTACTTGGCCTAAGGGGAGCATATACAGGGAGAAGAGAATGGGGCCAAGGATGGAACCTTGTGGAACCCCGCAGCAGAGGCTACCTGGGGAGGAGAAAGAGTTTCCTATGTTAGTAGAGGAACTCCTATCTTTGGGGTAGGAGATGAACCAGCTCAGGGCAGTGCCATCAATACCAACCCCGTACCGGAGACGGTCAATTAGGATGGTGTGGTCGACAGTATCAATTGCTGCGCTGAGGTCGAGATGGAGCAGGATTGCACAGTCGCCGAAGTCAATGGTGAGAAGTACGTCATTATGTACCTTCAACAAGGCAGAGTCTGTGCTGTGGTGGGCCCTGAAGCCTTATTGGGAAGTTTCCAAGATAGTATTTTGGTGAAGGTAAGGCATAAGTTGACTTAAAATTACCTTTTCAAGGTAAAATCACCTTTTCACTGACAACTAAGAGTGTCAATGAACTAAAAGTTATCTTTATAAGGAGATACTAGGAACTGTAGATGCTGGTTTACAAAAAAAATACACCTTTCAAGGTATTTTAAATTACTTTTCAAAAAAGGTAAAATCACCTTTTCACTGACAACTAAGAGTGTCAATGAACTAAAAGTTATCTTTATAAGGAGATACTAGGAATTGTAGATGCTGGTTTACAAAAAAACTGCAGCACTTTGTGCCTTTTATTTCATTTTATATGTGATTTGTCCACGTTGTGTGCAGATACATCGAAACACATCTACAGATTAAAATATATTCACTGGAAAATGCATATATTTCAACATTATTGAACCTGGTTCACTCTATAAAAAACTACCATTCTCCTTTGCCTCTTCATTATGGCTGATCAAACCACAGAAATGAAAAGCCATTGCAAGTCAATTAACCTTGGGTGAAAATGTTCTTCTTTACTTCTCTGATTCCGCTGATGTCTTGCAACAAAGACATAAAGCTCCGCAGCCATGATTTGAAAGATCCTTGACACCTTTGATTTCTCAAGTATTTATCATTTGATTTTCACAGTAGGGTGTTAGAAATGAAAATCACACTGCCTCGCAAAATGCTGTTTCTCAAAAGGCAGCTTAATTATACAGTGTTAAATATGTAAATTGGAACCTTTCCGAAAGAGTCTTACTCATATCTACAAGGTAACCTGACAAAAAGGGGTGGGGGAAATTGATCTTCAAAGTCAGCTAAAAACAGACAATGTCAAATAGGCAAGACATTTTAAACACACTTGATTTTTCTTTTATTATTAAAATTACAGGCTGATATCTGAAGTCAACCTCATCAAACAATAACTGGTAGAGATGATGACCAATTAACATTCAAATGCAAGTCTGTGCACTTGTATGTGAGATATAAGGAACTGCAGACTTGAAGTCTGAAAGTGGGTCTCGACCCGAAATGTCACCCATTCTTTCGATCCAGAGATACTGCCTGTCCCGTTAAGTTACGCCAGCATTTTGTGTCTATCTTCAGTTTAAACCAGCATCTGCAGTTTCTTTCTACAATATTTTGTCTGCTTCACTGCGATATCTCCTCGGTATGTCTACTTTGAAGAGGTTTTCCTCCTCTCTTTGACGAGAGTTCTGCAACATCCTCTCTCACTGTCCCCCTTCTGTGATTCCTCCTGCTCTCCGACTCTACGCATCTTACATTTCCTTATCTCTGTATCTCCCTCTCCCCTGATTAAGTCTGAAGAAGGGTCTCGACCCGAAACATCACCCATTCCTTCTATCCAGTGATGCTGCCCTATCCCGTTGAGTTGCTCCAGCATCTTGCGTCTATCTTTGGTTCCTTCCTACATTAAATAAAACAGCAGATGTTGGCTTTTAAAAAAGCGGACATGGAGGAATTGAGAGTTATGGATGGTGTCCTTGCAAGAGGCAGGGTGTGAGAAGGTTCAGTCCAGGTAACGGCGGGAGTCGATGGGTTTGCAGTAGATGTCAGTCGATAGTCTGTCCACTGTGGTGGAGACAGAGTGATTGAGAGAAGGAGAGATGTGTCTGAGTCTAAGTGAATTTGAGGGAAGGATGGATGTAAGAAGAATTTAGAGCCTTTGGTGAAGGTGCAGAAGAAGTTTACCAGAATGCTGTCTGGATTAGAAGGAAGTTTAGATAAGGAGAAGTTAGACAAACTTGGATTGTTTTTTTCCAGAGTGTCAAAGGCTTGTGGGAGAACTGATACATGGATACATAGATACATAGACAATAGGTGCAGGAGTATGCCATTCCCCTACTAGTATATAAAATTATGACAGAGCCAGACAAGGTAGACATTCGGTACCTTTACTCCAGGGCAGAAATACTAGCGGTCATTGGTTTATGATCAGAGGGGGAAAGTTTAAAGGAGATGTGCGGGTTGATGGTGGTGGAAGTAGTTACGACAGTGGCCTTTAAGAGCCTTTTAGATAGGCAGCGGATGGAAGAATATACAGTAGATCACATGCAGACAAAAGGGGTTAATTTAATTTGCCATCATGTTTGGCTCAGACATTATGAGACAAAAAGCGTGTTCCATACTGTAATGTTCAATGTGCTATATTAGAATGAGGCCAGCACTGACAAAAAACACAATTTGGTAGATATTTGTGCTTAAATTATCAGATGCAATGATCATTGACACAGACACGGCATTTCACAATGCCTGTGCCATTTCAGCATCCTTAATGGCAACACATAAAGTACTTTCCAACTTTTTTGTGTCATTAGCAATGCATTAAGTGGAGCTTTAATGTTAATTCAGTATTTTATTTCCAATCTCTTCCAGTGGCTAAATGTTTGTGTAGACAAATGTAACAATATTAATGTGAAGTGTGATCTTTCTTTCTGCCAAACACCACCCACAGAGAATATAACTGATGCACTTCCAGTAACAATGTTTCCTCTCTATATGGGTTCAATTTAACATTGTCGGAACCAAACTAAATTCCAAACAAATGGCCATGGGGGATAGTTTGTTCAAATATACTGGAAATTTGCCCTTGCAATTTTTGGAAGCAAATATACAAGGTTTTAAAAACACACCTTGAAAATCAGACTGACTTTTTTGTCACCAGTTGCTCATGTTTTACTGGAAATTTTAACATTCAACAATTCAGTAATTATATTTTATAGGTACTTCCAGTTGGACTGCTTGCGATCTTAGCAAACAAACTGATTCTAGGGGCTGTCTTTTGAATGAGCTGCTGAACGGACTCTCCAAACATCACATGTCCATTTCCCTCCACGGATGCTGCCTGGCCCGCTGAGTTCCCTTCAGCAGTTTGTTTTTTTGCTCAACATTTCAGCATCTGCAGGCCGTTGTGTCTCCATCTTCCTCTCAGATGGACATTAAAGATCCTGAGACACTATCTCGGCAGGAGAACAAGGAAGTCATCCCACATTGATCTCCCGGCTGACATTCATCCGTTTAGCAGCGTTCCTGAAACATAGTATTGTATCATTAGCGTTTTGCTGCTCGTGTGATTTCAGATGCGCAAATTGTAATTACTCTTTCTCAAACACTTTTGCCACTCGGTAACGGGGTTGTATAAATGCAAGTTTATTTATTCTTTAGATTGGGAGACACAATGGCCTTATTATGCAAAGAGTTCACCTAGAAGAAGCCACAATACCATACAATACAATCCAATACAATACCGTTTATTGTCATTTGAACCCCATTGAGGTTCAAACGAAATTTAGTTTCTGCAGTCATACAAACAAGAAAAGAACCAAGACACAACACAATTTACACAAACATCCATCACAGTGAATCTCCTCCTCACTGTGATGGAAGGCAAAGTCATATCTCTCCCCTACACTCCCCATTCTCCTCCCGATGTCAGAGTCAAAGCCCCCGGGGGGCGATGGTAAATAAGTCCCACGGCCATTCAGGCCGCCGGGTGATGCAAGGCCACGCTCCAGGTCTTGATGTTAGAGCCCCTGGCAGGCGCCCGCAGCCATTAAAGCCGCACCGGTCAATGCAAGGCCCCGCTCCAGGTCATTTTCGACCCTCAAACTCGGGCGGGAGAAGTTGCCGCCGCGGGAGCTCCGAAAAGCGGTCTCCCACCAGGGACCTGCGAGCTCCCGGTGTTACTGTCCACTGGCACAGAGTGCTGGAGTAGCTCAGCGGGTCAGGCAGCGTCTCAGGAGAAAATGAATAGGTGATGTATCGGGTCAAGTCAAGAAGCGAGACTGTTTTATCGTCATATATATTGTATATATATTGAACTTTTTATCAAATGTATATACAAAAATACATACATATATATAAAAATAAAACAATAATAGCGCAAAATGACAAAACCAATGCCCTCAAGTCTATGTAAACAATAATATGGAAACATAATACTCTGTAAACAATATTACAAATGAAAAGAATGTTCAGTATATGTATGTATTATACACACACACATACATACATACGTACATACGTATATACATACATACATACGTAAACCATGAAACCAAACAATAATGGTGCAAAAAGACAAAACCAAACCCGAGTCTACGTAGTTTAGTGCTTATTTGGAGGTTGTAGTGTTTAATAGCCTGATGGCTGTAGGGAAGAAGCTGTTCCTGAACCTGGACCCATCTTCAGACTGACCACCTAAAAGTTCTCTGGACAACTGTGCCTTTGAATTAGAGACACAGTTTGCATCAGTGCAGAGTCAAAACCTTTTACCTTGTGCAATCCAAATGAACAATAAAGCAGCCCCAATAACGGCAGAACCCAGGCACAGAAGCTTCAAATTTAAAGATGAAAAATAGATTTTTGTGGTTTAGCATAGATTGCATTAAGAAGAAGTTTTGCTTGGGACTTTATCCCACGGGTGCTATTCAATGGCTGTGTAATGCTTTGGAGTGGAATAAATGTAATATATGACCATGTTTTCTGTCTTCACAGTTTGCAGTACCCATGGTACCTAAAGCTGAGGAAAGTAATGAATTGTTTAGCAAGGACTTTGATTATCCCTGAATGTTTCCCTTGCTGTTATTCATGCTTGTTCTGTGCCAGCATGGTAGTACATCTGCTGTAATCGGGCTAGATAAATTAAAAGAAAATACAACAAAACAGAACAAAGAACTTCAAGGGTACCAGGAAATTCTCATTTTCTCTAAACAACAGAAGCAAGCCTTTAAAATTTAAATAACAACGTACAGACCAGTAAATAGATAGCAGTTTTTTAAAATTTGTTATTTGAACAGAGAACCTCTCTGATTAAAATAAAGAAAATCTTCAAATTCTTGACAAATGGGAAATCCACTCAATCCACACAGCAGGCCAATTAGTATCTGAAAGAGATGGGTTCATTCTTCACTGGGATCCCAATTAAATGAGATAACTTTATCTCAAATTGTCCCAAAGTAGAAAATCTGAAACATGCTACATTTTAGAAGACTTCTGAATACAGAAAGATTCATTAACTATTTGGACCTGAAACATGTACAGATACATGTAAAATATGCTGCTGCAAGAACTAAGTGAGACAGGAAGCATCTGTGGAGGGAAGTGGACAGATTACGTTTTGTGTTGGGACCCTTCTGTGGAGGGATTTGGACAGATGACGTTTTGGGTTGCAACCCTTCTTCAGTCTGATGGAGTAATGAGGAGAAAGCTGGCGGGGAGAAGTGAAAGGAAGAAGTGGAGCAAGAACTGGTGAATGATAGGCAGATTCAGGTGAGATGTTTGGAGATAGATTCATTGAATTGATTGAATGGTACAGCATGGAAACGGCTCTTTGGCCTTTGGCCCATCGAGTCCACATCAACTATCCATCACCATTTCACAGTAGTTGTATATGATTCCCCTCTTGCAAGTTCTCCCGACACTCTAGGGGCAATTTACAGAGGCCAGTTAACCTACAAACCCAATGTGTAGGAAGGAACTGCAGATGCTGGTTTACACCGAAGATAGACACAGAATGCTGGAGAAACTCAGCGAGACAGTGAGTGTAGTCAGGATTCAGATTCAGTCTGAACGTCACCCATTCCTTCTCTCCTGACTTGCTGCCTGAATTACTCCAGCATTTTGTGTCTATCTTCAAGCTACAAATCCACACATGTTGTGGATGTGGGAGGAAACCGGGGCACCTGGAGGAAACCCATGTGGTCACAGTGTAATTGTACTGTCTCACAAAATGTTGTGCTAGCTTGTGTGTTTACTCAATTTTTGAGATATGGGTTTAATTTAGATAACTGGCGATTACTGCCCATTTTTAATCAGAATTTAAAAAGGTAGCAGTGTGGAACATTTATGAATAGCTGCAGTAATTCTGGTGATAATACATTGCATTGTTGTTGGGTAGAGGGGGTTTAGATGCGGTGATAATGAAGGGGCTTCAATATAAGTCCAGGTCAGCATCATAAACCGTACGAACGGGGACCTGCAGGAGCATGTTCTCAGGATTCTGTAGACCGCCCCTCCCTCTTTTGCACCTACACAATTCCACCCTCCACCCTAGGTATACCTTTCTCCACACCCCTCCTGCCCCGTTCACACATTTGCATTCCCCTCCTGCGTCCGCTCATCTTTCAACCAAGCCAGCTCTGTGTTTTCCTTGCCCTCCTTACTCAGCGTCCCCATCATCTTTCCTTTTCACACACTATCCCTTCCCTCGCACCCCTCCACACCACTCCCTTCAACACGTGATCCCTCCCTCTGGTTCTATTGCTAACTGGTTAAAGTGCATTATATTGGATTGAATACATAAGACACGAGTGAGGATCATGATGGGCTATCGTGCAGTTGCTTGGGTAAATGACATGCCCAACGCACTCTAGAAGTTAAATATCTTCCTGAACACATCAACCTGCCTAATTGTCACCTCCTCAAAGTCTGTGGGAATTCTACCCACACCACTTCCTGTGCCCAATGAAAGGTAGACAATCTACAAATGCACTGTCACTTGCAAAAATTGGTAACAATTCCATAGAAGCTCATCAGCGCCTCTACTTCCTGAGAAGATTACGGAGAGTTGGTCTATCAAGGAGGACTCTCTCTAACTTCTACAGGTGCACAGTAGAGAGCTTGCTGACCGGTTGCATCATGGCTTGGTTCGGCAACTTGAGTGCCCTGGAGAGGAAAAACTACAAAAAGTAGTAAACACTGCCCAGTCCATCATCGGTTCTGACCTTCCTTCCATCGAAGGGATCTACCACAGTCGCTGCGTCAAAAAGGCTGGCAGCATCATCAAGGACCCACACCACCATGGCCACACACTCATCTCCCTGCTACCTTCGGGTAGAAGGTACAGGAGCCTGAGGACTGCAACGACCCGGTTCAGGAATAGTTACTTCCCCACAGCCATCAGGCTATTAAACCTGGCTCGGACAAAACTCTTAACATTAATTATTTGTTATTTGCACTTTATTAATTTATTAATTTGTGTGTGTATTTACGTATATAATTGTAGTCAATGCCTACTATGTTCTGTTGTGCTATGCAAAGAAAGAATTTCATTGCCCTGTCAGGGACACATGACAATAAACTCTTTTGACTTTGACTTTTTGAAGTTCCATAGAAGGATGTAATGCTGAAGCTTTATCAAGGCTGGTGAGGCCGACATTTGGAATATTGTGATCAGTATTTTGGCCCAATATCTGAGGGAGGATGTATTGCAAATGTACGCAGAGAGCAATATTTTAAAACTGGAAAACAAAAGAGCGGAAAAATAAAAATAACTTGAGTTGTTTTCAATCCAAATTGCCCTTAAAACATTGCAATCGCTTTGAAGTTGCCAACATCAGATAAATTGGACTGGATGAAACAGAGCTGAACAGAACTGCCAGACTCGCGTGTACCTTCAGCATTTTTTACGTTTTGTTTGTTATTGTGATTTTTGCCATAATTGGGTATTTCTGTTATACTTCTGGGAAGGCTACACTTCCTGTCAGCTATGAGTAATGGGATATTAGCTTATTGATACATGTAAAGGTTAATTGAGTGTCAGTCCACAGCAGAAATGTACTCAATATGATTATTGTTTGAACTCTCAGTCTTGTAGCACTTATTGCACTCTTGCCTGCGTTGCCCTATAGACTAGTCATTGGCCCTTTTTCTGTTGTGAAGACTGCCCACTATTACAACAAATGGCATTTGGAAGAGGAACCTAACTGTGGCATGACGATATTTTATTTTGTTCCTGGGGAAAATAGCATGCTTGATATTTTAAATTGCAACATTAGCAAAAGTCGATTTTTGCCAAGATTTCCCAATGGGACCAAGTGTCTACACAGGAGTATAACTGCATCAAGCTTTTTTTTATGCATATTCCTGATTATTCCATTTTGAAATGCTATCAATCAGGTAGTGTTTTGCAGATTTCTTGCAGGGCAGGTCAGGAAGATCTTGCCTCATAGATCTCACAGGGAATTCAACAGTAAATTGCATTTTGTTGGTGCTATGCATATTCAGTAAAGTATAAATTATTTACAGTGATATGGGCTGGGCAGACTATTATGATCTTGGTATGTTTGCTTTACCATATTCTTAGGTGCATTTGTAGAGGAGCTTCATTTACTACTGATTGGTCATGCTCCATTTATGGGGAATATTAAACTCACTCTAACTTGAATCCTGCCTCTTATTTGAAAGACTCAGCCCAATCCTCCTCTTTTACCTCGGTGGACAAAAATGCTGGAGAAACACAGCGGGTGCGGCAGCATCGTTGGAGCGAAGGAAATAGTCTGAAGAGGTGTTTCGGCCCGAAACGTTGCCTATTTCCTTCGCTCCATAGATGCTGCCGCACCCGCTGAGTATCTCCAGCATTTTTGTCTACCTTCGATTTTCCAGCATCTGCTGTTCCTTCTTGAACATTTCGTGTTTTACTTGCTCCACTAAAATGAATCTGTGTTCCTTTGCTCAGAGTCTGTTTTTCTATAGGGGAAAATATCCTCTCGAAATTCCAGTTGTCAGCTACATTTTTCATGGCTGATACCATTGTTTAGTTTCTATTGTTGTTGCTTTCTTTTTCATATCATTTTACATCCATTTGGGAAATTGCTCAGGACCAAGCTGTGGGAGGAGCACAGTAGGTCAGGCAGCATCTGTTGAGGGAAATGGCTAGTTGACATTTGTGATTGAGGTCCTTCACTCAGACAGGAAGAATAGAGGGTAGATGTTGGTTGAAAGAGGTGACGAGGAGGGGTGGAAAAAGAACTTGCAAGTCAAAGGTAGATCCTGATGAGATGGTGTTCGTTGTCAGAGATAAGGAGGGAGGGAAGCATAGTGTTAGCGACAAAGATTGGGAGATGATAAGTAGAGATAACAAAGGGCTGCAGACAATGAATCAGAAGAAAGGAAGGTGAAACATAGAAAATAGGTGCAGGAGTCGGCCATTCGGACCTTCGAGCCAGCACCACCAAGGATGATGTGCAAATTGGGGGGGAGGAATGGAGGGGGGGACAGCGGGAATGTGTGGATAATGGACAAAAACTTGGAATGGTGAGAAAGGAACCGGTGAGGGGGGGCGTGGGGGGCGGGGGGGGGGGGGGGGTTGGGGGAATTTAAACTGAAGGGTGTGTGAGAGGGCCTGGGCACACCGGACCTTGGTTTAAAGACAGCACTCCCAACAACGCGGCATTCCTTTGGTTAATCTAGATCTTTGTACTCAAATCTCTAAAGATGTACAAAGCTGGAACTTCTGAATCTGAAAAAACAAGGGTCATGAATTACCAAGATGTTATTGTCATGACTGCATATTACAGAATTCCCATATGCAAATATTACTTGTGTAGGAAGGAACTGCAGATACTGGTTTAAACCGAAGATAGACACATAGTCACCCATCCCTTCTCTCCAGAGATGCTGGCTGTCCCGTTGAGATACTCCAGCTTTTTGTGTCTATCGGCAAATATTACTTGTCAGTAATCTTCACCTCTGTCTACTTCTGCATTATTTTACACCCTCTGCTGATTTTTCTACCTCCACATCGTTAGAAATCCATTGCCTGTCCAAATGTGACCCAGCTTTGAAATTGAATGCATCAGTATGGAAAGACAGTGGGCAATGCTGCTCTTGTACAATTGTAATACTGCTGACATACCCGTTGTAGCTCTATTTGAGTCATTTTACTTCTCTCACCAACCACAACATTCTCACCGTTATCAGTGGGACAAGCTCTGTAGGTCTCCCTCACCTGCATAGCACAGATCACGTGCACTTTTTTCAAAGCTTTACTGGTTTCAGTCACCTAACGTCATCTTCTGAAAGCTCTCTCCAGGAGGCGCCATAGGCACCGAGCTTACTAGCGAAAAATCCAGCCAGAACTGAGAAAGAAAAATGCAGAGGAATTTCTTTAGCCAGAGGGTGGAGAATCTGTCAGACTCATTGCCACACAGGCAGCTGAGGAGACCAATGGGTATTTTTAAAGTGGAGATTGATGGGTTCTTGATTAGTAAGGGTGCCAAAGGTAACAGAGATAAGGCAGGAGAATGGGGTTAGGAGAGATAGATCAGCCATGATTGAATGGCAGAGTACACCTGATGGGCCAAATGGCCTAATTCTGCTCATGTCTTACGATCTCATGTTCTTATGAAATAGTACCATAATCAGTTAATAAAAGATAGTACTGATAACTAGCTAAACCTATGGACGTTATCTCATGAAGTTGGCTACATGGATGATTGGTGCCTGAAGTGAGAATAAACATAAAGTTGAAGTAGGATACAAAGACCATTAGGTCATAAGGTCATAAGCAATGGTGTGATATGAATATTGCTTGCTAGAGAGCAACCTGACCTTGAAGGTACATTGTTCAAGTCTTCTTGAATGTAGATGTCAATAGAATAGAAAGTGAAGACAAGATTGTGTTAGTTTATGATTTCTACCTCCCTCTGTTTATCTTCAGTTTTGGAAGCAGCTTACTTATCAGAAGAGCACTTCATAAGGTCCTAAGGTCATAAGTGATAGTAGAATTAGGCCATTTGGCCCATCAAGTCTACTCTGCCATTCAATCATGGCTGTTCTATCTCTCCCTCCTAGCCCCATTCTCCTGCCTTCTCCCCATAACCTCTGACACCTGTACTAATCAAGCATGTTTCAGCATGTTTGTTTTTTTAATTTCAGATTTCTAACATCTGCACTTTTTGTTGTTTTCATTGGTACCGGCTATCTCTGCCTTAAAAATATCCACTGACTTGACCTCCACAGCCTTCTGTGGCAAATGATCCACAGATTCACCACCCTGTAACTAAATAAATTTCTCCTCATCTCCTTCCTAAAAGAACGTCCTTTAATTCTTGAAAAGTGCTGGAGTAATCCTGTGGGTCAGGCAGCATATCTGGAGAAAAGGAATAGGTGACATTTCGGGTCGAGGCCCTTCTTCAGACCCTTCCTTTTGTGTCTATCTTTGGCTTCAACCAGAATCTGCAATTCCTTCCTATATTATTAAAGTAATAGGACGTCTGCTGCATAGCAAGCATGCAGATCTGCAAGCAAACCTTTAAAGGTGTGACAGCGAGTGCTAAAGAGCCATAAATGGGTCAATGAACGTTGCAACCACATGTGACGATAATGATAGTCAGAAGCTAAAGCTCTGGTCAGGTACTGTATGTTTTTCATGTTCTGAAACTTTGATAAGAGATAGACTGAGCCATGAATATGGCACCAGTAATGAGCGTATAATCATGATGGCAAACTTTGAAATTATTGCCAGGTTAATCAAAGCTGGGTTGATAATGGTAAAGGTGTGTCATAACACTGCAACTTTATACATTAGACTTTAAAGATACAGGGTGGAAACAGCCCCTTCTGCCCTCCGAGCACGCCGGCTAGCACTATCCCACACACCAGGGACAATTTACAATTTTACCGAAGCCAATTGACCTTCAAACTTGACTGAAATCAGTCTGAAGAAGGGTATTGACCAAAAACGTCACCCATTCTTTTTCTCCAGAGATGCTGCCTGACCCACTGATTTACTCCAGCACTTTGTGTCTATCTTCGGTTATAAAGCAGCATCTGCAGTTCCTTCCCACACAAGCTACAAACCTGAATGTTTTAGGAGTGTGGGTGGAAACCGGAGCACCCAGAGAAAACCCACGCAGTCACGGGGAGAACGTCCAATCTCCATGCAGACGGCACCCACAGTCAGAATCAAACCCGGGTCCCTGGCACTATAAGGTAGCAACTCTACCCCTGTGCCACCGTGCCGTCCCTGGGGAGACAAATGACGAATGGTTGGGCCACCTTTTCTGGAGCAATAATGGTAACTACCTTAAAACTGTGTAAAATGCATTAGAAATCATCACAAATTACTGGGGAATTGTACCATTCTGCCACTGAGCCCTAAAAATGTGAGCTTGTCGACAGCTTTTCCACCTGAATGCTCAAAAAATTACTGGATTTGTCTCAGTAATAATCACTGGAGTTGTCATAAGGTTAACATGTTCATCTGCAGCAAGAAAGAAAGTTACTGGAAAAGGATACAGTCCTCTGGACATTACTCATTGATCAGAAGTTTGTAAAACCAGATAATCTCAAGGTTTACTTGGTGGTAAAAGATCAGGACATTGACCATTGATAATTTTAAAAATGTTATAGTGTAAGAGGGAAAATGAAAACCGCTCCAATTCTCATCTTCAGTTATTTAATGCGGGTAGTTTTAGTTACTCCAAGGGTCTCGACCCAAAACATTGCCTATTTCTTGGTTCTTGGTTACTTGGTCCTCCAAAATATTCCAACTGGAATTTAAACTGGAGGTGGTGAAGGGAGGGGTTTAGCCAGAGAGGGTTATTGGGAAGAAAGTGCCACTTTAAATTTAGTTGCATCTGGTTGGGTAACCGTGGCTTGGTGGAGATTATTCCATGCTTTAACAGTGCGTGGAAAGAACAAATTGCTGTACACATCTGTCTTTGAGGCTGGGACCACAAATTGAATCGAATGCCCTCGTCTGCTCCTAATTGGTTTGGGGTTGGTGTAGGTCTTGTGATCTATGTCTAGCTGACCATTTAACATTTTGTAAAAACAGGTCAAACGGTGAGCTTCACGTCTGTCTTGGAGAGGGTTACACCCCAGAGAATTCAGAAGTTTGGTGACACTCGCTTCTCTCTTGTCCTGCCTTTGGACACGTTCGATGGATGAAATGTTTTTATCTGTATCTGGGTCCCAAGCTGCAACTGCGTAGTCCAAATGAGGTCTAACGAGGGTGAAATACAGCTTCTCCTTGACAGAAACTGAACAATGATGGAAGTTGCGCTTCAGGAAGTTTAGGACACCTGTTGCTTTCACTTACATGATGAGACTGACCATTCCAACGTAGATCATTCTGCAATTTGATGCCAAGATACTTGGTTTGATTGGATTCTTCAAGGGTGTCACCAAGTATGTTGTAAGATGTGACGCCTGGATTCCTCTTTCTGGTGACACGCATGGTTTCACATTTGGACGGGTTGAACTGCATGCCCCATTGTTATGACCACTCGACCATAGTATCGAGATCCTTTTGGAGAGCATTCTCATCATCAGCTGACTTAATTGGACGGTACAGCAAACAATCATCAGCGAATAGTCTGGTCGTACGTGTGACTTTTTCATGGATGTCATTGATGTGAAGCAAAAATAGGTGTGGGCCAAGTACTGTGCCCTGGGGTGTACCACTCAACACTGGGTGCCAATTGGATCTCTTTCACAACACACACGCGCTGAAGACGTTTTGTCAGGAAACTGGAAATCCACTATTTCGTGTTGGAACGAATACCGTAGAAGTCAAGCTTCCGAAGCAGTCTCTGGTGTGGGATGACATCAAATGCTTTAGAAAAGTCCAGTACAACTAAATCCATGATGACGTTATTGGCCAGGTCATTTGTTGTCAGGATAAGTTGAGACTCGCATGATCTTTGCCTCCTAAATGCATGTTGGTTGTCGGCAAGAATATTATGTTTGCTCACGTGACGCATCAGATTACTATCAATGATATGCTCCAGCAATTTACAGCAAGTACTTGTTAGTGAAACAGAACGATAATTCGCTGGGTTGGTGGTTGAACCTTTCTTAAAGAGAGGAGTGATGTTGGCCTTCCTCCAATCCAGCGGTACATCGCCCGAGTGAAGCGATTGTTGAAAAATGAACTGTAAAACTGGAGCCAGTTCTTCGGCTGCGATCTTGAGGGTTTGATTTGGTATCTGATCTGGTCCAATTGCTTTTGTGGTATTAATGTTGAGCAATAACTTCTTGACACCTGCAACCTCTTTTAATAGCGGGCATATCAGCATATGGGCTGGGCGGAAGGACTGGAAATGCTGAAGGCTCCACATCTTCCCGGGTGAAAATGTGTTGGAATTGGTTCGCAAGAGCTTCTGCTTTCGCCTGGTCCTCAGTGATCAGGCAGTTGTTCACTTTTAGCATCTGGACACCAGTGTTGTCTGTCCGTCTGGATTTCACATATCTCCAAAAAGCCTTGGGTTGTTCTCCCCCAAGAATAGAGGAAACGTGTGGCCTATGAGCACTCCTAATTGCACGATCGACTTGCTTTCGCACACTAGTAAAATTGTCCAAGTCCAATTTTGTACCCCCTCTTTTGGCACGGATATAATACTTCTCTTTCTTAATGCAGAGACGTTTCAGTTTTGCCGAAAACCAAGGAGGACGCATACGGCCCTTGATTAGTTTTTGAGGAACATGATTTGTGACAATATTATTTAAAGAGTTTTTCAGCCACACCCAGTTGTCTTCTACGGATCTTTTATCTGGTTGCAGGTTGAAGAAATCTTTTGCCAGTTTTTTAGCTGAGCCTTTAAATTCCTCGCTGTTCACTTTTTTCCAGAGGGAAATTTTTCGCGGTGGTTTTGAAGGGACTTTAAGCTTTAAGCGCAATTTTGCTTCGATAATATAATGATCACTAATTCCTGTACACGATGAAACTTCCGAGATTAAATCTGGGTGTGAAGTGAACAGTAAATCTAAAGTATTTTCGGTGCCACTTGTCTCATCACGCCTGGTAGGGAAAGAGACTTTTTGGGACAGGTGATTTTCCAGAGTAAAGTCAGCTAGGGCTTCCGGGAGAGCCCCTTTTGGTTCGCTTTGTATGCCATCTGACCAATCTACACCCGGGACATTGAAATCGCCCCCCAGGATGATAAGTGGTGAGCGTGAAGAGGCATTAATTTTGGGGATGTTCGATCCAAGATCTAAAAGAGGCTCCGTTTTCGTGTCAGGAGGTCGGTAAAAGCTTCCAATCTGTAACGACTGACCCCCCAAGCTTAGCCTGACACCAGATTTGCTCAGAGTCGCTGACCAAGTCTGTTCTTTCAAAGCAGGGAATGGTATTGTTAACTCCGATGAAGACACCGCCTCCATGCTTGTTTCTGTCCTTTCTAAAAATTTGGAGGTGAGGAGGGAAAATCTCAGCAGATTTGATTGATGGGTCCAGCGAAGATTCAGACCCGATATGAATATCAGGGTTTTCAGTTTCAATAAATGAATTGATCACAGCACATTTTCCTCTTATACTGCGGCAATTTATAACAGCTATTTTGATTCCGTGTTCATTGCTGACCTCATTTCGATCAATATCGTCTCCAGCCCCGCGGATCCGCTGGCTTTCTCCGGCCCATCTGCTCCACTGGCGTTCTTCAGCCCCGCGGCTCACCTGGCGGGCTCCAGCCCCGCTGCTCCGGTGTTCGGTTGCTCTGATGAGCTCAGGAGCAAGACGGAGATCGCCCCAAAAGTTGTTGCAGCCGCAGGAACCGAGGTCCAGATGTTCCTGTCGGCTGTACGAAATGGGTCCAAGACTGCTCCGTGTGTGCAGCCTTGAAACAGGTAGGGGGATTGACTCAAGAACTTTTCCCGTTCTTGGGAGACCTGGGACACCGCAATGTGCCCGCGCCGCCATTTTCAGTCCTCGTCAAGCTATCCTTCGATCCATAGATCCTTTCCTTCGATCTATAGATGCTGCCACACCCACTGAGTTTCTCCAGCATTTTTATCTACGCTTAGTTACTCCAAGGTCACTTATCGCCAAAGCGATGGAAATAATTGATGTAAACTCAGTAGCAGCTGGTAGGTTAATTTGTCAATGATTGTCCTTCATGTAAATACTTATTCACCTGCTTTGAATTTTAGTTACACACAACATGGTGTAGGGCAGCACCGTGGCACAGCAGTGGACTTGCTGCCTTAGAGCACTTGCAACGACAGAGACGCAGGTTCGATCCCATGTAAGGGTGCTGTCTGTATGGAGTTTGAACGTCCATCCAGTGACCACATGGGTTTTCTCAGAGATCATTGGTTTCCTCCCACACTCCAAAGACTTACAGGATTGTCCGTTAATTGTCTTGTTGTAAGTGTAAATTGTCCCTAGTGTGGGTGTGCGATAGTGTTAATTTGCGGGGATCGCTGATATATATATTTATTATATCTTTATTTATTAGAGGTACCGTAAGTTACATCAGTGTACATCCCATGTATATTATTACAATCATTGTACCCCTTAATTTTTTAAGGCATTAGAAAAAAGAAAAAAGAAAGAAATAGCAACAGAGAAAGTAGAGAAAGTGAAAAAAAGTTGTGAAAATGAAAAAGCGTGCCAAAGGGACCCTTGGTCGAAGAGTTAGAGAAAGGAGATTAAGAAATAGACCCTGGAGAAGAAAAAAAAAAGGAAAGAGAGAGACGGAAAAAAGAAAAGCCAGTTACTTTATTATAAACATCGCGCCAGAGGAATCTACCAACTCAACAGTTTTTCATCCCCCTTTACCAAGACCCGACACCGGTACTTTCACAGTCCAGCTATATTTTGAGCCAGATTATTTTCTTTGCCTTTTCTCACTATTTCTGCTCAATCTGAGATGAAACTGGAGATGGAGATGACATAAAGATTCAGTGCCGTCTAGATCTATCCCTGGCCAAACACTTATTTTGATTTCTAAAAACAAATGGATGGAACAATTATAGACACAAAGTGCTGGAGTAACTCAGCAGGTCAGGCAGCATCTCTGGAGAAAATGGATGGCTGACGTTTTGGTCCGAGACCAATTATTTTTCTATCAAGAACAAAGGCAAAATTATATTTTATACAGTAAAACCTTAGCTATTATTCAAAACCAATTAATTTAATTAAGATAGCATGTAAATGCCATTTTCTTTCAAGCATGTTTCAATCCTCAGTAAACATCTTTCCAAGCTATCTGCTCAATATTACATTAAAATAGTACTGAAAGCAAGCTCAACATTGCCATTATTTATTTGTTAAATTGAATGCTAACATTGTCCACAGCTGGGGTTTCTAAATGTTAGGAATTGCTTATGAACCAACAAATGGTTTCCGAACTGATATTTCTCACACGCCCTCCTCAAAATATTAATCGCAGTGAAACTAAAAGCCTGTCACCTTTTGGAAATGATTTGCGACAGCAAAAGAAGACCTGATCATATAATGCGCAACTAATTACTGATGGCCATCACAGAAAGCTGCAAATGATCCCTTGGCCCGTGTAAAGATCATGCAGAGATTAAATCTGCAGGTTTATGCAGAACAATTGAAAGAATGCCCACAAATGTTCCACAAGAAGTGCTTAAAAGCACAAGGCACTGAAATGCTACGTTAATTCATATTAATTGGACTAATATTATGATATGGACAACTTGATGCTGAGTTCATACCAGTCCTGATGTAAACTTGGAGTAAGTACACACAAAGGGTATGGAAAGTTCACTGAAACTGATATTTACGTCTTTGGTCCCTCGAGATAACTGAAGCCTACTAAACCTGCTGAGTTCGGTTAGTCCCTGTTCTTGTAAGGTCTATGGTTCATTGCACATCCCTGGCCTATCATGTAACTTTTTTTTTTTCTCTTATGACTACTTGTTTATGGTATAGCTGTAAATTTCCACTTAGTCTCAATTTACAATTGTTTTGAAGTGAAGCGTGTCATCCAAAGTATATGGGAATAATTTATCTTTCTCAGCCATGGTTGTAAAATTTCAGGATGTAAAACTGGAATTCATCTGTTGTTCACGCCAGAATAGTACTCCCGATTCTGGAATAAAGCATTTACTGTCAGGAGGCATAAAATATAGAATAATAACATTGTCCTTTGCATTGTGCCCTGATGTTGCAAAGCACCACATATCATTTTACAGAGTCTGTTGGCTGTGCTCAGGACTATCATTAAGAAATTCCAATTCTCATTTTCGAAGAATAACAAGGGAGACCTGTCCATATCATAATGTCAAGGGAGACCTGACATTTCTTACAGAAATTGGCAGAGTAGTTGTGGTGTCGATGTTTGCCCTGAACGAGTTCTGTCATTCAATGAGAAGACATTTCTTCTCGCAGTGCTTGGTAATCTTTGACATTTCCCTATTCCCCTTAGCAAGGGGGCTGTGGGAGGCTTCACTGCAGACTATATCCAAGACAGACGGGCGGCACAGTGACGGCGTGATAGAGCTGCTGCCTCAAAGCGCCAGACACCTACGTTTGATCCTGACTACGGGTGCTGTCTGTGTGGAGTTTGTACGTTCTCCCTGTGACCACATGGGCTTTCTACAGGTAAACGAGTTTCCTCCCACATTCCTAAGAGGTGCAGATTTGGAGGATAATGTAGACTTTAGATTTGAGATTTTAGAGAACCAGGTCCTTTGGCCCACTGAATCTGAGCTGACCTGCGATTACCTCGTACACTAACACTACCCTACACTAGGGACGATTTACAATTTTATCAAAGAAAATTAAACTACATATCTGTACGACTTTGGAGTGTGGGAGGAAACAGGAGCACCGGGGGAAAGCCCACATGGTCACAGTGTGAACATACAAACTCTGTCCAGGCAGCACCTGTAGTCAGGATCGAAGCCAGGTCTCTGGCCCTGTAAGGCAGCAAATCTACCACTGCGCCACAGTGCTGCCTAAATTGGCTCTGTGAAATGCCCCAATTGTGTCGCGTGTGAAAGTGGGATAACATTGAACCTGTAAACGGATGGTCGATGGTCAGTGAGCACTCAGTGGGCTGAAGGGCCTGTTTCCATGCTGTATCTTCTTATGCAGTTGTATAGGGCTCTGGCGAGACCACATCTGGAGTATTGTGCACAGTTTTGGTCTCCTAATTTAAGGAAGGACATCCTTGTGATTGAGGCAGTGCAGTGTAGGTTCACAAGATTGATCCCTGGGATGGCGGGAGTGTCATATGAGGAATGATTGAAAAGACTAGGCTTGTATTAACTGGAGTTCAGAATGATGAGGGGGGATCTTATCGAAACATATAAAATTATAAAAGGACTGGACAAGCTAGATGCAGGAAAAATGTTCCCAATGTTGGGCGAGTCCAGAACCAAGGGCCACAGTCTTAGAATAAAAGGGAAGCCATTTAAGACTGAGGTGAGAAAACACTTTTTCACCCAGAGAGTTGTGAATTTGTGGAATTCCCTGCCACAGAGGGCAGAGGAGGCCAAGTCACTGGATGGATTTAAGAAAGAGTTAGATAGAGCTCTAGGGGCTACTGGAGTCAAGGGATTTTCTGCACCTATTTTCTATGTTTCTATCTCTAAACTAAACTAAGTAGAGCAAATGCTCTTATCTTTAGACATATAATTCAAGATATTCAAGACTGAGCATATTCAACATAGATTTTTAGATATTAAAGGCATCAACACATATTGGATTATTTTGGATTACTTCAGGATTGTGGGACTGAGGTAAATGACCAGGTATTAGTTACTTCCACCTACTTATATTCTAATGCTCTTACAATCTTTAATATTCGTAAATATGTATCTCTTAATCAACAGCACAAAAATCCTATGAAGACATGTGTTTTGAGATCTTGTGCATAAATTAATTTCCACATTATCACCATTTTAGCAGTTTAATTATTTAGCATTCCTTTGCTACCATCAAAGTTCAAGGGCCATGGGAAATACTGTGTGAATCCAAAGGAGAGGTTCCTTGAAGGTGGAGTCACAGGTAGATAGGGTGGTCAAAAAGGCGTTTGGCACATTGGCCTTCATCAATCAGAGTACTGAGTATAGAAATTGGGAGGTCATGTTGCAGTTGTATAAGATGTTGGTGAGGCCGCATTTAGAGTATTGTGTTCAGTTCTGGGCACCTTGTTATAGGGAATATGTTGTCAAGCTGGAAAGGGTACAGAGAAAATTTACGAGGATGTCGTCAGGGTTAGAAGGTCTGAGCTACAGGGAGAGGTTGAGTACACTGGGACTCTGCTCCTTGGAGCGCAGGAGGTTGAGGGACGATCTTACTGAGGT
Organism: Raja brachyura; assembly: GCA_963514005.1. The sequence continues at coordinate 17,370,559 of OY740792.1, read as the reverse complement.
GTATAAAATCATGAGAGGAATATATCGGGTAGATGCACAGAGTCTCTTGCCCAGAGTTGGGGAATTGAGGACCAGAGGACATAGGTTCAAGGTGAAGGGGAAAAGATTTAGTAGCAATCTGAGGGCTAACTCTTTCACACAAAAGGCAGTGGGTGTATGGAACAAGTTGCCAGAGGAGGTAGTTGAGGCAGGCACTATCCCAACATTTAAGAAACAGTTAGACAGGTACATGGATAGGACAGGTTTCGAGGGATAAGGACCAAATGCTGGCAGGTGGGACTAGTGTAGCTGGGACATGTTGGCCGGTGTGGGCAAAGTTGGCCGAAGAGCCTGTTTCCACCCTGTATCGCTCTATGACTCTATGAGAGAGGACAAGGCTGAACAACACACAGAAGGAAGAACTTTGAGCAAAGAAGTGAAAATGGTGGTTAGAAAACTATGTGTGAGGTTGTTGCAACAAGGAAGAGTGAGATGGCAACGGTAACAGCTTCTGATCACGAAATTGGAAGCGGATTGGTGATTGATGGTAGTGTTTGTGCACAGCACAGAGCCACAATTGGAAGATCACTGAGCAAAGGATGGACCATTTGGCGAGATGGTTTAAGCTGATTTCTCCAGTTTGTGGTTGGAAGGAATGGGGGTGGCCCACTAGATTATTGGATGAAGGACTTTATATGAGAGGAACCTCAGACCTTAAGGCGTTAAAATTAACAGCAGTTTGTACTGGCTGTTGGAGAGGAAATCATAAAGTAATGGATTAATCTTTCAGCAGTTGAGAGGAAGGAATTGGTTCCTAATTAACTGCTTCTATAGTTGAGGCCAGTTCATTGGCTATATTTAAGAGGGCGTTAGATGTGGCACTTGTGGCTAAAGGGATCAGGGGGTATGGAGAGAAGGCAGGTACGGGATACTGAGTTGGATGATCAGCCATGATCACATTGAATGGCGGTGCAGGCTCGAAGGGCCGAATGGCCTACTCCTGCACCTATTTTCTATGTTTCTATGTTTCCCGATGAGCGAAGCCAGAGCTCAAATATCTTTTTGGATTACAAGAGAAAACCTACTGGTAACTCACTGTAATGAGCATGTAATTTAATTATCATTGCCGAATGTCATGCTGTCCGGGAATTACGAACACATCACTTCCACCTAAAATTCTGTCCTTCTTCATAACAACTGATAATAACACTCTACCAATTGGTGATTGTTTCAATTAAATGTCGAGGGAATGTAATCCCATTCGTAACAAGAACATATCATTCATGACACAGCTGCAGTAATGCTCATTCCATTAATCAAGTTCATTTTACTTGATGTGCTTGGTGATGTTCCTTGGAGATGTGATGATGTACAAAATAAATGGAAGTTTTTTCAGGTTTGTGTAAAAACTGATGGGGTACTTTGTGTATACATGCATAAATAGTTCATGAAATGAGCTGCAAGATTAGTTTAGTTTAGTTTCAAGATACAGCCTGGAAACGGCACTTCGGCCTACCAAGACCAGGCTGACTACCGATCAGCCGTACGCCATTTCAATCCTACGCATAAGGACAATTTAGAGAAGCCAATTAACCTACAAATCTGCACGTCTTTGGGATGTGGGAGAGAAACTGGAGCACCCGGAGAAAGGGAGAACATACAAATGCGATTCCATGCGGTCATGGGGAGAACATAACAAACTCCGTACAGACAGCACCCGTGGTCAGGATCGAACCCGAGTCCTTGGCGCTGTAAGGCAGCAATTCTATTGTTGTGCCACTGTGTCGCCCTAATGCCACTGTGCTGCCTTAAGATATGCAAATAAATATTTAGGAAGGTGGAAGGGTAGAATTTGTAAAACTCAATTCAGCACCAATGAACTGTGAGTTTCTACACTGATACTAGAACTGAATATTGTCCATGGGAGTTCCAGGTACTCAGCCTACACAACAAGTTTCCTGGTCTGCTCATACATCCCATTGAGTGAAAGTGAATGACGGAAATTTCATTGGAAACTTTGTTGCAGCAACCTTATTATGACATGTCACTCTCAAAGCCACACCAACCATGTGTGTACCTTTAATTCTGATGGAAGGTTGTCAAATAGAAACACTAACTGTCTTTTTATAAGCTCATAAGTTAATAAGTTATAGGAGCAGAATTAGGCCATTTGGCCCATCAGGTCTCCGCCATTCAATCGTGGCTGATCTACCTTTTCTTCCCAACCCTATTCTCCTGCCTTCACCCCATAACCCCTGACCCCATACTAAACAAGAACCAGTCGATCTCCGCCTTGAAAATATCCATTGACTTGGCCTCCACAGCATTCTGTGGTAATGAATTCCACAGATTCACCACCCTCTAACTAAAGAAATTCCTCCTCATCTGGCTTTTAAAGGTTTACTCTCTATGGATACTGTCTGAATGTTTATTTTTCATTTGAGATTAGCTGCACCTATAGTTCTCACTTTTAGATTTATGCATAGCCATCATTTCAATTCATTTGATTCAATTCATTCAGTTTCCCTCCCCACTGACTCTCAGTCTGATGAAGGGTTTCGACCCGAAACGTTGCCTATTCTTTCTCTCCAGAGATGCTGCCTGACCCGCTGTGTTACTCCAGCATTTTTGTATCTCTCTTCGGTGTAAATCAGCATTTGCAGTTCCTTCCTACACTCTGAATTAGTACACAAGGGTCGCCATGTTTTAGGCATGATTCTGCACACTTCAAGTCCGAAATGTTAACAAAATATTACAGTCTTAACTTGGTCTCATTGTCCTGGCGGGAAATTGTTCACTTTAGTTTACTATTGTCACCTGTACCGATTTACAGTGAAAACCTTTTATGTTGCGTGCTATATCCCAACAGCGAAAGGAATATACATGATTACAATCGAGCCGCCACAATGTACAGATACAGGATAAAGGCTATAACATTTAGTGCAAGATAAATTCCAGTAAAGTCCGATTAAAGATAGTTCGAATGTCTCCAATGACTTAGATGGGAGGTCAGGACCTATTTCGAGCTGGTGATAGGATGGCTTAGTTGCCTGATAACAGCTGGGGGAAAAAAACTGTCCCTGAATCTGGAAAAAACAATAGGTTGTTCACTTACATGGTCTGCATCATGTACAATTTAATTTCCCAAATGTTAATTTCTGTGACAGCTCTGCGCTCTCATATCTAAGAATATCTTCCAATTTTATTATTTTTAATCTGTTTTGATAAAAAAAATCTCAAAATCTCTAGCTGCTCAGAGAGCAACACATATTACGGGGATTAGCAAGAAGGTTGGTTGTAAAATCTGCATGTCAATGAGGGGTCACAGATGCGAGAAGCAGCTAATTGATGGGGTAATCAAACGAGAGACAGATAGAGTCCTTTTGCAGCCTAGCCACCCTGCTGCTGTTGACAGAAGCATGCAGTTGGAGCCTGGCTTTTAAAGTGGACTGGGAGAGGGGGAAGGTGGAATTACAAACGACTTGATGCGAGATCAAAGTGCAGAGGGGGGAAACCACAGGTGCAAATCATTAATCGCTCCATTCACCCAAAGATTTACAAATGTCGCAACGAGCAGTTTTCCAGTTCCGAGTGCATTTATAGGAAAAGGTACTTAAAAGCTGCAGCACGGCAATGACTGCCTGCTCGAGGATAGAGCTCACACATTAATTACAACATTTACTGGCCTTCCGAGCAAAACGGCAGTGTTTTCTCAGTTGGTTACAGGAAGACTGAATTGACCCTGAGTGATGGCTTGAGGATAGAGTAACAGAGGTACTGCAGGACTCTAGGAGATGTCATCAGCTACAAAATTAGATTCTGATTGTTATCTGATCTATAAGGCAGTTGCAGGTTTGAAATACACTTTTAAATATGGATTTTGTTTTAAACCTTGTAATACCACCTCAAGGGAATCCTAAACTCATCACGGTGGCACAGCAGTAGAGTTGCTACATTATAGCGGCATGGACCCGGGTTCGATCCTGACCACGGATGTTGTCTGTGTGGAGTTTGTACGTTCTCCCTGTGACTGCATGGGTTTTCTCCGGGTGCTCCACTTTCGTCCCACATTCCAAAGACGTGCAGATTTGTAGCTTAAATGGCTTCTATAAATTGTCCCTAGTGTGTAGGATAGAACTAGTGCACGGGGTGATCACTGGTCGGTGCGGACCTGGTGCCCGAAGGGCCTGTTTCCACTATCTCTGAACCAAAACAAAACTAAACTTTCATAATTAAGCATTTCAATCATACATCTGTGGTGGTGAAAAGCTCCTTTTTATTATAATAATGTAACAATAATGTAATGGAGCCATTCCATTGCAACAAAGTCAATGTTTTAATTAGTGCAAAAAAATTTCAGCTTGCACTAAGCTGGCACTATGAGGATGACTCCTGCCAGTTTCATACGAGGCAAATTTCATTCCACACATGCCATTTACTATATTGTACATATAAATATCCCACATCCTGAAGCTTCTGCAAAATTATGCACAAAAATTGCATTTTAATTGCCACATTTTCTAGACTGGAGAACACATTTTAAAGCATAAATTTAATGTTTCTTGTCACACAGCTGCTGGACATGTTTATGTCTGACATTTTCTGTTTTAATTTTATATTTCTAGCTTCAACCATATTTCCCTTGTGAACCTCAATACTTGAGACCCTGCCGCTGAGTGAAGCTCTTCAAAGGATTCATGCGTTGAGAAGCTCCGCTTCAGTAAAACGGGGCTGATTTAGGCCAGCTCTGTCTTAAATTGGTAAGTTAGAGACAGGTCGGCACCATATAGAGTCATACAGCATGGAAACCAGCCCTTTGACCAAACTTGCTTACCTCGACCAACATGTCCCATCTACACTAGTTCCTCCCAGCTGCCTGCAATTGGCACATATCCCTCTAAACCTGTCCTATCCATGTACCTTTCCAAATGTTTCTAAAACATTGCGATAGTACCTGCCTCAGCTACCTCCACCGGCACCTCGTTCCATATACCCACCACAGAAGTTGTGTGCAGAAGTTACCCCTCGAGTTCCTATTAAATCTCCTCCCCCCCCCCCTCCCCCTCGCCTTAAATCTATGTCCTTTGGCTCTCGATTCGATATGTCTCCACTGGACCATGGAACCTAAGTGCTGGTCATCCAACATGATCTCCCTCTAATATTCTCAACGAAGGAAAACCCGCTCAGCGGCAGCTTGATAGGGACCAGAGCCTTTACTTTGCACTGGTGAAAACTTTTAGTTTTTAGTTTAGTTTAAGAAGAGGTTTAGTGGGAAGAAACTGAAGCACCCGGAGAAAACCCATCCAGGTCACGGGGAGAATGTACAAACTCCGTAGTCAGGATCGAACCTGGGTCCCTGGCGCTGTAATGCCCCTGTCCCATTTAGGAAACCTGAACGGAAACCTCTGGAGATTTTGTGCGCCACCCAAGGTTTCCATGCCGTTCCCGGAGGTTTCCGGAGGTCTCCCTAATGGTCGAAACTGACAAAAACCTCCGGGATCCTCCGGGAACTGCACGGAAACCTTGAGTGGGGCACAAAATCTCCAGGGGTTTCCGTTCAGGTTTCCTAAGTGGAACAGGGGCATAAGGCAGCAGTTCTACCGCTGCACCACCGTGCCTTCACATTCATATCCTTGTTAAGTTATGTGTCTGCAGTTCCAGCTGACATTTTTTCCTCAACGCACAGTGCGCCTGGCCTTAATACTTATAATACTTGCTTATAGAAGTCGCAAGTGCATGCTGTGTGACGCGACCATGGTACAATTTACTGCACAAACCGCAGAATCACTTCTAATGATTGATTTTCTGTGTCTGAACTATGACAGGATTTCTAAAAAACGTTGTAGTGAGTAGAATTTTCATAATATTGATTCATTTCTTGACTTCCATTTTCAATAATATTCTCTTCCTTGGTCTGTTCATGTTTTGCTTGAACATAGAACAATATGGCACAGGAACAGGCCCTTTGGCCCACAATGTCCTTGCCAAACATTATGTCGTTAAACTAATCTCCTCAAACTGCACGTTATCCATGTCCATCCATTCACTGTGTGATCATGTGCCTATCAAAAAGCCTCTTAAATGCCATTATCATCTCTGCCTCTACCACCACCCCTGGCAGCGCATTCCCAGACTCGCATCATCTCCCTGTATAAGTCATGCCCTGCACATCTCCCTTAAACTTTGCCCCTCTCACCTTCAAGCTATGCCATCTATGCCCTCTACTCTCTGTCCCTATCTATCCTATCTATGGACAGGATAGATAGGGTCCACCCTATCTACTCTATCGTAATTTTATATACTTCTATCAGGTCGCCCAACAATCTCCGATTGGCTGAAGGAAACAATCCAAATTTGTCTAGCCTCCCCTTATAAGTAGACACAAAATGCTGGAGTAACTCAGCACATTATTCCTGCAATCGGGTGATCAGAATGTCACACAATACTCCAAATATGGCTGAACTAAAATCCTATAAAACTACAACATGATTTTGTGACTCTCATACTCAATGTCCCAAAGAATGAAGGAAAGCATACCAGACTCCTTCTTCATCAACCTTTCACTTGAACTTCTACAGGTGTACAGTAGAGAGCACATTGACTGGTTGAATCTCGGCAACTTGAATGCTCAGGAGCGAAGAAGACTGTAAACAGCTGTGAACGCTGCCCGTTCCTACGGGGGTTCTGACCTCCCCACAATCTAAACGATTTACCGGAGACGCTGCCTCAAAATGGCAGCCAGCGTCATCACAGACCTACACCACCCTGGCCACATATTCAGTTCACTCCTCCCTTCAGGTAGAAGGTACAAGAGCCTGAAAACTGTAACGTCCAGGTTCAGGAACAACTTCTCCCCTACAGCCATCGGGCTATTTTACTTCAGAGTCACGTGAGTGACTACGTGAAGACCCCGCCAGCACGCATGCGCGACATATCTTACCATTCTGGTGAGCGTGGCGACTTTGTGGGTTCTTTGTTTTTCAGCAACGGAAAAAGCACCATGGAGTCAAGGAAATCCAGGAGAGCAGCGGCAAAAACCGCTGCTGTGGAAAGCAGCCAGCAACTTGCCGTCTTTCCAGAGCTGCAGGTGCTGTCAGCAGCTCCTGACTTCTCGCCGCAACAGACCGCAGGTGCGCCGCGGTCCTCCGGCAAAACCACCCAGAAGTCGGACAGGTCCGTTGACTCGGCTGGGTCCAGACTTGAGGACACCCCGTTCGCAGATAGCGACGGCGGGCGTCTCTCCCGCATGGAGCGGATGGTGGAGCAATTGCTCCAGCGTGACCTGCTTATGCAGGGGCAGAGTCACGGTGGGTCTCCTTGCAGACGCACGGCAGCATCCTATCAAGGACTGCCAAATGTCTCACCCTCTTCGCAGGGGAGCATTAGGGGTCAGAGCTGGGCTGACCCTGAAGAAGGGGCAATGGCTGAAGAGTCATCTGTGTCAGGGGTGCCAGAAGAGTTGTTGGGCATGGTTAATAAACATGCTGTATCAACCCAGAAAGGACTGCCTATACATCCAAAGCTGGCAGCCAGTATTAATTACATGGCTACAAACCAGCTGCAGGAGCAGGCCATAAACAACACTGCAGAAAAATACCTTGCTCCAGAGAACTGTATTTCTCTAAATGTGCCTGCAGTCAACAACCCCATCTGGGGCAACATGAGCCCAAATATAAGTGGCCAGGAGGTGAAATTCCAGAAAATCCTTAAACTGCTGGCTGCTGGTATCACAGTTACAGGAAGAGCATCATCAAGCCTACACTTAATCCCAATTTTGCGGGATTATGCAGCACTAGCAGCACACAGCCGCCTACTTTGCGGTTTGGGGACAACCTCTCGAAGCAGGTAAAAGACCTGGATGAGGAGGCCAAGGCTATAGGTCTGATCAAGGTGCCAAACACCTCCAAAACCCATCATCAGCAGCGGCAGCACCCCTACACATCCACCAGACATCGCTACAATGAAAGACCATCTGGTGGTGAAAGCTCGAAGGCCGGCACACCTGCACAGCGGTCTTTTTTAGACCATGGCCCAGCCCGGCATTCTTGGAAAATGCGCCAACCCCACAACGCAGCAACACAATACCACAAGAATCAAGGTCAGAGACAACCAACACAGCACCGGCGGTAACCATGGAGGTAGGTGGGTCTGGTTGCCTCAAAAACATTGCATGCCTTGATTTCATCAAGGGTTGGTAGACGGTTGCACTTGTTTCATCATGTGTGGAGCACTTTTACCTCTGATCCTTACATACTCGGAAGTATTCAGGGTTACAAAATTGAATTTGTATACAAACTCCCCATCCCAGTTCAGCATACACCCAGCCGGAAGTTGATACTTTCACAAAAAGAGAGGGGTTACGTGCCCTCCACTCCCAAACCCTCTATTATAAAGTTCAACTGGTATATAAGTTCTCTCTTATCTTACTATGTCAGTCTACTCTGGTATCTGTGATTTCACACAACTGCTTTGAAGAATGGTGCGCATGCGTGCTGGCGGGGTCTTCATATAATCCCTCATCGTAACTCCTCATAAAATAAAGATCAAACTTCAAACTGGTAAGTTCCCATTTAATCTTACTATTAAACACTACACTCAAATAAGCTCTGAAGTACATAAATAATTATTGTTATTATTGAACTATTATTGTCTGTTTTTATGTGTATGTATGCATGTGTGTGTGCAGATACACACACTGAACTTTTTTTCTCATTTATTATATTGTTTACTGTGTACTATGTTTACATTTTCTGTTGTGCTGCAGCAAGTAAGAATGTCATTGTCCTATCTGGGACACATGACAATAAAACACTCTTAACTCTTGACTCCTCGTGTTGTTACTTTCGGGGAGCCATGGACTTGGAATTACTTTCTCTTTCATTATTTTTAAGTTACACAGGAGATCATGGTCGACACAGATATCATGGGCCAAAGTGCTGCATCGTTTGTTCTAAGTTCTGGACTTCACTTTTGGATTATTCTTTCACAACATTTGAGGGTTTTTTTGGAGAACAGCACTATCACCACCATAAGGTACATTCATCAACCATCTTCAGGATGGTTGACCCATCTTTGCCTTTGAGAGGGGCTTGATCGTGAGTGGATGGACCGAAAATAGCTTTGGTGGCGTTGAAAAAGCCTCGAGTGTCGTTGGCATCTGCTAGTTGTTGGATTTCCTGAGCTTTCTCCCTCTACTGTTTGTTTTTCAGGTTCCGGGTGCTCTTCTGGACTGCAGCCTTGCTTTCCTGATAGCACTTCCTTTTGGCAGCCGACTGTTGGTCATTTTGTAAGCTGATGAAAACTTTTCACATTTCATCGATGAGTTGTTGGAGCTGTTTGTCATTATTGTCAGATCAATCCTGGTGTTTTTTTGACTTAAACCTAATTGTTGCCTTGCATGATGTGATGATAGCATTCTTCAATAGATTCCAGATTTCAGTGCATCTTGTTGGTCACGGGATTGCACGCTGATGTAGTCAGTGAAGTGCCAGCATTTGGAATGTCGATGCTGCCAGGAGACTTTGTGCCTGTTTTTCTTCCGAAATAAGGTGTTAGTAATCACCAGGTTGTGTTCAGCACACTTGGTGAGGAGGAGTGTTCCGTTGGCATTGACCTTGCCAACTCCTTCCTTGCCGATTGTTCCGGTCCAGAGCCTATGATCTTTCCCGACTCTTGAAGTCTCCTAAGAGAATGATCTTGTCATCGTTGGGAATAGAGGAAAGGACGTCGTTAAGTTGGGTGTAGAAGTTCTCCTTCACTTCATCTTCAGCGTCCAGATTTGGAGCATAGGCGCTGATGATGGTGGTGTGTTGGTTCTTCACGAGCTGGATTCGTAGAGTCATAAGACGTTCGTTGATTCCCAGTGATTGTTCTGTCAGCTTCTGATTTGGGCTGTTTCGGATGGCAAAACCTACTCCGTGAATCCTCGGTTGTTTAGGATCAAGACCTTTCCAGAAAAAATTGTATTGACCTTGTTCTTCCTTTAGTTGCCCTTCTCCAGCTCTGCGGATCTCACTCAGAACAACGATGTCAAAGCTGAATTGTCAGAGTTCCCGAGCAACAAAGACAATTCTTCTCTCTGGTCGGTCTGAGTTTGGGTTGTCCATCAGAGTTCGTATATTCAAAGTTCCGAGCCTCATAGTTTCGCTTCTGGATGGTTTTCGACCGCATGATGGTGATCCCTCTGGATGCGGCTTTCCAGACAGGACGAGGCAAAGCAGACTAAGGCTGTTAACTCAGTATCAAGGGAACACTTATGGGACATCCTATGCACCTTTGGATGTCCTGAAAAGTACATTTGAATCCTGAGACTCCTCCACGATGACATGCTTGCCACAGTCATGGCCAGCAACAGCAACTGTGAGCCGTTTGAAGTCAGATCAGGAGTGAGGAAGGGATGCGTGATTGCCCCAACACTGTTCACCATCTTCATTGCGACAACCATCCACATCATCCAGGATGACCTACCCCAAGGAATCGAAATCGTCTACAGAACAGATGGCAGACTTTTCAATCTTGCCTGTCTCAAGTCCAAAACTAAGACATCTATGAGCTTCCTCATCGAGTTCCAATACGCAGACGATAACTGTGTTGCAGCTCTATCAGAAAATCATCTGCAACAGATCCTGACTGCCTTCAACAGTGCATACATGAAACTTGGACTTACCATCAACTCCAAGAAGACTCAGGTTATCTACCAATCATCACCAACTGAGACAAATCAGAAAGAACCGTCATTTCAACCTGGAACATGTGGATCACTTTCCGTATCTTGGAAGCCACCTCTCCTCCAATGTCGACCTTGATGACGAGATCCAACATCGTCTTAAGTGTGCTGGAACAGCTTTTGGACGTCTTCGAACGAGAGTCTTTCAAAACCGTGACATCCGAACAGACACCAAATGTTAGTGTACAAGGCAGTGGTGATTCCAACACTCCAGTATGCATCAGAAACCTGGACACCATGCCGACTCCATCTTGAAACACTTGAAAAGTTCCATCAATTCGAAGTAGCTTCAATATCAGTTGGGAAGACAGAAGAACCAATGTCAGCGTGCTGAATGAAGCGAAAACATCTAGCATCGAAGCCTTCGTCATCAAGAACCAACTGGAGTTACTCCAGCAGGTTGCGTTCAACACAAGATTCCAGCATCTGCAGTTCCTTGTGTCCGGAAACAAATATCTAGAGCTTAGTGCCACCCAGTAATCAACCCTCGTAGTAGTGATCAAAAACAGATTTCTTCCAGATATTAGATATAAGGAACTGCATATAGTGGTTCACAATAAAAGGAGACCATGTAATGTGTCAAGCAGCAACTCTGGAGAACATGAATAGGTGGCTTTTCAGGTCGGGAACCATCTTCAGACTGAAAATCCTATCTAAGAAAATATTTTCAGAGAATTAGCCACCGAGATGTGGTTAAAGGAGTTTTAGAGGCAACGAGAAGGGATTTCAGGATAGGACTTTGACAGGTGAAGACACATCAGTCAATGTTCGGAGACAGGAAATAGATGATAAATACGGGCCCGGAGGGAAGGAATGCACAATTTTAGGATTGTTGGATTTGGGAAGTTACTGAGATAATGAGGAATGAGGCTGGCAGGTAATTTGAATACATGAATACAATATTTTTGTTGAAGGTACTGGGGTTAAGGAGCTTATATAGATTAGAGCCAACTGTATTAATAGCTTGGTGGATGATTTTCAAGCTAAAATCTAAGGATTAGAATCTAGCCCTTGGTGCTTTGCAATAGACTAACCTGGAGTTGAAAAGCCAGTTATTAGGCTTTTGAAAACAGTGGTCCTTCAACAGACCTGAAATGTTATCACTATCTCTCTATCTCCACCGCTACTTCTTGAATTGCTGTGTGTTTCTGGTATGTTATATTTCAATTTCAAATCTCTAGCATCTGCGTGTTGTTTTGATTTTCAGCTACAATTGGGTGGCATGGTGGCATAGTGGTAGAGCTACTGCCTTACAGCGCCACAGACCCGGGTTCAATCATGACTACTGGTATTTGTCTGTACGGAGTTTGTACATTCTCCCCGTGACCCACGTGGGTTTTCTCCAAGATCTTCAATTTCCTCCCGCACGCCAAAGGTGTACAGATTTGTAGGTTAATTGGCTTGCTAAATGTAAAAATGTCCCTAGTGTGTGTCGGGTAGTGTTCATGTGTGGGGATCGCTGGTCGGTGCAGACTCAGTGGCGCCGAAACCCTGTTTCATCACTGTATCCCAAAACTAAACTAAATTAAAAACGAATAATCAAAAAGGATAAATAGCTGGTCAGTGACAGATTTAGAACTCTTGCTCAATGATAAGTACAGGTATAAATCTGTCAATATCTCTGCAAAGTGATTGATTATCCTGGGTTAGAGTCACTTGTGATTGTAGCTAATATCCAGACAATATGGGCACTTTAGCAATGTGTCCCATTTCAAGCTCTGTAGGTAAGGCTTCAAGTGACTGAATAATACTGCTGATACAGTGAAACCTCAGTGTTGTAGTAACAACATACATCATAAAACTGTACCTGTCTGATGGTTCAGTGGTTCACCAGTGCTTTATTTGTCACATAAGCAACTGCACAGTGAATTTTTTGCGATTATTACACATGAAGGTGCCACCATTTTTGTTGCCATTATTCAAAGTCTAAAGTCCAGTCGGCCTGCGTGCTCAATGTACTGAAGCAGTTCCCACGAACTGACGTCCTTCTCCTCTACTCACCAGGCCATCTGTGTGCCCCTGGGCGCCTCTTGCAGCTAATCCTGAGGACGCTGGCGGCATTACTTTGGTGTTCCCTTCTACCGGCCCTTGCTCCTCACGTCCAACGGCTCCAGCTCCCTCCCGGTCCCGCCAATCGACAAGCTTTCGTGCAGATTCCCAATCCCACCGACCAACAAGCCTTCATACGGTTTCCCGATCCCACTGAGCCCGACGAGAATTCGCATGGATTACCGGTCCCACCGACCGACGATTCTTTGGGCGGGCCCTCGGTAACGCCCTCCGACGAGCCTTCCCCATCCCACCGACCATATAAGAAAAATACACCAAAACAAAGTACTGCAATTGCAGAAAGGTTCAGTTTAGACTTTTGTAATGAGCGGTGAAAATGGAATTAACCTTCACTGCAGTCAATTGATAAACTGAGTAGAACATTGAATTTATCCCTGGGTGCATTGCAAGAATCAGATCTGGAGTTGAAAAGGCATTAATGAGGGGGTAAAGATTTTATAGGAACCTGAGAGGTAATTGTTTTACACATAGGGTGATTGGTGTATGGAACGAGCTGCTGGAGGATGTAGTTGAGGCAGCACAATAACCGCAATGTTTAAGAAACATTTAGACAAGTACATAGATAGGATAAGTTTAGAGGGATATAGGCCAAATGCAGGCAGGTGGAACTAGTGTAGATGGGGCATGCTGGTCGACGTTGGCAAGTTGGGCTAAAGGGCCTGTTTCCATGCTGTATGACTCCAGAAGGACTCAAAGTGCTGGAGTAACTCAATAGGTTAGGCAGCATCTCAGGCTGACCTCCACCACGCAAAGCACAAGTGCCAGCCTCGGACACCTCCTCAGATGAATACCAGGCCATTAAAAAAAGAGAAATGCTGCCTGTCCCGCTGAGATACTCCAGCACTTTGTGCCCTTTTGTGTAAACCAGCATCTGCAGTTCCTTATTTCCACTGAGCTAATATAGGCTGTGTAAATTTAGAGGTGTTCCATTTTGTTGAACCAAAGGCCCTTCCTATTTGCTGACTATGTAGCAATTCTCCGAAAATATTTTCTTAGATTCACAAAACATTATGCAGTCAACTGAGTATCAGTGAAGAAATATCTTCTTGCTCCTAGCAATAAACACACATTTTCCTCATCAACTACCCCTGAACCAAGAACTTTATGTGGAGCGAACGGAGGCAGGAGCCTGATGAGGAATGGCTGGGAATATAAGAGTTTATGTACTTGCATAAGAACATATAAATCTAACGTCCTCCGGCCCTTCGAACTCCCATCCATGTCCTTGCTGCAAGACATAATCAGACAACAAGGACCACCAACTAAAGGTAGAATACTCACCTCCGTGGCCCCTTATGAAGGGCTGGCGAGGAGCGCGCTCCACCGCCAGCCGTCGCAGCAACGCGTTACGGCGATATGTCGAGCATGCGCGCCGGCGGGCTCTTCACGAAGTCACTCACGTGACTCCGAAATGAAATATAAGAGTTTATGTACTTGCATAAGAACATATAAATCTAATATAACCTTTTGTAAAACCAGCCTGCCCAATTTGTGAGTAAATCAAATTGTTTTCTAATGTTTATATATTACCTGTTCATAGCCGAACATAATTTTTGGATTTTACTAGATTTCTTGGATGGGAACAATATTGTTGAGAGTTTAACAGGTAAAGGGCCCTGCCATAGAACAGGATGCAGAGAGAGATGACAGAAAAATGATAAATTACAAGGTGTTCGTGACTGTACAGTCGCACCTGGAACCCAGGACAAGCAGATGTTCTATAGAATGGAGCTGCTATAATAATGTCACTTTTACTATTACTTAGCAGTCCTGCTTGCCTTAGAAAGGTCATTACAGGAATTGAATATATCTGTCACAATGCCGTGGGTACATGTGACGTTGAAACGATTTGTATATATGGTTGTTCAAACCATTTATGTGTATGGGCCTCTTTGAATTAGGCTGGTAATGAAGAAGGTGTTCAAATATTGGGGCATTTGTCGAATGGATCATGGAAGGTCAAGTGCAAACTATGAAACTGTAAATGGTTTTGGGAGGAGATAGGAAGATTGTTTCCAACAACTGCACAGTGGTGTAGCGGTAGAGTTGCTGCCTTACAGCGGCAGAGACCCGGGTTCGATCCTGGCTACGGATGCTGTCTGTGCTGAGTTTGTACTTTCTCCCCGTGACCGCGTGGGTTTTCTCTGGGTGTTCCGGTATCTTCTATACTCCAAAGGCATACAGGTTTGTAGGTTAATTGGCTTCAATAAAAAATTGTCAATTGTCCCTAGTATGTAGGATAGTATTAGTGTATGGGGTGATCGCTGGTCAGCGTGGACACGGTGGGCTGAATGGCCTGTTTCTGCACTGCATCTCTCAAGTCTGAAGTCTGAAGCTGCAGAATAAGGAGATTTTTAAATAGATTTTCACAGAGAGGGTGATTGGAATAAGGAGCAAGGAACAGCAGTGCTTAACCAACATCACAAAACACAATATTCACAATATTCCTTGGAAGTCAATAATCCACAACAAGGGCCATCATCTCTGTTCAATAATTATAGCAAGAAAAGGTTTGAAAGTAAAGTGGCATCCTCATGTTATGCGCATGTCTTTTTTGACAGTATTGGTGAACATAAACTTTCGATAGCCTTCTGATATGATGAATGAATGAATGGTACTTCATTGTGACATGTGACAAATGACAGTGATATTCTTCGTTTCGCACCCCCCCCCCCACCAGGTATGCCAATAGTCGCCATTTAAAGGGTGCCTACAAAGTTACAAACTATCCCGTACCAGGTCCTCCTTTGTTCTCCCCCCCCCCCCCTCCCCTCACGGCAGTTCCTCCACACTGGGACCTCCTTTGTTCTGCCCCAATGATGGTTCCACCACATCGGGTCCTCCTTTGTTCTCTTCCCCCCTCACAGCAGTTCCCCCACATCGGGCCCTCCTTTGCTCTTACCTCCCCCCCACTCCATGGCAGTGCCTCTGTGGCAACACCCCCATGGCCCGTCCACGAGAAATCGAGCATTCAAAGTGTCCTAGACTAATGGTCAAGCCAGGACTTTCAGAACTGTTGAATTTCCACCACTGTAAGGAGTTCGCCTCTCACAGCATTATTTCATTGCTGGAAATCTGCCTGCAGAAAATAATTTGCTGATCTCGTCATCGCCCTTTCCCCACTTCTGGCAGTGTTACACGTTGCAGGGCCTGTGAGACCAAAATGTCATTTACAGAACAGATGGCTCCACTGATTCCTTCCTACATAAATATGGAAGCTATTATTTCATGAGGGTACTTTACGCTTATGTCCTTACATGAGAAGAAAATCAATGACAGGGTTCTGCATTGCGATTCCCCTCGCAACAGGAGGACAAGGAGCTCAATTGTGTCAGAAGAAACTGCAGGTACTGCTTTAAAACAAAGGTAGACACAAAAAACTGGAGTAACTCAGCAGGAGTTGAGTACAGGAGCAAAGAGGTCCTTTTGCAGTTGTACAGGGCCCTATTGAGACCACACCTGGAGTTTTGTGTGCAGTTTTGGTCTCCAAATATGAGGTTAATTCCCGGGATGGCGGGACTGTCATATGCTGAGAGAATGGAGCGGCCGGGCTTGTACACTCTGGAATTTAGAAGGATGAGAGAGGATCTTATTGAAACATGTAAGATTATTAAGGGTTTGGACACGCTAGAGGCAGGAAACATGTTTCCAATGTTGGGGGAGTCGAGAACCAGGGGCCACAGTTTAAGAATAAGGGGTAAGCCATTTAGAACGGAGATGGGGAAACACTTTTTTTCACAGAGAGTTGTGAGTCTGTGGAATTCTCTGCCTCAAAGGGCGGTGGAGGCCGGTTCTCTGGATACTTTCAAGAGAGAGCTAGATAGGGCTCTTGAAGATAGCTGAGTCAGGTGACATGGGGAGAAGGCAGGAACAGGGTACTGATTGTCGATGATCAGCCATGATCACATTGCATGGGGGTGTTGGCTTGATGGGCCGAATGGCCTCCTCCTGCACCTATTGTCTATTTCCCATTGTCTTTTGTCCATTGACAGGCAGCATCTCTGGAGAGAAGGAATAGGAAAAGTTTCATGTCGAGACCCTTCTTCAGAAGTCAGGATAAGGGTTTTGAACCAAAATGTCACCTATTCCTTTTCTCTACAAGGAGCTAAGATATGATTATGAATAATACATTTTGACTAGTGACATAAATTTATTGCACTATTCATAATTTTACATTAGTAAATCAATTGTGCTGTAACAGCAATATGAGAGTAATTCAAAGGGCTGGACCAACAATTTAGAGACACATGGAACTGCAGATGCGAGAATCTTGAGTAAAACACAAAATTCTGGAGTAACTCAGCGGGTCAGACTATCTCTGGAGGACAGGGATAGGCAAGGATTCATGTTGGGATAAGCAACGATTCGGACAACTTAGAGGCCTTTATTCATCACGGCAGTTGTGGAATTTATACACCATTACTTATTTGAATGTAAAGGCAACTAGTCATGATGACCATGAAACCACTGAATTGCTGGAACCCTCCCTATTCACTAATATCTTTAGGAAAGATATCTACATCTCCTTATCTGCTCTGGTCTCTATCTGATGCCAGATCCGACTTTTAAATTTGACTTTTAAATATCCACTAAAATGGGCTTGTGTAAGCAATGGGTTAGTTAATGATTTCTTGGACTATCATGCCTTAAGCCGATGTACATTACTCAGTGATTTAGGGTACAGTGAAGAAGCTATGGCACGGACTAACTCCAGGCTGAACAACAAACCATTGAATAGACTAAACAAACACCCGCCTGACCTTGCTTCCCCTGCTAACTTGAGCATACGCTTCAGGTATGTTACCAGGCAAGGAACTTTCCAACTTTGGACTTCACCAAGGGCTGGGTATCGCAGCCGGTCCCAGGGAAGAGGGAAGATTACCCCGGGGTCATCTAAATCAGGAATCCATGATGAGCGGAGTGGGGATGGGCATGTTACTGTATCAAACTAAAGGAATCTAATGTGTTAAAGAAGGAACTGCAGATGCTGGAGAATCGAGGGTTACACAAAAAGCTGGAGAAACTCAGCGGGTGCAGCAGCATCTAAGGGGCAAAGGAGATAGGCGATGTTTCAGGTCGAGTCTGAAGGTCTCGACCCGAAACGTCGCCTATCTCCTTCGCCCCTTAGATGCTGCTGCACCCGCTGAGTTTCTCCAGCTTTTTGTGTAACCCTAAAGGAATCTAATGTATTGCTTAGAGCAACTTAAGGGCCTGTCCCACTTAGGCGATTTTTTTCGGCAACTGCCGGCGACTGGACACCCCCACGACAATGTCTACGACAGCCTACCACCTAGTCGACGTCAAGCTATGGCAAGCTACCAACAACCGGCGATCCAATCGTCGAGACTTAGGACGTCCACCTAAGACCACACCTACGACAGCCTACCACCACACAGGCGACAACCTACGACAAACAAAGTCAACCTATGTCCACCCGCGATAAGCTACGACAAGCAACGACCCAGTCAGCGACAACTGATGACAGGCGAAAAGAGGCAACATCAAGCCCACTGTTGCTGAAAGATTTAGAACATTTCAAAATCTAGCGGCAACAAGTTACGACACTTGAGGAGACAACTCACGACAATACAGTCATCACCCCGCGGCCATGTGACGCAAAGCCTATTTTCCGGCTGTCGCTGAAAAAATCGCTTAAGTGGAGCAAGCCCATATAAAGTGTGTTTGACTTTTCTCTTCAAGACATAAACCAGATCCGTAGAACTAGGTGCAATATAATATTTTACACAACAGCTACTCAACAGCAATATGGAATGGACAATAAATGCTGACTATGTTTGCAATACCTTGCATCAAGCTTGTCCTAAAGATTGATACAAAATGCTGGGGTAACTCTGAGAAAAAAGATGGGTGTCGTTTGAGGACGGGACCCTGCTTCAGACAGAAAGCAGAGGGGAGGGAACTGGAGATAAGAAAAAAGCCAGAACAAAGCAGGACCGGCAACAGATGACCAAGGAAGGGTGCCCACAATGGCTCGTTGTTGGCTGGAGACAAGGTGATAGCGAAGGGAACTCGCTGAGTTACTCCTGCGCTTTGTGGCTATCTTTGGTATAAACCAAGCATCTGCAGTTCATTGTTTCTATATCATGTTTGCCCCAGTTCTATGAAAGACCTTTCAGGTCGGTTCCTCGCCCAGCGTCTTAGCAAATGTTTAATTTTCAGTCACGAGTCCAGTTCTTTATTCAATGTCACTATTCCGCCTTCTTCAACTAAAACTTCTAGGCAATGCATTCCAGATTGAACCAAGCTGCTACATAAAACAAAACAATTCTCCTCATTCGTGCCTCGCTTCATGTACTATCTTTAATCTGTGGTTTTTGAATCCCTACCAGCAGAAACAGTTAATCCTCAGTTCCTCTATCAAAGCCCTTCATAATTAAGAATTTGTATAGAGCAGTAAATCCAGTAAAGAAAATAACTCCTTTCAAAAAGGATATGAATGCATTTCAATGTGAATTGTTTATACAGAGAGAGAAGTGAACATGACTAAACACAGCAATTAATTGATACATTTTTGTGGAGGCATCAACGTTTCTAACATCCTCGCAACATCTCCTGGTGACCCCAAGCAGTCAGAATTGAATGTTACTGATTTTCTGATTGGAGTTGTATTTCCAAATCTCGTTTGGTGCCTTTACTTGTTTCCCGTTGGGGGATTAAGGAAGGATTTTCTGCAGGATGTTTTAGGTTTTGGTATTTTCCCCTTCATTATCATGGATGTTCTGGACATGCCAACTTAAACATCCACAAAGTGAATGGGTTTAGGAGCTGAGAGGCCCCTTTGTGTTTCAAATGTTATTATCTTCACCACAGACTATTACCGTACCTAATGTAATTGCCCTACCCACTCAGTTCAGATTCATTTTTGAAATGGCATATAGGCAGTAGTTAGCATGAGATTTAAAAGGATGAAAATGTGTCTTTCTTTCCTCTTTTAAGCCAATTGAACAGTAGAATCCCACGATCCTAATTAGAAGCAAAATTACCACAGAGAAAGATGACCTTTAAAGCATTGATGGTACCAAAGCAGAGCATATTTCATGTTTTAAGCCTCTCTGAAAAGTTGGGAGGAACCTCAGCAGGACAAATGTTGAACCAGCTTTTCTCATGTGTTCTAAAAACAGATACAGCTAATACTGTGAGTGTGTTTCATCTGAAGGATCAATAGGGTTGGGTTGATGACAATATGGGAGAACCAGGAGTGTTATTCTCAGTTTCACACCACACTAGTAGCCTGCTACCACACTCCAACCAGCTCCTTCCATTTGGGAAGGCAAGTTGCCTGTGGAAGCTAGGGTATAGTTCAATTCACCTCTACCCCATTGAGGACATTGGACCATGTCTATGAAACTAATGTGCTACAATGCTCTATAATGCTGAGAACTATATTCTGCACTCTGTATCTTAGTGTAGTAACAGACTCAGTCGTCAGTCTGAAGAAGGGTCCCAACCCAAAACCTCACCTATCCATGTTCTCCAGAGATGCTGCCTGTTACTCTAGCATTTTGTGTCTTTTCCTGATGAATCTTTTCTGCACCATCTCCAACTCAATTACATCCTTCCTACAGTGTGGCCACCTGTCTCTGCTCTTGAAGACCTATCTCTTTAAGTCATTTTTAGTCACTTTTTCTCATATCCATTTCTGTGGCTCTAAATGTTCTCCAATAAAGTGCCCGGGAGTGTTTTACAACCATGCAATATAAATATGTTATTGTTTTGGAAGCTGCTCACTATCAAAGGCTGTAAGCAATGAGAATCTTGAACAAAGTATTATGTTAGCCTGTGCTGAACTCAGCAGCATTGTATTTCTGCTGAGGACATTGATGGGACAAAGGTCATGAAGATGAACGTGATGTTGTGGTTAGCATGTCACAGCAATGCTCAGAGATTGCCCTAGTTTAAAAACTATTGATTCCATCAACACTGTTACAGGAGAAGTTACGGCAAGCTAGGTTTACTCAGCATGCTTAGTCAGCGTATCAGTGGGGGGATATTATTACACTTGCACGGAGAGTAATGTGAGTAAGATTCTGGAGATTGAGAATGTAATATATCAGGAAAGGTTAAGAATTCTAGGAATAGTCACATTGAAAGGTGGCTAGTTTCAAGGTGAATCAGCTGTGGTCGTCAGTATTACGATGAAACTGAACTCAACAAATTAATGACCATAATAAAAGTTATAAACAAAAGGACACACAAATACAAACTAGATAGGAGTAAGAAAACAAATGAACAACATATAGGAAAATAAAATATAGGAATGAACTAGTAAGGAAGCAGACCAGACAAAGAAGTAGATTAATGATTCAACATCTTAGTGGAGTGAGGTAATTTGTGTAACAGAATAACTGGGTTAGGAAGTTTGAGATTGATCTTGAAAGCACAACTTGTGCTAGCGATCTTTCTTTCATTATTCCTAAAAAATGCTCATGCTAAAGATTCTGATGTTGTGTTAAACAGGTCCCACCAGTCCATTTCAATTGACGTTACTGGAGCACAGGGAATGGGCAGATGTGGTATGTTGGCACTGCGTCTCGCCAGTGAGTTCAGGGACACAGCATGAAGGGCCTGTCCCACTGTACGAGGTAATTCAAGAGTTCTCCCGAGTTCTCCCCTGATTCAAGCTCGTGTAATGTACGTAGCGGATACGTAGGGGCTCGTACGAGTGAAAAGTAACAATTCTTTTCATCACAAGTATTTTTTTACTCGTGGACATTTTTCACAGTTGAAAAAATGTCACGAGTTTACTGGATTTCCCGAGTACCTACCGTTACTCGTACGAGACGGCACGTGACATCCACGAGCTCCTCCGTACCTGATACGTACATTACATGAGCTCGAATCAGGGAAGAACTCGGGAGAACTCTTGAATTACCTCGTACAGTGGGACTGGCCCTTTAGGACAAAAGTGCCTGGAGATCAAGACATTGGTTGATCAGATCCGAACTTCTAACAAAAAATGACGGTGAATTCAGGTAACTTCATATACAACCATTGGCTTGGAAATGGAAAATCTGACATTTGATGGTACTTATTCGACCTTGTAAAGTCTTCACAGTGTGTATTGGTTAGACTTCATAGAGGAAACCAGCATTGACTGCAACTGCTAGAAACAACATCGAACCATATTCTTTACTTTCTAACTATGGGAATTATTTGTGACTTTTGAGAAATCTTTCCCGTTGGGGTCTGTTCAAATGATCCAATTTAATGTTTCAATCCATATTGTAGGTATGTTGCAAAACTTACCTTGAGCGGCGCTGCAGTTCTGCCGCTCCCCGTGTGCCCGACTTTGGCGCCTTTCAGAGGGGGGCGGGCTTAAAGTGCCGTTTTTCAGCAGACCTGGAAAATTGATGAATGTCGGGCGATTTCGTTGCGGAAGAAAAATCGCTCTGACATTTCATCAATGAAGGTATTTTTAAATTACTCTAGATTATTTATTAACTAGAGTAATTTAAAAATCACCTTCAAAAGCCGTGAGCGCCGACAACCGGAAGGATTTTGCGTAGGGGAGAAAAAAAGGTAAATAGTTTATTTTTATATTAAAAATTGTTTTTTCGGGAGGCTTTAATAATATTTTTATGTTGCGAAATGGGGTCCAAAAAAATGTATGAACAAACAGTATTTTCCTCCCGACTTCACCGCTAACCGCAACGTTCTAATCCACCGCATTCCACTAAAACCCACTCGCTGGTTGATTTAAATGGCCATTAATTTACAGGAATCAAACACTAAATTCCTTCCATTTGGCCCAGAAATTCATGAAAATGAGATTTAAAAATTATGTTATATTGTGGATTGTTGTGTGAATGTTATTTGGACACTTAGGCAATTTTAAAAAAGTTTATCTTTTCTTAATAGATAGATGTTTAGATCTACTCATTGAATTTTGTAATTAGCTACAATTAGATAACTAACTAATTATATGCTTTAATTTCAGGTAATCCAAGTAAGATTGTTTAATATTTGTTTCGGAATGCTTCAATGTATAATAACTGAAAATTTCATTGAGTTCTCTTAATTTTTAAGAAAGTTATGGGCTTTTAACTTTTCCAGATCACAGCTTTTGAGTTAAGTCAATTGAAAGGCAATGTGGAGCAAGATGCTAATTTCCAAGTATGAAAATGGCCATAACTTTCTTAATACTGAAGATATGAAAGTAAATTAGGTGTCAAATTAAACTTCTTTTTATGCTTTATCTGATGGGATAAATTGCAGACTTGATTTTTTAAATCTCAAAATTTTGTAACATTGCTACATATTGTGCCTTGTAGAGCTTTGTGCAATTTAATATTTATATGACCAAATATATTCAAACATTACCCGTGGATGATATTTTAATTTATTTCAAAAATTCATTAGCATAGTAACAAAAACATAAGGGACAGCACAGTGGTGCACCGATAGAGTTGCTGGCTTACACCAACTGAGACCCGGGTTCAATCCTGTCTACAGGTGCTGTCTGTACGGAGTTTGTATTTTCACACTGTGACCACGTGGGTTTTCTCCGGGAGCTTCAGTTTCCTCCCACATTCCAAAGACTACAGGTTTGTAGGTTAATTGGCTTCGGTAAAATTGATACTTGTCCCTAGAGTGTAGGATAGTGTTAGCATTGCAGGGATGGCTGGTCAGCGTGGATTTGGTGGCCGAAGGGCCTGTTTCCAAACTGCATCTATAAAGTCGAAAGTCTAAAGATTAAATAAAATTTAAAAATTGAATGTGGACCCAGTGGGCTGAAGGGCCTGTTTCCATGCTGTATCTCTGAACTAAACTAAGGATATATTCAATGTAAAGGAAGGCTAATATATTGTTCACAATGAATGGTTATAATACTGTGGAACGCTGTTGGTTGGAAAAACGTAGAAAAGTGCAATGCCAGCAACATAAACTAAGCCTATATCAGAACAGACTGTAAAAATAAAATTGCGATTCTCATCTGGGCCAGCAGGTGTCAAGGAAACAATGACAATTGAAAATATAGGGGTGGAAAATTCGACATGGCTCATTATACAAGGTAGTTCTGCCAATTAGAAATTTACTATATTGCTCTTCATTATAAACTTAGGAGCAGAAGATCCCCAAAATGGGCTGGTTTGCAGGTTAATTGGCCTCTGTAAATTGGCCCTAGTGTGTAGGAAGTGGATGCAAAATTGGGATGCCATAGAACTAGTGTGGATGTGTGATCAATGGTCTTTGTGGAGTAACTGACCTGAAGAGTCTGTTTCTATGCTGTATCTTTTAATCAATCAATAAATCAATCCAGTCTTGTTCAGAATTTGTACTTGTTAATACCGCAACAACATTTAAAATACATTTGGACAGGTGCATGGATTGGAAAGGTTTAGTGGAATTTGACCCAAATGCAAGCAGGTGGGACTAGTGTAGATGGGGCACCTTGGGTGTCATAGACAGGATGTGCTGAAAAATGGTTTATATGCTGTATGACGCTATGACCATATGATTCAAATTCAACTCAAAGAGTTACCCAGAAGAAATGCTCGAAAAACTCCAGAAGATCAGTGTCTGATCTTTCCCATTGACATTTACCTTATTTAAAGCTGAACAGGATGGAACAAGCATAGGGCAAAAGATTCTTCTGGGGTGCATGCAGGTACAGCAGGCAGTGAAGAAAGCAAATGGCATGTTGGCCTTTATAACAAGAGGAATCAAATATAGGAGCAAAGAGGTCCTTCTGCAGTTGTACAGAGCCCTAGTGAGACCACACCTGGAGTATTGTGTGCAGTTTTGGTCCCCTAATTTGAGGAAGGACATTCTTGCTATTGAGGGAGTGCAGCGTAGGTTTACAAGGTTAATTCCTGGGATGGCAGGACTGTCATATGCTGAGAGAATGTAGCAGCTGGGCTTGTACACTATGGAGTTTCGAAGGATGAGAGGTGATCTCATTGAAACATACAAGATACAAGATACATTTATTTGTCACGTGCCAGATGGCACAGTGAAATGTGATTACCATACAGCCATACAATAAAAATAAAGAACACAACACACGATATAGTTCAACATAAAAACATCCCCCCACAGCAGAATCAAAGTCTCCCACTGTGAGTGAAGGCACAAAATTCAGTCATCTTCCTCTAATGTTCCCCAATGTTCACCGGTGGTCGGGGCCTCCCGAGCCCTCCGCAGTCGCCGCTACGGGCGGCCCGATGTTCAGGCCCGCTCGTTGGGGCGATGTAAGTCCGATGTCGGGGCTGGGGGACCTCCTCAGCGGTCTGGACATCAGAGTCGGCCACCTCCTTCCGGAGTCCGCGGCTCCCAAAGTCCGCAGGCCGCGCTGGGCGGAGATACAACACTGGCGGCCCTCGGAAAAGGGCCCCAGGGCTCCTCGATGAAGGTCAGTGCCGCCCGCGTTGGAAGCTCTCCCAAACCGCAGCTCCACGATGTTGGAGCAGCGGCCCAACGCTCTGGAGCTCCAAACGGCAATCCAGGTAGGCATCGCCCGCTCCGCAGTGAATTCAGCGCTGCGCCGCCGCTGTTGCTCAATTGAGGACAAGGAGCTCAATTGTGTCAGAAGAAACTGCAGATACTGCTTTAAACCGAAGGTAGACACAAAAAACTGGAGTTGAGTACAGGAGCAAAGAGGTCCTTTTGCAGTTGTACAGAGCCCTATTAAGACCACACCTGGAGTTTTGTGTGCAGTTTTGGTCTCCAAATATGAGGAAGGACATTCTAAGCTATTGAGGGAGTACAGCGTAGGTTCACAAGGTTAATTCCCGGGATGGCAGGACTGTCATATGCTGAGAGAATGGAGTGGCTGGGCTTGTACACTCTGGAATTTAGAAGGATGAGAGAGGATCTTATTGAAACATGTAAGATTATTAAGGGTTTGGACATGCTAGAGGCAGGAAACATGTTCCCGATGTTGGGGGAGTCCAGAACCAGGGGCCACAGTTTAAGAATAAGGAGTAAGCCATTTAGAACGAAGACGAGGAAACACTTTTTCTCACAGAGAGTGGTGAGTCTGTGGAATTCTCTGCCTCAGAGGGCGGTGGAGGCAGGTTCTCTGGATGCTTTCAAGATTGATAGGGCTCTTAAAAATAGCGGAGCCAGGGGATATGGGGAGAAGGCATGAACAGGGTACTGATTGGGGATGATCAGCCATGATCACATTGAATGGCGGTGCTGGCTCGAAGGGCCAAATGACCTACTCCTGCACCTATTGTCTATTGTCTATTGGTGCCCTATATCCTTCAAACAATTCTGCTTAGGTTTGCTAAACATTTACCAATTGAAGGCAACTCATGACCATATAAACAAACCAATTGAAGTGCACTGATTTCAAACCCTGAAGGTAATACAAAAGTTTCTGTGACAGATGATTATGAAACATCCACTTCACAGTCGGGAACCTCTCTGTAATATGAATTTATCTCAGAATGAGATTTTTTTCAACACAAATACATTTCTCCACAGTTTTCACTGGAAATGCCTCTAATAAAATCAATCTGCTCAGATAAGCATCCGCAATTTTCCTATAGAAAACTGAGAGCAGACTGCGAAATGAGAGATTATTAATTCAATATGAGCATTATTGGCAATACCCACATGTATTGCCTGTCCAGCTGCCTTGAGATGTTTGCTTGCTAAGCCGATTAAATGATGGCCTAATACTGTGGGAAGCTTGCTGAGAACATTCCTGAAAGGGAATTAGGGAACCTTTAGAATCTTGGCGATTGGGCGGTGCAGCGGTAGAGTTGCTGCCTTACAGCGCCAGAGACCCAAGGTTCGATCCTGACGACCGGTGCTCTCTGTATGGTGGTCAGGATCGTACATCTGACCCTGCGACCGTGTGGTTTTCTCCAGGTGCACTGGTTTCCTCCCACATTCCAAGGACGTACAGGATTGTAGGTTAATTGGCTTCTGTAAATTATCCCTGTTGTGTAGGATAGAAACAGTATATGTGTAATTGCTGCTCGGCGTAGATCAGGTGGGCCAAAGAACCTGTGTAGGAAAGAACTGATGCTAGTTTACACTGAAGATAGACACAAAATGCTGGAATAACTCAGAATGGGTTCAGAAAGGAATGGGTGATGTTTCAAGTCGAGTCCCTTCTTCAGACAGGCCAGTTTTCACGCTGAATCTATAAAAAACCAACACAATAAGTTCAGTCACCTTTTATTTCCACGTATATAAAATTGTATTCAAGTACTTCAACTGCCGCTCAACCTGGGATTTGAACTTTGCTACCAGTCATATCACCATTGTTGAATTTTATTTTCACCTGGCAGAATATTCTGAAGGTAAGTTGTCACTGGAATGGCCTGTGGGTTTAGAAACATAGAAACATAGAAAATAGGTGCAGGACGAGGCCATTCAGCCCTTCGAGTCAGCACTGCCATTAAATATGATCATGGCTGATCATCCTAAATCAGTACCCATTCCTGCTTTCACCCCATTTCCCTTAGTTCCATTAGTCCTAAGAGTTATATCTAACTCTTCCAGTGAATTGGCCTCCACTGGTTTCTGTGGCAGAGAATTCCACAGATTCACAACTCTCTGGATGAAAAAGTTTTTCCTCATCTCAGCCCTAAATGGCCTACCCCTTATTTTTAAACTGTGACCCCTGGTTCTGGACTTCCCCAACATGGGGAACATTTTTCCTGCACGCTGTTGTTCCAGTGAACTATAAGGGCCTCTATTCCATCAATGGTAGTTTTTTCTTTAAATATCTGAGCAACGTCTTTGCAGCAAATGTCCACCTCAGGTTACAGATACCTCTTAATAATCGGTCCTCTACACAAGATCGCATAAAGGGCAAGACTGACAGCGAGGATATCGCCAAAGAAAATGGTGACGTCCTTCAGCTCTGATTCCTACTAAAACTAGAATACATTAATCTGATACTAAAAAGGGCATGATTTGAAAGGCAGAAATCCTGGTTATCTCTCAGCCCTCCTTTAAATAAAGGCATTAGCAGTGTAAAATATTCTGCTATTCCCCCCCCCCTGTCTGCTATCCCATGTGTGCTCCCACATATTCAATTAGCATGGGGAGTTTGCCCTGCATCTGTAGTTGAAGCATATTCATTAAATGCTGTAAATCAAGGCCACAGAAACCATGAGTGCAAAATCTGCTGCTTTGTTTTAATGATTGTTTTACTCCCAGAATTAAACCTCTGCTTATTTTGCATGTTTATCGCAATCTGTCCTGTGTTTCTGTTTTTTTTTTTCTGTGTTCTTTCTACGTCTGAACAAATAACAAAACACCTACCATTTATTTAGCATCTTTCGCAACCTCAGGATTCCCAAATTGTTTCAAAAGAAATTAAGTACTTTTGATATGAGGATCTAAAAGGAACATGAACGATGCTGTTTGTCAAGATTAAATGTCCGCACCCTCCTAGTCTGCCAACTCCTGTGGTTTTTAGCCAGCTGCATTGCTGATGTAATGTTGCTTGGCACATATGTTGTTTCTATTCCACACAACCCCCTCTATGTTCCATCTTCCCATTAACCCTTCAATTACCGACATTAGAGGAGAGCCTAATTGCCCCTCAGGTTCAAAATAGATCTTCCCCCTCTCACCTTGAACCTATGTCCTCTGGTTCTTGACTCCCCTATTCTGGGTAAAAGGCTCTGTGCATCTACTCTATCTATTCCCCTCATGATCTTATACACCTCTGTAAGACCACCTCTCATCCTCCTGCGCTCCAAGGAATACAGTCCTAGCCTGCCCAACCTCTCCCTACAGCTCAGGCCCTCAGGTGCTGACAACATTCTGGTATCTCGACAGTCAGCTTAGTTTTGTCCAGGACAAGTCATGCCTTACTAAACTGATTGAGTTTTCTGAGGAGATGACCAAGGTGATTGATGAGGGTAAAGAAGGGAATGTTGTCAACAAGGATTATAGTAAGGCATTTGATAAAGTCCCTCAAGGTAGGCTAATCCAGAAGTTGAAGTGGGATCCATGGTGACTTGGTCATTTGGATTGGGAACTGGCTTTCCCATTGAAGACAGAGGGCTGTGGTGGAAGGGTGTTAATCTGGCTGGAGATCTATGCCCAGTAATGTTTCTCATCCCATTGTGACTGAGTGCTGTTAGGGGCACTTGCAATGTAGTGAACCTGCCACTCTTACAGAATTATTCTGACATCCAACGAGCCCTTGCTTCAGACTTGTGGGCTATTAAAGATGTCAGCGTTGTCAAGAGATTGAAGATTTGTGGATGCCTTTGATTGCCGCAAACGTTTGGAAATATTTAGGAAAGGCTTCAGAATGCAATGAAAGTTTGAAACTATTTTCTTTTTACATCTAAAACTCAAAACCACATTAAGGCACTAAAAAAACAATTAAAATCATTAAAACTAACATATTTCAACAATACAAAGAACTACTGTACTTTGATGTAAAACCAATGGGGTCAAGAAATTATTTTTAGGAGGAGAGTTAAGAAGTGAAAGAATATGTGTTGTCAAAGAGTGAAGTTTAAGATGGAAATGAAGGATAATTCAGGTCAGTGAGCCAATAGGTCATAGAATCATACAGCCTTTCGGCCCAGCTTGCCCATGCCGACCAAGGTACCCCACCTACACTAGTCCCACCTGCCAATGTTTGGTCCATATCCCTGTAAACCTATCCTTTCCATGTACCTGTCCAAATGTCTTTTAAATGTTGTTCTAGTTTCTGCCTCAACCACCTCCTCAGGCAGCTAATTCCACATACCCACCACCCTTTGTGTGCAAAAGTTGTGCCTCAGGTTTCAATTAAATTTTTCCTCTCTCACCTTAAAACTATGTCCTCTGGTTCTTGACTTCCCTGGGACTTTACACTGGGTAAAAGACTCTCTGCATCTACCCTATCTGTGCCCCTCATTATCTTATACATCTCTCAAAGATCACCTCTCACCCCCCTATGCTCCAAGGAATACAGTCCTAGGCTGCCCAACCTCTCCCTATAGCTCAGGCCCTCAAGTCCTGGCAACATCCTCGTAAATCTTCCAGCATCTTTCCAGCAGCAGGGTGACCAAAAGTGAACACAATACTCCACCTATGGCCTCACCAGCACCTTGAACAGCTGTAACATAATATCCCAACTTCTATACTCAAAACCCAGACTGATGGCCAATGTGCTGATAGCCTTCTTGACCACCTTATCTACCTGTAACGCCACTTTCAAAGAACTATGTACCTGTACTCCTAGATCCCTCTGCTCTACGACATTCCCCATAGCCTACTGTGAAGGTCCTCCCGTGGTAGGACTTCCCAAATTGCAATGTCTTGCACCTCTCTGCATTAAACTATTCCACTTCCCATTTGCCCAACTGATCGAGATCCCGCTGTAACCTTTAATAACCAACTTCACTATCTACAATACCACCCACTTTAATATCTTCTGCAGACTTACTAATCATGCTTTGGAGAGAGTGAAGAAGGGTTTACCAGAATGTTGACTGGATTAGAGGATATTAGCTATAAGAGTTTTATCTGGAGTGTCAGAGGTTGAGGAGAGGTTTGATAGAAGCGTATACAATTACGAGAGGCATAGATTAGGTATGTTTCAAAACATACCTTTAGCAGTGCTGCAGTTCTGCTATTGCCCGTGTGTGCGACTTTGGCGCCTTTGAGAGGGGGGGCGGGTTTAAAATGCCGTTTTTCTCCAGACCATTCAAATCGATTAATCTCAGGGGATTTAGTTGCTGAAGAGAAATCGCTCCGACATTTGTTTTATGAAGTTATTTTTAAACTACGCTGAATAATGTATTAGTGTGAGTAATTTAAAAATCATCTTCTAAAGCCGGGAATGCCGACAACGGGACGGATCTTACGTAGGGGACAAAAGTTTAACGTTTTTACATTAAAACGTGCTTCTCAGGAAGCCTTTAATCAAAATTTCATTAAAAAAATATACGAACCGGCAGTATTTTTCCTGCCGTTATGGGGATTAAATTCACCGCAAACCGCAACATTCCAAACGATCGCGTTCCACAAAAACCCACTCGCAAGTTGATTTAAATGGCCATTAATTTACGGGGATTAAACACTAAATTCCTTCAATTTGGCCTATAAATTCATGACAATGAGATTTAAAAATCATGT
Source organism: Raja brachyura (assembly GCA_963514005.1). The sequence goes on along the minus strand of OY740792.1, from coordinate 17,339,712 downwards.
TATATAGTGAATTATTGTGTGAATGTTATTTGGACACTTAGGGTTTTTTTAAATGTTAACCTTTTCTTAAGAAATGGATAGATGTTTAGATCTAGTAATTGAATTTTGTAATTAGCTACAATTAAATAACTAACTAATGATATGCTTTAATTTCAGGTCATCTAAGTAAGATTGTTTCATATTTGTTTCAGAATGCTCCAATCTATAATAACTGAAAATTTCATTCAGTTCTCTTAATTTTTAAGAAAGTTATGGGCTTGTGACTGTCCTTGATCACAGCTTTTGTGTTAAGTCAATGGAAAAGCAATAGGGAACAAGATGCCAATTTCCGAGTATGCAAATGGCCATAACATTTTTAATACTGAAGATATGAAAGTGAATTCGGTGTCAAATTAAACTTCTTTTTATGCTTTATCTGATGGGATAAATTGTAGACTTGATTTTTTAAATCTCAAAATGTTGTAACATTGCTACATAGATAAAGTTGACAGTCCAAAACTATTTCCCAGGGTGGAAATGTTAAAGATTGTCACGGAGATTAAGTTTAAAGGACATATACAGAGAGTGGTTGGTGTCTGGAATGTGCTGTCAGGGGTGTCCGTGGAAGCAGTTATGATAGTGGCAGTTAAGAGGCTTTTAGATAGGCACGTGGATATGAAGGGAATGGAGGGATATGGATCACATGCAGACTGAGGAGATGAGTTTAACTTGGCATCATGTTCAGCACAGCCATTGCAGAACAAAGGCTTATTCCTGTGCTGTATTGTTCTGTGTTCTATCTTTATCATTTCATAAATTCATCAGTCATAGTAGCGGAATTAGGGCATTCAGCCCATCAAGCCTACCCTGCCATTCAATGGCTGGTCTATTTTTCTGCCTCCACCCCATTCTATCCATAGCAACTGACATCCTTACTCATCAAGAACCTCTCGATCTCTGCTTTAAAAATACCCAAAGCCTTGGTCTCCACAGCCGTCTGTGGCAATGAATTCCACAGATTCAACACCTTCTGGCTCAGGACATTTCTCCTCATCATCTTTCTAAAGGTACATCCTTTAATTCTCAGGCTGTGTCCTCTGGTCCTAGACTCTCCCATTAGTGGAAACATCCACAATATCCAGGTCTTTTATTGTTCCGTGTTCTAAGCCGGAGGACTGGGAGAATGTCAGAATTCAGCACAGAAGGACCAGGTAGTTGATCAGAAAAGGGACAGCAGAACGGAACAACAGTAACCCATCTGACCAGGTTATCTATTAACCTAAAAGCCACTCAGATCAAGAGAAGTAAAAGATGGGGTTTAAATGCTGACCTTTTGAGCAATGCCACATCCTGTCTAAATGAAACTGATTCTGCCCACTTAAACCTCAAGCCGTTTCAAATTTAAGAGCTCACTGTGGTTTGGCTATCAGTGTTTCCGCTGGAACTATATCGATGTTGTGGTGACTCGGTAATGATATGAGGTCATACCTTTGCCTACCCTGGTGCCTACATTCTTAACTGATATCTTATCTACTTGCTGATACTTGAAACTATTTGTGCATTCATGGCAGATCTGTGTGCAGGGAGGAACTGCAGATGCTGGTTTAAACCGAAGACAGACACAAAAGGCTGCAGGAACACAGCGGGTCAGGCAGCATCTCTGGAGAAAGGAAAAGGTGACTTTTTGGGTCAAGAAGAAGGGTCTCAAACTGAAACTTCACCTATTCCTTTTCTCCGGAGATGCTGCCTAACCCTCCTAGTTGCTCCAGTATTTTGTGTCTGTCCTGTGAAACATGTGTTGCAATTGCTGTGTAGCAATTGATCCAGAAAAAATATCTCTAATTTTGACATAATCACTATTAAAATAGGTCTTCCAGGAGGTGTTTTTTTCACACGTAATCCTTGATATTATTATGTTTGATAATTGCAGTCAAATTCTTATGAAAGAGTTTACCAGCTTGCTTTAAAAATGCACTGAAATAGCATTAACTTCCATGTTGTAACAAGTCCACGGGACCTGAGCTCTTCTTGGAATTAAAATGCCTACTTGTGGGGATAAAGTCGAAAGGAGACTACTTTAAATTTAATAGTGGACAAAAACTCAAGATTGATCATGCTAATGAAATTCCAAGCTAGCACATACCCTATAATTTGTGGAACAAAATGCTCTACATCACAAAACACACTATAATTTTCCATTGTAATTGTCAGAGACTGATGATTCAATGAAACGAAAGTTAAAGCAGCCTCTGCAATTTTTGTTACTCACGCGGATAACTTAAAGAGAGTGTTAGCCGTGAATGTGCTGCATTTTAATTTGTCTTGTAGTTACATGTGAGGACTGCAGGAAGTAGCTTTTGTTGAACTGTGCCGTTTTAAAAGATGAAGGAGTTTCCATTGCGTGACTGCTGGATTCTGTGCAGTTACACACGCACGGTGCTGCAAGGGTGGCACTGGGTGTTGTCTGTGCGGAGTCTACACATTGCCTCTGTGATGGTGCTCCAATTTCATCCCATTTCCCAAATATGAGCAGTAAGTTATAACAAGACTACTGCAAAAAAGAAAGCCCTTTGTGTCGTTAAATGGTAAAAGTGGGACTAAATAAATCTACAGGGTGACAGGAACATAACGAGAGGGGGAATGCGATTGGCGGCAATGTTAGAAACTAAAATGGACACCAAGGCCCAAAAGACCTCCTCCCTATGTGGGAGGGAACTGCAGATGCTGCTTTACACCAAAGATAGACATAAGAAGCTGGTGTAACTCAGTGGGTCAGCAAGTCTCTCTGGAAAAAAGGATTAGGTAACGTTTCATGTGGAGATCCTTCTTCAAACTGGTCAAGGGAAACAAGAGATATAAAAAGGTGCAAAGAAACAAATGAATGAAGGTATGCAAAGGAACAAATTAAAGCCAGCAACAATGATCAAGGAAAGGTGGAGCCCACAGTTCATTGTTGGCTGTGGAGAAGGTGATAACGAGTGATATAAACAATGAAACTAGGCAGGGTGACAGTGAAACTAATACAACGACTCGGGTGGGGGAGAGATGGAGAGAGAGAGAGGATAAATAGGTAAGAAAGTAACCAAAGAACTCAGGAGAACGATGAAAACTGCCAATTGTTTAGTTTGTTAATGGTTCTGTCAATCACTCCAAATTACTAGGAAAAGTGAGCTAGAGATTTCTTGCAGGAATTCACTCCTTCATGAGTAGATTAATACACATTCTGCTGGGCGAGAAACCTGCCTTTTATAAGCAGCTTGCTGGAAAGTTAGTGTAAGGAACATTAAAAAATATAGAGCATTGTGCTTGCCCCACCATTCCTTAAGTTGATCAAGTCAAGAGTGTTTTATTGTCATATGTCCCAGATGGGGCAATGAAATTCTTACTTGCTGCAGCACAACAGAATATGTGAATATGTAAACATTGTACATTATGGGGAAAAACCCACCAAAAAGTTCAATAAGTAACAGGTATGGTGCAAATAACAAACATTAATAGTCTTTTGCAGTTCAAAACTCAGAGCTTATTCGATGTTATGTTTAATAGGCTGATTGCTGTGGGGAAGAAGCTGATCCTGACGTGATCTTTTAGCTCACTGTCACTTTCCCTTAATGTTTAATTTAGATTAGTTTATAAATACTGCATGGAAACAGGCCCTTCGGCTCACCGAGTCTGGGCCAAACAATGATTACCAGCACACTAGCTCTATCCTGCACACTGGGGACAATTTACAGAAGCCAATAAACCTACAAACCTGTACGTCTTTGGAATGTGGGAGGGAACAGGTGCACCCTTGGAAAACCTGCACGGTCACAGCGAGAACGTGCACACACCATGCAGACAGCACCCGTAGTCAGGATCAAACCCAGGTCTCTGGCGCTGTAAGACAGCAACCTACCGCTGTGCCACCGCAAATATCGAAAAATCTAGCAATCCTTTTCCATGATGTCTCTACTTCGTTGATCAGGTTTATGGATGAATATTGAGTCAGAAGGTGACGAGGAAGGAGGTTGTTTTCTAGTTCAATCTGTTTTTACTTTAGCTATATTCACAGAGAGTTGTAGTGATGGGATCGTAATTAGATAAAGATTATTACAATGGATCGATTGGGCTTATATTCACTGGAATATGGAAGGATGATGGGGGATCTTATAGAAACATATAAAATTCTTAAGGGATTTGCAGGCTAGATGCAAGAAAAATGTTCCCAATGTTGGGGGAGTCCAGAAGCAGGGGTCACAGTTTAAAAATAAGGGGTAGGCCATTGAGGACTGAGATGAGGAAAAATCTTTTCACCCAGAGAGTTGTGAATTTGTGGAATTCTCTGCCACAGAAGGCAGTGGAGGCCAATTCACTGGATGTTTTCAAGAGGGAGTTAGATATACTTCTTAGGGCAAATGGAATCAAGGGATATGGGGAGAGAGCAGGAACGGGGTACTGATTCTGGATGATCAGCCATGATTGGCTCGAAGGGCCAAATGGCCTACCCCTGCCCCTGTTTTCTATGTTTCTATGTCAGGTGACTTGGAAAAGAAAGACGTTTGGCGGATGATCCACATTGTAGGCACTCAATGAGTTTCTCATCTGCAAGGACAAGCTTCTCAATGAACTTTACATCTGGGATGTAACATTGAGCAGAATTGAAAACCTAGTCAGCTCACTCACCTTGGTCCAAAGGCAAAGACAACGGCTGGAGAAATGGTGATGGAAGCTAACTTCATGTGGCTTGGCCATTCATCTGACTTTCTTTATCAAACCTGCGCATGAAAATTGCTTATGAAAATAATAGACTGGAAAGAAGATCAGTCCATCAAACCTGCCTTAATAAAGTGTGTAGGAAGGGACTGCAGATGCTGGTTTAAACTGAAGATAGACGCAAAAAGCTGGAGTACCTCAGTGGGACAGACAGCATCTCTGGAGAGAAGGAATGGGTGACGTTTCGGGTCGAGACCCTTCTTCAGACTGAAAGCCATGCCAAAGGGAAAGAAGAGATATAGACGGTGATGTAGAGAGATAAAGAACAATGAATGAAAGATATGCAAAAAAGTGACGAAAATAAAGGAAACAGGCCAACAGGCCAAAACACAATAAAGTTTGTTTTGTTTTCACTTATAACAGCCTTCTTATGAGATTTCCTGAAAAGGTGGCATGAAGGAAGAATGATGAACCTTAAAGTGCATTTCGTATGCACAGAATTAAATATGTTGGCTGTACAAATGCACTAAGCAGCACACTAATATTAAATTTGCCCATTGACATTCACACAAATGTTGGATTTAATAACATTGAATCAATTAATTCTATACAAGTGCAGTGGGTGTTCATATCCCAGCACCAGATATTGCAATAAGTCTTGATGCTCATTTTAAACTCTCTCTATCCCAGAAAGACATTGCAATTTCAAGAAATATGTTTAGCTCCACACTTGACAACTCTAAGCCAGCAAAGATCACATTTAAATCCCTTCGTATGAAAATCACATTGGCCCTAAGCAAATCTAAACCAAATCTAAATGAAAATTGCACGTGAAAGCTCTTTTCCATGTAATTTTTTCACCATCCAAATACATAGGACATAATAGCCATATCTGTGCATTTACCATACGTTCATTTTTAATTCAAATGTCCTTACAAAGTGGAATTCTGAATTACAAAATAGGCTCTAATGATCTATGGTAAGTACGCCAACAGTTATTATATTTGACAGATATAGTTTAAAAAATCAGAAGCAAATGGTCTTTCTTTCATTTTAAGATAATGAAAAATAAATTGTGATTTATTTTATCAAATGTACTTAAATCTCCTCAGAGTATCAAGTCACAATCCTGCATGCGAACACTAATGCTCGTAGTAGTCCCTGCAACTAATCCTCCATGCTGAGGATTTTTCCATTAGAATTTATTTCGACAAAGTGGCACTGCAGGGTGATAAATGACCTAAATTAGGATGTGGCTCTAGCTATGAGAGTTTGACCTTGCTTGTAACAACTAAACTGCACTAAAGCATCTTCCTATTTGTCATTTTCAGAACCTATTGAAATGTGTTAGCTGCCAGGCTTTTATTGTAAATTGTCTTCAAATGCAGTGTTTAGTCTTGGGGGGATATTAGTCATTCAGGAAAGACTTACGCACACAAAATAACTACCATATTGTTAATTGTAAACTCAGCAGTATTAACGTTTACCTGGGAAAATCTATTTCTGACAGCCTGTCCTACTGAGTGTGACATAGGTTCATTTTACTTCTTTACCCCAATGCATTCTTCTTTAACTGAATAACAAAATGGGTTGAAAATAAGCATGACTGAATGGGCTTTTTCATACATATATAAGTCATTTGAGAGTCCCTAAACTCTTTCCTGTCTTACAATTTCCAGTGTCTTATGATTACTTGCCACCTGCATCTTGGAGGGGAGCCAAGAAAAATAACACCACCACTCTACAATAGGCCATTTACCTGGGATCATACAGACTCCAGCATCCAAACCCATTTACATAATATAACTCGTTAGGCTGTGCTTGGGATAATATGCAGAGTTTAGTGTTTTGTTTAGTTTAGTTTAGAGATACAGCATGAAAACAGTTCCTTCAGTCCACCGAGTCTACGCCGACCAGCAATCTTTGCACACGAGAATATCCTACACACATTAGGGACAATTTACAATTTTACCAAAGCCAACTAACCTACAAACCTGTACGTGTTTGTAATGTGGGAGGAAACCAGAGCTCCTGGAGAAAACCCACACAGTCGTGGGGAGGATATATAAACTCTGTATAGACAGCATGCAGAGTCAGAATTGAACCTGGGTCCCTGGCGCTGTAAGGCAGCAACTCTACCACTGCACCACTGTGCCACCCCATTAGTTCAGTTTAGATTATTGTCACATGTACCAAGCTACAGTGAAAAGCTTCTGTGTTGCATGCTTTCCAGTCAGCGGAAAGAATATACATTTTACTTCGGAGTCACGTGAGTGATTCCGTGAAGAAGCCCAGCCAGTCCGCATGTGTGTCAGTACGTCAGACGCATTGGCGCAAGCACCAGGCTGGCAGGGCAGCGCTCCTGCCAGCGGTACGTTAAACTTAGAAGGTAAGGTCTTTTTTACTTACCAGGCTTTTTTCAAGCAGGAGCCTCTCTTCACAGAGGTTTTCATGCCAGTTTCACAGCCCGACGAGAGAGCCGGTTATGGACTATGGGGAAACCCCGATCCGACCACGAAAGTGGATAACCGGCAAAAGATCAGGTTGTGAGATAAGCAGCCGCTGACAAGGCAGTCAGTGGCTTCCAGCCTGCGGGGATGCCGTGGAGTGGCATGTAAATAACGCCAGAGTCGCTGCAGGGTGATAAATGACCTAAATTAGGATGTGGCTCTGGCTATGAGAGTTTGACCTTGCTTGTAACAACTAAACTGCACTAAAGCATCTTCCTATTTGTCATTTTCAGGACCTATTGAAATGTGTTAGCTGCCAGGCTTTTATTGTAAATTGTCTTCAAATGCAGTGTTTAGTCTTGGGGGGGATATTAGTCATTCAGGAAAGACTTATGCACACAAAATAACTACCATATTGTTAATTGTAAACTCAGCAGTATTAACGTTTACCTGGGAAAATCTATTTCTGACAGCCTGTCCTACTGAGTGTGACATAGGTTCACTTTACTTCTTTACCCCAATGCATTCTTCTTTAACTGAATAACAAAATGGGTTGAAAATAAGCATGACTGAATGGGCTTTTCCATACATATATAAGTCATTTGAGAGTCCCTAAACTCTTTCCTGTCTTACAATTTCCAGTGTCTTATGATTACTTGCCACCTGCATCTTGGAGGGGAGCCAAGAGAAATAACACCACCACTCTACAATAGGCCATTTACCTGGGATCATACAGACTCCAGCATCCAAATCCATTTACATAATATAACTCATTAGGCTGTGCTTGGGATAATATGCAGAGTTTAGTGTTTTGTTTAGTTTAGTTTAGAGGTAGTTTAGAGATACAGCGTGGTCAGTGGCTCACAGACGTCGGTCCTTAGGCAGGGAATAAAATTGGTGGAGAAAGGACTCATTCAGCCCTATTGGACTCGGGTAAGTCGGGCTACAAGGGTTTTTCTCTAATAATAAAGTTTACATGTTATCGTGTTTTTCTTAAAGTTAAAAGTTAAAGGCAAAGTTAAAAATAAAAAAAGTTATTGTCATGTGTCCCTGAAAATGAAATTCTTTCTTATTTAGCACAAGTTGCTGAGAAGGGGTAAAATTGCTTTAACCCTTCACAGGTAAAGCTGTACACTAAAAATTTGATTTAGTGAGCCTACAGTGTAATAGCGTGAACCTATGGGGCAGCGCCGGCCTACAGGAGAGCCACACCAGCAGTGCCTGGGACAGGGCTGTTTCATTTGTGACATTACCGGCCTATGGGAGAGCCGCGCCATCAGCGCCTGGTACAGGGCTGTTTCATGTCAAAAAGTGCTGGCCTCTATGAGAGGCGACGTCGGCAATGCCTGGGACAGGGTTGCTCAAAGTAACACATAAGTCTGATAGGCCCACGGAACTGGGGAAAGATTCCCTGCCGGGGCTGGATAGCAAAATAATAGGCCCACAGAGTTGGGGGATGATTCCTGACCGGGGCTGGATAGTGGGTTTGAAACGACTATCCCAAATGCAGCAACTATTGCATACAGTGCCACAGCAGGGCACACGCTAGCAGGAGGAGTGTCAGCGTCACCTTGAACAAAAATGCGCCAACAGCAATTATTAGAGAGCTGTTTGATAGCATCTTCGTGGATGAGGAGGCGCGAGCCATGGGTCATCTTAGTTCTGACCCCAACTCTGATGGTAAGGTTGAGCCAGATGTTCCACCTCTGCAGGCTGCACCAGCAGCGCCAGTTGACAGAGCTGCTACAGGTCTCCCTCTTGGAGGCAGAGACCAAGACGGGTCAGTATCCTGCTGATGCTGAGTCTCAGGGTATGGCCATGGGACATACCCCAAGGGGTGAAGGGCACGTGTCAGAGGTACCTTTTCCTGACACGGAAGTTGCCATCCCAGCAGAATGTTCTATTCGGGTATAGGTCCAATGGGTTCATATCAGCATAGGTATACTGCAGCCTGCGGCAGTGCCTGTTTAGGGCTGCCTACGAATCGCCCTCTCTGAGGTGGGGAGTGTGAAAGGTCAAGATATAACTGACTCCAGGCTCTAAAGAAGTCGATGGAACATACTGAAGCACCTATGTGCCAGCAGTGAACAGCGCCAACAGGGGGATGTGAGAGCCAGCTGCCGAATCTGTTATTCAGGTAGGCCTATTCAACAGGGGAGCAAAAACCTGGCAGATGAAAAAATTAAGGCCAACGGCGGGCAAAGGTCATCGTTTCAGACGCACCCCAGGCGTTCATCGGCAGTAAGCGGTTTACTGGAACTGGGGGCAGCATGATAGCTCAGAAATTCCATGCAGCTTACCAACCCAACAATATTTCCATTTGTTTGTACAACACACAAAGGATAAAAAACATCTGGTTGAGGCACAGTATTAGCATTCCAAGCAAGTTTGGATTATGGCCAGGGTTGTCTTTGAAGATAAGGTTTGGAAATCAGGCCAAAGTTCTCATGCAAAACACCCATGGAGTGGCCTGTTTATTATGAAAAATGGATAGTGTCGGGCATATGAAGTTTCCAAATATGAAAACTTATTTTCCTGACTAACAACAGATTCATAAGGGTCTCAAAGATCTATTATATGCAGTTCCCATTACGGAAGTTATCAAAGACAATATAACTGTACTAATAACAGTAAAACATTGCGGAATGGGATAAACTGTTTGTTGGTCTTTGGGATTCACCTTTAACTATTAATTAGCCTATGACTCCGCCCTGTGGCAAGAGATTGGAGTTAATAACTAATAGTTAATAGTTAATGTTATAAAACGGACTTTTATTTAATCAAGAGTAATTGGCAATAGAGTAGCTGTGTTTCAGCTGAGCAAATCAAGGAACTGATATCGTGCAAAGTAGCGACCTCTCAAAGGACATGTGGACCATTGTTAACAACCTTATGCTATTATCAGCTGAAGCTACCTCAGTCACAATGATGAACAAACCGTATTCAGCATTGCTCCAGTAGTTTGGTCGGTCGAATTCAGTTATTACAAACTGATGCTAAGAACTCTAAGATGAGAAGTTCCGAATGCCATCTCTAGTTGGAGGTAGTGGAGATTTGCATGAGTTACCAATTCTTCATTTGTTGGTATCAACTAAATATATACACTAGATGCACCCCATGGGTAAGGGGCTATTGAGCGAATATACATATTCTACATGCTCAACTTCTAGTTGCTACAATACGGTGGTGGCATATGTTAGTCACATGGCAATCAAGTAAAAGTATCCTGTAATAATTTACATAATCTCCTTTGCCACTGGTGTATCATCCAGTTCAGATCGATGACAACACAGAATAGGTATTGGATCTCAAAGTATTATGAAAGTATGGTTCAATGCCACATCGAATATCGATGTATGTAGGTTCATGTTTATTCACTGATTGCAAAAATATGTGGCAGAACAGTGCGGGGAAATACATTCTCGCTACAAAAGGAGGAATGTTCTTTATGTCTTCCTCCATTTTGCCTCATTAGCCGGGTCTTAAAACAGTCAACAAGACTTCGCTTTGGGTTCATACTGTTGGACTGGCTAAGCAGCCATGTTGCCTGCTTTCATCAGGCATAATAATACAACGCTATACGGTTATTCCAAAAAATGAAAACTTTGCTGGTTCAAACTGTGGTTCAGGAAACCGGCCTCTGCATAATAAAACAATTATTGACTTACACATTCTGAATGGATTGACTTACGGCTCAGGTTGTCACATCAAGCCATGGATGTGCTCACTACAGAGTGCAGGAATAGCATCCAAAAAAGCAGTACATTCCTATTGAGGGGATAGGAAGCGGTTTTGTTTAAATGTTAATGTTACATTTAATACGGTACAGATTACTGACGTCTTCCAGTTCATTCTTAAATGGTATTTGACAATAATTCAGTTATAGAGCCACTACAGCTGCAACAAACGGGAACCACTTTGTCGGGTTCAGCACAGATATCGAGTTGTAAAAGAGATCTTGACACAAGTTCTCCCACTACAAGAATATGCAGTTTGGATATTGAAAATATGTTAACAGGCCCTCTCGGCCCTTCCAGTCCGTGTCGACCATTTTATTTCCCCTAGTCCCATCTACCTGCACCCAGGGAATGGAGGGGTATGGTGTGAGTGTAGGTAGATGGGACTAGGGGAAAATAAATGGTCGGCACGGACTGGAAGGGCCGAGAAGGCCTGTTTCCGTGCTGTAATTGTTATATGGTTATATGTTATATGGTTAATGAGCTCCTTGTGATCAATGGAAAATGGTGGATATCTAAGATCTCCAAACAATAGTCCTCCATGAATTGACCATGTGTCATCTTTTTATTGGGCATTTTCAGTTTGTTTCTACCAAGTAGAAACAAGTCCAATGGGAGTAATATATAGACTGTGTTAGAAATTTTACTATGAGCATAATGATTTTATCTTCTAAGTTCTGGTCGCTGTTTGCAGTTGGGCACTCAGAACATAGAATGCACATCCTGAAATTTAAGCAAGCAGGTTATTACATGTGTTTGACAAATACAAGGGGCATGAATGGCATGGGCATTGATGAAAGGTGCTGCAATATTTAATAGGCTGAGTAATAAAAATGAACAACAAATGCTGGTTTATACCAAAGATAGACACAAAATGCTGGAGTAACTCGGCAGGTTGGGCAACATCTCAGGAGAAAATCAATAGATTACGTTACGGGTCCAGACTCTTCTTCAGGCTGATTGTAGGAAGAAGGGCCCTGACCCAAAATGCCACATGTCCATTTTCTCCAGAGATGCTGCCTAGTCTGCTAATTTACTCTAGCATTTTGTGTCTATCTATAATAGGCTAGGCTACTAAAGCAAGATGGGTCTAATATCCTTAATCTCATTATTTCCCCCTGGATATCTAAATGGTATTCGATCACATCTATCTCTGTCCTATTAGGTGATAATGAAACACTGTACACCTACCATTCAAAGTCACATATACCTTGCTTCAAGGAATCATTTCCACTGAGAACTGCGGTCACTGTAGTGTAGTTCCTCTTGCCAACACAATCCCACCACAGTAAGAGATCACATAGACAAAATCGTGGTTTGCATGCAATCTTTCACCTGCTGGGCAGTGTGGAACTCTGCACATTTTACATTTCGGTATATTGCTATCCTAAGGCAATCGACCAAACCAACATGGTCTGCAAACCATTTTAGGAAATGAATCTACGGAATTCTTTGCATTCGAGCATACGCAATATTCCATCAATTGAAACAAGCAATAGTTGGCCATTCACCCTTAGTGTTTGTTTAATGTATGCCTTTTTCACCTTTACTAATTCTATGCAAGTAACAAAAAGAGGATGAAGCCAAGCTAAGGGTGATAAAAACTTGCAGTGGAGGAGGTTGCTAATAGATTTGTAAAATCACTTAGCTTCACTGCCTTTAGATAGCTCAGCTTTGGGCTGCGAATGAGCAGTCACGATCAGGCCAGAGTTGCTAACAGGAAACATGAGAAATATAGTTTGTGTTTCGAGTGTAAGAAGAGCTGGCATCTGTCATCTAGCTACACCACATAAATTAAAGCCGGCTACCAATCTATGTGTGGATTAACTCTACCTCTACAGAAAGCAGCACTTGCTGACACCACACTTGGAGTATGGTGTTCCGTTTTAGTCACCCTGCTACAGCAAAGATGTCACTAACCTGGAAAGAGTGAAGAGAAGATTTACAAGGATGTTGCCAGGGCACAAGGGCGAGATTGGGTTGGCTAGGACTTTATTCTTTGGCGTGCAGGAGGCTGAGGGGTGATCATATAGAGGTGTATAACATCATGAGAGGAATAGAGAGGGTATTTCCCCTCAGATAGGGGAATCAAGAACCAAATAGCATAGGATTAAGATGAGTGATGAATGGTTAAGAATATTGAATATTGAATATGGCACAGGACTAGGTCCCTTGGCCCACAATAGTTGTGTCAACCATGATGCCAAGTTAAACTGATCTCATATGCCTGTGCATGATCCAAGTCCCCCTATTCCTTGCACTTCCATGTGCCTATCTAAAAGTCTCTTAAACACCACTTTCATAGCTGCCTCCACCACCACCACTGGCAATGTGTTCCAGGCCCCCGCCACTTTCTGTGTAAAACAACTTGCCCCGACATCTCCATTAAACTTTTCCCCTCTCACCTTGAAGCTATGCCCTCTAGTTTTGAACATTTCCACCCTGGGAAAAATGTTTGGACTGTCTACCCTATCTGTGCCTCTCATAATTTTACATACTTCTATCATGTCTTCCCTCAACCTCTGATGTTCCAAAGAAAATAATCCATTTATCCAACCTTTCCTTGTAGCTGGAACTTTCTAATCGAGGCTGTATTCTGGAGAAACTTCTCTTTAAAGAGAACCTACAATGTATTCACATCGAGAGCCCATCAAGATTACTTTGTCAATCAATCATGGCTGATCTATCTGCTGTATGACTCTATGACTAACTTTTTTTATCCTTGGCCCATGTCCATTCTGTCATCAAGCTCTGTCATCCTGAGTTTCACAATGACAGTTTATAGGAAATTAATATAAAATGGAGACGGGGTATCTTAATGAATTGGGTGGCAAGTAACAACAATTAACTGAGAAGGTTGTACACTCCACTCTCTGACATCTCATTCCATACCAAGGGTTCCAATCAACCCCAATATTTCAAAGCCCATTAGCACTTATCACAATAATTTGCTCTGTTTATAAACAAGAGGTGAGGAGGAACAGTAGTGGCACCATGGCACAGCGGTAAAGTTGGTGCCAATACTGGAATCAATAGAATGTATAGTGGACAGGTGTTACCGAGCACTGCTAGGCTCCTTGTAGTAAAGCTGGAAATAATCCATTATATCTTTCGATCTGCTACTAGTTTGATCTCAAAATCATGCACAACCAGATTCTGACATGGTTTGTCACATAGACGCTTAAATAATAGGAACACAGGTTTTTAAAACAATCATTGCCCGGCCAGGTCAACCCTGCAACTCCAACTCTTTGCTGCTGCCACAAAAACAGGCCTCTGTGGCCAAGTTATGACAACATTTTTAACTGCTTTGGACTTAAATCACACAAAATGGTACCAGAAACCTGGCGACTTGCACACTGTCTCTGTGTAATCTATAACTCCTACACTCTTGTAGTTAAGTGTGATTGTGCACAGTAAGATTTTTACTGAACTGTATGCAAAAAAGGAATGTCACTGTACCGAGGTGCATGCGCCAATAACGCACCGTTGAAACATTGAAGCAATGAGTAGAGGGACTGAGAAAATAATTTCGTTTTTTGACATATCAATAACTGTAACTAATTATTGTTATTAGCAACAGATATTTGGACTATATCAGCAGTCAGTACTCCAAGAACTGAAGAGAATTTGTTTGTCTTTAGGCCTAAGCATTTTTACTACAAAAACACTGTTAATAGTGAATAAACAAAATGCCATAAGGGGTATTACCATACTAATCCTATGAAAACAACCAAGGCACTTAAATATGATGGGCTGAACATTGTAGGCTGTTTTCCAGGGTTTCTGGGCTCTAATGTTGTTTAAAAAGGATAAATTGGATAATTCCAGTGGAAATTCAATCCCAATGAAATTAGGTAAGTGAGTAAATATGGATAATATTGTTGGTGGGTAGCCTTTTATAGAACTTGGTTCAATGTGCTCAACTGAGTTCCCATATATTTGCCGTTCTCAAATGTTTCTTGGCAAACATTTATCAGTCAGTGTATTCCTCAGACTTTTCATCTGAACAGTGCCCTTTTTTATCCTTTCTACACCACCCACTCCCTTTCCTAGACCTGTTTCGGAACAATTGCTGGAAAGGGTACAGAGAAGGGTTACGAGGATGTTGCCAAGACTAGAGGGTCTGAATTACAGGCAGAGGTTGAGTGGGATGGGACTATTCCTCAAAGTGCAGAAGGATGAGGGGTGATCTTATAGAGGTGTATAAAATCATAAGAGGAATAGATCAGTTGGATGCACAGAGTCTCTTGCCCAGATTAGGTGAATCGAGGACCAGAGAACATACTGTAGGTTTAAGGTGAAGGTGAAAAGATTTCATAGGAATCTGAAGGGTAACTTTTTCACACAAAGGGTGGTGGGTGTATGGAACAGGCTGCCAGAGGAGGTAGTTGAGGCTGGGACTATCCCAATGTTTAAGAAACAGTTAGACAGGTACATGGATAGGACAGGTTTGGAGGAATATGGACCAAATGCAGGCAGGTGGGACTAGTGTAGATGGGACATGTTGGCCGGTGTGGGAAAGTTGGGCTGAAGGCCTCTCCACACTGTATCACTCTATGACTATGACAATTGGAGAGATCTAAAGGCATTATTTAAATAAACTCACTCTTACACTTTAATCTATTTTTACAGATATTTCTGATAACAACATTCAAAGCCACAACATGCTTCCATTGCAAAAGCCACTGAATCCTTTTGTAACTCCCTCATAGACTCATGTTACCCATGTTTACTTCCATTTCTACAAAATTACATCCCAGACCATCTTACAAACCAGCCACCTTTCCATCAAATCCATCTACACTTCACGCTGCCTCGGCAAGGCTGCCAACATAATCAAGGGCCCCAGTCTCACCCCGGTCACTCCCTCTTCGCCTCTCTCCCATTGGGCAGGAGGTTTAGAAGTTTAAAAACACATACTTCCAGATTAAGGAGCAGTTTCTTCCCAGCTGTTATCAGGCAATTGAACGGTTCTCTCATTAGTTAGAGTGCGGTCCTGACCACCCATCTACTTTATTGGAGACCTTGAACTATCTTTTATCGCTTTTTTTAATCAGACTTCAATGTTATATCTTGCACTAAATATTGTATGCTTTACCTGTGCTTCCTGGTTGCTTAATTGTATACATGCTTAGCATTTTCTTTGACTGTATCACCCTCAAACAAAAGTTTCTCACTGCACTTCGGTACATGTGACAGTAATAAATTAAACTTAATCAAACTAAACTAAAATATCACTTCCTAATTAACAACGTAGTAAAACCATGGAGTGGTTCACAAGCTATTAGGATCTTGGCTTCAGTAGAATGATTAACAAAGCAGTGAATATTTCCATCTACATTCCTGAAGTGTGCTGATAAAGTGGAAAAACAAATGAAGATTCTCAGAATGAGTGAACTGGATTCTTAGAAAATCAACAGTAATAACTTTGTGTGGAGAAAATAACATTGAAGTTAATTAGTAATAACTTTTTTACATCCGTCTAGGAGTACAATGATATTCCTATTACTCCCTTAATGAGCTGCACTCCATGGCTTAAGTGAATACAATCTAGTGAATGCTCAGGGCAGGGCTTTTAGTTTAGTTTAGTTTAGAGATACAGCGTGGAAACAGACCCACCGAATCCTCACCGACCAGCGATCCCCGCACATTAACACTATCCTACACACACTAGGGACAATTGACACTTATACCAAGCCAATACACCTACAAACCTGTTCATCTTTGGAATGTGGGAGGAAACCAAAGATCTCGGAGAAAACCCATGCAGATCACAGGGAGAATGTACAGAGAGCACCCATAGTCAGGGTCGAACCGGGTCTCCGGCGCTGCAAGTGCTGTAAGGCAGCAACACTATTGCTGCGCCACTGTGCCGACTAACATGAGTTCTTATGTAGGAAGAAATCAAAGCAGTTAGAGGAAACAGATGTTATCACAGGGATTACATGCAAACTCTGCAACAAAGATGTGGCAGCATTGTAGTTGGGTTACTGGAGTTCCAGAAGACTGGGTCTGAAGAAGGATCTCGACCCAGAACGTCATCCATTCCTTCTCTCTAGGGATGCTGCACGTCCCGCTGAGTTACTCCAGCATTTTGTGTCCATCCCAGATGACTGAGTTGACAACACAACATGGCAGAAGAGAATTTAGATGCAATAATATGCATCCACAAATCTTCTAGATTGTTGAAGATAAAGCTATTTCTTGACAAATTTTCATCGTAGTGAAATCCACCACCTCAGAGAATATTTTAAGCCCTTGCAATTTCCTTTACTTTATCCAAGTGGTGTTCAACATGGAGAAGTGCAGAATTATCAGGGAGGGCAATAAAGGGTGATAAAGTTTCCTTGCCTAAAGTTAACCTGGTGCCTTGAGACCTCATGTGGTCGGGATTCCACATTGAGGAACCTGCCATCTCCATTGTGCCTGCACATCTGTTGGGGCAAGATGTTCCTAGAGATTGTAAGCGAAGAGCCCAGTACACTGTCTGTAAGACATGATTCTGTCACTGGGACAATCTGGGGTGGCACAGTGGTGCAGCCACCCAGGTTCAATTCTGACATTCACCACTGTCTATATGGAGTTTGTATGTTACCCCTTTGATAACATCAGTTTCCTCCGACTGCTTTGATTTCTTCCAACATAAGAACACATAGGAAAATAGGAATAGAATTAGACTCCTCAATATTGCCCATCGTTCAATATGGCCATGGCTGACCTACCACAGACAACTTCTTAGTGTCAGATTCCCTATCATTCAATTCCCCAATCTTTCAAAAGTTTATCTACCTCCACTTTAAATACTTCTAATCATCTAGACTCTAGGGCAGATATTTCAAGAGATTCACTATCCTCGGTAAGACATTTCTATGTAGCTCAGCCCTTTATCTTATAGTTCAGTCCCCTCGATCAAGACTCTCCATAATATCTTGAGTAAAAAAGAAACTGCTGAAGGAACTTAGTGGGCCAGGCAACATCTGTGGAGGGAAATAAACAGATGACGTTTTCGGGTGGACCCTTCTTCAGATTCATGTTTGTTTTTTACTCAAGATTTCAGCATTTGCAGTCTCCCGTGTCCCCTTGGGGTCTTATAAAGTCCAATAAATCATCCCTCGTTCTTCTGAACTCCAAAGAATACATAGAAACATAGAAACATAGAAAATAGGTGCAGGAGTAGGCCACTCGGCCCTTTCAGCCTGCACTGCCATTCAATATGATCATGGCTGATCATCCAACTCAGTATCCTGTACCTGCCTTCTCGCCATACCCCCTGATCCCTTTAGCCACAAGGGCCACATCTAACTCCCTCTTAAATATAGCCAATGAACTGGCCTCAACTACTTTCTGTGGCAGAGAATTCCACAGATTCACCACTCTCTGTGTGAAAAGTACACATCCAACTGGTTTAGTTTTTCTTCATAGGACAATCCCCTCATTCCAGCAATTAAACTGGAGAATCCCCTTTGTGCTGCCTCCTTCTTCTTCTTGCGTATGGCGTGCACAGCCTAAAGTTGTAAGACAAGTTGTTCTGTTTGATCTTCTGTTTGTGCACGCCAGGTTGATTGCATTTGTTGAAACGGGGTGGACCACGTGAAGGTTGCAATCTCCCACCCCGTGCTGCCTCCAAAGCTACCTTTCTTCCCTTCCCTTCCTTCGGGGCAAAGAGATCAAAACTGTGCACAATACTCCCAAATATTCCGTGAGAGAGCATTAGCTTTATTGGCCAAAATAGCCTCTTTGTATGTCCTAAAGATACATGAAATACCAACTAGTTGTTTAACTTATCTGTGGAACATCTCTCCCAACTGGTGCATCAATGTCCAAATATTCATGAGGCGTTTACTGGAAGAGACTTTGCTGTGTCCAGTCATGGACAGATCTGCTATATTTAATAGAGTAAAGACAAAATCAGACAGTTTATTCTTGTTTCATTAAACATAGTAGTTATGATATCACTTTTAAAAAGGAGATGTGGAGGAATTTCTTTAGCCAGAGGGCGATGAATCTGTGCAATTCAATGCCACAGACGGCTGTGGAGGCCAAGACATTGGGTATTTTTAAAGCAGAGATTTATAGATTCCTGATTCGGAAGGCCGTCAATGGTTACAGGATGAAAGTAGGAGAATGGGGTTGAGCGAGAAAAACGGATCACTCATGATTGAATGGGAAAGTAGACTCAATGGGCTAAATGGCCTGATTCTATTCTTATATCTTATAGTCTTAACTAAATTGCTGGTTAGACCTTTTCAATGGAGAGTTTTACAGGCCAGATTGTGCAAGGATGGTAGATTTTCTTCATTGAATGCTGTGAGACCTTTTAAAAAATACCGTATTATTTAGTCATCAGGCGTTAGATGTGGCCCTTTTGGCTAAAGGGATCAGGGGGTATGGATTCAGATTCAGATTCAGATTCAATTTTAATTGTCATTGTCAGTGTACAGTACAGAGACAACGAAATGCATTCGAACGAATCAACGAAATCAACGAAATGGAGAGAAGGCAGGTACGGGATACTGAGTTGGATGATCAGCCATGATCATATTGAATGGCGGTGCAGGCTGGAAGGGCCGAATGGCCTACTCCTGCACCTATTTTCTATGTTTCTATGTTTCTATGCCACCCCAAACATTTTGTAATACGCTTGTTTTAAAAGCTATAAAGATTGTGTTCTTCACAATCTTTGGAGATTTTAGCAAGAGTATTAAATGTTATTGCTTTGTTCACAGTTAAAGTACACTGTTATTTATCATGTAGAAAGTAATTAAATTATTTATATTTCACACTTGCATTCGACATTACAAATAATGTTTTGTGACAAATTGTTATAGGGATAAAAGAAGGTTCAATTTAATTATTCACCGAGCTGTAAAAATTTCATTAATCTTTCAAAGGAATGCCTGTCGAGGTAAAAAAAAAGGATTAAAAAAGGCTGTCTTTATCCAGGCTGGGTTATTCTGCATGTAGTTGACACTTACCTGCTCCTTAAATAGGTTAACAGGCCAACCAGTTGGAACATGACTGTCATATTTAAACAGAGTAAAACTAAAATCAGTCCAGTCGACAAGTTCCAGCATTCACAATGTTTAGCATCCCACAATTCCAATATTGTCCTTACTTCTGTGTAGGAAGAAACTGCACCTGCTGTTTTACACTGAAGATAAATACAAAATGCTGGAGTAACTCAGCGGGACAGGCAGCATCTCTGGAGAAAAGGAATAGGTGACGTTTTGGGTCTAGATCCTTGTTCGGAATGGGAGACAGGGGGTAGGGAAGCTAGAGGTATGAAAAGGTTCCGCATAAATCAGAGCCGGCACCAATGACCAAGGAAAGGTGGAGCCCACAACGGTCCATTGTTGGATTTGGAAGAGGTAATAACGAAGGAATATATGGGATGCAAAGGGGTGGAAAGAGAGGGAATGCAGAGGTGAGTTAACCAGCATTTTGTGTCTGTTGTTTTTTACTCATCTCCTCCCATGAACACCTGCTCTAGATAGATCACCTGTGATTCACAAGCCTTTACTGTTCTCTCTCAGCTTGCGCCACCATCACTTACAGTCTTTTTTTACGCGGGAGAATGGGGTTAGGATGGAGAGATGGATCAGCCATGATTGAATGGCGGAGTATATTTGATGGGCCGAATGGCCTAATTCTACTATCCCTGATGGCCTTATGACCTTTAGCTTCTCTCAGTTTCCACCCTATCATAGACATTCTCTTTGTCCTCTCCACCTTCTTGTTAACTTAAAACATGCTTAATTTTGAGTTCCTTATTCGAAACAAAAGGAAATTGACTTGAAATATTAACCTTGTTTCTCTCTCCACAGTTGCTGTCTGCCCTGCTAGTTCCAGTATTATGTGCTTTTATTTCAAAAAGATTTATAAACTCTTTAAGAAATACACATACAATGACGTGACGAGGAGCCTGTTTCATTTAAATGCTTGCAGGAGTGGTTAGACAATGAAAAATACAATGTGTGAGAAAATCTGTGAGTCAGGAGAAAGGGAAACTTAGAGATATAGAATGTTCGCAGAGGGGGTGCAACAAGAAAGGGTGCTGCAGACTTCTTGGTACAGGCTAAGGTTACATTTTTGTTTAATTGACTGACGATACTCCAAAGATGTCCAGGTTTGTGGGTTAATTGGCTTGGTATGAATATAAGATTGTCCCTAGTAGTGTGTGCAGGGTAGTGTTAATGTGCGGGGATCGCTGGTTGGTGGGCCGAAGGACCTGTTTCCATGCTACATTTCTAAATCAAACTAAACTACTTTCGGAAAAACATTGGGTGAGGCATTTGCTCCAAAGGAGGGAAGTGTTTGGAGTATTAAACAGGAAGAAGGGAGTTCTGTTGGAAGGTGACTGACTAGAAAATATGTTTCATTCTTTCTCTGCTTTTCGCCAGACTTCCTGGACATTTAGCTTCCTGAAACTGAGCACCAACAACTTTCTTTTTTTATCTCTGTTATTTATGTTGGTAGAGCAGTTAAACTACATTTAGGGACCTTCGCTTTAGGCCAGAGTTTATTTTGTTATTTAAAGGCAAATCTGCATCAGTCCAAAATGGATGAGTTTTGAGTGTCGTGAAATAACATCGTTAAAACCGCTGTCTCAGTGGTTGACTGCCAAATAAACCATTTGTGAGTCACACCTCATAACATGCTTAATGGTTTGTCTCAGCCAGTGTCTGCTGCTCATTGTCTATCTGTCTCACATTTGTATCAGAGAACGACGCACAAAAGCTTTGATATCAAAGGTGCACATTATTCTTGGCTTTTCAATGGAATAGTAAATTATGCCACGTTCACCGTGGTATCTCCAGCTCTAGGAGCCACGAGATACAAGTTATTAACACAGTTGGGAAATCATAATTCCTCTTTCTCAGTGTGCAGCAAAGTTAAAAAAAAAATCATTATTGCCATCAATATAAATGCTAAATAGAAAAAGGAAATTGGATCCCAACTTGTATAACAATTTATCCGGCAGGAAATTATAACACAGTGGATATTCTGCCAATGCTTTACTTTAGAAGCTCAGAAAAGGTACGCGAGGTTTCATGGAAAATAAATGATAAACACCTCTTAATTGAACAGCACTTTTGTTCAGTCTGGATGAATGTTCTCCAAATGTCCACTGTATGGCAGACGGCAATTTCCTAAGGCATCGAGAAAGTCTGAAAGTTAGTGAACAGAAAATCCACCCCTCTTTATCTTCAGTTTTCAGTACTGCTGAGCTGAGAGGTGGTGTTGACTTGCAGATATTTTGCCCGGAATTCATTTGCAGTAAATGTTTTACCCATTGCAAAGCCAAAGTAATGCTAAATCATATTAACTCTCTAAATGGGTCTGCTTTAGTGTCACCTCAGTAGCCTCGGTTTCAAGGTCACTTCAGAGCACTCTGTTTACCCATCAGACTGATATGGTTTAGTTTAGTTTAGAGAAACAATGCGGAAACAGGCCCTTCGGCCTTCCGAGTCCGCACTGACCAGCGATCCCCGCACATTAACACCATCCTACACACTAGGGACAATTTACATTTACATAGTGTGCTCTTTGGAGTGTGGGAGAAAAGCAAAGATTTCGGAGAAACCCCACGTGGTCACGGGGTGAACCAGGCACGTGCCGTGAGTAATTACTCAGGGTAGGCACTCAGTCCGCTTTAAAAAAATGTAAACCGCGCATGCGTTAAATAACGCATGTGGGTTCTCTCCGTTAAATAAATAAATAAATAAAAACAGTGACATTTCAATTTGCTCAAGGCTTCCTAGTCCTAGACCAATTGGGGGAACAGTTCCTTTCACAGCGTGTGGAGAGTCTGTGCCAGGGGTAAAGTTGTGGGGAGGGTACGAGTGTTTGAGAAGGAGGGTGTTGGGGATACTGCCAGTAACTCACTCACTCACCGCTGCCGCAGCTCTCTGGGCGTGAAGCCACGCACTGTAGCTGGGGATAGAAGCAGCTCGGGGAGCTGCGAGCGGCCACCGGAACCCGACAGCAGAACTGGCCGCCACTTCAGCGCTGCTGCCGGCCCGCTCACCTTTGGCAGTGCTCTCCGTCGGAACACCCGTCACCTGCCGTTCGCCGACTTCGCTCATGTCAGCGGCTTCCTGCAAATCCTTAAATTCCCACAGCCGAGTAACCTCAATCGCGCTGTCGGAATTTAAGGACAAGAGTGAGGCCAGCGAGTGGCAGGAGAGAGGTTTTTAGAGGGAGAGCTGCCAGAGGTGAGCGGGGACCGGCAGAAGGAGGTAAGGTGGCGGCTGGTTCCGCTGTCCGGCCCGGCAGCCGCTCAGCCACCCGAGCTACTTCTCTCTCTACCCCCTCCCCTCAATGCGGCGTCATTGCATGCCTCTGTGCAAGGAGCGTCGCAAGTGGCATTATCCCAATCCCCTCATTCATAACATTTGTGCCCTTCCCGCAACTGTACCCCGGGCCAGACTCCCCAAACGCTGTGAAAGGAGCTCTCCCCCATCCCGGGAAATACAGTATTTAAAAACATAAACACAAAATGTACTTACCACATTATTGGTACACAAACTCCATTCTTCTCTCTTTGTTACCTAAGATACACTTAAAATATTGACAAACCATATTTGAAAACCCACCAAGAAACTAGCGTTGCGCATGCGCAGTAGACTGATGCTCATGCGCAGTGCTGCAAAGGCAGAATTTCTGCTGCCTTCAGCCCCGCTTGAAAGTGACGGCTTCAGGCAGCGCTGACGGCACGTGGGCTGCACAGAGCTTCCCGTGTTACAAGCACTGCGGATGAAAGGCACGGAGAATTATGCCTACCTAAGAGATCGATCTCTTACATAGGCATAATTCTCCCATGCCTTTATTATTTATATTTTTATTGCTATGTTATAATTTTAGTCAGAGTAGGCAGTGCCTACCTTGCCTACCCTGACGGCACGTGCCTGGGGTGAACGTACAAACTCGATACAGACAGCGCCCGTAGTTGGGATTGAACCCGGGCCTTTGGCAGTGTATGCGTTGTCTTGAATTTCTTTGGGCCTTCGGTCACCCTGCCACCAGAATATCCCACTGTGTGCACAAAAATGTGGGTTCCTCCGGCATTCTGGCAAAACTACCATGCTGCTGTAGTGGGAATTCCAAGAGAATGCAGTAACATTCTGTCCACAAAGCCAATATCCTCTGCTTCTAAATGCAAAGGTTGATCTTACAATAATAAAATAATCAATTAGCTTTAGAGTTAGGCCATATTTGTCTCAAACCACACTCCCCACACACACCCCACATGCTCCTGCTTATGCAATGGTTAAACCTTCAGCTAGCTACAATCCTTCCATCTGGGACTTCTTCTTCTGACCCTTATTTTCATTTCCTGTTCATCATAACATAATATAGTCTGTGTAAGAAGGAACTGCAAAGGAACTGCAGTTGCTGGTTTACGCCAAAGATAGACACAAAATGTTGGAATAACTCAGTGGGTCAGGCAACATCTCTGGAGAAAAGGAATGGGTGATGTTTTGGGGTAAGACCCTTCATCAGACAGGTCAGACAAACATCACCTATTGCATTTCTCCATTACATAGCATAACATCTAGAGCATAACATTTTGCAGTAAACCACTGAAAGACTGAGATCGATAACATATGGTAGTGTTATTACAAAAAAAGATGCAAAGTGCTGCGTATCTCAATGGGTCAAGCAGCATCTCAGCAGGATGTGAATAAGCAACGTTTTGGATTGGGAACTGAAGTCTCGAGTCTGAAGAAGGGTCCCGACCCGAAACTTCACCTATTCCTGCCCTCCAGAGATGCTGCTGGACGTGCTGAGTTACTCCAGCACTTTGTGTCTGGTTGTGGTACTATTTCTGTTTAGAAAACAAACATTAGCATTGGCAGATGTAGGCAGGGTTCCCAGATTTCATTACTTGATAGAAACATAAGAATAGCAGTGATACTTGTACTGAACTGTATATAAAAATGAATTTCATTGTACCTCGTTACGTGGGACAAAAAAAGTACCATTGAATCATTGAATCAAAATTCAACCAGCCTGCTTTCCCCAATATGTAATTCGCTAATAATGGAGTTGTTGACTAATAAAAGTAATTATTTTTTATCAATCACAACAGTCTCAGTCAAGGAAAAGGAAATTCCAGTGTGAGTAATATGTCCAATTACAGAACAATGCAGTAAAGGTACAGGCCCTTGGCCAACAGTGTTGATGTTGAACCTGACAACTGACCCTAGATATGCATCTCATAATTTTATATACTTCGATCAGGTTTCCCCGCATCTTTCGATGGTACAGGAAAAACAATCCAAGTTTGTGCAGCTTTTCCTAATAGCTGATACCTTCTATCCCAGTGAGCATCCTGGCCATCAGCTTAATATAGGACGATTCTCACCCGGTCACTCCCTCTTCTCCTTTCTCCCATCAGGCAAGAGGTAGAAAATGTGAAAACGCACACCTCCATATTTAGGGACAGTTTCTTCCCAGCTGTTATCAGGCAAATGAATCATCCTATCAACAATTAGAGAGCAGTCCTGAGCTACTTTCTACCTCACTGGAGACCCTCGGACTATCTTTAATTGGACTTTATTGGACTTTATCTTGCGCTAAACGTTATTCCCTTTATCATGTATCTGTACACTGTGGATGGCTTGATTGTAAGCATGTATAGTCTTTGCACTGACTGGTTAGCACAAAACAAAAGCTTTCACTGTGCTTCGGGACACGTAACAATAAACTAAACTAAATATTCACAGTGTATCTACATGAGCCGCTCAGAAGCTAGGAGCCCTGTGGTGAGTAGATCACCTCCTATTTCCTCAAAGCCTGCCCAATATCTACAAGGATAAATTCAGACTGTGAAGAATTACTCTCCTCTTGGCAGGATGAGTGCAGCTTCAACAACATGTGACAAGTTTGACACTGTACAGGACAGCAGCCTCTTGATAGGCATCCCATCGACAACCATTTTTCTTATTCCATCAGCAATGCTCAGTAGAATCATACCATCATGAGGTCATGCCGCATAGTACCAGGCCCTTCAGCCCAACCTACCAACATGGCCCTTCTACACTAGTTCCATCTGCCTGCGTTTAACACATATTCCTCTAAACCTGCCCTGTCCATGTACAGTACCTGTCCAAATATTTCTTAAAAGCAATTGTACCTGCATTGACTATCTCCTATGGCAGTTCATTCCATACATCAACCACCTTTTGTGTGAAAACGCTAACCTTCAATTTTCTATTAAATCTTTGAACTCTCGCCTTAAACTTATGTCCTCTGGTTTTCGATTCCCCTCTCTGGGCAAGAGACTCTGTTTGTTTCCCTGATCTATTCCTCTCATGATTTTTACAACTAAGATGACCCCTCATCCTCCTGTGCTCCTAGGAATAGTGCCCAAGCCTGCTCAACCTCTCCCTATATCAACCTCAAGTCCGGGCAACATCATCGTAAATCTTCTCTGCACCCTTTCCAGTTTGACAACGTCCACTTTGTATCTTCTACAGGATGCACTGCAGCAACTAACCAAGACTCATTTGACAGCGCCTTCCAAACCATAACAACTCTTCCAGCTGAAGGACAAGGCAGCAAAAGCATGGGAATACCATCACCCAGAACCTATCCATCAAGCCACACACCATCCGGAATTAGGAAATATATCACCGTTTCTTCATCATTGCGGATCCAAGATTCTGGAATTCCCTCCCTAACAACGTTGTGGATATACCCACATCTCAAGGACTCCAGCAGTTCAAGAAGGGAGCTTACCACTACCTTCCCAAGTCAATTAGGGGTGGGCAATCAAAATGCTGGCTCAGCTGGTAATGCCCACATCCATTGAATGAAAAAACAAATTCTTCTGAAGTTTCAAGTAAAGGCCCAGTCTGAGTAATTTCTCCTCACATGATAAATCTGCCATCCCAGGATTAATCTCATCAAAGCTTCCGAAGGCTTATATTAACAATATTTAGAAAATTACTTTTATAGATTATCCCAAAATGGTACTAACCATTTTCAGAAACCAAGTGTATTGTGAAACAAAATGTGTACTTACAGCGGCACAGCGGTATGATAAACCTACTGTGCTGTCTGTACGGAGTTTGAAAGTTCTCCCCATGTACGTTTTCCATGGGTGCTCCGGTTTCCACCCACACTCCAAAGATGCACAGGTTTGCAGGCTAATTGGCTTGGTCAAATTGTAAATTGTCCCTAGTGTGTGTAGGATAGTGCTAGTGTTCAAGAATCGCTGATCGGCATGGACTCGTTGGGCCAAAGGGCCTGTTCCTGCGCTGTATCTTGATACAAATCTAAACTAAAATGTTTTTACAGAATTCAATATACAACAATTATGTTAAAATTAAGTATTTAACCTTACCAATGATTATTATTTTGTTATTTTTCCCCAACTTGGTCATTTATATGACCAGAAGAAGTATTATATTTTGCTATCCATCTTTAAATGGTTAGCAAAATATAATACATGTTGAATTGTGATCGTTGCACATAGTCCAGGAACCCTGGGGTGCTCTGTAAAGTATATGTGTGCCTGGTGAGGTGATTAATTACATTCATGTCCTTGGTGGGAGAAAAGCTATGTAAACCATTGGTTATATATTTGTGTTACAGCCCTGGGATGATGTTGCTAAATGATTCCTCAGACCACATTTTACACTGCTACATAAGCAAGGCACACTACGGACACAAGACAGACCTTGGTTCTTGACGTCGTTACATTATGTCAGTGGTATGCTTTTCTGCAAGACAATTTTTGGGAAGCAATTCAAATAACAATCTTATTCAGAATATTTCTTATCAATTAGCTCAAAGCTTTTCCCAGAGATAAGCTATTTCACCCCATTTTCAAAACGATATTACTATACACATTCAAATATTACCACTAATGACTAGAAGATTGTAGATTTGTGCTTCACTGCAACATGACACTAATAACTCAATTTCTATTATACCAACTCATTTCCTTCAAAATGCTTTTTGGGTTTCATTATTTTACGTGGCATATTATTAGCAGTGTACAGGAACATATTGTAATGCTCTTCAGCACATCTGCTCATTACAACAAGGTTAGGCAGTTTGGATAAATAATGACCATTAAGGGCTAATGCAAAGCAAGATGGACATCTGTGTGCATATGCATCAGGAATTGGGGCCATGCAATGTTGCAGTGGTAGAGTTGCTGCCTTACAGCGTTAGATACCAGGGTTCAATCCTGACAACTGGTGCTGTCTGCACAGAGTTTGCATGTTCTCCCTGTGATCACATGGATTTCCTCCAGGTGCTCCGGTTTCCTCCCACATCTCAAAGACGTGCGGGTTTGTAGGTTAATTGGCCCTTTGTAAAAACCACTCCGAATGTGGACGAGAATCTGGGATAACATAGAACTAGTGTGAGTGGGTAATCGATGGTCGGCGTGGACTCGGTAGGCTGAGGGGTCTGTTTCCACGCTGTATCTCTTAAAAAAATGATATGCCTGCATAGAGCTTCTCCAGGCTATGCTATGCAAAACCTGTGGAAGCAGATAGCCATGTAATTCAATATCGGGAATCAAGCCTTAAGGACCTGATTCTTCTGTTCCCCGATATTACTCTCAGCCAGTGATGTTAAATACTGCACACTGTGGTGGCCTTATGCTCTACTCTGCCTCCAAAATCTGGCACCACTGATCCACGATGGTAGCTCAATAATACTATTTAGTTTAGTTTAGTTTAGTTTAGTTTAGAGATACAGTGCGGAAACAGGCACTTCGACCCACCGGCTCCACGCATACCAATGATCACCGCAAACTAGCACTATCCTTCAAACACTAGGGACAATTTACAATTTTTACCAAGCCAATTAGCCTACAAACCTGTAATTCTTTGGAGTGTGGGAAGAAACCGGTGCTCCGGAGAAAACCCACACTGTCACGGGGAGAATGCACAAACTCCATACAGACAACACCCATAGTCAGGATCAAACCCGGGTCTTTATTGCCGTATGGGCAGCAACTCTACCGCTGTGCACCATGCCATCCCTATGCCACCGCATCCTATTACCTAGGATTCCAGGGGAATTGAGCATCAACCTAAAACATTAACTCTTTAACTCTTTCCACAGATGCTGCCTGACTTTTTGAGGATTTTCTTTATTCCTATTTCAGACTTCCCACAACTGGGATGTCAGGACTTTCATATGAGGAAAGATTGGATAGACTCGGCTTGTACTCGCTGGAATTTAGAAGATTGAGGGGGGATCTTATAGAAACTTACAAAATTCTTAAGGGGTTGGACAAGCTAGATGCTGGAAGATTGTTCCCGATGTTGGGGGAGTCCAGAACAAGGGGTCACAGTCTAAGGATAAGGGGGAATTCCTTTAGGACCGAGATGAGGAAAACATTCTTTACACAGAGAGTGGTGAGTCTCGGGAATTCTCTGCCGCAGAAGGTAGTTGAGGCCAGTTCATTGGCTATATTTAAGAAGGCGTTAGATGTGGCACTTGTGGCTAAAGGGATCAGGGGGTATGGAGAGAAGGCAGGTACGGGATACTGAGTTGGATGATCAGCCATGATCACATTGAATGGCGGTGCAGGCTCGAAGGGCCGAATGGCCTACTCCTGCACCTATTTTCTATGTTTCTATGTTTCTATAACTGTTGGTATTTTTGCATTTAGATCAGGTATCTGAGGCTGGAGAAAACTTGAAATTGGAAAGGATACCATCGGAAAATTAATTTGTCATGGGGAAAATATTCAATAGGGATCTCCTGGAGAAGTGTGCCACTAAAAATTCCACCATGCCTGTTCCGGCCACATTGCAATATTGATTCCGGGGCGAATGATGCTTCCCAGTGGGACTTCAAGCTTCTCGTCTTCCCTGGGGTAAATGCACAGCTTTAAACAAGAGAAGTGTTAGTTTAAGGGCGGCAGGGTGGTGCAGCGTTAGAGTTGCTGCCTTACAGCACTTGCAGTGCCGGAGACCTGGGTTCGAACCCACCTACGGGTGCTGTCTGTATGGAGTTTGTATGTTCTCCCCGTGAGCGCATGGGTTTTCTCCGAGATCTTCGGTTTCCTCCCACCCTCCAAAGACGTACAGGTCTGTAGGTTAATTAGCATGCTGTAAGTGTAAAATAGCCTTAGTGTGTGTAGGATAGTGTTAATGTGCGGGGATTGTTTGTCGGCGCAGACTCGGTGGGCCAAAGGGCCTGTTTCTGTGCTGTATCGCTAAACCAAACTAAACTGAGGGTACACAAAAGGCTGGAGAAACTCAGCGGGTGCAGCAGCATCTAAGGAGCGAAGGAGATAGGCAACGTTTTGGGCCAAAACCCTTATTTACCTTGCATAAATGGGCTTAAGGATTGATTGACTTCAATAGAAATAAGAATTGTGTGGTGCGGTGTGGTCAACTGACTAAATCTCACATATTTATTTGGCTGTTGCACAGAAACAAAAAATCCCCTTGTTTAGTTTCCAAGGCCCATTAATCAAGCCAAAAGTACATGGTTAAAGTGGGCCTGTTCACTAAAATGGTTTGCGGAGACTAGGTTATTTCTTGGGCCACTGCAGATACTTGACATTTGCTCTTCACTCTTCCCATTCAGGGAAAACATTCTGCATTACCCAGGAGCCTGTGGGCTGCGCAATCAACTTCCCGATGGGAATCCCACTTTACATGATCTATATGCCGGAGCAGGAGAAGTGGCAGGAGTTTGTAATGGAATCCAGATAAATCAGGCAGTTCCGGAGGAGAGGGATCTGAGCACAACCTATCCAGCAGTGTCTCATGGGCTCCAACACACTTTCAAAGCTTTTTTTCCCCGTGAGCTCATGTCTCGAAAGGCCTCATTGCAGTCTTTTACTTTAGTTTAGATTCGAGATACAGCGCGGAAACAGGCCCTTCGGCCCACAGTGTCCGCACCGACCAGCGATCCCCGCACATTAACACTATCCCACACACTAGGGTCAACTTAAATTTGTACCAAGTCAATTAACCTACAAACCTGTATAACTTTGGAGTGTGGGAGGAAACAGAGAGTGGTGGGTCTCTGGAATTCTCTGCCACAGAGGGTAGTTGAGGTCAGTTCATTGGCTATATTTAAGAGGGAGTTAGATGTGGCCCTTGTGGTTAAGGGGATCAGAGGGTATGGAGAGAAGGCAGGTATGGGATACTGAGTTGGATGATCAGCCATGATCATATTGAATGGCGGTGCAGGCTCGAAGGGCCAAATGGCCTACTCCTGCACCTAATTTCTATGTTTCTATGTTTCTATGAAACCAAAGATCTCGGAAAAAACCTACGCAGGTCACAGAGAGCATGTACAAACTCCGTACAGGCAAGCGCCCATAGTCAGGATCGAACCCAGGTCTCTGGCACTGCAATGGCGCTGTCCCACTGCAGCGACCTAATTGGCGAGTTTAGGAGAGTTTGAAAAAGTGTCATGTTGTGTTCTTCGACTATGTAGAAGACCTCCTTCGACCTCCTTCGATTATGTTGAAGACTAGCTTCGACTAGCTTCGCCTAGCTTTTGAGAGAATTGGACACCGAATAGTGGAGAGTGAAGACGACTCCTTTGATGTCCTTCGACCTCCCTTCGACTATGTTGAACACTATCTACGACTACCTTTGACTACCTTCGATTATCTTCGACTACCCTCGATTAGCTACGAATAACATGCCGACTTACTACGACCTACTTTAACTAAACCTATGAGTAAAAACTATATAGATTTTTTCCACGGCGACCGTTTTTTACTCCCGGGCATTTTTCAGCATGTTGAAAACCACTCTGCGACCTAGCTGAGGCCTCGAGTACACGGGGGCTACTCTCGAGCATGAAGGAGAGTTACAAAGTCATCCTAGGACCTCATGTCGACCATGCTGCGAGTATAAGTCGAGAGCAAACTCTTCTAAACTCGCCAATTAGGTCACCGCAGCGGGACAGCCCTTTAAAACACCAACTCTACCGCTGTGCCACCGTGCTGCTGTGAATCGTGTTGTTCCTGCAATCCAATTGCAACTCAGTGATGTCCTATTTCTCGCAGTAGTTTGGTTTATACAATTTGACAGAGCTCTAAGAAATTCAATGATTCAACGATTCAATGATACTTTACTGTCACATGTACCTTGGTAGAGTGAAATGCTTTATTTTGCATTCAACCCGGTAAAATCATACAGCAGACCTAGCCTAGGCAGTACACGAGAGTTGCCACGTTCCTGGTGCCGACAAAGTTACATAATGTTCATCGAAGGAGTAGACTTGATGGGCTGAATGGCCTGATTCTATTCCTATTACTTATGACCTTATGACTCCATGAGCTCATTAGTTACTCCCCAGACAATTTAGGCCCAGCACATGAAGGCAAGGAGTGGGTGGGGACAGGGGCAGAAAGACAGCCCCCCCCCCCCCCCCCGTTGAGAGGTGGAGGACGATCCCCCCATTTTTTGTAATCCGGATTTTAAAACTCCATGAAAAAAAAAGCTGTTAAAAATCCCCGCTTTCCGCGAGACAGTGGGGGTGGGACTGACGATTGAGGGCGCCGATTGGACGAGAGAGACGTCAGTCAGCAAGCAGTAGTGGGGGGGGGGCGGGACATGATGATTCAGTGTGATGATTGGAGGAGGGAGGTGTCGGTCAGACACGGAAGTAGGGGGGTGGGACTGAGGATAGAGCGCGGTGATTGGAGGAGGGAGATGTCCTGTTGGAGCAAAGATCAGAGCGGAGTTTGAATCAGCCCGTTCGCGGGGCTTTCCATCGCCGGGCCGGCGCAGCTTAAAATCGACCTCGGGATCTTCTACCGCACCATGGTCAAATTGCTGCATCGAGGAGATCGAGGCTCCCGATGTTGAAGCCCCCACCGGGCGA
Organism: Raja brachyura; assembly: GCA_963514005.1. Next base: position 17,307,017 of record OY740792.1, on the reverse strand, counting down.
GGAAAGATCCCGCGAACGGGCTGATTGAAGCCCCACGATTCGGGGCGGACGAAGCTGCTGTTGCCAAAGTTTGGAGTCGGTCACCAACTAGTTCAGTTGCCAATGTTACTGGCAATAGACCCCACGGCCAAAACCTCACGTTTATGCGCGCCTGTGCATTAGGAACTCTGTCAGAGCTTCCTGCAAGGAGAAAAAAGAAATCCCGCCAAGAAATTGTGTCCCCCCCATTGTTTTGACAACGATTTCTGTGTCTGGGTGGGGAAGCAATAGTGGGAATCTGAGACAGAATTACCCCATATACTGTGGCAGATAAAACGATAACAGTCATTGTTTTCAAGAGAGATTTAGCTCTTAGGGCTAAGGGAATCAAGGGATATGGGGAAAAAGCTGGAATGGGGTACTGATTTTGGATGATCAGCCATGATCATGTTGTATGGCAGTGCTGGCTCGAAGGGCCGAAAGGCCCACTCCTGCACTTATTTTCTATGTTTCTACATTTCTATGTCATTTCAAAGGTAACGTCTGCATAAGATCAGCCAGCTCTCTTCAAATTCTTCTCCGACATAAAATCTACATTCTTCACAGCATAACATTCCAAGCGAACTCTCAGTATTTGTGAACCACCAGTTCACGTTTTGAAATCAGATTGCAAGCAACATCAGCAACTTCTACTAATCTTTATATAGCCTTTTAAAAACATAAGTTATTGCCACGTGCTTTGCAAGGATTGAAGGATGGGTAAATTATGTCAGTTTTAAAGAGCATCTTAAAGAAGGAGAGATAGATAGACAGGTTTGAAGTGGGAATTACAGAACCTAGATCCTGGAAGGCAAAGAGAATGGCGGCTGATGGTGAAACATTAAAGAAAACCAATTTGAAGGGGAACATGCTTTCCCTGTTAGTTTATTAGGGTTTGCAGACATCATTTTTCTTTTACCTTCAATGTCAGCTTTGTTTCAGCTTAGTTGTTTCTGAATCAATATCTATGTGCAGCGAAATTGGCTTAGATATTGAAGCAGCAAAAACATATTAATGGAACATAAACTAAATAACATTTGATCTGATATTTTTTTCCTTTTGCAGCCCTGTCACTCTGCTTCACAGTCTATGTTTCAATAACGACGTTTAAAAGTGTCCCAACATTAATGGTCTCATTGGCTTCAATCCATAGGAAGGTGGTTCCATGTTACCAAGCCTTCAAGGAAGTTTTTGTTCAGCAATGTATCAGCTACTTCACAGCACTCCACTCTAATTTATAGCAAAGTATCTCAAGAGCTCTCCCAGTTTTAATAATTGAATCTACAGAATAGTCCATCCTAAAGCTTTTTTGTCTTTTAAACTGAACGATTATCAGAGCAAATGAGAGAAATCATTCGCTGAATCAAAAGCTAAATCCTTCATAATTGTGTGGAAATAACAATAAAAAACAAGCATAAATCTTGGGTACACAAAAGGCTGGAGAAACTCAGCGGGTGCAGCAGCATCTAAGGAGCGAAGGAGATAGGCGACGTTTCGTGTCGAGACCCTTCTTCAGACTGGTTCGGGATCGGGGAAACGAGAGATATAGACGGTGATGTGGAGAGATAAAGAACAATGAATGAAAGATATGCAAAAAAGTATCGATGATAAAGGAAACAGGCCATTGTAAGCTGCTTGTAGTGTGAAAATGAGAAGCTAGTGCGACTTGGGTGGGGGAGAGATAGAGAGAGAGGGAATGCCAGGGCCCGAGGGCTGAGGGAGAGGTGGGAAGGGGAGGAGACAGCAAGGGTTAACAGAGTTACCACAAGCATAAATCTTGTTGACTTTCCATTTAATATTTGTAACTGATAGGCCATGAAATCAATGTTAAGAACCAGTCTTGAGGATTGCTTAAGTGGGAGTCATTGTAAGCCGAGTGATTTAAATTTTACTTCGGAGTCACGTGAGTGACTACGTGAAGACCCCGCCAGCACGCATGCGCGACATATCGTCTACCGCATTGCGCATCGACAGGCTGTGGAAACGCTGCTCCACCAGCAGTAAGTTTGAAACCGGAAGGTACGTTTTTCAACTTAACTCCAGCTGCTTTTTCTCCTTGCAGGAAGCTCTGACAGAGTTCCTAATGGAGATATCGCATTCCCCTACACCGCGGGGAAATTCCGGCTCGGGGAAACCTGGCTGCGAGGACCACGTGGAAAAACACAAGCTGCGGGGTGAAGCCGGCCGCAGGGACCGTGTGAGGGGACCGTGTGAAGACATGGCTGCGGACCGCAGAAGTGCGGATAGCCGGCGGCATTTTTCAGACTCCAGCGGCCCAGAGCGGTTCAATGGAGTCTGAAAGGCCTGGGGAGGCCAGGAGGGTCCCCTCCGACATGCGAACGTCCTCGGCCGTTTACCCATGTGGGCCATGGATAGCGTCAGAGAGCGCTCATCCCACTAATGCGCCCTCCTGATATGGTCCATGTATGGCATATCAGTAGAGATATACCACCAACGGTAAGCCCAGAGACCTGGCAGTGTCCTGGCTGTGAATATACCGCTGGCGGATGAGCCCGTAGACTCGGAGGGTCCGGGCTCTAAGATTCACCGCCTGTGGAGGAATTTTCCCGCCGACGGATAACCCCGGAGACTCAGCAGGGTCCGGGCTGGAAGGCCACTGCCTACGTATCCCGCATGAAGGGAAAGACTCGGAAGTATGTCCAGGGAACATGCTTGAGTGCAAGCGTGAGGTTCCAGAAAATTCAGGCGTGGCATCAAGACCTTCGCTAACGAAGAAACCTGAAGGCCAGAGTTCCCTCGTGAAGGAACAGCCACCTCACGCCACATCATTACTAGACAGATGTCGGCTGTGGGATACCATACACCTGCAAAAGTGTTCCTGAAAGGACCGGCAGTGAACAACGCTATGTGAGGGTACAATGCACACTTCAAAATGAACTGCTTCCAGAAGAACGCCATCGGACCTGCCTTAAATTCCAAATCTGCAGGTTCAACTGAAGCCAGCAATGTCCAGCCGCCGAATCCTCTCTTCAGGAACCTGCCCAAACAGGTACAACCCGGATGAAGAATTAAAGCTGTCCGGCTTCTCAAGGTACCACGGCAACACACCCCACGCCGCTATCGACAGCAAGCGTTTCACTGAAGCTGGTGGCAGCTTCAAAACTGGGTGCAGGCCTTTCAGGCCAAGGCCCAAACCGGTCCTCAGGGAATTGGGTCCACGCACCCCAGCAATCCTAAACTGGGAAGGAATTAGAACCCGCGCCAGGGGCCTTTGGGCTTACCACAAGTCCACCAATAACCATGAAGGTAGGTGGGTCTGGTTCTTTCCGAAATATGAGGTATGTGGACCATTTACAAGTTGGTAAATTTACACTTGTTTTATGCAAGACAGAGTTGCCTTTCAAGACAGGCCGCAGTTGTGGGCCGCTCATTGTCACAATGAAAGATACCGGTGTCAACTCGCATATGCAGTATAGACTTTTCCAAATAGAAAACTTAATTACTGTCTCACAACAAGGGAACAGTTTCCACTCACTGGGCTCACCAAAGATATTTGAAATTTAGCTGGATGGAACAATGTTACAGTCAAAAGCATTGCAAAATGGGAAATCTTCAGCCCCAGGCAATCTACCAAATTACTAAAACCAAAGCTTGGCTGCTCAGAACCAAAGCTATTATTATGGGATATCTGGATGATGTTCTAAAACGCTGTATTTTGCCAAATCAGCGGAATCAGCCACAAATTATTGTGCAGAAATTAGATTCTCATCCATCCAGTTAAATTTAAGTTGATGCCAACTGAAATTATTGAGTATTACGATTACCTTTAACTCTATTAAATAGTCTGGGATTGGCAATATATTGGGTTCAGCTGTGCTATTTGCACCTTTTGCACCATCCGAGCTATACGACGTGCAAAGGAGCAAGCTCACAGGTACCATGTAGGTCATTACTACCAGACCTATGTTATTTCCAGCTGAAACTATCAAAGTCACCATGGTGGACAAACAGTATTCAGCACTGCCGCACTAACCTTCATCAGTACTCGTCAGTTAATTACTAACTGATGCTATTGCTTAAAGATGGATAATTACTATATACCATCTTTAGTTATGGAGGCGGATGGGGTTTGCATGAGTTACCAATTATACAGTTATATGGTATCAACTACCTATTCACATTAGGTGCATTCTGTGGATTAAAGGTTTGTGCGAATATGCATAATCTGCATGCTCAAGTCTAATAGCACTCTGGTGCTATTATATGCTAATCACATGGGTGCAATCAAGTCAAAGTATCCGGTAATAGTTTACCTATCTTCATTGGCATTGGCGTATCATCAGGTAAACGCAATGACAACATAGAATGGATGTGGAATCGCAAGCATTCAAGGACATTGTGGGCTCGATGGAACACCTAAAGATCAAAATGTTGCATCCAGGCTCAGTCGCCAGTTGCAAAATACATGGCATATCAGTGGCGATGGATGCATTCTCGCTACACTGGGGAAGAATGCTCATTGTGTCCCTCCATTTTACCTTACCAGACGGGTCTTGCAAATTCAGCAATTCCCGCTTCAGGCATTTTCGTAGTGCCTGACTGGCCTATACAGCCATGATTCCCACTGATGCTGGGAATGATGATAGAACCTTATTTTTAATTATTAAAATTAATTTTAATAATTTAATTTAATTTATTTTAACCTTATTTTTATTTTGGTTACATTCTCTGCGTACATAAATAAATTCATTGACTTGCAGACTGGGAAGACTGTTTCCTGTGGCTAAAAATTGTCAAACCAAACTATGGACGTGCTCACTGCAATTGCAGGGATAGCACCAAACAAACAGTACTTCCCTCATAGAGATGGGAAGTATTTTGTTAACACATAAGTTGACACGGATGACTGACGTCTTAAGTTCAATTCCATGTGGGGTTGCCAATCATTACAAGAGTGCCATTACCGTGCCGCACGTGCCTTCTCAGCATATTGGCTACGAGGAGCAGAATCCACTCCATCGGGTCACCTTCTGATATCGAGATTATGAAGGGTATCTTCAACTCGACACCCCCAGGCCAGGTACACAGAGATTGGGATGTTAACATTGGAATATCCCTGTCCTTGCCTCACTAACCATGTGGTTATGCGCATGGCACTGAGTCAGCACAACGGGTCCAATTTTGCATTGCGGTGACTGGACAAGATGATTATTCTGCAGGGAAATTACATTTATTTTATGACTTAATCAACAGAATACGGCAGTGACATTACGTCTCAAACTAGAATTGTTGGCATATCCCATGGACCTTTGGTTGTATGTGGCGACACATCTACACCAGTATGTTAAGGTCACTGGAGCCTTAGGGACTCTGAACTAGCAATGATTGTTAGTCACATGAAGCCTCATAAGAAAATATCACTACAGACCATCGCCCGGTGGTTAATATGCGTTCTGGGATACAGGAGTGAACCCTGACATACAAGTCTCACTCCACCCAGGCTGCAACTATATCAGCAGCAGGGGATGGACATTCCGCGGGACCACATCCTAGCGGCTGCAGGATGGTCTAACGACGATTTCCAAACATTTTTAGAAATACCCTTTGCCAGACCAGGGGTATTTGCCAACTCTTTTTAGGTCTATGTTATAGCTTCTCCCAGTTGAAGGAGGTTACTATTATCACTATGTGTCCATTAATAGCATCAACATGTCTATACCTATGTCATGTCTGAATGCATTATTAAAATTAGCTCTTCACTGATGCAGTGTGTGATGCATGGACTCATCTCCACGGCATGAAATCACAGAGCTTTGAAATCTTCACGTAGTCACTCACGTGACTCCGAAGTAAAATAGTAAGATTAAACGAGGTCTGAAGAAGGGTCTCGACCCGAAACGTTGCCTATCTCCTTCGCTCCTTAGATGCTGCTGCACCCGCTGAGTTTCTACAGCCTTTTGTGTACCCTTAAATGAGAACTTACCAGTTTGAAGTTTGATCTTTATTTTATGAGGAGTTACGATGAGGGATTACGTGCCCTCCGCTCCCAACCCTCTATATAAAGGTCAACTGGTATTTTAGTTCTCTTATCTTACTATACATTCAGTCAACTTCTGTTATCTGTGATTTCACACCGCTGCTTTGAAGAATGTCACGCATGCATGCTGGCGGGGTCGTCACGAAATCCCTCATCGTAACTCCTCATAAAATAAAGATCAAACTTCAAACTGGTAAGTTCTCATTTAATCTTACTAGTAGTAGGAACAGCATTCAGTTATATTGTACTTAAATACTCCAACGTTATAAAACACCTCAAAGGGATATTTTAAACAACTAATTGATAGCAGCCGACCTAAGGAAATATTAGAGTAGGTGACCAAAGACATGTCAAAGAGGAAAATATTAAGATATATCTTAAACTTGGAAAGAGTGTTGGAGAAAGGGGAAGTTTAAGGAGGAAGTTTTAGAGTTTGGGTTGTGATAGCTGAAGGCATGACCACATGTGTTAGGGTAATTCATTTCAAAGTTAATTAAGAGGCCTGAAAGGGAGGAGCATTAATATCACAATGTTAAAGACGGCAGTACATTATAAAGATTTATACATATCCAAATGTTCTTATTTTTGATTTGTACAAAGTGCATTGTAGAATCAAAAAAAGATACAAAGTGCTGAAGTAAATCAACGGACCAGGCAGCATCTCTGGAGAACATGTATAGGTGACGTTTCAAGCCGTGACCCAAAAATCACTTGTCCATGTCCTGCCGAGATGCTACCTGACCCGCTGAGTTACTCCACCAATTTGTGTATTTTTCTGGAAACATCTGCAGTTCCTTATTTGGAGAACCAAAGTGTGTTTCTTTAAATGCCCAGCACATTTTTCACTTATCCATGATGTTCAATATGTCTTGATATTTAAAGACTATTGATAATGTGAATGGGCTACATTTTCCGTCCTGTGTCTTTCAAGGGCTGAGTGCTTCTCTTTTAACATGCCAAAGAAAAGAAAATGGAATCAGCCAAAAGCAGGGTTCTAGTTACATCAGATTTATCAAGTATAAAGATTGATTGATGATATAACAGGCAGAATAAAAAACATTGGGATCAGCACTCAAACTAGAGGCTGGATCAATTGCTCATTTCTCCAACATGTAATTTCCAGCCTTGTGTGTGCATTTTGAAAAGTGGGCTTATAACCATTGCCAATAGTAATTAAACAAAATATTGGAGACACTCATCACACCAGGCTGCATCTGTGGAAAGAGGTGTGCAGGAAGGAACTGCAGATGCTGGTTTAAACCGAAGATAGATACAGTAAGCTGGAGTAACTCAGCAGCACAGGCACGCCTGAAGAAGGGACTTGACCCAAAACATCACCCATTCCTTCTCTCCAGAGATACTGCCCGTCTCGCTGAGTTACTCCAGCTTTTTGTGTCTATCTGTGGAAAAATAAACAGATCATAAAAAATTATCATCGATACTTTTTTGCATATCTTTCATTCATTGTTCTTTATCTCTCCACATCACTGTCTACATCTCTCGTTTCCCTGATCCCTGACCAGTCTGAAGAAGGGTCTCGACCCGAAACGTCGCCTATCTCCTTCGCTCCTTAGATGCTGCTGCACCCGCTGAGTTTCTCCAGCTTTTTGTGTAACCCCCGAAAAATAAACAGTTTGGGTTTCAGGTTGGAGAAGGTTCATCAGAACAGGGAAGAAAGAGATTAAAAAAAAGATTGTTTTAAGTTGCAAAATAGTTGGCAGGAGGGATAAATAAAACAAAGTGAATATCTGTGATAGAATGAGGCCAGGTTAAAGGGGCCAATGGGGGCTTTTAGAGGCTTCTTTGTCTGTGTTATGTGTTGCTAAAGCAAGGGCTTGGGACATGCCCAACAGGTCCGACCTATACGTTGGAAAGAGAAACATTGAACCACCTAGAAATATCTTTCCCCGATCTGATGAAACGTCTCTGGCCTGTAATGTTAAATCGGATTCTCTTTCCTCATACCTGCCACGCATCATCCTGCCTCTCCCCTCTTCCAGCTTTCAAATTCTGCGTTTTAAATTCTGCTATTGTTGCTTTGAAGCTAAAAGATTTACCACTACATGGACAGAAATAAATCATATAACTATTTATCTTGATGTTGGAATATGTCAAACCAAGATTTTGACTTTGCAAAATAATAACTAATCATTATCACATACATCCCATTAACATTTACTGTGAATGGAAGTATCCCTTGAATTACTTTGTTCTAAATATTGATTGAAATCCTCAGGCTGAGTGTTGTCTGTGTTTACAGTAAGTGTATCATTGAGATGAACACAAGCACAGTGTCTTTCTTGGACACAATCATCTATTTACCTTGCACAGTGACCACAGAATTAAATGATAAGGCTACAATTTGAACAGGCTTTGAGCCGGGGATTAGAAGGATTCTGTTTTTCTTTTCCACGGGGTGGTAGATCTGTAGAATGGACTTCCAGATTAACCAATCAATATTACATTAACACCCTGACGAGGAACGAGATTGAAGGTTATAGAGATAAATGTAGATAGTGGTTCTTGTGCTGTGGAAGCATATTGGCTGTGAGCATCTGGAACCATGCCGGTAACATTCCAAGAAGGACAACTGTGCCAGAAAGATACAAAATGCTGGAGTAACTCAGCAGGATATGCAGCATCTCTGGAGAGAAGGATGGGTGACGTTTTGGGTCGAGACCCTTCTTCAGACCCGACCCGACTTCAGTCTCGACCCAAAATGTCACCCAATGCGATTCATTACAATCTCTCCACTCTTTTAAAACTCTACATTACACTGTGGATGGCTTGATTGTAATAGTCTTTCCCCCACTGACTGGAGAGCATATAACAAAAAACTTCTCACTGTACCTCGGTACACGTGAAAATAAACTAATCTAAACTAAACTAACACTTTAAAGTTGTTTCTGTAAAAAATGCTCCGTGATTTAGCGGTCTATCCATTTAATTTCACCTTGGCAGAAATATGTACTTGGAAACACAAGTGAAAGATTTAGAAACATGCACAGGACAAATATCAATGTTAGGTCAGAATGCCTGAATTTCCGGCATTCTTTTTGCACAGAGCTTCAAAAATATTACTAAATTTCCAATGGCACATTTGCACTCTGGTCTCAACTTTCAATGAAACAAAAAAAGACACAAAGTGCTGGAGTAATTCAGCAGATCAGGCAACATTTCTGGAGAATGTGGATAGGTGGCATTTTGGATTCTTTCAATTTCAACTTTCAATGAAGTAAGAGCGGTGGGAGATTGCAACCTTCACGTGGTCCGCTCTGTTTCGCTGAATGCAATCAACCTGGCGTGCACAAACAAATAAGATCAAATAGAACAAATTGTCCTACAACTTTAGGCCATACACGCCATACGCAAGAAGAAGAATGGAATAAGACAGGAGACGCAGTATATGATGGTGTTTACAGTTCATTTGTATCAAGTACTTGGATTCTGCAATATGGCAGAAGACTATAACTGGCTTATTTTGTAATTGCATAAAACCATTACAAACTGATCTGCAGGACATCTTTTTTACCACTAGAGAGGATTGAAAGGAGTTACTTGACTAGTCCTGTCCACCAGTCTGTATCAGTGTGTCTGTATCAGTGTCAAGTAACTGACGAACAAGATGGCAATCAAACTTGATACTTTTATGAATGTCAGTGGAAGTAATTTTAAGCACCACATTTATTTTCAGACAATTTAACGTTGTTGAGATTATGTTACGAGTAACCTGATGGTGCCACTGTCCTTTCACCTCTGCAACCTAGTTCAAAACCAGTCTAGGCTGATGACATTAATGAGTTTTATTTTGATAGTATTAATGGCCCCAGGGGAAATGATTTGGGACATTCTTAACCCATACATAGTTAATGGCACAATCACATGTTTTGTTGGTATTGTGTTACTTTGCTAAATAAGTAGACAGCCAGGCAATGGACGGTAATGAAAATGTCAACAATTGACCTAATTTAATTCACTAATATGACTCCTCAACTTTTAATATCCTGAAGTCAGGCATTTCGTCCCAGCAGACACTGAGTTTTGACAATGCACCTCCAGTCTGCTCAGAAGGATAGACCAAAGGCCCAGGAAAATGGTAAAACTTAATAAAGCGGCATACAAATATAAGTCAGTTAAAAATGCCCAGAAGTAGTAATGGCAAAGGTAAACTTGTTAAGAAGTGGGGGAAAGAGGAGAGCAATGCATAAGCAAAGTTTTAAAATGGAAGCTGCAGCTTCAACATGTTGAACGAGGAGCTGGCAGCAAGCGATTTGTGCTCTCTCTGCAAGGCTGAGTTAAAGGCATCTCGGACACTCCTTATTCCAGGAAAGTGGAATTCACCTCTTCCTTTGGGAGAGTGCAAGAGGTAACCAAACAGACAAGATCCAATGGGCTACCATCTTCTCATGGCTGGCACTCACGGCATTGAGGGAGCTTTGCTGCAATCCGGAAACTTTCCACTATCAGAAGGGAATTCAATCCACGATTGGTCAACTGGTTGGTGGCCATACATAGAGGTTTAGGATGGTTCATGCCAGATTCTTGGGTAGCAGTCACAAAATGTTCATTCTGAAGCAAGCTGCACCAGCCTCCATGTCTGAACTAGTCAAGGTTTTCTGAAAAACCAAGGCAGAGAGCTCACAGTTTGGCTCTCACCTCCAGTGGGAAACATACAGGAGGGAGAATGTGCCCATAAGGAGACCCATGCTTCAACCAACATCTCTGCACAATCAGCTCTGCAAAGCAATGCTTCCACTGCCTTGATTGCTCAGTAGTTAAAATGCAGAGCAACTTTTCAAATTCAAGTAGGCACAAGGGTGCAGCAGTAGTTACTGCCTTGCAGCGCCAGAGACACTGGTTCGATCGCGACTACGGCTGCTTGACTCTATAGTCACCAATTGTATCTGGGATTATAAGAACCACAGAATAAATAAAAAGCACATGTAAATCAAAAATAAATGGAGGTTTAGCCCTACCAAATTTAATGCTCTATTTTTGGGCAGTTAACATTAAAAATATGAATTTTTGGTTGGAAGAACTGGACCAACATCAGATTGGTTAAAAATGGAAAAGGAAGACTGTTTACCTTTTGAAATTGGGTCGATCTTATTTGCTATTACTAAATTAAGCAAAAAAACCTATAGTGAAAACCCCATAATATATAGTTGAATACGCATTCGGAAACAATTAAAAAAGACACTAAAATTGGATAATTTACCACTACCTCTTCCCATTGTAAACAACCCTACATTGAAACCCTCAATGATGGATAAAGGTTTTTTACAATGGAAAAATCACGGAATTACAAAGATGGGTCATCTCTACAGGAAAGGTACATTCCTCTCATTTCAGGAACTACAACAAATTTATGGGCTTCACTCAAATGACTACTTTAGATACCTAAAACTTAGAGACTACGCTAAATCAAATACACAGGACTATAGAAATAGAAAGACAGAAATTCTTGATGAATGTTTGAATAAACACCCTAACACAGAAAAATTGATATCTTATATTTATAATATCCTATTAGATAATGATGCACCCATGACGGAAATATATAGGCAATCATGGGAAAATGAACTAGGCCTACCAATAAGGCCAGAAATATGGGACGAAAGCTTACAACATATACATCACTGTTCGTTAAATGCTGGACACTCTTTAATGCAATTTAAAGTATTACATAGATTGCACTATTCAAAAACAAAATTAAATAGAATTTTCCCAAGTATACCTCCTATTTGTGAAAAATGTCAGCACTCAGAGGCTAACTTAATGCACACATTTGTAAGTTGTATAAAAATGAATAATTTTTGGACGGAAATTTTTAAGATAATTTCGGATGTTGTCAATTTCCAATTGGACCCCAATTCAAAATTAATAATATTAGGAATACTAGAACAAAATCAAATATTTACAACATGCCAAAGATTATATCGATTATAGTTTAATAACTGGGGAAAAATTATTATTAAAATTTTGGAAAGGCCCTATAACCCCCACAATTAAAATGTGGACTATGGAAATGTCGGAGACCCTACATTTGGAAATATTAAGATTTGTCTTAATGGACAAACTATTTACTAGAATATGGTCTCCATTCATTGAATATTTGAAGGGGCAAACCGGTTCGGCACGAGAACCTGACTGAAACCCGAATCAAGGATTAGATGAAGAATTACATTTTATAATCCACGGACATATCTCCAATGATGCATAATTAGCTGATTATTCCATTCTCTCCCTCTCTATTATTTTCTATCTATATAAAAAATAAAAAAATATATAGAAGTACAATTATTATACAATTGATAATACAAACAATATTAATAATGTATGACTACAAACAAAATGTTTTTATTATGTATTTACTTCTAATTAAAAAATTATAAAATAAAAAATTAAATTAAAAAAAAGAACATGGATAGGTGATGTCTGAGATGAGACCTTTCGTTGGATCTGGATCAGTTGGCCAGGTGGGCTGAGGAATATTTGATGGACTTTAAGGAAGAGAAATGCAACGTGCTGCATCTTGAGACGTCAAACCAGGGCAGGACCTACATGGAGAATGGCATCTAGGAGTGCTGGAACCATGTTCTCTGGGGAGTGTTGAAGAACAGAGGGATCTAGGAGTGCTGGAACATGGTTCCTTGAAAGTGGCATCACAAGTAGATAGGGTGGTCAAGAAGGTTTTTGGCATAAAGGCCTTCATCTGTCAGAATATTGAGCATAAAATTTGGGAGGTTATGTTATAGTTGTACAAGACATTGGTGCGGCCACATTTAGAGTATGGTGTTCAATTTTGGTCACCCTTTTATAGGAAAGATGTTGTTATGCTGGAAAGTGTGCAGAGAAGATTTACAAGGATGTTGCCATCCTCAGTCAATGGACTACATGTTTTTATCATATGAAGATGTTGGGGCATGTTGGTCGGCGTGGACAAGTTAGGCCGATGGGTCTGTTTCCAAGCTGTGTGACTATGACTCCGTGCTATATGGATTCTATCATATACACTCCTGAATGATCCGCTAAGGGGACCTCTGAGGAATGGTAGAGTTTCAGGGCCAATTGAATACTCTTTCAAAGCGCTAGTAGAAGAAGAACGGCCTAAATGGACTCAATTTGTGAATGGACTACATGTTTCTATCACATGAGGATGTTACTCCGATAAAACCTTGACTGGGTTATCTCTAACTTTTCTGCTCCCTGAAAATCTCTCATCCTTTTATCATTCCATGGAGTCTGAGCTGTTACTTCTCCCAGCTGCAATGTTCTGTCTGTAATGTGTCACGTCCTTCTGGAAAGGTGAAATCAAATGACCTCCTTCATCCAAATCTATCTTTTGATCTTGCAAAATAATGAATCAGGCCTCTGTTATTATAGGCCAGAAACAAGCTAAATGATCACCTGGTCTGTGCACTGCACCTGAGCCTTTGCAATGAAATAATGTATAGGGCGATAAATCATAATAACTAGAATTAACCCATCAATGCATGCTGTTATCCAACATCATTTCAATAAAAGGAACATGCTTTTATCTCCTGCCCTGGAAATGCGTCAGGAGAGCCTCACACCAACACATCTTTTATCTTTCAATGTGACTGCTTGGCAGACAGGCTGTGCCCTCTATTACTTGCTATTTGGCCATTCACTGGGTGCATCTGACAAGCCAGCAGGATGATTGAAAGGAGAAGACAGCCCAGTGAGACGATGAATTTTCACAGGGATTTTTCAGCCACCGATCTGCGGCCGGATAATACATTTTTGTTTTGCACTCATCCGCTATCTATGATAGGGAGATTTATACTGACCTTTGAGCCATTAAATCTTTCAATTTGCCAGGTCTTTGAATTTTGTTTTAAAACCTGAAAATAAAAAGTGTAAATGCTCTTAAGTCTCAATGACAGTTTAATTCCTTTCTGATCGCCTCGAAGTCGGGGATGCCAATCAGATTTTCTTTTTTGATTTATGAGAATGATAACAAGACGGGAATTTACAACAAACTGATTGCTATTCTGCACACCTTTTTTTGTGATCGGCTTGTTATAATTCACTTTCTCATCCTACCAGCTTTCTTTCATAAAAGTCAATGAGATTTTTTGAAAAAAGCTAATTTGGTCCACAGGTGGAAGTTGAATGTTGCTTTCCGTAAAAATAAAAATGATAAACTAAAAAAAATCAAGCTTTACATTACAGTACACTAGCCGACATTAATCAGGCAGAATTATAAAAACTATTCTGCAGAGACGGCCACAGTGGTGCAGCGGTACAGCTGCTGCCATACAGCGCTTGCAATGCAGGAGACTCGGGTTCAATCCTGACTACGGATGCCGTCTGTACAGAGTTTGTACGTTCTCTCCGTGACCGCGTGGGTTTCTCCGAGATCTTCGGTTTCCTGCCACACTCCAAAGATGTGCAGGTTTGTAGGCTAATTGGCTTGGTGTATGTGTAAATTGTCCCTAGTGTGTGTAAGATAGTGTTAATGTTCAGGGATCGCTGGTTGGTGCGAACTCGGTGGCTGAAGGGCCTGTTCCCGCGCTGTATCTCTAAATTAAACTAAACTAAATCAGAATGGATATAAAAGCATAGAGATTTCCTGGTGTCCATGGGCAGCATTTCTTTTCATTCCCTGACACATTTCACAATCAGATGAGATTTACTGGTTTTTCGTAACCCCTCGGTGGAGGGGTAGCATTATTGCCTCATATTAAAACATTCAACCTTACTCCAGAAAAATGAGCACAAAAAACAGAGAATATAAATGTTTTTTTCCCTACTGGACAAATAGCGAGATACAACAGAGAAACAGGCCCTTTGGTCCACTAAGTCCTTATTGGCCATCAAATACCCATTTATACCAATCCTATATTAATCCCCTTGTCAAGTGCAGATCAGGTAACAGGCCCTGGAGCCAAAACTTTGAGCTCCAGATTTCACTTTATCGGCACACTATTGAACTTGCTGGACCATGCTCCAATTTGAACCTGAATTTCGCACTCAAAGCTCTACGCTACACGAGGAGTCTCCAAAGTACACACCTGTGCCACTGGTGATAGAAATTATCTCTGGACAACCAAAACTAATATTGCATCCAACAAATATTACATACACAAGGATATGATCCAAAATTCAAAGGTCTGCTGTTGATTTGGCTCTAAGGACTGTGAGATTGACTTTCCTTAACTGCCATGAATGACACATTGTGTTTATCTTGGAGTTTCACTGAAATGATGTAATCTCATACTCACAAGGCAGAGGTTATTTTAATTTAAAAAAGAATTGTCACTAATAGCACCCATTAGTAATGGTGGGAAAAGAGGTCACGGCAGATTAGCTACTCATTATGGACCAAATGCCTCTGTGACCTCTGCGTCCATCATAACCTCTCTCCATTCTGTCCAATTTCTCGTTCAAAGCGACTCAGGCCAGAAGCATTATCGAAAACAATTCACAGACACCCATTTTCAGCATTAACCTCAAACTAAAATCAGAGCAATTACATTAACAGTAAAATCAGCTGAACCAACTTGCCAATGGAAAGTAAAGGGTACATCAGAATAAAAGATACTTTGCCTACTTATCCTGGAGGCATTGGTGGCATGGTGGGTGGCATGGTGGTGCAGCGGTAGAGCTGCCCCCTTACAGCGCCGGAGACCTGGGTTCGATGCTGACTACGGGTGTTGCCTGTATGGAATTTGTACAGTACAGTACATTCTCCTTGTGTCCGCGTGAGTTTTCTCTGGGTAATCTGGATTACTCCCACACTCTAAAGACGTGCAGGTTTGTAGGTTAATCGGCTTCGGTAAAAATTGTAAGTTGTCCCAAGTGTGTAACGTGTGCTAGTTTAGCGGGGATCACTGGTCGGCGTGGGCTCAGTGGGCCAAAGGGCCTGCTTCTGTGCTGTATTTATAAACTAAACTAAACTAAAAACAACATTGGTTGGAGAGTGCATTCTAGGCTTGTACCAGCAGCACTCATTGTAAATTAAGTGAAAAGGGACCCATTTGGTCATCGAAAATTTGCTGACAAATAGTGTGCCCAAATGATTGACCGCTTCAGAAGGGATTGCTACCAATTAACAGAAGAGGTAAGGAATGGCAGATAGATAAGATGAGGCAATCAGCACAATTTGTGATTACAGAATGAATGACAGTCCATTAACAAAAGTGGAAAGGGAAATGATTTGTGCATATTTATTGACTGAATGCATCTAGCATGAATGAAGTTGTTATGCAGAAGCTCAGACAAGTCCCAGTAAGTATTAGGCAGAAGCTGGCTAAATGTTGAATGATTGGAGAGACCACATTTAAAATATTTACAAAACCCTGTCTTTGATTGGGAAGGTTGCAAGGCAAGGCACCAAATCTAATCCCTAGATTTAGCACACTGTCATAGGGAAAGATTTATTTAACTAAAAGTTGTTATAGCTCAAAAGAATTTGTCTGAATACAATAATGAATAAAGCAATGGCTATGCAAAATAAACTCTCTGTAAAACCAATTAATATTGTTCTGAAGAATAACCTTTGAGAAAAGTAAGATAAGTCAGCTGCAAATGGCAAATGTATCAGCACATCTGCTATAAATTGGCTTCTGGCAATGAAACCTCCGCCTAATAAAAGATTTTAGTGAAATTTACTACTGCAAGTGTTTTTACAATCTTTCCAATGAATTAAAATCCGTTAGAGACTGAAAGTGCAGATTGTTTTATTTTCCGACTACAAACCTTATTCATAACCACTTTTATTGTAATGTCATTTTAGCTCAGCTGATAACACACTTGGGTCTAAATCAGAATTGAGTTTGAATCTGAGTTTGAGTTTAGTTTCAGTTTAGTTTATTGTTGTGTGTACCAAGGTACAGTGAAAAGCTTATGTTGGGTGCTAACCAGTCAGCAGAAAGTCAATACACGATTACAACCGAGCCGTCCACCGTGTACAAATACATGATAACTGGAATCACGTGAATCTACTGTTGGAGTTTAGATTTAAAAGAGTGGGCACCATCTTGGATTATTCATAGCACGGAACTTAACCCAGGAACTTTGACTAAACCCACAGGAAATTCAAAGATACACACAAAATGCTAGTGTAACTAAACGGGTCAGGCAGCATCTCTGGAGAAAAGGAATAGGTGACCTTTTGGGTTGAGACCCTTCTTCAGGCTGAGTCGGGGAGAAGGAAACTAGAGGTATGAAAAGGTACAGAACAAATCAGAGTAACCCTTACATTCCCTCTCTCTTCGCCCCTCCTCCACCCAAACCATGCTGATAGTTTCACTGTTCGTATTCCTTCGTTATCACCTCTTCCACAGCCAACAATGAACCATCATGGGCTCCACCTTTCCTAGGTCATCGATGCTGGCCCTGATTAATTCTGTACCTTTTCATACCTCTAGTTCCCTCTCCCCTGACTTTCGGTCTGCAAAAGGGTCTCGACCTGAATTCACCTATTCCTTTTCTCCAGAGATGCTGCCTGACCTGCTGAGATACTCCAGCAATTTGTGTCTATATAAAGTGGGCTGCATCTGCTTATCCATTTAAATATGCTTTATGTCTGTCATCTGGCAGTAATGTAATACAAATCAATATTCTGTAGTACCTTTCATTTCTATAGTGTCAAATGTCTACCGGGCATATTTTACAAGAGCAAACTCAGTAAAAATATATTAGCTGCGGAAATAAATCTGGACTGCAGTGGATTGACTGATTGAAACTGTGGTCTGTGGTTTGTAGGAGGGCAAAGTGCTACCTACCTCTTTGGATGGTTGTTTAATATTCCATTGGATATAGGAGGTGATATTAGCAATCCACTGTGCCCCAACACCAGTAAATTAGATGAACTATTATTGTAGCAATACGCCAGCTGAAAAAATATGCAGTTCTCTTCATAACAAGTGCGTGCATCATCTTTTCACTAACCTTTGAGCATAGTACTAAAAAATAACAATAAACTCAATTTTAATGAGGAAGCAAAAAAAACTGCAGATGACACAAATCTGGAAAAAAAACTGCTCTAGATACTCAGTGGGTCATGCAGCATCAATAGCACGGTGCGGAGAAAGTCGTGGATAGCACGTACAGTGAGTTGGTCACACCACAGGTAAAAGGTAAGAGGACAGAAAGGGAGCGAGTGGCCAATAGCCAGCAAAGCAGTAGGCAGGTAGTGCAGGAGTCCCCTGCGGTCATCTCCCTCCTAAACAGGTTTACCATTTTGGATACTGTTGAGGGAGATAGCTCATCAGGTGAATGCAGCAGCAGCCACGTTCATGGCACCAAGGGGTGCTCTGCTGCACACGAGGGGGGGAAAAAGAGGGGAAGGGCAATAGTAATAGGGGATTCAATTGTCAGGGGAATAGATAGGTGTTTCTGCGGCCGCAAATGAGACTCCAGGATGGTATGTTGCCTCCCTGGTGCAAGGGTCAGGGATGTCACTGAACGGCTGCAGAACATTCTGGAGGGGAAGGGTGAACAGCCAGTTGTCGTGGTGCATATTGGCACCAACGATATAGGGAAAAAAAGGGATGAGGTCCTACAAGGTGTATTTAGGGAGCTAGGAGATACACTTTAAAGTAGGACCTTAAAGGTAATAATCTCTGGATTATTACCAGTACCACGGGCCAGTCAGAGTAGAAATAGGAGGATATTGCAAATGAATACGTGGCTTGAAAAATGGTGCAAGGGGGAGGGATTCCAATTTTTAGGGCACTGGAAACATTTCTGGGGGAGTTGGGACCAGTACAAACAGGACGGTGTGCACCTGGGCTGGAATGGAACCAATGTCCTTGGGGGAGTGTTTGCTAGTGCTGTCGGGGAGGATTTAAACTAATGTGGCAGGGGGGTGGGTACAAGAGCAGAGAGGCAGGTGGGTGTAAAACGAGGGTAGAAGCAATAGGGAGCAAGGTGAAAAGTAAAAGTGGCAGGCAGACAAAACCAGGGCAAAAATCAAAAACGGCCACTTCTCGACATAATTGTATAAGGGGTAAGAGCATTGTAAAAACAAGCCTGAAGGCTTTGTGTCTCAATGCAAGGAGTATTCGTAATAAGGTGGATGAGTTGAACGTGCAGATAGCTATTAATGATTATGATATATTTGGGATCACGGAGACATGGCTCCAGGGTCACCACGGCTGGGAGCTGAACATCCAGGGATATTCAATATTCAGGAGGGATAGAGAGAAAGGAAAAGGGGGTGCGGTAGTGTTGCTGGTTAGAGAGGAGATTAACGCAATGGAAAGGAAGGACATTAGCTTGGAGGATGTGGAATCGGTATGGGTAGAGTTGCGAAACACTAGGGGCAGAAAACTCTGGTGGATGTTGTGTACAGGCCACCTAACAGTAGTAGTGAAGTTGGGGATGGTATCAAACAGGAAATTAGAAATGCGTGCGACAAAGGCAAAACAGTTACAATGGGTGACTTCAATCTACATATAGATTGGGTGAATCAAATTGGCAGGGGCGCTGAGGAAGAGGATTTTTTGGAATGTATGCGGGATAGTTATCTAAATCAACATGTAGAGGAACCAACGAGAGAGCAGGCTATTTTAGACTGGGTATTGAGTAATGAGGAAGGGTTAGTTAGCAGTCTTGTTGTGCGTGCCCCCTTGGGCAAGAGTGACCATAATATGGTCGAGTTCTTCATTAGGATGGAGGGTGACATTGTTAATTCAGAAACAATGCTTCTGAACTTAAAGAAAGGTAACTTAGAGGGTATGAGATGTGAATTGGCCAAGATTGACTGGCAATCAATTCTAAAAGGGTTGACGGTGGATACGCAATGGAAGACATTTAAAGACTGCATTTATGAACTACAAAAATTGTTCATCCCAGTTTGGCAAAAGAATAAATTAGGGAAGGTAGTGCATCCGTGGATAACAAGGGAAATCAGAGATAGTATCAAAGCAAAGGGTGATGCGTGTAAAGTAGCCAGAAAAAGCAGCATACCAGAGGACTGAGAGAAATTCACAGACCAGCAGAAGAGGACAAAGGGCTTAATTAGGAAAGGAAAAATAGATTATGAAAGAAAACTGGCAGGGAACATAACAACTGACTGCAATTTTTTTTATAGATATGTGAAGAGAAAGAGGTTAGTTAAAACAAATGTAGGTCCCTTGTGGTCAGAAACAGGTGAGTTGATCATGGGGAACAAGGATATGGCGAACCAATTGAATAACTACGTTGGTTCCGTCTTCACTAAGGAAGACATAAATAATCTGTCGGAAATAGCAGTGTACCGCGGGTCGAAGGAGGAATTGAGTGAAATCCAGGTTAGTCGAGAAGTGGTGATGGGTAAATTGAATGGATTAAAGGCTGATAAATCCCCAGGCCCTGATAGGCTGCATCCCAGAGTACATAAGGAAGTAGCTCCGGAAATAGTTGATGCATTAGTGATAATCTTTCAAAACTCTTTAGATTCTGGAGTAGTTCCTGAGGATTGGCGGGTAGCAAACGTAACCCCTCTTTTTAAGAAGGGAGGGAGAGAGAAAACGGGGAATTACAGACCAGTTAGTCTAACATCGGTAGTGGGGAAACTGCTAGAGTCAGTTATTAAAGATGGAATAGCAGCACATTTGGAAAGTGGTGAAATCATTGGACAAAATCAGCATGGATTTAAGAAAGGTAAATCATGTCTGATGAATCTTGTGGAATTTTTTGAGGATGTAACTAGTAGCGTGGATAGGGGAGAACCAGTGGATGTGGTGTATCTGGACTTCCAGAAGGCTTTCGACAAGGTCCCACATAAGAGATTAGCATACAAACTTAAAGCATACAGCATTGGGGGTTCAGTATTGATGTGGATAGAGAACTGGCTGGCAAACAGGAAGCAAAGAGTAGGAGTAAACGGGTCCTTTTCATAATGGCAGGCAGTGACTAGTGGGGTACCGCAAGGCTCAGTGCTGGGACCCCAGCTATTTACAATATACATTAATGATCTGGATGAGGGAATTGAAGGCAATATCTCCAAGTTTGCGGATGACACTAAGCTGGGGGGCAGTGTAATCTTTCAAAACTCTTTAGATTCTGGAGTAGTTCCTGAGGATTGGCGGGTAGCAAACGTAACCCCTCTTTTTAAGAAGGGAGGGAGAGAGAAAACGGGGAATTACAGACCAGTTAGTCTAACATCGGTAGTGGGGAAACTGCTAGAGTTAGTTATTAAAGATGGAATAGCAGCACATTTGGAAAGTGGTGAAATCATTGGACAAAATCAGCATGGATTTAAGAAAGGTAAATCATGTCTGATGAATCTTGTGGAATTTTTCGAGGATGTAACTAGTAGCGTGGATAGGGGAGAACCAGTGGATGTGGTGTATCTGGACTTCCAGAAGGCTTTCGACAAGGTCCCACATAAGAGATTAGCATACAAACTTAAAGCATACGGCATTGGGGGTTCAGTATTGATGTGGATAGAGAACTGGCTGGCAAACAGGAAGCAAAGAGTAGGAGTAAACGGGTCCTTTTCATAATGGCAGGCAGTGACTAGTGGGGTACCGCAAGGCTCAGTGCTGGGACCCCAGCTATTTACAATATACATTAATGATCTGGATGAGGGAATTGAAGGCAATATCTCCAAGTTTGCGGATGACACTAAGCTGGGGGGCAGTGTTAGCTGTGAGGAGGATGCTAGGAGACTGCAAGGTGACTTGGATAGGCTGGGTGAGTGGGCAAATGTTTGGCAGATGCAGTATAATGTGGATAAATGTGAGGTTATCCACTTTGGTAGCAAAAACAGGAAAGCAGACTATTATCTAAATGGTGGCCGATTAGGAAAAGGGGAGATGCAGTGCGACCTGGGTGTCATGGTACACCAGTCGTTGAAAGTAGGCATGCAGGTGCAGCAGGCAGTGAAGAAAGCAAATGGTATGTTAGCTTTCATAGCAAAAGGATTTGAGTATAGGAGCAGGGAGGTTCTACTTCAGTTGTATACGGTCTTGGTGAGACCACACCTGGAGTATTGCGCACAGTTCTGGTCTCCAAAACTGAGGAAGAACATTATTGCCATAGAGGGAGTGCAGAGAAGGTTCACCAGACTGATTCCTGGGATGTCAGGACTGTCTTATGAAGAAAGACTGGGTAGACTCGGTTTATACTCTCTAGAATTTAGGAGATTGAGAGGGAATCTTATAGTAACTTACAAAATTCTGAAGTGGTTGGACAGGCTCGATGCAGGAAGGTTGTTCCCGATGCTGGGGAGGTCCAGGATAAGGGGTCACAGCTTAAGAATAAGGGGGAAATCCTTTAGGACTGAGATGAGAAGGACTTTTTTCACACAGAGAGTGGTGGGTCTCTGGAACTCTCTGCCACAGAGGGTAGTTGAGGCCAGTTCATTGGCTATATTTAAGAGGGACTTAGATGTGGCCCTTGTGGCTAAGGGGATCAGAGGGTATGGAGAGAAGGCAGGTACGGGATATTGAGTTGGATGATCAGCCATGATCATATTGAATGGCGGTGCAGGCTCGTAGGTCCGAATGGCCTACTCCTGAACATAATTTCTATGTTTCTATGTTTCTAATAGAGAAGAAGAAATAGTTAACACTTCAGGTCCATGAAAAGTCATCAAACTGATATAAAGCCACACGGCAGTGTGGTTGGTGAGGAGGATGCATTGAGACTTTGTGGTCCGTTGGATAGATGAAGCGAATGGGCAAGGACACAGGAGGTGCGGCCATCCCCTATGGTGCAGGAAGTTGGAAAGTTAACACATTGTTTTCAGTGGTGGTGGATTGAAAGTTTGTGTTCAGAAGGACCTGGGTGTTCTTCAACATTCTTCACTGGAATCTAACATGAAGCAATCAGAAAGGCAGTACCCTTTTGAACTTCACTGCAAAAGGATTTCAGGACGAAAGTAGACACATCTTGACCCAATTATATAAGAACCTAGTGAGGCCAATGCTGCCATATTGTGCACAGATCTATCCATGGAAGGATATATTTACGATAGATTTTAGAATGTAGAATTTACCGCGTGGAAGCAGGGCTTTCGGCCCAACGAATCCATGCCAAAGAGCTACACTAGCACTATCCTATACACTAGTGCAATTAAATATTTTACCGAAGCCAATTAATCTACAAACCTGTACGTCTTTGGAGCGTGGGAGGAAATCGGAGCGCACGGAGAAAGCCCACAAAGTCACAGGGAGAACGTATAATTTCCATATAGATAGCACCTGTATTCAGGCCCGAACCTGACAATCTGGCACTGTAAGGCAGCAACTCTACCACTGCATCATTGATTTCATAATGTGCGAGTGCAGAGGTCACGCTGATTGCAGAAGTGCCGCTGACTGCAAAGCCCCAATGTGGAGAGGCTGTGCTAAGCCATTTTAGTATATTCAAGAATGTTTACTGTCATATATATGGTGTGAGTGTGAGTGTTTGTGTGTGTGTGAATGTATGTGTGTGAGAGTGTGTGTGCGTGAGTGAGTGTGTGTGAGTGTGAGGTGGAGGATGTGCGTATGTGTGTGTGTGTGAGTGTGTGTATATGTGCGTGTGTGTGAGTCTGTGTTTGTGTGTATATATTGGAATTGGTGGAAAGGTGGAATATTGCATTGGGGGACCAGCCCTCCCATGTGAAGCTGGGACCCAACGGGTCCCACTTAATCTAGTAGATAGATAGATTTTTAAGGATTTGAGGGACATGTAGTCAGTGCAACAAAATGGAAGATAGACAAAATGTGATGGATCAACTCTTATCAGGGAGCATCTCTGGAGAAAAGGAACAGGTGACATTTCAGGCTTCATATCAGCATCTGCAGTTCCTTGCTACACAGAAAAATTGATATGTGATTCAAAGAAATATCAGCCACGATCTTATTAAATGGTAAAGTAAGCACAAAAAGCCAAGCAGCCCACTGCTGCTTCTATTTCTTATCTTACCTGTTTCTCCCTTGACTTGCTGAGCATTTTCAGTATTTTCAGATTTGGTCTACTCTGTACTCGCAATGCAAAGGATTGTTTTTAGTGACCAGCGCAATGTCTGCCGTGAAGAATATTTTACTGAAATTGCCGGATACTTAAAAGATTAGGTATCAATGAACATATATGCAGACCAGATATGCATAATACTCAGTGATCAAGATCTCATGTGTTTAAGAAAGAACTGCAGATGCTGGAGTGATACCTACAATGCAGTTAATCCATATGGTACCGTTTTCTCGCCAAGATTCCAGTAGCTAACAGTAATTTCAGTGGGACACTTGCTTTCTGCCATGGGAAAGTAAGCCCGTCAGTTGAAGCCCACACTTAATGCTGTATCATGCCCTTGTGCCAAGTCGTCATAAAAGAATAATGGAAATGTCTGGCAAGACATTATTTTATCCAGAAACATTATGTTGAGAATTAATTCTAGTAAAACTAACATCAGTCAGGAAAGGCTGGTGACCCATTACTACGATTATTAGCCTAGTAATTTGAGCTTGCATGGGCGGAAATTCCTTTAACTTCTTGTACTTTGTTAATTTAAAGGTTTTCTTAATATCTAGCATACCCCAGGGGGTAAATTCACCCCAGGTTGGGAACCCTTGCTTTACAGGAACTTCACACTGCGCACACACACACAAACAAACACACACAATGAAAGTGTCCATGATATAAAGGTACAACGTAAAAGTTGTACATAAGCTCTGGTTAGTCTGTACTTTGCACAGTGGTGGTCTGAAGCAGATAACCTTCCATAGGTTCATAAGTGACAATAAATTTGCTATCTCACTTAAATATGTCACAAGGATAGTAAAGATGGGGAATGTAAGTGATATAGTGGGTATTTAATTTATGCTAAAGCATAACATTGATCATTGTCCTGAAACATTAACCTTTTCTGGAGATGCTGCCTAACCTGCTGAGAAGTTTCATTAGCTTTTGCTTTCAGTTTGTAACTTGGCTTGATATAGACTGGGTTCCACAGGTCATTATTGACTGTCCATCATTGACTGCAAGATTTTACAGATTGTTAATAATGACTACAAGAATAACTCAATGTAAACTTTAACACAACTTCCAAAGACTTTCATCAGAATTCTTTTTGAGTTTTGCCAGTTATGTCCAGAAATGTGCACTGTCTTTAATTGGATTGTATATTGCGCTAAATGTTGTACCCTTTATCCTTCATATGTGCACTGTGGATGGCTTGGTTGTAATCTTGCATAGTCTTTTCTTTGAATAGATAGCATGCAAACAAAAGCTTTTCATTGTACCTTGGTACACGTGACAATAATAAACTAAACTGAATTCATTTCTATTAATACAGCCAAATCTTTAGTCAAGAAACGACTTCATTCAAAGGTTTCAAAGGTTTGTTTATTGTCACATGTACCAATTAAGGTACAGTGATATGCTAATTACCATACAGCCATACGAAAAGAAAAATCAACAAGACACACAACTACATAAAAGTTAACATAAACATCCACCACAGCAGATTCTCACTGTGATGGAAGGCAAAAAAGTCCAATCTTATTCCTCTTTATTCTCCCACAGACGGGGCAGTCAAACCATTCGCTGTCAGGGTGGTCACAGCTCCCGCAGCCGGCAGTCGAACCCTCCCTCGTCAGGGCAATTAAAGCTCCCGAGTCTGGCGATGGAAGTTCCCGCGTCGGGTTGGTCGAAGCTCCTGCAGTTTGGAGTTCCCTGAATTTAGTCTCTAACCAGAGACCACAAGCACCGTTATGTTAAAGTTCTCAGGATCCGCAGTTGGAGCTCCGAGGTTGATCCCTGGCAAAGGGATGGCGAGCTCCATGATAGTAGGTCCGCATGCCTCCTGCGATGGAGATCCCGATCGATCTCCAGCAAAGGCCGCCAACTCCTCGATGCTAGGCCTAAGTGAGGAAGGAGATACGATGCAGAAAAAAAAAATCGCATCTGCATCGAGGTAAGAGGTGAGAAAAAGTTTCCCCTAACTCCCCCACCCCCCACATGAAACAAGCTAAAGAACACTAAAAACATACATTTAACACATACTATGTAAACACAAAGAAGGAAGGGACCGAAGGAAGGCGAGCCATTGCATTACTGGTGCCACCTGCTACTCCGTTTCAAAAAATCAGTTCTGCAGGGTTCTGAGAGTTATTTATTCCTTAATTTTAAACAATCCACCAGAGGTATTCCAATGCAAACAATATTTCTAGTAGCATCATAGCATGAAATAATTAATTCCATTGGAAATAAATGTTGGCAGGTTGACTAACTGATTGACACTATATTGTCACATGGTGCAGTGCAATTCTTTGTTTGGCATACAATACACAAGTATACAAAGAGTCGCCACGTATAGGGCGACGACAAAGTTGCAAAAGTATTGGATATAGTCCCGTTGGTCCCGTTTCCTTCTGCCCCCTCTCCTCCCCATTCTGTGTCCCTCTTAGTTCTTGACGGCGCCCCTACACTGGGTCCCTCTTTGCTCTCGGGGGCTTGTCCTCGACCGACCAACCTCCACGAGTCCCGCGGCCTGCCCTCAACCAATTGTTCGCCGGCACTCCCGCGAGTGACTGCTCCCCGACGGTTGTTGAATTGTGCCATATCGAGATTAAATTTAGAGACTTTCTCTGAGTCACTGGAGTACCTTTGGTAGAGGTTGAGAATGTGGTATCAGATCTGATACCTTTAATACATCACTCCCTAAGTTGATCTCCATGGACTTGAGTGCAAATCAAAAGAGAAACTGAATGGGTGTCTGATCCAATATCAACCATGTCCAAAGGTAAAGGAAATTCCCCTTCCTGCGTCTCCCTAAACCCATTACTTCACACTCTTCTGCTTTAAATGTTATTGACATTTTACAGCCCACCTGAGCAGATCATCGATATCTTCCTAATGTCAACTGCCCTGCCTATTTTCATAAATGTAGGGAGAGATATGCCTGAATATGTGTTTCTGCAAGTAGCATGTGTTTGCTCATTCAAGGCCAGCATCATCTGTAGTAGTAATGTTTTCAAGCCTGAATTGTTTGGGCAGTTTAATGTTGATGCTCACTTGCATTCATCAATGCTCATGTGTGCTGTTATGATCTCTGCACCTTAAAAAAAAATGTAGATACAGTGTGTTGATCATTTATTGATCCCGGAAATGATGAGAAGATGAGTAGGCTGAGTTACACTCCATGTAACTCAGTGAATAAGAGATGGTCTCATTGCTACAAAGACAATTCTAAGAGGGCTAATGGGACTGGGTAGTAAGGACTTGTTTCCCCTGCCAAGGCAATCTGGTACAAGAGGCCTTTGATTCAAGGTAAGCAGTCTGCTCTTTAGCACTGTGTTGAGAAGATTTTTGTTTTTGCTCAGAAGGTTGTGAATCTTCAGCAATCTCTAGCATGTATAAAACCCCTGAGGTAAAATGATTTGCTAATAAAATTGTGCTAAGCAAATTAAGAACTTTCGCCTAGGCCTAGAACATATTTTTTTAAATAACTTGTGCTAAAAGTTATCACTTTCCTACTCTTGAGGCTGAGAGGGATACATTTCAGATAGCAGCAATACCAAGATTCATCTTCCAGCCATTTTAATTTGTTTCAACCCCCAGTCAGATCAAATATTTTAAATAACTTAAAATGGGATTAATCCAATGTTTTGATTTGACTGACATGGAACTTTATTAAAATGTATCCAGACTACATCTGACACACAGGACCTGGTATGAAGGACAGTTAAACTCAATAATGAGTGACAGTAACTTTTTTGCCATATCAGTGACATATAGCGTTGAGTGGCAGAAGCAACTAGCTACGACAGGTCCAAAGTTACAATGAATCTAGCATTCGATTTGATATTTATAAGCTGTAATACGTATTCCGTTCTCTCACTTTCTCCCACCTTTTCTCTTCAAACATTTGTAAGGAGTATTGCCATCTGTTATGATTAGAGAAAGGAATCTAACATCAACCCATGGTAGGATGACGAGACTTACGTTTTCTTTCTTTTTTTTTAATTTTTTTTTTAAGTAATTGTACAAAGATAAAACATTCGGCGTCTAAAATTATACAATTATTGTACAGCTTATAACGTGAAAATGAAAGAAGAAAAGGAGAAGAGAACAAGAAAGGGAAAAAGTGAAAAATGAAAAGATAGATCGAAAAAAAACAAAAGACCCCTAAACTACCATAGTAGTGTGGCCTAAAAATATAGAAATAAGAAAAAACAAAAAGAAAGGTGGAGATATACCTCGTCCCTCGTCCCCCCCTGCCCACCTCACCCAACCTGGCATCGGATTTAAATTTAAATTTGTGTTGCACCATGCTATTCTTGTAAGAATTCGGTGAAGGGTGTCCATGTCTTGAGAAATTGATCTGGTTTTTCCGAGTTATGTTTTCGATGGGGGAAGAATCTATAATTAACTTGAATGTCTTGTGCTCTAGTTATTTAATAATCCCAGAAGATTTGTCTCCAATTCAGTTTTGTTTATGTTAGTTTAGTTTATTGTCATAGTGAAAAGCTTTTGTTGCGTGCTCACCAGTCAGCAGAAAGACAATACATGATTACAATCGATGGACCAGTTTCCATTCTGTATCTCTAAACTAAACTAAACTAAAAATCAATTTGGTTGACAACTTATTTTGAGGTTCTGTGGTCATTGTTCTGAATGGGAATATTCGTCTTTCTCACACATAGTAAGATCATTTACAAACAGTATCAAGCGAATGGAATCAATAACAATCCAAGCTGATATTATTCTTCAGTGATGTCTGATGGAGAAAAATATAGCCAGGATACTCAGAGAAATCCTTGGATTTTTAAAATACTGCAAGTAGTTAACATTTACTTGGCACTTCAGACTTCAACTTAACATTACAGAGAGTGGTAGACATTGCCTGGTTCATCACAGATACTGACCTCCCCATCATTAAAGGGATCTACAGGTGCTGACTCAAAAAGGGCCGACAACATCCTGGCTACACTCTCATTTCGCTCCTGCTATCGGGAAGAAGGTACAGCAGCCGAAAAACCGTGACCTCCAAGTTCAAGAATAGCTTCTTCAAGACAGCCATCAGCTCTTAAACACAATACTAGCCTCAGCAATTGTGAACTATGGTTAGTCATTGGTTCAACTAAGGACTTTGGTTTTTGCATGAGTATTAAGGTTAGTATTTTATTGATTTAAAAAATATATATTATATACTATCCGTGTTTCTTGCACTTATGAAAGTATTAATCTCTAAGCAAGAATTCTTTGTTCAATTGTCAGTGCATATGACAATTAAACACTCTTGATCCTTGAGAAATTAGATCTGACTGTGGCAATTCCTCATCCATCAATCTAGATTATTTACTCAGATTTAAACATATGGTCGACTGCCAAATGATTCCAGTTACCAAGCTAGACATCGGCCACCTTGCCTTTCCTGTGTTGAGCTGTGTTAAAATAATGAGACTACTAGATAATTCTGATTTATAGGATCTGGAAATTGTTATTAAAAAATGAGCAAAACATCTTTTCTATATTTTATTATACACAAACTATTTTTGTTTTAAATCAAAACAACAGCTTTTACTTTAAATCTTACCAAAGTGATCCTAATGAAATATTGAGTCAATAAGATGTGAGCATTATTAGTAGTTGGTATACAGAGTTACAAACCGATCTGCATGCTATAACTTTTCATAGCATGATGTAAAAATGTAATGAAACTGGTCTTCAGCTGTGGGAAAGAAAATTGGACTGAGTGTAAAATAGGTTGCCAATTCATGATTGTCCATATTGCACAGTGGCTGAAGATTAATTTCGTCGTCACAGACTTTAATCTCCATCAATGTCCTGCCAAGGATATGACATTTTTTTGCCAAGAACAGATTGATGAAACATTTGTGTTGATGGGTTCAGTGAAGCCATCCTGTTTCATATCACAAAAACATTCAGTGGTATTTCTTTCTAAATGTATACTGCTGCCTGAGATTTATGCGTGTGTGTGTGTGTGTGTGCTTGTGTGCATGTGTGTGTGCTTGTATACTTGTATATGCGTGTGTTCATTTGCATGTGTGTGTGTGTGGATGTGTGTACCTTTGTGCATATTTGTAGAAATAAGTTTTTATTTTAAATATGTACTTCTGTGGTAAATGCACAAACTCCCAGAAAGTGCACGATGATAGTGAACGGTTAATTTGTTTATCAGTGTATTTGAATGAGGGATAATATTAGACGGTACACTATAATTAACTCCTTTGTTTTTCTTTTTACTTAAAAAATAAGAAATAGGAGTAGGATAAGGCCTCCGAGTCCTTCAATTGTGCTCTGCTATTCATTAAAAGATGGGGGGTTACACAAAAGCTGGAGAAACTCAGCGGGTGCAGCAGCATCTAAGGAGCGAAGGAGATAGGCAACATTTCGGGTCGAGACCCTTCTTCAGACTGGTCAGGGATCAGGGAAACGAGAGATATAGGAGTTGGAGGGAGGGGGGCATCACAGAGGGGGAGCAGTTAGAGAGGAGATTGTGAAACTGTCCACGTAGGGAGGAGGAGAACTTCTTCAAAGTAGGCATACGTTGAGGAGATATCGCAGTGGAGTAGACAAAGTGTTAAAGAAGGAACTGCAGATGCTGGAGAATCGAGGGTTACACAAAAAGCTGGAGAAACTCAGTGGGTGCAGCAGCATCTAAGGAGCGAAGGAGATAGGGGACGTTTCGGGTCGAGATCCTTCTTCAGACTGGTCAGGGATCAGGGAAACAAGAGATATAGGGTCATATTATGGCTGATTATTTTTGCTGTGTTTAGAGTCACAGCATGAAAACAGGTCCTTCGGCCCACTGAGTCCGTGTCGACAAGTGATCACCCACACACTAGTTCTGCCCTACACACTAGGGACAATTTACAGAAGCCAATTCGACAAACCTGCACGTCTTTGGAATGTGTGAGGAAACCAGAGCACCCGGAGAAAACCCATGCAGTCACAGGGGAGAAATTGAAAACTCCGTCTAGACAGCACCTGTAGTCATGATCAAGCCAGGATCTCTGGTGCTTTCAGGCAGGAGCTCCACCACTGTGCCAACATGCTGCCTCTGCTCTTCTATCTCAATGGCATTTTCCAGCACAATCTCTCTATCTCTTGATTCCCCAACTGTCTCAGTCTCTCCATGATCACAACTCAGGCTCATGTGCCTCTAAGGGAGATAATTTCAAGAATCACTGCTGTCTGAGTGAAGGAACATCTGCTTATATCAATTCTAAACAGCCTATGCCTTATTCTGAAACTGTGACATTAGCCCTATCTCCTCTGCCATGGAGATATTGGCCCTGCATGCGGCATGTCAATCCATTTAACAATTTTTAATGTTTCAATGAGATATTCTTCCATTCTTCTAGACTCAGAAGAACACGGTCCCTGCCTACTCAATTGTGCCAGGGTACATTTTAGACATTACTTTAGGCTTTAGAGATTCAGAGCAGAAACGGTCCCTTTGGCCCACCGAGTGCATGCCGACCACCGTAACACTACCAAACACGTGAGTGCCAACTCACAATTTACAGAAGCCCATTAACCTACAAGCATGTATGTCTTTGGAACGTGGAAGGAAACCAGAGCACCCGGAAAAAAAACCCGCACGGTCACAGGGAGAACGTAAAAACTCCATACAGACAGCACCCATTGACAGGATCGAACCCGGGTCTCTCGCACTGTAAAACAGCAACTCTACCGCTGCGCCATTGTGCCGCCCTTTATACTCAAATCCTTTTGCTATGAAAGCTAACATACCATTGGCTTTCTTCACTGCCTGCTGTACCTGCATGCCTACTTTCAATGACTGGTGTACCATGACACCCAGGTCGCGCTGCATCTCCCCCTTTCCCAATCGGCCACCATTTAGATAGTAGTCGGCTTTCCTATTTTTGCCACCAAAGTGGATAACCTCACATTTATCCACATTATACTGCATCTGCCAAACATTTGCCCACTCACCCAGCCTATCCAAGTCACCTTGCATTCTCCTAGCATCCTCCTCACAGCTAACACTGCCACCCAGCTTAGTGTCATCCGCAAACTTGGAGATATTGCCTTCAATTCCCTCATCCAGATCATTTATGTATATTGTAAATAGCTGGGGTCCCAGCACTGAGCCTTGCGGTACCCCACTAGTCACTGCCTGCCATTGTGAAAACGACCCGTTAACTCCTACTCTTTGCTTCCTGTTTGCCAGCCAGTTCTCTATCCACATCAATACTGAACCCCCAATGCCATATGCTTTAAGTTTATATACTAATCGCTTATGTGGAACCTTGTCGAAAGCCTTCTGGAAGTCCAGATACAGCACATCCACTGGTTCTCCCCCATCCACGCTACTAGTTACATCCTCGAAAAATTCCACAAGATTCGTCAGACATGATTTACCTTTCGTAAATCCATGCTGGCTTTGTCCAATGATTTCACCACTTTCCAAATGTGCTGCTATCCCATCTTTAATAACTGACTCTAGCAGTTTCCCCACTACCGATGTTAGACTAACTGGTCTGTAATTCCCCGTTTTCTCTCTCCCCCCCTTCTTAAAAAGAGGGGTTACGTTTGCTACCCGCCAATCCTCAGGAACTACTCCAGAATCTAAAGAGTTTTGAAATATTATCACGAATGCATCCACTATTTCCGGAGCTACTTCCTTAAGTACTCTGGGATGCAGCCTATCTGGCCCTGGGGATTTATCGGCCTTTAATCCATTCAATTTACCCACTTCCCGACTGACCTGGATTTGACTCAAGTACTCCTTTGACCTGCGGTCCCCTGCTATTTCCGGCAGATTATTTTTTGTCTTCCTTAGTGAAGACGGAACAAAGTAGTTATTCAATTGGTCCGCCATATCCTTGTTCCCCATGATCAACTCACCTGTTTCTGACTGCAAGGGACCTACATTTGTTTTAACTAATCTCTTTCTCTTCACATATCTATAAAAACTTTTGCAGTCAGTTTTTATGTTCTCTGCCAGTTTTCTTTCATAATCTATTTTTCCTTTCCTAATCAAGCCCTTTGTCCTTCTCTGCTGGTCTCTGAATTTCTCCCAGTCCTCTGGTATGCTGCTTTTTCTGGCTACTTTGTACGCATCATCCTTTGCTTTGATACTATCCCTGATTTCCCTTGTTATCCACGGATGCACTACCTTCCCTGATCTATTCTTTTGCCAAATTGGGATGAACAATTTTTGTAGTTCATCCATGCAGTCTTTAAATGTCTTCCATTGCGTATCCACCGTCAACCCTTTTAGAATTGATTGCCAGTCAATCTTGGCCAATTCACGTCTCATACCCTCAAAGTTACCTTTCCTTAAGTTCAGAACCATTGTTTCTGAATTAACAATGTCACTCTCCATCCTAATGAAGAACTCAACCATATTATGGTCACTCTTGCCCAAGGGGGCACGCACAATAAGACTGCTAACTAACCCTTCCTCATTACTCAATACCCAGTCTAAAATATCCTGCTCTCTCGTTGGTTCCTCTACATGTTGATTTAGATAACTATCCCTCATACTTTCCAAAAAATCCTCTTCCTCAGCGCCCCTGCCAATTTGATTCACCCAATCTATATGTAGATTGAAGTCACCCATTATAACTGTTTTGCCTTTGTCGCACGCATTTCTAATTTCCTGTTTTATACCATCCCCAACTTCACTACTACTGTTAGGTGGCCTGTACACAACTCCCACTAGCATTTTCTGCCCCTTAGTGTTTCGCAGCTCTACCCATACCGATTCCACATGCTCCAAGCTAATGTCCTTCCTTTCCATTGCGTTAATCTCCTCTCTAACCAGCAACGCTACCCCACCTCCTTTTCCTTTCTCTCTATCCCTCCTGAATATTGAATACCCCTGGATGTTCAGCTCCCAGCCTTGGTCACCCTGGAGCCATGTCTCCGTGATCCCAACTATATCATACTCATTAATAGCTATCTGCACGTTCAACTCATCCACCTTATTACGAATACTCCTTGCATTGAGACACAAGGCCTTCAGGCTTGTTTTTACAACGCTCTTACCCCTTTTACTTTTCACCTTGCTCCCTATTGCTTACACCCTCGTTTTACACCCGCCTGCCTCTCTGCTCATTTACCCATCCCCCTGCCACATTAGTTTAAATCCTCCCCGACAGCACTAGCAAACACTCCCCCAAGGACATTGGTTCCATTCCAGCCCAGGTGCAGACCGTCCTGTTTGTACTGGTCCCACCTCCCCCAGAAATGGTTCCAGTGCCCTAAAAATTTGAATCCCTCCCCCTTGCACCATTTTTCAAGCCACGTATTCATCTGCAATATCCTCCTATTTCTACTCTGACTGGCCCGTGGTACTGGTAATAATCCAGAGATTATTACCTTTGAGGTCCTACTTTTGAGTTTATCTCCTAGCTCCCTAAATTCACCTTGTAGGACCTCATCCCTTTTTTTCCCTATATCGTTGGTGCCAATATGCACCACGACAACTGGCTGTTCACCCTCCCCCTCCAGAATGTTCTGCAGCCGTTCAGTAACATCCCTGACCTTTGCACCAGGGAGGCAACATACCATCCTGGAGTCTCTTTTGCGGCCGCAGAAACGCCTATCTATTCCCCTGACAATTGAATCCCCTATTACAATAGCCCTTCCCCTCTTTTTTCCCCCATCATGTGCTGCAGAGCCACCCATGGTGCCATGAACTTGGCTGCTGCTGCATTCCCCTGATGAGCCATATCCCTCAACAGTATCCAAAATGGTAAACCTGTTGAGTAGGGAGATGACCGCAGGGGACTCCTGCACTATCTGCCTACTGCTTTGCTGCCTATTGGCCACCCGCTCCCTTTCTGTCCTCTTACCTTTTACCTGTGGCGTGACCGACTCGCTGTATGTGCTGTCCACGACTTTCTCTGCATCGTGGATGCTCCAGTATGAATCCAGCCGCAGCTCCAATCGTTCAATGCGGTCTGCCAGGAGCTGCAGCTGGACACACTTCCTGCAAATGTAGTCATCAGGGACACCGACCATATCCCTGATCTCCCACATGTTGCAGGCTGAGCACACCACGGGACCAATCTCCACTGACATCTTACTCCCAAATTACTCTATTAAATATATATATATTTTTTTTTAAATTTTATTTTATTTTATTTATTTTTTTATTTTTATTAAACACAAAACTTTACTCTTTAAACTTTACTAATAAATAACGAATCCCTAACACCCAGAGTCCTTACACCCAGAATCCTTAAACCTGAAGGCAGAAATGGAGAAATGTAAACCCCGGGTTGCAGCCAATCAGCTGCTTCCTCTGGTCCTCTTCAACCAATCAGAGGCTACACCAGATTCCCCACCAGATTCCCTCACTGGAAGATGGAACGTTGCAGCTGCTGGTCTACTCACAGCAGGTAGCTCCACCCTCTGTCTCCAACGGCTCCCCGGGCCACTGTGAAAAGCAAGCCCCGCGCTAGGTTTATACTCACAGCAGGTAGCTCCACCCTCTGTCTCCAACGGCTCCCCGGGCCACTGTGAAAAGCAAGCCCCGCGCTAGGTTTATACTCACAGCAGGTAGCTCCACCCTCTGTCTCCAACGGCTCCCCGGGCCACTGTGAAAAGCAAGCCCCGCGCTAGGTTTATACTCACAGCAGGTAGCTCCACCCTCTGTCTCCAACGGCTCCCCGGGCCACTGTGAAAAGCAAGCCCCGCGCTAGGTTTATACTCACAGCAGGTAGCTACACCCTCTGTCTCCAACGGTTCCCCGGGCCACTGTGAAAAGCAAGCCCCGCGCTAGGTTTATACTCACAGCGCAGGTAGCTCCACCCTCTGTCTCCAACGGCTCCCCGGGCCTCTGTGAAAAGCAAGCCCCGCGCTAGGTTTATACTCACAGCAGGTAGCTCCACCCTCTGTCTCCAACGGCTCCCCGGGCCACTGTGAAAAGCAAGCCCCGCGCTAGGTTTATACTCACAGCAGGTAGCTCCACCCTCTGTCTCCAACGGCTCCCCGGGCCACTGTGAAAAGCAAGCCCCGCGCTAGGTTTATACTCACAGCAGGTAGCTCCATCCTCTGTCTCCAACGGCTCCCCGGGCCACTGTGAAAAGCAAGCCCCGTGCTAGGTTTATACTCACAGCAGGTAGCTCCACCCTCTGTCTCCAATGGCTCCCCGGGCCATCCTGGGAATTAACCTCATGAAGGAGAAAGCACTAACTAGATCTTTCCAAGGCGAAGGGGAAAAGATTTAATAGGAATCTGAAGGTTAACTTTTTCACACAAAGGTTGGTGGGTGTATGGAACAGGCTGCCAGAGGAGGTACTTGAGGCTGGGACTGTCCCAACGTTTAAGAAACAGTTAGACAGGTACATGGATAGGACAGGTTTGGAGGGATATGGACCAAATGCAGGCAGGTGGGACAAGTGTAGCTGGGACATGTCGGCCGGTGTGGGCAGGTTGGGCTGAAGGGCCTGTTTCCACACAGTATCAGTCTATGACTCTATGAGCAGCTGTGGGTTCATCAAGTTATTCTCACTAACGGTATTTCCAGACAGCTTTTCAAAAACAGAACTCTTTCCACTTTCGTGGTTTTACAAAATTGTGTTAGCTGCAGATTTGGAAATTGTACCCTAGAGACTCAAATCCAAATCATCAATAGGTATATATAAACTAAAGCCATGGTTTCAGCACTAACCCTTGGGGAATTCACTTCAGTCTGAAAAATACCCAGTCACTCTGTCTCCTTGTTTACTGTTCTTTAGCAAATACTCTCCCTCAGCTGCTCCTTTTAAGATCCATACCTTTTAAGATCATCATAAGATGTGATAGGAGTAGAATTAGGTCATTCAGCCCATCAAGTCTACTCCACCATTCAATCATGGCTGATCTATCTTTCCCTCCTAACCCCATTCTCCTGCCTTCTCCCCATAACCTCTGACACCCGTACTAATCAAGAATCTATCTACCTCTGCATTAAATATATCCATTGACTTTGCCTCCACAGCCTTCTGTGGCAAAGAATTCCACAGATTTACCTCTGACTAAAGAAATTCTTCCTCATCTCCTTCCTAAAATAACTTTCTTTAATTCTGAGGCTATGATCTCTAGTCCTAGACTTTCCCACTAGAGGAAACATCCTCTCCATATCCACTCCATCCAAGCCTTTCACTATTCTGTACGTTTCAACAAGGTTGTCCCCTCACTCTTCTAAACTCAGATGAGATTTATGTGGAGACAAGTACGCTCACAACATTTAAGAAGAATCTGGA
Organism: Raja brachyura; assembly: GCA_963514005.1. The sequence continues at coordinate 17,269,859 of OY740792.1, read as the reverse complement.
TGTACATTTAAATTGCCAAGACATAGAAAGCTATTGGCCAAGTATTGGAAAATTGGATTAATGTGGATAGGTATTCAATAGTCAGCATGTTGATGGTGGGCTGAAGGTTATTCTTCCATGTTGATGATTCAATGCTTGACTGCATGTGTCTTCAGTACATGCAGATCACCCTGACATTTCTTCTCTATATGTGATACTTACATCTGCATTGCTTGCAAGAAAAGAGATCTCACAGGCTTTTTTTACTTGTTACTCTTGTGAGTTGCATATCATCCAGACATGCTTCATGGCATTCATTTCATGGGTTTCTCTCCCTAAATCTCACCTCACTCCCTTCATCCTATGGCCTCCATCTCCGCTATGATATCGTAGGCTACTGTGCAGAGTCATAGTCAAAGCATATTACGGCTTGGAAACGAGCCCTTGGACATGTTGGCCAAGAAGCCCCATCTAAGCTGATCATGTTTACTCACGTTCAGCCCATATCCCTCTGAATCCTGCCTGTCCATGTACCTATCCAAATGTATTTTAAATGTTGTTATTGTAACCAGCATCCTCAGACTGATACGCACATCATGCTGGAGTAACTCAGCAGGACAGGCAGCATCTCTGGAGAGAAGGAATGAGTGGCATTTCAGGTCGAGACCCTTCTTCAGACTGATGCTCAATATCAGTATGTTTTTCGCTAAAGATAGACACAAAATGTTAGAATAATTCAGTAGGTCAGGCAGCATCTCTGGAGGCAAGGAAGAGGTGATATTCAGTCTGAAGAAGGGATCAGGGCTGAAATGTCACCTATTCCTTGTCTCCAGAGATGCTGCCTGACCCGCTGAGTTACTCCAGCATTTTGTGTCTATCTTCAGTATAAACCAGCATTTGCTGTTCCTTCCTGCACGTGTTTTATACCAAATGTGGTCCTATTCCTTTCTGGCCAGGTGGAACATTGCATTTCTAACTACACTGACCAATGCCAAGAAGGGAAGACAGACACAAAATGCTGGAGTAATTCTGCAGGACAACTACATTTCTCAAGAACTGTAGGCAGCATCTCTGGAGAGAAGGAATGGGTGACGATTCGAGTAGAGATCCTTCTTCAGACTGATGTGCAGCGTCTGCAGTTCCTTTCCACATGTTACATCTGCTCCACCAAGAAAGGAAGTGTTTATTTAAAGCTAAGCAAATTCAATCAACCCAATTAGTACCGAGAAGTGCCAATGAAAGTACTGTCACCCACATTGCAGGCCTTATAATGTAAAGATTTCCAGGCGTAAAGGATGATCCTGATTGCATTTAACCTTTGAAAGAAATCCTTGGCTCTTTGTATGAAAGCTGCCAGCCGATAATGAGATTTGGGCTACAACAATCAATAATACTGGTCAGTAATATCATCTCTTCACTCCACTGAAATGTAATAGAAGCCCAAGGTACGACAGTGTGAAAAGCAGGACTTAGACAGGATTGACTATTGGAGGCCTTTTGCGGAAATAAAAAGCAAAGGAAAAATCAGCTAAATTCATGTCTTACAATTATTTTCTTTCAGACATTAATTTTTTCAAGATCTGAGAATTGTTGGCAAGATCAACTTTTATTTCTTATCCCTAATTGGCTTGAGAAGATGATGGCGAGTCACCTTATCCCTAATTGTCCTTGAGTAGGTGGTGACGAGATAACTTTTTGAACCACTGCAGTCCATCTGGTGAAGATACATTGACGGTATTTTTGAAAAAGTTTCAAGAATTGAACCCAGTAACATTGAAGGTTGAGCAACACATCTCCAAGGATGATGTTTAGAGATACAGCGTGGAAACAATTACTTCTGCCCACCGAGTTGGCGCTGACCTGCGATCCCCGCACGCTAACAGTATACTATTCACATTAGGGACAATTTATAATTTTACCAAGCCTATTAGCCCACAAACCAGCACTTCTTTGGAATGTGTAAGGAAACTGAAGCTCACAGAGAAAACACATGCAGGTCATGGGAAGAACATACTAACACTGTACAGACAGCACACATAGTCAGGGTGGAACCCAGGTCATCATGCAGCCTTGTGCTGGAATGGTTGGATCCAGAAAGCCTGTCCAGAGCACTCCACTGCAATATCTGGTCCTGTGGCCTTTGTAGCATTTACTCTTCTCAGCTATTTGTCAATATCATGTGGAATTAATTGAATTGGCTGGTCAGTGCAGAGTCGATGGGCCGAAGGGCCTGTTTCTCTAAACTAAAGTAACGTAAACTACACCCCTCACTGAACTAGAGTGAATCACCGGGCATGAAACAGTAGAGTGAGGTGTACACCATTTATAACGATACAGGTTGTGGCAGAGTACAATGCTACTATTGCTGAAAGTCCTCATAGATGCCCAGTTTCAAACTGCTAGAGCTGTTCTTAGTCCATCGCATTTAACAAGATTGTGGTGCCTTGCAACACTAAGCTTGCAACCTTACTTGTTTTAATAAAAAGGATAAAACTATCATGGCATACGTTCAAGAGAATCTTTAATAACTGCTGCAACATATTCTTTCCCAAGAACTTGTTCCCATGGCATAATTCTGGAAAAATTGCAAAGTTCTCCGTATGTAAAAGGATCAGTTTACACAGAGGTAGACTATTTTCAGAACTTACTGTTTATTTTAACTACTAATTTATTTAACTGTTGGCTTTGTGATCTTGTTATATGCAAATGCTTCATCTGTCATCCACAACAACTGTGGTGACAAACCTGCCAGCATTAATTATTTGGATGCAAATCATTTTAGAAAATTCTATAAGACATAGATGTTAGGTTTTATCATTCTTCTAAGGATAGGAACAGTAATTCGTAAAAGTACTTCCAGAGAAGCTGTAATGAAAATATTAGAGGAAACTTTAGTTGGTGAAACAATGTTTACTTGGGAAAAAAAATGTGATCATAGTGACCTCGAAGTTCAACTGTGCAGCACCCAAAAATACAGCACTATGCAGATGAAAATCATATTGATGCGAGTCACTGATTCACCACAAAATAAAGAAGGTCCATCAGCCCATCAGGTTAATGCCAGCAGTGCCTTGCCATCAATCCCTCTTCCCCTCTATATTTCCTTGGAGCTTTGTAACTTTTTAGTTTAATTTGGAGATACAGTGTGTAAACAGGCTATTCGGCGCACCAAGTCCACGCCGACCTGTACACTAGTTCTACCCAACACAAGGGACAATTTACAGAAGCCAATTAACCTACAAACCTGCACATCTTTGGTATGTGGGATGAAACCGGAGCACCCAGAGGAAACCCACGTGGTCATGGGGAGAACGTGTAGACACCATACAGACACCCGTGGCATGGATCGAACCCGCGTCTCTAGCGCTGTAAGGCAGCAACTCTACCTTTGTGCCACCAACCTATTCTCTCTCAATTGATTAGAAAATCTCCGTGGATTATTTTGTTTAACATTTATCTAACCCAAGATGTAATTATGGTTGAACATTAATTTACCCCCATGCTTTTGAGAATTGGAAATTGTAGCACCTGATACAAGATCACACAGTCATTGGGAGAACTTGGAAACTCCACACGGAAAGTATCTGAAGCCAGAATCAAATGCAGGTCCCTGGAGCTGAAAGGGGGCAATACTAACTGCTTTGTCGATGTGAGACTCTATGCTATTGAGTCTTTGAACATGTTTCTGTGCGAGTTACCATCAATCATAGAGGGGTACAGCATGCAGGCAGTCCTTCTTTTGCCCACCAAGTCCACAGTGACCATTTATCTCCCACCCATAAATACTATTCCTACATTAATCTTTTTTTTTTAAATTCTCCTCACCTCATGAACTTGCCCCAGATCCTAACATTCACCCGCATGTCAGGAGCAATTTACAGTAACCAATTTACCTATCAACCTGCATGGCTTTGGGATGTGGGAAGAAACTAGAGCACTCAAGGGGAACCCATATGCAAACTCCACACAAACTCCATTGTTGTGCCAACTAAAGTCAAACCAGGGTCTCTGAAACCCTCTCATTATTTAACACTCAAAACATCTAAATGGGGGAATTTTCACCCGGATTAGATTGAATCACAATGAGACAGTTCACTGCAGTGATTCTGAGGACTCAAACTGAATACTATTTGAACATTCCTCCTGCAAGCAGAGGCAAGTATTGCAAAGTCCCTGTGCCAACCATTCCTTAAATAGACCTTTCTAAGCATGGACCATACAGGTGGTTTTCACTGGGTTGCCTTTAAAGACTGTGGCTAGATGTGCCAGGAGAAAGTCTGCAAAAAAATAGAAGTCTCTTCAGAATAGGGATAAAAATAAACAGAAGTAAGACATCTGGCACTCAGGGCAGGAAGGTAGCAGGGAGAAACTTGAAAGGGCAAGAGTGTCCTCAGTGAATTCTGTACTTTGGGGAGAGCTGCAATGCAGCCAAATGCTCCTCTTAGGTGTGAAAGTAAGGGTTCTTTCCTTTCTCACCTTTAATTAAAATTAAGAATGAAAGGTTCCCCACTTTGCTGTTGGAACTTTTCCTGACTTTTTGCAATTTAACTTTGCACCTATTTAATGGTGTGAAACCAACTTTAGATCCCAACTTTAATGGGCATTTGGAAAATTCAAATATTTTACCTCTGCACGTAAAGACATGAGGGACTTGAGATGCTGGAATCTGGAACAACAAGCACAGGGATTTTGATGAATGAACAGTGGGGGGGGGGGGGGGGGGGGGCTCATTGAAGCTTACCAAATAGTGAAAGCCTGGATTGAGTGGATGTGGAGAGGATGTTTCCACTAGTGGTAGAGTCTAAGACCAGAGGCCATAGCCTCATAAAAGAACATACCTTTAGAAAGAAGATTAGAATGAATTTCTTTAGAGGGTGATGAATCCGTGGATTGACAGATTCTTGATTTGTATGGGTGTCAGGGGTTATGGGGAGAAGGCAGGAAAAAGGAGTTGAGAGGAAAAAATAGATCAGCCATAATTGAATGGCAGAGTAGACGTGATGGGCCGAATGGCCTATTTCTGCTCCACGAACTTATGACTTCATTGACACTTGCCAAATAGTGAAAGGCCTGGATAGAGTGGATGTGGAGAGGATGTTTCCACTAGTGGGGGAGTCCAGGACCAGAAAGAACGAGAGTAGGATCATAGCATCAGAATAAAAGGACGTACCTTTAGAAAGGAGATGAGAAGTAATTTCTTTAGTCACTACAGCCAGTGAAGGAGACCTATAGCTTACTGGACTTGATGTATTATTGGATCACCTGCCAAATTATGTTAAGCAATTCCATTACCAGTCCACATCAATATACCTATTTATCTCTCTAAGTTATTGCATCACTGAAAGCAATGAAAAAATAGTAGAACAGAAAAAGGCTATGTGAGCTTCATATACCAAGTCATGTTGATTTATTAATGGACAAACAAATTGCAATTTATATTTGCTGATATTTCAAAGGAAGTAGCTTGTAAACCATGAGTTCCAAGTGTCAACAAATGGAAGAGATTTGTCCATTTGCTGGAAGGAAGAGAACATGTTTGGGCAATTCTTGGCTGAGTGTTAAGTGTGACTGACAAAAATCAAAACCCAAATATCAGATTTGCAGGCATTGGATGAGAAGACATTTGCTATTTTAAGAGCTTTTCGGTCACCCAATTCCATAAAAATTTTAGAAACATTGAACTGCAGATGGAGGTTTGCCCAAAAGGACACAAAGTGCTGAAGCAACTCAACAGATCAGACAACATCACTGGAGATGTCTAGAGTCCTTCTCTGAAAATATTAAGTGCACAATAATACATTAAGAATTCAATCCCGCTCAATAGGCATCTTCGCATCTCAAAATTGGAGTCTTCAACTTCAGGAATAGTGAGAGAAATTAAAAGAAGAAGTTACAATTAAAGTTACACTGGGATCAAATTGCTATACCATCATAGATTTGATTTTTAAGTTATGTGGAGCATCGACAGCTTTTAAAAACAGACGCATGTAGCAAATCTTGCCATTGAATCCATTGAAAGTCAGTGAAAACCATAGTTGTCTTCAATTCAACCAAATATACACTTCATTCGAACTTATGAAAGACCCTTTAATACTTTGGCGTGATTTTTCCACTTACTATGATCATTGCATGACTGAATAAGAATTACTAAATTAGTACCAGATTTTAAAATATAAACAAATACAATTATTGTGTAAGTATTAAGTCCTGTGCCTCTGGGTTTCTTTTATATTTTCTCACAGCTGCACAAATATGAGTGATGTTCTTAAAAGAGCTTTGTGGAGGGAGGGTTACTGTGTAATAAGGTCCTGATGGTTAGCTTTTCTTAAAATAATTCAACATTTTCTGATAATTTTCTCATTGCTTCTTACCCACAACCAGGTTTTCGGAAAATAAATAGAGAATGAATTCTCCTTATTGGGTTCCGTCAACTTTCGTGCTTGCCTCTTGCCATATATTGGTTCAAGCACAACAGCGAAGCTTGTTCTTCTATCCCCATTCATGAGAACATAAGAAATAGGAGCAGGTGTGCCCCATCTGGCACATCGAGACATCCATTATTCATTAATATCCCAGTAGTACCTTTATTTCAGCGCTATCCCCATATCCCGTGATTCACAGATAGTCCAGAATTCTAGTGGAGTCATAGAGTGATACAGTGTGGAAACGGACCCTTGAACCTAACTTGCCCATACCGACCAACATGTCCCATCTACACTCGTCCCACCTGCCTGTGTTTGGCACATGTCTCTCCAAACATGTTCTATTCATGTACCTGTCTAAATGTGTCTTAAATGTTGTGATAGTGTCTGCCTCAACTACCTACACCGGCAGCTCGTTCCAGACACCCACCATCCTTTATATGAAAAGGTTACCCCTCAGATTCCGACTAAATATTTTCCCCCTCACCTTAAACTAATATCCTCTGGTTCTCCATTCCCCAACTCTGGACAAGAGACTGTACGTCTACCCGAACAATCCCTCGCTTGACAACATCTTTCCCAAATCATCATGCCCAGAACTGAACACAACACTCTAAATGACCTCCCAACTTTTATACTCAATTCTCTGACTGATGAAGGCTATTCTGTCATTTGAATGCACACAGTTCCCACTTGGATAGGGAACTGCAACAGCTGCCCACCCTTTGCAAGAACAAATTTCTCTTCATCTCAATCCCAAATGACCCATCCATGGCAAAGTAGATGGTAAGGAAAAGTCGAGAAACAAGAGACTGTGGACATTGGAATCTTGAGCAAAAGGCAAAGGGCTGCAGGAACTCAGTGGGACAGGCAGCATCTGTGGAATGAATTAACATTTCAGTTTGGGACTCTTCCAGTCTGAAGGCAGGCCAGGACACTAAACATCATCCATGCACATTCTCCTTGCATATCCTCCACAGATGCTGCCTGACGTTGAAGAAGGATCCTGACTTGAAACATCCTTGGTTCATTCCCTCCACACATGCTGTCTGGCGTGCTGAGCTCATCCAGCACTTTTTTAAAAAAGAATAGTGTGAACGTTGCTATCGATGTTCTTTATCCGTTCATTGCTGTATTAATGATGCTAAACCCGCTGTAGGAATATTGTTTCTAAAATGTCAAGATCGAAACAACTTGCATTTTGAGAGCCCTTTTCGTCTAAGAAAATGCCAAAGTACTAAAGAACCAATTATGTATTTTCGAACAATTATTTAAATGTAAATAACTTGCTAACCAATTTGCATGCACCAAACAGCATTAAACTCGTAACTTGCATTGTTCATCGAAGATTGGACAGACTTAAAAGTGAACAGTAGTTTTCCTGCTCTCTTTCAAATAATATATTTTTTGGTTCTGCCTTACTTTTGAAAGTATGGAACTCTCTCAGTACTGCACTAAATTACTCTAATTTAATCCCTGGATAGGATCTTGAACTCACAGGCCCCTGAATCAGTGGTGAAAATATTTCCTAACAAGCCACAAAATGGATTTAAATATTAAGTTGAATTTATTTATTTATATACGGCATTGTTTTATACAATTTATCTTCTTGTTGTTGTTCATTTGCAATATTGAAAACAAATTCTAGTTCTAGTATGGCTGGAATACTTAGTATGAATTACATAAATACACGGAAAATAGGTGCAGGAGTAGGCCATTCGGCCCTTCGAGCCAGCAATGTGATCATGGCTGATCATCCACAATCAGTACCCCGTTCCTGCCTTTTCCTCATACCTCTTGATTCCGCTAGCCCTAAGATCTCCTTCTAGCTCTCTTTTGAACGCATCCAGTGAATCAGCCTCCACTGTCTTCTGAGGCAGAGAATTCCACAAAATCACCACTCTCTGTTTGAAAATGTTTTTACTCATCTAAGTTCTAAATGGCCTACCCCTTATTCTTAAACTGTGGCCCCTGGCTCTGGACTCCCCCAATATCGGGAACATGTCTCCTGCATCTAGCCTGTCCAATCCCTTAATAATTTTATATGTTTCTATAAGATTCCCTCTCATCCTTCTAAATTCCAGTGAATACAAGCCCAGACACTCCATTCTTTCACCATAGTCCCGCCACCCCAGGAATTAACCTGGTGAACGCTGCACTCCCTCAATAGCAAGAATGTACTTCCTCAAATTAGGAGACCAAAACTGCACACAATACTCCAGATGTGGTTTCACCAGGGCCCTGTACAACAGCAGAAAAACCTCTTTGCTCCTATACTCCTATACTCAACTCCTCCCGTTCTGAAGGCTAACATGCCATTAGCTTTCCTCACTGCCTGCTGAGCCTGCATGCTTACTTTCAGTGACTGATGTACGAGGACATGTTATATATTCTGTGTAGGATATGAAACACATCTTTTAATGTGTCTACATCTTATTGCTGACCAGCACCACTGTATGCCAGGACTAACAAACAATTTTGCGTGTTGAATGTCACAGAAATGCAATTGTTTGAAATAGTGATTGGTAATTCTATTTTTTAGCTGCTCATCTTCCTCGGACAGAGGTAAACAAGGCCAGTGAAGAGGGAACAGTGTTCCTAACATGCCCTTGGATTTTGTCCTCAGTGGAAAAAGGTAGCTGGAATTGGAGGAAGCCAATTTTAAAATGGTTTCCTGGCACACTCTGCCTCTTGAGACACTGAGGTAAACTACTTTGTCAATTGAGATCTTGAAAGGCAAATCTTATTTCACTTTACTATGCTGCCTCAGACAATAGGGCTGCCACTGGTGACAACACTGACACGCTTCCAAAGTAAAAGACTGAAGACAAATGATTACCTATTTCTCTCTTGCCAGCTTATCTTGTTCTCCAATGGAAGCAGAAAATGCTGGAGACGCTCAGTAGGTTTGGCAACATCTGTGGAAAGAAGAGATAAGCTGATGTTTCAGGTGTGGACATTCTATGAGAATGGTTTACATCCAAATCATTAACTTGTGCATTGTTTCCATAGATGCTGCCTAGCCTGATGAAATATTTGCTGCATTTCCTATTGTTTAGGCCTCTGGTATCTGGAGGGTGTTATGTTTCTGTTGTACTGTTTCCATATTGGCTTCTTTCCCCAGTTGGATACACAACATACTGTATAAAGTATGCACTTTATTTAACTCTTAAGTCAACAGAAATTTCAGGAGATCATCAACTAACTGAGTGCAGTCAGTAGCTAAAAGTTAAAACTGGATGCTCCACTGTCAAGTGCTATTTGGTCAAATTGTGCCAACTGATAGCCTGAGTTCTGAAGGTAATGGCTGGCTGGCTCTCAGGAAGTCTCCGACACCTTGTGAGCTAATGGAGAAGTTGAAAGCATCTTGAGAGTCACATGGCAGCCCACCAGAGTGCTGTTGGACTCACCATGGAGCTGGAACAAGAATTCAATGAAGGGGGCATTGGGTGCATTTTCCATTCCACCAGGTGGCAATGTGGAAGGAATAGGGGCCGCATTGATTTGGAAGAGATTGTTGACCATGTGGAGAAAGTCCCGATTTCTGCATTTAAGTTGATTGCTTTATGCGTAATGTTTTGATTATTTATCATAATTTTTAAATTAATAACATTTTAAATCAACCTCAAAGATTTTTAAATATCTCTGCAAATTGCACCTGAAGGGATAAGAGTAGAATGCAGGCATGCCAAGCTGAGAGTCCTGACAATGGGCTGAGTTTGGGGTTATTCAGTATGCTGGTACAGTGATCACCACTTTCTACCTAAATGATTGCTCAAAATGAAAGATATTTGAAAGGTGTGCAGTTAAATTTTCGTTCTCGAAATAATCGATGGAAAGATCAGGTAAGAATCGATCTGGGTTCAATTTAATAAGTTAAAAGTGTGGTATAATTTGGAATTTCTGAATGCCACTGCATAGTGGGATGAAATCCTCCTTTGCCACTGGGCTTGCAGGATAATAGGTGAGATGACTTCAAACAATCTCAATCCAATTGATAATGGAGCAGACAGCACACGATTGACCCTATTTCAATGCTGGGTGACCTGTAGGAAATGTTAAAAAAAAGTTACTTGCTGGTGAAATAAGTGGTTTTGTTCTGATGCTGAGACGTATAGCTTTACCCTGCATCTCATCTTCTCACACCTGGTCTGAGAATATCTAACTCTGAATTCCCATTCCCCATTACTAATAACGTTTGCATTAACAAATTAAAAAAGTCAATTAAAACTCTATTAGATCATGAACTTATTGTATTACCACCATGGTTACATTACAACAGCCTAGAATTATAATACAGCATCTTAGCATAGAGATTTGATAGCCTCAGCCATGATTTGGCCTTATCCAAGCAGGAATGGCATGAGGGCAACAATGTGCACAAGATGACAATCAGTCTGAGGAAAGGGGAACCTATCTATGTTCTCCGGACATGCTACCTGACCTGCGGAGGTACTCAAGCACATTGTATCATTGTCTTTTGTAAAGTAGCATCTGCAGTTCTCTTGCATCTCATAGTATTTTCGCTTAAAACAGCTATTAATTGCTTCTTGATGCCATTTATGGGGTGGAAGATTGCAACCTTCACGTGGTCTGCCCTGTTTCAACTAATGCAATCAACTCGATGTGCACAAACGGAAGATCAAATAGAACAAGTTGTCCAACAACTTTAGGCTGTGCACGCCACACGAAAGAAGAAGAAGCAGATGTCATTTATAACAAATACTAGCATATTAATGAACGAAGAATGCTGCATGTATTAGAACCCTTTGGGAAATTAACACTGCAGACCAGTTAATTCAATTACTGTTAAGCCTGCCCAACAGGTAGCCAAGGACAATAGTAGATGGTATCATTCACGAATGGGGGTTGGGGATGGGGTGGGGAGTGGAGGAGAGCAGCTTAGATGATTAAATACCAAGGCCGTGAATAGGAAGTTTGCCAAAAATACCAAAACTAGTGTTGATGACAGGAAAGTAAATTCCAGATTGCAGGAAGATACAAAAGGATTAGTTGGATGAACACAAAAGCACCAATAACTTTCGAACAGGAGAAATGTGAGATGGTGCATTTGAGAGGAGCAAAGGTGGTTATAGAATAAATACATGGTATTTATAGAAGAATATAAACAATATAAGAGTATAGAAGTTGGGATGTAATGTTAAAATTGTACAAGGTATTGGTGAGGACAATTCTGGAGTATGGTGTACAATTTTGGTCGCCAAATTATAGGAAAGATGTCAACAAAATTGAGAGAGTACAGAGGACATTTACTAGAATGTTGACTGGGTTTCAGCACCTAAGTTACAGAGAAAGGCTGAACAAGATAGGTCTTTATTCTTTCGAGCGCAGAAGGTTAAGGGGAGGGACTTGATAGAGATCTTTCAAATTATGAGAGGAATAGACAGAGTTGACGTGGATACGCTTTTTCCATTGAGAGTAGGGAAGATTCAAACAAGGGGACATGATTTGAGAATTAAGGGACAAAAGTTTAGGGGTAACATGAGGGGGAACTTCTTTACTCAGAGAGTGGTAGCTGTGTGGAATGAGCTTCCAGTGGAAGTGGTGGAGGCAGGTTCAATTTTATAATTTAAAAATAAATTGGATAGGTATATGGACGGGAAAGGAATTGAGGGTTAATGTCTGAGTGCAGGTAGATGGGGCTAGGTGAGAGTAAGTGTTCGGCATGGACTAGAAGGGGCGAGATGGCCTGTTTCCGTGCTGTAATTGTTATATGGTTATATGGTAGGGTTAGAAGAAGTTCAAAGGAACAGAAAACTTTTGGAAAACATGTGTTCCAATTGTTGATGGTGGCAGGACAAGCACTTGAAAAGTCATGATGTGCATTTGCCATTATTAGCCAAGAAGTGAAACAAGAGCAAGGAGGTTTACCATGAACCAGTGTAAAACATTCAATAGGTCACAGCTAGACTGCTGTACACAGTTCAGGTAATTATACCAGAGGGTATATGGGTAAACAGCAAACAGGATGCCAAGGATGTTGCCAGGGTTGGTGAATTATAGCTATGATAAGCGACTAGCGACTAGGGTTGTTTTCTTTGGAACCAAAGAGGCTGCATGGAGCTGCATAGTGGGTTCCTTCATGGAGGTGTCCAATGGATTTCCTTATGTAGCTCCCCAGTAGGTCCCCTCATGGAGTTGCTCAGAAAGCTCCCTCATGGAGGGGTCCAATGGATTTCCTTATGTAGCTCCCCAGTAGGTCCCCTCATGGAGTTGCTCAGAAGGCTCCCTCATGGAGCCGCACAGTGGATTCCCTCATGGAGTTGCAGAGTGGGTTCCTTCATGGAGCCACCCTGTGGGTTCCCTCATGGAGTTGCTCAGTGGGTCTCCTCACGGAGCCATCTATGGGTATGAGAGCCATATCCAGAAGCCACAGCCACTTGTTTTGCAGCATCATGCTCCCATCACGCCTATGGTAATGTAGTCACCGCTGCTAATAGTAAATGACAACTTTATGAAAAGAATAATTAATCATGGTTTCTAAATAATAAGATATTACAGATGGGAATTTTGCCTTGCATGTCAATGATGCCAATTAAGTCAACAATAACAAATCAGCAAATTAATATGAATTAGATACATTCGTTTCTAATATCTATAATCACCACAAGCCTCATCTTCCTACTTACAAATTCTGAATGCACTTTATTTGGCGTATTTCTAATCAATTTTGGATTAGTAACCTAGACACATGTAAAGTTGATCAAAACAAGCTGTACTCTATTTCTTCAGCTTCCCAGAACACTCTGCCCCTGGTGTATATCAGTTCTTGTTCAGCATGCTGTCAAAGAAGAAGCCACTGCTAATCCGCCATCTCCGTTGTCATTTTACTGAGCTGTGCTCCAATACCAGATGGTAATCGGGATATCAATGCTCTATAATCATCTTCAAAAGACAATTCAATAATTGTTGCAATTAAGGTAAACATGCACCAATTAAATTATACTGATTATGTTTTTTTTTAATGGGAAAAGTCAACTGAAGTTGTCCATTGAACGCAACTCAAAGAATAGCCACTGTTTTCTACAGAGTGAGGGACTACATTGCTCTTTCTGCGTGCCTGCTGTAGCAACAGAAAATAGCTCTGTATCCTTTAGAGTCATAGAGCCATAGAGTGATACAGTGTGGAAACAGGCCCTTTGGCCCAACTTTCCCACACTGGCCACCATGTCTCAGCTACACATCTCACCTGCATGCTTTTGATCCATATCCCTCCAAACCTGTCCTATCCATGTATCTGTCTAACTGTTTCTTAAATGTTGGGATTGTTCCAGCCTCAAGTACCTCCTCTGGCAGCTTGTTCCATACACCCACCACCCTTTGTGTGAAAAAGTTACCCCTCAGATTCCTATTAAATCTTTTCCCCTTCACCTTGAACCTATGTCCTCTGTTCCTCGATTCCCCTACTCTGGGTAAGAGATTCTGTGCATCAACACAATCTATTCCTCTCATGATTTGGTACACCTCTGTAAGATCATCCTTCATCCTGCTGCACAGGTATAAAGACCCAGCCTACTCAACCTCTCACTGTTGCACATATCCACTAGTCCTGGCAAGTGGTAACATTCTCGGAAATCATCTCTGAACCTTTTCTAGTTTAATATCTTTCCTATAACATGGTGCCCAGAACTGAACACATTATTCTAAATGCAATCTCACCAACGTCTTATACAACTGCAAAATGACCTCCCAACGTCTATACTCAATACTCTGACTGATGAAGGCCAATGTGACAAAAACCTTTTTGACCACATTATCTACCTGCGACTCGATCTGCAAGGAACCATGCACCTGCACTTCTAGATCCCTCTGCTCTACAACACACCTCAAAGGCCTCCCATTCACTGTGTAGCTCCTGCCCTTGAGAAACTTCCTAAAATGCAACACCTCACTCTTCTATGTATTAAATTCCATCAACCATTCCTCAACCCATCTGGCCAATCAATCCAGATCCTGCTGCAATATTTCACAACCATCTTCACGATCTGCAAAACCACCCACTTTCTGCATTGTATAACTAAATTTGGATGAAGGCATTGAAGATGGAAGATATTGAAAATATTGTTTTAGAAAATTAGGAATTTGGAATTATATCCTCACAATTGTTTCCTCTTTGTTGTAGCATAGTGCGTAAAATAGACCAGGCAATGTAGCCGCATTTATGTTCATCGTTATCGTCCCATTACAGGAAGGATGTGGAGGCTTAGGAGAGGGCATAGGAGATATATCAATCTTCATTTGTCACAGCTGAAGTGCCGGAAGACTGGAGGGTGGCTAATGTTGTGCCACTATTTACGAAGCTGCATGAAAAAGCCTGGGAACTATAGACCAATGAGCCTACCACCCTGTGGTACGCAAGTTACTGTCAGATATTCTCAGGGATAAGACATAAATGTATTTGGATAGACAGAGGATGATTAGGGATGGTCACCATGGTTTTGTATGTGGGGGATTGTGGGTTACAAATCTGATTGATTTCCTTTGAAGAAGTAACCAAAAATGCTGGAGATGCCAAAGCCATGGTCTACATTTACTTTAACGAGACATTTGATAAGGTTCCATATGGTAGACTGTTCTGGAAGGTTAGATAGCAATGGATCTAGGGAGAGCTTGCTGTCTGGAGAGAAAATTGACTTCATGAAAGGAACCACAGGGTGATGATTGTAGGTTGCTTTCAGACTGCAGTCCTGTGACTAGTATTGTGCTTCAGGGATCAGTCCTGGGCCCATTGCTGTTTGTAGTTTATATCAACGATTTGGATGAGAATGTAGAAGGAATGATTAGCATGTTTGCAGCTGACATTAAAGTGGGTGGTATTATAGATAGCAAATATGATTGTGTTGACAAATGCTCTCTTGAACTTCTGCCGGTGTATGGCAGAGAGCATATTGAATGGTTGCCATGAACAAAGGAGATTACAAATAATGTAGTGGTGACTGCCTAGTCCATCACAGGTACTGATCTCCCCGCCATCAAAGAGATCTGGAGGGTGCGCTGCTTTAAAAAGGCAGCAAGCATCGTCAGGGACCCACACCAGCAAGCTCTCATTTCACTCCTGCCATTGGGAAGTCTGAAAGCCATGACCTCCAGGTTCAAGAATAGCTTTCTCCCATCAGGTTATTGAATACTACAAATACCAAACTACAAACTGTCTTGTGCAGGAAGGAACCTCAGATGCTGGTTTACACTGAGAGTAGACACAAAATGCTGGAGTAACTCAGCGGCATTCCTTTGGAGAAAAGGAATAGGGGACATTTTGGGTCAAGACTGAACTGTCTTGGTTGCAGCTGGGATTTTGAGCCTTTGTTTTAATTTGCACAAATACATTGTTTTCCATTCGTGAGTCCTGAATTCACTGGATTCAGTGGCTCAGTGCCGCCTCATTTCAACAGGTCCTCGTTACCGATGAAAACACACATTTTCAACATCAATCATGGCAAAATGAACAGAATTAGCGCCCACAAAGTGCACACACTCTTACATGACGTCTGGGACATGCATATGCATAGTCCTTGCACAGAGCACTGATTGTCTGTTCAAATTGGCAGAAACACTTCTTCCTCCTCAATAACAATCAGTTTGGGAGCACCTCAAGACTGTGTGCTCAGCCCCCTACTCTACTCACTCTCTACTTGTGACTGTATCACCGGACACTGTGCTAACTCCATCTTCAAGTTCGCCGATGACACCACCGTTGGTGGCCAAATTACAGATGGTGATGAGTCAGAGTATGGAAGTGAGATCGACCAAATGGTGCCAGCACAACAACCTGGCTCTCAATATCAGTAAAGGGCCGTTCCCACCAGCATGCTCCTGCATTCGGCAAGCGCGACCAAACCAGCAGCAGGGGCCGCGCGGAGGTCGGGTGAGTGGCGCAACGTGGCGCAAAGTGAGGCGAACTTGGAGCGAAGTCTTAAAGGTAAGTTCGCCAGGACAGAGAGAGACACACAGAGAGGGGCACAGAGGCACACACAGAGAGGGCCACGGAGCCACACACAGAGAGGGTCACAGAGGCACCTACAGATAGGTTCACGGAGGCACGACGTCGAGATGGTGGGTAATGTGTCGAGGCGACAGCGAGCCGACAAGCCGTTGCCGCGCGGAATTTTTGAACATGGTCAGTTTTTCGGAGCCCCGCGCGATGTTGGGATGAACTCCACACAATTCCGCACAGCTCCGGCGAACGAAGTGGGACGGGCCCCGCAACGCCGGACAGCTCAAGCGACCACGTTAGGTCGCGCTCATCGCATGGAGTTGCATGCTGGTGGGACAGGCCCTTTAGACCAATGAGCTGATTGGGGACTTTGGAAGAGGAAGGAAGAGGATCCACTATCCTGTTACATGGGGGAGGATTTCAAAAACATCAAATTCCTGGGCGTGCATATTTCTGAAGATCTTTCCTGGACTCAGCACACTGATGCAATTATAAATAAAGCACATCAACGGCTCTACTTCCCGAGAAGATTACGGAGAATTGGTATGCCAGAGAGGATTCTCTTGACCTTCTACAGGTGTACAGTACAGAGCATATTGACTGGTTGCATCGCGGCCTGGTTTGGCAACTTAAATGCCCAGGAGAGAAGAAGACTGTAAAAAGTTGTGAACACTGCCCAGTCTATTACCGGCTCCGACCTCCCCACTATCGAAGAGATTTACCGGAATCGATGCCTCAAAAAGGCCGCCAGCATCATCACAGACCCACACCACCCTGGCCACACAATCATTTCACCTCTGCCGGGGTCATCAACTCACCTGGATTCCAGACCCTGTTCTGGACCAAGAGTCTGAAGAAGGATCTCAAACCGAAAAATCACCTATCGATATTCTCTGGTGATGCTACCTGATCTGGTGAGTTACTTTATGTTGTTTTGTGTATTAACCACCAACCGCAGTTGCTTCTTACTATAACTTGTTTAATGTTAATACCTTTACTCAGTTATAGTGGACAATCGGCAATAACAGACACAACACCCCCGCCCCCCCCCCCCCCCCCCCCCCAATCCATTATAGCAAGGGTTTACTGTATGGAACATTGCCTTAAATCAACTCTGCCAATACAATATGTGACGAAGGTACACAAAAGGCTGGAGAAACTCAGCAGGTGCAGCAGCATCTAAGGAGCGAAGGAGATAGGCGACGTTTTGGGTCGAGACCCTTCTTCAGACTGGTTAGGACTGGTTAGTCTGAAGAAGAGTCTCGACCAGAAACGTCGCCCATCTCCTTCGCTCCTTAGATGCTGCAGCACCCGCTGAGTTTCTCCAGCCTTTTGTGTACCCTCGATTCTCCAGCATCTGCAGTTCCTCCTTTAATACAATATGTGACCTTGGTTCAAGATAGGGAAAATCTAATTAAAAGGTGGTTTAGGAATGATTTTAAAACATTTATCTTTACCCCGGCAACAATTAGTACTTCCTAGTTGAGTGGCCAATGTTAAATCCTGGAATCCTTCAAGAAACAGGTGGGTCCTCAATGAAGGAATTAAAGGGGCTTTTATGGATATACGACTTCATGTGCTTTGAACGGAACTGCTTCATCTGCATTTCCCTTGTGAATCCACTTGTATAGTATCTTACTAACCAGATCTTGACTGTTTTCTTCCCCCCAGTTTCCCCACCCGGCAGTAGCCGTCACTATGTGGCAGCTATCCTGATAAGCTTCAAATGTCTTCAAGCTGTTCGAGACTACTGGCTAGCAGCTGCATAACTGTTACATACAATGAAAATAGGCACTTGTACAGATGGAAGCATTTGAAAACAGTTTGATTTGCTTCTAACTTCCACAAGTTTGTTCAATTCTACATGATTAAAGGAAGCAAGAGAAAATGTGTGAACAAATAGGCTAAAGCTCGAACTAAAGAATGCCGTAATACAAAGGGAAGGAAATATAAATGAGGCTTTCCTTCTATAATATGCTGGAAATCTTAACAAGATGATCAGTTAGGTGTAGAATCCACATTACCTGCGTCATGCCAATTTTTCATCACGGATGGTTAGGAAAGTAGTAAATTGCTCCAAGTGCAGGTAAGTGGGAAAAACTGGATGGAGTTAATGGGCAATTGGGTATTGTACAATTAGTATAAATGGATGCGTGATAGACTCATTGGACCAAGGACCTGCGTTAAAGGATTCGAAGAGAAATAAACCGTAACCTTTGTCCTACACAATCCAGTAATGCTATTGATTTATGATTGCCACGTGCACCTCGATATTGTCTCATGAACCGAGATACGGTGAAAAACTGTTTTGCGTGCTATCCTGTCAAATCAAAAGATTCCATACACGAGTACAATCAAACCGTAAATGTATTTTTAGAGGTAGTGTAAAGAGAAAAATAAATAGTGTTACAACTACAGGAAAGTGCAGATTAGAAAAATGTAAGGGCTCAATGAGGTAGGTTGGAAGATTGGAACCACTCTCTCAGCTTGTGAGAGGCCAAATCAATAGTCTGATAGCATTGGGAAATAAGTTGTTCCTGAATCTTTGTTTTTATTTTAGATGCAGCAAGCCAACAGGCTCTTCGGCCCATCGAGTCCACGCTATACATCGATCACCCATTCACATTAATTATATGTAATCCCATTTTCTAATCTACTCCCTGCACTAGGGACAATTTACAGAGTAACCTACAAACCCGCACATATGAGAGGGAACTGATGTACCCGGAGGAAACCCATGCAGCCACAACCAAGATCAGGATTGAACCCAGGTCTCTGGTGCTGTGAGGCAGCGGCTCTACCAACTGTGCCACCGACATCTGGTAGTACATGCTTTCATACTTTTCTATCTTCTGCAAAAGAGGGGAGAAGGGAGAATGATCAGTGTGTAAGTGGCCCTTGGTTATGTTAGCTGCTTTCCCAAGGCAGCATGAAGTGTAGATGGAGTCGATGGGGGTGGGGTTGGAGGAGGGCAGAAGAGTATGGCAGGGTGGTTTGTGAAATTGACTGGGTTGCATTCTCAACTCTTTGCAATATCTTGTGGTCTTGGGAAGAGCAGTTGGCAGACTAAGTTGTGATGCATCCCGATATGATGCTTGCTACGGTGCACCCGCTGAAAACAATGAACTTTTTAAATTTCAAATTGTTGAACCATTCCACTTAAATTAAAAATAAAATTCTCTGATACCACACCACTCCTCAATATTATTAACACTCATACCAAGAGGGCAGATATGATTGTTTTTGATGACATTTTATAAAATGTTATCACAGCTCTAACATTTTTGAACTAAAGATTTAAAATAGACTGCAACTTGAGAAGGTACACATCTTCAATTCCAAAGAGAGAAGTACAATTTGTCAGCCAGTAAAAGATGGTCAAATATCCTAGCATTCATTCTTCACAAAAAGGTCTCTATAACCTGTCATACAAACCAGAAACCTTTAGACAACAGCCCATGATTTCCCATTCATTGGCTTTTGAATACACGCTGCAGGGAATGCCTGAAATCAGCAAAGTGTACTTTTGTCAACTGATTTAAAGCTAAATAGTCCTTTCAACTGCTAGATTCTCTTTGCCCAACAATACAAGTTTCATTTTGCCACTTCAATTCAGAATGCCAACTAATGGACGCACTTTCTCAATGAATGGTATCCTATCAAAAGGACTTCTGGTAAGAAAGGCACCTGCTACCATTTATGATTCATGATCCTTTGAAATCAATTTTGATCAACAGTTCTGATTAATCCTGCAGGATATTTTCTCTCTTATGCTGTGAATGGGATTTTTAGGAGTTTGGTTTTTATAAAGGCTTTGATTAAAATAGATTTCCCTATTCTACTCTCTTATAGCTTTAGCATATATCTCTTTCAAAGTTACATTTCCTATATTTACAGTAGAAATACGACAGAAGTAGTGTCATTCGTGTGTTATGGGCTGTAGCATGATTAACGTTTCTACAAAATCAATGGACAATAGACAATAGACAATAGGTGCAGGAGTAGGCCATTTGGCCATTCGAGCCAGCACCGCCATTCGATGTGATCATGGCTTATCATCCACAATCCGGAAGTGGCCGCAATGCCTGGCAGCTGCGGCTCGCCTGCAGTCCGTCTGTTTTTTCTTTTCGTTTTGTCTTCTTGTGTCTATTTTAGTTAAAATTTTGGTTTATTAGGCTGTGTATGTGTTCGGGGGCGGAGGGGGGGGGGGGGTGGGAGAAACAGGGTTTTAGTCTCTCCCTTCGGGGGGGGGGGGGCGACTTTCCTTGTCGTGTCCCCCATCACCGTCTCCGTCTGTGCTGAGGCCTAATGGCGGAGCTGGCGGCCTCGGAGCTGTGGCGGCGTTCCAGCGGCGGCCCGGCTTCAGAGCTGCGGAGTTCCAGCGGCGACGCGGCTTCAGAGCTGCGGTGCTCCAGTGTTCCAGCGGCGGACCCTGCTTTAGAGCTGTGGCGGTGTTCCAGCATTCCGGCGACGGCGGCAGCCCGGCTTCGGAGGCTCGGCCGCGGGCCTAGTGGACGACAACATCGGAGACCTGGATCACCTCAATGCAGAGGGAGAACAAGGAGGGAAGAAGACAGAGACTGTAAGACTTTTGCCTTCCACCACAGTGAGGAGGTGCCTGGTGAACTCACTGTGGTGGATGTTAAATATGTGTTTGTTGTGTGTTTTGTTTTTTATTATATGTTATGACTGCAAGGCAATGAAATTTCCTTCAGACCGAAAGGTCTGAATGACAATAAAGGATACTTTACTTTAGTTTACAATCAGTACCCCATTCCTGCCTTCTCCCCATATCCCCTGACTCTACTATCTTTAAGAACTCTAACTCTCGCTTGAAAGCATCCAGAGAACCAGCCTCCATCGACTTGCATAATTATCAATGGCAAACATTTCAAAGTTCTAAAGATACTATAAATGGCAAAAGCCACAACAACAGTTCCAGTCTTTTACCAAGCTGATGTTCTTACACTTCATTCCATGATTACAAATTGCAGCAACATGCATGTGTATTTTATATGTTGTTTGTCTGAAATTGGGCACTGATAAAGGATCAAATACCTTGTTAAAAGCTTCAATCTGCCTTTCGAAAGGTCACAAATCATACAACAACAAGGGACCTGCTGCTTTGTGGCTATTCGCAAAATGCACAAAAATTGTCTGAAATAAAAACGTGTCCAAAGTATTCTTTGCAGTGTTGAAAGGAACTGCAGATGCTGGTTTATACTGAAGATAGACACAAAGTGCTGGAGTAACTCTGTGGATCAGACAGCACCTCTGGAGAAAAAGGATGGATAATGTTTTAGTTTGGGACCCTTCTTCATACACTTCTAACACCTATTATTTGTGGTTGCAGTTCTGGGCATATTAGCCGTTGAACCAAGGCTCAAGTCAGCTCCAGGTTGAAATTTTAAACTTTATGTTACTTTCTAGGTATCTTGAGTTTGGCAAAGAGCTTTTTGGGGGGGGGGGGGGGGGGGGTTATTTTGCCTCCTTTTACTGCTGCGTCAGAAGCTATCGAAGCTGAAAGGTGTGTGGTCCGAGCGGCTGAACTGAATTTGCATTCGCCAGTCGATCTGAAGGTGTTTCCCGAAGCTGAGGGGAGCAGGTGGCTCATACCCCAGCTGAAAATGAGCTGCTGAGCTCGTTACAATAGGAACCGGAGCAATTAATTTTAATTCATGGACCACCACTCTGCTCTAATCTGCCAAACCGCACATGGGTCATTGAAAAGATAGCTTCCTGCAGACTAAGCATCCTTTGTTAGACATTCCACCGAGACCATTGCCCCATTTACACGCAGGAAAAGTATTAAAGATTATGTAAACAGGAGCTTGAAGAAATCGTTATGTTTGCTTTTTCAGATTTCAGCAGATAAACAGGTGATTGCAGACGTGGAGTTTTCAGTCATTTGATTTACTGCATCATGTAATTGAACTTTTAGTTACTGTGGCCGACTTTCCTGAAATCCAAAGCTTAACATAGAGCATAGAATAGTAGAACACATAGGCTCTTTGGCACACAATGTTCATGCCACACATGATGCCAAAATAAACTAATCTTCTCGGCCTGCACGTTATTCATAGTATTCCATTTCCTGCATATTCAAGTGCCCATCTGAACTCCGCTTAAATGCCACTACCAGTCTATTCCAGGTACCCACCACTCACTATGTAAACAACTTGCCCCACACATCTCCTTTAAACTTTGCCCCTCTCACCTTAAAGCTATGCCCTCTAATCTTCGACTTTCACGCTTGGAAGAAGTTTTTGACTGTCTGCACTATCTATGCCTCATAATTTTACATATTTCTCAGGTCTCGCCTCTACCTCTGGCACTCCAGAGAAAACAATCTATGTTTGCATAACGTCCCCTCATGGCTGATACCATCCAAAGCAGGCAGAATTCAGGTAAAAAAAAAATGTCTTCTGCACCCTCTCCAAGCCGCCACACTCATCCTGTAATGGGGTGAACAATTGCAATGTGGTGAAAAACTCTCCCCTCGACCTCTGGTGTTCCAGAGAAGAAAAAAAACACAAGTTTGTCCAACCTCTCCTTAAAGCTGATACACTCAGGTGTAAGGTTCTCAGGTGAACCTTTATTAAGACACTTGACATTGGCCATTAATGAAAAAGTCTCAAGCCAGCTTGCTAATCAATAGTGTGAGGCTGTGTGTGGAATACACAACAAATATTTTTGCAGAAATTTGCATGATCTATTTATGTTTCTTTTGTGTTTCAGATAAATAATACCCAAGAAATTTCTACATGTCCACCAAATGGCTTGTTGATGGATCAGTGGGGAAATAAATCTCCAGTCTTGCTGCCAGGTAAATTATAAATAATTCTCCAATTTAGCAAGGGAATGGTAACTCTGCATATCCTTTTGGACAGTACTAGACAAGATTTAAAAAAAGAGACACTAAGTGCTGGAATAACTCAGCGGGTCAGAGCATCTTTGAAGAACAAGGATTGGTGACATTTCAGGTCACCTTGCAAACTCTTCAGATGGAGATGCTGCCTGACTCACTGAGCATTTTGGGTCTTTTTTTGTAAACCAGCGTCTGCAGTTCATTGCGTCTCCCAGATAATGCATCTCCAATCAAAGAGTCTTGTCGTCTTCTGTTCCTGAAACTCACCCCAATGTATGAGCAGAACTCCTGCCAAGGTCTCCACTGTGGGAGTGACTGGTGAAACCGAACATGTCCACATGGGTCTGGAATCTTTTCCGGCTATCCAGCAGAGTTGCGACCATGCGTGTCCCAACCTGATGCCAGCGGCCTGGAGCATGTCTCCACCTTGTGGCCGGCTGTGGGAAAGAAAATGGAGGACCCAGCGTGGGGGGCACCGCCGTGCGGGAAGGGGGGGGGGGGGGGAGGAGAACAAAGGGGGACCTGGCACGAATACTTCGTAAATTTGTCAGCGCCATTAATCTGAATATGCAGGCAAAGAAATTCAGTGTGACAATAAAGTATTCAGTCATTCATTCATTAATTCATTCAATACTTTCTACATGCAAAGGGGCGAGAACAGGAGAAGCCAGAGGGGGAGGGAGGACAGACTATAAGACATAGGAGCAGAATTAGGCCATTCAGCCCATCACATATACTCCGTCATTCAATCATGGCTCATTTATTTTTCCCCCCTCCACCCCATTCTTCTGCCTTCTCCCCATAACCTTTGAAGCCCTTCCTATTCAAGCACCCATCAATATCCATGAATAAAAATACCCAAAGATTCGGCCTCCACAGCCTTCTGTAGCAATTAATTCCACATGTTCACCACCCTCTGAATAAAGGAATTCCTCCTCGTCCCTGTTCTAATGATGGGCATCGCAAGAAAACAATTCCATTTACTGAGAGTGGGTTAAACAGTCTAGAATACATTCATTAGAGACTTTAGAGAAACAGCTCCGATATGGGCCCTTCGGACTGTCAGACCCACACTGACCAGCGATCACCTCGCACACTCTGGGGATAATATTACCATTTCCACCAAAGCTAATCGACACACAATGGAAGGTGGCAAAGAACAGGGGATTTGACATGGATATGGTTGTGTTTTCACACTCTTTCAGCCTTTGTCATTCCTGGTGTTGTAGGTAAATGGTTTCTGAATGCTGTTAGAATAGGCTGGGCAAGTCAAGAGTGGTTATTTGTCATGTGCACTGGATAGGAACCGTAAATTAAATGAAAATCTTACTTGCTGAAGCTAAACATTATAACGAAACAACAAAACAAAAATAAATCCACAATCAATTATCAGTTATTCCAAATGAATTGGACCGCGACAGTGCGAAAATCCAAAACCAAAAAATATAAACTAAAATACGTAGAGCTTAACAAAGTCCAATGGACTTTGAGCTACCATGCAGAGCAGTGCAAAGCGCAAATGCAGTGCACGACAACCACGGCATTGTAGTGAAGACAATGAATATCGAGGAAGGTGTATGGGGTAAAGCACAAAGTGCTGGGGTAAGTCAGTGTCTATGGAGAGAGTGGATAGAGTACCATTCAAGCAGGATGTTCTGTCCCTAAGCCCATCTTGAAGGCCGTGCACATGTACACAGTGATTATAAGGTGAAGTTGTTTAGTGGTTCACTTGCTACCTTCTGCAGGTGTAAGCTGACAACTAAATGCTTCAGGTCTCTTGGGAATAATGGAGGTCTTCCATCCACAGTACATTCTCTGCCCTTGTTACGTTCAATACTTCTTCCAAGTGTTGATCAGAAAGGTGGAGCACTGATTCAGCAGCCAAGAGTGGACAGCAACCAGACCATGGGGTTTGGAGTCATTGCTGGGGACTCCATGGACTTTCCCCGCCGACCTGTGCCAGACCCTCTGCTCTGCCGGTGAGACAGACTTGAACCCAAGAATGATGGCGAGGGAGTCTGAGAAACTAAGAGGCAAGCTCCCTCTTCCTTGAAGGTCCCATCTGTTCTCCATGCAGACCTTTACGGTGTGGAGTTAACAGCTCCTCATGCACTTGTATGTCTGTGTGAAATGAACAAAGTAACCTCAGTCTGGCATTTTCCAATCATGAGATATTTGGGTTAACCACATTATTATTGGAGTTTCTATGAGCACTTTGTTTCATATAACTTTACTGTTTTGACTGTGTGTGCCAAAATGTGGGGATTAATTCACGCATAGTACTCTCCAATGAAAACTGAAAAGGGTTACTCATAATAATTCCCAATTGTAGTTACTAACCAACTAAGCAAGTGGAGCAGTTTGGGTTATGTAAAGGTAGCTGCTTGCTCTGCAAATCTGCTGAGAATTTCAAATTACTGAGTATGGAAGCTGCATGAAAGGTTCAGAAAACTAAGGAATGGATGGTTAACTGTTAATTCTGTTATTGTCATACATGTTCATCATATAATCATAGAGCCACTAAAAGTAATTTGATTGAAACCTCTTTCAAGACAGTCACTATCTGGTAAACACTCTTAACTATAAACTGTGAACAAAATGATCTATCCTGCACTTAGATTCTAAAGGGCCCGTCCCACCAGCATGCAACTCAATGCGATGAGCACGACCAAACGTAGTCGCTTGAGCCGTCCGGCGTTGCGGGGCCGGTCCAACTTCGATTGCCGGAGCCGTGCGGAGTTCATCCCGACATCGCGCGGGGCTCCGAAAAACTGACCATGTTCAAAAATTCCACGCGGCAACGGCTTGTCAGCTCGCAGTCGCCTCAACGCATTACGCACCGTCTCGATGTCATGCCTCCGTGACCCTCTCTGTCGGTGCCTCCGTGACCTTCTCTGAGTGTGGCTCCGTGGCCCTCTCTGTGTGTGCCTCTGTGCCCATCTCTGTGTGTCCCTCTCTGTCCTGGCGAACTTACCTTTAAGACTTCGCTCCAAGTTCGCCTCACTTTGCGCCGCGTTGCGCCACTCACCCGACCTCCACGCGGCCCCCGCTTCTAGTTTGATCGCGCTCACCGCATGGAGTCGGATGCTGGTAGGACAGGCCCTTAAGTCTGATCAGCTGATGGTCAGGAAATGCCAGATCTGACCCAATTTGAGTGGACCTCAATGTATTTTTCCAAACAACAATTAGCAGCTAAGGTAAACCAATCCATTATATTAAAATAAACTAGAGAGCAGTCCTGAACTACTATTTTCCTCATTGGAGACCCTCGGACTATATTTAATCGGGCATTGCTGGACTTTATCTTGCACTAAACTCTTTATCATGTCTCTGTACCTGTGGATGACTTGATTGTAATCACGTATTGTCTTTCTGCTGACTGGTTGGCACACAACAAAAGATTTCCATTGCACCTCAGCACGTGTGATAATAAACTAAACTAAAACGATCTGGCCATCCATTTACCTACTCAACCATAAAGTTGAGTTGCTGACCTTATTTCTTTATTTGTGTTCATGGCTTATTATTTGAACAAAACGCTCTTGCTAATGGAAGTTCATCTGTCTGGCTATGAACGCAGAAGAAATGTGCCTAATTCTTCAAATCATATTCAGATTGAACGTTTGGCAGTGTTAAACAGAAGGCTATTGAGGACATCAATTGATGTTTTTATGGCAGAGATATAGAGGTTCTTGATTAGTACATGTCAGGAATTATGGGGAGAAGGCAGGAGACTGGGGCTGAGAGGGAGAGATAGATCAGCCATGATCTATCTCTATCTAGAAAATCTTACAACAAATGTTCATACCCAATTAACAACTGCATTAACTATAATGTAACCAGTAATGTACTCAAAATTGGCCTCTTAGTATTCTTCCCAGTCCTACAATCCACTGTGAACTTTACGCTCTCACAGTTGTAGACTTGGAAATTTCTCATCACAAACTGAAAAAAACATTATGTTGCAGTTGAATATCAGCCTAATGGGGAGGAGAGTGACTGTGCCCATATCCAGATGTCTCAGCACCCATATGGAAACTTCATCTGTGACCTTTCACTAAATTTTTCCTTTGATATAAGACATCCCCAAATGACGTAAAACAATAAGCCTACACTCAAAAATTAATCCACAGTGAGACTTTCAACCACATTAATCTTAACAATGACAGTTCTTATTTACAACTAACTTTTAAACAAGGACAACCAAGTTTTGCTGTTTCCCCTGAAAGTGTACCATTTGTGCTACGGGCGCTGTCTGTATGGAGTTTGTACGTTCTTCCTGTGATCACGTGTGTTTACTCCGGGTGCTCTGGTTTCCTCCCACACTCCAAAAAGGTACAGGATTATAGGTTAATTGGCTTTGGTAAAATTGGCCCTAGTGTGTAGGATGGTGTTAGTGTATGGGGTGATCGCTGGTCAGTGCAGACTCAGTGGGTCAAAGGGCCTGATTCCACGCTGTATCTCTGAAGTCTAAAGTAACAATTCACCTCACTGGTCAAAGTAGGTGATATCCATCCTATGAAAAGTTGGTTCCTCGATGATCTTTCAGTTGCATGGGTGACCAGAAAACTGGGAGACTTGGCAAAAATAGCTCTGTCCATTTGGAAAGATCCTGTCACAAGGCAGCTGAGAGTCTACTTAAACTTGACTTCCAAGAATTTAGTCCAAACATGATTGCTTGGACAACAGTTATATCTCAGCAATTATAACCTGCAAGGTGGAAGAATGTTTTTCAGACTGGAGGCCTGTGACTAGTGGTGTGTCTCAGAAATCGGTGCTAAGCCCATTGCTGTTTGTGGTGTGCTTTAAAGATTTGGAGGAAAATGTACAAAACACGATTAGTACGTTTGCTGATGACACTAACGTGGTTGGTATCATAAATAGTGATGATGGCCACCAGAAATTACAGCAGAATCTTGATCAGCTGGGCGAGTGCGCTGAGGAATGGCTAATGGCTAATTTAGAATGGCTTCAGTCTGAAGAAGGGTCTCAACCCGAAAAGTCACCCATTCCTTCTCTCCAGAGATGCAGCCTGAGTTACTCGATCCTCTTGTATCTATCTAATGGAATTTAACCCAGTTAAGTGCAAGATGTTGTATTTTGGGAAGTCAAGCTAGGGCAGGAACTCAAGACCCCTCTTGCGTGAGCAGTCATAAGTTCATATGTTATAGAAGCACAATTGGACATTTAGCCCATCAGGGTCCATCAATTATGGCTGATCTATGTTTCCCTCTCAACCCCATTCTCCTGCCTTCTCCCCATAACCTCCGACACCCATACTAATCAGTCATTGCCATGGCAATGGCTGCTGTCACTGATTGCTGACAGCAGGATCAACATTGTGCAGATACAGGCTGGTAAAAGTGTTTTCCCTTAGTTATAGCACACTCTGTAGACTTGAGAAGGTATTTAAACTGTCTGCAATTATTCAAAGCTGCCTAGTCAAATCTCTTGGCATCACCAGACTGCCCCTTTGCAAAAATGAGAAAAGTAGCAAGTTAACAGGATTAGTACCGAGTTGTTCTTTGGGTGTTCAATAAGAGTCATTATTTGCACCTGAAGCTGTAATGTCTACCTGCAAAAACAGAAGTGGGTATTCAGTGCATCACTGTAGCATCAGGTGCACATCGTTTTTTGTAGAGATGCAGCGTGGAAACAGGCCTTTTGGCCCACCGAGTCCACGCCGACCAGCGATCACCGCACACTAACACTATCCTATGCACACTAGGGACAATTATACATTTACACCAAACCAATTAACCTACAAACCTACATGCCTTTGGAGTGTGGGAGGAAACCGAGGATATCGGAGAAAACCCATGCAGGTCACCGGGAGAATGTACAAACTCCATGCAGCCAAGCACCTGTGGTCAGGATCGAACCCTGGTCTCTGGCGCTGTAAGGCAGTAGCTGACATCAGAAAAATGTCTGGTGCATTAACTTGAATGCTGTGGAACTGCTTGGTTCATTCCCTGCTGCATGCTTTTCATTTGAAATGATTGCCAGGGTGATCTTAATCCAGGTTAACCCACTTATGCTCAATTCATTCATAAAATCGGGCATTAACAAATCCAATTTCCAGGCAATAAGTACTTTTGAAGTGTTAAAGGTGCTAATAAGTTTTAGAATTAACCGCTCTAGTGGTTTACTCAGTCAGAACAGATTTAGTTACATCACACTAAATGTCTCAATGTCTCCCTCACCTTTAGATCACCTAATTCCAATCCAGACCAAGATGTCACAGCAATTCTCACATGACAGAAAGTGTGAGGAAACCAGTTCATTTTCTGCGTAGTCTTATTGGTGAAAAATAAATGATTAAATAATACCAAGCATGATGAGACACATAGAAAAATCAGATATGAACACGGTAAAAGTTTAATTTGGGGGTCTTGATCCTAATCAGTGTTCAGCTGTCTTAAATTGGAACCTCTCATTTGCCTTTAATGGAATAGATGCCAGTTTAAGGCAGCTGTGTGTTGATTAGAAATGGGCCGCTGGGCAACAAAGGTATTAATTTAAACAGAGATTTACAGCGGTTAATGAGAGTTTATACAAACACTGTTGGTAGAAAATTATATTTAAATTTCTGTTCCTTTAAAGGTCGAGTTCACTGGGCGAATATCCACAAATAAATTAAGCCCATGGACTACTGGCTGTCTGTCATATCCACAACCTTTCAAATCAGGATCCCTCCCCAAGGATGGAGATTTAAATCTTGCCTTCCAATTGATAAATTGATAAAGATCCCATGGCACTGATTGCAATGAGCAGGTGTAACTTCAAAATTAGATCTAGTCTCTCCTTGCCGATAAACTGCAAACTTTTACTGTCAACAACTAGACTAATAAACTAAACCCTGCTTTAATCGTACAACAGTCTGCAAACTATCTTTCTTTAGACAAGGAGAATTCATGGGACATCTAGCTAAATTACAGTCATTTAGTGCAGAAACAAGCCCTTTGGCCAAATTTGCCCACGCTGGTTTAAACCGAAGGTAGACACAAAAGGTGGGATTACATGCAAACTAAAGATTGACACAAAATGCTGGAGTGACTCAGCGGGACAGGCAGCATCACTAGATAGAAGGAATGGGTGACGTCTTGAGTCAAGACCCTTCTTCAGACCACCCATTCCTTCTATCCAGAGATGCTACCTGTCCCACTGAGTTACTCCAGCATTTTGTCTCTATCTTTATTTGCATGTAATCCAGTATAAATGAAGACAACTCTCACAATAGTTTGATGTGCTTCTCCAACAGCAGCATACACATACATAGATCCAAAGGACAGTAAATGCTGGAATCTTGAGTAAAATACAAACTGCTGGAGTAACTGCTGCAGCGGGTTAGGCAACATCAAGGGAAGGTAGGTATTCTCTGAAGTCTGAAAAAGGGTCCCGACCCAAAACGTCACCTACCCTTTTTCTCCAGAGATGCTGTCTGACTTTCTGCATTACTGCAGCAATTTAACTATTCATTAAAATGTCAGCTTGATCCAAAACAACTCCTGCTTTTTCTCTACGAGAAAACATGGCTTCCTTTGGGCTTGAGTTGGTTCCAAAGTGGCATTCCGAGTAATGAGAAATTTTAATTGAGAAAATTCTCTGGGGCAGACTTCATAATCCCACACCAGAGCCAGGCATCTGCATCACTCTGGTGAACAAGTGAATAACCACTTTCATATTGATGACACACAGAGGGATAGACTTTGGACAGGGATTTATCACGATTCACTTATAGAAAACCCTGCAAACTTAATGGATGCGGGCATCTCGTAGAACAAAACAGGAAGCTCATTATTTTCCTGTGTGGATTAAGGAATGCAACCACTCAGCGGACATTCTTTCAGTTCACTTAAACTCCCATAAGGGGAATTAAAGTAGATATAATATCTAATTCTGAAAGTAGTTGATGGTCCCGTCAAATAGTACTGGCGGGAGGTCCATCTTTATTCAGGAGGAATGCAGTTGAGCAAGGCTTGAAAGAAGATGTTAGAATTTGGACTTTACAGACACAGCGCGGAAACAGGCCCATCAGCCCATGGTGACCGTGCCGACCAGCGATCACCCCCGCACACTAGCATTATCCTATAAACTGCCGGCAATTTACAATTTTTTCCGAAGCCAATTAACCTACAAGCTTCTGCATCTTTGAATTGTGAGAGAAAACTGAAGCACCCAGAGAAAGTCCACATGATTACGGGGAGAACGTACAAACTCCGTACAGGCAGCACCCGTAATCAGGATCAAACTCGCGTCTCTGGCGCTGTAAGCCAGCAACTCTACCGCTGTGCCACTGTGCTGCCCTCAAGGTTATGTCAGTCAAATCATGTTAGTCAAAGCATTGAGCTCCACACAGTCGTCCTGGCATTGTGTTCCATTGTACTGCCCCAAAATGAGAGAGCACTTAGCGAAAACTTGATGTACATAAAATGGATGGAATATCAGGTATTTTTCTGTGTCTAACATCCAAATTCTATTCAAGTAGAAAGTGTACATCAGTGTAATCAGAGTCATTTGATGTATTTGTGAGTGTACACGTTTCTATCTATATAACTGATCTGCCTTTCCTGCGTATGAATGTGTTATATATAAACATATAAATAGTGCAACAAGATGCCCCCTTAGTCTATGTAGGTCAGATATATTCACGCACATATATACATATTTGTACATGTACATTGAACTTTTTTTCTGTTGGTTATATTGTGTACAGAGGACTATGTTTACATATTCTGCTGTGCTGCCACAAATGAGAATATCATTGTTCTGTTAGGGACATGTGACAATAAAACACTCTTGAATCTTGACATATACACAGGTAATTGTTTCTATGCAAGGGCATGCATTTATATTTAAAATTCATTCCAACACTACCATCTGCACAATTTTCAGGTTCAAACAGGGCAAGAGGTGGCATTAACCTGAAAGAACTAGTTTCCCATAACAATCCTCCAGCCGCAAACATCAGTCTGATCATAATAAATTTCAATACATTTAAATCATAAAAAGAGGTTTTGCTCAACAATTAAGAGAGAGCGAGAAGGACTGAAACAATTCCTGGTGTCTCATGAACGGATTTATTTGAATAATATGCCTGCCCAACTTGGGAAGAATCACACAAAATGTCAAATAGATTGGCAGCTACACTGAACCTCAGAAGGTGTCAGAGAAAGCAAGAGGTTTAGCATACTGAATGTTATAAAACATGCTGAACTTGTACGGCAACTGCGCTCGCAGGGATCAGCTTCTGGTTTCAACAATTTACCCACTATTCCACTCTTAATAACAAACACTCTCTGAGGTCTCGGGCAATCATTTAAATCTGAGGTAAATGTTCGAAGAGGAAGAGTTTTCAGTTCCCATGGCTCAACCTATCATCGGCTAATGTTAGAATTCATGAGGTTTGCATAAAATTACCAAGTGTATCCCAAAAGTGAGCATTTGGGCCATCCTTCTTTCCTCATTTCAGAAAAGGCTGTTTATATGGAAATACCAATTCCAAACAAATTGCTTGCACACGAGGCTGTATTTAAGATCTGAATATCATAATGGATGCATATTGCATTCCTACTTTTTGGTGATGGATAGGTGGCAATAAATATTAAATATTATTTCCCTCTGTTCTTAGTTTTATTGGATCGATTAGAGTTCAAATGCACACAATTTACTTCAAAGGAGCAATATATTATGGGGTAATGACTGGCATGGTGGCTGGAATATATTTAAGCTGGAGCATTAAATATCCTGTAAATAAACCTGCTGGTTAAGATGCTGCCAGCTTCACTGTCTGTTCTTTATTATTCAAACGCATTTGTCCTATAAGCTAGGAGTAGGCAAATTCCTTCATAGACTTACCACAGGGACTCTTGGGCGCTATAAACTTTGGCCACCAAATATTCTTCAGCCGACAAGTTAGCATCCACCTGAGACTGAGTGCAAGCCTGGCTGAAGGCTGATCGTCATCTTAATGGATGAAAAGCAATTCAATAGAAACAGTGAAGCTTGTCGCTAGTGTTGGAGATGAGCACAGTAGGCAAACAGCAAACTTCCCCACAGATGGGGCAGGCTCAGCTACCAGCTGAATATTGGTATACTTCGCTTTTTCTGGCTCACCTGCAGAACTTGCCTCTCGGGTGGTTCTCCATGGTGACCAGATTTCACCAACAGGGCCCTCCCCATTGTCATTGGGAATGGTGGCCTTTGTGACCCGTTTGCTATACGAGTTTTGATCTTGTAGCCAGTTCATTTGTTGGCCACAGTGCAGAGCACTGGTAAGTGGAATAAGTATTGAACTTAAATCCATATAGGGCTGCTCCATAAGATAAAATTAGTTTCAAACATCTGGAAATGAAAACTACTGGACTGCCATTAAAATCCACCAGTTCACTCTTTTAGGCATTCTCCACACCAATCTGATTGATTCTTAACTGCCTTCTGAATAGCCCACTCCTAAGTATCAAAGCCATTTCTAGAAAATTGTTCCACATCACTTTTTCAGGACCACCAAAGACCTATACAGATCACATGTTGAATATCCTTCTAGGAGTGCAATGATCGATGTCAGTCAAACATACCTAAAAAACTGGAAGCAACTAACCATTTTGTCTTCTTCGAAAATTAGCATTTCTAATTTAATTCTTGACTTTACTGCACTTGGACAGCAAGCATTGTACGTTTGGGTGAAGCATTGAACTGGGACCCTTTTGACTGGTTCGAAATAATGTCCAAAAAGAGAAATGAACGATCCGAAGAAAAAATTGTTTCTTTCTGGTATTCTACACTAATTCTTCTTTGGAATTAGTGTAGAATACCATTTAGCCATTTGAAGCATGTGTGTAACTGAATATCCATTAGGAAAACAATATTAGAATGGTATTGCACTGCACCAGTGGTTAATTATTTGGAGAAAGGCAGACATTTTCTCACTAATGAGGTGCAAGCTACCTCAGAATGCAAATAGGGACTACTTGGAGCGGTTCAGATTTTTTTATTATGGAATCTGCAAATTTCCAACCAAATTCTTATCCAGATGTGTGGTGGCAGCTGTTGCAACAGGATGCACCTGCAGCTGTTATGAAATTGAATGCAACATTAAGAGATCTAAGTTTAAGAGATTCAAAAGATCGTCCAAATGTGAAATCGAATATAGGCATCCGATGCAATATTTTTACCAATGGCTTTCAAAGGTTCATGCAATTAAATAGCAAAATAAATTGCAGTTGAAAATCAGGAGAGAACAAAAATACATCACAGTGAAATCAGATTCTTATTTTCCTCTCACTTTAAATCTATGCCCCCTAGTTCTTGATTCCCCTGTCTGGTTAAAGAAAAACTGTTCTAACTAATCCAATCATGATTTTATACCCTTCTATAATTTCACCACTCATCCTCCTGCACCCCAATAAATAAAGTCCTAGCTTGGCCAACTTCTCCCTATTACGCAGACACTCGAGTCCTAGCAACATCCTCATTAAGTTTAAATCTTTTACAGTTTTGGTTAGGATCAGGAGTAGGTACATTCATCTCCCTTTGCATGCTTTGCTGTCCAATGAAGTTGTTCCTCTGTATTCTTTCTCAACCTTCTTCACTATCTACTGCTCTAACAATTCTTGTGCTTTCAGCAAATCAGTCCACCAATGGTCTCAGCCAAGTCATTTATCTATATGACAAACAGCGACCCCTGCATTGCACCACTGATTACATACATAGTTACACAAAAAGCTGGAGAAACTCAGCAGGTGCTTCTTCCCTCCTTCGCTCCTTAGATGCTGCTGCACCCGCTGAGTTTCTCCAGCGTTTTGTGTAACCCTCGATTCTCCAGCATCTGCAGTTCCTTTTTTATCACTTTGTCTACTCCACTGCGATATCTCCTCAAGGTATGCCTACTTTGACGAAGTGCTCCTCCTCCCTATGAAAGGAAGAAGGGTCTCGACCCGAAATGTCGCCTATCTCCTTCGCTCCTTAGATGCTGCTGCACCCGCTGAGTTTCTCCAGCTTTTTGTGTAACTATCGATTCTCCAGCATCTGCAGTTCCTTCTTTAACACTGATTACATACATCTTGTCCGCTAAACTCCCGTTGATCATTACCTTCTGCCTCCCATCATGAAGCGAACTTTAGATCCAAATTGGCACTACCCCTCAGATTACACTTGCCTTTAGAGATACAGCACGGAAACAGCCCCTTCGGCCCACCAAGTCCTAGCAGACCAACAATCGCCCCATACACTATGACAATCCTATTCACTAGGGCCAATTTACAAAAGCCAATTAACCTACAAACCTGTACGTCAGGATCAAACCCAGGTTTCTGGTGCTATAAGGAAGCAACCCGACCGCTGTGCCACTGTTCCGCACTATTATTGCCCAAACCTTCTGATTAAGAATAGATGTATCTGTTCATATTTTTAATAAACAAGTAGGAATATGCCATACAGCCCCTTGAGCCTTTTTTTGGCTATTCAGTAAGTTCATAGGTAATCCTTTATCAGAAGTTCTTCCTGTCCAATCCTTATATCCCTTCATTCCTTTAATGTCCAAAAATCCATCAAGCTCAGCCTTGAATATACTCACCATCCCGAGATCACCCAGGTAGACAATTACAAAGACTGACAGCCCTCTGAGCAAAAAGAAATAGACTGAAGAAGAATGATTGCTTCAGAGCAATGTTGAAGAGTTCCATCTTCAGATTTATGGTAGCTCAGAAAATCCTGTTACTAAGTGACAGTTCTTGCCAAGTAGTTTGATGCCTGCAATCTGTAAATTACTGCCACTCGGAAATAAGATTTTATTAATAACACAAAATTTCCCAATCGATCAAACTGTCAGCTTTAAGTGATTTAGTTTATTTCAGGAGTACACAGGATCCCTGCAAAAGCACCAGAGAAATTGTAGCCCTAGACAAACGACCCACCCATCCTACCAACTATCAATCGCCCCATCTATGGAAGCATCTACAGTTCCCGTAGTAACCTCATCAGCCGCTGCAGAGCATACAAAGCCAGAGTAGGAACATCCTTGATCCCAAGGGACTGACTAAGACGGGGAAGTAGATTCTACCTCATGATAGTGATATCTAATGATTGTTCTTGTGGACTTTCTTGTGGGACTCCCTTGGTAAAAATCAGCTGTAGAAAATTTGTGCTCAATTGCACAGTATTTAAGTTACACGGACTGGTAGATAAACATCCGAAGCATGGGTACAAGAGCACGAGTTCAAATATCACAATGGCGGCTGAGGGATTTAAACTCAAAATCTGAAGTAAAAATTTAATCTCGGTTGATCACGAAACTATTGGATTGCTGTAAAAACCCAGCTTGTTTACCCATGTCATTCCAAGAAGAAGGTTTGTCTGGCCTATAAAAAGACTCAAAATCTACCAATGTGGCTGAGGATTCAGGCTGGATTGGCGGGATGTGGGTGGGGGGTTGGCGGGGGCGGAGGAGGGGGGGGGGTGATTGCTGCCAGATTCGCTGCATGTTCCTTCAATGGATACATTAAATTTTAAAAAAACACCAGCTCAGCAAAGAGAAGAAATTCCACATGTAGTTGGCCAGTCAAAGTGGCTTCAAAGGTACAAAGGCACAAAGGTATTTATTGGTCACGTACACCAATTGGTGTAGTGAAATGTTTTTTGCCAATGCAGCACATAAAAAAGAATACAGACAACAATAATAGAGAGATTTTAAACGCAAAAAACATCCCCCCACAATGGTTCCCATTATGAGGGAAGGCACAATGTCCAGTCCCCATCCCATGTCCTCCCATAGTCAGGCCTATTGAGGCCTCCGCAGTCACCTTCATGGAGGCCCGATGTTCCAGGCCATTCTCGCCGGGTGGTGGTGCCCCGGCGTCAGGAGAATCCTCTCAGCGGCTTGGGACACGTGGAACGGTCGCTTCCTTACCGGAGTCCGCGGCTTCCGAAGCCAACAAGGCCACGCTGAATGGAGCTCCCCTCCACTGGCTCCCGATGTTGAAGTCAGCGCCGCTGCATGCAGCTGGCCGCTCCACAGACCCGCGGCTCGGTGATGTTTTTTGTCGGCGGTTTCAGCTCCCTGGAGCTCCAGCGCGGCGACCCAGGCAAGTCATCGCCCGCTCCATCCCGCGATGGGCTCCAGTGCTGCGCCGCTGCCGAAGCCGAGGTTCTGGGCGGTCTCCTCAAGAAACGCCACTCCAGGCCCGCTGGTAGGCCGCAAGGATGGGTCGAAGATGCAGCCCGGAGAAAGGCTGCCTCTCCGACCAGGTAGGGACCCGGAAAAGCAGTTTCCCCCTTCCCCACCCACCCCCCCACATAAAAAAGAATAGACTCCAAACAAAACACATTAACTCACTAAAAATAAAAAAAGAGTGAAACACAGACAACTGCAGGCTGGGCAGCCATACCCCCTACGCCATCCTGTATGGCAATCCTGGACTCACCTGGCACAGAAAGATCATCCTCGTGAACAAAGATAGCATTGGTTTCTTTTCTCAGTGGCAAATCACCTTTCTTTCAGTCTGTTGAGCTCATGATCAGAGTTCATCCAATTACTTGTCCCTACTGCTTCACTTCCTACCCCAGCCCACCAGGTCAAACCTGGCATTTCTTAGTTTTACTCCCAGCTCTGTGTGTATCTCTTCTGAGTTAATCTAGTTCAGGTTTCATTTTGTCTTCTCTCAACTCAATTCGTACTAACCAGCTTATCCCTTAGATGCTCTTAAAGAGACCCATGTTAGCATTAAAAATTGGCTTTTGAATGCTTCTGTCTGCTCAGGTAATACCCTTGCTCCTTCAAATCAGCCTCGACTCCAATAAACACGACTTCTCCATTCCTTGTCAAGAACCTAATTTTCCTCTTTAAAGTCTTTAAATATGTAGTAATTATTTGACTCCTGGATGCAAGCCCCGGTTTCCTTGTGCTGCTTGTTAGAGTCCTGCCAGTTAGGTTTTCATGCTTTGCACTGTGTGGAAGCAGCTCTCATCAATGTCAGGAATAACATTCCTTCTAATTATGAGAAAAGTTGTGAATTACACAGTGAGAAATCTATCTTACCTGCCCTCAATCTGTCTGCAGCTTTGACATAGTTCACCATATCATCCTTCACAGCGCACTTCAACATTGTACAATACTCAACTTGCCCTGCTTTTATCTATCCTGATGCACAACATCAGAGTCATACAGCACATAAACAAACCCTTAGGCCCAACTCATCCAGCCCACCAAGTTGACCCATCTCAGCTAGGTCTGCACCATTTGCCTGTGTTTGATCCCATATCTCTCGTAACCTTTTCCATCCATGTACCTGTCCAATTGTCTTTTATATGCTATTATACTACCTGCCTCAACTACCTCCTCTGGCAGCTCATTCAATGTACCCAACATCCTCGGAGTGAAAAGGCTTGTTCCAAATCTTACCCCTCTCACCTTAAACCGATGTCCTCTGGTGTTTGATTCCCGTACCCTGGGTAAAAGATTGAGCATTCACACTATCTATTCCCCTCATGATTTTACCTCTATAGATCACCCCCAAGTTTCCTGCACTCCAAGGAATAAACTCCTAGATTTTCGCTATAGCTCAACCCATCAAGTCCTGGCAATATCCTCTTTTCAGCACTATTTCCAGGTTAATGGCATCCTTCCCACACAAGGGTGATGAAAACTTGCAATCCCTCTGCTTTCCATAACAGCCGTGAGGTGGGCAATGATGCGCATCTAAGTCATGAGAGACCATGAATGGTACGAAGCCAGGTTACTTCACACTCTCCTCCATTGTCTACAACATTATTGACCATGCAAGCACAGGATTCAGCCCATACATTCAAGGGAAGGCTTGATAAAACAAATTCCTTCTGCCCCATAGCCCTCAGTTGTTTCCCCGTAGCTCTGCAAATTATTCCCTCAAGTTCCAGTCCAGTTCCCTTCCCAACTAGATTCTATTTCTCCTCCACTATAGCAAGTTACAGTTTCAATAACAACTCTGCACAAAAAAAATATTTCGGCTTATCCCCTTGGTACATTATGCACAAAGTATTAAGCCTGTCTCCCCTGATCTTTGAACCATCTGTTAATCCTTCTTAAAATGTGAAGACCGAACATAACTTTGACTTACCTGGCTTGGTTCGCGCCAACCAGCGATCCCCGTACACTAGTTCTATCCTACCCACTAGGGATCATTTGCAGAAGCCAATTAGCCTACAAACCTGCACGTCTTTGGAATGTAGCGGGGGGGGGAGACAGGAGAACCCGGAGGAAGCCCACAAAGTCACAGGGAGAACGTACAAACTTCATACAGGCAGCACCTGCAGTCAGAATCGAACACAGATTTCTGATGCTTTAAGCCAGCAACTCCACCGCTGCGCTACCGTGCCACCCTGTTTGGCCCAGTCATTGCAGGCTGAAGAGCCTGTTCCTGTGTGAGAAAGTTCCATGTTCTAAACATGTGTAGATAGTGGAGATTAGTTTAACTTGGCATGGTTGGCACTGACATTGTGGGCCAAAGGGCCTATTCATGTAGTTGCATGTTCTAAACATTCAATGAACTGCTTCCAATGTATTTATATCCTCCCATAAACAAATTGAGAGGAATGATATATAAAATCATCCAGAAATGGCCAACCCTACACATTATACATTGTAATTGAAACAAAAGCTTCCTACTTTTGTATTTGATTATCCTAGCAATAAACAATAGCACTAATAGAGAGGCCCGGGGAGCCGTTGGAGAGAGAGGGTGGAGCTACCTGCGCTGTGAGTATAAATCTAGCACGGGGCTTGCTTTTCACAGAGGCCCGGGGAGCCGTTGGAGAGAGAGGGTGGAGCTACCTGCACTGTGAGTATAAATCTATTGGCTATATTTAAGAGGAAGTTAGATGTGGCCCTTGTGGCTAAGGGGATCAGAGGGTATGGAGAGAAGGCAGGTACGGGATACTGAGTTGGATGATCAGCCATGATCATATTGAATGGTGGTGCAGGCTCGAAGGGCCGAATGGCCTACTCCTGCACCTAATTTCTATGTTTCTATAGCTTTCCTAATTACTTGCCTTGCCTGCATACTAGCCTTTTTACAAATCATGCCCTTGGATTCACAGATCCCTGTGCATCACAGCTCTGCAAATTCTCACCATTTAGATAATGCACTTCTTCCTTTTATTTTCTTGACAAAACGGACAAATTTACATTTTCCCCCACACAAATAAATTTGAAAATCTTTGCTCACTTACTTCATCAATTTACATATCCCATTGTAGGTTCCTTATGTACCTCTTCACAATTTATTTCCCAACCTATCCTTTGTAAAATATATTTGTCCTTAAATTGGATTTCACCGACTCCTGGGGCAATAAACAGGTGCTGCATACTGAATGATTTCCAATTGAATCCCTGAGGAAATTCATAAAGTTTGGACAAAAAAATACCCCAGAGGCAGCACGCTGGATATTTGCAAATGAAAACATAGGCAAAGTCTGTGCAGTCCTTATTGCAAGAGGCTGGAGAGCTCACAGCTGCTGCATCATTGCCATTCTGATCATTGAGCTTAAAGGGACTCTCCCAGTGGCAGCCTCAGACAGGTGCAGAAAAGACAGTGGTGAACAAATGTGTGTGCATGCGCATGTCATAAGGTCATAAGAAATGGGAGTAGAATCAGGCCATTCGGCCCATCAAGCCTACTCTGCCATTCAATCATGGCTGATCTATCTCTCCTAACCCCATTCTCCTGCCTTCCCCTAAATCTCTGACATCTGTTCTAATCAAGAATCTATCTGTCTCTACATTAAATATATCCACTGACGACCTCCACAGTCTTCCGTGGCAAAGAATTCCACAGATTCACCACCCTCTGACTAAAAAAATTTCTCCTCATCTCCTTCCTAAAAGAATGTCCTTTAATTCTGAGACTATGACCTCTAGTCCTAGACTCTCCTACCAGTGGAAACATCCTCTCCACATCCACTCTATCCAAGCCTTTCACTATTCTTTGTTTCAATTCTTTGTTTCCCCCCTCATTCTTCTAAACTCCAGCGAGTATGGGCCCAGTGCCGACAAAAGCTCATCATTGGTTAACCTACTAATTCCTGGGGTCTTCTGTGTGGTTATGAGTGCGTGTGTGCGAGTGTGTTTGAGTGTTCATGTGCATGTACATGTGTGGATGTGTGTGCCTCTGTGCATATTCGCAGAAATTAGAGTTTTTATTTTAATTATATACTTCATGTGGTAAATGCACAACACAACAAACTCCTAGAGACAGCATTGTGATAATGAATGGTTCATTTGTTTATCAGTGTATTTGAATGAGGGATAATATTAGATGGTACACCATAATTAACTCCTGTGTGTGTGTGTGTGTGTGTGCTTGTGCATGCATGTGCTTCTGCATGTATATGGTGGGGGAGCACATGCGGGAGGGGATTCACAGTGATCTTTATATGCAAAGGCACTAATGAAGCAGTGAACTTCTTGGAGTGATTTCCATATAGTTAAGGGCAACATAGTGGCGCATCGGTAGAGTTGCTGCCTTACAGCGCCAGAGACCCAGGTTCAATCCTCGAGCGGGGCCAGACATAAATTGGAGGAACAGCACCTCATATTTTATTTGGGCAGCTTACAACCCAGCGTATGAATATTAATTTCTCTAACTTCAAGTAACCCTTGCATCCCTCTCTGCCCGTTCCTCCTCCACCCTAGTTGTTGTGCTAATTTTACTATCGTCCTGTTGAAATCCACTGTCTGTATTAACTTGTTATCACCTATCCCATTGTCAACAATGCACCATTGTGGGCTCCACATGCCCTTGATTATCGTGGCTTTCTGCATATCTTCCATTCATTTGTCCTAAGCACTGCCTGTATCTCTTGTTCCTCTTTCCCATGACTCTCAATCTGAAGAGGGGTCTCGACCCAAAACATCACCTATTCCGTTTCTCCAGAGATGCTGCCTGACCTGCTGAGTTATTCCAGTTTCTTGTGTCTATCCTTGGTTTTTAAGGAGTAAGGTCGATGAGGTGCAGGCGAGTTGATCTAATCCTGGCTAAATGAATCCAGCTCCTCTGGTCGTGGCCTCTGCTCAGACAAACCCTTGTCCAGGTTGCTGGTGTTCTCCAGCAGGGGAGCGCTGTCTGTGGTGCTGGTCTTTGGCTCTCCCTAGCCTTCCTGCCAGTGATAGTGATCGAAGCAGCCCTTAGGGAAGATGCGCCATCACATCTTCGACCACAATCCCTTGCCTTCTTTCCAGTAAGCCAGCTCTCAATCCATACAACCAAGTCGCCATTAACCCCATACATTTTAACCTTCTAGACCAATCTAACATGGGGGGCTTTATCAAACGCAAAAACTATCCACAGATGTGGATTGTTCTCTTGGAAATGCCAGTGATTGAGGGTAGAGTCCAGATAGAAGTATATAAAATGTGTAGGAAAGGACTGCAGATGCTGGTTTAAACCGAAGAAAGACACTAAATGCTGGAGGAACTCAGTGGGATAAGCAGCATCTTTGGAGAGAAGGAATGGGTGAAGTTTTGGGTCAAGAGGGAGATACATAGATAAGGAAGTGTAAGGTGTGAAAATAGGACAAAGGGGATGGAGATCAAGGAAAATGTAGAATAGATCATTGTTAACTGTGAGAAGGTAACAGCAAAGCAAACAGAGATAAAGTGTAGTCCGAGATAGTAAGACTGGTTGGAGAACTGGGATGGGGAGGGGATGGAGAGAGAGGGAAAGCAAGGGCTACTTGAAGTTAGAGAAGTCAATGTTCAAGGTGGAGAGGCTGTTGCACGCGAGCAACCACACCTTCTCGCCCGCAGGAGCTGGAATCCAGTGGCACGGTTAGACTTTGCGGCTGGAAACTCCCTTGGCCACAGTGGATGGACACACCTTCTTCTGTGCTTTGACATACCCTCTGCACTCCAAAGTGCGCTGCTGAGCCGCCTTCCTGGGCGTTAAACCCCCTCCGTTGGATTTCCTCCACCCAGTCCACTGGAACAGACTCCGTGTGCTGGGCTGAGAAGGTCCCTAAACTCACTGCGGGTTCAAGACCCGTGTGTAGGAAGGAATCACAGGTGCTGGTTTAAACCGAAGATAGACACAAAATGCTGGAGTAACTCAGAGGGACAGGCAGCATCTCTGGAGAGAAGGAATGGGTGATGTTTCGGGTCGACACCCTTCTCTCCAAAGATACTGCCCCTCCCGATGAGTTACT
Organism: Raja brachyura; assembly: GCA_963514005.1. The sequence continues at coordinate 17,226,463 of OY740792.1, read as the reverse complement.
GCAGCATTTTGTGTCTATCGAGGGTTCGAGACCCGTCGGCTACCCTCACCTGGTTTAGCCCACCAGCCATAGAGGTTTTCAGGGTGTGGCTGCTGTGGCATGCTAACAGCATCTTGGAGCCACAGGTGAGAGCTGGGCACCAAGCTGGGGGACCAAAGGTAGACAAACTACCCTCAAAGGAGCATGACATGTCCCCCACCATGCTACCTGTCTCTGAGCACTCCCACATAACCCATAATTACAATATAAATGCACCATCATTGCTACCATGAGCTTTGCGAGTCATTTGCCCTGAAATGGGAACTAATCGATCATGATCTGAGGCCAGTGACACAATCTCAAGGTGCAACTCTATCCCCCACACTTAATTTTCCTTGATCGTCTGGCAGCTGTCTATCTATCAAGGGGTGCAAAACCACACAAGAGTGTGTGTCAGCTCAGTGCAAAGCTCTTCCCCTCTATCGGAGGAAGGCACAGCAACACACATCTGCTCTACTGTGCAATAATTAAGAAAGCAATAGAGAAAGTAAAGAGCGATGGGGCAGTTCCCCCTGGACAATCATTCTCGAGGAACGCTAATTATTCAAAATAACAAACTACTATTTTTCTTAGCCTATCATTTGCAATGGTTTATATAACTGAAAAGAAGCATGTCAATGAGTGAAGTTAAAACATTTTGAAACAGTCTTTCTCAGGAAAACTGCTCAAAAATGCCTTATTCCTGATTTGTTCTGTTGTCTGCTTATAATCCAATTTCCCACAAAATCATTACAGTTTACGCTGAACTTAAGCATGTACAGAGGGATGGTGTGATGTTTGGTGGACTGTGTGGAGTGGGAGGACCCGTTGCTCCTCCCGTGCAGTAGGTGGCGCTGCACAGGACAAAGGGAGATGTCTTATATATAGTTATCCCGTCCAAGTATCAAAGATCCTGTCCGCTCTATAATCTTTGATCCTGTTTGTGAACAGTGAATGGCAGCCATTTTGAGTTGTCTTGCTGCCAGCATTGAAGTAATGTAATAAAGATACCTGTTGTACCTTGAAGACTCTCAAGTACTTGTGCAGACCTAAAAGACGAACACGAAAGTGGTGTCAGGAATGGGATTCTTCGGATTGCGTCCAAAGACCCAGATAAGAGCCTATTTTTTTTATTTAATATATATATTTTTTGAGTGCTGTAGTGAACTCAAACTAACATGTCTCGGCAATTCGATCATTTTGATCCCGAGCGAGAAAAGTGGTCATCGTATTTAATGCAAGCTGAGTTTTATTTTGAAAGTATGGCAATTACGACTGACCAGAGTAAGAAGGCTCTCTTGCGTTCTTCAATGTCTCCAGAAACGTTTGCACTGCTTCAAAGTTTACTTACAGAAGAAGTAATTGAAGCCTCATATGCTGAAATCATAACGGCTTTGCAGCTGCATTTCAAAGAAAGTCAAAATTTCCTCGCAGTTCCCTTTGATTTCTACTGGACGGTGCAACAGGAAGGGCAATTGATCACCGAATTTCTTGTTGAACTTCGCACCAAGGCAAAAACATGTCATTTTAAAACTCAATGCTGCGAAAAGTGCCAAGACAATGCGTTGCGGGAGAGACTGGTGATGGGCTGCAGGCACGCATTCATCCAGCAGGCGATTCTCAAGGAATCGGACACTTAACATTGAAGAATGTGCTGCAGTGTGCTAAGATGGCCGAGCTGCTGAGTAAAGAACTGCACAAAATGACAGCGTCAAAGCTCCCTCAGGAGGTGCATACAGTTTGACAGACTCATCCGCAATGCCATAAACCAGTTGATCGACCCAGAGCAAATCCGGAGAAGGTGGGACAATTTCAGAAAAGCCGTGCCCCTGCGGGGGGGAGGATGGAAACCCTGCTACCGGTGCGGCTCGACCCCGAATGCCCGTATATCAAGTCCGTTTGTTATGCCTGTTACCGAAAAGGTCATCTCCAGGCAGTGTGTCAATCCATAGGACAGCAGAGAAAGGACAAGAAAGCGCAAAACACAGACGACCAAATTGCGGAGACCATTCCTATCGAAGTGCTCGGTGTGTCTACGATCACCGACAAGACGAGGATTTCGCTGCAGGTCTCGAACGTCGATCTACAGTTCCAGATGGATACTGGTGCGGCTGTGTCGCTAGTGGGTCAGGACATCTGGGAGAGGATCGGATCGCTGAAACTGAAACTGAAACCGGCCAACATCCGTCTTTTCAGATATGGACGACAGCCCATTCCCACAAAAGGCAAATGCACTGTCGCCATTTCCTGTAATGGTACAACAAAGATGTTGCCGCTGATCGTCGTTGGTAAAGAAGGTACATCCCAGTGCACCATTGACTGGATCCATGCTTTCATGAACACCTTGATCTACAATGGATCAACTATGGCATTGTCATTGACCACGGATTGCAACATGGTCAGCAAGTACGAGAATAACCAGCGAATACAGGACGTTGAATGACACTGGTCCAAAGAGTGTGACCATGCATTCACCAGGTTGAAGGAGATGCTCACCCAGAAGGCGCGTTTGATCCACTATGACCCATCAAAGCCGATCACGCTGGCCGCCGATGCATCCCCATGAGGTCATGGAGCTGTAATCTCACAAACGGCAAGGAAGAACCAATCGCGTTCGCATCCAAAACACTGACGACCGCCGAGAAAAACTACAGCCATGTGCAGAAAGAACAGCATACAGTTAAAGCAAATACTGATATATCTTCAAAAGAGAACACTGAGGAAAACTCTGTTGATTCTGAGCCTTTAGCAAGAGTTGTGAAATGCAAAAAAGGCTGGAAAAAAAGAATGAAGCGAGGTTCAGCTAAATGGAGACGTCTTAACTGGAAAGGGGCAATGTCATGTTTGGTGGACTGTGTGGGGTGGGAGGACCCGTTGCTCCTCCCATGCAGTAGGTGGTACTGCACAGGACAAAGGGAGATGTCTGTTATATAGTTTATCCTGTCTGTGAACAGTGAGTTGCAGCCATTTTGAGTTGTCTTGCTGCCACCATTGAAGTAATGTAATAAAGATTTCTGTTGTACCTTGAAGACTCTCAAGTACTTGTGCAGACCTAGAAGACGAACATGAGAGATGGAGAGAGAGGAAAAGCAAGGGTTCCTTGAAGTTAGAGAAGTCAATGTTCATACCGCTGGGATGTAAGCCACCCAAGCGAAATTTGTGATATTCCTCCAATTTGTGCTGGGCCTCACTCTGACAATGGAGGAGGCCCAGGACAGAAAGGTCCGTGTGGGAATGGGAAGGGAAGTTAAAGTGTTTTTACAGTGTAGGAATAAACATTATGAGAGGCGTTGATAGGGTAGAGAGTCAGAACGTTTCTCCCAGGATGCAAATATCAAACACAGGAAGGCCCTGATTGAGTGGCAGAGTAGACTTGATGGGCCAAATGGCCTAATTCTATTCCTAATCCTTATGACCTTATGACACTGTGGGCCAAAAGGCCTGTTCCTGTGCTATGTTCAATGTTACCCATGAACCGCTAAGTGTCTTTTAACTATCGTAATTGTACCCTTCTCTACCATTTCCCCAGGCAGCTCATACCATGTTTGCAGCACCCTTTGTGTTGAAACGCTTCCCCGTCACGTCCCTTGTAAATCTTTCCCCTCTCTCCTTGTCTCTACGCTCTCTAACTTTAGACTCGCCTACCCCAAGGGAAAAGGCTGCGGCTCGTCACCTTGCAGGAATAAAGCTTGTAATTAACGCTGTCACTCAGCAATGGAAACATTGCCCCCAACGAGCGTACATGATAATCAGTGATCGACAGGATGGGCTTTGACACCGCATCAATAACTGAAACCTTCGGTTTATTCAGGCATTTAATCTCACGATAATTTCATGTCACCTGCTTCCAACAGCAAATTCTCAGACTTCATGGCATAGACACTAATCAACGACGACATCCCACTTCGAGCAAAGAAAATAAATATCTGAGAGAAACTGAGAACAGAAAATAAACTGAGGTTTATTTGGAATACTAAAATGGCAAATGTGAAAATTGTACTTTTTTTTGCAAGAGAGATACTTTACCTAAAAAGAAAATATTTGCCTCCCGATTTGCACTTTGAATGACTGCATAACTATATTTTTCTAAGGAGCAGCTGTGTTTTGCATTCATTAAAATAAATTCTCGTAAGAGAACTTCTCTATGCCAAGCAGAACATGCTCATGTGCCACTTTGAAGGTGAGAGGGGAAAGATTTAATCGGAACCTGAAGAGCAGCTTTTTCACACAAAGGGTGGTGGATGTATGGAACAAGCGATCAGAGGACGTAGTTGATGCAAGTACTATCACACCGTATAAAATACATTTGAACAGGAACATCGATAGAAAAGGTTTCAAATAATTTTGTCCAAACAGGTGGGATGAGTGTAGATGGGGCGCCTTGGTCGGCATGGGCAAGTTGGGCCAAACGGCCTGTTTCCATGCTGTATAACTATGACTTCAACAAAAATGTCAATATGGAGGAACAAGAGACTGCAGATGTTGGAATCTTGAGCAAAACATTTCAGAATGGGGCTGAATTTTATCCGCAGCAATGTCAATTTCTAAGGGTTCTATGCTTGCATTGTGTAGGTCTATGCATTGCCACCCATCCTGGCGCACACACATTTCTCCCACCAACTCCCACCATCCCAGTCACCCTACTCATCTTATTTCCCCTCCTTTATATGCTCATCTCTCATCCCCAAGACCCACATTTCCCTTTTACCCTGCCTCATTCTCCTCCATTGTCCCTCCTCACCCATATCCCTCCCTCTGGTTTACATTCCACTCTTCCTCCATATTGGACACCCTTTTGTCTTTTTTTCACCTCTAGCCTTCTTCACTTACTCCATCTATCTGCCAACCAATACCCCCTTTCATCTGTATTCAACTATCACTGAAAAAGGGCCCGATCTAAAACATTACTTATCTATTCCCTACAGAGATGCTGCCTGACCCACTGAGTTACTCCAGCACTTTGTGTTTTGCTCAGGATTCCAACATCTTCACTTCCTTGTGTCTCCACCTATCACTTAACAGGCTTTGTCCCACCTCCACCTCTCTTTTCCAGCTCTCTGCCCACTACTCCAAACAGATTGAAGAGGGATCCTGACCCAAAACGTCCTTTGTCCATTCCCTGCACAGATGCTGCTTGACCTGCGGAGTTCCTCCTACACTTTGATTTGTACTCAAGATTCCAGCATCTGCAATACCTTGCATCTCTATGCAGGTCTCATTCCTTTTGCTCTACCATGTCACTGATGAAAGGAGAGATTAAAAAAGCAAGGTTAATTAATATATTTCTTTGTGGTTAATCAACTTCTTAGTTTCCTCACTGCTGGAATGTTTATGACTCTCCCATGACAATTGTTATAATTAGTCTATAATGCATTTTTTTGATTAAAAATGAGGAGAAAATGGCACTTAGTGGACAAAGAAAATAAATCCCGTTCAGATACAGCTGACATCACAGAAAATCATGATTTACACAATAAATAGTTTCCAATGTTGTGTGAGTAAATAGCATTTTCCACAGTGTTCAGTGTTTCTAATTGGATATGGGACTGGAGATTATTGTGTTAAGATGCACTTGTGTCATGAAAGTTGATGGTTAAGATTCAAAATATATGACTGGGGAGTTGCCCCTCTTACATATATGCACGCCTCACAGATTAATAAATTCCATAATTTTCCAGTTCAAGATATGAAATATCAGGGTCAGAAGGGACTTCTATTTTTGGAATTGGAATTCTCTGCTGGTCTGGGCAAAAATTAGAGCCTAATAACATTAAAAAGAATTGTGTCATGCAAACTCTTTTGCATTAATAGAAAATATGTTACTTAATAACTCCCATATTATCTCATTACTATAATTCACCACAGATGCATTTTAATTTGAAACATTATTATTTTCTCGTTATTGTCTCCCGAGGAGGTCAGGGTTGATTGATCAAATATTCAAAATACATGATCCAAGATCTTCTTTGGAAAAGAGATCCCAAGATGGTACTGGAGGCTGTTGACTCTTTGTGTGCTGGCCCCAGAAGAAGACCTGTTGCCATCCACCACCAATAATAAATAATAATAAAGGGCAGCAAAATGGAGGAGTGGTGGAGTTGCTTTCTTACAATGTTAGAGACCCGGGTTTGATCCTGACTATGAGTTCTGTCTGTATGGATTTTGCACGTTCACCCCGTGACTTGTATGTATTTTTCCTTGGTGCTCCAGTTTCCTCCTGCACTTCAAAGATGTACAGGTTTTTAGGATAATTGGCTTTGGTAAATATAGTAAATTGTTCATAGTGTATTGGTTAGTGCTAGTCATTGAGTCATAGTGAGATACAGTATGGAAACAGGCCCTTCGGCCCAATATGCCCACACTGGCGAACATGTCCCAGCTACACTTCCAGTTCCAGCCTCAACTACCTCCTCTGGCAGCTTATTCCATACATCCACCACCCTTTGTATGAAAAAGCTACCCCTCAGCTTCCTATGAAATCTTTTCCCCTGCACCTTAAACCTATGCTAGTGCATGGGGATCGCTGCTCGGCACAGACTCGATGGGTCGAAGGGCCTGTATCCGCGCTGTATCTCTAAACTAAACTGAAACAAAGTAATTGGAACTGTTAAGGCATCAGCGCCATTTTCGAAGGGCAGCCTCAATTGTATGTGAAATGTGTTAAAAGTGAGGAATAACAGGCAGCTGATCCAGAAAATGGCAGCTGTGCTCAGAAAAGCCAGAGCTCTCTTTAAAAAAAACTGAATTCGCCAGAAACTAATTTTTAAGAGGAAAAATGAAAGAATCAGATGGGAAAAGTGGCTTAAAAGTTGCTCTACTTGCCCCCGGAAAGCTCATTGGGGATGAGGTTATCACAATGTGTTGAGAATGTCTTCAGAGGTCCCTAACTAATAGGCACAGAAGTAGAGTTGCTGCCTTACAGCACTTGCAGCGCTGGAGACCCGGGTTGATCCCCACTACGTGTGCTGTCTGTATGGTGTTTGCATGTTCTCCCCGTGGCCCACGTGGGTTTTCTCCGAGATCTTCGGTTTCCTCCCGCACTCCAAAGACGTACAGGTTTTTAGGTAAATTGGTTGGTAAATTTAAAAATTAGGATAGGATACTTGGTAAATGTAAAAAAATAGAATAGTGTTAATGTGTGGGGATCGCTGGACGGCGTGGACCCGGTGGGCCGAAAAGACCTGTTTCTGCACTGTATCTCGAAACTAAACTAAACTCTGCAGTGCCAGAAGAAATTATGGGTATATCACACCCTCCATGCTAGGAATAGAGCATGGTTAAACATAATTTACCTATTTAAATAAAGCTCTTGCCTGTTTTAGTTGAGAGCATTTGCTGTCTGCTTCAAAGCATAACTGAATGCCTGATCAGACGCAGCTCAGTACAATCTTTGCATGGGACAGTAGCAAGAATAATAAACTATAATAGTGATGTAGGGTTTATCTCCAAAGGGAAATTTAACAGAACTTGTAAATTGGGCAGGGGCTTTCTAGAACAGATAGAAAATATTCCTTCTGCTTGAGGGGTCACTGTCAAAATGTATAATTTATGAGTAGATTGGGGAGGGACATTAGGATAAATTGATTTTCACCAAAAGATGTTGGAGCATTGATTGGTGAGGCAGCTCTGAGGAAAAGGGCAGATTAATGTTTAAAGAGCAGAGGGATGCAATCATTTGGCCAACATTGGACAAAAGGATTAATTTTGCATTGTTGATACAATGTGTCAGCATAGACACAATTGGATGTATGACCTCGCTGAGATATAGATATATATGGTGTTCTGTATTTTTGTATACGCTTTAAGAAGTTGTATTGTAAATTCATGAAAGCAAAGGCAACAGGAAACGTTGGTGATAAGGCGTTGAAACAAGCCTTTGGCCCACTGGGTCCACGGCGACCAGAGTTCACCCCATACATTAGCAGTATCCTACACATTAGGGACAATTTACAATTGGTGGAAACCAATTACCCTCCAAACCTGTATGTCTGGAGAGTGGGAGGAAACCGGAGCACCTGGAGCAAACCCATGCGGTCACAGAGAGAACGTTCAAACTCTGTATGGATAACAACCGTAGACAGGATTGAACTTGGGTCTCTGGCGCTGTAAGGCACCAACTCTACTGTTGCACCACTGTCCCACTTCTACCACTTCCTTCTACTTCAGCTTGCATTCATTTATTACTGTATCTAAACTGACAGACATTATTGGTGTGTTTTGGTAGGAAAATGTTATAATTGTTATGTAACAAATCGAGTTATAGTCACTGTCTTCCCATTTATTACATGATTGGTCTACCACATTTTCAGATTTCATGTGGAAACAATTTTCTTGGGGATATCGTATGGCTCTATGACACCATTTTCCACAAATTTGATTCAAGAAATCCAGAAATTGGCATTGGATCTTTAGTTCGCCTTAAACTTCCCAGATTATTATTATTACACACAGTGTGATGTGTGACATTACATTTAATGGAAACGGATGGCTGGTTTTGGTTCCAGGAGTCTGGAAGCCCCAAGGGTCTTTAACATTAGTTCTCCATTATTGCTCGCTGAAAGAGAATGCAATAAAGTGGTGGTGGTCATCGTAGATGACGATAGCATGGTTGTGCACTTGTACAAAAACCTGTGCAGGGAAAGCAAGGGCTACTTAAAGTTAGAGAAGTCAATGTTCAAGGTGGAGAGGCTGTTGCACATGAGCAACCACACCTTCTCGCCCGCAGGAGCTGGTATCCAGTGGCACGGTTAGACTTTGCGGCTGGAAACTCCCTTGGCTACAGTGGATGGACACACCTTCTTCTGTGCTTTGACGTACCCTCTGCACTCCAAAGTGCACTGCTGAGCCGCCTTCCTGGGCGTTGAACCCCTAGCCCCGTTGGATTTCCTCCGCCTGCGGGTTCAAGACCCGTGTGTAGGAAGGAATCGCAGATGCTGGTTTAAACCGAAGATAGACACAAAATGTCAAAAAGAGTCAAAAGAGTTTATTGTCATGTGTCCCTGACAGGACAATGAAATTCTTTCTTTGCTTAGCACAACAGAACATAGTAGGCATTGGCTACAAAACAGATCAGTGTGTCCATACACCATTATATACGTAAATACACACATGAATGAATAAATTGATGAAGTGCAAATAACAGATAAAGGGGTATTAATGTTCAGAGTTTTGTCCGAGCCAAGTTTAATAGCCTGATGGCTGTGGGGAAGTAGCTATTCCTGAACCTGGTCATTGCAGTCCTCAGGCTCCTGTACCTTCTACCTGAAGGTAGCAGGGAGATGAGTGTGTGGCCAGGATGGTGTGGGTCCTTGATGATGCTGCCAGCCTTTTTGAGGCAACAATTGTGATAGATCCCCTCAATGGAAGGAAGGTCAGAGCCGATGATGGACTGGGCAGTGTTTACTACTTTTTGTAGTCTTTTCCTCTCCTGGGCGCTCAAGTTGCCAAACCAAGCCATGATGCAACCGGTCAGCAAGCTCTTTACTGTGCACCTGTAGAAGTTAGAGAGAGTCCTCCTTGACAGACCGACTCTCCGTAATCTTCTCAGGAAGTAGAGGCGCTGATGAGCTTTCTTAATAATTGCATCTGTCGGACCAGGACAGATCTTCAGAGATGTGCACACCCAGGAATTTGAAGCTCTTGACCCTTTCAACCATCGACCCGTTGATATAAAAGGACTGTGGGTCCCCATCCTACTCCTTCCAAAGTTCACAATCAGTTCATAGAAACATAGAAACATAGAAATTAGGTGCAGGAATAGGCCATTCGGCCCTTCGAGCCTGCACCGCCATTCAATATGATCATGGCTGATCATCCAACTCAGTATCCCATACCTGCCTTCTCTCCATACCCTCTGATCCCCTTAGCCACAAGGGCCACATCTAACTCCCTCTTAAATATATCCAATGAACTGGCCTCAACTACCCTCTGTGGCAGAGAATTCCAGAGACCCACCACTCTCTGTGTGAAAAAAGTCCTTCTCATCTCGGTCCTAAAGGATTTCCCCCTTATCCTTAAGCTGTGACCCCTTGTCCTGGACGTCCCCAACATCGGGAACAATCTTCCTGCATCTAGCCTGTCCAACCCCTTAAGAATCTTGTAAGTTTCTATAAGATCCCCTCTCAATCTCCTAAATTCTAGAGAGTATAAACCGAGTCTATGCAGTCTTTGTTCATAAGACAGTCCTGACATCCCAGGAATCAGTCTGGTGAACCTTCGCTGCACTCCCTCTATGGCAATAATGTCCTTCCTCAGATTTGGAGACCAGAACTGTACGCAATACTCCAGGTGTGGCCTCAGCAAGACCCTATACAACTGAAGTAGAACCTCCCTGCTCCTATACTCAAATCCTTTTGCTATGAAAGCTAACATACCATTGGCTTTCTTCACTGAAGTTCCTTGGTTTTGCTGGTGTTGAGGGCCAGGTTATTGTGCTGGCACCATATGGACAATCGCTCGATCTCTCTTCTATACTCGGACTCATCCCCATCAGTGATACATCCCACAACAGTGGTGTTGTCGGCGAACCTGATGATGGAGTTTGACTACAACCGGCTACGCAGTCATGAGTATAGAGTGAGTACAGCAGGGGGCTGAGCACGCAGCCTTGAGGTGCTCCCGTGCTGATTGTTATCAAGTCTGACACATTACCACCAATACGAACAGACTGTGATCTGTGACTGAGGAAGTCGAGCATCCAATTGCAGAGGGATGCGCAGAGACCCAGTTCTGCAAGTTTGCTAACCAGCTTGGAGGGGCTGATTGTGTTAAATTTCGAGCTGTAATCGATGAATTACAGCCTGACATATGTGTTTTTGTTGTCCAAGTGGTCCAGAGCGGAGTGGAGGGCCAGCGAGATCGCATCCACCATTGATCTGTTGTGGCGGTAAGCGAACTGCAGTGTGTCCAGGTTTTTGTCGAGGTAGGGGTTGATTTGCGCCATGATCAACCTTCATCATCACAGGCATTAGTGCCACTGGTCGATGGTCATTGAGGCATGTCAATGCTGGAGTAACTCAGCCGGATAGGCAGCATCTCTGGAGAGAAGGAATGGGTGATGTTTCGGGTCGACACCCTTCTCTCCAAAGATACTGCCTGTCCCGCTGAGTTACTGCAGCATTTTGTGTCTATCGAGGGTTCCAGACCCGTCGGCTACCCTCACCTGGTTTAGCCCAGCAGCCATAGAGGTTTTCCAGGGTGTGGCTGATGTGGCATGCTAACAGCGTCTTGGAGCCACAGGTGAGTTGGGGGACCAAAAGTAGACTAACTACCCTCAAAGGAGCATGACATGTCCCCCACCATGCTACCCGTCTCTGAGCATTCCCACACAACCCATAATTACAATATAAATGCAACATCATTACTACCATGAGCTTTGCGAGTCATTTGCCCTGAAATGGGAACTAATCGATCACGATCTGAGGCCAGTGACACAATCTCAAGGTGCAACTCTATCCCCCATACTTATTTTTCCTTGATCGTCTGGCAGCTGTCTATCTATCAAGGGGTGCAATACCACACAAGAGTGTGTGTCAGCTCAGTGCAAAGCTCTTCCCCTCTATCGGAGGAAGGCACAGCAACACACATCTGCTCTACTGTGCAATAATTAAGAAAGCAATAGAGAAAGTTAATAGCGATGGGGCAGTTCCCTCTGGACAATTATTCTCGAGGAACACTAATTATTCAAAATAACAAACTACTATTTTTCTTAGCCTATCATTTGCAATGGTTTATATAACTGAAAGGAAGCATGTCAAGAGTGAAGTTAAAACATTTTAAAACAGACTTTCTCAGGAAAACTGCTCAAAAATTCCTTATTCCTGATTTGTTCTGTTGTCTGCTTATAATGCACTTGCCCACATTATTATTATAGTTTACAGAGCACCAACAATGATGTGAAGTAATTTTAGCTTTGTGCCTTCGCAAATTCTGAGCGCTGTATATAGACTCATATACAAAGACAATCGACTCATATACAAGACTCTTCTTGCCTACCGGAGAGGACCCGGTGATGATGGTAGAGAGGTCAGTGTGGCGGGGGTGCCGACCAACGGACGAGGATGGACCACGTGGAGTGAGGACGCTGCTGCCAAGGGAAGGAACAAAGGAGGAACCGGCATGGGGGGACCATCGTGAAGGAGGGGGAAGAACAATGGGCAATGGGGGAATTGGCATGGGGGGACTGCTATGTGGGGGTGGGGGGTGGCGGAGAATGAACTTCACTGTGGCTTGTCACACGTGACGATAAAGTATTAATTCATTGTCAGAGTCAGGTTAGCTCCCAATTTCAGGTTCATGTTACATTTATGACAAGTTGCAAATCGGTGATCCGTACAAAAGGGTAAAAGAGTGATACATAACTTTACAGATGATAAAAATGTCAAGAGAAAATTTTGGTAGGATAGTGGAATAGGAAAACAGTAGAAAATAGAAAAAAAGGAGGAAAATATGTATTCCATTTCATGGCTTTGGAACATAGCTGAAAATTCAAAAAAAAGTTCAGTTCATTTTAGTTTAGTTTAGTTTATTGTCACATGTACCGGGGTAGAGTGAAAAGCTTTGTTGTATGCAGTCAGCAGAAAGACAACACTTGATTATGATCGGGTCATTTACAGTGTATCATAGTTAAAGTAAGAAATGTTGCTGTGGGAGTTGAGATTTAAAATGTGAAGGGATTGTAGATCTGCGTCTGTGACTAGAGGCGCAAAATAGTCACCTGGGTTGGACGCCATCTTGGAAGAAAATATGTATTCCATTTCATGACTTTTGGACATTGCTAAGGCACTGTACAGTGATTGAGTTTGCTTTGAAGCGAATTTATAGTTATAATAACATAGGAAGTATAGCAGCCAATTTACACATAGTGAGTTCCCTTAAACTGACATGCAATAATGTCAGCCAATCAATGTAGTAAAGTTGATTTGGGAAGGCGATGGCTGGAGTCCCACAGCAGCCTGGGTCTTGGCTGGAATGAGCAATGCTCACAACTGCACTTTGAAAATGGCGGCAAAACATGGCGGCCCTTGCATGCGGGAACAGTGGACTATTTCTGTACGCTTGCTAATCGGGGATGTGCTTGGGTATGGCAATACTCGACTGGACTATTTGTAAGAAAATAATTTTGCCGCACATGTGTCAATAAGAGCACCATTGAATAAACATAGAAAGGAACATGAAAAATGATCACATAATTTTTCCTTCAAAATAGTGCCAGCCTGTGTTCGACATCCAAGAGAGAAAGTGATTCACAAATTAAGATTTTCTCACATTAAGAAATGCAGCTTTACAATGAACTGACACTTATTTTGATGTGGTACCGTAGGCTATCATAGACTGCAAGGTGACCAGGGCAAATTAGCAACAATTGGACACTTCTCGACTATGCTGATGTGTTAGCTTGTTCTCCAATCTTGGAGGTTGAAGTTGAAATCCTGACCCTTTGTCTCTGAGGCAGGTATTATGAACTAAACCACTGCTGGTAATTGAAGGATCAATGACAGTAGAAGTGGTACTCTGCCAATTTGAAAAAATGTAGTATTTTGGGAGTAAGTTACTTGATGAATGGGAAGATAGCAGGATCGGAATGTTGTTGAATTAATAAATATAATACTACACACACAGTAATATACAGGCAACTGTCCCGCTGGGTTACTCAAGCATTATGTGTCTAACCATCTAACCACCAGGTAGTGCCCCAGTGGCTGCCTCGCCAACAGGCTGTCTCGTTCTTTTCCTCTTTGTTGTTTTTAATACAATATGTGTTAAATGTATGTTTAAGTGTTCTTTAGGTTTGTTTTATGTGTGGGAGGGGGGGGGTTGGGGGAAACATTTTAAAATCTCTTAACTCAACGGAGATGCAATTTTTTTCCGTATCGTATCTCCGTCCGCACTGCGGCCTAACATTGAGGAGCTGGCGGCCTCTTGCTGGAGATTGACATTGAGAGCTCCAACGCGGAGCCTGTGGACTTAACATCGTGGAGCTGGTGGTCCCTGTCGGGGATCGAAGTCAGAGTGGTATGATATTGATTTCTCTAACTTCAAGTAACCCTTGCTTTCCCTCTCTCTCCATGCCTCCCCCACCCTCGTTCTCCAACTAGTTTCACTGTCCTGATTAATTTTAGTGATTGTATGCCTCCGTGTCACCTTCCCCTCAGCTAACATTGTACCGTTCTACATTTCCTTATCATCATCTGCTTTGATCTGTCCTTTTCACACCTTACCCTTCAATATCTCTGGACTCCCTCTCCTCTGACTCTCAGCCTGAAGAAAAGTCTTGACTCAAAACATCACCCATTCCTTCTCTCCAGAGATGCTGCCTGTCCCCGCTGAGTTACTCCAGCATTTTGTGTCCATCCAGAGTGAAAAAACACATCATAGGGCAATCTGTTTCTGACATGCTTTATCTTTCAAACCTATGCCTTTTTCCCAAGTCACAATTGTGTGCAAATTAAATAATTTTGTCTCATTCACCTAGAATTCAGAGCAAAAAATGTGTAACACCATTTACAAGTGATTACACATGTACATAGCTTAGAGAACAGATCCTAGTTATAACTGAACAGTCTTTTCAATGCCTGTGGTAACAGCAGTAAAGCTTAATTAGCTACTAATGATGTGGTAAATATCCACAATGTATATTTGTGAAATGTACATTTTATTATCCTGATCAACAGCAAGCAGTTGTTAGATATCAACATTATGAAGGTTTGCACGTTACATTTAATTGGGATGTGTGTCATTCAAACATCCTGAGATTGAACAAGGTTTAAGAAGGAACTGCAGATGCTGGAAAATCGAAGGTAGACAAAAATGCTGGAGAAACTCAACGGGTGAGACAGCATCTATGGAGCGAAGGAAATAGGCAACGTTTCGTCTTCAGTCTGAAGAAGGGTATCGATCCAAAACGTTGCCTATTTCCTTCGCTCCATAGATGCTGCCTCGCCCGCTGAGTTTCTCCAGCATTTTGTCTACCTGAGATTGAACAAGAGGAATTTAGAAAGATAGACACATAATGCTGGAATAACTCAGCGGGACAGGCAGCACCTCTGCAGAAAAGGAATGGGTGACGTTTCGAGTCGATACCCTTCTTCAGTCTGGAGAAGGGTCTCGACCCAAAACGTCACCCATTCCTTCTCTCCAGAGATGCTGCCTGTCCCGCTGAGTTAGTCCAACATTTTGTGTCTATCTTTGGTTCAAACCAGCATCTGCTGTTCCTTCCTGCACAGGGAATTTGGAAAATAATTTGAAGTTATGCAACTTCAACCCAGTGATAAAGATACTAGCAATTATCTGCTTTCCTGAAATTAAATTGATTGAAAGATACAGCGTGGAAACAGGCCCTTTGGACCACCTGGTCCACACCGACCATTGACCACTTGCTAACATATATCCAGGGACGGACGCTGGCTGTGACAGGTGCTCGTTCTCTCCAGCCAATCTAGCTCATGCATTCTGGTCTTGCCCCAAAATTGTTAACTACTGGGCAGTGGTTTTTAAAACCATCAGTGAAGTCCTTGGGATGACAGTGAGACCTTGCCCACTTATAGCTGTATTAGTGTAACAGATAAAACCTTCGGTTTAAATACAACCCAGTCTGATATCATTACATTTTCATCACTTTTGGCCCGTAGGAGAATCTTGCTGGTCTGGAAATCTAACACTCCTCCATCTGCCGCTGCTTGGCTGGAAGACGTCATGTTTTTTTTAAGGTTAGAAAAGATTAAATTCACATTGAGGGGGTCTGTGAAAAAGTTTTATTTGAAATGGGAACCCTTTTTATCATACTTTGAGGGTCTAAAGGAACTACCTATTGACTGAGGGCACTTGACATTAAGTGGGGATCTGCCTTTATTCTGTTTTGTAACTTTATTATTGTTAAAAAGTGCATTTGATTTTGTGATATATTTGGATTGTGAAAAAATAAGCTGCCAAAGGGTGTTTAGGGAGGGTGGGTTAGGGTTATTTTGTTTATATTATTATTATTATTATTATTATTATGTATAAAAAGCAAAATGGAGGAAAATGTAATGCCATACATCAGATGTACTGTGAATTTTTTTTTTTTTTTCCCTCCAATAAAAAACTATTAATTAAAAAAAAAGAAAGATACAGCGTGGAAACAGGCCCTTTGGACCACCTGGTCCACACCAACCATTGACCACTCTTTCACACTTGCATAATCTCAACTCTTCTGCAAATGTGCAGTCCACACCTCGGTGCACCAAGACCTAGACAGCATTGGGCTGATAAGTGGCAAATAACAAGCAAACCGCAGAGATACACGCCAATGACCCATTCAACAAAAGCGGTCGAACATCCACCCCTGACATTCTAAGCATGCATCGGCCAAAGCATGCTTCCCAATGGCCTTGACACGCAATCCATCTTCCTCTCCCAACGGGATGTGCTTTCCAGCATTTGATCTTCCAAATTGAGTGAGTGAGTGAGCGAGTGTGATTAATCAATTGGTTTGACCTTATTCGTGTGTGCTCTCACCTCTACATTCTTGGCTTGTACACTGACACCAATCATCAATAGTTCACAAGTTCAATGATTACTTTATTGTCACATGTACCTAGATACAGTGAAATGCTTTGTTTTGCATACAATCCAGTAAAATCATACCATACGTAAGCACAATGAGTAATGGGCCAGTCCCACTTTTTCGGCGACTGTTATAGTCATAGCTGGTCGCCGAAAAAACGGCGACTGGACCCCCCTACGACAATGTCTACGACAATGCCTTCAACAACCAACATCCTTGTCAATGTCTAGCTACAGCAAGCTACCGACAACCGGTAGGACGCCCACCCGCGACAAGCTACGACAAGGTAATAAAATTCAGTCGCCGGTACCTGTCGCCGGTTGACGTAGGTTGACGTAGGTAGTCACCAATGGAATTCACCGAAGTCAGCACCGGCGACAACCTACGTCATCCTGGCAACAACCTACGTCATCCTGGCGACAACCTACGACAGCATCTACATCAGGAGAAGTCAAACTATGCTCATTGGCGTCAAGTCAACTGTCGACGACTGTCGCCGAAATGTTTTGAATGTAGAAAAACGGTACAATTCTTTGGGCGACCAAGGAGACTACTCACGGCCATACAGGCGACACCCCGGCAACCATGTGGCGACAGCCTAGTCGCCCATAGTTGCCTAAAAAATTGCCTAAGTGGGACAGGCGCATAAGACTACAACAATTGCACTGTAAGAAAATAGTAAATTTTGCACGATGGCGCAGCAGTAGAGTTGCTGCCTTACAACGCTAGAGACCCGGGTTTGCTCCGGACTAGGGGTGCTGTCTGTGCGGGGTTTGTACATGCTCCGCGTGACCTGCGTGAGTTTTCTCTGGGTGCTCCAATTTCCTCCTACATCCCAAAGATGCACAGGTTTGTAGGTTAATTGCTAAATTATAAATTGTAATTTTATACATTATAATTATACATTATAATTATAAATTATAAATTGACCCTAGTGTGTGTAGGATTGCATTTGTGCAAGGAACGCTGGCCAGCGTGGACCTAGTGGGTCGAAGGGCCTGTTTCTGCGCTGTATCTCTGAACTAAACTAAACTACTGAGGCAGTGCACAAAGAATCGCTATGTTTCCAGCACTACCTGTAGCTTTCAAGTATCAAAGTAATATATAACTATAGTTATACAGAAAAAAATAACTTTCAACAATACTGCTTGCAATGTGTCCACATAAACTTTAGTTTAACCCTCGGTGGAACTTTATCCAGCATTTTTTAGATGTTTCATTCCAAACTGCATCTGGCCACAGCATCAGGGGCTCTTTGACAGTCCAGCAAATCTTCTGTGCTGTCAACAGCCACTGTAGTCAATACAGGCCATTATTTATCCTCATTCACTTAACAACCGCGTTTAGCTGCGCCTGCTTGTAATTTGCCTAATACGCCAAATAAGAAATCAATAAGTTGTCAGTTAATGAGAATTGTTCCTCCAGGCTGCGATGCACAGGTCAATACTTACAGCAGGTCCTGTTCATCCCGGAAAATGGACTTGTTTGAAAATAATCGATCTTAGAATTATTAATACCTTGGTTTCCAAAACAAAAGAAAAATATTGGAAACTTGTCAACCCAATATAAATATTTTTTAGTCCACAATAATATTAATTACTATGTTTGAGCTTTTTTATTCTTCCCATGTTAAGATATGTTTCCACAACAAAATCAACCATTCTTCTCACCCATCAAAGCTGGCACAGCCTGGTGCATCTTTCACTATTCAGCAAATTGAGGAATTCAATATTTAAAGAAGAATTGCAAATCAGATGACGTTGTTTCCAAAACCAAGACTAAATGTAGACGGCATTTTGCATGCATTTACTCCAAATATTACAGGGTTAGGTAGTACTAAAGTGATAGGTACTGTTTGTGGCATCATCTCCCACACCCCCTCCCCATCCCCACTCCACCTTTACCTCTCTATATCATCATCTATATCTCTCGTTTCCCTTTCCCCAAATCTCAGTCTGAAGAAGGGTCTCGACCCAAAACATCACCTATTCCGCTCCACCAGAGATGCTGTCTTCCCCGCTGAGTTACTCCAGCTTTTTGTGTCTATCTTCGGTTTAAACCAACATCAGCAGTTCCATGCTACATATTTAGCCTTCAGTTGTTGGATTGCCTTCAGGTTTAAACCTTGCTTAGATTTTGTTGATGACCTGATAATATGCTGCTTTTTTCATTTGAATTGGAGTTGCCATGCAGTGAAGGCAATGTCTTGGGGTGCTGTCTGTGTGGAGATTGTGCGTTCTCCTTGCAACCGCATGGGTTTTCTCCAGGTGTTCGGGTTTCCTCCCGATCTCCAAGATGTACAGGTTTGGTAGCTAATTGTCTTGGTAAAATTGTAAAAATAATTGACCCTAGTGTTGAATTATTCAATGAAATTCAAAAATACTTCCACGCTGTATCTCAAAACTACATTAAAGTTAAAAGTGGAGCCAGTGGACTTTTTTTCTCCAAATTTTCACTACCTTCCACATAAGCAAGATAGCTGTGGTTGTTGGAGAACAGGCATTCTCTACTATGTTAACCTGAAAATATATTGGTGTTCCCTCATTGTCAATGAGTCAAAATCCCTTTCTCCTACACAGCAACAGGAGGGAAGTAACTTCACCAGACACACACCATCAGATCACGATCTCACCACCACCTTCTCAAGGACAATTTATCAGATGCATCAAGTACTGACAACATCAGAGGTAACTTCTCTTAAATGAGATTAAAATATATATCCTGAATATCACACTTTGCAATTCTCACTATTTATTGAGCAGTGCACAATGCATCTGTTGTATGTGTCAGGAGAAAAAAAAAGATCAATGTTATTGTCATCTGAATATATCAAGTAATCAGTCGAGGAGTAAACACAGTTATATATGATATGTTTAATCAAGTTTTGGCCCTGTTTTCATTTTCACTGAGCTCATGAAAGCAGTGACAAATCTCCAGCCAGTAATGTGGAATCTGCATAGATTGCTCCAAATCTATAGCACTAACTCACACGGATTAGAAAAGCCCCAGTTTCGATTCTGATTCACTCAATGTTAATTGATCGCTGCTCAGAGGTAAAGCCACAATTGACCACGTTGTCTGTATGATTGCAAGGAGAAAAGGCATCCAAAGCTGCCTCCCCTGATGACGGCCCATTGATCCATACTGGATAAATGCAGTCAGGACATTCGTAGTTGCAACATGAAATACTTAAAATGTTAGATTGTATGTTTATTGTCAGAATATTGCTAAGGAATTACTCCTTCAGTTTCAGTTTCTAGAGATACAGCACTAAAACAGGCCATTCAGCTCATTGAGGCCATGCCAACCAGCGTTCCCCGTACACTAGCACTATCCGACACACAAGGGGCAATTTACCATTTTTACCTAAATCAAATTAACCTACAAACCTGTATGTCTTTGGAGTGTGGGAGGAAACTGGATCGCCTGCGGAAAGCCCACGCGGTCACGGGGAGAACGTGCAGCTCCATGCAGACAATATCTGTAGTCAGGATCCAACCCGGGTCTCTGGCGCTGCAAGGCAGCAACTCTACCGCTGCGCCACTGTACAGCACCAAAGGATGGGTTGATGGGTAAAGGAAAATTCACAGAACTCCCTCTTCATATCATTACCTGCAACCCTCTCCTAAAAGAATCCTTTAAATGAATGACAGACACAATTATCATGCAGCTGTGTTTAGTTTAATTTAGTTTAGTTTAGTTTAGAGATACAGCACGGAAGCAGGCCCTACGGCCCACCGAGTCCGCACCGACCAGTGATCACTGCACATTAATACTATCCTACACATTGTAATTGAACAGGCAAAACATGTAAGATATTGGTAGTAAGTAAAATTGTGAGAAAATATGCTTTATAGTATGTTAATTTCCTGAAATTAATAGGGGCAGTCCAGTGATACAGCTGTAAAGCTGCTGCTTCACAATTTGAAGCACTTTTTGTGAAGGTTCGCCCAGAAGGAAAGGCCTGTTACTCCTTCATATAGCATCGAAACATCAAGATGCATGGTTTCGTGCATTGCTATTTTTAAAAGTATTCCACAAAGCCTGACTTATTTTGTTTTCCGTTTCTTAACTTTTTGTTTGTTTAACTATAAACCATGTGCATTGGCCGCAGAAAGATAGACACAATATACTGGAGTAACTCAGCGGGACAGGCAGCATCTCTGGAGAGCAGCAATGGGTGACGTTTCGGGTCGAGACCCTTCTTCAGACCCTGAACGTCCATGGTAAAGATGAGAGAATGGGGAGTTGGAAAACGGAAGTCACTGAAGAGATGAAGGGTGTGTGAGATGTCTTGGGCATAGGTCAGGAGGGAATAGACCAGACGGGATAGGATAGAGTTGAGGTACATGGAAATGATGTCAGTGGGACTAGAGCAGGCAGAAACAGTGGGTCTGCCAGGACAGTTCTGTTTATGGATTTTGGGGAGAAGATAAAACCAGGCCATGCAGGGCGGGGGAACGATAAGGTTGAAGGCTGTCGAGGGCAGACAGTCGGAAGCGATAAAATCAGAAATCCATTGGCAGCGGGTATGACACGACCACGGCTCATGATGCTCAGAAGTTTACAGGGAGAACAAACATGTACTCTCAGCATGTTTAATTCAAATTAGATTGAAAACAGCCCGATCTCACACAACCACACACAATGTTCCGAGCATAGCTGCAAATTGTTGGGGAAGCAACAAAATCATCACTCGTCTTATATTGCTCACAGTCCTCTTTATTGGGTGTTTTTTTTTGCCCCTCTCTCATCAGACAAATGTAAGCTCATTGATTAATTATCAACCACCTGATTTGTTCTAACATTGATTTCCTTGATGAGATTGCAGGCAAATAGAATGTGTGTTGTGAAATCTGTTGCCACTTTTATCACAGTCTGCAAATACTTGAAATCCCAGAAGTCATCGGCTTTCCCCCTCCCCCATTGCCTATCCTGGATTTGCAGGCCATTAAAACACAGCACAAAGCCTCGACCTATAAATCATATTTTACAGTAGTTCCTGTATAAAACTCACCTATGACTTTAGTTTTATTACTTCAATGAGATAAGTAGGCCTGAGAGAGGGGCCTTCTTCCTACCAGTCAAAAAAAATATATTTATTTGAAGGGGGAAGAAGTATCTCACAAAAGACTTTTACTCGGGAAGTGGGTGACACTATAATTCATGGCAGGAAAAAAATTATAACGGCAACCCAGAAGGCCTAAAAAAGTAAATCACCGATTGTTCTGACTCGGAGAATAAGATGCAGCTGAAAAACATTGGCTGTAATTAAACAGACGAGTGAGAAATACAATGTGGAGAATAGCTCAGCCACCAGGGGGGTTCAGCTCCATTTTATGATTAATGACTGCAGTTTTGGGGCTTTAAAGTTTGTGGTGCAGAATAGATCCATTTGCCTTTCCACCAAGGCTGTGCAATGGGCAGCTATTGAACAGTACTCCATTGAGCTGTTCCCGATGCAACATCAACTGCATGAACACTCTGTGCAATTAAATATGATTGTCAGACACATGTTATGGAAATGAATGAGTTACCTAAACTAACGTGACTGCACAGGTCATTCATCTGCTTTCTTGAGAGCATAATATTTGTCATGATTGGAAAACACAGTCCACTTAGCCACGTGCAGATGGCATCCATTTAACCATGTGCGTGCTGACGTCTGCCGGTAATTGTTGATAATTACAGCAATCATTCTCAGTCAGGATGCCCCTCTCTCCCATTGACTCCATTTATACCTCACGCTGCCTCGGCAAGGCCAGAAACATAATCAAGGACGAGTTGCACCCTGACCACTCTCTCTTCTCCCCTGTCCCCTTTCCCATCGGGCGAAAAGTACAAAAGTGTGAAAACACACACTTCCATATTGTGGGACAGTTTCTTCCCAGCTCTTATCAGGCAACTGAACCATCCTACCACAACGAGAGATCAGTCCTGAACTACTATCTACTTCATTGGTGACCCTCGGACTATCCTTGATCGGAATTTACTGGCTTTACCTTGCACTAAATGTTATTCCCATGTCGTGTATCTGTGCACTGCAAATGGCTCGATTGTAATCATGTATTGTCTTTCCGCTGGTTGGTTAGCACGCAACAAAACACGTAACACTGTACCTCGGTACACGTGACAATATACTAAACTGAACTGAAGAGTAAGTATTAATATCTCCCATTTAAACATATCATGGTAGAACAAAGGAGCACATGTAAAGCACTACCAATGTTGCAATTATAAAGCAAGAGCCTTGGCATGTTTCCTGTATCAATATTACATGAATTTAAACTCCTTTTTTTAAAGGTGAACATTTAATGTTCAGTGCAGTGCTGCCCTATCAGTGGTGGCATCTTCCAGTTGAGACATTCATCCAAGATCCTATCTTTTATCCTGGTGCCTGTGAAAAGATCTGTAAAGTAGCTTTCCTGGTTTCCTGGTGAACATGAGCTCGTAAATAAATACTTAACAACGGATTATCTGGTCATTAATCTCATTGCTGTGCATGGGACCCACAAACTGGCTCCAGAGATCCTTTCCCTTAGCAGTTACTACCTTTTGAATGTTTGTAGCTGACTGAAAAATTCTAAGATGATGGAAAGTGCTTTCGAAATAAATTAAAAATGTTTCACTTCAGATTTTAATACATCTCTAAATGTGAGTGCAGAAATACGTAGAATATTTATCAAGTAAAGGCAATTTTATAATTAGATAAATCTGTCTCAAAGATTCCTACGAAGAAATTGCCACCCACATGACTGATCCTCTTAAATGTCAGATCTAATACTTCAGTGATGATTCAAACTCATTAGAACACTGCCACCCACAATCAGTCCTAAGCTGCTTGTTATCAGTTAGTTTATTCCTATGTAATTGAAATTCAGTATCAAAAGTACTCACTAAAATAATATTTATATATGTTTTCTTCACATATATTTAATATACTTGTCTATCCTTTTTTTTCTCCTCATCATATAAAACACTACATTCACTAAACTAGAAGAAGAGAGGAGTGATATATAATCTGTCGCTTGTTTCTAACATATTGACAGCCTTTTTGATCTTTTGGTCTCAATTTTTTCTGCACTCTCACATCGTGTTTGTGATGTTAAAGAGGCCCTCCATAAGTTTGGAGTGTTTACATTGACAAGTGTTCGAAATGTATTCTTCCATTCTCCCAACAGGTTAAGGGCAAGACCTTTTTCCTTTATATGGATGGTCTTGCCAATGTTCACTTACACATCCAACAGCAAAACATAGTGATGAAGGAACTCAGCGGGCAAACAGCATCTGGGGAAGAAATGGACAGATGACATTTTGGGTTGGGACACCTCTTCAGACTCAGCCTGAAGAAGGGTCCCAACTCAAAACGTGACTTGCCTATTCCCTCCCTAGATGCTGCTTGATCCATTGGGTTCCTTCAGCAATTTGTGGTTTGCTTAAGTTTCCAGCATATGCCGTCTCTTGTGTCTCCCCTTCCACCAGAGTAGATATTAATATTTATAATTAATATATTTAATATTTTAGGGGATTACATTTTGTGTAAGTCAGAATTTATGTATCCCACAATCCAAAGACATGAAATACGATTGTCATGGGCAAAAAAAAAAAAAACTTCAATTGAGCACACTGACATACTTGTCATTAATATCTCACAGCAATATTTCAAGCCTTTAACCCGTATTGACTGCTTGCTATTTTCTACTAGTAGTTTGGTCAACAGGAGTCAGTATTGAAAGGATAAACACACTCCAGAATTTTTGCAACTTGACAGGAAAGGGTCTCTTTGAATTAGTGGCAAAATGTAGTAAAATGGAAGCAGATGGAATCTATTTAAGATGTTTATGGAATCTCTGCACTTTATCACATGACACCGATTCCATTCTGATTTATCAACCAGGTTGTTTTTGTAACTGTCTCATTTGTTTCATTCTGGAGTTTTCTTGAAGTCCAGTATTGATGTGGAGTGATTATCAATGTGTTTTACTTTATTTCTGCAATTTCTGTACAGCTTTTTATAAAGCAAGTACAGGCCAACCTCAGCAAACTGTGATTGAGAGCCAGACAGGTAATTGAAGGATGCGACTGCTGACTGTTGTTCAATCAGTCTTTGTGTTACTTCAGTAGCAACTCAACAATCATAACTGCAATTTGATTATATAGTTTCTTCACATTTTCTGACTGGAGAACTCCTTCTTCTGTTATATTTCCAGTAAATGTGGAAGTTCCTGCACTGCAAGTTCAATCACGTAACTGGTAAAATAAAATAGTGCTTGAAAAATGGTTGAATCAGGAGGAGGTAGACAAAAATGCTGGAGAAACTCAGCGGATGAGGTAGCATCTATGGAGCGAAGGAAATAGCCAACGAACCATTCTTCAGATGGAGGAGGAGGCAATTTTATGAACAATTCTGAGCATCTTCAGATCTGATTTAAAAAAAATTATATCCCCATCCATAGTGGGATTTCTATTTTCCAAACACTTTTATTTCGGTATAACCTCCCCGCCCCTCGTAATGTCAGGAATGGTGCAGAGTGAAAACCATTCTTATTTACTCAGAGAACAAAAGGGTTTTACTAAACCCAATTTCCCAGAAAACTGGAGAAACAAAGAACCGCAGATGCTGGTTAATACACAAAAGGACACAGAGTACCTCAGCAGGTCAGGCAGCATCCCTGGAGAACATGGATTAGTGACGTTTCAGATTGAGACACTTCTTCGGAAGCTAACTGGATAACACGCAACTAAAAGCTTTTCACCTCGGAACATGGGACAATTATAAGCAAAACTAAACCAAACTAAACTAAACCTGGTCTATTGCAGTCAATGCTCACAACGTGGCCTCTGCTTCGGCTGCTAATCTCAGTGTAGATTAGTAACCTCTTTTGTCCATGATGGCCAATTTGAGTTTCTGGTTACTTGTCCTTTTCACTCCCCCTCCCATTCCCACCCGGTCAGTCCATCCTCAGTCTTCTCCACTGACATGTTGAGGCTAACTGCAAACTAAAAGAACAACACCTCATATTCGCTTGTGCAGCCTACACCCCAGTGGTTTGAACATTGTGTTTTTCTGTTTCAGATAACCCACTCCCCCTGCGTTCCTTTTCCACACCAACCAGGTCATCCAAAGATAGACACAAAATGCGAGTTTACTCAGCGGGACAGGCAGCATCTCTGGAGAGAAGGAAAGGCTGATGTTTCAGGTTGAATTTGAAGAAGGGCCTCGACCCGAAACATCACCCATTCCTTCTCTCCAGAGAGTTTAAGTAGGGTCTTGACCCGAATCATCACCCATTCCTTCTCTCCAGAGATGCTGCCTGTCCCGCTGAGTTACACCAGCATTTTATGTCTATCTTGGTGTAAACCAGCATCTGCAGTTCCTTCCAACACATCCATTATCTCTCTTCCTTTATTCACCTTTTCCAGCCCCCCTCCCCCTCATTACGAAGATATGAACTCCCCACCGTGTCCCACATCCCTATCCACCTGGGATACCATTCCTATTATTTCCTAAACCCTTTCTTACCTACCTTTCCTATCCCCTTCTCCTCACCAACTGGTTTTATCTGAACATCAAGCCTGCCTTAAATGGTTCCACCAATCTCCTACCATCCTCCGTTTCCTCACCTCTCTCACTCAATTCCGTCTACCTAATCCTTATCCTCCTTCCCCGTCCATCTGTTTCCACTAATCAACTCCCACCTTCTGTCTTCTCACTCCCTCTTCCGCCTCTCCCATCTGGCTCTCTCTGCTCATGCGGAGCTCATCCAGCAGTTCATTTTGCACTACAGATTCCACCATCAGAATTATCTATGTCCACTCACTTCTCTGTGGATTGTCACCTTGTCATGGTGGAGAAGCTTGAGTGATCCTGAGATCCTGAGAGCGATGCCGTCTGGAACTATGCTCCTGGTAGGGCCACCCATGGTGGTAAGGTCGAGAGGGATGTCTCTGACAAAGAGCAATCCAACCAAGTCCTCAACGGTGTAACAGGTGGAGGACGATGGCTGACCTTAGTGGAGCGTCACACGGCTGGATGAAGGCTGCAGCAGAAAAGGGTCTCCAGTCATCTTGGACTCTTTGCCACTGGATCCTGACCCAGATCTGTCAAGGACCATGGGGTGGCTGTCTGTGCACCAGTCTCCCCACGTTAAGCAAAGTTACGCACAGACGTTCTCCATATAGAGAATAGCACCCTGGAGTCACCCATGGTCAGCCATGACTGAAGGAGGCCTGAGGCTCACTTAGCAAATAACTATTTTCCTGAAGATAGACACAAAATGCTGGAGTAACTCAACGGGTCAAGCAGCTCCTCTGGAGAATTGGAATAGGTGACGTTTTGTGTCGAGACACTCCTGCAGACCGGCCCGAAACGTCGCCTGTTCCTTTTCTCCAGAGTTGCTTCCCGACCCGCCGAGTTACTCAAGCATTTTTTTGTCTACCTTTGGTGTAAACCAGCATCTGCAGTTCCTTCCTACACAGCCACATTACCAATGCAGTTGGAACTCAATTCTTCTCAACTTTGATGAGAAGTTTAATTGTATGGTGATTATCACCATGAAAATCTTGACCTCCTTTGGTAATTTGGCTCGAGGATATTTTTGCCCCAGCACCACTAAACCTCACATTCATCAAAGGAAAAGCTTTTTATTTTACACTGAAAAAGATCAAATACCAGGAAGAGATTGAGGAATAAACCCTTTTCCTTTGCATGTGTTATTTATTGCTCTGCATGTTAAAGTTTGCAAACTGGGTGGTTGTTTCATGGTGCTAACCCTGGTCATATGAGAACTGACTTCCTTTCTTTAGAGTGGAAACATGTTAAAACCTCCTCACTCATAAGCACTTTAATACCTGGTATGAGAATGTATCTTCCCCTCCCCCGTCTTCCCTTTCTGTTTGCCCTTAGTTGCGCTTTACATTGTGATTTAATTGGAACACTTAGCACCTAATAAAGGCCCATAAACCCTGAACCCATAAAAGTAGTCAGGTGGCCGATGCAAATAACAGGATTTTTCTTGCAGGTACTCTACTCATTTGAAGAAAATCCTAAAATAATAATAATGAACCCCATTTTTCAACTTTGATGCTGACAGCTCTGGGGACATTTGTCGCTTCGGTACTATTGGTTACTATAAAATTAATTTCTGGCTTGTTAGTGTGATCAAAAATAACCCAATTACACATTGTTAATGAACTTTTGGAAGATAATTATGTCCTGAATACACTATGTGACTTCAACAGAGATTTGGAGGCATTGGTTTTGTCTTTTCCACTATTATTGTTTGTTGTTTATATGTGTGTGTGTGTGTGTGTGTGTGTGTGTGTGTGTGTGTGTGTGTGTGTGTGTGTGTGTGTGTGTGTGTGTGTGTGTGTGTGTGTTTGTATGTATGCAGATTGGTATGTATGTATGTATGTATAGAAAAAAAACTGCAGATGCCAGTTTAAATCGAAGGTGGACATAAAATGCTGGAATAACTCAGCAGGACAGGCTGGATCTCTGGAGATATGGGTAATGTTTTGGGTCGAGACCTTTCTTCAGACTGATGTAAGGGTAGTGGGTGGTACAGAGATAGAACGTAGTTGGAGATAGTAAGACTGGTGGGAGGTAAACACAAAATGATGGAGAAACTCAATGGGTGGAGCAGCATCTATGGAGAGAAGGGATTGCCGATATTTCGGGTCGAGACCCTTCTTTGGGCCGAAACATCAGCAATTCCTTCTGTCCATAGATGCTGCCTCACCCGTTGAGTGTCTACAGCATTTTGTGTCTACCTTCGATTTTACCAGCATCTGCAGTTCATTCTTAAACTAGACTGGTGGGAAAAATGGGAAGGCGGAGGTGATGAAGAGAGAGGGAAAGCAAGGGCCATTTGAAATTAGAGAAGTCAATGTTCATACCACTGGGGTGTAAGCTACTCAAGTAAAATATGAGGTGCTATGCCTCCAATTTGCGCTGGGCCTCACTGACAATGCAGGAGGCCCAGGACAGAAAGGTCAGGTTGGGAATGGGAGGGGGAGTTAAAGTGCTGAGCGGACTGAGCGGAGGTGTTCAGCGAAACGATCACCGTGTCTGCGCTTGGTCTCGCCGATGTATTAGGAGTTGACACCTGGAACAGTGGATACAATATATGAGGTTGGAGGAGGTGCAAGTAAACCTCTGCTTCACCTGGAAAGACTGTTGGGGTCCTTGGATGGAGTCAAGGGGGGAGGTAAAGGGACAGGTGTTGTATCTCCTGCGGTTGCAGGGGAATGTACCTGGGGAGGGGGGGGGGGGGAGGGGTTGGGTGGGAAGGGACGAGTTGACCATGGAGTTGCAAAGGGAACGGTCTCTGCAGAAAGCAGAAAGGGGTGGAGATTGGAAGATGTGGCCAGTAGTGGGATCCCGTTGAAGGTGGCAAAAATGTTGGAGGATTATTTGCTGTATGTGACAGCTGAGAGGTTGGAAGGTGAGGACAAGGGGGACTGTCCTTGTTACAAAAGGGGGGGAGGGAGAGGGGGAGCAAGTGCGGAGCTGCGGGATATCGAGGAGTCACTAGTGAGAGCCTCATCTATAATGGAAGAGGGGAAGCCCCATTTCCTAAAAAATGAGGACATCTCCGATGACCTGGTATGGAAAACCTCATCCTGGGCGCAGATGCGGCATAGACGGAGGAATTGGAAGTAGGGGATAGAATCTTTAGAGGAAGCAGGGTGGGAAGAAGTGTAGTCAAGATAGCCATGGATGTCAGTGGGTTTGTAATAGATGTCGGTCAATAGTCTGTCTCCTGTGATGGAGATAGTGAGGTCTGGAAACGGTAGGGAGATGTCGGAGATATGTGGATATATATGTGTGTGTGTGTATATATGCGTGTATGTGTGTGTATAAGTGTGTGTGTATCTATATATATGTGCGTGTGTGTGTATGTATGTGCGTGTGTATGTGTGTGTACATGTATGTATGTATACATATATATACACACTGAATCTTTTATCTTGTTTATTATGTTATTTACAGCGTACTATGTTTACCTATTCTGTTGTGCTGCTGCAAGTAAGAATTTCATTGCTCTATCTGGGACATATGACACGGTGCAGGATGAAACTGGAGATGCTGGTTTAAACCGAAGAAAGACACAAAATGATGGAGTAACTCAGCGGGACAGGCAGCATCTTTGGAGAGAAAGAATGGGTGACGTTTCGGGTCAAGACCCTTCTTCAGACTGATGACAGACAATTAAACACTTTTCACTCTTGACTCTCTTGAACTGGCTGCTAGCATGAGCAATGGAAGCTACAAACCCCAAGGACCTTGAATTTGAATTACATTAAGATGTTTTTATTTACTAAGTTGACTTTTATGAATCAAATATTTGTAGGAAGAATTTCTTTGCATTATGAGATTAGTTTGCAAATTCAAGGTTAAATTTAAATAAGTAACATCCTACTTTATTTGGAAGTTACAAAATCCACCGAACCCCAAAATAGCATGCAAGTGATACAGAAACAAAGAACTGCAGATGTTGGTTAATAGACAAAACATCACAAAAGTGCTGGAGTAACTCAGAGAATCAGGCAGCATCCCTGGTGAAAATGGACAGGTGGTGTTTTCGGGTCAAGAGCCTACTTCGGACTACATACCAACATACATTGCATACATTTATTGGGAAGTGCATGGTGCATGGACAATTAACTCTTGCCAGGATATGAAGAAAAGACTGCTCATGACTTTGACTGGAATGCAAAACTGATTTGCTGTTAGTGCAGTCTTTTCGAGACCAAGTCCACACTTAGTGGGGACTTGGTCCACACTTGGTCCCCACTAGAGATTGTGGGGGGATCGTATAGAAACTTACAACATTCTTAAGGGGTTGGACAGGCTAGGTGCAGGAAGATTGTTCCTGATGTTGAGGAAGTCCAGAACAAGGGGTCACAGTTTAAGGATAAGGGGGGGAAGTCTTTTAGGACCGAGGTGAGAAATAAAAATTCACACAGAATCTGTGGAATTATCTGCCACAGAAGGTAGTTGACGCCAGTTCATTGGCTATATTTAAGAGGGACTAAGATGTGGCCCTTGTGGCTAAAGGGATCAGGGGGTATGGAGAGAAGGCAGGTACAGGATACTGAGTTGGATGATCAGCCATGATCATATTGAATGATGGTGCAGGCTCGAAGGGCCGAATGGCCTACTCCTGCGCCTATTTTCTATGTTTCTATGTTTACCCTTCCATGATTGAACAAGCATCAAGGACCAACCTCCCAAAACTGTTTAAGAGCTCATCCACTACATACAATTTCCACTTTTCTCGGGAACTCCACTTCTCTTCCTCCGCCTTCATTCTTATCTGCTTCACAGAAGTAGTTCTCACTCTCAACAACCTCTATTTCGATTCCTCCCGCTGTCTACAAAGAGTCCAGCCTTTGATTTGTAGAACGGCCTTAGCTACACCTCTCATTTTTAGTCCCTCTCTTCATTTTTATTATGGCCTCTGACATTTTCTCAACAATGCAAAGTAACATTCATAATTCCTTGAATTTCTCTGCCTCTCCTTTGTAACATACTCGGGAGACCTATACAGTTTACCAATCTGATGAAATCTATCCACAACTCAGAGAGGTTTAGAAGATTGGAGTTAAGGATGTAAGGAATGACGCAGTGGCTCAGCGGTAGAGTTGCTGCCTTACAGTGGCAGAGGCCCAGATTTGACCCTGACAACGGGTGCTGGCTGTACGTTCTCCATGTGACCGTGTCGGTTTTCTCCAGGTGCTCCGGTTTCCTCCCACATTCCAAAGATGCGTAGGATTGTAGGTTAATTGACTTCTGTACATTGTAAATTGTCCCTAAGATAGTACTAGTGTATGGGGTGATTGCTGGACGGCTCTGCCTCAGTGGGCCATAAGGCCTGTTTCTGCACTGTATCTCTAAAGTCTAAAGATGATCTACTTGAAATTTGAAATTTCAATATTTCCAGGGCTTTGTCATTCCACAGAGCTGTGACTTACTTTACCACTTTGCTGAGGTTAGTTTGGTGATCCCTTTATTAAATGCAAAATTCCATCAGAAAATGTATTTACTTTTTATTTACACTATGGCTATCATCAGCCTAGAAAGAGCTCATGTTACATTTTTGTGGGTTGGTTCTAATATAAAATGTAGTTTTTTATAACGCAGTCTTTCTATGGAAATTACAATTATTTTTGTGGCTCCTACAATGAATGTCAGATAGTGGAACATATTAATTAAATATGGACAGGTCAATGGTTAGGGAATTTTTCAAGGGATATGGGCCAACCACAGGCAAGTGTTGATTAGTCTTGATTTATTCAGGTGTCAGAGGTTATGGGAAGAAGGCAAAAAAATTGGATTAGGAGGGTGAGATAGATCAGCCATGATTGAATATCGTAGAGGATGGGCCGAATAGGACTAGTGTAGATGGGGCATCTTGGTCAGTGTGGGCAAGTTGGGCCGAAGGACCTGTTTTCAAGCTGTATGACTCTATGATTCTATAACGATTGCACGCTCCAATCTTTTACAGGATATACGGTCAACATTCATTTGGCCGCACCAAGCATCACAGACTGGCACCAAAGCTAGAACATCAATTTTTATCACCACAACACTTCAAGAAGAAAAATTAATGTAGCTGATTTAAATTCTGCACATGTCCTCTAGCCACTGCACAGATCAAAGTCAAGAACATTGGGTGTATAAAAAGCCTACATTTTAAGAAAGAAAATCCACAAGTCACATTGACCTGGAGATTTTATCATGTAGAACAATGCTTCTGTGCGCTGCACGTGCTATTTTACCAAAAACCTGACTGCGCTATTAGCACCGGTGACACATTTCCAGATAATTATTCAGATCCTCCATTCAAGTGTTCCCAATGTTGGCCGAGTCCAGAACCAGGGGCCACAATCTTAGTATAAAGGAGAGGTCATTTAAGACTGCGGTGAGAAAAAACTTTGTCATCCAAAGAGTTGTGAATTTGTGGAATTCCCCGCCACAGAGGGCAGTGGAGGCCAAATCACTGGATGGATTTAAGAGAGAGTTAGACAGAGCTCTAGGGGCTAGTGGAGTCAAGGGATATGGGGAGGAGGCAGGCACGGGTTATTGATTGGGGACGATCAGTCATGATCACAATGAATGGTGGGCTGGATCGAAGGGCTGACTGGCCTCCTCCTGCACCTATTTTCTATGTTTCTATGTTTCTAAGTGTCTCCATTCAGAGACTCAGCTAGCGCAGTGATATCAATAGGTGTGCACTACACATTTTGACACAACTTGCACAAATCTTTTCTTTGCTTCTGAAGGTCACAAGCCTTAACTGAGGTCAAGCCTGTTTCAGCAGTGGGTAAAAAGCTCAACTTGTCCTGGCCTGTTGTTACCCAGTTGTTTTGATGCAGTCCAAACACATTGCCCTATAACACCCCCTGAATCTGAGTCTAAAGAAGGGTCTCGACCCAAAACGTCACCTTCTCCTTTTCTCCACAGATGCTGCCTGACCCGCTGAGTTACTCAGGCTTTTTGTGTCTATCTTCATAGCCCTATAAATACCACACCAAAACTATTTAAAACATCATGCCTGTGATCTTGAAAATATGTTTAACCCAGAGTTGAGCAATTCTTTGAACACTTTCAGCCCTCTTAATCCATTGGGAAATTCTGATTTTCCTTTGGAACTTCTGTTAGCACCAGAAAACTTTCCGCAATATAAAACTTTAATAAGATGCATTGCAGCAACATGAACGTATTGGATTTTTGTTTTTAAAAACTCGCGGATCCTTTGGAGGAGGAAATCTGCTATCCCTACATGATTTAGCATCTACGTGACTCCAGACGCACTCATTTGGTTCATTGTTAGTTGTCGCTTTGTTTTAGGGAATTAGGGATTGAGAATGAATTCTGGAATTGCCATAAATATCCATATCCTGTGAAGAAATATATCACAATTAAATTTGTAGGATCTGAAGAAGGGTCTCGACCCGAAACTTCACCCATTCCTTCTATCCAGAGATGCTGCCTGTCCCGCTGAGTTACTCCAGCATGTTGTGTCTATCTTCGGTGTAAACAACCATCTGCAGTTCCCTCCAACAGGTCTGAAGAAGGGTCTCGACCCGAAACGTCACTCATTCCATCTATCCGGAGATGTTGCCTGTCCCACTGAGTTACTCCAGCACTTTGTGTCTACCTTACTAATTTGGATTCCCAATTAGGGAAACCTTAGATTTCTATTCTGTGAGGTCTGATTCTGTTTTTACTATGATGTCCATAAACTTCAATTAAACTTCAATGAGATTCTTGACATCAATCAACTATCATCTCAACATCAGTTCAGATGTTGACTCATATTCAACAGGGTAACAAAAATTGAACAGTTTAGCCTACTGAGCTAACTTGTCACACTGAATGAACAAATTGTGTACTGAATCAGTGTGAAGATGGGTTCTGACCCAAAACTTCATCTATCCATGTTCTCCAGAAGTGCGGCCTGACCTGCTGAATTACTCCAGCACTTTGTGTCTTTTCTTGAACTAACTTGTACATCAGGCTAATAAACATTTCTCACAAAGGCCTTTACTTACTTACTTAGTTCCTCCCACACTGTTGCGTGCATTGGGCAGCAAGCTTTTGCCATTCTGTTCGGTATGTGCGACATCTTCCACCCTCGATAGGCTTCCAAATCCTTCTGGAATGTTCGCCTCCATGTGAGTTTTGGTCGGCCTAAATCACGAATGCCTACACTTGCAAAATTATATTTTACTTGCGGAAATAGGCACAGGGCGTATATTATATGCATTCAAAGCCCGTTTCACGTTCATTAGTTCAAGCTTGGGGAGACAAGAGCCAGGTAATATGTGTGTTATGCAAGTGCCAGGCAATGACTACTTCCAGCACGAAACAGTCCATCGGTCTAACCTTGACATTCAGTAGCATTGTTATTTAATTTAGTTTAGATTAGTTTAGAGATACGGCACGGAAACAGGCCCTTCAGTCCACCGAGTCTGCACCGACAAGCGATCCCCACACATTAACACTACCCTACACACACATTGAAGACAAATTGACACTGTACAATAACCGAAGATCTCGGAGAAAACC
This sequence comes from Raja brachyura, assembly GCA_963514005.1. Next base: position 17,191,823 of record OY740792.1, on the reverse strand, counting down.
ACGCAGGTCATGGGGAGAATGCACAAAGTCCGTACAGACAAGCGCCCGTAGTCAGAAGCAAACCCGGGTCTCTGGCGCTGTGCCACTATGTCACTGTGCAACCCTATTGCTGAGTTCCTTATTATCCATGTCTTATCGTCACCATTAGCCAAAACCTCAAATCTCCGGACAAAGGAGCATGGATACAACAGGCAGAATGGACATGCGTCAGGGTCCTGACCTGAAACGTCACCCTTCCTTTTTCGCCAGACAAGCTGCCACACCTGCTTAGTTATTCCAGCACTTTGTGTTTATCTGAGGCAGAATGGACATAATGGGCCAAAGGACCTATTTCTGTGCAGCTTTACGATCCTAGGAGCAGGTCTCGGGCTCGTTATCGTGCTGTTGGTCTGAAACTCATCCATTGGATTCCAAATTTACGCTTTGTGGCTGGTGAAAGGGCTTCAGGCTGAAGTCGTTCCACCAGCCACAAAACGTAAATTTGGAATCCAATGGATCATTTTCAGACCAACAACATGAGAATCCCTACATTATCCAAGCCTTTCAATTAATTGGCCCCATCCACCATTCTACACGTTCACTCCCTCTAATAGCCCTGTCCCACGGTATGAGTTCATTCCAAGAGCTCTCCCGAGTTTAAAAAAAAATCAAACTTGTGGTAAGCACGGAGAATGAACGTAGCGGGTACGTCGGAGCTCGGGGATGTCTCTTAGCGGCTCGTAATGCTAACGGAAGGTACTCAGGAAGACTCGCTAATGGCAGGTAAGCTCGGGAAGACACATGAAGATTTTTCAACATGTTGAAAAATGTCCACGAGAGCCCCGAGTACCGACGAACGTCCATTACCATAAATCTTCGAGTTCGAATCAGAACAAACTCGGGAGAACTTGGGATGAACTCGTACTGTGGGACAGGGCCATAACTGTGCCAGCAGGGCATCCCATTTGAAAAATGTACTGCAGGCTGCTCCAAATCTATCCTGAAATTGCCACTAAAAAGGATTAGGTTTAGTTTAGAGATACAGGGCAGAAACAGGCCCTTCGACCGACCCAGTCCGCACCATCCAGCAATCACCACACATTAACACTACCTTACACACTGGGGACAATTTACATTAATACCAAGACAATTAACTTACAAACTTGTACATCTTTGGAGTGTGGGAGGAAACCGAAGATCTAGGAGAAAACACACGCAGGTGACGGGGAGAATGTACAAACTCTGTACAGACAAGCACCCGTAGTCGGGATTGAACCCGCGTCACCAGCGCTGTAAGGCAGTAGCTCTACTGTTACGCCATCGTGCAGCCCCCTGAGTAAAAATCTTGGAACATTTGCTACACATCAGGCACTTCTTATACAGTGTCAAGTGCAGTGGCTCAAAAAAGTTAATTCCAACCTCCCCATAGAAAATTATGATTGGGTAATAACACTGTCCACATCTCATGTGTTGGTAAATATATGATGCTGCTCCAGTGAATTTTGCCATGATGTTACAGTAAAGTAGTAAAATCTCTCCTGGATATCACCGATATCTGTACACACAGAAATGAATCCAGAAAAAACACCAATAACTGTACTTCCTTTGAAGGCTTAGGAAGTCCAGCATGTCCCCTACAACTCTCACCAACTTCCACAGATGCGCCGTAAAAAAAAAAAATTATTGGGATGCATCACAGCATGCTTTGGGTACAGCTCTATCCAAGACTGCAAGAAGTTGCAGAGAATTGTGGATGCAGCCCAAACCATCACGCAAACCAACCTGGACCTAACACACTGATGCAATTATAAAGAAAGCACATCAACGCCTCTACTTCCTGAGAAGATTACAGAGAATTGGTATGTCAGAGAGGATTCTCTTGAACATCTACAGGTGTACAGTGTAAAGCATATAGACTGGTTGAATCACGGTCTGGTAAGGCAACTTGAATGCCCAGGAGCAAAGAAGACTGTAAAAAGTAGTGAAAAGTTCTCCATCACCGGCTCTGGCCTCCCTGCCATTGAAGGGATTTACCGGAATCGCTGCCTCAAAAACATCTATCTGTACAATGTGGATGACTTGATTGTAATCATGAATTGTCTTTCTGCTGACTGGTTAGCATGCAACAAAAGCTTTTCACTGTACTTTGGTACATCTATATAATTGTTCTTTATCTCTCCACATCACCATCTACATCTCTCGTTTCCCTGATCCCTAACCAGTCTGAAGAAGGGTCTGGACCCGAAACGTCGCCTATCTCCTTCGCTCCTTAGATGCTGCTGCACACACTGAGTTTCTCCAGCCTTTTGTGTACCCTATATATAGCAATGTTACAAATTTTTGAGATTTTAAAAATCAAGTCTGCAACTTATCCCACCAAATAAAGCATAAAAAGAAGTTTAATTTGACACCTAATTCACTTTCATATCTTCAGTATTAAGAAAGTTAAGATTATTTTCATACTCGGAAATTAGCATCTTGTTCCCCATTGCCTTTCAATTGACTTAACTCAAAAGCTGTGATCTAGAACAGTCACGAAGCCCATAACTTTCTTAAAACTTAAGAGAACTCAATGAAATTTTCAGTTATTATAGATTGAAGCATTCTGAAACAAATATGAAACAATCTTACTTGGATGACCTGAAATTAAAGCATATAATTAGTTAGTTATCTAATTGTAGCTAATTACAAAATTCAATGAGTAGATCTAACCATCTATCCATTTCTTAAGAAAAGATAATCTTTTTTTAAATTGCTTAAGTGTCCAAATAACATTCACACAATAATCCACAATATAACATAATTTTTAAATCTCATGAATTTCTAGGCCAAATGGAAGGAATTTAGTGTTTAATGCCTGTAAATTAATGGCCATTTAAATCAACTAGCGAGTAGGTTTTAGTGGAATGCAGTGGATTGGAATGTTGCGGTTTGCAGTGAAGTCGGGAGGAAAAATACTGTTGGTTCATACATTTTTTTGGACCCCATTTTGCAACGTGAAAATGTGATTAAAGCCTCCCTAAAAACCAACTTTTAATATAAAAATAAACTGTGTACCTTTTTTTCTCCCCTATGCAAAATCCTTCCCGTTGTCGGCGCTCACAGCTTTTGAAGGTGATTTTTAAATTAGTTAATAGATAATCTAGCGTAATTTAAAAATACCTTCATGAATGAAATGTCGGAGCGATTTTTCTTCCGCAACAAAATTGCCCGACATGGATCGATTTTCCCAGTCTGCAGAAAAACGGCACTTTCAGCCCGCCACCCTCTGAAAGGCGCCAAAGTAACACACACGGGGAGTGGCAGAACTGCAGCACTACTCAAGGTAAGTTTTGTAACATACCTACTATATAACTAAAAGTCTCATCATGACAACTTCCTGTCTGCACTATATATTAATTTTAGAAAAGACGCTATCATATATCGTTATGATTTTTGGCCACCTTACTCACAGTCCTCCTCCACTGAGGAAGCCCGAGGGTTTTTCAATTATGAGTATTTTAAAAATCTTGAGATCAGCTGATTGGTCCTCTGGCCTGTCAATCACCATGATGAAGGTAATGCCCCTTCAGGGGGTGGGGCAGGACTATAAAACCCCGGATGCCTGGACGTGAGTTAGTCACTCTGGAAGATCACGAGGGAGAGGCCACAACTGTGATTCTAAGCTGTGAATCAACAATGCACTTGCAATAAATGATTTGTTAGCCCTTAATGACAATGCAAGGAATTGATTGATAATTTGGTGGCCTTTCTCCTTGAAATGCTGCGAAATTGAATTTGGTGGCCTGCACTCTGCCTGAAATGCTGTGAAATTGAATGTGGTGGCCTGCACCCTACCTGGAATGCTGTGAAATAGAATGTGGTGCCTGCACTCTGCCTGGATTGCTATTAAATTGAATGTGGTGGCTTGTACTCTGCCAGGAATGCTGTGAAATTGAATCTGGTGGGCTGAAATCTGCCTGGAATGCTGTGAAATTGAATGTGGTGGCCTGCATGGCTTGAAATGCTGTGAAATTGAATGTGGTGGCCTGCACTCTGCTCGAAATGCTGTGAAATTGAATGTGGTGGCCTGCACTCTGCTTGAAATGCTGTGAAATTGAATGTGGTGGCCTGCACTCTGCTTGAAATGCTGTGAAATTAAATGTGGTGGCCTGCACTCTGCCTGAAATGCTGTGAAATTGAATCTGGTGGCCTGAAATCTGCCTGGAATGCTGCGAAATTGAATGTGGTGGCCTGCATGGCTTGAAATGCTGTGAAATTGAATGTGGTGGCCTGCACTCTGCTCGAAATGCTGTGAAATTGAATGTGGTGGCCTGCACTCTGCTTGAAATGCTGTGAAATTGAATGTGGTGGCCTGCACTCTGCTTGAAATGCTGTGAAATTGAATGTGGTGGCCTGCACTCTGCATGAAATGCTGTGAAATTGAATGTGGTGGCCTGCGCTCTGCATGAAATGCTGTGAAATTGAATGTGGTGGCCTGCACTCTGCATGAAATGCTGTGAAATTGAATGTGGTGGCTGTGCTCTGCATGAAATGCTGTGAAATTGAATGTGGTGGCCTGCACTCTGCCTGGATTGCTATTAAATTGAATGTGGTGGCTTGCACTCTGCCTGGAATGCTGTGAAATTGAATGTGGTGGCTTGCACTCTGCCTGGAATGCTGTGAAATTGAATGTGGTGGCCTGCATGGCTTGAAATGCTGTGAAATTGAATGTGGTGGCCTACACTCTGGTTGAACTGCTGTGAAATTGTACGTGGTGGCCTGCACTCAGCTTGAAATGCTGTGAAATTGTATGTGGTGGCGTGCACTCTGCTTGAAATGGAATTTCAAGGAATAGCCATGATTGAACTGCCAGCCCACCAGCCCTGAGTGACTGAGCTGCCAGTCCACTAGGCCTGGGTGACTGAGCTACTAGCCCACCAGCCCTGAGTGACTGAGCTGCCAGCCCACCAGGCCTGAGACTGAGCTGCCAGCCCACCAGACCTGAGTGACTGAGCTGCCAGCCTACCAGGCCTGAGTGACTGAGCTGCCAGCCCACCAGGACGGAGTGACTGAGCTGCCAGCCCAATAATCATATAACAAATGAAACGTATAAGATTGTTAAGGGCTTGGACACGATAGAGTCAGGAAACATGGTCCCGATGTTGGTGGTCCAGAACCACGGGCTACAGGTTAAGAATCAGGAGTAAGCCATTTAGAACGGAGACGAGGAAACACGTTTTCTCACAGAGAGTGGTGAGTCTGTGGAATTCTCTGCCTCAGAGGGCGGTGGAGGCAGGTTCTCTGGATGCTTTCAAGAGAGACCTAGATAGGGTTCTCAAAAATAGCGGAGTCAGGGGATATGGGGAGATGGCAGGAACGGGGTACTAATTGGGAATGATCAGCCATGATCACATTGAATGGCAGTGCTAGCTCGAAGGACCGAATGGCCTACTCCTGCACCTATTGTCTATTGTCTCACCACCAGATGTTAAGTATTCTCCTAAGGCAGGTGTTAATGAATGAACTCTTGCGCTGCACGGAATAACATTTTTAAATTGAGTTTAGTTTATTGTCACATGTACCGAGGTACTGATTAGGGATGATCAGCCATGATCACATTGAATGGCGGTGCTGGCTCGAAGAGCCGAATGGCCTACTCCTGCACCTATTGTCTATTGGCTATTGTCTAATCCATTGGGCCCACAATGTCCATACTAGCCCTCTGGAAACCAATCCCTTCGGCCCACAACACCCATACCAGCACTCCAGAACCCCCCCCCCCCCCCCCCCCCACTGGCCACCAATATTGGAATTGGTGGAGAGATGAAATATTGCGTTGGGGGTGCAGCCCTCCTGTGTGAACATGGGTCCCACTTAGTCTAGTGTGACAATAAACTAAACTCAAACTCAAAGTTCACTTAACTTGCTTCTCCAAGACCTAGGTGCAGGAAATATATATATTTATAGATGCAGCCTGGAAGATTTGAAATGGATGTGCAGGAAAAAGGAACGGGTGCAAACTCTCATGGTGCAAGGAGCGGACAAATTTAAGCAAGAAATATGTGGTTAATCTAATCCCTACAAGTGCAGGGCTGAAAATATTCCAGGAGGTGATGCAATTATTTACACAGTGTATAGAAAGAAGGAAAGCATTTCAGTTTGGTGGAACGTCATCTTGAGACCATTCACTCTATCACAGTGTAAACATAGAGTCCGGGAGCAGGGGAACACAGAGCAAAGGCTATGGGAATTAGAAAAATTACAGACTTCTTGAAAACAATAATAGAACAAACTCATGCAAACCAAGATGAGGAGATTAGCAAAGCAAATGCATAAACAATAAGAAACCCACATCATGGGATAGTAAATCTAAAATGTAAAAAACAGATTGACCCCCTTCTGTTTACCCGACATGACCCACCGCAGAAGGAAAATAGGAAAACAGGAGGAGGTCCCGCCTCGAGACAGACTGGGCACCTGGAAGGGATTGCAATCAACACCACTGACAAGGAGAAGGAAAGCATAGAAACATAGAAACATAGAAAATAAGTGCAGGAGTTGGCCATTCAGCCCCTCGAGCCAGCACCGTTTAGTATGATCATGGCTGATCATCCAAATTCAGTATCCTGCTTTCTCCCCATAACCCTTGATTCCGTTAGCCCTAAGAACTACAGTAAATCTAACTCTCTCTTGAATACATATTTTTTGCAGCGTTTTTAGGATTTCTTTGTTTTACTTTCTCTGCGCCAGTCCCAGCTTAACAACATATTTCCTATAACAATACGTTGAAGATATCCATGCCACGTATCAGGGGGTTTGTGCTGCAAGCCTTTATTTTCTCTTTTGACGAACTTTGCTTTCTCACACAGGCTCCTCGACCCGAAACGTCATCCATTCCTTCTCACCAGAGATGCTGCCTGTCCCGCTGAGTTACTCCAGTTCACTTTGTGCCTATCTTCAGCTTACTGATGTGTCGTGCTACATTGAAACTGCTGCTGACTGCAATCACCATTATGAGTAAACTGCCTCGCTAAAGGAATTTCAAGATAGAATGACAGCTTTAGCCGAGAGGCAATGATAGTGATCATGAGGGAGAATGCACATAGGGTGGCACTGTGGCGCAGCTGTGAAGTAGTTGTCTTACAGTGCCAGAGACCCTGACTACAGAGTTTGCACATTCTCCCCGTGACCGCTTGGGTTTTCTCCAGGTGCTCCGGTTTCCTCCAACACTCCATAAAACCTTTGGTAGGAGAGTGCTGGTGTAATGGGGGGTCGTTGGTCGGCGCAGATTCGGTGGGCTGAAGGGCCTGTTTCCACGCTGTATCTCTAAACTAAGCTAAAATAAAATAAAATAAACTAAGCATGCCCAAAAGTAAGCCTCAGTGGCCCAATTTTTAGAAGATCTTAAGAGCCTTCAATGAACCTTTCACCTCCCTTGATGATGCCATTTTGGGAGCATCTTATGAAAGAACTAGAATAAATGTGAGAATATTTAAGATGGAAACATGAGACGACCAGAATGAAAATTGGAGTCCATATAAGCAATGTGTTAATCTTTTGTGAGATCCTTGCACTCAGAGGGTTATTGTAGTATATAGTGACCACCAAAATGTTATTTAACATTAAAATCGATATTGATTTCAGAGCAGAGGGCGGAAGCCCGAGTAGATGTCCTGTGACTAATACAAGAGAGTGAGGTCAGTTCAGCCGAGGCATTCAGTAATGAGTTAGCGCCTGGGGAAAACTTTTGCATTCTTTCCATTTCCTCTCTTATTTCTGCTCTGAATAAAGTTGCCTGTCCGCTGTGAGCTTGTATTACAGGAAGACATCAGATTATCCAACGTTAGCTCAACATGGACACTAACACATCTGGTAATGGCACTGATCAGCCTTCAGAGTGCAGACTGTGGAGAGGAGTTATAAGTCAGAGATAGCTTCTGCTCCAAGGGAGATTAAACTTCATCTTTAACGTAGAGTCATAGGGTCAAAGTCACACATCACGGAAACAAGCCCTTCAGCCCAACTTGCTCATTCTATCCAATTATGAGCCAAATGCTAGTCCACAAGTCTGCATTTGGCTCATAAATCTCTCCTATTCATGTAATTGTCCAAATTTATTTCAAAAGTTGTTACACTACCCGTCTCAACGACCTCCTCGTTCCATATACCCACCACCCTCTGTGTGAAAACGTTGCCCAGCAGGTACCTATTAAATAGTTCCCCTCTTACATTAATCTATGCCCTCTGGTACTAAACCTAAGATCATAAGATCATGTGACAGGAGTAGAATTATGCCATTCGGCCCAACAAGTCTACTCCACCATTCAATCATGGCTGAGCTATCTCTCCCTCCTAACCCCATTCTCTTGACTTCTCCCCATAACCTCTGACACCCGTACTAATCAAGAATCTATCTATCTCTGCCTTCAATATATCCACTGACTTTGCCTCCACAGCCGCTGTGGCAAAGAATTCCACAGATTCACCACCCTCAGACTAAAGAAATACCTCCTCATCTCCTTCCAAAAAGAACGTCCTATAAGTCTGAGGCTGGGACTTCAAGTCCTAGACCAGGGGTCAGCAACCTACGGCCCCAGGGCCGCATGCGGCCCGTAACCCGAAATCAAAGTCAAAGTCAAAAGAGTTTATTGTCATGTGTCCCTGACAGGACAATGAAATTCTTTCTTTGCATAGCACAACAGAACATAGTAGGCATTGACTACAATTAGTAGTGGCCAGGGTGGTGTGCGTCCTTGATGATGCTGCCAGCCTTTTTGAGGCAGCGACTGTGATAGATCCCCTCGATGGAAGGAAGGTCAGAGCCGATGATGGACTGGGCAGTGTTTACTACTTTTTGTAGTCTTTTCCTCTCCAGGGCGCTCAAGTTGCCAAACCAAGCCACGATGCAACAGGTCAGCAATCTCTCTACTGTGCACCTGTAGAAGTTAGAGAGAGTCCTCCTTGACAGACCGACTCTCCGTAATCTTCTCAGGAAGTAGAGGCGCTGATGAGCTTTCTTAATAATTGCATCTGTGTTCTCGGACCAAGAAAGATCTTCACAGATGTGCACGCTCAGGAATTTGAAGCTCTGACCCTTTCAACCATCGACTCGTTGATATAAACAGGACTGTGGGTCCCCATCCTACTCCTTCCAAAGTCCACAATCAGTTCCTTGGTTTTGCTGGTGTTGAGGGCCAGATTATTGTGCTGGCACCATATGGACAATCGCTCAATCTCTCTTCTATACTCTGACTCATCCCCATCAGTGATACGTCCCACAACAGTGGTGTCGTCAGCGAACTTGATGATGGAGTTCGCACTATGACCATCTACGCAGTCATGAGTATAGAGTGAGTACAGCAGGGGGCTGAGCACGCAGCCTTGAGGTGCTCCCGTGCTGATTGTTATCGAGTCTGACACATTTCCACCAATACGAACAGACTGTGGTCTGTGAATGAGGAAGTCGAGGATCCAATTGCAGAGGGATGCGCAGAGACCCAGTTCTGTGAGTTTGGTAACCAGCTTGGAGGGGATGATTGTGTTAAATGCCGAGTTGTAATCGATGAATAACAGCCTGACATATGAGTTTTTGTTGTCCAAGTGGTCCAGAGCGAAGTGGAGGGCCAGCGAGATCGCATCCACCGTTGATTTGTTGTGGCGGTAAGCGAACTGCAGTAGGTCCAGGTTTTTGTCGAGGTAGGAGTTGATTTTCGCCATGATCAACCTCTCAAAGCATTTCATCACCACAGGCGTTAGTGCCACTGGTCGATAGTCATTGAGGCATGTCACCTTGCTCTTATTGGGCACCGGTATTATTGCTGCCCTTTTGAAGCAGGTGGGAACCTCAGACCTCAGAAGTGACAAGTTGAAAATTTCCATAAAAACTCCAGCCAGTTGGTCCGCACAGGTTTTTAGAACACGACCAGGTATGCCATCAGGTCCAGACACTTTTCGAGGGTTCACCCCTCTGGTGGTGCCCGCACCCATAATCATCTGGCTCGCGGAGCTCTGACTGTACCGCATCCTGCGCAAAGCCGCAGGCACAGCCGCGCACCTTCTGTGAACATGTTTAAGAAAGAACTGCAGATGCTGGATAAAGCAAAGGTAGACAAAAATGCTAGAGAAACGCAGCGGGTGAGACATGCAAGGATTGCATGAGGCTGCCTCACCCGTTGAGTTTCTCCAGCATTTTTGGCTATCTCCTGTGAACACGTGATTTGATGCCTGCCATCTGGGGCGGGATGGGGGCGGGATCCATGTGCACACGTGATAGATGTGGCCCGCCATCCGCTCACAGACATGTGTTCTGGCCCCTATGCGGAACAAGGTTGCCGACCCCTCTCCTAGACTCTTCCACTAGTGGAAGCATCCTCTCTACATCCACTCTATCCAAGCCTTTCACTATTCTGTAGGTTTCAATGAGCCCCTCTCATTCTTCTAAACTCCAGCAAATATAGGCCCAGTGCTGTCAAAAGCTCATCATAGGTTAACCTACTCACTCGTGGGATCATTCTTGTAAACCTCCTCTGGACTCTCTCCAGAGCCAGCACATCCTTTATCAGATATTGCTCAATATTTTTCCTTCTTAATTCCCCTTCTCTGAGTAAAAGTGTTCATTCACCCTATTTACTCTCATTATGATTTTGTACACCTCTATAAGATCACCCCTCAGCCTCATGAGCCCCAAGGAATAAAGCCCGCCTAACCTCTCTTTAAAGTTCAGCCACTCAAGCGCTGGCAACATCATTATAAACCTTGTAAAGTTGGAGGGATGGAGGACTGCTGCAAAGTAAAGTATCATGGCAACCTCCACGAAAGTGAGCATAAAGGGCCTGTCCCACTTGGGCAACATTTTCAGCGACACCCTGAAACGAGGTTGTCGCGGCATGGTCGCAGTGTGACGCGGGGTGACGCGGAGTGACGCATGTAATGACGGGTGGTGTCTCCTTGCTGCCGCTAGATTTTGGAATATTCAAAATCTTTCCGCGACACCTGCGTGCCTTATCATGTCATGGGCCCTGTCGCACGCTGACGTGGGCTGTCCTGCGGGTGACGCCCGGTGACGCAAGGTCATGACCTCGGCTAATTCATTTTGGGACAGCCTGCGTCATCATACGTCATCTTGCGTCATCATGCATCAACCTGGTGCCCTCAGATGTCGTAGACAGTGACGCAGCCTGTCGTATTTTGCTGTATCGTGTCGCAGGTGGACTTATGTTGACTTCAGCTGTTGCTGTTTGGCGTCTGTCGCAGGATGTCGTAGGCGCTGTCGAAGGCTGTCGTATACTGTCGAATGTTGTTACTGTTGAGGTGCTGGAAATTGTGACGTCGGCTGACACGGATTGTCGCAACTTGACGTCAACTGTGTGGTAGCCTGTCATAGATGGTCGTACAACTTGACGTTTTTTTGGCGACTGCAGGCATCAGCCACTGACAGGCACCATACGGGCAGTGTAGCTATCAGAGGGGGCCTGCAGAGTGATGAATGCAGCCTATCATGCCTTATGCTTGGAAAAAGCCTGCAAACAAGGCAAAACCTGCTGCTTTTTTATGCCCTTGAAGGAGAGTGAAGTAGGTATTTTACATGCTAACAGTGGACGTGGGTTGCAATCACATTGCAGGAGGTCTGATTCTCTGCGGAAGCACGGCTCAATTCTATTCTGTCACCTGCAAGGATAATTGTGAGCACAATGAGGATATTTTAGTTTAGTTTAGGAATACAGCCTGGAAACAGACCCTTCAGCCCACCGAGTCTGTGCCGACCAGCGATCACCCCATACATTAATTAGTTCTACCCTACATGCACTAGGGACAATTTGCAGAGGCCTATTAACCTAAAAACCTGCACTTCTTTGGAATGTGGGAGGAAATCAGAGCACATGGAGCAAACCCACGTAGATCACGGGGAGAACTTAAAAACTCCATACCGACAAGCACCCGAAGTCAGGATCGAACCTGGCTCTCTGGCGCTGTGCGCAAGCAACTCTACCGCTGTTGTATCTGGCTCCATCATCTGGGCCCAATTGTCTTACATTGATTAAATACCCCCACCTGTTTCTGCCAGTTGTTCTGCCCACCTAAGTAAAGGCCCACCCAAAAACTGAAGTTAGTCAGCGACCCATAGTAAGAAAGCAGTCTTGCTAGTCATTTGATTCTAGTCTCATATTAGCCAGATTCAAGGCTCAGAAGTGTACGTAAGAGGGGGGGGGGAATCTCACGCTGAGTTACTGGGGGAATCTCTGGGGCTTTAGTAATGAGCCTCTGGAAAAGAAAAATGCTAATAATAATAATAATAATGATCATTTGTGACAACCATATTGTTCTTCATGAGCTGGTGATCCAATGGGACTCGAATGCAAAGAAACAGAGGTAGCCAGATTGTTCATTTAAGCTTCAAATTCACAGTGGCATTCCAGTAATATTTTGAGACCAATTCTGATTACATTTTTCATTTATTTTACCACAAAGAATAAAATGTTCCCTCATTAGTTGCACTGAGAATTAATAGAATTAGTCCGTTTCTAACTAGCTTCCCACAGACCTCTAATTGCGGAAATATTTTGATGATTAGTTCTGCACTTGGTTGTCATGTAAAATTATTATTATTAACAAAACTCTCTTTAACTCATTATATCTATATGTGCTCTCTGAAAAATCTATCCACTTATTCTGTACTTAGATTTTATTTTGGTCAAGCAAATGTCATAGTACTGGGCAGTGCTTTATTTTTGTGCACCATTTTTAATAAATATACCCAATGTCCAAGTGGGTGCAGTGAGGCAGCTAATGAACCCGCTGCCTCACAGTGCCAGAGACCCGAGTTCGATCCTGAATGCCGGTGCTGTCTGTGTGGAGTTTACACTGCCTTATTATGATTGTGATTGTGATTTTCCTAACACAAACCAAAGACATGTGGATTTGTAGGCTAATTGGGCCTCTGTAAATTGCCCAGAGTGTATAAAGAGTGGTTGAGAAAGTGCGATTAGATAGAACTGGTGTGAACGGGTGATCGATGGTCGGCATGGTCTCGGTGGGCCGAAGGGCCTGTTTCCATGCTGAATCTCTAAAAGTGTACGTGTCAAATGACCAAGAATGTTGGTCGACTTTTTTTTAAGAGGTTCCAGACTGCCACACTAAAACACACCATCACAAAAAACAGGCGTGTGGGAGCATTGTTTTCTAACATAATTTATCTAACGTAATGCAGCGTATTCTAAACAAAGCAGCTTTTTGCTTTGGAGGACCCGGTGTGGGGGAGGGTGGGGGGCAGCGTGAGGGGGGGTAGTGGGGGAGGGCGAGAACGAAGTGGGAACTGGCGCGGATATTGTGTATGCTTTGTAACTTTGTCAGTACCCTTATGTGGTGAGAAAAAGTGGGGTGGGTGGGTGGGTGGAAGAAGGGAGGCATTTGGTAAGTTATCTAAAATGGAGAATTGAAAGTTCACACTGTTGGGTAGTAAGCTACCCAAGGGGAACGTGAGGTGCTGTTTCTCCAGTTAGCGTGTGGCCTCACTCTGGCAAAGGAGGGGGTCCAGTACAGAAAGGCTGTATGGAAATGGGAAAATGAAGGTGGCAGAAATGTCAGCGAATGATGTGTTGGATGCGGAGGCTGGTGGGCTAAAAGGTGGGGACGAGGGAACTCTATCCTTGTTACATCTAAGGAGAAGTGGAGCAAAAACAAAATTACGGGACACATAGGAGACAAATGTGAGGGATCCATCCATGTGAGAGGAGGAGAAATCATCTTTACTAAAGAAAGAGGACATATCGGATGTCCCAGAATGGAAAGCCTCGTATAAGGAGCAGATGCAGTGGAGGCAGAGAAATTGAAATTAGAGAATAATGTCTTTGTAAGAGGAAGGGTGGGAGAGGGTGTAGTCCAGATAACCATATAACCATATAACAATTACAGCACAGAAACAGGCCCTCTCGGCCCTTCCAGTCCGTGCCGACCATTTATTTTCCCCTAGTCCCATCTACCTGCACTCAGACTATACCCCTCCATTCCCTTCCCACCCATATACCTATCCACTTTACTTTAAAATGTTAAAATCGATCCTGCCTCCACCACTTCTGCTGGAAGATCATTCCACTCAGCCAGCACTCTCTGAGTAAAGAAGTTCCCCCTCATGTTACCCATAAACTTCTGTCCCTTAATTCTCATGTCATGCCCTCTTGTTTGAATCTTCCCTACCCTCAATGGGAAAAGCTTATCCACGTCAACTCTGTCTATCCCTTTCATCATTTTAAAGACCTCAATCAAATCCCCCCTTAACCTTCTGCGCTCAAAAGAATAATGACCTAACTTGTTCAACCTTTCTCTGTAACTTAGTTGCTGGAACCCAGGCAACATTCTAGTAAATCTCCTCTGTACTCTCTCTATTTTGTTGACATCCTTCCTATAATTAGGCGACCAAAATTGAACACCATACTCCAGAATTGGTCTTACCAATGCGTTGTACAAGTTTAACATTACTTCCCTACTCCTATATTCAATGCTCTGATTTATAAAGGCCAGCACACCAAAAGCTTTCTGTACCACCCTATCTACATGCGATTCCACCTTCAGGGAACCATGCACAGTTATTCCTAGATCCCTCTGTTCCACAGCATTCCTCAATTCCCTACCATTTACCATGTATATCCTATTTTGATTTTTCCTGCCAAAATGTAGCACTTCACACTTATCAGCATTAAACTCCATCTGCCATCTTTCAGCCCACTTTTCCAAATGGTCCAAATCTCTGTGTAGACTGAAAATCTACTTCATTATCCACAACATCACCTATCTTAGTATCATCTGCATACTTACTTGTCCAATTTTCCACCCCATCATCCAGATCATTGATGTACATGACAAACAACAGTGGACCCAACACAGATCCCTGAGGCACCCCACTGGTCATGGGCTTCGAACCTGACAAACAGCCATCCACCATTATGCTCTGACATCTCCCATTTAGCCACTGTTGAATCCATCTTGCTACTCCGCCATTAACACCCAAAGATTGAACCTTCTTAACCAACCTTCCATGGGGAACCTTGTCAAAGGCCTTACTGAAATCCATATAGACAACATCCACTGCTTTACCCTAATCCATTTCCCTAGTAACCTCTTCAAAAAATTCAAGAAGGTTTGTCAAACATGACCTTCCAGGCACAAATCCATGTTGACTGTTCCTGATCAGACCCTGTTTATCCAGATGCTTATATATATTATCTCTAAGTATCCTTTCCATTAATTTTCCCACCACTGACGTCAAACTAACGGGTCTATAATTGCTAGGTTTATTCTTTGAACCCTTTTTAAACAATGGAACAACATGCGCAGTACACCAATCCTCTGGCACTATTCCCATTTCTAATGACATTTGAAATATTTCTGTCATAGCTCCTGCTATTTCTACACTAACTTCCCTCAATGTCCCAGGGAATATCCTGTCAGCACCTGGAGACTTATCCACTTTTATATTTTTCAAAAGTGTCAGTACGTCCTCCTCTTTGAATCTCATAGTTTCCATAGCTACTCTACTTTTTTCCCTTACCTCACAGAGTTCAATATCCTTCTCCTTGGTGAATACCGAAGAAAAAAATTGTTCAATATCTCCCCCATCTCTTTTGGCTCTGCAGATAGCTGTCCATTCTGGCTCTCTAATGGTCCAATTTTATCCCTCGTTATCTTTTTGCTATTAATATAGCTGTAGAAACCCTTTGGATTTACTTTCACCTTTCTTGCCAAAGGTCAACCTCATATATTCTTTTAGCCTTTCTAATTTTTCTCTTAAGATTCTTTTTACATTCTTTATACTCCTCTAGCACTTCATTTACTCCATGCCTCCTATAATAATTGTAGATATCTCTCTTTTTTCGAAACAAGTGTCCAATTTCCCTTGAAAACCATGGCTCTTTCCGATTTTTACTATTTCCTTTCAACCGAACAGGGACATGAAGATTCTGTATTCTTACAATTTCCCCTTTAAATGTCCTCCATTTCTTTTCTACATCCTTCCCATAAAACAAAATGTCCCAATTCACTCCTTTTAAATCCTTACCCATTCCCTCAAAGTTAGCTTTTCTCCAATCAAAAATCTCAACCCTAGGTCCAGTTCTGACTCTCTCCATAATTATATTGAAATTAATGGTATTGTGATCACTGGTCCCGAAGTGCTAACCAACGCATACCTCCATCAACTGACCTGCCTCATTTCCTAACAGGGGGTCCAGCACTGCTCCTTCTCTGGTCGATACCTCTATGTTTTGCTGCAAAAAACTATCCTGCACACATTTTGCAAACTCCAAACCATCCAGCCCATTTACAGAATGTGTTTCCCAGTCTATTTTTGGAAAATTCAAATCTTCCACAATCACTACCTTGTGCTTACTACTAATATCTGCTATCTCCTTACATATTTGCTCTTCCAATTCTCGCTCCCCATTTGGCGGTCTATAATGCACCCCTAAACTGTAGGAGCTAATGGGTTTGTCAGTCGATAGTGTACTGTGATGGAGACAGAGAGATCAATAAAGGGAAGAGAGGTGTCAGAGATAGTCCAAGTGAATTTGAGGGCAGAGCAGTAGAGCATTGTTCTTTTAATGTTGTAATGTTACTTCTGTTAAACTGGGAAGTAATGACACATTTGGATGTTAGAACTATTGCACTGTTTAATTGAAATAGATCTTAACACCATGTTTAATCAGCCAGTAAAGCTAATTACATTATCTGCCAATGTATAACGGTTTGTTTATTTGAAAGAACTTTGAATTCAATAGAATGAAATTTGATTGTTAAATGTATTGTGCTCTATTGAGAGTTTGTGCAGCTAAACATGCATGAATCTCAGGGCACACACACTCTAAAGGTGACTAATTGTGCATCGAACAGACTTGAGTGGTGAAGTGATATTACCACTTGATAAAGAGTAAGTGATGTTGATATACACTCTGGGAGCTCCAGGCTGGTACATGAAGAAACACAAAATCCCAACTCATTTGTTAAACATTAATTTGCATTCCAAATAGGCCCTAGGGAGTCTTGGATCTGAATTTTAGCACCATGAGTGGGGTGGTTGTTTGTGGTTGGAGGCAATGGGGAAGGAAGGGAAAGTTACTTCGGAGTCACGTGAGTGACTTTGTAAAGACCCCGCCAGCACGCATGCGCGACATATCGTCGTACGCATTGCACAGTGACAGGCTGGGAGGAGCCCTGCTCCTCTACCGGCAAGCTTAAAAAAGGAACCCTCAGGTAAGTACAGCTAACCTAGAGTAGTTAGGGTACTCTGTTTTCATATTTGTGTTTCAGAGTGCCCACTACCTCAAGTATGGAAAAAACACGAGGAAAGAAAAGGGCCGCTTCCCGACAGACTACGGAGGACCGCAGGACCGCGGGCAGGAAACAGCGGCCAACAACGCCTGAGCTGGCCGTTGAGCTTACGGCAGCCCCTGACTTCCTACCGCTACGGTCCGGAGGACCACCGCGGACTGGCGGTATGGCCGCTAGGAAGTCGGGCAGCCCCGTTGAATCGGCAGCCCCCGACTTCCTACCGCTACAGTCCGGAGGACCATCGTGGACTGCCGGTAAGGCCACCTGGAAGTCGGGCAGCCCCGTTGACTCGGCTGAGTCCGGGCCTGAAGACGTGCCATTCACAGACAGCGACGGCAGTCAATTATCCCGCATGGAGCGGATGGTGGAGCAGTTGCTCCAACGTGACCTACTCCAGCAGGAGTCTCTTCGCAGGCCCACGGCAGTACCCTTTTCAGGGCTGCCCAATGTCTCACCCTCCTCTCAGGGGAGCATTAGGAGTCAGGGCTGGGCTGACTCTGAAGAGGGGTTGGCTGAAGAACCCAACTTGCTAGGGGTTCAAGAGGACGAGCTCCTGGGTATGGAATATAGTTCGCAATACCATCCCAGAAGGGACAGCCATTACAACCGTAGTTGGCAGTGAGCATTAATTATCTAACAACGCACCAGCTGCCGGATCACGTTATCAATGATACCACAGCCAAATTCCTTGCTCCAGAGAACTGTGTGTCTCTCAATGTAGCGGCAGTCAACAACCTCATCTGGGGGAACATTAGTCCCAGAATCAGGGCTCAAGAAATCAAGATGCAGAAGATATTGAAACTGCTAGCTGCAGGAATCACTGCATTTGCCAGATCTTTGGATGGCACCGATATGACGGATGAGCAACAGGACGCTTTAGCACTACTTTGCAACGTCCAGTTCGAAAATTAACTGCTTCAGAAAAAGCGTGATCCGTCCTACGCTCAACCCTAAATTCGCAGGGTTGTGCAAAACTAGCAGCACACCACCGCCTACTCCGCTGTTCGGAGACAACCTGCCGAAACAGGTTAAAGAAGCAAAAGCGGTGGGCATGATCAAGGCACCGACTACCATCTGGTCAACAGTAAGCCGGCGGCAGCACCCCTATGCAACCACCAACAGGCCCCCCTACCATACCGACAGGACAGCGGGTGAAACACCGAAGGCCAAACCATTCACACAAAGGTCTTTTTTAGGCCATGCGCTAGAGCGGCCTTCATGAAAGATGCGCCAACCCCACACCACAGCGCCTCCACCTCCCAAGAGCCAAGGACGGAAGGAGCCGACCCAACGCCACCGGTAACCATAGAGGTAGGTGGATCTGGTTGCCTTGGAGGTATCGCATGTATAACTTCACAAATAGGGGGTAGATTACACTTGTTTAGGGATGCATGGAGTTCTATAACTTCTGATCCTTTATATTGCACAGTATTCAGGGATACAAAATTGAATTCATTGACAAACTCCTCCTACCTGTTCAACATGTACCTAGCCGGAAATTTGTACTTTCTCAAAAAGAAAAAGTGGAAGGTCATGCGGAACTACATAGATTGCATTCTAAGGGAGAAATAGAGAAAACTAAACATGAACCTCTTGAGTTTGTATCAAACATCTTCACCAAAACCAAAAATGCTGCATTATCATTGACTTAACACAGCTGAATACTTTTGTGCAATATACCCACTTCAAAATGGAAACATTTGTAACTGCTAAACAACTAGTTTCCAAAGGGTACTTCATGGCTTGCATCGCCCTAAAAGATGCGTACTATTCAGTACCCATACATAAAGATCACCGCAGATATTTGAAATTTATCTGGATGGGGCAGCTATGGCAGTATAAAGCGCTGCCTAATAGACTAACAACAGCCCCCAGACTATTTACCAAAATATTGAAACCAGCATTGGCGTCTCTATGGAAACAAAAGCATATTGTCATGGCATATTTTGATGACACCCTAATTGTGGGGAAAACCTTGGAACTGGCTACATTGGCTGTGACAGCCACCAAGCTTCTATTTCAAAAACTGGGATTTATCAACCATCCAGACAAATCCAAGTTAATGCCCTCTGTAATAATGGATTATCTGGGGTTCACGATTGACTCGGTTCACATGACTGTCACCTTGCCAAAAAACAAGGCGACACTTAATAGAGGCATGCAATAGCCTTGTTTACGTCAGTAAACCAACCATTCGGCACGCTGCCTGGGTAATCGGGAAACTTGTGGCTACAATTCCAGCTACACAATATGGACCGTTACATTACCAAAATTTACAAAGAGCCAAAATTGCAGCACTCAAATCCCACGCTGGTCATTTTGACAGGCCTATGCAGCTACCGGCCAAAGCAAAAATTGAACTGCAATGGTGGATTAGCAATATTCAACATTGCTTTAATCCCATCATAATTACAAACCCTTCGGTTGTGTTACAAACTGACGCCAGCACTCACGGCTGGGGAGCTACCAATACCACCTCCAGTTGTGGTGGTAGATGGAATATACACAAATCTACCTTACTTTGGTCACAAGGTATTAACTATTTAGAAATGTTGGGAGCATTTCATGGACTGCGGGCCTACTGTACGGATATGCACCATCTGCATGTTCGCCTACAAATAGATAACACCACAGTGGTGGCATATATTAATCATATGGGTGGTATCAAGTCGATATCTTGTGATGAATTGGCAAATTCAATCTGGCACTGGTGTATAGAAAGAAACATTTGGATATCAGCTACCTAACTTCCGGGTAAGCTCAATACAGTGGCGGGCACCAGGTCACGCATATTCAATGATAACACCAAATGGATTTGTTTTTCTATGCATTTCCCCCTTTCTGCCTCATCAGTCGGGTATTGCGGAAAATTCGATTAGACTCCGCATCAGGGATTCTGATAGTACCCGACTGGCCTATGCAGCCATGGTTCCCGGTGGTCCTCGACATGGTGAAAGAACCATGTCTCCCGATTCCAAAATGCCCGAATCTCCTGGTACATCCCGTGACAGGGGAAAATCATCCGTTCCATGATCGGCTTGCAGGTTCTGAATAGGAGTTACGATGAGGGATTTTGTGCCCTCCACTCCCAACCCTCTATTATAAAGTCAACTCATATGTTAGTTTTCTTATCTTACTATCTTCAGTCAACTCTGCTATCTGTGATTTCACACCGCTGCTTTGAAGAATGTCGCGCATGCGTGCTGGCGGGGTTCTTCACGGAATCCCTCATCGTAACTCCTCATAAAATAAGAATCAAACATCGAACTGGTAAGTTCTCATTTAATCTTACTATTAATGTCCATAGGTTAACCATACACCTGCTTCATGAACACTGTTGAAGACAGAACCTGGCAACATGGGGATTGGGGGGGGGGGGGCGGAAGGTGATAGCCTCAGAATAAAAGAATGTACTTTTAGGAAGGAGATGAGGAGGAACTTCTTTAGTCAGAGGGTGGTAAATGTGTGGAATTCATTGCCACAGAAGGCTATGGAGGCCACGAGAATGTGTATATATATATATATATTTTTTTTAAATTAGAAGCATGTATACAAATAATAGTAAGCGACAATTTTATTACAGATAGCTTCAATTTTTTTTTTAAAGAATAAAGATAGAAGGAGAAAAAGATGAGACAGAGTAATAGAGAGAGAAGAGAAAAAAAAAGAATGGCCTCCTCCTGCACCTATTTTCTATGTTTCTATGTCTCAGTCATTTCCGTAATCAACATTTTAATTGTGGGGGCTACTTTTTTTTTCCAAAAGTTTAGTATTAATTTTTTCGCAGTTATTAGACTGTAATCAAGAAATTGCCTCTGACATCCTAAAGTGTGTGGTAAGCTCGAAAAATCCTGATATAATTAAATTTGGGTCTGGGTCCAGTTGGATATTGATAACTTCTCAAATAATTTTTAAAATGTCCACCCAAAAATTTTGAATTTTTATACACGTTACAAAGGTATGCGTTAAGTTGGCTTCATGAAATTGACATCTATCACAGAGAGGGGAAATATTTTGAAAAATCCTATTTAATTTTGCCTTTGAAAAATGTAGTCTATATAATCTTTTGAATTGTATCAAGGAGTGTCTAGCATTTAACGAACAGTGATTTATATATTGTAAGCTTTCATCCCATGTGTCTTTTATTATGGATTGAGCCAACTCGTCTTCCCATGCTCGTCTATATGATTCTGAAGACGGAACCTCAGTATCTAAGAGGATATTATAAATATAAGATATTAATTTATTTCTATTGGAATGTCTATTCAAACATTCGTCAAGGGTTTCTGGACCCCTAAATCTATAGTCTTGCGTATGTAGTTTTACAGAGTCTCTGAGTTACAAATATCTAAAACAATTATTAGCGTGTAACTTGTATTTCTGCTGTAATTCCTGAAATGAGAGAAAAATGCCATTTGGTAAAGGTCTCCCACCGTTTTAATTCCATGGGTTTTCCATTGAACAAATTCTCTATCTAAAACATGCGGTTTAAAAGAAGTGTTATTTGCAATCGGGAGAAAAAGCGATAAATTACCCAATTTTAGAGTGGGTTTTAATTGTTTCCACATACGTATAGCACTATATATAATCGGATTTCCTCCGTATATTTTATTATTCAAATTAATCGGAGCTAGAAGAATCGAGCCTATTTCAAAAAGTAAGCAGTCCTCCTTCTCCACCTTTAGCCAGTCTGGTTGTTGATCAATGTCATCCAGCCAGAAGGTAATATTTTTAATATTTACTGCCCAGTAATATAATAGCAAGTTTGGTAAAGCTAATCCTCCATTAACTTTGGACTTGCATAAATGTTTTTTATTTATTCTGTGGTTCTTATAGTCCCAGATAAAATGTGTAACAGTTGAATCAATTTTTTTGAAGAATGTTTTTGGGAGATATATTGGAATTTATTGGAATAAGTCTAATAATTGTGGGAGAAAATCATCTTTATAGCATTAATTCTACCAACTAGAGAGATGGGAAGTGTTTTCCAATATTGGATATTTCTGTGTAATTTAGTAAGTAAAGGAGGAAAATTTGGTTTGAATAAAGAAGTATATTTCTTGGTCACATAGATTCCATGGTATTTAAACTTTTCATAGGCAATTTTAAAAGGATACTGTTGAAGTATAAGCGGGTTTTGTTCCATTATTGACATAATTTCGCTTTTATTCCAATTAATTCTATATCCCAAGAATGAACCAAATTGAGTTATGAGATTTAATAAACTCGGAATGCTAATTTCTGGGTTTGTGATGTTTAATAATACATCGTCTGCATATGAAGAAATTTTATTAACTGCGTGTTTAGTATTATACCCATGTATTTCTGAGTGGGATCTAATACTCTCTGCGAGTGGTTCTATAACAAGGGCAAATAGAAGCAGGGAAAGTGGACATCCTTATCTACACTCTCTGGATAAATTAAATTTAGGTGACAACATTTGATTTGTCAATATTCTAGTTGTTGGGTTTGTATATCGGAGTTTCACCCATGAGCAGAAGTTTTCACCGAGGTGAAATTTTTCCAAGAATGGATATTTTTAAGGCAGGGATTGATAGATTCTTGATTAGTAAGGGTGTCAGAGGTTATGGGGAGAAGGCAAGCAAATGGGGTTGAAAGGGAATGATAGATCAGCCATGATTAATGGCGGAGTGGATTTGATGGGCTAAATGGCCTCACTCTGCTCCTACAAATTATGAAAATTGCAAAATCATTGCACAGTTGGCAGTTTACAATAGTGACCAATGACCAAAAGTTATTTTACTTCGGAGTCACATGAGTGATTCCGTGAAGAACCCCGCCAGTGCGCATGCGCGTCAGTACATCAGCCGCATTGGCGCAAGCACCAGACTGGCAGGACAGAGCTCCTAGAAGGTAAGTTCATTTTTACTTACCAGGGTTTTTTCAAGCAGGAGCCTCTTTTCAGAGGTTTTCCTGCCAGTTTCACAGCCCGACGAGTGAGCCGGTTATGGACTATGGGGAAACCCCGGTCCGACCACGGAAGCGGATAACCGGCAAAAGATCGGGTTGTGAGATAAGCAGCCGCTGACAAGGCAGTCAGCGGCTTTAAGCCTGTGGGGATGCCATGGAATGGCATGTAAGTAACGCCAGAGTCGCTGACAGTGTGGTCTGCGGTATTATAAAAAACACAAACGTCGGTCCCCAGGCAAAGAATAAAATTGGTGGAGAAAGGACTCGTTCAGCCCTATTGGACTTGGGTGAGACGGGCTACAAGGGTTTTTTCTCTAATAATAAAGTTACATGTATGCTATAGTGCTTTTCTTAAAAAGTTAAAAGTTAAAGGAAAAGTTAAAAGTCAAAAAGGTTATTGTCATGTATCCCTGACAATGAAATTCTTTCTTGTTTAGCACAAGTTGCGGTGAAGGGTTAAAAATTGCTTTAACCCTTCACAGGTAAAGCTGTACACTGTAATAGCACGGGCCTATGGGACAGGCCGCGCCAGCAGCGCCTGACAAGGCTGCTTCATGAATGCAAGCGCCGGCCTACGGGAGAGCCGCACCAGAAGTGCCTGGGACAAGGCTGATTCATTTGTGACATTGCTGGCCTACAGGAGAGCCACGCCAGCAGCGCCTGGTACGGGGCTGTTTCATGTCAAAAGGCGCCGGCCTCTATGAGAGGTGGCATCGGCAACGCCTGGGTCAGGGTTTCACAAAGTAACACATAAGTCTGCTAGGCCCACGGAATTGGGGGATGATTCCCCGCCGGGGCTGGATAGCAAAATAATAGGGCCCATGGAGTCGGGGGATGATTCCTCACTGGGGCTGGATAGTGCATTTGAAATGACTATGCTAAATTCAAAACTATTGCATATAGTGCTACAGCAGGGCACATGCCAGCAGGAGGAGTGTCAGCGCCACCCTGAACAAAAAGGCGCCAGCAGCATCTAGTAGAGAACTGTTTGATAGCACCTTCATGGATGAGGAGGCGTGAGCCATGGGTCATCTTAGCTCTGACCCCAACTCTGATGGTAAGGTTGAGCCACATGTCCACCTCTGCAGGCTGCACCAGCAACGGCAGTTGACAGAGCTGCTACAGGTCTCCCTCTTGGAGGCAGAGACCAAGACGGGTCAGTATCCTGCCGACGCTGAGTCTCAGGGTATGGCCGTGGGGCATACCCCAAGGGATGAAGGGCACGTGTCAGAGGTACCTTTTCCTGACAACAAAATTGCCATCCCTGCAGAATGTTCTATTTGGGTACAGGTCCAATGGGTTCAAATCAGTATAGGTATCCTGAGGTCTGTGGCAGCGCCTGTTAGGGCTGCCTACGCATCGCCCTCTCTGAGGAGTGGAGAGCGAAAGATCAAGATATAACTGACTCCAGGCTCTAAAGAAGTCGATGGAACATACTGAAGCACATATGTGCCGGCAGTGAACAGCGCCAACAGGGGTATGTGAGAGCCAGCCGCCGAATCTGTTATTCAGGTAGGCCTATTCAACAGGGGAGGAAAACCTGGCAGACGAATCAATTAAGGCCAACGGCAGGCAAAGGTTATCGTTTCAGAACGCACCCCAGGCGCTCATCGGCAGTAGGCGGTTCACTGGAGCTGGGGGCAGCATGATAACTCAGAAACTACATGCACATTACCAACCCTACTCAACAAAGTGGGACTGGCACTTCCAAAACATGGGTAAGTGCATCACTCACAAGTTGTAATATTTACACTTGTTTGTACAATACACAAAGGATAAAAACATCTCCTCAGAGGCACAGTACTAGCAGTCCAAGTAAGTTTGGATTATGGCCAGGGTTGTCTTTGAAGATAATGTTCGGAAATCGGGCCAAAGTTCTCATGCAAAACACCCATGGAATAAGGCAGGAGTGGCATGTTTATTATGCAAAAATGACAGTGTCGGGCATATGAACTTTCAAAATATGAAAACTTATTTTCCTGACTAACAACAGATTCATAAGGGTCTCAAAGATCCATTCTATGCAGTTCCCATTACAGAGGTTATCAAAGACAATATAACTGTACTAATAACAGTAAAACATTGCGGAATGGGATAAACTGTTTGTTGGTCATTGGGATTTACCTTTAACTATTAATTAGCCTATGATTCTGCCCTGTGGCAAGATATTGGAGTTAATAGCAACCTGTTATAAAACTGACTTTTATTTCATCAAGAGTAATTGGCAATATAGTAGTTGTGTTTCAGCTGAGCAAATGAAGGAACTGATATCGTGCAAAGTAGTGACCTCTCAAAGGACATGTAGACCATTGTTAACAACCTTATGCTATTATTAGCTGTTCAATGATGAACAAACAGTATTCGGCATTGCTCCAGTAGTTTGGTCGGTCGAATTCAGTTATTACAAACTGATGCTAAGGACTCTAAGGTGAGAAGTTCCAAATACCATCTCTAGTTGGAGGTAGTGGAGATTTGCATGAGTTACCAATTCTTCATTTGTTAGTATTAACTAAATATAGACACTAGATGCACCCCATGGGTAAGGGGCTATTGAGCGAATATACATATTCTACATGCTCAACTTCAAGTTGCTACACTACGGTGGTGGCATATGTTAGTCACATGGCAATCAAGTAAAAGTATCCTGTAATAATTTACATAATCTCCTTTGCCACTGGTGTATCATCCAGTGCAGATCGATGATAACACAGAATAGGTATTGGATCTCAAAGTATTATGAAACCCGACGGGTTCAATGCTACATCGAATATCAACATGTTGGTCCATGTTTATTCACTGATTGCAAAAATATGTGGCACAACAGAGCGGAGAAATACATTCTCGCTACAAAAGGAGGACTGTTCTTTATGTCTTCCTCCATTTTTGCCTCATTGGCCGGGTCTTAAAACAGTCAGCAAGACCTCGCTTTGGGTTCGTACTGTCGGACTGGCTAAGCAGCCATGTTGCCTGCTTTCATCAGGCATAATAATACTGTGGTTATTCCAAAAAACGAAAAATTGGATAATAAAACAATTATTGACTTACACATTCTGAATGGATTGACTTACAGCTCAGGTTGTCACGTCAAGCCATGGATGTGCTCACTACAGAGTGCAGGGATAGCATCCAAAAAAGCAGTACATTCCTATTGAGGGGATCGGAAGCGGTTTTGTTTAAATGTTAATGTTACATTTAATATGGTACAGATTACTGACATCTTCCAGTTCATTCTTAAATGGTATTTGACAATAATTCAGTTATAGAGACACTACTGCTGCAACAAACGGGAACCACACTGTCGGGTTCAACCTGGATATCGAGTTGTTAAAGAGATCTTGACACAAGTTCTCCCACTACAAAAATATGCATTTTGGTTATTGAAAATGTGTTAACATTACTTCACCAGGGGGTTCCAACTACATCATTAGTCATAACACTAATATCAGCACAACAAGGGCAAACATTGCAAACGTTGTGGCTAGATAGGATGGAATTGGCTGCAGGTGCCATTACATTTTACATTCTGATCTACACAAGCAGAGCAGACCAGTGGTGGCAGGATTTAAGATCATTTTTCGGATACCCCACGGTCTCACATCTATGTGGGAGGGCAGGCTTGCTATATTATATCAAGGCCACCAGAATCCTAAGAAGTGTGGAATCAGCATTGTTCATTAATCGACAAACAACCACACAAGGGAAGGTCGGTTCAGACTATTTCAAGGTGGCTGCAGCAGGTTCTGGTTTATGCAGGTATTAACACTGACGATTGTATATCTCATTCCAGCAGGTCAGCATCAACGTCAGCAACCAGGGCAATGGACATTCCCATCGACCATATCCTCGCGACCGCAGGATGGTCAACTGAATTGATTAAATTTTTTTTACCATAAGTCGGTTACTGACCCGGGGTTTTGCCCATTCTGTTTTGCGTCCACTTTAGCCTCCCCTGAGATACAGGGGTTTCTATTGATTTCTTTATTAACATAAACCATTAGTACATTTGAATCAATATCATGCTTAATGCATTTTTTGATTATTCACTCATCCTGAGTCAATCAATGCAGTGAGACGCCGAGATTCGGATCTGTGGCACAAAATCACAAAGCTTCAAACCCTTCACGGAATCACTCACGTGACTCTGAAGTAAAATAGTAAGATTAAACATGAACTTACCAGTTTGAAGTTTGATCTTGATTTTATGAGGAGTTCCGTTGGTGATTACGTGCCCTCCACGCCCAACCCTCTCTCATAAAGATCATCTGGTAGTTCTCGAGTCACGCATCTTACTTTGTCACTTCGGTGATTGTTATTTGTGATATCATACCGCTGCTTTGAAGATTGATGCGCATGCGCACTGGCGGGGTTCTTCTCGTAATCACCAACGTAACTCCTCATAAAATCAAGATCAAACTTCAAACTGGTAAGTTCTCATTTAATCTTACTATTTATTTTTCAAAAACATGCATGAGAAATGTGGAGACCTTAGGGAACTTCTTTTGGACTCTACTGATATGAGAACCAGTCTTCTTCTTCTTGCGTATGGCGTGCACAGCCTAAAGTTGTAGGTCAACTTGGTCTATTTGATCTAATTGTTTGAGCACATCGGGTTGATTGCATTAGTCAAAACAGGGTGGACCACGTGAAGGTTGCAATCTCCCACCGCCATGAGAGATAGTGTATTACTGTTATATATTCAATCGGTTATCACATAAGCCCTTAGATATGATTAAATAATACTTTTATAATTGCCCAAACATTTCTAACGCAACTGAAGCCAGCCTTCTCCAAAATCACCACTTGATTTCATAAACTACTTTCATATGGAACTAGAGTCACACAAGTATATAAATTGACATAACTAGCAATTGGAGAGGAACATCTAAACAATTGGTATTTGCATGGAATGCATTTCCTTACATTTGTAATCAGAATTTTTTGTTTCTGTGTATTTACATGCAACCCTTAACAAAATGTGTCATGGCCATCTGGCACCTTTCTAGTTCACGGAGTGGAAATATAATTTTCCATGACAATTAAATGGAAAATTATTTGCAAATGACTGAGATATCGGGTAAGTTAGAAAAGGGTAGATGATCCACCAACAGAATGTTGTTCTTTCTCGTACTTCTCTTGCCGTAACAGGAAACCATTCAGTTTATCAAGTCGGTGGCAGATCTCAGAGCATTCCCATCAATCCCATTTAATTTTCCCCCTCTTTCTTATTTTCCCACCACATATCCCTCTCACATGATCATCAACTATCATGACATCATAAGAGGAGTAGAATTTGGCCATTCAGTCCATCAAGTCTACTCCGCCATTCAATCATACCTGATCTATCTCTCCCTCCTAACCCCATTCTCCTGCCTTCTCCCCATCACCTCTGACACCCGGAATCCATCCCTGATTCCCATGCCACTAGCCAATATGAAAAGTGAATTGACTGTAACAATTTGCCTATCAGAACACCTTTGCAACATGGGAGGAAATTGGAGCACCCAGAGGAAATGCATGCAGTCAGAATCAGAACATGCAAACTTCACTCAGAGAACTCTCGAGGTTAGATTAGAACCAGATCGCTGGATGTGTGTGGCAGCTGCACTAACTGCTGACACCATGAAACAGCTGCAGTTGGTTTTGCAATGTTGTTCTTGTGTTACCATGCAGCCTTTTTTTAAGTCTTTTCTTAAAAGTTAATGCAGTAGTTGGAACATAACAGAACAGTACACCACAGGAATGGGCCCTTCAGCCCACAACGTTTGTGCCGAACATGATGCTACGTTTAACTGATCTCACTTGCCTGTACATGATCCATATCACTTCATTCCCTGCACTTTCATGTGCCTATCTAAAAGCCACTGTCGTTTCAGCCTCCACCACCACTCCTGGCAGGGAATTCATCTTTTAGTTAAAACAGTAAAGTCAATTCATAAAATATATCAGTATGCTTTAGTCATCTGTTAACAGGACAGATATATAATATATATATAAACTATTGTTATTGATTAAAATAATTAGTTTTAAAGATAATTTTAATAAACATGTGCAAATAGGGTTAGTGTACTTTATTTAGTATATATTATTATTATTATTAAATCATTGAAAACATTAGCGATGCAGTGGTGCTGGTTTCTGACGGGCACAGTGATGGACGCACCACACATCTCTGTCCTCCATGCAGCTGGCAAGCTCCTTTTTTGTCTCTACACATGCGTTTTCCATCAACGTCTTCAGCACCGTCTTGATTGGCCGTCCCGGGTCACACCTTCCATGGGTGGGTTCCCACAGCACCACCTTGTTTGCTGGCATTTCTGGATGGCGGTGGGATTCACCAGCGAGCCTTATCCTTCTTGACCTGATCTTCTCAGTCAGAGATGGGATCTCCCCATTTAGTTGGTGATGTGGTCCCTCCAACCGACATTTTGAACTTTTCTGAGAATTCGGGTCTAAGTACCATCAAAAGGCTTGGACAGTGCTCCAGTGAGAGTCCCTGCCTCACATCCGTACAATAATATGGTCTCTGCATGGAAGAATCTCAGTTTGAGACCCTTAGACATCCGAGACACTCCAGATTTTCCCCATGTTATTGAGGGCTTTCCATGCGAGCGCTTTCCGGACCTTGATGTCATTCTCCAAGCTCTACTTCCACGCTCCCAGGTTCTTGAAGTCCTCCACTTTCTTGAGAGATGCACCGCCACTGGTCTTGAGAGACTCATGGTCACCAACGTTGAACGCCATGTACTCCATCATCTTGGCATTGAGGTGGAGGCCCACCTATATCTATACATAACTTAAACTCTGATCTTGTTATCTTCCGTTGGCTGTCATTCTATTTGCGCAAAAATGGTTCGCGATAGCGCTACAATTTTTCACCAGTTCACTCAACTTTCTCCGATGCTGCGAGTCCACCAAGTTTCTGTTCCGATCGGTTGAGTGCCGTCAAAGTTAGTGAGGTTTAAAAATCTTAAAAACAGCGCATGCGCAGATCAATATCTTCTCCTGCCTTTCAGCGCCATGCGGATTAGTCTCTTCCCCTGTCACTCCCCATGACGTTCCGCCCCTTCCTGCACCATCGCGTCATTACTGGAGTTGAGGCAAGCCGGCTGAGGTTTCTAACCAGACTTTCGGAGGGATCCGAAGCAGCCTCGCCCCAATCAGCAGCCCAGCAGCTCGGCAGCTCAGCAATGTCACCAAACAGAAAGCGGAGAGTCTGATCCCGGCAGAGGAGAGCATCCAGCGCCCGCTGTGAGTCCCAAATGCACTGCCATCACAATGCCCCACAGCTCCACCCCTTTCCCCTCTGGTCCTCCTCGCTGGCTCCTGCCCCCTCCCCCGTGATACTCCCCTCTCCCCTATGGCTCTTCCCCCATCTTTTCTGCTTGCCTAGCAACCCCCAACTATTACACAGTGATTTATGGAAATAGTGTAAAGACAAGGTTCAACTTGTTCACTCAGTTTATTTATTGGTTTTCAATATTTTCCCACAAAAAGTTGCAGTTCTTTGTAACACAATTAAAAAATGAGTCACTATGATAGTAGCATGCAGTCCATTGAACTAATCGTTATAAGAAAGAGAAGTGGGTGAAGATGTTCATTTCAGAACAACTTTGCCGAAATTGCCCTAAATATATTTACTGCACTTATAAAAATAACAATACAAATGATGTTCTATTTGGATTCCTAGATTTGACAGATAGAGATCGATGCAAAAATATTTTTGAATCATTGTCAAAAATCATTACATTTTGTAGGCCAGGTATAAAACATCCTTTTATTTACAAATGGGAGAGCATTTGGTTGAGCATAGAGATACTGTGTAAACAAGCTCTTCAGCCCACCATGCCTGCACCGATCACAGTCACCCATACACTAGTTCTATACTGCACACTAGGGACAATTTACAGAAGCCAATTAACCTTCAAACCTGCACATCTTTGGAATGCTTGAGGAAACCGGAGCACCCGGAGAAAACCCACGTGGTCACAAAGAGAATGTCCAATCTCTACAGGCAGCATCCATAGTC
Organism: Raja brachyura; assembly: GCA_963514005.1. The sequence continues at coordinate 17,160,586 of OY740792.1, read as the reverse complement.
AGGATCGAATACAGGTCTCTGGCGCTGTAAGGTAGAAACTCTACTGCTGCGCCACTGTGCCTCTCACGATGAGCGAATGAATAATGCTTAAGCACATTTTGACTTTACACCATTTTCAAGATTGTGTTACTTTCACGATTCCAAACAAGCATGAATGCTCGCAGTATGCACTCTATGCTCATAATTACAAACCCATAGAGACTCTCAAATTAGTTCTTATGGAAGTGTATCATAACATTAACTATATTGGAGTCTTCCTCTGAGGGAAAAAATAACAATGCCTATCTGTCTCTGTGCTAATGAGGTTTTAATATCGGATTGTCTGAATTTGAACATGAGCATTTTTTTTGCTCACAGATTATTTCAGAGAACACCAAGATTTACATTTTTTTTAAATCTTGTGGACCTAGCAATACTGGCAAAATCAACATTTATTTCTTACCCCTAATTTCCCTTGAACAAATCTCCAGTGAACATAATCAAAGATGTGTCACATCCCAGTCACTCCTTCTTCTTGCATCCTGCTGCCAGAAGGTATAGAAGCTTGAAAGCATGCACCACCAGACTCGGGAGCAGCTTCTTCCCCTCCTTATCAGGTTTCTGAACTGTCCTTCTTTAATTTAGGGTGCTCTACCCCATCGAGGACATTGACCATCGTCTAGCCAGTCATATTATTTTTTAACGTCCCTGGGGCTACTGACATGGACTGAATGGGTAGATGGTCCTGCTGGTCTGCTGTGGTAATAAGCTTTGTTTAGATCAGGGGTGATCTTATAGCGGTGTGTAAAATCATGAGAGGAATAAATTGGGTAGATGCATAGTCCTTTATCCAGATTAGGGGACTCGAGAACCAGAGGACAGTGTGAAGCCCTGGCTGAATTGTTTGTACTGCCAGGGTAAATGTTGCATTATTCAGTTAGCTGACTACTTTCCAGAAGCTTCTGTAGAAACATTGTATTGGGACTCTTTGTAATGGGTTGGGGAACTGTCAATAATACTTTAATGTAAGTGATATGTGTGATTGCCTTGTAAGGGGGTACCACCCCTATGCAGTTCAGCCCCGCAGGGTTCGAAGACCGATAAAAGGTAGCCCCCATTAGGATAGTTGTCGATCTTCTGGAAGGGCGCTTGGGACTGCGTGACCTTTTGATAGTATCTGCTTGCACGAGGCTGAAGGGCTTGGCTAGGCAGAGACAAGGATTGAACCCGCGATGATTTAGGTATCGTATAGGTGATTCGTTGTTCGTTCAAAAAGTTTAGTGATCCAGTGCTTGACTCAGTGTTTTACTGAACTAGACTAAGGGGGGGAAGCTTTAGGAGCATATTTACACATGGATAGGGTAGGTTTAGGGCCAAAAGCAGGCAGGTTGAACTAGTTTAGATGGGGCATGTTGATCGGTGTGGGCAACTTGCGCCGAAGGGCCTGTTTCCATGCTTTATCACTCTACAACAGTAGTAACAGCCCTCTGCATATTTGGAGATCTCTAACATTTGATAAACTGCTAAACATTTCAATGCCCACCTAGTTTAGTTAGTTTAGATTATTTTATTGTCACCTGTACCAAGGTACAGTGAAAAGCTTTTGTTGCGTGCTATCCGGTCAGCAGAGAGGTAATACATGATTACAATCGAGCCTTATAGAATAGTGTACTTACAGTGTATAACAGTACATTTATAGTACAGTACAAGGGAATAATGTTTAGTTCAACGTAAAGCAAGCAAAGCCTGATCAAGGAAACTCCGAGGGTCACCAAAGAGGTAGATAGTAGTTCAGGACTGCTTTCTGGTTGTGGTAGATTAATTTAGTTGCCTGATAACAGCTGGGAAGAATCTGTTCCTGAATCTGGAGGTGTGCATTGTCACACTTTTATACCATAGCACAGTAGAATCATAACACTCTGGAAATATTCAACACCCATGGAGAAAGAAAGTGTTTGTATTTTTCATCAAAGAACCATCAACTTAAAACCTTAAACTTGTTTTGCTGTCAACAGGCACTACACTAACTTCAAAAATATTCCCAGAGTGTTCTGTTTATGTTTCTGGCAACCACTATGTTTTGCATTTTTTTAATTTACCTGAAAATTGGCAAGACCACGGATTTTGAACATAATTTCAGTAGGTTCAGATTTTCTTTCAGTAATTTAATAAGAAAACTCTTAAAGATGTGTTTTTTTTTTGTGATTTATCAGTCAACATCATAAAGTGTATGTGTGTGGGGGGGGGGGGGGGGGGGGGGAGATGGGATCAACTACCGTAGATTATCCGACGGGAATGTCTGAAGCAGATGTATGTTCTCTTTCAGAAATGTAATGCACATAAAAGCACAACCACGGAATGTGAATTATAATTCACATTAACTTCTGACTATTTTTATATTTCATGAAACCAGATACTGTACTTCTAAACATATTTGATGATGCATAAATTATACACAATGTAGCAGAGAAATTAACTCTCATAGTTTTGCAGCAATTGGGGACGCTCAGTTCTTTTTCAATTTGTAACTACAAATGAAGTGATCTGATTTAATAGAAACATAGAAAATAGATGCAGGAGTAGGCCATTCGGCCCTTCGAGCCAGCACCGCCATTCAATGTGATTATGGCTGATCATCCACAATCAGTACCCCGTTCCTGCTTTTTCCCAATACCCCTTTAGCACTAAGAGCTAAATCTAACTCTCTCTTGAAAACATCCAGTGAATTGGCGTCCACTGCCTTATGTGGCAGAAAATTCCAGATTCACAACTCTCTGGGTGAAAAGGTTTTTCCTCATCTCAGTCCTAAATGGCCTACCCCTTATTCTTAAACTGTGACCCCTGGTTCTGGACTCCCCCAACATCGCGTTTTTTCCACGACATCTAGCCTGTCCAATTCCTTAAGTATTATATATGTTTCGATAAGATTCCCTCTCTTCCTTCTAAATTCCAGTGAATACAAGCCCAGTCGACCCATTCTTTCATCATATGTCAGTCCCGCCATCTCGTGAATTAACCTGGTGAACCTACGCTGAACTCCCTCAATAGCAAGAATGCCCTTCTTCAAATTAGGAAAACAAAACTGCACACAATACCAGGGCCCTGTACAACTGCAGTTCCTTGCTGTTATACTCAAATCCTCTCGTAATGAAGGCCAACATGCTATGAGTTTTCTTCACTGTCTGCTGCACATGCATGCTTAATTTCAGTGACTGATGTACAGGGACACCCAGGTCTCATTGCACCTCCCCTTTTCCTAATCTGGCACCATTCAGATAATAATCTGCTTTCTTGACTAATCTGCCTTTCATTTCCATGAAAGGAAGTTAATTCTCAAATGAAGAACTGGATGATTTGGTAGAAAAATAAACATAGTGCACAGTTGGTAGAGCTGCTTTGTCATCCTGACCTCAGGTACTTTCAGTGTGGAGTTTGCACGCTCTTCCTGTGACCCCGGTTTAATTTCACATCCCAAAGACGTACGGACTAGTTGGTTAATTGGCCTCTGCAAATTGCCCCTGGTTTCATAGGGAGTGGATGCGGAGGTGGATGATTGATGGTCAGTAGGCTGAAGGGCCTGTTGCCCCACAGTGTCTTTTAATCAGCCAATCAATACAGGCAAAATGTGTAAGAAGGAACTGCAGATGCTGGTTTAAACCGAAGATAGACACAAAAAGCTGGAGTAACTCAGCGGGACAGGCAGCATATTTGGAGAGAAGGAATGGGTGACGTTTTGGGTCGAGACCCTTCTTCAGACGACTAAGTGCAAATCTATGAGGAATTTAGCAGTGAAAAAAGGAGGGAGTTTTTAAATACAAATCAATAACAACCAATCTCTGCCTAATTTACTTTGCAAAGGAACATTAAATACCATTTTTATTAAATGGCGGGATCAAAAACCCAAGTATTTATTGAATCTTCCAAATTAATAAGGGATTTGAAAATGATTGGATAAGTAAGTATGCAGATGATACTAAGATAGGTGGTGCTGTGGATAATGAAGTAGATTTTCAAAGTCTACAGAGAGATTTGGGCCATTTGGAAAAGTGGGCTGAAAGATCACAGATGGAGTTTAATGCTGATAAGTGTGAGGTGTTACATCTTGGCAGGACAAATCAAAATAGGACGTACATGGTAAATGGTAGGGAATTGAGGAATGCTGTGGAACAGAGGGATCTAGGAATAACTGTGCATAGTTCCCTGAAGGTGGAATTTCATGTAGATAGGGCTGTAAAGAAAGCTTTTGGTGTGCTGGCCTTTATAAATCAGAGCATTAAATATAGGAGTAGGGAAGTAATGTTAAAATTGTACAAGGCATTGGTGAGACCAATTCTGGAGTATGGTGTACAACTTTGGTCGCCTAATTATAGGAAGGATGTCAACAAAATAGAGTGAGTACAGAGGAGATTTACTAGAATGTTGCCTGGGTTCCAGCAACTAAGTTACAGAGAAAGGTTGAACAAGTTAGGTCTTTATTCTTTGGAGTGCAGAAGGTTAAGGGGGGACTTGATTGAGGTCTTTAAAATGATGAAAGGGATAGACAGAGTTGACGTGGATAAGCTTTTCCCATTGAGGGTAGGAAAGATTCAAACCAGAGGGCATGACATGAGAATTAAGGGACAGAAGTTTAGGGGTAACATGAGGGGGAACTTCTTTACTCAGAGAGTGGTGGCTGTGTGGAATGAGCTTCCAGCAGAAGTGGTGGAGGCAGGATCGATTTTAACATTTAAAAGTAAAGTGGTTAGGTATATGGACGGGAAGGGAATGGAGGGGTATGGTCTGAGTGCAAGTAGATGGGACATGAGGAAAATAAATGGTCGGCACGGACTGGAAGGGCCGAGAAGGCCTGTTTCCGTGCTGTTATATGGTTATATGATTGCAAACAATTTATTCTGCCATACACGTTTTTACAAACAAGGAAACCAATCTTTCCACCTTTTTGTTTTGTAGCAAACCAGATGTAGATTGGACTTGCATTAGACTTTATGTTGTAAACCAGAGGACTCTAGAGTGCAAGTACATAGTTCCCTGAAAGTGGTGTCACAGGTAGATAGGATAGTCAAGACGTTTTTTGGCATATTGGCCTTCATCAGACAGGGTACTAAGTATAGATGTGGGAATGGTATGTTACAGTTCTACAAGACATCGGTGAGGTAGTATTTAGAATATTGTGTTCAGTTTTAGTGGCCCTGCTATCGGAAGGATGTTGTTAAGCTGAAAAGAGTGCAGGGAAGATTTACGAGGATGTTGCCAGGACTTGGAGGCCTGCGTATTAGAGAGAGGTTGGACAGGCTAGGACGTTAGTCTTGGAAGGTACGAGGATTAAGTGTGATCTTACAGAGATGTATAAAATCATGAGGGAATTAGATAGGGTGATTGCATAGAGTCTTTCACTCAGTTAGAGAATCCAGAACCAGAGGACAGAGGTTTAAGGTCAGAGGGAAACGATTTAATAGAAACCCAAGGAGCACGTTTTTTACACAGGAGGTTGTGGTTAAATGGAACAAGCTGCCAGATGACGTAGTTGAGGCAGGTACGATAACAACATTTAAAGGTACATGAATAGGAAAGTTTTCGAGGGATATGGCCTGAACATGGGCAGGTGGGACCAGCATAGATGGGGCATCTGGGTCGGTATGGGGAAGTTGGACTGGAGGCCTTTATATGAGCTATATAACTATGAGTTCCAAAATATTTAAATTTATCATCCACTTTCAAATGCATGCTCAATAAAAAATATGCTGGAAAAACATTTTCTACAAATAACATTTAAAGTATGTTGAAGTATTTAAAGGACTCAGAAAATATTTATTCAGCAATATATTTGTCACACCAACACTTTGTGAAAAGTTGTCATTTATATTAATTGATAGTGTGTGGAGTTATTTCAACTAAGTATAAAACTTCCATGGAAAGTAATATTCTGAATATCTGTTCCTTTTGTATTTCTGCTTTTCAAACTACGTGGTGAATTTAAACCTATCACTGGCTGTACTCAAGATATCACAGTTGACAAACTGAACCATCAATGAAACCTTTAAAAATTGACTTTGATGAACTGAGCATTCCCAATTGCATTAATCTCCAAATTAATATTACGTGACTGTGCATCATACTTGTTAGAATAATTTATGTTAGCATGAATAAGTAATAATGTGTGCTATAAATATTCAAATTTGATATATAATGCCATGGGAATTTTTTCAACACCATTTAATGATTAATAGTCACATTTTTCCTTTGTGCCAAAGCAATATTAAATCATTTAGAATCATTAGAAATTAGATTGTGCTTAAGGCAAATATATTGAAATTCTTTCGAAGAGTCCATTTTACAGTCGCCTACAGTATCTTATTAACCAGATGCAAGTTAGAAAGTTCATTATAACTGCATTATTCATATGGAAATTGTCTGTTTTGCCCTGTGTTTTCCTACTACATTGCAATTTTACTTCAAAGAACATGAGTCAAGGAATTGTTTTTGAACATTGCTAATGCTTTGAGATACCGTCAACTATATGACAATTATGAGTCAATAAAACCCTTTCGATAAAAAACAGAAGCAAGATAATAATTTACGTCGTGATATTACAAAGGTAAAAAAGAGGCAATCAGAAACAATAATCATTTCTATTTGGAATTATTTCTTCTCTACTAAAAATCATATCCTTCATCCTATATCTTTCTACTTTATAACTTCTAAATTCTGAAATACTGTTTTAAGGAGAAAGGACATTTTTATTTGAAATTTTAAGACATCATTGTTGTCTCGTTTTTTACTGAAATACTTCATAGCAAAATCTCCATGGTCCAATATATTAATTTAAATTCCTGATGATCAAACCATCCTCATTGCTTGTCTCAAAGGCAATATTATCTGAACAATGATTAAACAAGAAGAATTACACAGACACTGCCGGCAGACAATGCATGAATTAATTAGTTTACATCTTAATCACTGGTGAAGAAGTTCCTAGTGGGGGAAGCTTGTTACCACTTGTGGTAATTGAAATTAAGTAAACTTGTCCAAGCGATTTACTATCATGACATTGCCCACTTCTTAGTGCACAATAGAAGTCAGCTATTGGGCAACACGGCAGTGCAGCGGTAGACTTGCTACCTTACAGCAATTGCAGCCCCAGAGACCTAGGCTCGATCCCGACTATGGGTGCTGCCTGTATGGAGTTTGTCTGAACGGAGTCTCCCAGTGACCTGCTTGGGTTTTCTCTGAGTACTTCGGTTTCCTCCCACATTCCAAAGACGTAGAGCTTTGTAGGTTAATTAGTTTGGTAAAAATTGTTCCTAGTGTGTGTAGGATAGTGTTAATGGCCAGGGTTGGCGCAGACCCGGTGGGCCAAAGGGCCTGTATATCTAAAAGTAAAACTAAAACTAAAGCTGAATCATAAAAAATAACATGATTTTTAAATATTAGTTATCAAAGTACTCATTACAAAATATAGAACAAAACAGCATCAGAACAGGCTTATCGGCACACAATACCTTAAACTAACCCTACACATGATCTACAGTATATCTCTCCATTTCCTGCATGTTCATGCACCTGTCTAAATGCCTCTTGTATGTCACTATCGGGTCTGCTCCCACCAACGCCACTCCCACCCACCAGCACCATGTTCCAGGCACTTGCCAATCTCTCTGGGGTAGGAAGACAAATTGCCTGACATATCTACTATAAACTTTACCCCTAGAATCTAAAAGCTACGTGCTCCAGAATTTCTGCCATGCATGGGGAATATACTCTGCCTACCCTATCTATGCTTCTCATAATTTTATAAGCTTCTATCAGTTCGCCGCTCAGCCTCTGACACTACAGGCAAAACAATACCAGTTTATCCAACCTCCTCCTCTAGCTATTAGACCCTAATCAAGGCAGCATCCTGAGAACTCCGTATTGACTAGAAATCCACATAATGTTCCAAATGTAGCCTAACCATGACTTCCTGACTTCTGCAGTCAATACACTGACTGATGACATGGATGACACAAAGCTGGGAGGCAGTGTGAGCTGTGAGGAGGATGCTATGAGGCTGCAGGATGACTTGGATAGGCTGGGTGAGTGGGCAGAAGCATGGCAGATGCAGTATAATGTGGATAAATGTGAGGTTATCCACCATGGTGGCAAGAACAAGAAGGCAGATATCTGAATGGTGTCAGATTAGGAAAAAGGGAGGTGCAACGAGGCCAGGGTGTGCTTGTACATCAGTCACTGAAAGTAAGCATGCACATACATCAGGCCATGAAAGCAAATGGCATATTGGCCTTCATTGCGAGATAATTTGAGTATAGGAACAAGGAGACCCTACTGCAGTTGTACAGGCCCCTAGTGAGACCACACCTGGAGTATTGTGTGTAGTTTTGGTCTCCTATTTTGAGGAAGGACATTCTTGCTATTGAGGGAGTGCAGCGTAGGTTCACCAGGTTAATTCCCGGGATGGCGGAACTGACATATGATGAATGAATTGATCGACAGAGCTGATATTCACTGGAATTTAGGATGAGAGGGGATTTTTGGAAACATATAAGGGATTGTATAGGCTAGATGCAGGAAAATTGTCCCCATGTTGGGGAAGTCCAGAACCAGGGGTCACAGTTTAAGAGTAAGGGGCAAGCCATTTAAAACTGAGATGAGGAAAAACGTTTTCACCCAGAGAGTTGTGAATCTGTGGAATTCTCTGCCATAGAAAGCACTGGAGGCCAATTCCGTGGATGTATTCAAGAGAGAGTTAGATATAGCTCTTAGGGCTAACAGAATCAAGGGATATGGGGAGAAAGCAGGAACGGGGTACTGATTTTGGTTGATCAGCCATGATCATATTGAATGGCAGTGCTGGCTCGAAGGGCCAAATGGCCTACTCCTGCACCTATTTTCTATGTTTCTATGTTTCTATGGTGAAGGCAAGCATACAAACCACTCTATCTTCCCGTATTGCCACTTTCAGGGAGATATGAACTTGGCCTTCACATTTCCTCTGTACATCACGGCTACTAAGATTCCTGTCCTATACTGTATAATTTCTCCTTACATTTGATATCAAGATTCATCGCCTCAGACTTGTCTGAATTAAACTCCACCTGCCATATTTACATGGGCACAGTAATTCAATGGTAGAGGACGGCACAGTGGTGCAGCAGCAGAGTTGCAGGCTAAAGGGCCTGCCACACCAGCATGCAACTCTATGCGACGAGCGCGACCTAACGTGGTCGCTTGAGCCGTCCGGCGTCGCAGGGCCGGTCCCACTTCGTTTGCCAGAGCCGTGTGGAATTGTGCGGAGTTCATCCTGACATCGCGCGGGGCTCCCGAAAAACTGACCATGTTCAAAAATTCCGCGCGGCAACGGCTTGTTGGCTCGCTGTCGCCTCGACGCATTACACACCGTCTCGACATCGTGCCTTCGTGACCCTCTCTGTGGGTGCCTCTGTGACCCTCTATGTGTGTGGCTCCGTGGCCCTCTGTGTGTGTGCCTCTGTGCCCGTCTCTGTGTGCCCCTCTCTGTCCTGGCGAATTTACCTTTAAGACTTCGTTCCAACTTCGCCTCACTTTGCGCCGCATTACGCCACTCACCCGACCTCCGCGCGGCCCTTGCTGCCGGTTTGGTTGCGCTTGCTTCATGCAGGCGCATGCTGGTGGGACCGGCCCTGTACAGGGATCACCCGACCTCCGCGCGGCCCCTGCTTCTAGTTTGATCGCGCTCATCGCATGGAGTCGGATGCTGGTAGGACAGACCCTTTACAGCACCAGAGATCTCAGTTTGATCCTGACTTTGGGTGCTACTGAATGGAGTTTGTATGTTCTCCCTGTGATTGGGTGGGTTTTCTCCGAGTGCTCCGGTTTCCTCCCACATTCCAAAGACATGCAGGTCTGTAGGTTTATTTCCTTCTATAAATTGTCCCTAATATGTGGTATAGACCTAGTGTATGAGTGATCGTTGGTCGATGCGGAGTCAGTGGGCCAAAGGGCCTGTTTCTACACTGTATCTCTCAATTAAACTAAACAAAACTAAACTAATCTAGTCTGAAGAAAGATCTCGACCCGAAACGTCACCCATTCCTTCTCCCCAGAGATGTTGCCTGTCCAGCTGGCTTACTCCAGCTTTTCGTGTCTATCTTTTTAAACTAATCGACATCCTGCTTTATCTTTTAACCATCATCTTCACAATACACTACTCCGCCAATTTTCTGAATACTTATTAATCAGTCCAGCTGCATTTTTATCCAAGCCATGTATATATCACAAACAGCAGAGGTCCCAGCACTATCCTTGTGTAACACCACTTGTCACAAACTTCCTGTCAGAGAAACACCCTTCCATGACAACCCTTGATCTTCTTCGTTCAAACCAATTCTGATTCCTGGACTACTCTTCCTCCCACTCTGCTTCCTGTAAGGACTCCATCCCCTATTCCCAATTCCTCCATCTACGCCGCATCTGCTCCCAGGATGAGGTGTTCCACACCAGGTCATCATAAATGTCCTCATTCTTCAGAGAACGGGGATTCCCCTCCCCCACTATAGATGAGGCTCGCACCAGGGTCTCCTCCATACCCCGCAACACTGCCCTCTCTCTCCATTCCCCCACACACAACAAGGGCAGAGTCCCCCTGGTCCTCACCTTTCACCCCACCAGCCGGCACATACAACACATAGTCCTCCGCCAGTTTCGCCACCTCCAACGTGACCCCTCCACTCGCCACATCTTCCCATCTCCCCCCCGTCTGCGTTCCCCAAAGACCGCTACCCCCGCAACTCCTTTGTCAATTCTTCCCTTCCCTCCCGCTCCATCCGTTCCCCGGGCACTTTCCCTTGCAACCGCAAGAGATGCTACACTTGTCCCTTCACCTCCCCTCTCCACTCCTTTCAGGGACCCAAGCAGTCCTTCCTGGTCCGACAGAGGTTCACCTGCACCTCCTCCAACCTCATCTACTGCATCCGTTGCTCCAGATGCCAGCTGATCTATATCGGTGAGACCAAGCGGAGGCTTGGCGATCGTTTCGCCAAACACCTCCACTCGGTCCGCAATAACCAAACCGACCTCCTGGTGGCTCAGCACTTCAACTCCCCCTCTCATTCCGTATCCGACCTCTTGGTCCTGGGCCTCCTCCACGGCCAGAGTGAGCAACACCGCAAGCTGGAGGAACAGCACCTCATATTCCGCTTGGGGAGTCTGCATCCTCTGGGCTTAAACATAGAATTTTCTCAATTCTGTTAACCCTTGCTGTCTCCTCCCCCTCCCCACCTCTCCCTCAGCCCTCGGGCGCTGGCATTCCCTCTCTATCTCTCCCCCGCCCAAGTCGCACTAGCTTCTCATTTTCACACTACAAACAGCTTACAGTGGCCTGTTTCCTTTATCATCGATACATTTTTGTATATCTTTCATTCATTGTTCTTTATCTCTCCACATCATCGTCTATATCTCTCGTTTCCCTGATCCCTAACCAGTCTGAAGAAGGGTCTCGACCCGAAAGGACGCCTATCTCCTTCGCCCCTTAGATGCTGCTGCACCCGCTGAGTTTCTCCAACCTTTTGTGTACCCTCTGATTCCTGGGATGTCAGGACTGTCTTATGAAGCAAGACTGGATAGACTCAGTTTATACTCTCTAGAATTTAGGAGATTGAGAGGGGATCTTATAGAAACTTACAAAATTCTTAAGTGGTTGGACAGGCTAGATGCAGGAAGATTGTTCCCGATGTTGGGGAAGTCCAGGACAAGGGGTCACAGCTTAAGGATAAGGGGGAAATCCTTTAAGACCGAGATGAGAAATACTTTTTTCACACAGAGAGTGGTGAGTCTCTGGAACTCTCTGCCACAGAGGGTAGTTGAGGCCAGTTCATTGGCTATATTTAAGAGGGAGTTAGATGTGGCCCTTGTGGCTAAGGGGATCAGAGGGTATGGAGAGAAAGCAGGTATGGGATACTGAGTTGGATGATCAGCCATGATCATATTGAATGGCGGTGCAGGCTCAAAGGGCCGAATGGCCTACTCCTGCACCTAATTTCTATGTTTCTATGCTTCTAATTCAGAATCCAATTTCCCAAGTTCCAATTTCCCAAGCTTACAATGATGTTATTCCTTCTCTCTCTATCCCTCCTCCACCCAATTCACACTAGCTTCTCATTTTTACCCTGGAAACAGCTTACAATGGTCTGTTTCCTTTATCATCATTACTTTTTTGCATATCTTTCATTCAATGTTCTTTATCGCTCCGCATCGCTGTCTATATCTCTCATTTCCCTTATCCCTAACCGGTCTGAAGAAGGGTCCAAACCCGAAACGTAACCCAGTCCATCTCTCCAGAGAAGCTGCCTGTCCCGCTGAGTTACTCCAGCTTTGTGTGTCTATCTTCCCAAGTTATCGTAGTATAAGGATGTTTTACTGTTTGATGTTCTTTCATGCAATTCATCAAGTCAAGAGAGCTTATTGCCATGTGTCCCAGATAGGACAATGAAATTATTGCTTGCTGCAACACAAGAGAGTATTGTAAGCAAAAATACAGAACAGTTCAGTTCAATATACATATAAATAAACAGATATAGTGCAATAGTCACACCCAAGGAAACTTCCTGTCTTTGAGATGTATCTGATCTTATTCACCAACCATGATTCAGACAAGTTCCACGGCAAACCACTGAATGCAGCACTGTTGCAATTCATGATGCTACTGGTCAGCATCCCAATTTGTACTTGTAAAAACAAACTTATGAAATGGAAAGCTGCAAACTTTGCCCAACTAAGTACTGGATGGCACAGTGACACAGCGGCAGAGTTGCTGCCTTACGGCGCCAGAGACCCGGGTGCGATTCTGACTACAGGTGCTGTCTGCATGCAGATTGTACATTCTCCCCGTGACCTGCGGGGGTTTTCTCCGGGAGCTCCAGTTTCCCCCCCACACTCCAAAGTTGTACAGGTTTGTAGGCCAATTGGCTTGGTGTATGTGTATATTGTTCCTAGCTTGTGTAGGATAGCGTTAGTGTGCAGGTAGGCGCAGACTCGGTGGGCCAAAGGCCCTGTTTACATGCTTTATCCCTAAACTAAACTAAACTAAAAAAAAGTAAGCAATCAATTCTGGTTGGAAACCTGAAAGAAATCAGCATAAAGTAGTAGAAATATGCTTGGCATGCTCAACATGCAAAATAATTCATAATACTAAACACTGTAAATTCCTTTGCTTAGTGCATATGTTTCCCTCGTTTTAAATGAAATAATTATCGTCCTATCTCCTTCAAATACTAATTCTTTATTTTTCCCTTTCATATTATTTTAGAAATGAAATAGACAGGAAATCAATCACAGCCACAAAAAGCAACAACAGAAAATATTTGAGGTCAAGTTTTAAAATGCAAGGGATGGCTACAACTCAGTGTTGTCTCGCAGCCAGTTATAGAGACAGATTGAAAAGCAATGCACTTCAGATAAAGGTGTACTTCTATTCAACCCTGATATTTCTCATTATCTGATGGGTTTTAGAAAGAAGCAACTTAAAAATTGAGTGAGATAAAGAGGAATTAAGTTTTAAGCAGTGTTCTTTCTGTGGCCAAATAGGGGTTTTAACCTAGGATTTATTTTTCAAATTGTTAATTCTGTTCACTATTTTTTATTTAATTTATTCAAAGTTAAAACTTTCCTACTCCATCCCCAAGCTACTTGGTTCTTTGAATTTCATTCAGGATACAGAATTAAGGATGCAAAACAAATGTAGAAACAAAGAACTGCAGATGTTGGCTAATACAAAAAAGGACACAAAGTGCTGAAGTAACTCAACAGATCAAACAGCATCTCACAAGGCTGAAGAAGGGTCTCGAGCCAAAACTCACCTATCTATGTTCCTCAGGGATACTGCCTAACCGCTGAGCATTCCAGCACTTTATGTCCTTTTATGCTAAACAAATGCGGCCCCACACCTATACTCTGTGAAATATATATATACATATATATATCCTGTGGTCAAGCTGGAAAGGGTACAACAAAGATTTATGAGGATGTTGCCAGGACTAGAGGGTCTGAGCTATAGGGAGAGGTTGAGTAGGCTGTGACTATTCCTTGGAGCACAGGAGGATGAGGGGTGTATAAAATAATGAGAGGAATAGATCGGGTAGATGCACAGAGTCCCTTGCCCGTAGTGGATGAATTGAGGACCAGAGGACATAAGTTTAAGATGAAGTGAAAAAAGTCATTAGGAAACTGAGGGATAACGTTTTCACACAAAGGGCGGTGGATGTATGGAACAAGCTGCCAGAGGACGTAGTTGAAGCTGGAACTATCTCAATGTTTAAGAAACAGTTAAATGGGTACATTGATAGGACAGGTTTGGAGGGATATTCTTTACCCAGTCCAGCTGCAAAGAAGATAACTCTAGCACCCAAACTGTGCCTTCTAAGATTAGCGGGTGGAACAGTGAGTCCCAAGAGATGTACCCTGTGTGCTTCAGCAGTTTAGTTTAGTTTAGGTTAGAGATATAGCACGGAAACAGGCCCTTCAGCCTGAGTCAGTCTCTGAGCCAGCGATCCCCGCACATTAACACTATCCTACGCACACCAGGGACAATTTACAATTTTGCCAAGCCAATTGGCCTACAAACCTGTACGTCTTTGGAGTGTGGGTGGAATCCGAAGCTCCCAGGGTAAACCCACACAGGGAGAATGTACAAACTGCGTATAGAGAGCACCCATTGTAGGGATCAAACCCCGGATATCTGGCACTATAACGCAGCAACACTACCGCTGCATCACCGTGCTGCCCTGTGTTCCTAAATAGTATGTTCACACCGCAGTCTAGTGACTGAAGAAGCTCAGGAGAAAGTTTTTGCAACACAGCTGGCCCAGGTGTGCATGCCCATGAAGCGTAAAATGGCCACTATCCTTATTTATCTAAAATGCACCATTATGGTAAACAGTGACGTGAATTGAATTTGGAGTTAATGATCCATCCACATTAAATATAATTTCTGGTGATGAATTATTTGGGAAATGGACATTAGTTGTAAGGTTGTGTTGAACAGCATCATTGATTTCACCGCTACAATTAATTGCAGTGTTAGATCAAATTTATTATAAAAATTATGCACTTATGACATCTATACTGTAACGTGGATTTAGAAGTAAATGTTGATACCATTTTTCGTCGGCATGTTTTTGTTAATGTTTATTGTTTAAGGAGGCAATTTTTTTTCAGCTCCTAAAAATAGTCTTGAAAATCTATTACATTTATACAGAGACTGGCAGTATTTCCTCTCCTTACAAAATAAGACTAAAATGAATATTTTAATGGCCTATATTGAAATGCAGGGCAATGTTATATCATGCCATACATACTGTAGAACTTACTGCAGAAACTTTCTCATCTAATTTCTCAAATTGGCCCAGATAGAGCACAAAAGTTTTTTTTAAGAGGAAATTGCAAAAACTCAAATTAAAGGGGCTGTCCCACTTGGGCGACCTAATTGGCGAGTTTAAAGAGTTTAGGAGAGTTTGAAAAAATGACCTCCTTCGACTATGTTGAAGACTAGCTTCGACTAGCTATGCCTAGCTATGACTAACTTCGGGAAAATTGTACATAGAATAGTGGAGAGTGAAGACAACCTCCTTCGATCTCCCTTCGACAATGATGAAGACTATCTACGACTACCTTCGACTACCCTCGATTACCTACGACTAACATGCTGACCTACTACGACCTACTACAACTAAACCTACGAGTAAAAAAAGTACAGGTTTTTTCTTTACTCGCGGGCATTTTTCAACATGAAACATACGCCGTGACCTAGCTGAGGCCTCGAGTACACGGGGACTAATCTCGAGCATGAAGGAGAGTTACAAAGACCTCCTACGACCTCGTGTCGACCATGCTGCGAGTATGTCGAGGGCAAACTCGCCAGAACTCGCGGGTTAGGTCGCTCAAGTGGGACAGCCCATTAAAGTTTTGTTATTTTGTTTGCCACTTCTTAGCCCAAAATCAGGACTGGAGGTTCATCTATATTGCACCAAAAACAAAAGAAGCCTTGGTATGATGAAAATCACAACATAAAATTACCTAATTTTTGCATGTTTCTGTTTGGCATTTTCTCCCTCGTCATATATTAACCCAATCATCCCCATGATCATTCTCGTAAACCTCCACTGGTCTCTCTCAAACGCCAGCACATACCTCCTCAGATATAAGGCCCAAAACTAGTCACAATACTCTAAATATTCCACACAAAATGAGATGAATTTCAGACAGGTTTATTGCAATAGTTTAGTTTAGTTTATTATTATTATGTGTACTGAGGTATACAGTGAAAGGCTTTTGCTGTGTACTATCCAGTCAGAGATAAGATTATACATGAATACATGTATTCATCGAGAGTGTACAAATAAAGGATAAAGGGCACAACATTTCTCCTTCTACACAGAGAGCATCACGACAATCGAATAAATTGATTCTTTAGACTTTCGACAGCAGAGATACAGTGCAGAAACAGCTCCTTCCGCCTACCGATTCCGCAACAACCAGCACCACCCCATATGCTCGTATTATCCTACAAGATTGGGTACAATTTGCATTTTTTACCAAAGCCAATTAACCTACAAACCTGCACATCTGTGGAGTGCGGGAGGAAACCAGAGCACCCAAAGAAAACCCACGAGGTCAAAGGAAGAACGTACAAACTCCGTACAGACAGCATCCATAGTCAGGATTGAGCCCGGATCCCTGGTGCTGTAAGGCAGCAACTCTACCACTGCGCCACCGTGCCAACCTAAAATCACGCACTAACACGAAAGGGAAACACGGATGCCGGCAAGAGTTTAGCATCGAAGCCAGGCTCGCAATCACACTCATCGAGGCTCTCTGACATAAAAACGTTGGCCGCACATTTTTTTACAGCAGTGCCTTGTTCCATGACGCTGGCCATTGCCCACAAATTCTCTTTGCTGAGTCACTGTTCTCGCTTACATCATATCTCAGCCGCCTCATCATATAGCCTCAGATCTCACAAGCGTTTCCTGCAGTTACCTTAAACTGGGCTCTCTCGCTCTCTCTGAATAGTGGCAACTCGCATCACTCCCTCTGACGCACTGGTAGCTCTCCAGCTGTGGGTGGTCATCTCCTACAATGTACACTATGATTCAGGAACCTTTGTTCTCACCAGGAATGTGGATGATTCCCCAATTTTGTGCAGAAATGCTTGTTTCAGGTCCTCACCAAAACTACAGCTTGTACCTGCGATGCCCCTAACTCAGTAAAATGCGCCAAAGCACTTCAACATTAGTCAATGGAAAGCTAATGCTGAATTCAGGGGAAGTGATCAAACAAATAAGATGTAAAATATTTAGTTTAGTTTAGTTTAGTTTATTATTGTCACGTGTATCGAGGTACAGTGAAAAGCTTTTGTCCTGTTCCAGTCATAGAAAATTCTGGATATGAAAACAATCCTGTCATGCAAGGGAAGGGTAGAGAACTTTGGGAATGGAATTCCAGAGCTGGAGTCTCTAGCAGCAGGGAGCACCTTTGCCAATCTTTGGACTTTAGACTTTTGAGATACATTATGGAATGAGGGGCTTTGACCCATTGAGTCCGTGCCGACCAATGATCACAACCTACACACTAGGGACAATTTACAATTCTACCTAAGCCAATTAACCAACAAACCTGTACGTCTGTGGAGTAGCTCTACCCCTACGCCACCATGCCACGTTGAGACAAAGGAAGTCAAGGGAGCTCAGAAACCAGAGATGGACAGTCAGAGTGGACAAGTATGAGGTTCCAGAGTGAGATGATATCTGAACAGCACCTCATATTTCGCTTGGGGAGCTTACACATTTCGCTTGGGGAGCGGAACATTGACTTCTCTAACTTCAAGTAACCATTGCTTTCCCTCTCACTCCAATCCTCCCCCTTCCCAGTTCTCCAACCAGCCTTAATGTCTCCGACTACATTTTATCTCTGTTTTTTTTCTTGTTACCTTCTCCCAACTAACAATGATCTATTCTACATTTTCCATGATCTCCATTCCCTTTGTCTTATTTTCACACCTTACACTTCCTTATCCATGTATATCCCTCTGCCCTGACATCAGTCCGAAGAAGGGTCTCGACCCGAAATGTCACCCCCTCATCCTCTCCAGAGATGCTGCCTGTCCCGCTGAGTTACTCCAGCATTTTGCGTCTATCTTTGGTATCCAACGATTATGTTTTAGACAAGATTATGCGGTCTGATTGTGGACCAGGAGTTAAAGCATGTCTGTGGACACAGGGATAATGTGTGAGTGCAACTATTACGGGTCAGGATACGAGCAACAAGCAAATGGAGCTCAATGCAGGCTTGAAGGTGGAGGTTGACAAGGACAACATTGAATGTTAAATCCTCTAACTCCTGCATTCCTTCACCTCCCTAGTCATCCTACCAGTTCCACTGTCACATCCTTGTATCCCTCTTGTTATCACACCTTCCCCAGCCAACTATGGGCCAACTATGGCTATACCCTTCCTGAGGTCATCAGCTGCCGGCCCTGATTTGTTCTGGCCTTTTCTCTCCTCCAGTTTATTGCAACCACCACCCCCGCAGTTTCAGTCTGAAGAAGGGTTCCGACCCAAAAAATCACCTATTCTTTATCACCAGCTGCCTGACCCACTGAGTTACTCCAGCAATTAGTGTCCATCTTCGATATAAACCAGCATCTGTGGTTCCTTCCTACACATTAGACCAGTCAAGTCTGGATGTAATAAAGGCAAGGACGAAGGTTTCAGCAGTAGATATGCTTCAGCAAGGACAGATTCTGCACATCAAGTATAGTCTTCCAAATCTAAATTTCCTGTCCTGATTAATTTAATTCAATTTCCTGAATGCATTTGGCTGTACTTCATTCTGCTAGCATTCTAATGACTTGATTGCCTCTCATTTGTACAATCTACCAAAATCCCTTTGAACAATTCTATCAGCCTTCGCACGCTTAACCTGCCTGCTCTTGAAAATTGAGGCCTGCTTTGTCTCTTGATCCCGATCCCTTGCTTAATCCAAACCGATTTGTTTACCTTCCCCTAACAAGAACTGACTCTGTCAGCCTCATACAGCGCAGGATACAAGGACAGCCCAAGAGGCTTCTGCTCAGTATTACTGCACAGGGAGAGGACTGAGTTAAATAATGAAAGTTGTGGCTTTAGGACGGCCATGGTGGTGCAGCGGTTGAGTTGCTACTTTACAGCCCGGAGACCCGGGTTAAATCCCGACCACGGGTGCTGTCTGTACGGAGTTTGTACGTTCTCTCTGACTGCGTGGGGTTTCTCCGAGATCTTCAGTTTCCTCTGACACACTCCAAAGATGTACAGGTATGTAGGCTAATTGGCCTGGTGTATGTGTGAATTGTCCCAAGTGTGTGTACGATAGTGCTAATGTGTGGGGATCGCTGGTCGGTGTGGACTTGGTGGGCCAAAGGGCCTGTTTCCATGCTGTATATCTAAACTAATAAACTAAACTAAAATAAAATAACTTTTGGATACTCTCCAGGTTAAAGTTACAATGGGACTGAGAAGGAACAAGATGAATGCCAGCTGACATGTAATCTGTAATTCTATTATCGTGCCATCTTTGACTATTTACAAGGAGTAAAATTCAATTCAATTTCATTTCCAGAGTTAACTAGTGAGAATAGTCTCAGACTTACTTCCTTGGCATACCTATTCAATAAAAAAATGAGTAGCCTTAAGTGAACAATCCAAGTGGATGAAATGTGAAGCATGCTTGATGGTGCAACAACTGAAAAAACTTATCTCTAAGATCTTTGCAATGGATATTTATCGATGCATCATCTATGCATTTGAACAGCCCTGACTTCTTGTCGTGATTGCTGCTTGAGAGTCCAGGGGCCAGTTTGGCTGCTTCCTCTGATGAACATTGCTATCAGTACGTGGAATTGACTGATTTCATTGATGGACTTACTTGGGACCTGAATAAATTGACTGCTGCTCATAATAGAAACTTCAAATCTTAGGCTGGGCCACTTCCCCCAAATGGATTACAATTAGCATCTGGCTCCCAGAGGAGTCTTTCAGTCCCAGAGGCTGCTGATTGCTTTTCCTGGTCCGTCCATTGTTTCTCCCAGTAAAACCTCTCAGAGAGAATTCCTGAGGGAATGCTGCATTGTCTAACATGCCAGCTACTCGTTGAGATAAATTGAGGCCCTACCTTCCAGATCTCTAAAATTGAGTCATCAAAGAAGAGCGGTAAATTCTTCCATTTCGAGACCAGCATAGTAATCTTTAGCTGGTTATTTTATCAATGCCTTTGCCTCTAAAGCTGTGCTTCCAAATGAAACCTTTACCTGTGACGTATTTAGAAACATGTCGAGGGCATGGTAAAGCACAATAACATGCAATACTACCCACAAAGATAAGCAGAGTGAAATCTCTTACGTTTGAATAAAACCACAGAGCTTTACAAAACCTACCACATTCGAACAGATACTCCACAGGAATCCTGCCATCTATAAAGTCATGGTGGTGCAGCAGTAGAGTTGCTGTCTTCCAGCGCCAGAGACAGGGGTTCGATCCCGACTATGGGTGCTGTCTGTACGGAGTTTGTACGTTCTCCCCGTGACCATGTGGTTTTTCTCCAAGATCTAAAGTTTCCTCCCACACTCCAAAGACCTACAGGTTTGTCGGTTAATTGGCCTTCTATATAAAAATTGGCCCTAGTGTGTGTCGGATAGTGTTAATATACGGGCTCGGTGGGACGAAGGGCCTGTTTCCATGCTGTATCTCTAAACTAAACTAAACATATAATGACACACAAACTACAGCAAAACTGACTTTAAAACACATTGATACTGTATGTCTTGCTGGCACCACATCAATGCAAGTCTTTCTTTTTATTTCTCCTCTGTGAGCAAGGGACTGGACCTGGCTTCAAACAGAGGAAGAGAACAAAGCAGAAAGTCTTTTTTTTAATCTTTGGTGTTCATCATGAAATGGTGAAGAATTCCAGCAATCTGTCTTGTTTGTTAACATTCTCAATATTTGTAAAGTTTTGTAACGTGCAAGGCAGCCCAAACTAGAGCAAAGACACAGTAGCCTTTTGGTCATAATTGGTGTGAGTGAGTTTAGAGTTTAGAGATACAGCATGGAAACAGGCCCTTCGGCCCACCGAGACTGCGCAGACCAGCAATCCCCATACACTAGCAATGTTACAAAATTTTGAGATTTTAAAAATCAAGTCTGCAATTTATCCCATCAGAAAAAGCATAAAAATAAGTTTAATTTGACACCTAATTCACTTTCATATCTTCAGTATTAAAAAAGTTAGGGCCATTTTCATACTCGGAAATTAGCAACTTGCTTCCTATTGCTTTTCTATTGACTTGTCACAAAAGTTGTGATCGAGAACAGTCAAAAGCCCATAACTTCCTTAAAAATTAAGAGAACTTAAAGAAATTTTCAGTTATTATAGATTGATGTATTCTGAAACAAACATGAAACAATCTTACTTGGATGACCTGAAATTAAAGCATAGAATTAGTTAGTTACCCAATCGTAGCCAATTACAAAATTCAATTACTAGATTCAGATTCAGATTCAGATAACTTTATTGTCTGTCGTAACAGAAAATCTTCTTTGACGTGGCTCAACATACAAGACAATATACAACAGTCATCATACAACACAACCTTCTGCGGGCACACTCAGTGTGTATAAATCTAAACATCTATCCATAGATAGATCTAAACATCTATCCATTTCTTAAGAAGAAAATTAAAAAAATTTAATGCCTAAGTGTCCAATTAACAGTCACACAATAATTCACAATAAAACATGATTTTTAAATCTAATTGTCATTAATTTATAGGCCAAAATGAGGGAATTCAGTGTTTAATGCCTGTAAATTAATGGGCATTTTAAACAGCTTGCAAGTGGGATTTTATGGAACGCGATGGATTAGAAAGTTGCGGTTGCGGTGAATTCAAACCCAATATCGGCAGGACATTTTCTGCCAGTTCATATGGGGGCTAAATCACCATTTTGCAACATGAAATATTGATTAAAGTCCCCTAAAAAAAACAAGTTTATATGTAAAAATAAACAGCTTTCACTTACCTGTCCCCTACGTAAAATCGGTCCCCATTGTCGGCGTTCACGGCATTAGGAGCTAATTTTTATTTTACTGCAGTGATTAAGTAGTCGGGCTATTTATTTTAAAAAACGGACTTACCGGCAGTTGGAACGCATCTCCAAAAATAGCTGGCACTCCGACAACAGAAAGCTCCGGATTGCATGGAGAAACCCGCATTTTAACCCCGCCCCCCTCCCCCTTTAAAGGCGCCAAAGTCGCGCACACGGCCAGCGGCAGAACTGGAGCACCAGGACTTTGGTTCAGCCGCATTTGGAGTATTGCGTGCAGTACTATCACCCCATTGCAGGAAGGATGTGGAGGATTTGGAAAGGATGGCAGAAGAGGTTTACCTGCACCCATTCGGTTCAAAGGAGAACTGAAGATGCCCAATAAATAATCGGTTGGCCATCAAGGTCCACATTCTGTGGAAAAAAATATGAAAAATGAGCATTGACCAGGGTGGCACGGTGGTGCAGCAAATGATTTGCTGCCTCACAGCATCAAAGACCCGGGTTCAATACTGACTACGGGTGCTTTTCTGTACAGAGTTTGTACGCTCTCCCCTTGACCTGCGTAGGTTTTTTCGGGAGCTCCATTTTCCTCCAACACTCCAAAGACGTACAGGTTTGTAGGCTAACTGGCTTGGTATAAGTGTCAATTATCCCTGATGGGTGTAGGATACTGTGAGTGTACGGGTATCACTGGTCGGTGCGAACTTGGTGGGCCGACGGGCCTGATCCCATGCTGTTTCTCTAAACTAAACTAAATTAAACCAAAACTAGACTAAACCAAACTAAACCAGCTGAAAGGTCACTTCCCAGCAGGTCAATGATTAAATAGCGGCAGTATTAAGTTCTACTACCAAGGTGGAAAGATGTCTCGTGAGGTAGGTTATTTAGTTCACTGCCTGCATTGCTGAGGTGTTGCTCGTAAAGGTGTAGCTCTGCACTCTGGTCAAGACCTTCAATAGATGGATAACGTAACATAAAACAGTCAGGCCGAGACACCTGCAATTACTTTTCAGGGGGCCCCAGTTGTTCGAACGTTCAAGCATGTCCATCGTTACTACATAGAATGTTAAACCTTTGCCGACAGCCTGTCGCCACCTCACCTTGATTCTTTTATTACTGTTTATTGTTGCTGCTGTTTATTGTGAGCACCTTTGAAAGATTTGAAGCAATTTGGAAGCAGTTTCCCAGCATCGTGCAGAAGAACCTTGCAGTGTAAAGCATAATGCTAAGCTGGCATTCACACATGCACGAGGAGAAAGCCTATGTGTGAGGTTTGTCTGTCAGACAAAATAGCTCTGCAGCAAATTGCAAACAGCCTGACATACACCAGTTAAGTCCACTAATTGGCTTTTGTGCGAATGAACAGAAATATACACGGTGTTTTGAAAAGCTTTTCCAGCTTAAGATATCAGTCCATCAGAATTTCATCATCTTGTCTAATTCTTCAAAATCAAGGGTAGTGGCCTGGAGAAATCCCGATTGCCAGGTTTGACAGCTTAGGCAGGCCAACACTATGGCGCCTAATGAACCACTATGGAATTCCCACCAAAATCATAAACTTAATCAAGTAAGTAAGTAAGTTTATTGGCCAAGTATTCACATACAAGGAATTTGCCTTGGTGCTTCACTCTCAAGTAACAACATGACATACAGTGACAGTTACGAATGACTCAGAAAACACCAAACATTAATAATAATAAAATATTAATGATAAAACACCATTGAACAAGCATGTGAACCAACAAAATACCAAATCAAAGGGAGGCTACAGATTTTTGGCTGTTGAGTCGAGCAACTACTCGTGGATAAAAACTGTTTTTATGTCTGGTTGTGGCAGCTTTGACAATCCGGAGTCGCCTTCCAGAGGAAAGTGATTCAAAGAGTTTGTGGCCAGGGTGAGAGGGGTCAGAGATGATCTTGCCCGCTCACTTCCTGGCCCTTGCAGTGTACAGTTCATCAATGGAGGGAAGGTTGCAGTCAATAACCTTCTCTGCTGATCGGACGATTCGCTGCAGCCTCCAGGTATCGTGCTTGGTGGCTGAGCCAAACCAGACCATGATGGAGAAGGTGAGATCAGACTCTACGATGGCCATGTAGAATTGGACCATCATTGCCTGTGGCAGATCGTGCTTCCTCAGCTGCCGCAGGAAGTACATCCTCTGTTGTGCCTTTTTGCCAAGAACTCGTATGATGGAACCTCATGCAAAGTTATGCATGCAGGCCAGCTCTCTCAGAGGTTTAGTGTCAGGACGGGCGTCAAGCAAGAATGTCTATTATCACCATTCCTGTTCCTCCTGGCAATTGCCTGGATCATGATGGAAACAACTGAAGGGAAAAGAAATGGAATTCAGTGGACAATGTGGGAGCAGCTGGATGATCTCGACTTTGCAGACGACATTACTCTCCTTTCACACACACAGGTACAAATGCAGGAGAAGATGGACAGACTCTCACAAGCTGCAACAACACTTGGTCTTACACCCAATACAGGAAAGACACAGGTGATGAGGATCCACTCCAAAACCAGCAACCCTATCCTTATGCACAGCACTGTTCTGGAGGAGGTAGAAACATTCACATACCTAGGCAGTGTTGTGGATATCACCGGAGGGTCAGAGGCAGATATAAGTAGAATCAGTGTTAAAGAAGGAACTGCAGATGCTGGAGAATCGAGGGTTACACAAAAAGCTGGAGAAACTCAGCGGGTGCAGCAGCATCTAAGGAGTGAAGGAGATAGGCGACGTTTCGGGTCGAGACCCTTCTTCAGACCCTTCTTCAGACCTTTTTCAGGTCTCGACCCGAAACGTCGCCTATCTCCTTCGCTCCTTAGATGCTGCTGCACCCGCTGAGTTTCTCCAGCTTTTTGTGTAACCCTATAAGTAGAATCAATAAGGCTAGGGTGGTGTTTAACATGCTCAGGAAGATCTGGAGCTCGAAACACCTCAATCAACACCAAAATATGCATCTTTAACTCAAATGTGAAACAGGTGATGTTGTATGGATCAGAGACATGGAAAACAACAAAACACTATAAACAGGCTGCAAACATTCATTAACACCTGCCTTAGGAGAATACTTAACATCTGATGGAGAGACAAAGTAAGCAATGTGGACCTGTGGAAAGGAAAAAGCCAGGAACCCATTGACTTACAAATTCAAAGGAGAAAATGGATTTGGATTGGACACACCCTCATGAAACATCACCCGGCAAGCCCTGAAATTGAACCCCCAAGGAAAAAGGAAAAGAGGTCACCCCAGGAACAGCTGGAGCAGAGGTATTCAGACAGAAATGTCTGAGAGTGGGCTCAACTGGGAAGATCTCGAAAGAACTGCCAACAACCGAGTGAGGTGGAGGACATTTGTCAATGGCCTGTGCACCGTAGAGGAGCAAAGGGCTTAAGAAGAAGAAGAAGGTTCCCTTAGCTGACAACATCAATGCAACATAAACTGGTGGTGGCTGGTCCTTTCAGGTGAGGCAGAGGTACACCTGTACCTCATCTACTGTATCCATTGTTCCTGGTGTGCGCGAGTCCAAGCACAGACTGGGCGATTGTATAGCTGAACACTTGCACTCAGTCCTCCTTAGCCTCGGCGATCTCCCGGTTGCCAAACATATCAACTCCCCTTCCCATTCCACTACTGACCTTTCTGTCCGGGGTCTCCTCCACTGTCAGAGTGAGGCCACTCACATATTGGAGGAACAGCACCTCATATTTTGCTTGGGCAGCTTATAACCCAGCGGTCTGAATGTTAATTACTTTAATTTCAAGTAATCCTTGATTTCCCCCTCTCCATTCCAATCCCCAAACCTTGTTGTCCTCCCTGGATCCCTTCGTTATCACCTCGGTCGTCACAGGTCTAAAATGGGCCATAATGGGCTCAACCCACTCTTGGTCACGTATAGCTGGCCCTGATTTGTTGTGGCCTCTTCCTACATCCAGTTCCACCCCTGCCCCCCCACACACATTTGATTTGATGAAGGCTTTTGACCCAGAACGTCATTCTCCAGAGATCCTGCTGGGTATTCATAAGTTCCTAAGTTCATAAGTCAGTAACAGAAATAGGCCATTCAACCCATCAAGTCTACTCCACAATTCAATCATAGCTATCTCTCCCACCTTACCCCATTCTCCTGCTTCTCCTCATAACCCCTGACTCCCATACTAATCAAGAATCTATCTATCTCTGCCTTAAAAATATCCATTGACTTGCCCTCCTTGACTTCTGTGGCAATGAATTCCACAGATCCACCATCCTCTGACTAAAGAAACTCATCCTCATCTCCTTCCTAAAGGAACGTCCTTTAATTCTGAGGCTATGATCTCTGGTCCCAGACTCTCCCACTAGTGGAAACATAGATCTCCACTCTATCCAGGCCTTCCACTATTTGGTAGGTTTCAATGAGGTCCTCTCTCATCCTTCTAAACTCCAGCGAGTAGAGCCGTCAAACGCTCATCAAACGTTAACCCACTCAATCCATGGGATCATTCTCGTAAACCTCCTCCAGACCCTCTCCTGAGCCAGCACATCCATTCCTGAGATATGTGTCTGTCTTCGGACCACTGTACAAGCTGCATAAAATGGACCCTCTAGGGAGCAGTATTAAAGGCCCCTAAAATGGTGAGCCAGGAGCAATGCACCAAACCACAGCAGACGCCACTGTAACAACCAGCCAGGAATGTTTCACAAAGCAGGCCTATTTAGCTGTCATGTGCCAATTTTACACGGGCCAGCTGTATATCGTAGTGGCCCCTTCATCCAGTCTAATGAAGTTCAGTAACGGACCTTATCGACAGAAACAGCTCATTTAAAGGTGATTACAGCTCACCTCTAGTGCAGCTTTCCTCTTTTCTCCAGAAGAAACAGCTTATTGTAAACAGTTGGGCGCAACTTTATGATCTGTGAACATCACAAATAACCACAGGTGCCTATAAAACCAGGGCTTCACAATGCAGCAAGGCAAACAAGAGCTCCAGCAAACAAGGGAGTGGACTTTGTCGCCTAGTGACGTGCAGATGCTGGAATCACAGAGCTCCTGTAAGTGTCATGACAGGACCTAGTTACCTTTTTTTTTGCCTTTCCTCCCTGGCAGCTGAGCAAACCTAGAAGCTGAAAATCAAAAAGCTGCAGACATTGGAAATCTGAGATAAAAAGTTTAAATGCATGAAACATTTTGATGGTCAAGGCAATATCTGTGAGAAGAGAAACAGGGTTTAGCTTAGTGTAGTTAAGTGTTGTGTAGTTTAGTTTCGTTTAATTTAGTTTAGTTTAGATTAGATTAGATTGGTTTGGTTTGGTTTAGTTTAGTGATACAATGTGGAAACAAGCCTTTCAGTGCAACAAGTCCACACCAACCAACAATCACCTTTACACTAGTTCTATCCTACACACTAGGGACAATTTACAGAAGTCAATTAACTTACAAACCTACACTTCTTGGGAGTCAATATTTGATTTCATCCATCTGAAACATTGACTCTACTTCTCTTTCTGCAGATTGAGACTTTGGAGGGATACCAGTAGGGAAACTTGTGAAGAAGGACACCACTAGAGGCTGTCATGGCAGCTTAGCTGGGAACATGGTGAAGGTTATAAACCATGGAAACAATGACAGCAGAAATTACAGCTGGGAATGGCTTGACTGGCCAAGGATTATAACCCGGTTACTTCTGACCAACAAACGGAGGATGCTTCCACTAGTGGGAGAGTCTGGAACTAGAGGGTACAGCCTCAGAATAAAAGGACGAAAGGAGATGAGGAGGGATTTCTTTAGATAGAGGGTGGTGAATCTGTGGAATTAATTGCCGCAGATGCTATGAAAACCAAATCATTGGGAATTTTAAGGCGGAGGTTAACAGATTCTTGACTAGTAAGGATGTTTTCTAATGGAGAGAAAGCAGAAATATGAGGTTGAAAGGGAAAAATAGAACAGCCATGATTGAGTGGCAGAATGTACTCAAAGGGCTGAATGGCCTAATTCTGCTCCTATGACATGCACGTCTGACTCACTCCCCTAGTCTGATGGTTTCAAGATGCACTCACCAGTCAGATGTTACATGTTACATTCAGGTGTTACATTCAGGTGACTCCTAATGTATTAAGGATGCCCACATGCTTGGGCACAAAGAGCAGAGCCTCTTTGATATCTTATAGATATTGGCCAGCTCCACCAGAATTCAGAGTGCACTCCAGCTCCCTGGTAATCTGGAAGTAGGTGCATTGATGTTACAGACAGAGGGAGGAGGGACTGAAGCAGGGGAGTGTGGCCATGCATGTGGGCAACCTTAACGCATTCAGCAGAGCTGCTTGGCACTGGACCAAGACCTTGTTGTGTCAGCCGATTTTGGTACCTGGTGTGTAGTGGCCTCCCAGTTTTGAAAATTCAACATCCAGGCATCTTCCAAATTTCAGAAATGGAGTGGACATATGTAATCCTTCATCTGAGGAATGGCTGAAGAAGAGACAGTGCAGGGAAAGACCAGAATCCAAGTTTCCAAGATGGTGCTCAACCCAGGCGACAATTTGCGTACTAGCCACAGAAGCAGATCTACAGGCTCCCATTACAATCGCTCCACACTCTTAACTAGACACTGTAAATGGATTGATTGTAATCATGTATTGTCTTTCTGCTGACGGGTCAGCATACAACAAAAAAGCTTTCACCGTACCTCAGTAAACGTGACAATAAACTAAACTGAACTGAACTGAACCGAGAATCTAATGATTTTGGTCTCCATGAAGAACAGTGAAATCAGCCCAATGCATCAGAAGATAAACACAAAGTGCTGGAGTAACTCAGCAGTGGACAAAAGAGTAACTCAGCGAGTCAGACAGCATCTCTGGAGAGAAAGGGTGGGTGATGATTTAGTTCAGGACCCTCCTCCATATAATCTTCTGACTCAGCAACCAGGAGTGTAATCAATCGAAGCAGGGTTGACACAGTTGGATTCCCTGAAAGAAAAAAAGATTAACACAGTGTCCTAAGACTCTGTGCAGGAGCCATTGTCATTTATAATCTAAGGATTATGTGTCGAAAATGGTCAAGTGCACATGAAAATCCCAAATTTACCTCGTCCAGTGGGATATAGAAAAAAAATTACACTGAAATGAGGAAAAACGTTTTCACCTAGAGTTGTGAATATGTGGAATTCTTTGCCACAGAAGGCAGTGGAGGCCAATTCACTGGATGTTTTCAAGAGGGAGTTAGCTCTTAGGGCTAAGGGAAACAAAGGATATGAGGAGAAGGCAGGAAAGGGGTACTGATTTTGGAACCTCTTTTCAACATTGCTTCCCTTGTCCCTTTAAGTGGCGGCACTGCTTGGCAGCTGCGGCTCACCTGCAGTCCGTCTGTCTTTTATTTTATTTTTGTCCTCGTCCCTGTTTTTGGCGTTTATTTTTGGTTTGTTGGGTTGTGTATGTGTGTGTGGAGGGGGGGAGAAACGGGGTTTTAGTCTCTCCCTTCGGGGGGATGCGACTTTTCCTGTCGTGTCCCCCGACACCGTCTCCGTCTGTGCTGAGGCCCTGGTGACGGCCTTCCAGCTTCCAGCGGCGGCGGCACGGCCTTCAGAGCTTCAGCGGCGACCTGGCTTCCAGCGGCGGCCTGGGTTTCGGGAGCTGCGGTGCTCCAGCGGCGGCCTGGGTTTCGGGAGCTGCGGTGCTCCAGCGGCGGCCTGGGTTTCGGGAGCTGCGGTGCTCCAGCGGCGGCCTGGTTTTTCGGGAGCTGCGGTGCTCCAGCGACGTTCCAGCGGCGGGCCCTGTGGCGGTGTTCCGGCGTTCCGGCGACAGCGGTGGCGGCGGCCTGGATCTCCTCAGCGCAGAGGGAGAATAAGGAGGGAGAAGACAGAGACTCTAAGACTTTTTGCCTTCCACCACAGTGAGGAGGTGTTTGGTGAACTCACTGTGGTGGATGTTAACTTTGTGTTTATTGTATGGTATGTTATTTTTATATATGTATGACTGCAGGCACGAAATTGCGTTCAGACCGAAAGGTCTGAATGACAATAAAGGCATTCAATTCAATTCAATTCAATTCAATTCAATTCAATTTAAATATGCAATCATCACCTCTCCTCACATGTAACCTTCTTTAACCCTTTGTGCTTGGAAGCCACAGCTTCTTCTCCCGACCCAAAATATATGACATGAAATATATGATAATTATGACTTATTTACATAAGGCCCAGAATTCTCAACAGTAAAGGGATTATGTTTGCTTTCCTTGAATAAAGAGCTGCCGATGAAATTTGCAGAAGACAGACGTCTGAACTTTGCAAAGTCTACATTAACTTGCATAGGTGCAGCATCCATTTCCTTTCAAGGAGAATGAAAAAAACCAAAGGGAAAAAAAGGATACTGAAATAAAGAAGATAGCAGGAAGTGTGAACAAAAGCTGGGTTGACAAGGTGGGTTTCAAACTAGGTCTTAAAGGAGGTCTTTGGATTAGAGTTTGAAGTAGGGTCCCGACCTGAAACGTCACCTGTCCACAGATGCTGAGTTCCTCCAGCACTTTGCGTTTGCTGAAGATCTACAACCTGTATTTTCATAATTAGAATTATCATACAGTCTACCCTCGTTATTATAGACCTCTTTATAACGGATCTCTTTATAACGGAACCTCCCCACAGTAACCAGACACAGGTTTGGAGGGATAAGGAACAAATGCAGGCAGGTGGGACTAGTGTAGATGGGACATGTTGGTCAGTGTTGGCAAGTTGGGCCAAAGGGCCTGTTTCCACACTGTATGACTGTATCACTCTATGACTCCAAGAACATAGATTGCTAGTTACACTGTGGGAGGTCATTGAAATTGACAAGCAATTGCTTCGATCCATACTTGTGCAATAATTCTCTATTAAACAATGTAACAGCCTTTAGCATTTTCAGCTTGCAATGACAAAACTACATTTTTAGCAGTTTTGTATTGGAAAATAACTCACTGTTTCACGGAGTGACCACTAGGTGGTTGGAGCTAACCCCCTGCTCGGTTATAGCGGACAATCAGGAAAAACTGACACCATTCCTCCCCCCACTATGGTCCGTTATAATGAGGGTGATCTGCAATTATCATTCCAGACACAATGCAACACACACAGAGATTTTTCAATGAATGTATGACTCTGCTTAGTGTTTCTTAACATGGAATATCAAGGACTTTCCTTGTGTGTATGATAGCAGTCTGATTTCTTCACGTTCCACTAACTCGAAACAATTCTGTGTGACAGATGCATCTCCCACCTCATGATCCTTGATCCCTCTGCAGCCTTTGACAAGACCGGCCACAGCACTGGCCTTCTGCTGCACTTCCAGTGGGACAGTCTTCATTCACTTCCATACTCACCTAATTGAGTATGGACAGGGATCCCTTGCAAATGGCTTCTTCACTCCTTCCCTGTACCACCACCCAAGGGATCACCATTGGATTGTTTTCTTACCCACCTAACGTGGTGGAGCTTGATGATATTGTCTGCAGTTAAGATATCTGTTTCCTCAACATCTGCAGATACAATGCAGTCCCTCCTAAACTTTCACTTTACCTCTTACAGAAACACAAGGAACTGTAAATCCTTGATCTTCAGCAAAACCCAAAGTGCTGGACGAACTCAAGAGGTCAGACAACATCTGTGGAGGGAATGGACAGGAGATGTTTTGGGTCGGGACCCTACTTCAGTCTCTAATCCAAAGACCTTGCTTAAAACCCACCTTGTCAACCCAGCTTTTGTTCACACTTCCTGCTATCTTCTTTATCTCAGTACCCTTTTTTTCCCTTTGCTTTTTTCATTCTCCTTGAAAGGAACTGGATGCTGCACCGTTGCAGGTTAATGTGGACTTTGCAAAGTTCAGACGTCTGCCTTCTGCAAATTTCATCGGCAGCTCTTTATTCAAGGAAAGCAAACATGATCACTTTACTGTTGAGAATTCTGGGCCTCATGTTAAGAAGTCACAATTATCATTCCAGATAGGATGCTCTCCCCGCAGAGATTTTAAAATGAATGTACGACTCTGTTTTAGTGTCTAGTTAAACGTCAAGCAAATTTGTCAAAGTGTACTGTAGCTGTGTGTGAAAGCAAGCAAAAATTAGCCCTCTTATAGCCCAGCTGATGCTCATATATCACCATTAACTTCATACGTTACCAGCAAGGCAGCTTTGGATGATAGGTGCCTGTTTCTGCTTTCACTGACTGCCACCTTGTGGTTCCTCACAGCTTTTCATGTTCTGTAACCTGTGACTTGCGTTGGGGCCATTGATCACAGAAACATAGAAACATAGGAAATAGGTGCAGGAGTAGACCATTCAGCCCTTCGAGCCGGCACTGCCATTCAATATGATCATGGCTGATCATTCAAAATTAGTACCCTGTTCCTACATTCTGCCCATATCCCTTGATTCTGTTAGCCCTTAGAGCCATATCTAACTCTCTCTTGAATATATCCAGTGAATTGGCCTCCACGAAGGTGGCAGAGAATTCCACAGATTCACAATTCTCTGCTTAGCTTTCATGCACACAATCATGCTTAGCTTTTGCTGGTATTCTGCTCAGCTCGTGTCTCACTCCCATGCCAGTGAACAGAAATGAGCTGGGACAGAGGGAGAGGTCAGTTGATGGTGCATCTGACATCCTGCTCCGCTGCTGGACATACCATTGTGCAGGACCCAGACTTGTCGTCGTGGGTTTAAAACACCTCCCCCCCTTGAACCCAACAGCAGAGCCCAGATATGCTGAGATAAGGTGCTGTGTGCACATATCCGGCTTCTCAGCTTTACATCAGGTCTGTAGAGACAGTACGCCTGGGATATTCATGTTAGATCGAGTGGATGGACGCAAGCATGCACATGCATACATTCATACTCAAATGCACATACACTTTAACACTGTAAAGCCCGCGGTCTCCGGTAAGAAGTCGCCGATTCGGAAGCTCCATGCCAATCCATCCCGATGCCGGATTTTTCGATCATCCCAACGAGAGGGCTTGGACATCGGACCATCGGCAACGGCAGGTGTGGAGGGTTCAAGGTCCTGACCATAGGTGAACAAAGAGGAAGATGACTGAACTTTATTGCCTTCCATCACAGTGAAGAATGTTGATTCCACTGTGGTTTGTCACATAAGTGCAGTTTACCATATAACAATTACAGCACGGAAACAGGCCATCTCGGCCCTTCAAGTCCGTGCCGAACAACTTTTTTCCCTTAGTCCCACCTGCCTGCACTCATACCATAACCCTCCATACCCTTCTCATCCATATGCCTATCCAATTTATTTTTAAATGATACCAAC
Organism: Raja brachyura; assembly: GCA_963514005.1. Next base: position 17,127,225 of record OY740792.1, on the reverse strand, counting down.
GAACCTGCCGCCACCACTTCCACTGGAAGCTCATTCCACCGCTACCACTCTCTGAGTAAAGAAGTTCCCCCTCATGTTACCCCTAAACCTCTGTCCCTTAATTCTAAAGTCATGTCCTCTTGTTTGAATCTTCCCTATTCTCAAAGGGAAAAGCTTGTTCACATTAACTCTGTCTATCCCTCTCATCATTTTAAAGACCTCTATCAAGTCACCCCTTAACCTTCTGCGCTCCAGAGAATAAAGACCTAACTTATTCAACCTATCTCTGTAACTTAGCTGTTGAAACCCAGGCAACATTCTAGTAAATCTCCTCTGTACCCTCTCTATTTTGTTGACATCCTTCCTATAATTGGGCGACCAAAATTGTACACCATACTCCAGATTTGGTCTCACCAACGTCTTGTACAATTTTAACATTACATCCCAGCTTCTATACTCAATGCTCTGATTTATAAAGGCTAGCATACCAAAAGCTTTCTTTACCACCCTATCTATATGAGATTCTACCTTCAAGGAACTATGCACGGTTATTCCCAGATCCCTCTGTTCAACTGTATTCTTCAATTCCCTACCGTTTACCATGTACGTCCTATTTTGATTTGTCCTGCCAAGGTGTAGCACCTCACATTTATCAGCATTAAACTCCATCTGCCATCTTTCAGCCCATTTTTCCAACTGGCCTAAATCACTCTGTAGACTTTGGAAATCCTCTTCATTATCCACAACACCCCCTATCTTGGTATCATCTGCATACTTACTAATCCAATTTACCACCCCTTCATCCAGATCATTGATGTACATGACAAACAACAAAGGACCCAACACAGATCCCTGAGGCACCCCACTAGTCACCTGCCTCCAACCCGACAAACAGCCATCCACCATTACCCTCTGGCTTCTCCCATTCAGCCACTGTTGAATCCATCTTGCTATTCCTGCATTTATACTCAACAGTTGAACCTTCTTAACCAACCTTCCATGAGGAACCTTGTCAAAGGCCTTACTGAAGTCCATATAGACAACATCCACTGCTTTACCCTCGTCAATTTCCCTAGTAACCTCTTCAAAAAATTCAAGAAGATTAGTCAAACATGACCTTCCAGGCATAAATCCATGTTGACTGTTCCTAATTAGACCCTCTTTATCCAGATACTTATATATATTATCTCTAAGTATCTTTTCCATTAATTTGCCCACCACTGAAGTCAAACTAACCGGTCTATAATTGCTAGGTTTACTTTTAGAACCCTTTTTAAACAATGGAACAACATGCGCAGTACGCCAATCCTCGGGGACTATTCCAGTTTCTAATGACATTTGAAATATTTCTGTCATAGCCCCAGCTATTTCTACACTAACTTCCCTCAATGTCCTAGGGAATATCCTGTCAGGACCTGGAGACTTATCCACTTTTATATTTTTCAAAAGTGCCAGTACTTCTTTTACTTTGAAACTCATAGTATCCATAGCTACTCTACTAGTTTCCCTTACCTCACATAATTCAATATCCTTCTCCTTGGTGAATACCGAAGAAAAGAAATTGTTCAATATCTCCCCCATCTCTTTTGGCTCTGCAGATAGCTGTCCACTCGGTCTCTCCAATGGACCAATTTTATCCCTTGTTATCCTTTTGCTATTAACATAGCTGTAGAAACCCTTTGGATTTACTTTCACCTTACTTGCCAAAGCAACCTCATATCTTCTTTTAGCTTTTCTAATTTCTTTCTTTAGATTCTTTTTACATTCCTTATACTCCTCAAGCACATCATTTACTTCATGCTGCCTATAATTATTGTAGATCTCCCTCTTTTTCCGAACAAGATGTCCAATTTCCCTTGAAAACCAGGGCTCTTTCCAATTTTTACTGGTTCCTTTCAACCGAACAGGAACATAAAGATTTTGTACTCTTAAAATTTCCCCTTTAAATGTCCTCCATTTCTCCTCTACATCTTTCCCATAAAACAAAATGTCCCAGTTCACTCCTTTTAAATCATCTCGCATCTCGTTAAAGTTAGCCTTTCTCCAATCAAAAATCTCAACCCTAGGCCCAGTTCTGTCCTTCTCCATAATTATATTGAAACTAATGGTATTGTGATCACTGGACCCGAAGTGCTCCCCTACGCATACCTCCACCACCTGTCCCGTCTCATTTCCTAACAGGAGGTCCAGCACTGCCCCTCCTCTAGTAGGCACCTCTATGTATTGCTGCAAAAAACTATCCTGCACACATTTTACAAACTCCAAACCATCCAGCCCATTTACAGAATGTGTTTCCCAGTCTATGTGTGGAAAGTTGAAATCTCCCACAATCACTACCTTGTGCTTACTACTAATATCTGCTATCTCTTTACATATTTGCTCTTCCAATTCTCGTTCCCCATTTGGCGGTCTATAATATACCCCTAATTTACGTTTAATTTATTTTATGTGTGTATTGTGTTCTTTCTACTTACTATGGCTGTATGGTAAGTCAAATCTCACTGTACCTTAGTTGGTTGAGTGACAATAAATGCGAACTTGAACTTGAACTCAGAAACCTAGAAACAGACACATCAATGCACATATGAACACACACCTACAGGCACACATACATACACACATGCATGACCAAATGCCCATGTACGTGTCCACAGACATACACACAACTGCATGAGTACATATAAACAAGCACACTCAGATAGAGCTACAAATAGATCTGCTCACAGTCACACTTCTAATTGAGTCAAGTTGAGTTTATTGTCTTATACACATACAGTGAGGTACAGGTGCAAAGGAAATCTTGCCTGCAGCAGTATTACAGGCACATAAAAGCTCCGACCGCCAGTCCGTGGCCTATAACATCCTGAAGCCGCGGACTGCGGAGCTTCTAGCCGCGGGTGCGGCGTGGACTTACCATTCGGAGAGGGATCCTTCACCGGGGATAGCCAGAGAAGAATTCCAACCACGGGCCTGCGGCCTACAGCATCCTGAAGCCGAGGTCTCCGGTACAAAAGTGCTGATTCGGGACCTCCAAGCCGCAGAGTGTGTTCGACCGTCCCAACGAGAGGGCCTGTACATCCGTCCGTCCGTAGCGGTCACTGCGGAGGTTTATGGCCCCGACAACGAAGAATGCTGTGGTGGATGATTATGTTAAATCTTATTGTGTAATGTGTGTTCTTTTTTAATTGTACCGCTGCTGGCAAATTCATCTCACTGAACAAATAAAATAGTAAGATTAAACGAGAACTTACCAGTTTGAAGTTTGATCTTTATTTTATGCGGAGTTACGATGAGGGATTACTTGAAGAACCCCGTACAACCGTTGGTGCGTCAATCTTCAAAGCAGCGGAGTGAAATCACAGGTAATAATGACTGAAGTATAATAGTAAGATACCAGAGACTAGAACTACCAGATGATATTTATGAGGGTTGGGAGCGTAGGGCTCGTAATCCCTCATCGTAACTTCTCATAAAATAAAGATCAAACTTCAAACTGGTAAGTTCTCATTTAATCTTACTATTTTACTTCGGAGTCATGTGAGTGACTACGTGAAGATTTCAAAGCTCTGTGATCTCATGCCGCAGACCCAAATCCAGCATTCACACTGCATTGATTGACTCAAAAGTCATTAAATAATCAATAATGCATCAATCATAACATTGTCAAATGAATAAAGGTTTATTTACAAACGGAACAATAACAACCCCTCTAACTCAGGGGGAAAACTATAACAGAACTCAAAACAGAATCAGCAAACACCCCCAGCCTTGTAATCGGCTTATGATAAAATTTCTGGAAGGTCAGCTCACTGCACCATCCTTCGGCCGCGAGGATATGGTCTATAGGCACGTCCATCGCCCATGCTGCGGAAGTTGATGCCGCCCTGGTGCAATGAGGTGTACCTATCAATCCCAGCACTTCCCAGAACCTGCTTTAGCCACCTTGAAATTGTTTGCACCGACACCTTACTGTGTGTTTTTTTGTGGCTAATAAATAATGCAGACTCTGTTCCTCGTAGGACTCTGGTAGCCTCAACGTAACGAGACAAATGTGATACCACACACAGGCGAGCATCTGTGGGGTATGCTGCAAACACAATCTTACAGCCTGTCATGCCTATTCTACTATGTTTGAGCAGATCATAGACATAAAAAGTAATGGCATCTGCCGATACCTGCATTCTGTCTAGCCATAGCTTTTGCAATGTTTGCACACGTTGGGCTGATACCAATGCCATAAGCATGACCACCTTCATGGTTAGTTTGGCTAGAGATAGGCTTGCAACAGGAGTCCACTGGCGAAGAAGCATAAGAACTTCGCTCACATTCCAAATACCGGCATACCTGGGTTTAGGAGGATTAGAATTGAAAACTCCCTTCATAAATCGAGAAATTAACGGATGTGTCCCTACTGAATGTAACTCTTAACTCATGGGTAAATAAGAAGACAGAGCACTTCTGGCTGTATTAATCGCACTATAGCTTCATTTTTGATCAAAATAAAGTGGACAAGAACTCCAGTACATCTGGGGTGCCTGCAGTTTGATATGAGATATTCTGCTGTAGACAGAATACCTCCCACTTCCTTATCGAGGTGATGTACTGCTTCTGAGTACTATCCCTGCAGGCCAACGTGAGAACATCCACGGTACGATCAGACAGTCCTCTACCCAGTTATGGCCTCCTTAAAATCTGCAAATTAACAGATCAATACGATCATGTAAAGGATGTTGATTGCCAGTTACTGGATTTACCAGTAGCTTTTTGTGTTTGGGAATAATCATGTGAGGCTGACTAGCCATTTGCAATACGAGAGGGAACCGTGGTTGTGTAGGCCAATCTGGCACTACCAATATTCCTGAAGCGGAGTCCTGCTTGATTTTTGCAAGCATCGACTGATGAGACAGAATGGAGGAAATGCATTTACATACATTCCATCCCAATGTGGCGAGAATGCATCCACCGCTGCTGCACGAGGATCTGGTTCCCATGAAACATATCTGGGCAACTGATGGTTTAGTCTAGATTCAAACAAGTCAATATCTGGCATTCCATACTGAGCAACCACTTAGAAACATAGAAACATAGAAATTAGGTGCAGGAGTAGGCCATTCGGCCCTTCGAGCCTGCACCGCCATTCAATATGATCATGGCTGATCATCCAACTCAGTATCCCGTACCTGCCTTCTCTCCATACCCTCTGATCCCCTTAGCCACAAGGGCCACATCTAACTCCCTCTTAAATATAGCCAATGAACTGGCCTCAACTACCCTCTGTGGCAGAGAGTTCCAGAGACCCACCACTCTCTGTGTGAAAAAAGTCCTTCTCATCTCGGTCCTAAAGGATTTCCCCCTTATCCTTAAGCTGTGACCCCTTGTCCTGGACCTCCCCAACATCAGGAACAATCTTCCTGCATCTAGACTGTCCAACCCATTAAGAATTTTGTAAGTTTCCATAAGATCCCCTCTCAATCTCCTAAATTCTAGAGAGTATAAACCAAGTCTATGCAGTCTTTGTTCATAAGACAGTCCTGACATCCCAGGAATCAGTCTGGTGAACCTTCTCTGCACTCCCTCTATGGCAATAATGTCCTTCCTCAGATTTGGAGACCAGAACTGTACGCAATACTCCAGGTGTGGTCTCACCAAGACCCTATACAACTGATGTAGAACCTCCCTGCTCCTATACTCAAATCCTTTTGCTATGAAAGCTAACATACCATTCGCTTTCTTCACTGCCTGCTGCACCTGCATGCCTACTTTCAATGACTGGTGTACCATGACACCCAGGTCACGCTGCATCTCCCCTTTTCCTAATCGGCCACCACTTGATTATATATGTCCTGATTTAACATCCATTTTATGTTATCATTGAATTGGCGTGACCTAATGTAAGCTACTGTGTTGGATCTACCTGGTAAATATATTGCTGAAAGCCAGATGTTTTAGTCAATGCACCAGCCCCAGTTCTGATTAGCCAGTCTATCACAAGACTGTGACTTGACTCCACCCATGTGGTTTACATATGCCACTGCTGTAGTGTTGTCAATCTGAACCTGCACATGCAAGTCACTCCTGGCCGAGCAATAAGCTTTAACCCTATACCAGGTTCCCAAAAGCTCTAAATAATTGATCCCTCTTAATTGAAGAAGGGATGTCTCATCAGTATTCCATCTGCCTCCACAACTGGAAGACATATCTGCAGCACCCCAACCCAGCGCACTGACATCCGTCTGTAGTATTATGGAAGGTGGTTCAACCAAAACCTCCCTGGAGCTTTTTGAGACATTTATGATCCACCATTGAATGCCTGAAATTGCCCCCAGCTGACAATCGCATAGGCCGATCAAAATGGCCCACATGTGTCCTCAGTGCCTGTTCTTTTGGTCGTTGTAATTGTTGATAATGCAGAGGTCCAAACTGCACAGCTGGAAAAGCAGCCACCAATTTACTAATAAAACTGGCTACTTGCCTAATTGAAGGTTGTTGTTCACTAAGGAGATTAACACAATCCTCAATTAATTGCTGCCATTTGTCCCTAGGCAAAGTCACTAACATGTGATTCGAATTAATGGTAAAGCCCAAATAATCAATGATTTGAACTGGCGATAATTTGGATTTATCTGGATGAATGACGAACCCTAATTGTTCAAAAGTGAGTTTAACAATTGAAACAGATGATTCAGCTACAGCTCGAGTCTTCCGAACAATTAAAATATCATCTAAATAGGCCATTACAACATGCCCCTGTGCTCGGAGTAATCCTAGAACAAGTTTTAACAATTTGGTAAATAATCTAGGATCTGATGTTAACCCATTAGGCAATGCTTTAAATTGCCACAGATGCATCCAGATACATTTTAAATACCTCCTATCATCACAATGAATAGACACTGAGTTATATACATCCTTTAAATCAATGCTGGCCAATGCTGGCATCCCTTTGGAAACCAGATGTTTAGCCACAGAAAAAGTTTCCATTTTGAAATGCCTATAGCAAACAAAGGAGTTCAAGCTCGTCAGGTCCAAAAGGATTCTATATCCTAGGTCTATTTAGACCTAGGAAAAATACTTGACACAAACTGACGGTTTTGACGAACTGACTTCTCAATAACCCCTTTTTTGTGTAATGTGTTAAGGTCTGCTTGTATGAGCACATTCTCTTCTTCTGAAAATATAAGTTTCCGACTTGGAACATGCTGATTAGGTGGACACACGGCAGAGTAAAATTCAATTTTAACCCCCTCTATACTGCTCAGTCTAAATGAATCTGATGTTATCTCCTGCCATTGTTTGAGAAAAAAGTGCAATCTGCCCCAAATTTGAACATCTATTTCACTTGATTTATTTTCTTTAAGAGGAAAATTACTCACCTGCATACGTCCTGGCTGCCCTTCTTGCCCCCGGCCCTTTGTAGGGAAAGTCATCCTTCCCCTCACGCCTGTGGCAGGCTGCCAGGTCCGAGATTGCGAAGCTAAGTGGCTGCTCCCTTCCCCGGTGTCCGTAATGGTACCCCGTCGGTAAGGAAAAACCCTCTTTCCTAGTTTGCCACCCGCTTGATGAGGCCCATAGTTCTAGCGTCCTCATGGAGTTCTTTAACTCGCTTGACGAGATCTCCGCAAATCAAAAGATTAGGCGGTTGTACGCTGGGCGGTTTACACAATGATGCCGGATTAGGATTAATAACTGGCTGAATAGCACTTTGTTTTATATTGTTAATTTCAAAATAGGCACTACACAGAAGTCCCAGTGCATCTTGGTGAGCTTCCGACATATGCCCCTTGTCTACTGTAATAGCAAATGCCGTAAGCCCTGCTGAAAGTAATTTCAATACCTTTTGGAATTTTAGTCCTTGGGATCTTGCTGACACTCCCAACTGTGTCCATATGAGATGGTTTACCATGGGTACTTTTAGTAAATTGCAATTGATAGGGGCTTCATACTTTTTAGCCGCCTCATTCATGACCAATTCTTGCAGCTGATGAGAGAGCATATATTGGATGGCTGATGCCAATTCTTCCCCTAACGGCTCTTCAAGTTCCACTCCCTTGTGGCTCTCCCGAGCCACTGATTTGGCATCAGTAAACTGCTGCACCGATGTACCCGCCTCCTCAAAAGTTGGGTATTCTTCCACCCCTATTAGAGGCGCTGCTAGCACAGTCTCTCCACTAGCCTGGCGTGGGCACCACTCCTCCTCACGGAGTTTGTCCCTGTCAAGCATCTTTTGTAATAAGATCTCGCCCTGGGAGAGCTGTGAGCAAACGGTCTCGCCTTTTGAGGATAAAACCTGGGTCCACGGGCCTATTTGATTTTGCAGTAGCCTTACGCCCTATTGGCATGGCTATGCTGCTCACAGGCAGCATGTCCGGTGCATGTCCGGTGTCGCTAGCTCCATTGCTGGCGCGGACTTGGTGTTCTAGGCGGGCATCCGCTAACAATACTATCGCGGTCCTCGACCTTTTTCGCCTCACCGACACCTTCTTCACTTTCTGTAACATTTTAATGGTGTATACTCTACCACTGAAAGAGAAAATGAACGCAAGAAAAGTTTGAAACTTACCTTGTGTTTTAAACTTACCGCTTGGAGGAGCTCTGCTGCTCCAACCAGCCGACTGCACCGATGCGTCTGACGTAATGGCGCACCAACGGCTGTACGGGGTTCTTCACGTAGTCACTCACGTGACTCTGAAGTAAAATTGACTATTGACTATAGACACAGAATTTTAGGTTAGTTTAGTTTAATTTATTGTCACGTGCACAGAGGTAGAGTGAAAAGCTTTTGTTGCTAAGACTATATATAATCGCACTTGCACGCGTTTGGCGCGACCAAACGGAAGCGGAGTTTACGCGAAGTTCACGGTAAGTACGCGCTAAGTTCGTGCGTGACGTCATTTGCGTCATACCTACCAATCAGCTGGGCAGGAGGGCGGGCGCTGAAGGCGCTGTGAACATGGCAGGCTAGTCTTTTTCTTTTTTTTCACTTTTAATTTCAAGTTTTTGTGTACCTTGTGTGTTTTGATTGTTGGCAGACTAATTTCTTTCCAGGGATGAATAAAGTTTTATTGTATTGTTTAAAAAAAATTTAAAAACACAAATGCTGCCTTTACTTTTTTATTATGAGGGGAAGAGGTGATCAGAGATACATTCCCTCAGTGGAAATAGGTTAAAACTATGCCTTCAATCTTCCACAAGAGATAGGATCAATCAGTAAACACAATTTAATCATTGTCAATAAATACATTGTATTTCTTTAACCCACAACCTTATAAATTTGCCATTTAGATAAAGCTCAATATTATTACCTGGGAAAGTACCAGGGGAGGGGGTGGTTTGGGTGGGAAGGGACAAATTGACCAAGGAGGAAGCGGTCTCTGCGGAAAGCCGAAAGGGGAGGAGATGGAAAGATGAAGCCAGTGGTAGAATCCCATTGGAGGTGGAGAAAATGTCGGAGGATAATCTGTTGTATGTGACGGCTGGTGGGGTGGAAGGTGAGGACAAGGGGGACTCTGTCCTTGTTACGAGTGGGGGGGATGGGGAATGAGAGAGGAGCTACTGGACATAGAGGAGACCCTATTGAGAGCCTCATCTATCGTCGAAGAGGGGAACCCCCATTCCCTAAAGAATGAGGACATCTCCGATGCCCTGATTTGGAACACCTCATCCTGGGTGCAAATGGAGGAATTGGGAGTACGGGATACAATCCTTACAGGAAGCAGGGTGGGAAGAAGTGTAGTTCAGATAGCCATGGGAGTCAGTGGGTTTGTAATAGATGTCGGTCAGTAGTCTGTTAGTGGTGAAATGGATGAATTCAGTGATATCTGCATGGAGGCAGGAGATAGCACCAATGCAGTCAACAATGCAGCAGAGGTAGAATTTGGGGATAGGGCCACGGTACGCCCCATATTTTGCTTGGGTAGCTTACAACCTAGTGGGACGAACATTGAATTCTCTAGTTTTAAGTAACTTCCACCTACACTCCCATCCCCTTGCCTCTGCTTCCTTGCCCCCCTTTCTCCCCCCTCGTCAGTTAATCCAGGTCCTCAGCTCTCCACATAGTATCCCTTTTGAGATCACAACTTCCCTGGCCAACAATGGGGCCTACCGGGGCACCAACCTGCCAGGGGTCATTTACAGTATGACAGGCGCTGATCATCCTGGTCCTTTCTCGCATCCAGCTCTTCACGGTGTCCCGACCCGAAACGTCACCTGTCCTTTTTCTCCAGAGATGCCGCCTGACCCACTAAGTTACTCCAGCACTTTGTGTCTATCTGTAAACCAAAGGGCCAGTTCCTAAGCTCTATAAATCTGTGAGTTTATGACAATGTAACACACTCCTCCCCACCCATCTGGAGAAATAAGTAGAAGATTATTCTTGCTTTAACATTTGGGGTAGATGGATAATTTTGTTGTTATTGTTGGATTTGCTTCATGAGGAGCAAACACCAATTTATTTAATGAAGTTAACATCAATTTGATGTTATTTCTGTCCAGAATCTATTCAAGACAATTGTGTTTAATGATGTTGTCTCTTAAAAATGGCTGAATAAAACAATTTTCCCTGTCCAGCCAATCAGTGTAACACGATTAGCAGCTTAGATTCATTTAGAGAATAGAATTATAAACAGATGCACAGAGTTTTAGTTGCTTAACTTCATTCTTTTGAGAACTGTCTGATAGGATAAAAGTTCAGTTTGAAGATATCTTTCAGAGTTGGTGAATTGAGAAGTCATGATGTTGTAATTACAGCAACAGTTTTATAAATTATAATTTTCTTTATTGAACATCCATAATGATTTATTTTATATAAGTGATCACTCAAAAAACATTCAAAAACAACTTACAACCTGTGGAAAATATTTTCTAATTTTCTACATTTTCAAGCGTGTACATGGTGTTTAATGGTCAGTGCAATGTGATTAGCCACAGGCCTGCTTCCGAGCTGTATGGCTCTATGACTGTAAACCAGATGGGCAACTGCTGCCTGCAGTGTTAGGAGAAAGCAGAGTGTTATATCTTAACATCCATCACCTTATATCTTAACATCCTCCAAAGCTGGAGGCTGGAGTTCCAAAGTTCAGAAAAGTTATTTATTCTCGTCAAGCCTGCTGAGTGCGCACCTGCAACAAAAATCCTTCAGAGAGACCAACCAAAATGACCTATGCCAAATATCAAAACATTTGCACAAGGTAAGTCTCAAAAGCACTGTGATCCAGTTGGCTTGGAGAGCAACAATCGCTGATTATATCTGCATTTAATTTGTTAGGACCTCTCCTCTATCCCTCACTCCTAAGCTACTTTATTTTTAAGCCTTCAAATATGCCAGAGATCTCCTCCATCTGATAAACTATCCACTCTTCCTCTTCTCCAGTCCTCATTCCTTCTTCTTCATCTTCCCACCAGGCGAAAGGTACAGAAGCTCCAAAGTGTGTTTATCATCTCCACTGTGTCCATTGGAGAGGAAGAGATATAACATACTTAAGAGATAGACACAAAAAGCTGGAGTAACTCAAGCAGCATCATGGGAGCGAAGAAATGGTTGACGTTTTGGGTTGAGACTTCTTCAGACATTGTTAGATTTTGTAAAAATGTATTAAGGTAATTCATCAATCTGAGATATGCCGTCAGTTCAGTTGCAGTAATGGGTCGAGGAACATTGGTCATGACTTCTGCCTTCTCTTGAACCTTAAAGGGCCTGTCCCACTTGTCCGTCATTTGCGCCTCATTTCCGCGTCATATGTAAAATAGGTCGCCGCGTCGTGATGTCATGTGCAAATCACGCGTCATCACCCGTCAGCGCAGCTGTCTGGTGCGAGTGACGTCATTAGAATACCCTGCGGCAGGAAGGGTTGTCGTAAGGACATTGTCGCACGGTGATGTAACCGTGCGTCACCACGCGACACACGTGAGACGTCGGGAAGCCAGCGTACAACGCCAATGCGTCAGCATGCGTACCCAATGCGTCAGCGATACGTCACGCAGGTGGCATGCGAGGATTTTGTTCCTGTACTAAATCCTGGAGTACCGCGCGCCACCGCAAACGATTCCACGCCTCACCATGCGCAACGCATGCGCACCCCACGCATTGACCTAATTTACATATAACACGGAAATGACGGCCAAGTGGGACAGGCCCTTTAATGTCCACGCGGTGCTCCAACTGCTGTACTTCATTCATCAGGAAAGCGCACTTAATTCATTTTAAAGCAGATCCTCATTTGCTGGAAGATTCAGCACTTAATCCAGATTTTGCAGGTTTTCATGTGCAGGAGATTCCATAACCAGGACAACATCTGAGTATACAGAGGCCCAAGCAATGTCTTGCAGCAACCCCTTCCTGTTTCTCTAAGAGGTGCAGATGGAACTCCACAGGGTAGTCCGTTATATGTGCACATGTTGACAGTCCATTACTTAAAACTATTCCCCTGTTAAACTACCCGTTAACATTCTTAAACTATTTGTTAATGTGCATGATTCAACGAAGTGAGCTGCTGTTCTCCAGATAGAGCTGTGAATAAATTATCTGCTCTCGGAATGCGATTCTGTTCCAGAAATAAGATTTGATGAACAGTTGGTTTATAATCTCCACAAATCCAAAAGGATCCGTTACACTTTAACACTAGAAGAGTGGATCTATCCATTCAGATACTTGATGGGTTCAATTTTGAAAACCTAATTATCTTGCTAGGGTACACAAAAGACTGGAGAATCTCAGCGGGTGCAGCAGCATCTAAGGAGCGAAGGAGATAGGTGACGTTTCGGGTCGAGACCCTTCTTCAGACTGGTTAGGGATCAGGGAAACGAGAGATATAGACGGTGATGTGGAGAGATAAAGAACAATGAATGAAAGATATGGAAAAAAGTATAGTTGTTCTTTATCTCTCCACATCACCGTCTATATCTCACGTTTCCCTGATCTCCTTTGCTCCTTAGATGCTGCTGCACCTGCTGAGTTTCTCCAGCCATTCTCCAGCATCTGCAGTTCCTTCTTTAACACTAATTATCTTGCTACTTTTTTGATCCAATTTTGCTTTCAATGCATAGCTCACTTGCAGGCCTGTACTGAACTACAAGGATCAGCTTGCATTTCACGTTTGGTTGTCCTTCAAAGAGTGCGACTCATCGTTGTAAAGCGTCTCTTGAAAGGTTACAGCCTCAACCATTCTAACATGATGAAGATCTTGCACACAGCCTGATCCCGACAAGATCAGCCTAGACCCAGCAACATCTCCTAGTATAAAACAATAAACTGCCGGAGGAACTTAATGGGTCAGGCAGGATTCGTGGAAGGAAACATCCGTGAATTATGGCCTTTCATGTTCGTTTCCCTGCACAGATGCTGCCCGACCTGTTGAGTTTCTCCACCAGTTTGTCTTTTACTCAAGAATGCAATCTCCTGCGTCTGGTATGATTGTAATCTGTCTGTGGTATTTCTCTGTCTCATTCTCCTTTTAGAGACTCCATCTACGACAACACTTCCACCTGGATGGGTTTTCAGATTTTAACTGTGCGTTTAGAAAGTCAAATGCAGTGTTTCAGGTCAACCAGCAGCATGTTCAATCTGGCTTGTCAATATAATGCTTCCCCACTGTGTCAAGACTTTGTCTCTCACCTTCACAAAAACAATCATTGGTTCTACTTTTGTTAGGTCAGCTTCATCCTCATTAAACATTATCTTTTTTTCATGAATTAAACGGAGTTCATTCAGCCCTTCAGGTCCATGGCAGCTCACAAGGTAGCAATCTCATTAATCTCTTAGCCCCTCTCATGGAGTCATAGATAGAGTGTAGAGTCTTACAACGTGGAAACAGGCCCTTCGGCTCAACTTGCCCGCACCAGCCAACATTTCCTACCTACCTGTGCTGGCCCATATCCCTCTAACCCTGTCCTATCCATGTACCTATCTAAATGTTTCTCATAATGGTATATGGACACACTGATCTGTTCTGTAGTCATGCCTACTATGTTCTGTTGTTCTGAAGCAAAGCAAGAATTGCATTATCCTATCAGGGACACATGACAATAAACTCTCTTGAATTTTGAATCTTGAACATTGTTTCTTAAACATTGCAATAGTACCTACCTCAACTACCTCCTCTGGCAACTCGTTCCAGACACCTACCACTCTTACCCCCTCAGATTCTTATTAAATCTTTCCCCCCTCACCTTAAACCTATGTCCTCTGGTTCTTGATTTCCCTAGTCTGGGCAAGAGACTCTGCACGTTTACCCTCATGTGTTCCAAGGAATAGGGTCCTAGCCTGCTCAACCCCTCCCCATAGTCCTGGCAAAATCCTCATAAATCTTCTCTGCACCCTTATACCCCTGTAAGCCTGCAACTTATTATTTCTCACACATGAACGAGACCTCTATATTTCACTTGTTTCCATTATGTGGTGAGAACGGTGGGAACATCAGAAACTTTAAGCATCTTCTTTTAAATTTCTTACTTTCATTTTGTTGCTTTACTTTATGTTTATTTCCACAAACTCTGGTGATGTGGCTTTAAAAACCGCATACGTGACAATTTTAATTTTGATTAAACAGTGATGAGACGGCATATGCTTCCTCCTCTGTGCTAACAGCCTCTATTTACCTTTTTAAAATAGTGTTTAATTTTGTTTCAGAGCAATATGTTTTGCCACTTGTCCCAAGTGGCATGTTGTTAGAAGGAACAGCAGGTCCCACTTGCAATTTTTGCATGTTTTTAACATTGATTCCACTGCTTGGGAAATTTTCTGTGTCACCTCCGATAAAAGCTGCTTAGTATCCAGTCATTATTGATGATGAACACTAATCTATTCCTTAGTTTCTCAGAGAGTGCATTGCTATAATTAAATGTGGAGTAAATTCTTCAATTTGCATAAATATTCAAGCCACTGTTTCGGTAGATTTTCCAGACTCTAAATCAAATTTCCACCTTTGCACAATTTTGCTTGGCTTTGGGTTGAAAGCATTCTTCATCTAATTCACCAATCCCTTATTTTTTCTTAAGAGGCAAAAAAAAAAAGAGTTGCTGGAACAGGTCAGTCAGCATCTGTGGAGGGAAATGGGCAGTTGGCGTTTCAGGTCAGGGCTGCACAATAGCGCAGTGGTAGAGTTGCTGTCGAACAGTGGCAGAGACCTGAGTTCGATCCTGACTATGGGAGCTGTCTGTATGGAGTTTGTACGTTCTCCCTGTGACCACGTGGATTTTCTCCAGGTACTCCGGTTTCCTCCCACGTTCCAAAGACGTTGAGGTTTGTAGGTTAATTGGCTTCGGTAAAATTGTACGGTACCCGGACGGGATGTCGAAGGACGAGAAGCCGAAGCAAAGAAGTGGAAGCCAACCCGAAGGAAATCGGCGAGCGCAAAACAACCAGCACTGTCATATCACTGAACTGACTCAGGGAGCTACGATATTATTTAAAGTTTATCGATTCACACACAAGGGACCACTGGCCTGTAAGATGCACGGTAGTGTGTATATTGTGGTAGTCAAAATATAATTGTTACAGCGTTACTGTTGGTGTAAATATCTATGGAACCAATTTGGATTATCATTTTGTTAAATCAACCGAAAGTTCCAATCACACGTGGTTTTATTTTATATTCAGGAAAGTCCAAAAGCGGCGAAGTAAAATTAAAAATCCTCCCACCCTCCCGTCTCCCCCCCTCCCTCCTGTCTCCCCCAGCCAGTGATGTGATGGACGCGGGGGTCTGGACCATTCGCTGACAAGGTACCGGACAAATCCCTTCCCCAGAGACGACATGTCCGTTCGGTGGCTTTTCGACATCGTGTCCGTTCTGCGTATTCTTTCAACGTAGAGTTCGTTCGGGTTTGTAACCTTCCAGCGTCATGCCCTTTCGGTTAGTTGGCTTTTAGGCACACTTCTCAACGCTGCACCTCAAGGACTACACTGCTCAACGCTGCACCTCAATGACTGCCTGTCTCCACCCCCCCCCCCCCCCCCCCCCCCCCCGGACACCATATATGAATAGATATATATTAACTCATATTACTGCGCAATACTCATACTACTGCACAATTACTTGTTCATTTGTAAGTTCGCCTTTCAGAAATACCAACTGCATTTCGTTGTCTCTGTATTGTACACTGCACAATGACAATTAAAGATTGAATTGAATTGAATTGAATTGTGTATGTTCAGTTATTTGGCATTTATGCGCCGTGCCCTTTCGGTTATTTGGCTTTTCGGCGTCGTCTCCGTTCGGTTATTTGGCTTTTTGGCGTTGTTTCCGTTCGGTATCTTAGCTTCCACTTCTTCGCTTCGGCTTCTCATCCTTCGACGTCCCGTCCGCACACAAAATTGTACATTGTGCCTAGTGTGTAGGATAGTGCTGGTGTATGAGGTGAATGATGGTAGGTGCAGACACTTTGGGCCGAAGGGCCTGTTTCCACGCTGTATCGCTACAGTCTAAAAGTCTAAACCTTCATCTGACTGACTTTGACCCACTGATTTCCCCAAGTTTCTCTCCATTTTAGCTCCATTTTCCAACATCTGCAGATATTTTGTGATTCCTTATTTATCTTATTGTCATGTTTCTAAATATTCATCAGGTTTAAGCTATGCAGGGACTCCAATGACATTAGTCAGGTTAGTCCTCCGTTTATTTTCATCATCAATGTTTGCAACAACAAAATGTGCAAAATTACACTCATGTCAAGCTTTAAGAGTCAAATGCTGCAATGAAGCGTAGTGTCGTGGCTAATTTTTCCCTTATAATTTTTAAAGTAAATAGATGTTAAGCTTTTCTTCTTTCTACTCTTTTTTTGAAAAAGGTTTTCTTTTTTTTAAATATATATTTTTATTAGAATAGGTAAGCAGTGAATTAGCAAACACATATTATGATAGTGTACAATATTTTGTGTGCAGCAATCATACATTATTAATATTATCAAATGAATCATATTGTCTAATAATTTTTTTTTTTATAAAGAGAGAGAAAAACAGAGAGAAAAATAAAGTAAAAATCAAAAAGAAATCATAAAGAGTGGAATAATTTACCATTAATAAGTCATTGGAGATAAGATCAAGGAATATAGAATATAACTTTTCATCTAATCCTGAGTCCAAGTTTCAGTTAGGGTTCCCTCCTGAACCGATCTACACTTTTAAATAATCAGTGAAAGAAGACCATATTCTAACGAAAACTTCTTGTTTGTCCATTAGGGCAATTCTTTCCAGGTGTAGGGTCTCCGACATTTCCGTAATCCACATTTTAATTGTGGGGGATATAGGGCCTTTCCAAAATTTTAATATTAATTTCTTCCCAATTATTATACTATAATCTAGGAAATTTCTTTGACTTGTTGTAAGTGTTAAACTTTGTTCTGATATTCCAAGTATTATTAGTTTTGAGTCCGGATCAAATTTAGTATTAATAACTTAAGAAGTTATTCTAAAAATCTCAATCCAGAAATTCTTAATTTTTACACAATTTGCAAAAGTATGTGTTAAATTAGCCTCTGGATGCTGACATTTATCGCAGATAGAGGAAACTTGTGGGAAGATTCTATTCAATTTAACTTTTGAGTAATGTAATCTATGTAATACTTTAAATTGTATTAAAGCATGTCTGGTATTTAACGAACATTGGTGCATATATTGTAAACTTTTATCCCATATATCTTTTGTTATGGGTTGGTTTATTTCATTTTTCCATGTATGTCTAAATGATTCCGTCGTTGGTTTCTCACTATCTAAAAAGATATTATAAATGTAAGTTGTTAGTTTTTCTGTATTAGGATGCTTATTCAAACATTCATCAAGGATTTCTGGTTCCTTATTCCTATAATCTTGTGTATTTGATTTAACATAATCTCTGAGTTGTAAATATCGAAAAAAAATTATTTGAATGTAATCCGGAAATCTGTTGTAATTCCTGAAATAAAAGAAAAGTGCCTTTCTTATAAAGGTGTTCCATCTTTTTGATTCCATAGTTTTTCCATTGTGTAAAACCTTTACCCAGCATGGAAGGTTTGAATAAGGGATTGTTTACAATAGGGAGACAGAGTGGTATATTATCCAATTTTAAAGCCTTTTTTTAGTTGTTTCCAGATTCGTGTACCACTATATATTATAGGGTTTTCCCTATAGGTTTTTATGTGCAATTTTGTCGGTGCAAATATAATCGAACCGATTTCAAAAGGTAAACAGTCCTCCTTTTCCATCCTTAACCAGTCTGGTTGTTGATCCATTTCTTCCAGCCAAAAATTCATGTTTTTAATATGGACTGCCCAAAAATAAAACAGAAAATTTGGTAGAGCTAAACCTCCATTAATGTTTGATTTACATAAATGTGTTTTATTTATTCTATGATTCTTGTAGTCCCAGATGAAACTTGTAACAGTAGAGTCTACTTTTTTTTAAAGATTTTGGAATATATATTGGGATTGACTGAAATAAGTACAATAATTGCGGCAAAACGATCATTTTTATAGCATTAATTCTACCGAACATTGAAATAGGAAGTGTTTTCCAGTATTGAATATTCTTATTTAGTTTATTCAGTAAAGATGGGAAATTTGATTTAAATAAAGAGGTATATGCCTTAGTTACATAAATACCTAGATATTTAAATTTTTCCTCAACTATTTTAAAAGGTGATTGTTGTAGTATATGTAAATGGAGTTCCGTTATTGGCATGATTTCGTTTTTATTCCAATTAATTCTATATCCTGAGAACTGACCGAATTGAGTTATTAGATTTAGTAAATTTGGAATACTAATTTCTGACTTTCTAATATATATTAATACATCGTCTGCATATAGAGAAATTGTATTCATTGTATCTTTAGTATTATACCCATGTATTTCTGGATTAGATCTGACATTTTCTGCGAGTGGTTCAATTGCTAAAGCTAATAATAATGGAGATAACGGGCATCCTTGTCTACACCCTCTAGAAAGATTAAATTTAGTTGATAACATTTGGTTTGTTAGTATTCTAGCTGTTCGGTTAGAGTATAAAAGTTTAACCCATGTACAGTACTTCTCTCCCAGTTGAAATGTTTCCATCTCTGTAAATAAATATGACCATTCTACTTGATCGAAGGCTTTTTCAGCATCTAGCGAAATAATTGCTAGATCTGCATTAGCAATTCTATTTGAGTATATAATATTAAATAATCGTCTCAGATTGTAAAATGAGTGACGTTTTGGGATAAAACCTGTTTGGTCGGGGTGTATTAATTTGTTAATCACTAAACTCAATCTATAAGATAGGATTTTAGTTAATATTTTCTGATCAGTATTTAATAGAGCTATTGCTCTATATGCAGCCAGGTCTTCCAGATCCTTATCAGTTTTAGGTATAAGTATTATTGTAGATTTGTTTAAAGTTTCCGGGAGTTGCTGTTGAGTATAAACGTGTTTATACAATGTTTGTAAGCGTGAAGAGATCAGATCATAATTTTTTTAATAAAATTCAGAGCTTAGGCCATCAGGGCCTGCGGCCTTTCCATTTTTTAAAGATCTAATTGACGCTTCGATATCTTTTGTCGTTATTTCAGCACCTAATAATTCTTGCTCTTGCAAATCTAAGCCTTTAAGGTTACATTTCTGTAAAAATGCTTCCATTCCTGTTGATTGTTCTGTCACTTTAGTTGAATAAAGATTTTGATAGTATTGTGAAAATCTGTCATTAATCTCTTTGGGGAGTGTTAGTATTTCCCCCTTATCTGATCTAATCTTATGAATAGTTTTAACCCATCTTATTTACGAAGCTGCTGTGCTAATAGCTTTTGTGGTTTATCACCAAATTCAAAATTTAATTGTTTTGTGTGTTGATAAAGTTTTATTAATTGGTCAGAGTGTATTTTATTTAACTTATATTTCAGTGCTGCAATTTTATTATGTTTTGCCAATGAAGGTGCTCCAGCATTTTCTATATCTAATTGCCTTATTTCCATTTCCAATGTCTGTTGTTTAGCTCTATTCTCTTTATTAAGAAATGCCTGAGAGGAAATTAATGCCCCTCGTATAAATGCTTTAAATGTTTCCCAGAGAAGGGAAGCAGAAGGGAAGCAGAGAAAAAGGTTTTCTTTTGAGTTGAGCTAAATACAGGATCAATTTTCCTATCACCAGTATGGTATATCTGAATGTGCAGAAAGATGGATGCCAAGTTTTCTGCTTCAGGGAGTGTGTTTATTTTTTCAAGCTCTCCGAGTACACACATCTGCCAACATAACTCTTTTTTGAGGGCAACAAAATGGCAAAATACCAAGGATTGAAACAGTGACATAGAATAAGCCCACAAATACACCATGACCACTGTTGGCTTGAAGGAGATCAACTTTCAACTATATACATTCAATGATAAACATTACACAAATTATGCTCTTTACCGCAGAGAGGACTGGAGATTTGGATTGTGAAAGCATTTGTAGCTAACCAAGCAAATTCTGAGAAAGTTGTCATCAAAGGGTCAAGGAGGAAAATGTACGAGGAAGCCAGTTAAAATGGCATTAGAATTATTCACACAAACAACCATTTTTCACTTGTGAAAGGGAGTGTGGGCTGCAAAGACCGCCGACAGATAGACACCGTGTGCTAAATGCATTTGGATTCTTAGGAAAGAGCCTTAGTTTTTAACAAAGATATGTATTCATCATATAGACATCAGGAAAATACTCATTGGAAGGTAAACTTCTGATTCAAGGAAACATCAAGAAAAGAACAAGGTTCTCAGATGTCGCCGAGCTGACAGGAGATAAACATAAGAACATCCACTTCCTCCCGTGGTTAGGAAGCCTTCCAACTCTGCTGGCACAGGGAAGAGTCTGAAGGTTATGGGAATGCCAGGAGCGATGCACTCCAGAGAGTTGCTGCAATTGCCAGAAAAAGTTGAGTGATCTTTCTTGAGCAGTTATGGCAAGCATCACTCTGTCCACAATTACTCGTGTTACAACGTTGCTTCAACTTGAAAGTTCTCTGAATATACTTCAGAATAACACATCATGCAAATTTTGGGGGCATGTGTACAAACCTTTGGTAGAATGCTTTTCTTATTTCACTATGTCTCCATTTCCAACCTTTCCATTTCACTTCTGCATTCAAGCTGAAATCCAGGTTCACAAAACAAACCACAGTGTGGCTCAAATGCATTACCAGTCTTAGAGTCATAGAGTCATACAGCGTGGAAACAGGCCCTTTGGCCCAACTTACCCATACCGCCTAACATGTCCCATCTACACTTGTCCCACCTGGCTGTTTTCGGCCATTATTCCTCTAAACCAGTCCTATCCATGCACCTGTCTAAATGTATCTTCAACGTTGCGATAGTACCTGCCGCAACTATCTCCTCTGGCAGCTCGTTCCATGCACCCTTTTTGTGAAAAAGTTACGCCTCATGTAACACTGTCATGCAACACTTGGTGCAACCTTTGTGTGACATTCCCAGCAATGTTCATATTGTTCATGTGTGTATCTAGCTTACACAAATAATTTTACCTGAATGATGTCCAATGGTTCAATGGTACTTTATTGTCACATGTACCTAGGTACAGTGAAATTCTGTTTTTGCTTACACTTCAGTAAAATCTTACTATACATAAGCGCAATCAGACGTAAGCACAAGAGTGTAAGAATAGTAGATTACACTGAGGCAGTATGCAAGAGTTGCTGGCGCCATCTTTCATCGTACACAAATCATTAGTTAAACATAGAAACATAGAAAAATAGGTGCAGGAGTAGTCCATTCGGCCCTTCGAGCCTGCACTGCCATTCAATGTGATCATGGCTGATCATCCAACTCAGTATCCCGTACCTGCCCTCTCTCCATACCCCCTGATCCCTTTAGCCACAAGTGCCACATCTAACGCCCTCTTAAATATAGCCAATTAACTGGCCTCAACTACCTTCTGTGGCAGAGAATTCCAGAGACTCACCACTCTCTGTGTAAAGAATGTTTTCCTCATCTCGGTCCTAAAGGAATTCCCCCTTATCCTTAGACTGTGACCCCTTGTTCTGGACGCCCCCAACATCGGGAACAATCTTCCAGCATCTAGCTTGTCCAACCCCTTAAGAATTGTGTAAGTAACAAACATGTCCAATGTGAAGCATTACTTAGTTCCGCAAGTAATCTTGGACCGTTTTTGATGGGACAGGCTGATATGTGCAATCGCAATGTAGAGAACATTCATTAATTGAACTCGTTTTCATCAGTTTGTGTTTAGACTGAATCTAATCCAAAGTGCATTTCCTCTTCTCCTGCTCTCTCTTCCCGATTTAGGCCATTTTACAATATTTGGTTTAAAAGGTGTAGATAGACAAAGTACTGCCAACAGTCTATCAATACCAGGCAGACAACCAGGGTCAAGTGCCGATGAAGTTAAAGAGAGCTGGTCGATGCCAGAGGTGCTTGAAGGAACAGTTGGGTTCAAAGACTGAATTTAACATTATTGCTTCCAATCAGTGGCTGTGGTTTCAGGATGCACATCATATAGCTGAGCACTTACCCGGGCTAACATTTTACCGCAATCCCAAAGGATGTAGTGCTATCATTTAGATTGAGACGTCAAATGGAATTACTCTCTGCATTTTATGTGATAGCATCCCATGGCATTCTATAAGAGTGGCAACTGACCGTAACATCATTTTATTCTTCAAATAATAACACCAAACAACTATCTTACTGCTAATAGACACAAAATAATTTTATTGCTGTCTGTGCGAGCTTGCTGTAAACATACTGGCCTACTTCCAAAAATACCATATTAAATATTGGAAAGAGAACTCAATACAAAAGTAGGCAGATTACTGGTTTGGTTATATGGAGCATTGGTGCTCCTGAGTTCATCAACACTCAACTCTACATTTGAAATTAGTAAAGCTTATCTGAATGGCTTTCAATGCAATAAGGTCATTCCTTAAATAAGGAAGAATGTCTCCTTTTTTAAGGAATGACCTTATTGCATTGAAAGCAATTCAGATAAGATTTACTAATTCCATATATAGAGTTGAGTTTTGATGAAGCTACACTGATACTGACAAATGGAGGGTGTTTCATCACACTTCTTACTTGAGTCTTGTAGATGGTGGACAGACTTTAGGGAAGATTCGGGAACGAGTTACCATGGGATTCCTAGCCTCTGACCTACTTTCATAGCCACATCCAGAATAGTGATGGTGAGGGTTTCAGTGATGTTAATGCCATCACTGTACTGTCACAAGTACTGGCATTAAGAAACTCTATTTGTGCAACAGAGGAGATAACTAGGCCCCCATGAAATGCAGGACAAATTCAGGACATTGACAATGTCAGTGATGACACTTGAAAGAGATTTCCAATGAATCCCACTGATCTGCTCTTATTCCAATTCCTGACAAATGTATTATTTATTTGCTGCTACTCATGTCAAACAGCACATTAGCTAAACCGATGAAAGGACAGAACCAAGGAAAGGAAAGGACAGATCTACAAATATTTTGAACTATCCCTAACTATCTTTAATTGGACTTTGCTGGACTTTCCCTAAACATTATTCTCTTTAACCTGTATCTGTACACTATGGATGCCATGATTGTAATCATGTATAGCCTTTACATTGACTGGATAGCAGGCAACAAAAGAGCTTTTTACTGTAACCCGGTCCACATGACAATAATAAACTAAACTGAATGATACTGGATGTAGGAAGAAAGTGCTGAACCTACAAAGTTGTGAAGGGACTAGATATTAATGGTTTAAATATGTACAGTACCATTCATTACGATGTTTTCTCAGCAAATTCTGATCACCCGAATGTTGAAGGTGAAGATTAAGCATTTTCCGTTTGTATACAGACCAGCAGCAGATATTTTGTTCAGTTAAGATAATTATTTTTTATCAGTGTCTGTTAGAAATATATAGATC
The DNA here is from genome assembly GCA_963514005.1 of Raja brachyura. The sequence continues at coordinate 17,103,391 of OY740792.1, read as the reverse complement.
ATGTGAGGATTAAAAATAGACCCATATGTGGCTAGAATGACTTGCTATGGAAAATGATAGCATTTTTGAAACTCTCTCTATTATTACTAAGTTACATGTTAACTTTATAACTTTGCGTTTGTGGTCAGAAAAACAGTACTGGTAATTTTGCAAAAAAATTCACAAGCATCTAGATTTGTGTTAGAAATATTTGTGTTAGAAATGATAATAACCACACAACCTCACATAACTTTACTTATATGTGGATTAATTACCAGGCAATTGTTCCAAGTCAATTTTAACTTTAGATTTTGATGTTTTTGAATACTACCACAATCAATGTATCGCAAATGATGTGCCATACATTTTGGGCATAGGAACGATAACAAAAGTATTTCAATTTTTAGCAAGAAATATGAAAAGTGTATTCATGATGGTAATTATCACCTTACCTCAGCACTTTCAGTTGTTTTATTATGATGAACTGTGTTTCGTTAGGCACATCTTAGGGCTGACGGAATCAAGGGATATTGGGAGAAAGCAGGTACGGGGTACTGATTTTGGATGATCAGCTATGATTATATTGAATGGTGGTGCTGGCTCGAAGGGCCGAACGGCCTACTCCTGCACCTATGTTCTATGATTCTATCTTTGCTTCTGAGTATGAAGCCAATAGTTTCCAGTTCCACTTTAGGAATTTAAGCAGACTACAATTTGAAATGACACCCCAACACAATACTGTAGTTTGCATCATCACACGTGCCATCTGAAATATTAAACCAACACTGTAAGAAAAACATCCTGCATTTCAGAGAAATGCAAGGGAATTTTTATCCTGACATCTCAGTGTTATTATGATAACCCCAGTGATATACTTGCATCTATACAATCAGTTTTCATGTGCTTGTTGACTTATTATTGCATACGGAGTTGGTTATTGTCCTTGGCATAAGTGTGTATAAGCAGTTTAGATGCTACTTTGGCTTTGAGCTTGGTGTTCCTGGTTGAGCGCTTATCCTGGTGTTGTAGCACAAGCACTTAGTGTTTTAATAAATATAACCAACAATTTCAGTGGTGAGGTGAAGAAACAAAGAAAGGTGGAATTGAATGTTAATCATCACAGCAATCAAGTAAAATCGTAAAGAAAGACATTTTTCCTTTAGAGTCATCTCTCAACATCATAAGACATGTCAAAGAGTGAAGAAAATGCATGACCTTATTATTAGTATTGGTGAAATAACATGATTATATATGATTTTTACTGGATTGTATGCAAAACAAATATTTCTACTGTGCCCAGATACATATGTCGATGTGACAATAAATAATCATCATCATCCATTGAGAGAGAAAATCAATTGCAGTTGGAAAAAGGTCTCAATGATTTTAGAGTCTGTTAACCATAAAGTGTACAACAAAACTAGAGAAGAAATAATAATTAAGAAATGGCAGTCCACCTGCTGTCCAAATAATTCAAACCCCCTGCAGCAGTTAATTTCATTTCGGAGTCACGTGAGTGACTTCGTGAAGAGCCCGCCGGCGCGCATGCTCGACATATCGTCGTAACGCGTTGCTGCGACGGCTGGCGGTGGAGCGCGCTCCTCGCCAGCCCTTCAGAAGGGGCCACGGAGGTAAGTATTCTACCTTTAGTTGGTGGTCCTTGTTGTCTGATTATGTCTTGCAGCAAGGACATGGATGGGAGTTCGAAGGGCCGGAGGACGTCAGGACGAGTTCGCCGGTCAACAGTTCCGGGGCCTTTACCATCGGCAGTACCTGCAGCGCAGGCCGGGACTCAGGCGGAGATGTGGGTAAGCCCTGTGTTCACAGGTCCAGATCCGCCAGCACACCACAGCTCGGAGGAGTTCGACGAGAAGGAGTGTGGTGTGCCGCCAGAGCAGGGGGACCCTGCCATGGCAGTCAGGTCGTCAGCGGGCTCGCTGGTGACCTCGAGCAGGGCACGTGCCGTTGCACGGCCTGTTCCACTCAGCCCTCCGAGAAGGGGGAGGGCAGGAGCCCAGAAGCCTAACCCTGTTAGAGCTAAGGCATTGCCTGTCGCGGAGGAGCGGTCAGGTTCCAGGGCGAGACCCGGGGCGGCTGTGAGCCGGCACACCCCGACTCTCGACGCCGGGACGGGTCGGTCGAGTCGGGTCTCGTCACGGTCGCCGAGCCCCCCATGGATGGGTGGGCGAGACCATGCGTCGGCAACGTCCACGATGTGGGCAGCCGGCAAGACTGCGCGGGCCCCAGGCAGCCATGCTTCGGCTGGAGCCGACACCTCGCCGCAAGTGCCCTTAGTGGCAGCGGCTTCAGCTCCCGCTAAACGGAGGCGGTTGAACACGCCCGCGCAGGAATCGCGCAGTTTCGCCTCGGCGGCTGTTAGCGACAACTACCGGCACCGGCAGGGCCTCGACGAGGTGCGGGCCGATGACAGGAGCCCGGTTTTCTTCTCAGAGCCGGAGGACTCCGACCACCTGAGTGTTCAGGGTGAAGGGCGTTTTGACCGTATGGAGCGGCTGCTGGAGCTCCTGCTTCAACGTCAACAACAGCAGGGCAGCAACAGGCACAGGCCGTCTTCACCAACATCTACTATCAGCCTGGAGCAGCAGGAGGAGGAGGTTCTGGTGGATCCCGTACCACCTCCGTTGGAGGTGCCGGCGGAGGAACTCTTGGATGTGGCGACCAAATTCGCGGCCCCACATACGGCTGGTCTTCCTCTAAATACAAAGCTGGCAGCCACAGTGGACTTTCTTAATAATCAGGTGCTGCAGGAAGAAGTCCTCATCCAGGCTATGAGCCGTCACAAGGCTCCATCAAACTGCAACTCCCTCAACGTGCCTGTGGTCAATACGCCAATATGGGGCAACATCAGTGCGGCTATCCGTCAACAAGAGCTAAAATTGCAGCGGATCCTGAAGCTCCTCACGGCCGGTATTACCGCCTTTGCGCGGTCGGTGGACGGGGACGAACTGAATTTGGACCAGGAAGATGCTCTGGCCTTATTGTGCGCGACCCAGCACGAAATCAACGGGTTTCGCAAAAACAGCATCCGCCCAGCACTCAACCCGAAGTTTGCAGGATTGTGCAAACCACCGCCGCCGCCGCCGCCCCGTCAGCTCTTTGGTGAGGATCTCTCGAAGAGAGTCAAAGAGCTTGACGAACAAGCCAAAACGGTGGGGATCATGCGCTCTCAGAGTGCCCCCACACCGTCAGGCTCAAAAGCTCCATACATTCGCTCACGAGGGTCGGCCAGTGCCTCGACGAGGACTCGCCCTCTAGCTCCACAACGACAACAGCACCAGAACCAGCACCAAGGGTCTTTTTTAGGACAGGGTCGGCAGAGACCTCTGTGGAAATCGAAGACGCTGCGCCCTCAAGCCAACCCAGCACCTCCACGGCCACCCACACGTGTCAAGGACCGCCGGTAACCACGGAGGTGAGGGGGTCTGGTTCTCTTTTTTCTCTCTGTTTAACTTCCCATGTTGGTGGTCGTTTACGGTTGTTTTTGGGTGCATGGGGTAATTTTACTGGTGATGAGTATGTGTTGCGGAATATTCAGGGGCATAAAATTGAGTTTATTAATGGCGACATTCCTCCATCCCAGCACATGCCTGGTCGTACGTTCAAATTGTCTGCTGCGGAACAGGCAGCAGGTTATAAGGAAATTTTAAGTCTGGAACAGAAGGGTGTGATTGAGAAAACGGTGCATGAGCCTATTGAATTTGTTTCGAACATATTTACTAGACCTAAGAAAGATGGAGGCTGTCGTGTCATTATTGATCTAACCCGTTTGAATACGTTTGTAACATATACTCATTTTAAAATGGATACGTTTGAAACAGCCAAATCATTGATTTCTCATGGCTGCTTTATGGCATGCATTGATTTAAGGGATGCATATTATTCAGTATCCATCCAGAAATATGATAGAAGGTTTTTGAAATTTATCTGGATGGGGCAACTTTGGCAGTATAAGGCTTTGCCTAATGGGCTCACTACAGCCCCTAGATTGTTCACTAAATTGGTGAAGCCAATCATGGCTTATTTGAGACAACAACATCATATAGTTATGGCCTATTTAGATGATGTCTTTATTGTGGGCCACACCCTGCAATTGGCTGAACAGGGTGTTGCAGCTGCTGTCAATATATTTCAACAATTAGGATTCATTGTCCATCCAGAGAAATCGAAGTTCTGCCCTGCCCAGGTAATTAATTACCTAGGGTTCACGGTGAACTCAATGAGCATGAGGATAACTATCCCAATTAACAAAATTGAGGAAGTCACTCAGGTGTGCAGAGATTTAATTGGCACCAATATACCATCGATTCGGCATACAGCCACAGTAATTGGCAAGCTAGTGGCTTTGTTTCCGGCAGCACGATATGGACCTTTGCATTATCAGAATTTGCAAAGAGCTAAAATTACTGCGTTAAAAAGGAACGCTGGTCATTACGATCGATCAATGCAGCTGCCGTCTGAAGCGATAACTGAGTTGCAATGGTGGGTGTGTCACATTAGCAACTCATTTAAGCCTGTTAGGGAGGCTAATCCGATGGTATATTTACAGACTAATGCAAGCTCCAATGGCTGGGGAGCTACTGATAATTGCTCTAGTTGTGGGGGCAGATGGGACACCCTTGAGGCATCGATGTTGTTGACTCAAGGGATTAACTATTTGGAGTTGCTGGCAGCATTCCACGGACTTCGTGCATATTGTTCCAAGCTTGTTGGAGCACACGTCCGTCTCCAAATAGACAACACCACAGCTGTGGCATATTTAAACCATATGGGTGGTACCAGGTCAGTTTCGTGTGACAAATTGGCTAACTCAATTTGGCTCTGGTGTGTTCAAAGAGACATTTGGATTTCAGCTACCTATTTGCCAGGTGAGCTTAATACTGTGGCGGACACCAGGTCACGCAAATTTAATGACAACATTGAATGGATGTTGCATCCAGAGATTTTTTCTAAAGTCACAGCCAAATTTGGTAAACCGGACATTGACCTTTTTGCGTCACGGTTGAACCATCAGGTACCAGCCTACGTTTCATGGGAACCAGATCCTGGGGCAATAGCGCTAGATGCATTCTCGCTGGACTGGGGGAATTGGTTTTTCTATGCCTTCCCTCCGTTTTGCCTCATCAGTCGGGTATTGCGAAAGATTCAGGCAGATGCTGCCAAGGGCATCCTTATTATACCCGACTGGCCCACACAGCCTTGGTATCCGGTGGTCTTTGACATGCTCAACGAATCTTGGGTCCTTTTGAAGGGTTGCCCACAATTGGTTACTCACCCTGTCTCAGGGGAGCCACATCCCTGCCATGGCTATTTAAATTTGTTGGCTTGCAGGTTCTGAACAGGCCGTTAGTCCAATACGGCCTCTCGGCTCGGACCATGGATACCATCGGGGCGTCGTGTCGAGAGTCCACAAGGCGAAGATACCGCTCGCATATTAAGAAGTGGGAAGCCTACTGCAGCCGCTCTCGCGTCACGTACGATGACGTGACAATAACCGACGTCCTGGAATTCCTCGCGGGGTTGCACCATGATGAACACTTAAGTTACAGTGCCATCAACAGCGCCAGAAGTGCGCTATCATTCTACCTCAAGATTGGGGTAGGATCCAACAGGCTAGTGTCCAGACTCATGCGGGGTATATTCAATATGAATCCGCCTACACCACGCTATAATATCACCTGGGATGTCAGGGACGTATTAACCCTGCTCAGGACGTGGTCTCCCATGGAAGGGCTCCAACTGGACCAACTCACCATGAAGCTGGTGATGTTACTAGCGCTGACTTCAGCTCAGAGGGTACAGACACTACACAAACTTCGTGTCGACAGGATGACATCTACCCCTACAGAAGTAGTGTTTTTCATTGACGAGCTACTAAAGCAGCATAGACCTGGGTGCACAGGGCTGCAGCTGAAGTTCCCGGCATACCCCGCAGATGCTAGGCTATGTTTAGCCTCACATTTCCGCCACTATGTCAAGGTGACGGCACGCATCAGAGGAATGGAGAGATACCTGCTTGTCACTCATAAGAGACCTCATCATCGAGTGACAGTCCAGACGATATCCAGGTGGCTTCGAGTCGTCTTGGGTAAGTCAGGTATCGACACTAATATGTTCAAGTCTCATTCCACCAGGGCTGCATCGACGTCAGCGGCGAGGGTCATGGAGGTGCCCATGGACCAAATTCTCGCCACAGCAGGATGGGCGAATGAAGCTGTGTTCCAGCGTTTTTATAACAAGCCTGTTGCTGCTCCTCTACAGTTCGCAGAAGCCGTGCTGAATGCAGGTCAAGAACGTGGAGATGTCCCCGCATGAGGGGTTTTTGATTTGTTATTAATAAATATGCTCTTGTTTTGCAGTATGAACTATTGAGCAAGTTTGTTCCTCCCATCCATCCCTGGTAGTGGTGTGTCAGCATGGACGTGGTCCAGGGCGTGTAATCACAGAAGCTTTGAAGTCTTCACGAAGTCACTCACGTGACTCCGAAATGAAATAGTAAGATTGAACGAGAACTTACCAGTTCGAAGGTTGATCTTTATTTTATGAGGAGTCGAAGTGAGGGATTTCGTGCCCTCCTCGCCCAACCCTCAATCACCTTCATCTGGTAATCTTAGTCAATTCAATCATACTATGCGGTCATTTCTATTGTTGGTTCTGTGATTCCACGCCGCTACTTTGAAGTATGTCGAGCATGCGCGCCGGCGGGCTCTTCACGAAATCCCTCACTTCGACTCCTCATAAAATAAAGATCAACCTTCGAACTGGTAAGTTCTCGTTCAATCTTACTATTCTGAATCACACTTGTTCCCTTTCAATATCATGCCATTTAAAAAAATAACAATTATCAGTCATAGCCATTGCAGTTACCATCACAAAGTTTAGCAGGTACTATCACAACATTTGACAAGTTCTATCACAATTTTTAAGAAACATTTAGACAGGTACATGTGTAGAAGAGGTTTAGATAGATATGGGCCAAACCCGGGCAGGTGGAACTAGTGTGGATGGGAATGTTGGTCGGCATGGGTGAGTTCAGCTGAAGGGCCTGTTTCTGTGCTTTACTAACGTCTACTATCACAATGCTTAAGAAACATTTAGGCAGGTACATGGATAGGATTGGTATAGAGGGATATGGGCCAAATGCAGGCCGGTGGGACTCGTGCGGATGGGGCATGAGGGTCGGTATGGGCAAGTTGGGCCGAAGGGCCTATTTCCACACTGTATAACTATGTCTCTCTATATCAATGATCTAAAGCAATCAGACTTTATTTTGCTGTCAGAGAAAATTGAAATGTATTGTACATGCATTCCCGTTAACAATGGAAGGAAATGTGATGGGGCAAGTACACTTACACCTACTCATGGTGACTCCTCACGCAAATCATTTCCATCTGCGTTGGGGGAAAAACCCATCTCTCAGCCACTTCAACTGTAGCTGATCCCCGTGGAACTGTTCGATGAGGGCAAGTGTTGGCTTTTCATTGCCACCTTATTGTTACATTGGGGGCAAAATGCTTGAAATTTGTGAAACAAAGCAAGTACTGAATAAAAGACAAGGCACAAAACCGAGATAGCCAATAGAAATATTGGGTCACACCCATTCATGAAAAATATAAAGAGACAGCGTAATTTTGCTTATCCTAGAAATGAGATTTTATTACAGTCCCTCAGTACATGTTGGAGAAAGGGGGAACAAAAATATTTTTTAAGAACTACAGTTACTAAAATGATAGATAAACTCAGTAAATCCAGCAGCTTCCATGCAAAGAGAAATAGAGTCAATGTTTCATATCAGCGACCCTTCATCTGGACTGCGAAGAAAAACATTTAAAAAGTCAATTTTAAATTGCGATGTGGGTGACAGGTTATGCAAAATGCCCAGTTGAGAGAAGTGGCGGGGATTCATCTTTGTGTTTCACCTGAAAGATTATTTGATTTGCGTTTTCTTCTATTGGGGATTTTCTTTCTTCATTTACAGATTTTTGTAGGATTAATCTTGTTTCCACTGTTTTACCTGCATGCCCCTCTATATAGAATAGGGCATCGCTTCTCTGATTAACATTGTTTTCTCACCGTTAATGCCCAAGACCTCTTGTTCCAACATCATTAAGAAAAATTGTTGATATACAAATAATGTCCATCAGCATTGGGGGGAAAACCCATCTCTTCCTCAGAATTCATAAAATCTTCTCTTCCTCCACTCATGCTAAGCTCTTCCGCTCCAATGTTTATAGCACCAGAAAATGTTGTACTGACAACACCAATGAGCTGCTGGCTTATGCACACTGTTAATGAGCTGACCTGACCTGCCAAGTTAACATTTGTACATGCCCTTTCCAAAGAGATACTCAAGCACTTTGCAGCACAATTGTCGACACTGAACAGCAGGCAGAACTATTTTATTTATTCTTTTTTTAACTGATTTTTGCATTGTTGGCATGGACAGCATTTATAGCACATCCCTAACCGCCCTTAAGAAAATTCTTGAATCATTACATTCCTTCAGGCGGAGGTTCCCCAACAGTCTGCTAGGTAGGGAGGTTCATGATTCAGCTCAAATGATGGTGAAGGACAAACAATTTATTTCCTAGATAGGATGATGTGTAATTTGGATGAGCACCTCCAGTCAGTAGCATTCCCATTGCACCTCCTGTTTTGTCTGCTTTGTCGAGATTGCACATTTAATCTGTACTGTCAGAATCAGGGATGTCTTGTTGAGGCTCTATAAGACGCTGACAAGACTGCATTTGGAATACTGTGAGCCATTTTGGGCACCATATCTGAAGGATGTGCTGGCTCTGGAGAAGGTCCAGAGAAGGTTTACAAGAATGATCCCAGGAATGAGTAGATTAACCTATGCCGAGCGTTTGTCAGCACTGGGCCTGTACCAAAAACCAATCAAATCTGCTTAACCTAATCCGCTGCCTCGAGGATATAAAGTGTTGGATGGCCCAGAACTTCCTCCAACTAAACGAGAGTAAGTCTGAGGTCATCCTTCTCGGCCACTCGGACTCAATCAAAACGATAGCAGACAGCCGTGGAAGCCTTACCCCATTACTCAAACCTCATCGTCAAAATACTTGGTGTGATATTTGACTCAGCATTGAAATTTGACAAACAAGCCAATGCTGTGGTAAAAGCTAGCTTCTTTCAGCTTCGGACGATAGCTAAAATAAAACAATTCCTCCAGTTTGATGACCTCAAAAAGATAATCCACACATTTATCTCCTCCCGCCTAGATTACTGCAACTCCCTCTACACTGGCATCAGCCAATCTTCCCTGTCCCGTCTGCAACTGATCCAAAACGCCGCAGCGAGACTCCTGATGGGCAGCCGAAAAAGGGACCCCCACCTGCATCAAAAGTCTGCTTACCCACCACACCACCTCCAGGTCCCTCAGATCGGCCGACTTGGGGTTACTGAACATTCAACTAAACAGTCCCTAGACAGTCCCTGTCTAGGCATAAGCTCTGGGGTGACCGCGCCTTTGCGGTTGCAGCTTCTAGACTGTGGAACAGTATCCCTCTTCCCATCAGAACTGCCCCCTCCATTGACTCCTTTAAGTTGAGACTTAAAACTCATCTCTACTCCCAAGCCTTTCTTGACGTCCTCTGAGCGAGGGCTTTATGTATGTACTGATTAATCTATGAACCACTGTTGTATAACATTAGTACCTCCACCAATGTCAAGCATTTTGGCCAACGAGAGTTGTTTTTTAAATGTGCTATATAAATAAAAGTAACGACTTGACTACAGACATTGTAGACCGAAGGGCCTGTTCCCGTGCTGCACTGTTCTATGTTCTGATTTATTCCTCAAAGTTGACTCCAAGTAAGATTTAGCTCTTCGGGATAAAGGAATCATGGGATATGGGGAAAAACCGGGAACGGGGTACTGATTTTGGATGATCAGCCATGATCATTTTGAATGGTGATGCTGGCTCGAAGGACTGAATGGCCTACTCCTGCACCTATTTTTCTATGTTTCTATGTTTGTTCTATGTTCTAAGCCTGCAGCATCACCTTTTGCTTGAGACTGGATTCCTCAACCACCTGTGGTCTCCACAGACTTCCTGGTTCTCAGCTTGATCAAACCTGGTGCAAGTGGAACAGTCACTGTCAAAGCGAATGAGGGACATCATCTGCCAGGAAGCACACGTGCGGAAGCTTAATTTTTTTTAAACAGCCTTAATTTCAATGTTTTATTGTCCTTTATATGTATGTTTTAATATGTTAAGTATTTTTAATTTTTGAAATAATAATTTTTTAGTTCTTTGATATTTATACTTTCTATTTCAAGAGGTCTTGAGTATTACTCTGTGATTACTCTATAGTTATTTTGTGAATGGCAAGGACTATAACTGGCATCCAGCGGCACCAATGACAGTGACAACTCTGATAGCTTGCGACCTGAGGTCTCACATGCTTTCAGTGCTCTTCTGTGAATGGAGTAAGCTGCCCCAATGGAGTTGTAGAGAGTCATAGAGTGTAACAGTGTGGAAACAGGCCCTTCGGCCCAACTTTTCCACACCGACCAACATGTCCCATCTGCACTCGCCACGCCTGCCTGCGTTTGGCTCATATCCCTTTAAACCTGTCTTATCCATGCACCTGTCTAATTGTTTCTTAATCTTTGCAATAATCCCTGCCTCAATAACCTCCACTGGCAGCTCATTCCATACACCCACCCTGTGAAAAGGTAACGCTTCAGATTCCTATTAAAGCTTTCTCCCTTCACCTAAACGTACAGTATGTCCTCTTGTACTCAATTCCCATACTCAAGAGACTCTGTGTGTCCACCCAATCTATTCCTCTCATAATTTTATACACCTCTATAAATCACCCCTCATGTTCCTGCGCTCCAAGGAATAGAGTCCCAGCCTTTTCAACCTCTCCCTGTAGCTCTACCCTCAAGTCCTGGCAACATCCTCGTAAATCTTCTCCGCTCCCTTTCCAGCTTGACACAATCTTTCCCGTAACATGGTGCCCAGTGCTGCATTTTTTCACACTGTCTCGCTGGTCGCAGAGATTCCCACAGAAGACTGCACCTTGAGCCAAGTTCAAACAAATATTGTCATTCCTGGTTAGTCTGCCAGCATTCCCAGGGCACAGGAATTTCAGCCTTTATATATCCTTTGTGGACTTTATAGATCCCATGGCACTATTTAGAAGAACAGGGAATTTATATTTGGTGCCCTGACAAATATTAGTCTTTCTGTCTACAACAACAAAACAAGTAATCACATTGCTCACTACCTGTGGGAAATTACTGGGTGCATGCTGATCCCAGCTTTGATCCAGCCTTCCAGAAGCAAAGAACTTAGCTATTGTATGGTCACAATATAATTTTTCATCTTTCTTTTTCTTCTGATTGTTTTTGGTCATAAACCATTGGAAGAAAATGAAAGGTGGTACCAGTAGCCTTCCAATAGTACAGTGGTGGAGCCAGAGACACGGGTTCGATCCTGACCTTGGGTGCTGTCTAAGTGGAGTTTTCACATTCTCCCTGTGACTATGTGGGTTTCCTCCGTGTGCTCCGGTTTCCTCCCACAACCCAAACACATGCCAGTTTTTAGGTTAATTGTTCTCTGTAAATTGCCACGAGCATGTAGGGAGCCGATGCGAAAGTGGGATTACGTAGAACTGGTGTGATGGTTGGCATGGACTCGATGGGCCGAAGGCCCTGTTTCCATGTTGTGTCTCTCCCTACACTAAACAATAGCTCATTATATCATTAAAGGCTAGTCAGCATTCAATCACCTAATTTTAAGAAATGGTGAATGCATTTTCTGTAAAATCTTTTTTTTTTCATTTCAAAATAATAACTGCTACTTTAAAGGAAATCAGAAGGGTGGCTGGGGGCAAAACAAATGGCATGTCAATTTAATGGGCTTCAGATCATTTCCTGGACAGTGTTAATTTTTCCCAAAACCCCAACTAAAATAGTAATTGGTATATTCATTCACAAGATGTTATTTTCATCATTTCTGCATTGCAACGATGATCACAGGGAGAATGTACAAACTCCACACAGATAGCACCCGAGGTCAAGATTGAACCCGGGTCTCTAGCGATGTAAGGCAGCAACTCTACCGCCTGGCCACCATGCCGTGCCGCCTGTGGAGTTCCTTGTGTCTCCTGTTTAATGCAACATCCTGTTGCTCGTCAACTGCTGCTCCCCCTTTTGGTTTCAGTTTTAATGACGCCTATTGTCGGGTTCTTTTTCAAACACCTTTCAAATATCTATATAAATATCAATTGAATTTGCCTCAATCCTGCTATTGGGTCAAAAAACTGTATTGAGTAAGTTAAACACACCACCCACAGCAGCCAGAACTCCCCAACCACCTTCCATAATGTTTCATAACCCCCTATCTGCACCCATGATCTATTGAAGAAGGGTTCTAATCTGATGGACCATCGATCAAACTGCCTGTGAGAGGAAACCCTCACATAAATGAGCCTTGAAGTTATTTTCTGCAGCTTCTGAGGAGCACCTGTTTTTGGTACCTCAATTTCATACCAGTTACCATGGTAATCTTAGTTTCACATTCCCAATCCCATGTTTAATTCCAACCATAGCCTCTCCTCTCAAGTCATAAATTCCTAGTCATATAGGGCAGAAACAGGCCCTTCGGCCCAACTTGCCCATGCCGACCAACATGCCCCATCTACTCCAGGCCCACCTCCCTATGTTTGTCCATATCCTTCTAAACCTGTCCTATCCATGTACCTATGCTTCTTAAAAGTTGTGATAGCACCTGCCTCAACTACCTCCTCTGACAGCTCGTTCCATACACCTACGACCCTTTGTGTTAAAAAATTACCCTTCAGGTTCCTATTGAATCTTTACCCCTCACCTTAAACCTATGTCCTCCGGTTCTTGATTCCCTTACTCTGGGTATAGACTGTTCATTTACCCAGTCTATTCTTCTCATTATCTTATACCCCTTTATAAGATCATCCTTTATCCTACTGGGCTCCAAGTCCAAGCCTGCTCAATGTCTCCCAAAAGCTCAGGTCCTCTAGCCCTCTACAAAGCTTCTCTGTACCCTTTCCAGCTTGACAACATCTTTCCTATAACAAGGTGACCAAAACTGAACACAATACTCTAACTATAGACTCACCAACGTCTTATATAACTGCAGCATGACCTCACAACTTCTATACTGATCTCGTGATTTTCCTCTGACATCAGTTTGCCTTGCCACTGGCATTCAGCCACCGCATTTGATAATTCACTCTCAAAAAAGCCTCCACCACACCAGCTTCCTCTTCACTTTAAAAAAAACCCCTCCTCAGCACTCTTCTTTCTTATCTAATCTTCTTTGGCTTGGGATCCACTATTTCTCACTAAGGTTCTGTGAAGGCGTTTAAGATAGTTCCACATGATAAAATGCAAAACATTGTTGGTGTAGTAAATGTGAAAGAAAAGCTGTGCTACTAACCCAGATTTTCACATCACATAGACAGAAAACGGAGAAAGATAGTTATTTTGCTTACAGCCCACAGTCATTTTCAAGATTTCCTCTCACTGACTGCTTCCACCTTGATACGGGCACACACACACATTCAATAACCCATCTACAGACCAGGAAACGTCGTATGACACATTTCCTGCCATTAGCAGGAGCAGCAGAACTATTGGCATTTTAAAGTGAGGAGTAGTTAGCTGCAGCTACTTGGTTCTAAGGTTACTTCTGAGCGTACAGGGCAGACTGGAAAGATGTTGTCATGGGTACAAACGGGCGAGAGAAAGAGAGATGTGGGAAGACATGAAGGGCATGTAGGAACATACTAGGAAGAAGAAGCCTGATAGGTGGGGAACAAAGTCAGCAGTTTCAGTGATAGCGAAATAGAGGATAGTGTAAGTAATGCAAGTATTTTGGAACAAATGTCTATTTTTGCACAATATTATACACATTATTGTCTTGGAGATCTTAAAAAGTGATTTACATACAATCATTGCACCTGAGCCTCATTGTACTTGTGTACATGTCAATAAACTTCACGAGTCAAGAGTCAAGAGTGTTTTATTGTCATATGTTCCAGGTAGAACAATGAAATTCCCACTTGCACCAGCACAACAGAATATGTAAACATAGTATTCTGAAAACAATATAGTAAACAAGAAAAATGTTCAGTGTGTGCATATATACACATACTCACACATATACACACACTTATATTATATATATAAATATATAATACACAAACAGTAATAACAATAACATCTTATGTAGTTCAGAGCTTAATGGTTGTAATGTTTAATAGCCTGGTGGCTGTAGGGAAGAAGCTGTTCCTGAACCTGGACATTACAATTTTAAGGCTCCTGCACCTTCTTCCCGATGGCAGGGGTGAAATGAGAGTGTGGCCAGGACGGTGTGGGTCTCTAACGACACTGGCTGCCTTTTTGAGGTAGCGACTCCTGTAAATCTCTTCGATGGTGGGGATGTCAGAACTTAACTTAACGTGTAAGGTGCAAAGAAGGTCCCAGCGAGACCAAGAGCTAGTGAAGAGGGTGGAGGGAGTCAGTGATGGCAGCGGACACTAAACAAAGGGCCGTTTTTAAGATGGCAGCCGGGGAGGAGATGATCAGTGTCGCCAGGACAACGGGCTATGACAAGACTGCACTCTTAAGAACTTTGAAACTTTGTGGGTGCCAGAAATGTGGACTGTCTTGTGAGCTCTTTGTGAACTGTGCTAAAGTACAGGGCAATTGCTGGTCAGTGCGGACTCAGTGGGCCGGGGTTACCACACTGTATCTATCTATACACTAAACTAAAAGGAATGGGTAATTGTGAATGCTAAAAACTGAGGTAATTCTAGTTATGACCTGCTGAGTAATTTCATCATCAAATAAGGGATCATCTTAATGCTTCAGAACAAGCACTGTCAATAATTGCTTACTCTGAATTAATCCTCTATCCCATGAAAACTTGAAAATGAAGAACAAAACTTTAAATCTCAAGGTTTTAATTCAATAAGAGTATATCATTATTTCATATATCCATTATTCTTTATGCATATTTAATAACATCAATGCAATGTTATATTTTTCGATCAATATAATTTCAGATAGAATAGAATCTGAATTCAATAGAATCTGAATTATCCAATTTTTTATTGATTTTTTTAAATTATCAGAACAAAAATCATATTGTAATTTGAAAGTGAAACCTCTTTTAAAATCCAATATTAATAGGTTTTAATCCACCTGAGAAGTAAGAAAAGGATTACACAATTAACCTCACTTTATTGCTGGTTCATATAACTAGATTAAAAAGTTTCAGAACCAGCAGTTAGTGAGATGGATGCTGTTTTGAAATACAGTACAACAATTCTGGTTCAATACCAGGTCAATAATTGAAAGTTGAATTAAACATGCCAATGCAGTTGTGCAGCAAGCAAGCAGTGTAGTGTAAAGCATATTGAGAGGATAACTCCTCATGATTTCAGATTCTCAATTAGTAGGGGTGTCAGTGGTTATGGGGAGAATGCAGGAGAATGGGGTTGAGAGGGAACGATAGATCAGTCATGATTGAATGGCGGAGTAGACGTGATGAGCCGAATGGCCTAATTCTGCTTCTGGAACTTATGAACATGATTCCAGCGTTACTCAGCTGTCAGTCTCAATCCGTGAACCGTTAGTTTTTGTTCCATTGCAATGGTTATTGTTCTGATTTAAATATATTTGAAAATGTTTGCAAAAAATGACCTACTTTGGAAAATGTGCATTCCTGTGAAATATTATTCTTAAATTTGATCAGAATGACACTTTTATGTCCATTATCCACATATGGACTAGGTAGTGCGGATTTTGACCTGTGTAACATTACATTGAAATAATCATATCGGTTCTCGTGCTTTTTATAGCATACAGAGTGAACTTTATATTCCCTTCCCCTTGCAGAGAAACACGAATGGCAAGAACTCATCGCGCTGTGATAATGTGTGGGTGAGACAGCGTTCTTGACAAAGCTGGTCTAACCACACATGCACGCGTCAGCTTTACTAAAATCATCAACGTCGGTTTTTTTCCTTGTTTCAGTACAGAACTGCGATCTCGGCAGCATGACATATATAATTAAAGCTGTAATGTTCAAGCTCTGCATTTTGTTATTTAAAAGTAAGTGATCATTTTCTTTCTCAAATCAGGGGATTGTTTTTCCTTGGAGCAGAGAAGATTAAGGGGAAAATAGATAATATTTTAAAAAAGGATGAAAGATTTTAATGTAAGGAGACAACATTTTAAATGGTTGAGGGACACATAGTCAAAGAGTGCTGATTTAAGATACGTGCAGGAAGGAACTGCAGATGCTGGTTTAAACCGAAGATAGACCCAAAAAGCTAGAATAACGCAACTGAGTTACTCCGGCTTTTTGTGACTGTCGCTGATTTAAAATAATGGGTGAACGATTCTGAGGGGAGTTGAAGGGAACTTTCTTAACACGGTTAAGTATTAAGCCCTGAATCTCTGTTTGAAAGCGTGTGGCACAAACGTTGCCTTACAGTGCACAGCCACATTACTTTACCTGGTTTCTGCCTGTTATCCAATTTGATACAAATGCTGCATTTAGCCTTGGCAAAGGCAAAAGATGGTGCACACGATCGTATCACTTTGTCTACCTGTTGGATAATTAATTATTCTGATCTTTCAATCAGTAAAACCAGATTAAATCACAGCTGGTGTTTTCGTTTTGTCCTGCAGATCAGATCGTGGCCCCATCCAAAGTCGCTGAGACGGTAGAGCTGATCAACGCCACCATTGGAGAAGATGTGCTATTTTCTGTGAACTGTACACCCAACGTGAATCGATCAATAGAATGGAAGAAAAACGGGTCAATCCTAAAAAATATCATGTTCCATGACAGCGAAGGCGATCTCACCATCTTTGATGATTACAAGGGACGGGTGAAAGATTTTAAAAATGGCTCCTTTTTATTAACCAACATTCGACTAAATGATACAGGGTGTTACACTGTGACACTGGTGGACACTGAAGGGAAGGAAATCACAACAACAACAAAGTTGTTTGTCGCTGGTAAGTTTTTCACCTGTTTGGAATAACGTTAAAAAAAAGAGGTTTTGTTTTGCCTGGACTGTTCCAGTAACAGACTTCCATATACTCTTTTCAAAGCAAATGGTCGCAACGCTGACCACGTTAAGCATGGAGGAAATACCAAGGACAACAAAAGTGGGAAATTAAATGGTATGTTTACAACATCATTTATTCAATCTGACTGATGCGGGGTGTACTTTGAATGGTACTGCCTTAAGTTTCTCAGAATAATACAGTATAATGAACATTAGTTTGGTTTAGTTTATCGTCCCATGTACAAAGGTACTGTGAAAATCTTTGGTTGCGTGCTAACCAGTCAGCAGAAAGACAAAACATGATTATGATAGAGCCATTTATAGTGTATAGATACATGATAAGGGAATAACATTTAGTGCAAGGTAAAGCCAGCAAAGTCCGATCAGGGATAGTTCGAGGGTTACCATAGAAACATAGAAAATAGGTGCAGGAGGAGGCCATTTGGCCCTTCGAGCCAGCACCGCCATTCATTGTGATCATGGCTGATCGTCCCCTATCAATAACACGTGCCTGCCTTCACCCCATATCCCTTGACACCACTAGCCCCTCGAGCTCTATCTAACTCTCTCTTAGATCACCAATGAGGTAGATTGTAGTTCAGCACTGCTCTCTGGTTGTGGTGTTCAAGAAATTATTTAACTGAGATGTATAAAATGATAACATTATTTTGTCTAGATAAACAGAGAAGGTTGGAGAAAAGGAATAGGTGATGTTTTGGGTCGAGACCCTTGTTCAGACTGAGAATCAAGGGAGAGGAAAACCAGATGTATGCCTCATTTTTATCTGGTTTCATACCTCTAGTTTCCCTTTCCCCTCACTGTAAAGAAGGGTCTGAACCTGAAACGTCACCTATTCTTTTTCTCCAGTGATGCTGCCAGTCCCGACAAGTTATTCCAGCACTTTGTGTCCATCTTCGGTTTAAACCACCATCTGCAGTTCCTTCCTACACAAGCTTAATCCGCTACTGCCTAAACCAGCAAGACTATAAAATCTTATAACTGAGCTAGATTTTATTAAACTATAACTAGATTTTATTAAAATCTTGTAACTTTACAAGAATGTGCATTGGGTTAAGGAGTATTAGCTACAAGGAGAGGTTGGACAGACTTGGAATGTTTTCATCCAGAGCACCAGAGGTTGAGGAACATTTTGATAAAAGTATATAGTTATGAGAGACATAGATAGACAGTCAGAACCCTGGCCCTATGCTAGAGATGTCAAAAACTAGAGAGCAAAGTTTTAAACTGAGAGGTACAAAGTTTAGAGGAGATGTGTGGGGCACGTTTTTTGCACAGAGGGTGGTGGGTGCCTGTAGCACGCTAAGAGTGGTGGGGTGGAGGCAGATACAATAATGGCATTTAAGGGGCTTGTGGATCGGCACATGGGTTATGCAGAGAATGGAAGGATGTGGATCATGTTCAGCAAGATGAGATCAGTTTGTCTTGTCATCACGTTCGGCACTCTCATTGTAGGTCAAAGGGCCCGTTCCTTGGCTGCGTAAGAAGGAACTGCAGATGCTAGTTTAAATCGAAGATAGACATAAAATACTGGAGTAACTCAGCGGGACATAGGGGCTTGACCTGAAACATCACCCATTCCTTCTCTCCAGAGATGCTGCCTGTCCCGCTGAGTTACTCCAGCATCTTCTGTACTATTCTATGTTCTGTGTTCTAGAAAAAATGTTTCAAGCGGACATCAGGAAGCAATTTTGTACACAAATGATTGTGGTTGTTTGAAGTTATTTTCTCAAAAAATAGTGGATAGGGGTTCACTTGAAATTTTCAAGATTGCGATTAGAGGATTTTCATTAATTAAGGTTAATTAATTAATCAATAATACGTAAACATCGTTAAGACATGTATCAGTCTCCATTTAAGCGAATTGTGGGATAGCATTAAAGGGCTGACTAACATATTCATGTGCCTGCATTCATTTATATAAGCTAAATAAATCATATACAAAAACCAGATAACAAAATTAATAGTATCTTCTTTTTTTAACGGTTTAAATATTTGCCACTTAAAAGCAGTCAGGGCTAACTTGCAAGTGACCTAGTATCTCCAGCTCAATGTTCTGCCCACCCGAATGTTCCAAGGAATTAAATAACAAATGTGAATTAAATTAAAGTTTAGTTTGATACAAAGAAATATCCAGGTGTTAAAAAGAAAGTGATGTACATGACGAGCCCAGGTTACTTTGTAGAAAATAATATTGCATTAAAGCTATAATTAGTTTAGTTTTCAAGATGGGAAAGGAATATAGGGTTATGGTCTGAGTGCAGGTAGATGGGTCTAGGTGAAGTAAGTGTTCGGCACGGACTAGAAGGGCCGAGATGGCCTGTTTCCGTGCTGTAATTGTTATATGGTTATATGGTTATAGTTCAATTTATTATTGCCATGTGTATCGAGCTACAGTGAAAATATTTTGTTTACGTGCTATGCAGTCAAAGTAAAGACTATATGGGAATACAATCAAGCTGCCACAGTGCACAGATGAAGGATAAAGGGTACAACATTTAGTACAAGATAAAGTCCGATTAAAGATAGTTCAAAGATCTCCAATGAGGTACCATAGATGAAAGTCAGGTCCGCACTCTGGCTGATCAGAGGCTCGGTCAGTTGCCTGGAAGAAACTTCCTGAATTACTTCCTGAATCTGGAAGTAATTTATTGAGTCAGATTTTAAAATGATTGACCACGTTTTACAGCCTGACATTAAATCAGCAATAACCTATGATTATTTTGTTTATTTACTTGGAGAAAGGCAATGATTTTTTATCATTATTTTTCCACCTAATGGGGCAATTCACTGTAATCGCAGTTCATATAATGATAATATCATATTTCATGTTTTGAAATTCTCAGTGGAGAAAAGGAAAAGTGGATGAAAATGTCACTACCTCCTCAAATTTATTGTGAACAGAGGGAAGTTTAGGAATTTACATCCATGTGCAACATCTACCTGCAGCCTCAAAGGAATAATGTTTAAACATTTTTAGCTGCTCAACAGTGTTACTTTGCTGATGGGGCATTGTTTACATTAGGCTTATTGCTTAAACCAGCCCGAACCTTTCGATACAACATAGAAACATAAAGTCATAATGGAACAGATCCTGCAAACCAACTTGTCCATGCTGACCAAGACGCCCCATCTAATCTAGTTCCATTTGCTAGTGTTTAGCCATCTAAACCCTTTTTATACATGTACCTGCCCGTGTTTTTTAAATGCTGTTATAGTCCCAACTACCCTCCTCAGGCAGCTCGTTCCATATACCCATCACCCTCTGAGTGAAAACATTGCCCCTCAGGTTCCTATTAAATCTTGGGTAGGAAGGAAATGCAGATGCTGGTTTACACCTAAGATAGACACAAAATGCTGGAGTAACTCAGCGGGGCAGGCAGCATCTTTGAGACCCTTCTTCCAGTCTGAAGAAGGATCTCGACCCGAAACATCATCTATTAAATCTTGCCTCTCTCACTGTAAACCTATGTCTTCTAGTTTTTGATTCCCCTACTGTGGGTAAAGGACTCTTTTAATCTGGAATAGATAGGGTGAATTCAGGATAGAGTCTGGGATATTCTACAAGAAAGATTTTAATTTAGGGAAGACTGGTGAATTAGGAAGATTGAAAGAAGGAGACACTAGAGACCGCAGATGCTGGAATCTTCAGCAAAACACAAATTGCTGGAGGAACTCAGTGGGTCAGGCATCATCTGTGGAAATAATGGACAGGCAACTTTCTAAGTCGGGACTTTTCAACAGACTGATGAATCTTTGAAATAATTTTTAAACGATTTTTTAAGATTTAGGGCAGCACGGTGGCGCAGCGGTAGAGTTACTGCCACAGCACTAACAGCACCATAGACTTGGGTTCGATCCCAACTACAGGTGCTCTCTGTATGGAGTTTGTACATTCTCCACGTGACCGCCTGAGTTTCCTTTCCTTAAATCTATGTCCTCCGGTTCTTGATTCCCTTACTCTGAGTATATAGACTGTGCATTTACCCTATTTATTCTTCTCATTATCTTATACACCTCTATAAGATCATCCCTTATCCTACTGCGCTCCAAGGAATGAAGTCCTAGCCTGCTCAACCTCTCCATATAGCTCAGGCACTCGAGTCCTGGCAACATCCTTGTAAATCTGATTTACAATTAGATTAATCTGATTCAGTCACTGGTTCAGTCTGAAGAAGGGTCTTGACCCAAAACATCACCCATTCCTTCTCTCCAGAGATGCTACCTATACCACTGAGTTACTCCAGCATTTTGTGTCTACCTTTGATTTAAACCAGCATCTGCAGTTCTTTCCTACACATCTTGGAAATCTTCTCTGCACCCTTTCCAATTTAACAACATCCAGACAAGCGGAGAGTATTCTGTTACACTCCTGACTTGAGCCTTGTAGATGTGTAGAAAAGAACTGTAGATGCTAGTACTGCATATAACCAAAGATAGACATAAAGTGCTGGAGTAACTCAGTGGGTCAGGCAGCATCTCTGGAGAAAAGGGATGGGTGGCATTTTGGGTTGGGACCCTTTTTCAGACCCATGTAGATGGTGAACAAACTTTCTAGAGTTAAGAGGTGAGTTACTCTCCAATGTGTATGAAATAGCAACAGTGTTTTATTAGTAAGCTTCCCTGCAGTTGATGTTGTCAAATTGTAAAATCAAAAAACAGCTATTACTAACTTTGCTTTTTAACAACTAGTTTCAAGAACGTTTGGGGCAGTTCAGTATTGTTGGCTTTGTGCTATGCTGAATATGACATCTCTTTTAGTGTATGAAAATCAAAAAGTTGTACTTGTTGGAAATCTGAAGTAAAAACAGAATATGTGAGAAATCCTGACCAACTGAATGTTTCCAAGACGTTCTGCTTTTAAAACATAAAACAGTTCAGCATAGGAACAGCCCTTCAGCCCAGCAGGTCTGTACTGAATATAATGTTTCAAGACCAACTCTTATCTATCTTATGAAGAAGGGTCTCGACCCGAAACATCAACCATTCCTTCTCTCCAGAGATACCGCCCAAACCGCTGAGTTACTCCAGCATTATGTGTCTGTCTTATCTATCTTCGCTATTCCATGCCTATCCATGTGCCTATCCAAAAGTTGTTGAAATGCCTCCCTCCTATATGCCTCCATCAGCACCCCTGGCAACACTCACCAATCTCTGTGTAAAAAAAAAGGTTTGCCCTGCACTTATCCTTTAAATTTTGCCCCTCCCATCTAAAGGCTATGCCCTTTACTATTTGATATTTCCATCCTGGGGAAAAGGTCCTGACTCTACTCTATCTGTGCCTCTCATAATTTTATATATCAGGTCTCCCCTCAACCTCCGATGTTCCAGAGAAAATAATCCAAGATTGGCTCCTTGCCACTAATACCCCTAATCCAGATTTTTAATGTTAGGGTGTATTTTAGTAGACAGCAAGTAGAATCTCTACAAGCAATGTTTGTGAAGGCTAAAGTAGACATAGATTTGATAGAAAGTATTTTAACATGAGGCCATCTTGGCTGGAAACATCACAATTTGGTTTGGGAACTGCTCTGCCCAGGACAAGAAGGCACTGCAGAGAGTAGTGCGTTCAGCCGAACGCACTATGGGGACTACACTCGCCCCCCTGCAGGAACTATACATCAGAAGGTGCAAATCCAGAGCCAACAAGATCATGGGGGACCCCTTCCACCCCAGTAACAGACTGTACAAGCTGCTACAGTCAGGCAAACGCCTCCGTTGCCGTGCTGTGAAAACGGAGAGGATGAGAAGGAGTTTCTTCCCAGAGGCCATTCGGACTGTAAACTCCTATCTCACCAGGGACTAAACTACTGCACCAATTTACTGTTGTGTGGTGTATTTTTAAATTGCTGTTTCTTCTTTTTTTTTCTCTCCCACAAATATGTAATTACTGATTCTGTTCCATTCTGTTTTGTAGTTGTTTTGCACAATCCGCAAGCATTGCCACTTTTCATTTCACTGCACATCTCATATGTGACGAATAAACTTGACTTGATCCAATCTATCTTGCTTATGCCAACATAAAAGAACTATCTACTCTAATCCCACCTTCCAGATCTGTAGCTCTGTACATCACAACTTTTCAAGTGCAATTCCAAGTACCTTTAAAAGATAAAACAGTTCAGCATAGGAACAGCCCTTCAGCCCAGCAGGTCTGTATTGAATATAATGTTCCAAGACCAACTCTTATCTAGATGGAGAGTGTTTCTCCATCCACTATCCTATCCAGTCTCTGGATGCATTTGTTTTTCTCATTTCTTCTCTATTCCTTCATTTAATGACTTGACCCATTGATTTTTGAATCTCTACATTTTCCTATATTTTATCACAAAGTCCTTCATAATTTTATACACTTGAATTAAGTCTTTCCTCCCATGAAAGCAGCTCTACCTTAGCGAATCTTTCCTTTTAACTAAAACTTTCCATTACTGGTGATATTTTTACAAAGTTTTAAGAAAATGTGCATGGCAAGTTTTTTTTTACACTGGCAAGTTTATTTTTAGTGCCTGGAACTCGCTGTCGGGGGTGGTGGTGGAGGCAAATAGGAGACTTATTAAGAGACTTTTGGATAGACATATGGATATGCAGGGAATGGAGAGATATGTATTATCTGCAGGTAGATAAGAGATGGTCTTGGCATTATGTTCGGCACAGATATTGCGGGTCAAAGGGCCTGCTCTTGTGCTGTACTGTTCTCTGTTCTATCTCCTCTGCATGTTCTCCAGTACAATTACATCTCTCCCGTAAGGTAGTGACAAGAATTGCCTGCAATATTCAAGCTCTATTCCAACTAGCATTGTATAGAATTATTTCATATCATCCCTGTTCTTATATTCTGGGCCATGGTAAATAAAGTAAAGTATCCAATTTGCCTTTTAAATTCTATTATTGACCTGTCCTGTTATCTATAAAGATCTGTGAACCTAACAATATAGTCTTTTAGTACTTCTCCAGAATTAAACAACTCTATAATCACAATAGTCAATATCCCCCATATGTAAAGGTTTCTTATCGCAGACCTTCCAGAACCCCCATTTTAAATAATAAAAACTTTCAAATAATTTTCTGAACCAACTAGTTTTAATAACAAAGTTTGACTGTAGCTATTATCCAAAGTAGAAATGTGTAGAAAGGAACTGCAGGTGCTGGATTACACCAAAGACAGACACGAAGTGCTGGATTAACTCAGCTGTTCAGGCAGCATGCAGCAGCTGCCTGACCCAATGAGTTACTCCAGCACTTTGTGTCTATCTTAGAAATGGAGCTTAGTTCAGCTCCATTCCTTCCTTCAATGTGGAATGGTCTTGGGATATGATGTCAAAATGTCTTCTGGTTTTCTTAGCTTTTTGCTGAGGCAATTAGGTGAAATATGTCAGGGGATCTTCAGATCAATGTTGAAAGATAAGAATCACTACATACAAATCCAGTGTATCAGAAGCTCTTTACATATTTCAGAGCACTGAGTCCTGTATAATGGCAGCTGAGATAGATAGTCATCTAATCAGTAAAGAATTCAAGGGTTTTTGGGGAAACGGCAGGCAAATGGACAAAAAATTGGCAGATCATTAATTATCTTTTTGAATAGTGTAACAGCCTCAGGGCTGAATGGCCTTCCAAGTTTCATGGTTGTTTGCTCTTGGTACGATCAGGCTAATACACATCAACGATAAAATATGCCTTCAGCGTTCACAAATTCACATGCACTTACGGTATTGCTAAAATGAAATTATTATAACATAAATGAATGAGTCATAGGTTGTTTCCACCGTTAAAGAAAATATAAAGAGTCTTTGCCATTCTTTGAATGTTAGGAGGCATTTCTTAATCATTTTTGCACTTAATGTTCATCTTGATAATAGGATGCTATTTATAACTGTTCCACTTAAGATCACCCATTTCCTTGGATGTCATTTGGTAGGACTCCCGAAACTTGAAACTGCTAAAAAAAATTTGCATCACTGGAAAAGCATTGCTGGAGTTTCAGATTTACTAATTTAGCCCTTAGACATGCTATCTATTTTGTTTGCATTGACATTGAATTTTGTGTCTCCCCCGTAGCCATTATCATTGGTGTCAGTCTGCTTGGAATAATTGTATTCTGTGTCACACTTGCATACTTCATATGGAGAAGACTGCAGAAAAATACAGAGACTGGTGAGCCTTTCCAAACATATATAATGCCCTGCGACATAATAATTTGTTTATATGGTAACATTTTTTTGCATTATTTAAAAATCTAGTTTTATGCATTTGTGATGTGAGAGCACATAGTAATGATATGCAAATTTAGGTCTTATGGAAGTAGGAGGGTTTCATAACTTCCTTTACTGATTTCTATTTCCACTGTTCACTCATCAGTTTGTAGGTTGGACATTAAGGTGGCCGCCAACCTTGATATTGGTCTCAGCTAGGAATGTGGCTATGCTTCTGTATATGGTTGCCATGGCCGTACAGCTATATTATGAGATGTTAGGGAAGACACCACAAATGAAACAAGCATTTGTTGACTCTAAATGGGGAATACATAGCACAGACTAGAGTGTGGATTTGCCACATGTGTGGCCAGGGTGGGGGGAAAATTGTGTAATTTGCGTAAACTGTATTGAATGTATGTATAGCCTCCGAGAATGACGGATGGAGTTTTGTAAAGATCATGTATTGTATATATTTATTTCTCGAATAAAGTCTATTTTGAAATATAAAAAATGAAAGTGTGGATTTGCAAACAGAGTCTGGAGAAGGATGCAAGGGTCCTTGTCACGGTTTATCCCGAACAGCTCCGTAACAGAGAGCTCTGATTTATGGACTGTACCGAGGGATACATTCAGAGACAGACGTCTTGTTGACCATCCAGCAGAGCAAGATGTCCGTCGAGGAATGTTACCAACTGGCCCGTTGCAGACTGCAGGAGTACGTGCTGAGGGATGCACTGAAGCTTGGTGCAGCCAACGGCAAGGCTCTGTGGGGGAGGACAACAGTCTAGGGTCCTTCCGCTGCTGCACATTGGGGGACAGGATGTGATAAAGACACCCCTCGAAAAGGAAAGGGATATCACCCTTCAGCAACTCTAACACCCAGGAACATAGGAGTTTACATAAAGTGGTGGATACTGTCCAGTCCATCACGGCTACTGATCTTCCCACCATCAAAGGGATCTACAAGAGGTGCCATCTCAAAAAAAACTGCCAGCATCATCAAGGATCCACACCATCCTGGCAACTCTCATTTCAGTCCAGCTATTAAGAAGGTGGTATAGGGATTTGAAAATTGTAACATGCAGCTTTAGAAACAGCTTCTTCCCAATAACCATCAGACTATTGAACACTATAAATGATATTGTAATTTCAAATGATATTGGTCCTGAAGATGAACTTGGTTTCTACTTTGAAATCTGAAGAGAATGATTACAATGAATTTCATGAATGTTATCATTTTTATTACAGATGGTCGAGGTGATAAGAGGAACGAGAACCAAAATAGCAATGTTCCAGAGATTGTTTATTCAACCTACGTTGGTGCCTTTGTTAACTATGGGAAGTCACATCAAACAACTTCTTTGGATCAAACATGACAAGACAAGAAATCTACTGTGAAAATTATTTTATGAACATGTCTGTTATTTAAAAGAGCACTGTGGAACGTCTGAGCATATTTGTCAAGTCAAGTCAAGTCAAGTCACATTTATTTATATAGCACATTTAAAAAACAACTCTCATTGACCAAAGTACTTTACATTTGTTATAAGAATAGTATACACAAGCAAACTACATACATATATACAAATAGCCCTCGCTCAGAGGACGTCAGGAAAGGCTTGGGAGAACAGATATGTTTTTAGTCTTGACTTAAAGGAGTCGATGGAGGGGGCAGTTCTGATGGGGAGGGGGATGCCGTTCGACAGTCTAGAAGCTACAACCGCAAAGGCGCGGTCACCCCTGACCTTATGCCTAGACCGCGGGATATTCATCAAACCCCAAGTCGGTCAATAACCTCGCCTAAGATGAGCATATACAGGGAGAAGAGAATGGGGCCAAGGATGGAACCTTGTGGAACCCCACAGCAGAGACTAGCTGGGGAGGAGAAAGAGTTGCCTATGTTAGTAGAGAAACTCTACCTTTGAGGTAGGAGATGAACCAGCTCCGGGCAGTGCCATCAATACCAACCCCGTACCGGAGACAGTCAATTAGGATGGTGTGGTCGACAGTATCAAATGCTGCGCTGAGGTCAAGAAGGAGCAGGATTGCACAGTCGCCGGAGTCAATGGTGAGCAGTAACTCATTATGTACCTTCAACAAGGCAAACTCTGTGCTCCTATTTGGACTCCTGTTATCCATCTTGTTAGTTATTCTACACAGATTTGTGTTGTGGGGCAGCTCAAATATCAGCACATCTTCCTGCCCAGCACCCACCTGCAAATGGATCCATCACCGCCCCAAAACACCATAATAACTTTCTCCTCAGCAGTTGCAGCCAGCAATATCCAGATTGCTGAGGTGAACAGTGTTCCTGTTTCAATGGGCCCATTTTTAACTGGTGTACTGCGCACACAAAGGGGGTTGTTTCTATTCTAAATCCACCCAGAGAAGAAATCAGTGTGGTCAGATCAGCACTCACCAGCATTTTGAATCTTGTCATCAAGTCAATGGTAGGTAGGACTGGATGGTTAAAATGAAGAGACGTCAGCTCACACGAGGATGCCAAAGGGAACATTAAATTGATGCTAGACAAAAGTGCTGGAGAAACGCAGCAGCATCTATTAAATTGATGCTTCCTTCTGTTGTAAGTAACACCACCCGTTATAGCTGACGTCAAATATTTACCAGCACAGAACATGTTCATTCAAACAGGCAGTCTGTGCACTGATTTACATTGCCTTTCTACAGAGCTAATTTTAGAGTCATAGTCATGATACAGTGTGGAAACAGGCCCTTTGGCCCAACTTGCCCACACCTGCTACACTAGTCTAACCAGCTAGCGTTTGGTCCACATCTCTCCACACCTGTCCTATCCATGTATCTGTCCAACTGTTTCTTAAATGTTGGGATAGTCCCAGCCTCAACTACTTCCTCTGGCAGATCGTTCCATACACCCTCCACCCTTTGGGTGAAAAAGTTACCCCTCAGATTCCTATTAAATCTTTTCCCTTTCACCTTAAACCTATGTCCTCTGGTCCCCGATTCAAATCCTCTGGGCAAGAGACTGTGTGCATCTACCCGGTCAATTCCTCTGATGATTTCAGTGGGATCACAATTGCTGCAGCCTCAGTTGTCTTTGTAGTTGGGAAGCTTGTGGTTAGCACTGGAGAACGTATTTTAACCTATCCATTTTCAATTAGGGTTGGAGATTAATTTTACTGATTATATACCTCCTTATCCCCTTTCCATCAGCTAACAACGATCCATTTTACATTTCCTTATCTTCGTCTGCTTTGATATGTCATTTTCGAACCTTACCTCTCCATTGGTAAGAACTCCGTCTCCTCTGACTCACTGTCTGAAGAAGGGTCTCGACCTGAAATGTCACCCATACCATCTCTCCAGAGATGCTGCTGAGTTACTCCAGCATTTTGTGTCTATCTTCGAGGGTAAGGGAACTGGTCAGTGACCTTTTCAGTGTCAGCATAATATTGCAAAGTCATGAAGGAGGTTACTTGTGTTGAGCTCTCAGGTCGAATTTGTAAAGAAATGGCACATTTAATATTCAAACCGCTGATTAAATGCACCGCTTAAATTAAAATGTTTAGATTTGATGCCTGTTCACATGGGTTTTTTTCTCACCAAATTGATCATGTTCATGTTACCTTAGAATAATGAGCTATCTTGTGACACACACAAATATAATGTTGCCTTATCTTGGCTGTTAGAAAGACAGCAAACAAAATGTAAAGTTACAATGCTGAAAATGAACACGTTATGCACACTAAAATATTCAACTATGTGAAACAAATTGTGACTACATTTAAAATGGAGCAAAATGTGCAAAATAAAATGAGATTTTAATATTTTTATTGGTAGTTATGAGATCTCTCATGCTGAAATATAAAGCAACACATCTGTGTTGCTTAAAGGGCCTGTCCCACTTGCATGTCCTTGGCACGCAAATCACGCGACCTCGTGGTCGCGTTGAGGCATACGGGCATCGTATGGCCGGGCGGGGCCAGTCCCACTTAGAAGTGCGGTGGGGTATGTAGTTGTGCGCGACATCACGCGGGGCTCCGAAATATTTGTAGCGAACAAAATCTTTGCGCGCCAACGACCTGTCGTGGAACTGACGGCCAAGGTGGGACAGCCCCTGGCGCGACGCAACGTCTCACCTTCAACAGCAGCAGAAGCATGCAAACGATCGCAGAACTCGGCCTGGGGCTCACGGCCGTTGCGGTCTGGATCCGCTCCCACTTCTACTCCCAGAGTGGGGCCAATAAGATTGAAGATAGACACAAAATGGAGGAGTAGCTCAGCGGGACCGGCAGCATCTCTGGAGTGAAGCAATGGGTGACGTTTCGGGTCAAGACCCTTCTTTTCAGGCTGAAGAAGAGTCTTGACACGAAACGTCTCCCATTACTTCTCTCCAGAGATGCCGCCGGTCCCACTGAGTTACTCTAGCTTTGTGTCCATCTTCAAATGATGTCACGCGCTCCAGACGGCTGTGCGTACGCATGTAATCGCGCCCGACCTTCATGGGACAGACAACATTGAGGGTTGGGACCTTCTTCAGACAGTCTGATCCGATCCTGAAGAAGGTTGTCTGTCCATTCCCTTCCCATATGCACCCATATGCTGAGGTCTTCCAGCAATCTGTGTTTTGAAAATTGATGTCCTCGGAATGTGAAAGGAAACTTGGGCACTCTGAGGAAACCCTTGCGGTTGCAAGGAGATTTGCAAACTCCCCACAGACAGCACCAGAGGTGAGGATTTAACCCGTGTCACTGTATGTAGAAGCAGATCTACCAGCTGCAAAACTGTGCCGCCTATTTGATCATGCATGCCCATAAACACCTTCAGGTTTCTCCCACCAGCCACCTGCACTCGGGGTAATTTACAGTACCCACCTACCGACTGAAAAGTCTTTGGGACGTGGGAGGAATGGACCACCGAGGAAAACCCAAGAAGCCACAATGAATATATATACATGCTCAGTCTCGACAGACAGCATTGGTGGTCAGACTGAAACATAGGCAACTGCTGCTGCTAAACCAATGCACTACCAAGAACACTACTGAATTGGCCTAACCAATATATTGTTAAGATGCTCTCTTTACTTTTGAACTCTCTTCCTGTACCGAGGAACTTGTATTCCCGTTTTAATAGTCTTCTCAACGACTTCTACCATGTTCAGAGTCTTATATAAATAACGTCACTAGGTCTCCTCATTCCTAGACGTGCCTTAAAATTGTGTCAGTTAGTTTATAACTCCACTTTGTATTGTTCGGAATCATTTCAAAATGAATCATTTCACACCTCTAGTTTAAATCGTACATTATATTCCTGTTCATGTCAGTGGTCCATTTATCACATTTACTGTGTTTACAAACTTTAAAATTGTCCCCTTTCTATCCAAATATGTTTTTAACATATATATTTTGAAAAGCTCCACATATCTAAAAAGGTCCAATACACTTGCTTCCATTTTTCTAAATCAGCATCGATAATTTCCTTTTTCAAACTACAATGCATCTATTGTTCCCTCCTGTCTTTTATAAATATGTATGGCAATTATTCAATTACAATGCAATACATTGTCTTAAAATGATTGGTTTTGTTATTTTTTGTTTAAATAACTTTATCCCTTCACAATTATTCATATGAAATACTCCCAGCCTAACATCTCGCTATGCTTTAACATTGTAAGATGATAAAATTGGAAAGTTGCCCAGACTAAAATATAATCTACTGCTTCGAATGACTCCACCGTAGCTACAACAGGAAGTGGGTGGTCAATGAACAGGATAGATGTGTTACTTTAAACTGGAGCCCTGAAGGATATGGTCAGAATGTGCTGCAATTAAATATTATAAATGTTCTATTTTCCAGCTCCATTTAATGTGACACTTTGTCCATGGTGTCTTTCCATTTGAGGAAGGACATCTTTGCTATTGAGGGAGTGCAGCGTAGGTTCACGAGGTTAATCCCCGGGATGGCGGGACTGTCATATGAAGAAAGATTGGAAAGACTGGGCTTGTATTCACTGGAATTTAGAAGGATGAGGGGAGATCTTATAGAAACATATAAAATTATAAAAGGACTGGACAAGCTTGATGCAGGAAAAATGTTCCCAATGTTGGGGGAGTCCAGAACCAGGGGCCACAGTCTAAGAATAAACGGGAGGCCATTTAAAACTGAGATGAGAAAAAACTTTTTCACCCAGAGTTGTGAATTCATAGAATTCTCTGCCACAGAAGGCAGTGGAGGCCAATTCACTGGATTAATTTAAAAGAGTTAGATAGAGCTCTTAGGAATCAAGGGGTATGGGGAGAAGGCAGGCACGGCTTACTGATTGGGGATGATCAGCCATGTTCACAATGAATGGCAGTGCTGGCTTGAAGGGCCAAATGACCTCCTCCTGCACCTATTTTCTATGTTCTATAGCTTCCTCATTACCTAATCTTTCCTAAACCATCGAATTGCAAGGATACTGAAATATATTATTTTCTTTACACCCAATCATAATTGTCCAAGGTCTATTGTTGCAAGCAATCCTGGCACACCAGGTACTGTCATATTAGTCAAAACATGTACCCTATCCATTTTTTTTATTGGTTATCCATTCATGGGATTAGATGAATGGCTAACAAAGTGAATGAATATTCCTGATTTCTGTCCTGCATGGTACTCCAATTAACTGCTTCGGAACAATTAATCTCTTCTGCTGCATCTCTGATCAGTCTGGCTTTTCATTCACATGCTCACGATTGCAAACTGGTCATCTGACTAGGTTTCTCACATGTCAGATGGTGGCAACATCCATTTTTATCAATACAATCCTGAAACCTAAGACTCCAAAGACATAGAGGTTTGCAGGTTAATCGGCTTGGTATAAATGTAAATTGTCCCTGGTGTGTAGGATAGTGTTAGTGTGTGGGGATCCTGGTCGGTGCAGACTCGGTGGGCTGAAGGGCCTGTTTCCCAGCTGTATCTCTAAACTAAACTGAACTAACAAGAAATACTTTACTTTAGATTTTAGAGATAAGAGTTAAGGTTAGTTCATAGATACAGCATGGGAATAGGCCCTTCGGCCCAATGAGTCTGCACTGACAAGCAATCCCCATACACTAACACTATCCTACACAGACTAGGGACAATTTACATTTATACCAAGCCAATTAACCTACAAACCTGTATGTCTTTGGAGTGTGATAGCAAACCAAAGATCTAGGGGAAAACCCATGCAAGTCACAGGAACAATGTACAAACTCCATACGGACAGCACCCAGAGGCAGATCGAACCTGGGTTCCTAGCGCTGTAAGCAGGCACGTGCCGTAAGGGTAGGCAAGGTAGGCACTGCCTACCCTGACTAAAATTATGAAATGGCAATTATTAAATATAAATAGTAAAGGCATGGGAGAATTATGCCTATCTAAGAGATCGATCTCCTAGGTAGGCATAATTCTCCGTGCCTTTCATCCGCAGCATTTGTAACACGGGAAGCTCTGTGCAGCCCACGTGCCGTCAGCGCTGCCTGAGCCGTCAGATTCAAGGGGAGCTGAAGGCAGCAGAAAATCTGCCTTTGCAGCACTGCGCCTGCGCAGCATCATACTGCGCATGCGCAGCGCGAGTTTCTTGGCGGGATTTTCAAATTATGGATTGCCATTATTTTAATAGTATCTCAGGAAACAAAGAGTGAAGAATGGACTTAATGTACCAATAACGTGATAAATGCTTTTCTTGGTGCTTAATTTTTCTAAATGCTGTATTTCCCGGGGGGGGGGGAGCTCCGTTTACAATGTTTGGGGAGTCTGGCATTGTGAAGGAGGGGATTGGGGTCAGTAACCCACTTGCCACGCTCCAGTCTGAGTGCAGGTAGATGGGACTAGGTGAGAGTAAGTGTGCGGCACGGACTAAAATGCCGAGATGGCCTGTTCCCGTGCTGTAATTGTGATATGGTTTTATTGTGGCCGGGGAGTTTATTAGCTTGGGTGGCTGCCGCAGCACTCCAGGCACGGACAGCAGAACTGGCCGCCACTTCCGAGGAAGGCAGCTCGGGTGACTGACTTTGAGCAGCCGCCGAGACCCGACAGCCACTTCAGCCCCTTCTGCTGGTCCCCACTCACCTCTGGCAGTGTTCTCCGTCTGAACATCTCTCGCCGGCCGGCTTCCCGCAAATCTTTAAATTCCGACAGCGCGCTCACGGGACCAGTTTAGGTTACTTGGCTGTGGGAATTTAAGGATTTGCGGGACACGATTGACATGAGCGAAGCTGGCGAGCGACAGGTGAGAGATGTTCAGACGAAGAGCACTGCCAAAGGTGAGCGAGCCGGCAGAAGGCGGTTCTGCTGTCTGGTTCCCGCAGCCGCTCGCACCCGAGCTGCTTCTATCTCCGGAAGTGGCAGCCAGTACTGCTGTCCGTGCCCGGAGCGCTGCGGCAGCGGTGAGTGAGTTACTGATATGATCTCTGACCCCCTCCGTCTCAACACCCCTGCCCTCAATGCCACTCCTGCCACCCCTGCCCACTCCTGAACGCAATGAAATTTTGTTCAGACCGAAAGGTCTGAATGATAATAAAGGATACTCTGACTTTGACTCTCCTCATCTTTAACCCCTGGCACAGACTCTCCACACGCTGTCCCAACAAATGGACCCTTGAATTAGTATTGTCATTCAATAAGATGACAGCTGATTCAACGTCCCGGTGTGCTCCCGTTTTTCCCGCCATATCTCCACCTGCCTTTATCCTCCGTCCCCCACCCATTCAGTAATTAAAAAATGAAGGAGATTGAGAAGTCTTGTTAAAATTGAATTGTTACTTATTTTTTATTTTTTATGAAGAGAACAATCTGCGCATGCAGATTTAAGATTTAAGATTTTTTTTTAAAGCCGGCTGACTGCCTATCCTGAGTAATTACTCACAGCACGTGCCTGGCTGTAAGGCAGCAACTCTTCCACTCTGCCACCGTAGCGCCCAAATAAAGAAATTATTTTTCCCAGTGCAATCAAAAAGTGATCCTCTCCAAACTACAGTCTCTAACACAGATAATCACTCTTTTCTAAGCTTCCCCCCAGTCTAGTTTCAGTAAAAGCACTGAATCAAGCACTAGAATCAGTTAAATTTTATTTTTCCAAAAGCTCATCACAGATCACACACTGTACCTATCCCACTGCGGGTTCGATCCCTGCATCTATCTGTTCAAGCCCTCTAAGCCTCGCGCAGACAGAAGCACTCCAAAAGGGTATGCGGTCCTGAGCGTTCCTCCAGTAAAAGATTGACCCTGAACCTCGTGACCTAGGCCTTTTATATGCCCCACGAACCTGAGGTCTGAACCACACGGGGGTTGTCTCTTAATCATCCAATTACAAATATCGATTAACCCCATAAATAACAGGCATTTCCCTAACCCAATGATACAACAGTTCAATACATTGTATTCACAATGGACTTCGAGATGAAGTCAACTTGGAAACATTTACCCTGATTAACAGAACTCTCAGACAAAGCTTAACACCCCATCCAATCAACACTTAGTAGAGTCAGATTCTGCAACATTATTTACAAGCTATTTTCAAGGTGTATATCTGGTTTGCAGCCACCCAATCCATTCTATGCATTTAGTACCAGATTGACAGGGCTTGCAAGGCTTCTTTGCTTGCAAATTGTATCTAAGTTCCAGACTCTCTGGCACCTCTTCGCAGCCTGTCCCAGCTCTGCAGAGAGTAATCTCAATTTGACCAAATCTCCCAGCAAAGCCTGAAACTTTACCCCATTTTGAAGTCCCGACTGGTCCAATTTAGCCAGGATTAACAACACCAGCCAACAATCATCTGGCCTATTCCTGCACCTATTTTCTACGTTTCTATGCTTGAGGATATGGCAATAAAACTCGATCACTTGATTTTGAAGCATTCAGATTCTGATTCAGATTACCTTTATTGTCATTCAGACCTTTCGGTCTGAACGAAATTTCGTGCCTGCAGTCATACATATATTAAAAGTAACAAAAACACACAATAAACACAAATTTAACATCCACCACAGTGAATTCACCAAACACCTCCTCACTGTGGTGGAAGGCAAAAGTCTTAATTTTTTCTCTTCCCTCCTTGTTCTCCCTCTGCGCTGAGGCGATCCAGGCCTCCGATGTTGTGACCCCGCCGGGTGTTGGTAAGTGAGTCAGTCCCGCGGCTGAATCCAGCTCCGCGAACGGGCCGATTGAAACTCCGCGGCCCGGGGGGCTCAAAGCTGCCGAAGCTGCCGCCCTCCAGTCCAGCAGACGCAGCTGTTGTTGCGGGAGCTCCAGAAAACAGGTCACCAACCTGTGACCTGCGAGCTCCCGACGATGTCGTCCGCTGGGCCCGTGGCCGGGCCTTGGAAGCCGCGCCGCCACCGCCGCCGAAACGCCAGAACACCGCCACAGCTCCAAAGTCAGGCCGCAGCTCCAAGTCGGGCCGCTGCCGCTACCGGAACGCTGGAGTGCCGCCACAGCTCCAAGTTGGGCCGCTGCTGCTGCCAGGCCGGGCCAGTCAGGCCACTGCTGCTGCCAGAACTGCCGCTGCTGCGAAGGCCACCCGAGACCGTCAGCTCCGAGGCCCGAGGTCGTCAGCTCCGCCATTAGGCCTCAGCACAGACGGAGACAGGGAACTCACGGACAGACGGACTGCAGGTGAGCCGCAGCTGCCAGGCAGCGCCGCCACTCCCAGTCACGCATTATGCATGGTGGAGGTATAATGCGGTCATAGAGTGATTCAGTGTGAAAATAGGCCCTTCACCGCAACATGCCCACACCCGCCAACATGTTCCAGCTACGCTACCTGCTTTTGGTCCATACCTCCAAACCTGTCCTATTCATGTATCAGTCTTAAATGTTCGGATGGTCCCTGCCTCAACTACCTCCTCTGGCAGCTTGTTCCAAACACCCACCACCCTTTGTGTGGATAAAGCTACCCCTTAAAAAGTTACCTCTTGACATTTGGACACGTACATGGATAGGACAGATTTCGATGGATATGGGCCAAACGCGTGTGAGTGGGACTAGTTTAGATGGGACATGTCGGTCAGTGTGGGCAAGTTGGGCTGAAGGGCCTGTTTCCACACTGCATCATAGGACAACAGAAGGAAACAAACCAGGCAAAACGGGCTGAAATGATGAAGTACGAAGGGGAGCTGTAGGAGTGCACGGGTCCCTGGGATGGCGGGACTGCCATATGAGGAAAGATTGAAAAGACTAGGCTTGTATTCACTGGAGTTTAGAAGGATGAGGGGGGATCTAATAGAAACATATAAAATTATAAAAGGTCTGGGCAAGCTAGATGCAGGAAAAATGTTCCCAATGTTGGCCAAGTCCAGAACCAGGGGCCACAGTCTTAGAATAAAGGGGAGGTCATTTAAGACTGAGGTGAGAAAAACCGTTTTCACCCAGAGAGTTGTGAATTTATGGAATTCCCTGCCACAGAGGGCAGTGGAGGCCAAGCCACTGGATGGATTTAAGAGAGAGTGAGATAGAGCTCTAAGGGCTAGTGGAGTCAAGGGATATGGGGAGAAGGCAGGCATGGGTTATTGATAGGGGACAATCAGCCATGATCACAATGAATGGTGGTGTTGGCTCGAAGGGCCGAATGGCCTCTTCCTGCACCTATTTTCTATGTTTCTATGTCTATGTTTTCTATGACTAAAAAGTTAAGAAGAAAAATGCATGTAGATAAGTGGACAGATTTGAAAGATGAGTGAAATGTAAAGGCAGAGAGAGGTTTATGGGTGGAAAGGAACATAGGAAAGGAGGGTGGAGAGTGGGCTTGGGCAGATGGGTGAAGGGAAAATAGACACAAAGTGTTGGAGTAACTCAGCGGGTCAGGCAGCATCTGCGGAGAATATGAATAGGCGACGTTTCACAGAGTGCTGGGGTAACTCAGCGGGTCAGGCAGCATCTCTGGAGAAAATGTATAGATTATATTTCGGGTCAAGACCATTCTTCAATAATATTCATGATGTGACATGCATAGACATTCCTGAATGTTACCCAAACCATCGTGAGTTACTTTGTTACGGTACTTGCCCTCTCCTATAATGTCTTTGCTGCCTTGGGTGATGCAGGACAGGACACAAGCTTTGGGACACGGTGTGAAGCTGGTGCCGTCTGTCCCAGCCTGGTAAAAACCTGGATGGAGTGGATGTGGAGAGGATGTCTCCACAAGTAGGAGAGCCTAGGAGCAGTGGCCACAGCCTCAGAATTAAAAGACATTCCTTGAGGAAGGAGATGAGCAGGAATTTCTTAAGTCAGAGGGTGGTGAACTGTGAAATTCATTGCCACAGAGAGCTGTGGAGGTCAAGTCAATGGACATTTTTCAGGAGGTGATTAATAGATTCTTGATTGATACGGGTGTCAGAGGTAATGGGGAGAAGGCAGGAGAATGGGTTTGAGAGGGAAAGATAGATAGTCATAGAGTGATACAGGGTGGAAACAGGCCCCTCGGCCCAGCATGTCCCATCTGCACTAGTTCCACTGCCCACGTTTGATCCATATCCCTCCGAACCTGTCCTATCCATGTACCTGTTTCTTAAATGTTGCGATAGTCCCTGCCTCAACTACCTCGACTGGTAGCTTGTTCCACACACCTACCACCCTTTGTGTGAAAAACATACCCCTCAGATTACTATTAAATCCTTTGCCCTTCACCTTAAACTTATGTCCTCTGCTCCTCAATTCACCTACTCTGGGCAAAAGACTCAACCGTATCTATTCAAATCATGATTTTATATATCTCTATTAGATCACCCCTCATCTTCCTGTGCTCCATGAAATAGAGTCCCAGCCTACTCAACCTCTCCCTATAGCTCTGGCCCTCTAGTCCTAGCAACATCCTCGTAAATCTTCACTGTACCCTTTCCAGTTTGTTGACATCTTTCCTATAACATGTTGCCCAGAACTGAATACAATACTCTGAATGCGGCCTCACCAACTTCTTATGCAACTGCAACATGACCTCCCAACTTTTATACTCAGCCTGACCCGCTGAGTTACTCCAGCACTCTGTGAAACATCACAGAACAGGGCAAGATTAGCAAGTTTGCTAGCGATACAGAAGTGAGTGGTTTTGCAGATAGTGAAGATGGTTGTGAAAGATTGCAGCAGGATCTGGATCAATTAGCCAGGTAGGCAGAGGAATGGTTGATGGTTGCATGGTTTCTTGAAGGTCGTGTTTCAGGGATATCAGGTGGTCAAAAATTATTTTGGCACTTTGGCCTTCATCAGTCAGAATATTGAGTGTAGAAGTTGGGAGGTCATGTTGCAGATGTATAGGATGTTGGTGAGACCGCACTTAGAATATTGTGTTCAGCTCTGGGCACCATGTTATAGGAAAGATGTCAAACTGAAAAGAGCACAGAGATCCCCTTCCTGGATCAGTCCAATCAGGGTTCTGTCGTCCACAAACTTGAGAAGCTTGACAGAGGTGTCTGTGGAGTTGCAGTCATTGGTGTGGCGAGAGAAGAGGAGAGGGGAGAATACACATCTTGCGGTGGTCCTATGCTGAGCGTTTGCGGGTCCGGGATATGCTTTCCCGCCTCACATGCTGCTTCCTGTCTGTCTACTGGAAGCAGCATGATCCACCGACAGAGGGGTTCAGGCACAGTCAACTCAGAAAGTTTGGAGTGTAGTAGCTCTGGCACAATGGTGTTGAATGCAGAGCTAAAATCAACAAACAAAATCCTCGCATAGGTCCCCTGGCGGTCTAGGTGCTGGAGGATGAAGTGCAGGCCCAGATTGACTGCGTCATCCACAGATCTATTGGCCAAATATGCCAAGTGCAGAGGGTCCAGGAGAGGGATTGTGATATTTTTCAGCTTGGCCAGCACAAGCCTTTCAACGGTCTTCATGACTACAGAGGTCAGTGTGACAAGCCTGTCGTCATTAAGACCAGTAATCCTAACCTTTTTGGTGCAGGGACAATAGTGGAGACGTTGAAGCAGGCAGGGACAGTACATCTTTGCAGGGACTGGTTAAAAATGAGTAATTGGGTGTGAAGTGGTGATTGGAGTGGGAAAGGGTCCACACTTTTCATTTTGGAGTCTTGCCTTAAGTAGGTGCGAAGTGCTGAATGGGAAGGAGAGGGTGCAGGGTACATTCTTTGCAGACTGAGGTCAGGCTGTGAGTGGGTGTGAAGTGTTGGTTGGGGTGGGAAAGGGTCCACTCTTTTCATACTGGAGTCTTGCCTTAAGTAGGTGTGAAGTGCTGAATGGGAAGGAGAGGGTGCAGGGTACATTCTTTGCAGACTGGGGTCTGGCTGTGTTTGTTGGGGGGGGGGGGGGGGGAGGGGGTACCAGGGTTACGTTTCTGATTTTCAAACCTGCAGTGAAACTCATTCAGGTCGATCGTCAGCTGACGATTGTCCAAAGAGCGAGGGGCTGTCCTCTTGTAGCTGGTGAATTCTTGCATGCCCTTCCAAACTGAAGAAGAGTCCCTAGCTGAGAACTTGTTCCTCAACTTCTCAGAATACCTTTCCATGGCAGTTCTGATTCCTTTTCTCAGCTCTTTATCGATTAGGCTATCTTTTAACTCTTTAACGATTAGGCTATCTGTTTGACGCAGCGGGGATGGTGTCGGCCTAGCGGGGGTGGCGTGAGCCCAGCGGGGGTGGCGTGGGCCGAGCAGGGGTCAGTGGGGGTGGCGTGGGCCCAGCGGGGGTGGCGTGGGGGGAAGATGGCTTGGGCCCCGGCGGCGGGGGGAGGTGAAGGGAGCGGGCCCCGCCGCAGTGGCGTCTGGTGTTGGGGTTACAGCCGCTGGGTTCAGATTCAGCCATTCCCGCCCGGCGACGGGAGAACGGGCTGGCCGTTGGCGAGGCTCTGACGCCACGGATGGAGACGCTAGACCAGGTGGGCAGACACCGCACCCCGCGCGCAACCGATGCAACCCCACCTTCAGTCGGCCATGCCCTATGATATGTGACTCAAGACAGAAGTCAGGTCCGAACACATCCACGTTATTTCTGTTCTGGGTTTTATTGCTATTTCCAGTACATTTCTGAAAATGTAAGAGTCACATTTGCTCTGATTGCGTACTGGGCTAACTAAGAAATGCTTCTCTTGTGGTTACCATGTAGAAACTAATTGCCATTTGGTAAATGACAAAGCTTATATTGAGTCAGGCCACATTTACGTTGCTAGCAATGGTTGAATTACCGAAATGTGCATCAACAATATACGGTATATTGGCAATAAGATGGCAAATTAAATTTCTGAACTCTAGAAATTACAATAGTAATGAATTCAAAAACATATCTTGTAATGGCTCTTCATTAATGACTAATTCTTAAACAAACAGGAAATAATAAGTCAATGGAAAAATAATAACCACCCACAAGTGATGATCAGTTGGAAAATAAGAAACTAGGATTAGTTATCGGCTAGTCATCACTTTCGAACTAATCACCATTAGTAGTAGAGCTAATAGGACTTGATGTTTCAATCCCTGTAATAAGTCGGCACTCTTGCTATTTGCAGTGGGATTGCAGTGGTGAAAGGTAGGGTAGGTACATCATCGGGGTCATCAGGTGGACACCCTCCTTCTTTGATGTTTCATTGATAAGCCCACAACATCTCCAGAGGGCTCAACGGTGATACCTGGTGTCCCAGTTACACCCCCCTCAATTCCATACCCTCCTGTCTTCATCTTGCAGCCCAATAGTGGTCTCTCCTTTTGATCCAAATCCAATTGCTGCTTTTTTCCGCAGAATTTGATAATGATTTGATTGTTTGTTGGAGGGAGCGCCCTCACCCCCATTTTATTTAATAGCCTGGTCGAAGATGTAGCAACAAATCCCCTGCATCCCACTTCGACAGGAAAAATCTTGGTCTTCCAGCCATTCTGGGAAGCTTCAGTCGCCAGTTCAGAGTACTTGTTTTTTTTCCTCTCATAAGCTTCTTCAACACCATCTTCCCTTGGAACTGTCAATTATACAACATATGGCAACTTGGCTTTTGTGGACCACAGGACCATATCTGGCCGGAGTGTTGTAACCACATTGTCTGTGGGAAACACAAGCCTTTGTTCCAGGTCCACTTCCATTTTCCAATCCCAAGCAGGCTGCCGAATGCTTGCATCCATTGATGTTATCTGGTGCTCTGGAGGTTGGCCCGCTTGTACAAATGTTGTGAAGTGGACGTTTCCTGTCGATGTTGGTGGGGAAGCATTTGTGATCGTTCGCCTCTG
The DNA here is from genome assembly GCA_963514005.1 of Raja brachyura. Next base: position 17,061,927 of record OY740792.1, on the reverse strand, counting down.
TTCAAGGATTGATGACAGCTGTCTGAGAACTTGGTTGTGCCGCCAAGTGTAACGCCCTTGGCCGAGGCTCATAGAGCATCCTGTTAAAATGTGCCTTAGTGATCCAGGTGCTTGGCAAAGGGAGCAAGTGGGGTCTTCACCAAACCACTGCTTCAGGTTCTGCGGTGATGGTAGAACATCATAAGTGGCTCTGATGACAAAACTTAGCCGAGATCCTTCCATTTGCCAGATTTCACGCCAGCTGAGTTACCTCTTTTCCAGGCTCTTCCAGTTAGTCCATTGGCCTTGCTTGGCCATTGAGAAGGCCTTTGCGTGTTGCTCTGCCTCCTCCTGTCTTCTCACCTCCTCCACCACAAGCCGTCTTTTCTGCACTGATGTCGCCTTGTGCCATTGAGGAGCTTTTGGGACGAGCCCGAGCCCGGTTCTCCCATGTTGGACTTGGCAACCATATCCCGGAAATGACGAGCAGACGTAGCAGACTTAGATAGTCATTATTTTCTGTTGATGTATTATTTACTATTTATTTCAATGGATGCTGATCTGTCTGAAATATTACCATTTTGGTTAGTAGTCTTCCTCTTATATCTTTATATTCGTCTGTGGTTCTGACAGAACATCTATAGATATTTAATTTATTTTGATAGGAAGTGCTTTAGAATAGTGCCATGAAATAAAATCCTATGCAGAAATACTGGGTTTTATTAGTACCATGTTATTAAATTAATGTATTTAAAATCAAGCCTCCGTTAACCATCATTTTCAAATCGGTTACTGAAATGGGAAGAGAAGATACTAATTAATTAATGTAATCACAAACTCTTCACCCTGTTCTGACTCTACTTTTTAAATAACATAATACCCCTATGAAAATAGAAGGGTATTTCAGGTGAATCATATAAGTATTAGTATCAGTATCTGATTAAGATACCATGAAGATTTATTACTAAATTCTTGATGTTGATTTTATTTATCAGTGTTAATGTGGTCGCAACATTAGTACATAAACAGCACATCCGATGAAAAAGGTTTCAGTTTCATCTTATTATTGGCTAAAGGATATTATTAGCATTTTGCAAAACCGATTCAATCATTTCTTGGTGTTTCCAGTCATATCCAGCTTTGATGAATCATTGGCATCAAGGACCATCTTGAGGAACATCCACCAACTTACTGAGATCGCAAAGAAAAATGAGGAAGATACTGATGCCTGGCCAATTTGAGAAGACCAATACAAATGAAATGAGGTCAAAGGAGCATGATGGCATGTCAGGCCCAGTCCCACAGTGCAGCCAATCTGATACACAAGGGAGCCATCTTTGGGACAATGCACAGGTCAATACACAAAACTGTCACTAATGCCTGCTTTTCTGCATAACTACGGTGGTTTCACAGTACAGTCGGTGCCTTACAGCACTTACAACACCAAAGACCTGGGTTCGATCCCAACTATGGGTGCTATCTGTAAGGAATTTGTACGTTCTTCCTGTACGCTTCCCCATGATATTTGGTTTCCTCCCACACTCCTAAGACGTACAGCTTTGTAGGTTATTTGGCTTGGTATACATGTAAATTGTCCCTCGTGTGTGTAGGATAGTGTTAATATGTGCGGGGATCGCCAGTCGGTGTGGACTCCGTGGGCTGAATGGCCTGTTTCCGCGTTGTAGCTCTAAGCTAAACAAATGAAATTGAAACAGAATAAGATTTTCAAAATGGCAAGACCCAAATTGAGAGATTTCTGCAACTTCTTTGCTGTGTTGTTACTGGGAGAAGTTATGCCATTGATTTAGTTACAAAATGTCAACCCTGAGGTACCAGGAAGTGTATTGAGATCCCTGAATACTTAATTTTAAATACATTAAACCTAACAATATGTGACAAATACATATAGATGAGTTTGCCAAGTACATGATCTTCTTCCACCCATGTTGGTTGGCAACACTCATAAAACTGCCTGTTGTACTGAAATACCATAATATTCAGGTACTAAATATTGAGAAGAAAGCAAAACGATCTGAAAATACTATTGTGCCTCAAGAACAACTTTGAAGGCAGAATTTTCTCAAAATGGTGATGGTACAGGAAAACAACCCAACGGCATTCTGACTCCATTTTGCTCCCTGATATCTCCACATCCATTAAGATTATACTGCTGGGTTTACAGAATCAAACTGTTGCCACTTTTCCTCCTCCAGATGACTGCCGCAACTAATCTAATTTTAAAACCGTGTGCGTGAACTACGGAACAGGACTAAAATCAGTCAGAAAATGATACGGTTTTATGTCCCATTCATCTCTGTACTCTGAGCAATTCCACGTTGTTAGCCATCTATTCCATGTTAATGTTAACTTTATGTTTTAGAACAAATCATTTTAAAGAAAAGTAAATAATTGATGAGATTAAAATGCAAGCAGAAATGCTATACCGTGATCATCAAATCTAAAATTCTGTGTTTATTTCCAATAATAGATACATATAATGTGAAACATATTAGTCAGACACTTTGTGCCGATAAGAAAGAATTATACAATGTGTCATAAACTTAGTATTATCTTAACCTAGATCTAGGTTTATGCCATGCAATTTCCTCTTCAGATCATCTTTTAAGCAGGTCTACAGTTCCTGGGTTCAATACTTTAGAAAACAATACATTCCATTTGTTTTTAACCTTGCCTTGGAAAATGTTTATTCATAACTTTAAACAAAGTTTCCTATGTTACGGTCACTGTCTCTTTTCCAGCATTTGGGGTTAACTTTGAAAGAAACAGCTACATTTTTCAGAAGTAGTAAAAAAAACAACCAACTGGAAAATCAATGAATGAACTTCTGTAAAAGCTTCACTGAAGCTCAACATGAAGAGCTTACATTCATTTTAAATTTAATTGAACAGAGTCGGGCGGTACGGAAGCGCAGCGATAGAGTTGCTGCCTGACAGTGCTTCCAGTGCCAGAGACTCGGGTTCGATCCCGACTGAGAGTGCTGTCTGAACGGAGATTGTACATTCTCCCCATGATCTCGATTTTCTCCGAGATCTTCGGTTTCCACCCACACTCCATAGACGTACAGGTATATAGGTAACTTGGCTTGGTATAAGTGTAAATTGTCCCTTAGCATGTATAGGATAGTGCTAATAATAATAATAATAATAATAATAATAATAATAATCATCATCATCATATATTTTATTGTCATTGCACAGAGGTACAACGAGATTTGGTAAGGAGCTTCCATCCGATGCAATATCTTAATTAACTAAAAATGTAGACACCCAGAGAAACAAGATTTAAAAAATAGTAAAACCGTATAAAGTGCAAATAGGTCTGTGCCGGGTCGATGTGCGACGTGACCATCCGAGGGAGACAGTTCATGGAGGGGGGGGGGGGGGGGTAGGGGGGCACTCAGCAGGGCCGGTTCAGAGCAGCGATAGCTCTGGGGATGAAGCTGTTCCTAAGTCTGGAGGTGCGGGCGTAGAAGGCCTTGTAACGTCTGCCGGATGGTAGAAGTTCGAACAGACTATTGCAAGGGTGTGGGGAGTCTTTGTGAATGCTGATGGCCTTCCCAAGGCACCGTATATTGTAGATGCCCTCCAATGTGCAGGGATCGTTGGTCGGTGTCGGCTCAGTGGGCCGAAGAGCCTGTTTCCGCACTGTACCACTAAACTAAACTAAACTAAACTAAACCCATAAATATCCTTTATCCTTCAAGCCGTTATATCTTGTTGCACTCTCATTAAAAATTTCAAGAGTGAAGGGATGGGTGACGTTTCTGGTCGAGACCCTTCATCAGTCTGAAGAAGGGTCGCGACCTGAAACGTCACCCATTCCTTCTTTCCAGATATGCTGCCTGTCCTATTGAGTTACTCCAGCATGCAGTTCTTTCCTGCACATATATACAGGGTGGCACAGTGGCGTAGCAGTAGAGCTACTGCCTTATGAGCCTGTCCCACTTAGGAGATTTTTTCGGCGACTGCCGGCGACTGTCATAGTCGTATCAGGTCGCCGGAAAACCGGCCACTGGACCCCCTTACGACAATGTCTATGAGAATGTCTACAACAACCTATCACCTAGTCAACGTCAAGCTACGGCAAGCTACCGACAACCGGCGACCCACAGGACGTCCACCTACGACCACACCTATGACAACCTACGTTCACCCGCGACAAGTCATGACAAGGTAAGATGGTACCTGTTGCCGGTTGACGTAAGTTGACGTAGGTAGTCGCCAATGCAATTCACCAAATTCTGCGCCGGCAACAATTTACATCATCCTGGCGACAACCTATGTCATCCTGGCGACAACCTACGACAGCACCTACGTCTGGAGAAGTCAAGCTACAGCAAGTCCACGGTCGGCAACTGTCGCTGAGTGTCGCTGAAAAGTTTTGAACATTTCAAAATCCAGCGGTGACCAGAAAAACGATACAATTCTTTGGGCAACTGAGAAGACCATACAGGCGACACCCCGGCGACCATGTGGTGACAGCCTAGTCGCCTGTACTCGCCTAATAAATCGCCTAAGTGGGACTGGGGCATTACAGCGCCAGAGACCCGGGTTCAATCTTGCCCACGGGTGCTGTCTGTATGTTCTCCCTGTGGCCTGCGTGGGATTTATCTGAGATCTTCGGTTTTCTCCCACACTCCAAAGACGTGCTGGTCTGTAGGTTAATTGGCTTGGTATAAAATGTAACATTGTCCCTAGTGTGTGTAGGGTAATGTTAATGTGCGGGGATCGCTGGTCGGTGCGGGTTTGGTAGATCCGGAGGGACTGTTTCCGCGCTGTATCCCTCAACTTAACTAAACTAAAAACATATCCTGAGGGGTTGTTTTAATTAGAACAGTCACTCTGAATTTGTCAAATCAAGCTGAAATCATGGCGACAGGATGAACTGTGATCGGGATCTGAAGTCATGATAGAAGCTGAACCTATCAAGTGGAGATTGCAGTGCTTGTAATGTTTTATTCTGGCCGATGATTATGATCTGCCATCTTCCAGCCATTTTACCCCCTCCTTATGATAAAGCTATCAGCGTGATAACATCACCCTGTGCCTTCCTTTTATTGACATATTTGTGAAGAAATTGTCTCAGGATTCACTATGCTCTTCCATAAAAGCCGTTATCATTTTGAGATAACATTGTATCAGCTTGAGTTGGCGCACACAAAAGAGCTTCCATGCTGCCTGTTTTCCAAGTACGTTGAGATGCGGTGTATCATCTGCTGTTAAGGTAGCTACGGCTCATTGGAACAGATGAGTAATTATCCCAATTCCCCGAAGAATAAATCTAGTTCAGTGAAGAAGCAAACTGTAGGCAGATTCAAGGCAATTCAGAAGGACAAATATTTGAAGAAATAAATTTACATGCTATTTTATATTTGAGGATGACCAAATTGTTGAAAAAAACCATGGATTGTTTTCACCACAGGGGCCTTTATCAAGATTTATACCTTTAAGTAATCGTATCATGCACAAAAAAAATCCAGATTTCTTTAGGATAATTATCCAGTTTACTAAATTAGAACTTTTATTTAAACTGAAAAGTTCTACTCTCTACTCCTTTATGATGAGCCTGAAGATATTTCATTGAACTATGATTTCCAAGCTTAAACAAACCCAGCCATCTTTCTGTACACGATTACAAATTGTCTGCATGTAAACACTTCCCATATATTGTATTGACATTAAAACATATAGTCACATCTTTTGGGCAAATTTAACATTCAAATTCATGCCACATTTAGATAGAATTCCTTTATGTAAACAGTTTACTGCAATTACAGGTTCTAGTCAGAAAATGGCACCTTTGAGGATAAGGAGATTAAATAATTATTCCGCCTTGAAATTCCCCAGGGTCCTGATTCCAGCATTTCTCTGATATTCACAAGGGCCTTGTTTCTAATGCTCCCTTGAAAAACTCATCTGAATCTATTTCCCGTGCTCCCTTGATTCTTAATGTAATAACAATGAACTGCAGACGCTGGTTTACACCAAAGATAGGCGTCACGGTGGCGCGGAGGTAGAGTTGCTGCCTTACAGCGAATGCAGCGCCGGAGATCAGGGTTCGATCCCGACTACAGGTGCTGTCTGTTTGTACGATTGCCCCGTGACCTGCGTGGTTTTCTATCAAATGGTATCAAACAAGGTTTTCTCCGAGATCTTTGGTTTCCTCCCACACTCCAAAGACACACAGATATGTAGTCAAAAAAAAAAGTCAAAAGAGTTTATTGTCATATGTCCCTGACAGGACAATGAAATTCTTTCTTTGCTTCAGCACAACAGAAGATAGTCGGCATTGACTACAGGTTAATTGGCTTGGAAAAACTAATCATTGTCCCTAGTGTGTGTAGGATAGTGTTAATATGCAGGGATCGCTGCTCGGCGCGGACCCGGTGGACCAAAGGGCCTGTTTCCGCGCTGTATATTTAAACTAAATTAAACTAAAAAGAAGCAACATTCTAAAAGAAGCAACAAAAGAAGCAAGAACAAAATACTTTTTCGCCCTTATTTGCAAAAACGCTCATAACTCCAAGGTCCTTCCAAGGTTCATATGTCCTGCACCCAGCACCAGCTTAACTGGGTCCCCTGCTAAGTGCGAGGAATTTACTATATTTTTCACCAGCAAAGTTAAGAACATCAGATCGAATATTTCCACTCCCATCCGTGACCTGGCTGTCCCATTGGTCTGTTCTTTAAAATTAGACTGCTTCCAACCCGTTACTCTACCCTCCCTTGTAAAACTGGTCACCACCATGAAACCTACTACCTGTCCCCTCGACATTGTCCCCTCTGCCCTTCTGAAGGATATCATTACAATAGCCGGTCCCCAGCATCCTCGCCATCTTCAACAGTTCTCTGGCCACTGGCACTGTTTCTACCTGCTTCAAGCATGCGGTGGTCCTGCCCCTCCTGAAAAAAACTAAAATCCAGCCCACCTTGCCAAGCAACTACAGACCTATTTCAAAACTGCCTTTCCTTCAAAAGGCCTTGAAAAGGTAATTTTAAGTCAACTTATGCCATACCTTCACCAAAATACTATCTTGGAAACTTTCCAATCAGGTTTCAGGGCCCACCACAGCACAGAGTCTGCCTTGATGAAGGTACATAATGTCCTACTGCTCATCGTTGACTGTGCAATCCTGCTCCTTCTCGACCTCAGCGCAGCATTTGATACTGTCGACCACACCATCCTAATTGAGTACGGGGTTGGTATTGATGGCACTGCCTTGAGCTGGTTCATCTCCTACCTCAAAGGTAGGAGTTTCTCGACTAACATAGGCAACTCATTCTCCTCCCCAGCTAGTCTCTGCTGTGGGGTTCCACAAGGTTCCGTCCTTGGCCTCATTCTCTTCTCCCTGCATATGCTCCCCTTAGGCCAAGTCATTCAAAGGCACGGCATTTCCTTCCATTGCTACGCAGACGATACACAACTCTATCTCCCCCTGAAGCCCAAAAAACGATCAAATCTACTTAACCTTATTCACTGCCTCGAGGATATAATGTGTTGGATGGCCCAGAACTTCCTCCAACTAAACGAGAATAAGTCTGAGGTCATCCTTCTCGGCCCCTCGGACTCAATCAAAACGATAGCAGGCAGCCGTGGAAGCTTTACCCCATTACTCAAACCTCACGTCAAAAACCTTGGCGTGATATTTGACTCAGCATTGAAATTTGACAAACAAGTCAATGCTGTGGTAAAAGCGAGCATCTTCCAGCTTCGGGCGATAGCTAAAATAAAACAATTCCTCCAGTTTGACGACCTCGAAAAGATCATCCACACATTTATCTCCTCCCGCCTCGATTACTGCAACTCCCTTTACACTGGCATCAGCCAAACTTCCCTGTCCCGCCTGCAACTGGTCCAAAACGCCGCAGCGAGACTCCTGACGGGCACCCGAAAAAGGGACCACATCACGCCGATTCTGGCCTCTCTCCGCTGGCTCCCTGTGCGGTTCAGAATAAATTTCAAGATCCTTCTTTATGTTTACAAAACCCTTAGCAGGCTTGCCCCCACCTACATCAAAAGTCTGCTTACCCACCACGCCACCTCCAGGTCCCTCAGAATGACTTGAACATTCTGGGGTAACTCAGAAGGTCAGGTAGCATCTCTGGAGAAAATGCATAGGTGGCATTTCGGATTGGAACACTTTGTCAGTGATTGTAGGGGGGGGGGGGGGGGGGGGGAAGGTGGGGGGGGGGGATGTGGGGCGGTTGGGTAATTGGAAGCGAGAAAAAAACGAGGACAAATTGGGACCGGAACCAGATGATGTCAGGCAAGGAGGTACTCTTATAGGCAAATGATTGCCTTGGGGCAGTGTGAGCCCAAGAAGGATACATTGTTGTGAACTGTGGAACTGGTTAACAGACCTTTAGTAGAGGTAGTGGGGGGTGGGGGGAGAGGGAGGGGAGGAGAAGGGAGGTGTTTGTAGAAGTTACCTAAGACTTGCAGGTTTATAGGTTAATTGGCTTCTGTAAATTGGCCCAGGCGTGTAGGATAGAAGGAATGCATGTGTGATTGTTGGTCGGAGTGGGCCAAAGGGCCTGTTTCCACGCTGTATCTCTAAAACTAAACGAAAAGCAGCCTCTCTATATCTGCCACAATCTGCTTTGATTTCCACTCACTCCCCAGTCTCAGCTCAGTTGACTTTGTCACCCTGTCTTACTCTTCATCCATGGGGTGGAAGATTGCAACCTTCACGTGGTCTGCCCTGTTTCGACTAATGCAATCAACTCGACGCGCACAAACGGAAGATCAAATAGAACAAGTTGTCCTACAACTTTAGGCTGTGCACGCCACACAGAAGAAGAAGACTTTACTGACCTCCTTTCTCTCAGACTAATCAAAATGAATGCCATCTACACATGATCAGTGTAAGGCGTGAGAGTGAAATATATATATTTTTGTATCCACTCTGTTTCATGGCTTTTCTCATCCTAAAATTTAATTTCACAAGCACTGTACATCACGCAACCTTAGTGACCATTTTCTAGCTGAAAGCACAGGCAATATCTGGGAAAAGATTATCGAACCACAAATCACTCCAAGGTCTAAAGCTATTCTAAATCAATATCATACACGTCTTCATCATCAAAGGTCACTTCAATCAGCACAAATCTCAACTCATCAAGACCAAGGACACTAATGTCAATTATGTTACAAGCAGTATCACATCTTTACTGAAATGGCTCAGCACAAACAAGCAACCATATCAACATGGTATCCAGTCTCTCTCTCTTAAGTTCATGTTGTAGGAGCAGAATTAGGCCATTCGACCCATCAGGTCTACTCTGCCATTCAAACATGGCTGATCTACTGTATCATTTGCTTAAAGATAGATTGAGGGAACCCTATTCTCCTGCTTTCTCCCCCTATCCCCAGACACCTTAAGGGCCTGTCCCACCAGCATGCGACGCCATGCGGTGAGCGCGACCTAACGTGGTCACTTGAGCCGTCCAGCCTCGCGGGGCCGGTCCCACTTCGATTGCCGAAACCGTGCGCAGTTGTGCAGAGCTGGTCCCGACATCGTGCGGGGCTCTGAAAAACTGACTGTGTTGAAATATTCCGCGCGGCAACGGCCTGTCGGCCCACAGTCACCTCGGTGCATTGCGCACCGCCTCGACGTCGTGCCTCCGTGACCCTCTCTATATGTGTCTCCGTGTCCCTCTCTGTGTGCCTCCGTGACCCTCTCTGTGTGCCTCCGTGACCCTCTCTATATGTGAATCTGTGACCCTCTATGTGTGTCCCTCTCTGTCCATGCGAACTTACCACGGACTTCGCTCCAACTTCGCGCCACTCACCCGACCTCCGCGCGGCCCCCGCTGCCGGTTTGGTCGTGCTCGCCGCATGCAGGCGCATGCTGGTGGGACCGGCCCTGTACAGTGATCACTCGACCTCCGCGCGGCCCACGCTTCCAATTTGGTCGCACTCACCGCATGCAGATTGCATGCTTGTGGGACAGGCCCTTATTTACTCTTATCTTTCTCTCCATAATACCTGGGGATGATCTCCAGTGATTTCCTTAACTGTTTTGGGAAAGGGGAGAGTATTCTGTTACACTCCTGACTTGAGTCTTGTAGATATGTAGAAAGGAACTGCAGATGCTGGTTTACATCGAAGATAGACACAAAATGGTGGAGTAACTCAGCGGGATAGGCAGAATCACTGGATAGAAGGAATGGGTGACATTTTGTGTCGAGAAGAAGGATCTCAACCCGAAACGTCATCCATTCTTTCTATCCAGAGATGTTGCCTGTCCCGCTGAGTTACTCCAGCATTTTGTGTCTAGCTTAGCTTTTAAATTTGCTGTTTTTTAATTTTCAAGAGTGCTGAACTACTTCTACATGACAAAAAAAACAAATAAATTGATAATAAACTTGATCCTCACCAGTAGACTGAAACAGATTCATAATAAGTCAAAGATAAACACAAAAATCTAGAGAACCCAGCAGGACAGGCAGCACCTCTTGAGAGAAAGAATGGGTGACATTTCAGGTCGAGACCCAATGGCCTGTCCCACTTTTAAGCAATTTTACAGCGGACTGCCGACGACTGTCAAGTTGCCTGCAAAGCCAGGAACTGGAACGGCGACTGTAAGAGTGGAACACACACACATACACACAAACACACAAACACATCGCAAAGCCGGGGGCCAGGACAAGCGGGGGAGCGCTGTCTGAATTTCACACTCTACAAAGCCAAGGTGATACAGACACACACCGCGATGAACAGGGAGGTTGGCGGCTAGCACAGTGTACGCTAAGTCCTTTAAAAGAGTGGAAAAGGGGGGAGAGGGGGGGGAGAGGGGAGGAGAGGGGGGGAGCAGGTGGGAGAAGGGGGGGAGAAGGAGTGGAGACATCTTTTAAGAAACCAGACAACTTTTAATAAGCCAGAGATACATAGCTGTGAAGTTCGGCGGACATTTAACATTACTTGTCGTTTATCCTTGGTTCTGAAAACTCCTGCTTATGTTTTTTTTCCCCAATGAGCCAATGAAAATGACCGGTCAGCAAAGGCGATTAACTAAAACTACCTATGACTACCTTGACTACGCATAACTACATGGCGACCGCACTAAAACTACAACAGGAGTATTGATTTTCTCCATGGCGACCAATTTTTCAACAGTCTCCTGCACTTGCCTAGAAAGTCTGCTAAGTGGGACAGGCCCATTATTCAGACTGGTTAGGGATCAGGGAAACGAGGGATACAGACGGTGATGTGGAGAGATAAAGAACGATGAATGAAAGATATACAAAAAAGTAATGATGATAAAGGAAACAGGCCATTGTAAGCTGTTTGTAGGGTGAATATGAGAAGCTAGTGCGATTTGGGTGAGGGAGTGATGGAGAGAGAGGGAATGCCGGGGCTGCCTAGAGTTAGAGAAATCAATATTTATACCACTGGACTGTAAGCTGCCCGAGTGAAATATGAGATGATGTTCCTCCAATCTGCCTATAGCCTCACTCTGACAATGGAGGGGACTGAGGGCAGAAAGGTCCGTGTTGGAATGGGAAGGAGAATTAAAGTGTCCAGCAACCAGGAGATCACATTGGTTCACGTGGGCTGTGCGAAGGTGTTCCACGAAACAATCGCCCAGTCTGCGTTTGGTCTCCTTCTTCTTCTTCTTCTTCTTGCGAATCAAATATAAACCAAAGGAGTAATTAGAACTCAAGCCGGGTGTTGAGCAGCCAAGTTGTTGTCTCTGCGTCAATGTCAGCCAGGCCTTGAGCTCCATTTGGTGAGTGGTAGAGCAGGCACCCAGAGATGACATGGTTGGCTGTCTGTTGTCCTGCTCCGCATTCACACGCTGAGCTCTGCTGGAGTCCCCATCTCCACATGCTGGCATTGAAACGCCCAACTCCTCAAAGACGCTTCCTTGACTACGGTTTAATAACTGCGAAAAAACGTATACTTAAATTATGGAAAAAGATAACAGTCCCCACAGTGAAGATGTGGATCACAGAAATAACCGAGACACTACATCTAGAAAAAATAAGATTAGTTTTGACTGACAAACCAGGTCAATTTTCAAAAATATGGTCTTCTTTTATTGAATCTCTTCAACAACATAATGGTTGAACACAAACTCAAAACCAATGGTAGGGCTGGGTGAGCGGGCGTACGGTAGGGTAGTTGGATATATCTCCGCTTCTTTTTCACTTTTTCTAGTTCTGTTTTTTTTTTCTTTGCTTTTTTTTCTCTTTTCTTCTTCCTTTACCTTTTTTCCCCTTTTTTTCCTATCTAGTTAATAGTTTGTAAAATGTTAAAATTGAAGCTGTATGAAAATTGTATAACTGTTATGTCGATTTATTTTTGTACAATTGCTTCTAACAAAAAAAGAAGAAGAAAAAAAAGAAACGCTCAACTCCAGTACGAAGTCTGTTGGGGTAAACCCATGTTACTCTGGGGAGGTCAGACCCTGGACAGCTTTTATCTGGTGAAGAGATGTAGCCTTCCACTCCTGTGATCACTTAGTGGCTATCCAGTGTGCTTTTGTCTCAGTTGGCTGGATGGATGCTAGGAGTTGCTTTCCATGTGGAGCAAAGGGGTGACGGGACTTCAGTCGGGGTGGCCTCTGATCTCCGACTTTGGTCTCGCCGATGTATAAGAGTCCACATCTTGAACAATGGATACAGTAGATGAGATTGATAGAGGTGCAAGTGAACCTCTGCCTAACCAGAAAGGACTGTTGGGATCCCTGGACAGAGTCGAGGGAGGAGGTATAGGGACAGGTGTTACATCTTCTGCGGTTGCAGGGAACGTTACCTGCGAAGGGGGTGATTTGGGTGGGAAGGGATGAGTTAACCAGGGAGTTGCGGAGGGAACGGTCTCTGCGGGAGGCGGAAAGGGGTAGAGATGGGAAAATGTGGCTAGTGGTGGGATGCCGTTGGAGGTGGCAGAAATTTTGGAGGATTATGTGTTGTATGTGACGGCTGATGGGTTGGAAGGTAAGGACTAGGGGGACTCTGTCTCGGTTGCGACTAGGGGGAGGGGGAGCAAGGGCGGAGCTGAAGGGTACCAAGGAGACACGAGTAAGGGCCTCATCTATGATGGGAGAGGGGAACCCCCGTTCCCTAAATAATGAGGACATCTCGGATGTTCCGGTATGGAACGCCTCATCTTGGGCATAGATGCGGCGTAGACGGAGGAATTGGGAGTAGGGGATAGAGTCTTTGCAGGAAGCAGGGCAGGAAGAAGTGTAGTCGAGATAGTTGTGGAAGTCAGTGGGTTTGTAATAGACAAAATATCAAATCAATTTTCTATTTCATATCATACTCCTTTTTATCTTCTGTTGATGTTGTTGGTCTTCAGATAATAATTTCTAGAGATAGAAATGTCATAAGGTCATAAGTGATAGGAGTAGAATTAGGCCATTCGGCCAATCAGGTCTATTCCGCCATTCAATCATGATTGATCCATGTCTCCCTCCTAACCCCATCCTCCTGCCTTCTCCCCAAAACCTCTAACACCTGTACTAATGAAGAATCTGTCTATCTCTGCCTTAGAAATATCCCACTGACTCCACAGCCATCTGTGGCAAAGAATTCCATAGATTCCCCACCCACTGACTAAAGACATTTCTCCTCACTTCCTTCCTAAAAGAATGCCCTTTAATTCTGAGGCAATGACCTCTAGTCCTAGACTCTCCCACTCCCACTAGACGCTCCACATAAACCATAGCATCACTACATAATGTCACTTATGTACAATGTTCACACTGGGAAATACATTTGTGGTCTGAGGACATATTTCCCAAATAGTAGGGCTATAGTTCTACTAAATAGTTCTAAATAGTTCTTTTGCAGCAAACTTGTCATATGCCTTTATTTTTCAATTATTTCACAGATGTGATTGCTATCTTCCAGAGACTGAAGATAGACACAAAATGCTGGAGTAACTCAGTGGGACAGGCAGCTCTTCAGACCAACCCTCTTGAGATGAAGACCTTCTTGAGCCTGAAGAAGGGTCTCGACCCAAAATGCCAACCTAGAACAAGGGTAGCACTGTGGTAGAGTTTCTGCCTTATGACACTTGTAGCGCCCGAGACCCGGGTTTGATCCCGACTATGGGTGCTGTCTGTACTGAGTTTGTACGTTCTCCCCGTGACCACGTGGGTTTTCTCCGAGATCTTCAGTTTCCTCCCACACTCCAAAGACAGGTACAGGTATGTACATTAATTGGCTTGATGTACAGTGCATGTGCAAATTGTCCCTAGTGTGTGTAGGATAGTGTTAATGTGCAAGTCGCTGGTCGGTGCGGACTCAGTGGGCCAAAAGAATAGGAATAGGAATACTTTATTGTCACATGTGACTAAGCACAGTGAGATTCTTTGCATGCATACACAATGTATACAAATAGCAGCCACCTATGGTGCTGACAAAGTAACAAAGCACGCCAGGTCCCCCATTTGTCCCCCCCGTCCCCCCCACCACAGCAGTTCCCCCACGCCGGGTCCCCATACAGTGTTTCTGCACTGTATCTCTGAAAACTAAAACTAATAAAAACTGTAATTTAGTCCAAGGTGTCAATAAAAGGATTTAGACTACTGATAGCAAATCAAAGAATTCTGAATATTGGAAATCTGAAATGCAAGCAAACTGGTTCACTCGCTCGTGTGTCAGACGACGTTCTACCATCGCTTTGCCACAGCCAGTGCCACATCTGTACCTCTGCAGTCCATGCCTCTCCGCTGTAGGTGGGCCATTGTCTGTACTTCTCCACAGTTGCACTTGTCAGAGTTCGAGAGGCCCCACTTCTTCAGATTGAGTCCGCAACGTCCCACTCCAGTGCGGAGGCGGGTTAGAGCTCTCCAGGTAGTATAAGGCAGGTGGTGTGCTGGTGCCATCTGTTGTTTGGTGGGAACACATAACAACTCAAGCAACATCCTTAAGGAAAGGAATTGTCCTGAAATTTTAGGTTAATGCTCTTTCAGGAGTTATAGAGTCATTGTGTCATAAAGTCTAACAATGTGGAAGCAGGCCCTTTGACCCAAATTGCCCACATCGACCAACATGTTCCTTCAACACTGGTCCCGCCTGCCTGCATTTTGCCCATATCCCTCTAAACCTGTCCTATCCATGTACCCGTCCAACTGTTTCTTAAACATTGCAACAGTACCTGCCTCAGCTACCTCCTCTGGCAGCTCCCTTGGCGTGAAAAAGTTACCCCTCAGGTTCCTATTAAATCTTTCCCCTTCACCTTAAACCGATGTCCTCTGGTTCTCGATTCCCGTATGTGGAATGCGTTATGTTATACATGATGATTTACAGTCTAACATTACGTAGGTGTCCAAGGCTTGATTTCCAATCTATGCTGAGTTTGCTCTTTGTTAACAAAGCAATCCTGGAGCGAAAGTGAATCACCAATGGATGCCCTTTGATTGATGAGCCGTAGATTTGAAAAGCTTCCTCGTATTAGTTTTAGTTTTAGAGATACAGCGCGGAAACAGACCCTTCGGCCCACCAAGTCCACACAGACCAGCGATCCCCACACATTAACACTATCCTGCACACACTGGGAACAATCTACATTTATATCAAGCCAATTAACCTATATCTTTGGAATATGCGAGGAAACCGAAGATCTTGGAGGAAACCCATGCAGTCACGGGGAGTGTAAGCTGTAAGCGCTGTAAGGCAGCAACTCTACCACTGCGCCACCATGCCGCCCTTTGTACGTAATGAAGATCATACAAAAAATGCAAAAGTAAGAGACGAGGAATTATGATGGACAAGCACATTTGTTCAGCAATGCTGATATTGGCATTAATATGTGAGTGTAATCTGTTGTCTCCATTTTACTTTCCATCTGTTACTAAACATCAGCAACATTTAGGCTGAATTTTCAAAAAATTGTTCCATCTTCTGTAGTTAATAATTTCCAGCCCTCATTTCACAGGCAACTTTCTTACTCATGTGGTATGAATTATTTTCCTGGTACCAATGACTTTTTGTGACATCCTGTTGCTGTTAATAAAAGGTAACACTCGTCTTTGGCCCATTGGCCGCAAGACATTCATTAAATGTTAACATTTGCACCTTCTTCAAAACTGTTCACACGGGCTCTTGTTTGCTCCATGATTTCAATAACACATTTTGATTATATGAATCTTAAGATCCGTTAACCCACTTATTTCGTGTAAGTTGCTATGTGTACATACCGTGCCTTATTGAATGCTTTTGCAAAAAACACCTACAGTATTTGCATAAAATGCTGCCCTTCGACTTTATTCCCACTCACTTTCAGATCATTGTCAGCTCCACTTTGATTACCCAAACTGATCAACAGGAGTAGTGCAAGGGAAGAGATGCTGTTTGTTCACACGAATTTCGTGACCTGAACTGGCTGATCATCCCCAACCAGTGCCCCGTTCCTGCCTTCTCCCCATATCCCCAGACTCCGCTATCTTTAAAAGCCCTATCTAGCTCTCTCTTGAAAGTATCCAGAGAACCGGCCTCCACCGCCCTCTGAGGCAAAGAATTCCACAGACTCACAACTCTCTGTAGAAAAAGTGAATTTATAATTTAGGTGACACCTTGTTCATATTCTTGGTTTAGTTTTAAGATACAGCATGAAACCAGCAATCCCTGTACTCCTGTTCTATCCTTTACACTAGGGACAACTCACAGTCACCTCAAACTGGGTGTTGTAAGGCAGCAACTCTACCGCTGCAACACTGTGCCACCCCATTTATTGCAGTCATGACAATATCTCCTAAGCAGATAAAAAGACAGAGATCTATCTCTGTCTCTGTGAATTATTCTATCTACATGTCTAGCTCAAATCAAATGTCTAGCTCAAATCAATGAGTCCATTCCTCATTGTGCTGTCAGGCTGTTTGCTCTGAGCACCCCCCCATCACATCCTTCATGTAAAGCAAAAGCTAGAAATGTGTATTCCAGCCATGAACTGACAGATATTTCACACACACCTAAAACAGCCTTTTTATGCTTTATTTATTTTTGTAAGTCAGTATTTTCAGTTGCTTGTGTGTCTCTCTCTAAAATAACCTCACTGCACCTTGCACGCCTTCTTAGCCACCTTGCCAGCCTGCCCTGCTACCACCACATGCTCACTGATTCTTCTGCTCCTCGGTATTTCACAGTATTCTCTCCTTTATTGCATTATTACATTTTGGTGGCATGGTGGCACAGCGGTAGAGTTTACAGCGCTTGCAGCGACGGAGACCTGGGTTTCAATCCTGACTACGGGTGCTATCTGTACGGAGTTGGTATGTTCTCCCCGTGAACACATGGATTTCCTCCGAGATCTTCGGTTTCCTCCCAAATTCCAAAGACATACAGGTTTGTTGGTTAATTGGCTTGGTATAATTGTGAATTAGCCCTAGTGTGTGTAGGATAGTGTTAATGTGCGGGGATCACTGGTCGGTGCACACTTGGCAGGCCGAAGGGCCTGTTTCCGTGCTGCATCTCTAAACTAAACCAAAAATGATCCTTTATCTTATTTGCCTTTGACAAATGCATTACCTCAGACTTTCTTCTGACTGAACTCGAGTTACTACCTTTCTGTTCACCTAACCATTTTACTGCATTTGAGCTTCCTTCCTCACTTTCAACTACTTGGCCATGTAATGTATTATCTGCAAATCTCTTGATTATCTTTCATATACGTAACTCTCTGTCATTGATATATAATGAAAAAAAACAAGTGACTACATGTTGCTTTGCAGAACACCACTGCTAAAAGCCTTTCAGACTTTAAAACTACTGTCAACCATAACGTTTTGCTTCTAGCTTGCAAACTAATTCGAAATCCCAATTACCGTTGTCCCTTACATCCCTTCTCTTTTACTTTCCTGATCTGTCAAACCTTGCTAAAATCCCCATGGGCTACATTAATTGTGCTATCCTCATCAGCCATTCTTGTTATCTCCTCAAAAGATTCAATTAAGTTGATCAGTCTCGACCTTCTCTGAACAATGGCTGTCCTTAATTAACCTGCTCCATTTTAAATTATGCTGCCCCAGAGGACTTTTTCGAATAGCTAGTCCTGCGTTGATATTTATCCAACTCGTCCGTATTACTCATTCTATCACTATCTCCCTTTTTAAACAAAGGTATACCCTTAACGTACCATTTCCAACTAGCACCATATCTGCAGTGTTAAGGGATTAAAAAATTATTGTCTGCTGTTCCCATTTTGTAATCTGGATATATTTAATTTGGGTTAACAATTTGTCTATTTACAAAGGAATTAATGGGCTCTTTAATAACACACCTGTATCATCTTCCTCTTTAATGAAGACTGCGATTCTCCAGAATACCCCTAAGCAAAACAAAGGTAAAAGATTATAAGAATATACTAGACTAAGTATGACCCGTTCGGTCCATTGTTCACATGGGCTGGTCCCCCAGTGCAATATTCCACCTCTCCACCAATTCCAATATTGATGGCCAGTAGGGGGGGCTTTCTGGAGCGCTAGTATTGGTGTTGTAGGCCTAAGGGATTGGTTCCTAGAGGGCTAGTATGGACATTGTGGGCTGAACGGATTTTTGGGCTGGCAGCTCAGTAACTCAGGCCTGGTGGACTGGCAGCTCAGTCACTCAGGCCTGGTGGGCAGGCAGCTCTGAAACTGCCAGAAATTCTGCCCAAAACGGGTGAGAGCCTCTGTGAGAGACAAGGGGGAGAGGGTGGAAAATCAATTTTAGACATTTTTCATCTTTTTCTGCAGATCACAGCAATGAAGGAGGAAACACTATCCTGGCCTGGATCTCACAGGGAGCCAATGAAGGGAGAGAGAAAAATACTGGGCTGAGGTTTATTACTTGCAGGGGGAATACTTACTGATGGGCCGAAGGGACACCCCTTGGGCTTGTACAGGCCTGATAGGCCGAAGGGGCTCTTTAAATAAAATTCAGAGTGAAATAAAAGTGAAAGGCACTTTTTCTGGACTTTTCCTGGCCCGGCACGGGCCTTTTGAGCCAAAATGCTCTTCCTGGGTTTACACAGGCATTTTGGGCAAAAGGAACTGGTTTCTCGGCTAATAGGGGCCTTGTGGGCCGAAATCTGTGGTTTCAGGCAGGCCAAACAACTCATTTTATTTCATTTCCTTGTTAATTTCAAGCACAGGGCAGGCCAAACAGCTCATTGCATTTTCATTTAATTTTCATTTCTATTGCGGTTTCAAGCACAGGGCAGGCCAAACAGCTCATTGTATTTTCATTTCACTACCAGTGCCATTGCAGTTTCAAGCCCAGGGCAGGCCGAACAGCTCATTGTATTTTCATTTCACATCCATTGCCATTGCAGTTTCAAGCACAGGGCAGGACGAACAGATGATGGCATTTTCGTTTCACTTCCATTGCCATTGCAGTTTCAAGCATAGGGAGGCCGAACAGCTGATTTAATTTTAATTTTGTTTCCATTAACATTGCAGTTTCAAGCACAGGGCAGGCCAAACAGCTGATTGCATTTTCATTTAATTTCCATTGCCATTGCAGTTCCAAGCACAGGGCAGGCCAAACAGCTCATTGCATTTTCATTTCACTACCAGTGCCATTGCAGTTTCAAGCCCAGGGCAGGCCGAACAGCTCATTGTATTTTCATTTCACATCCATTGCCATTGCAGTTTCAAGCACAGGGCAGGACGAACAGCTGATGGCATTTTCATTTCATTTCCATTGCCTTTGCAGTTTCAAGCACGGGGAGGCCAAACAGCTGATTGCATTTTCATTTCATTTTCATTTCATTTCCATTGCCATTGCAGTTTCAAGCACAGGGCAGGCCAAACAGCTCATTGCTTTTTCATTTTATTTCCATTTCCATTGCCATTGCAGTTTCAAGCACAGGGCAGGCCAGCAGCTCATTGCATTGTCATTTCATTTCCATTGCCATTGCCATTGCAGTTTCAAGCACAGGGCAGGCCAAACAGCTCATTGCATTTTCATTTCACTTCCATTGCCATTGCAGTTTCAAGCACAGGGCAGGCCAAACAACTCATTTCATTTTCATTGAGGGCTAACAAATAGTTTATTGCAAGCTCATTGCAGATTCACATTTCAGTTGATTCACAGCTTAGAATGCGAGTCGTGGCTTCTCCCTCACAATCTTGCAGGGTGACTGAGTCATTTTCAGGCATCTGGGGTTTTATAGTCCTGCCCCCCCCCCCCCCCGGAAGGGGCATTACCTTCATCGCGGTGATTGACATGCGAGAGGACGTCAAGGTTTTTTAAACACTCATAACTTTTTTTTTTAATCAATGGAGAAAATCCTTGGGGCCTACTCAGCAGACGAGGTATAGTAGCGATTTATCTAAAATCAATAGACAGCACAGACAGGAAGTGGTCAAGATGAAACTTTTAATTATTTAGATTAGAATGTTTGAACATCAATGGAATGTTCATCCTAAGAAATCCCATTTAATGTTATGCTATTCAGGCCTGGAGATGTTTAGAAAAGGAATTTGAAGATTAAAATGTGGCTGAAATGCAGGAATCCCAATGTTGGAGTGTTGATTTTATCTCTGAGGTGACATCACGATAGATACTACAGAAACCACACTTTCAGGCACGAGTTGCTCAAGAAGTCAACAGTACCTATGTTTTGTTTATATAATTTGGCTCGCCCCCAGAATATTCCAACAGGGTAGGTCATCCTACCCAAAGCCTCTTTCCCCCTCCTCCTATCCTATCCTCTCTGATAGTTTGACCTGCTCTTTGGGCTCTTTCCTCCTCCAGTCCAGTGCATTAGCAAGGATGGAAATGAAATCCCTGGCTTGTCCTAGCAAAAAAAGGCAATTTGAGATCCCACACAAGACAAAGGTACAAAATACCTCATGCACAAGAAGGCATAGTATATTTCCTTAAGCAAATAGCTCACTAATGACCTGAACTGGTACTTAACTAGTAGCAAACTACAGTCACAGTTGCATTGTTGTGGTGTAAACCAATTAGTTACAAATAAAAAACAGAAAGTTTAACATCACTAACTGCCTACTTGGCATGCTTTCCATTCGTGTGTTTTCTGAGTAACACAAGCCAAAATAAAAGTCGAAAATTCACGAACTAAACTAAAGCTTTTAAACAAAACTTTAAATAAATATATTTTTAATGCTTTTAACCCATTCAAAAGTAAAATATCCAGACAAGTGTTAAATATACTGGAAAATATGAAGTGGGTATCATTTGACAGGGCTTTTCCAACAATTACACAGAAGTGCCGCCCTCCTATGTTAATATTGTGTGAAAATGTACCATGCAATATCTGGAAAATGAGTCGGCTGTTTACAAGCACTTCAATTCATTGGTGTAATATTATTTTCAATACTGCTGTTGATAGATAAACTGTGACAAATTGCGGCAATCAGCAATTCGGTAATGGAACTGTTTTTGAAAAATAATTACCTTAGCGGGAATGTTGTTATACAAAGTTAAACCAATTTCTGCAAACTTTGATGTTTAGCATTGTGCCACCCATGATTGCCAAATGATCAGTTCCATAATGGGAAGAGAAGACAGTTCATGGAGCAAAACACCGCAGGCTGTTCTTTCATTCTTACTACACAAGTACTACGGAGTGTCAGTGAGCCAAATAAAACAACATATATACTAAAGACAGAAAATACTTCCAAAGTAAAACAGAAGCTTCACTTTGAATTTCTGATCTGAAAAGAGTTGCAGGTGCAGCTTGTTAGTTCTCTGCATCCAAGCTTTTAATACCCCCTTCCGATTGCAATCGATAGTAATCAAATGGAAATGTGGGTCAAATAGTTCTGCCCATGTTCTACATCAAATTAAAATAATTTAGATTTCCAATCACATTTACACCCAGCTGCAAAAAAATCCAGCGGAAAGAAACAATAGCTCTTCATTATAACATGTAAGCTCGGTCAAAGTGGCATTTTTGGGACGTTAACTCCCTTTCAAAACCAGGTACATTAAGCATCGAAGACAGACACAAAATGCTAGGGTAACTCAGCGGGACAGGCAGCCTTTCTGGAGAGAAGGAATGGGCGATTTTTCGGGTCAAGACCCTTCTTCAGAATGATGTCAGGGGAGTGGGGTACAGAGATAAAATGTGGTCGGAACCAGTAAAACTGGTAGGAGAACTGGGAAGGGGGAGAGGATGGAGAGAGAGGGAATGCAAGGGCTACTTGAAGTTAGAGAAGTCGTTTTGGGTCGAGATCCTTCTTCAGACATTAAGCATCTATAAGCTTGTGCTTGGATTTTAAAACAATTTAACAATAAGGGTGCAGGTTATCCACAAAGGGTAAATGTTTGCAAGTTTTTTTAGTTCATTATATGCAGCAAGGCGGCATGGTGGCACAGTGGTACAGTTGCTGCCTTACAGCGCCAGAGACCTGGGTTCAATCCTGACTATGGGTGCTGTCTGTATGGAGTTTGTATGTTCTTCCTGTGACCGCGCAAGTTTTCTCCGGGTGCTGCAGTTTCCTCCCACACTCCAAAGACGTACAGGTTGGTAGATTATTGGCTTCGGTAAAATTGTAAATTGTCCCTAATGTGTACGTTAGTGCTAGTGTACAGGGTGATCGCTGGTCAACACGGACTCGGTAGGCCGAAGGGCCTGGGTTAGGCGCTGTATCTCTAAACTAAACTAAATTAATATTTTATTTTTGTTATTAGCTATTTAAAAAACAAGCTTGCTTATTACAACACAAAAAGAGGCCACTTGGCCAATCAGGTGCATACTGGTTCTCAGCTCAATCCCCTCAATCTCTTTACCCTCTTTTATTTCCTTGCAACGGTTTCTCACAAGCTCATCAACTCTCCTTCGCTTCTCTTTGCCATTTACCCCAGACAATTTTATTGTGGCCAATTAATCCACCACCTTATCTTTTAGGTTGTGAGAGGAAACCATAACACCCAGGGCATCCCATACAATCACGGGAAGAATATGCATCTCCACATCAACACAAGACCTGGAAGACAGCAGCACCGTACTGCTCCAATGTTAACCATTCATTTTTTGTTATCAAGTTACATATTGGCACATTACCTCAGCTTCATCTGTGACTTTGGACTTTACGGATACAGCACGGAAACAGGCCCTTCGGCCCATCGAGTCCGTGCCGACTGGTGATCACCCCTTCACTCTTTCTATTCTATGCACCAAAGGCAATTTAGAGAAGCCAATTAACCTACAAACCTGCATGTCTTTGGAGTGTGGTAGGAAACCGGAACACCCAGAGAAAACCCGCGCGGTTACAGGGAGAACATACAAACTCTGTACAGACTGCACCCGAGATCAGAATCAAACCCGGGTCTCTGGCGCTGTGAGGCAGTAACTCTACCGCTGTGCCACTGTGCCGCCTATTAAGAATTAATTTCACTATACCTCTGTACATGTGACAATAAAGAACCATTGGACCATCAAAATTTTATTTTGAAGATCCTCTTCCAAATAGCTCATGGCAACGCATGATTCAAACCCTTGGAGTGTGGCCGTCCTGTGTTAGAAACCTCATTCAAGGACAACTGAAGGTGATTGTAAAACCACTATAAAGGGATTGAGGGGTACAAAATGAAAAGTGATCCTAGCTTTAGGCTCTGAAAAAATTATATGTTGGATCAGCCATTTCTGACCAGATTGTGCTATTGTATGCTGCCTGACCCACTGAGATACTCCAGCATTCTGTGTCTATCAGTGTTATAACCCAGGACCACAGAATGTGCTGCATTCTGGCCATAGAATGAACAGGCGCAAGGTGGAGAACTGCCCACAACTCCGCCCCCCGGAACTTAGCCCTCCACAGTCATCTTTACGCAGGCCAAGAAGCGTTAAAATTTTCCCAAAAAATCATATTTCCACTTTCCTGGCACAGAGGAAAAGTGTGGCTCACATGACAGAGCCCAGAATGTTACTCCTGCAGAGAGACATTATATAATGCTGTGTGTAGTGAGAGCAGGTTCTACTCTTGCCTTTGCATGACAGCAGGCTTTTACAATGTAATGATTCTTATCAGTTACATAAATATATGCGAGAGAATGTTAAACTATCAATCATCATCTATTTATCACACACTCATTTTTCCAGGAAATGGCAATAATTTGCAGCATAAGGTATTCTAAACATTTGTGGTTCCATTACGGGAACATTTCCTCCTACAACATATAAGCTTATGAGGCAGCACATTCAGCTCGCTGTGGCTTTGGATGTCACTGCTGGGAATATCTCCCAGGACTCTCTCGTAACAGCCTGAAAGTTACTTTTGCAGACTTTTTCAGTTTATTTTCTCCATTTGTCCCCATTCCATACTGGAGGCTCTAGGGCTTGGATTTCTTTGGAGCCTGATGTGCTTGGACAGTACGAGAGGGAGTAGCACCCTCGTGTTTTCAAGAGAGAGTTGGATATAGATTTTTGGGCTAAAGGAATCAAGGGATATGGAGAGAAAGCAGGAACGGGGTACTGATTTTGGATGATCAGCCATGATCATATTAAATGGCTCAAAGGGCCGAATGGCCTAATCCTGCACCTATTTTCTATGTTTCTATGACCCAGAAAGGAAGACACTTAATGCAGGCAGATGCCAGCTTGGATGTTCCATAAGGAATACTATTGTTTATAACGGGAGACAGGTCTGATAAGTTAACGTCTTTGCGGTTTATTTTCAAGCTATCTACTAAGTGTGCAACACTATTAATAACCATAGATTCTGGCATACAGTTCAACTGAAGAGCTTAAACAGATGCATCAACGCACTTGCCGACTTGGATCAAAAGGAATGCTAAACAGCATCAAGAAAATAAACAACTTGCTTTTTCATGATATCTACACCATACTCATCACTCCATAAATGCATCAGCAGTGTTTGGCACTAAGCTATGTATGTTGACATTAAGACCGATGACATAATGTGGTTTTAGTTTAGAGATGCAATGCGGAAACAGGCCTTTTGGCGCATGGAGTCCGCATCAACCAGTGATCCCCGTACACTAGCGCTATCCTACACATGGGGGACAATTTACTATTTTTGAGAAAGCCAATTAACCTACGTTAACTGTATGTCTCTGGAGTATGGGGGAAACTGGAGTACCTGGAGAAAACCTACACGGTCACCGGGGGAACGTATAAACTTAGTACAGACAGAACCCATAGTCAGGATCGAACCCAGGTCTCTGGTGCTGTCAGGCAGCAACTCTACCGCTGCGCCACCGTGCCACCCTCGTTTTGGTCTAGAGATAATGCTTGAGGAGAAATGGCGAGTTTGAGTGGTGAGCATATTCAATATGGGAATCCAAAAACATAGTGGGCAAAAACAGAAGACGCTGTAGGAACTCAACTGTGAGACAGCAGCAAAGAGTCAACATTTCAGGTCATTTGTAATCAGAACTGGAAAAGTGAGAAAACAACACTGGGAAAGGTGGTGAAGAAAACCTAGCATCAGGGTCTGTTCTAAATTTGACACAGTTAGCATTGCTCTGAGGACCAGCAGATGGGAAAAGAAAGCGAAGCAAATGGAAAATTTGAAACTGAAATAGGCATCAAACTATGTGAAGGAAGTTGAAAAACAAAACTTACTGGCCAATGGAAATTGCTGAATTTATTATTAAACCCCAAGGGCTATAATGTACCCAGATGGAAGATGAGGAGATGTTCCTCAAGCTATTGGGTAGGGGACAAAGACACCAAACTCAGAGTAAGAATGGAATGGGGATTTATAATGAAAGGCATTGATAGCTCAACGTCACCCTGGCAACCTGAACAGCTTTTTATCCCTCTTCTATTTCAACAGGCCAATATCATGTTTTGCAATCATGAATGGCATAATAGAGTATTACAGCACAGAATTAGGCCCTTTGACCCAATTCATCCATGCCAAACAAGATGCTCAAGTACACTAAACCCATTTGCCTGTATTTGGCCTATTTTCCTTTAAACCTTTCCTAACCATGTAACCTTGTCCAAATGCCTTTTAAAATAATGCTGTAATGTAACAAAATGTGGAAAAAGTGAAGGGGTCTGAATACTTTCTGAATGCACTGTATCTCAAGCCCTGTGCAGGCAATGTCGCTGTGAATCTTTTTGGTACTTTCTTTAGCTTCATCACATCCTTCCTACATGTATGGCAAACATAACTGTACCCGATACTCCAAGCGCAGCCTTTGCAAATTCTATTGTACATCTGCAACACGATGTCCTGACTTTTGTACCACCTTCAATTTTGTACCACCTTCAATTGGCAACTGCATAGAAGCAAAGGTTACATTGGCTGCATACTTCAGTCCACTCCAGAATGTGCTGTATCAGATAACTGCGTTCCATGTACGGGCACAAAGCAAACAAAAAAATTGATCAACATTGCAAACTGTGAGACAACTAGGTATACGAGATGAATTTTCTGATCTCAAGTGAAAACTGAAAATGCAGATCATTGAGGGAAGCATATCAAAGCAACAGCAATGGAAGGACGTTGTGAAGGTATCAAACTGTGCAAGCTAATTGAGTTCAGAGTATATAGCAGTTGAGGGAGAACTACCACAAGGTACAATTATGAATAGGATCAGAGGAAAACATAAACACCTAAGGCAGAACTTTTTTCACTTAAACCTGTCGAGAAAATAATTGGTGTCACCAAACTATGCAGAATCAAAACAGTGCTATTATAGTTGTGTCAGCTAACCATAAGAAATGTGGGACACTCAACCATTTTGCAAGAATTTTTAATTAAATCAGAAATCATTGGAACATGTAGCAAGTGTTGAAGCCAATACTGAGGTTGACAAGATGATCCTGTGCATGCTTTAGTTTTAAGCTTCATTCATCAATGCATGATTAGAAGTGAATTTTTGCACCCTGGAAATCAATTGACACCTGTATCTATTAACCTGATGTGCAAACATACCTTCAATAGTCATTACCTTCATCGTATTCTATTCCAAGTCAGCATAGAAATGCCAGGATATTTCCTTACAATAGTAGAGCACACTCTTAAAAGATCTGAGAATGATTCTTGTAAATACCATTCAAATTCATGTGTTATATGACATTCTATGCAATCTCGAGACTGTAATGCTATTCCGAGTTTGTTTCTTGATAGAAACAAAGAAAATAGGTGCTGGAGTAGGCCATTCGGCCCTTCGAGCCTGCACCGCCATTCAATATGATCATGGCTGATCATCCAACTCAGTATCCCTTACCTGCCTTCTCTCCATACCCCCTGATCCCTTTAGCCACAAGGACCACATCTAACTCCCTCTTAAATATAGCCAACAAACTGGCCTCAACTACCCTCTGTGGCAGAGAATTCCAGAGATTCACCACTCTCTGTATGATGAATGTTTTTCTCATCTCGGTCCTAAAGATTTCCCCCTTATCCTTAAAATAGGGTGAGTTCTTACCATGATTTAGATCATTTATGCAGAGTCTGTAACTGATTCACGGACCACGAAGCCAACAGGTTACAGAATAGCTTGTTGAGGAGCACGTTAGTTAAGAGACCTTGAAAGTATTATCCAAAATAATGATAGGAAGTAAGATTGAAGTTGCAATGAAGAAAGTTGGAGCTGTATTCTTATCTATGTAGTCAGTGACAAAAATTGAGACCGGTCACAGAAAATGCAACCTCTAGTGATACATTGCCATATTTGTATAAACTTTATGACAAATTTGCAATTGGTGTATCTCAAATATTCAGCTAAGTAATAATCACATCGTCATGCCACAGTTGTTAACAGAACTGAACAAAGAAGACCATCAATTAATTGTGAACACTAATCATTATTATGGGAAAGGGTATGGTTCCCAGGAATTGATTTAAAACATGTTTTTTAATCAATAAAACATTCAATGTATCAAGCAACCATGATGTCAAATTTGCAAGAACTGATATTTGTGAATATTGCCAAAAGACCATTGATTAATGTTGTATTGATTTTTACAGATCTATTTACAAATGATCATTTGCTTGTGAATGCCAATGACGCTATTAGGTACCCTGTTGTACAAACTGACAACTCTTTTTCTGCAAAAGCTACCATTCAAAATCTTCATCACATCTTTGTGCTGTTTGATACACCCAAAATAGTGATGGCAGATAACAGATTTATGTTCCACATTTATAGGGTCTTTGCATATTTGAAATACTTTGGAACAATGATATAAATATTGTGGGGATCAAGTATTTTCTTAATTAACATGGGGAAGGGTGAAGAGTTGTTATTTTGCAGTGTCAGACCATTTTTTTTGAAGAATGCCGCATGTTATATGGTTATTATATGGTTATGTTCAATATGAACGCAGCGGTAGATTTGCTGCCTTACAGCAGCAGAGACCCGGGTTCGATCCTGACCGTGGGCGCTGTCTGTACGGAGTTTGTATGTTCTCCCTGTGACCGCCTGGGCTTTCTCCATGTGCTCCAGTTTCCTCCCACACACCAAAGGCCTACAAGTTTGTAGGTTAATTGGCTTGGTAAATTGTTCCCAGTGTGTGTAGGATAGTGTTAGTGTGTGGGGTGATCACTGGTCAGCGTGGGCTCGGTGGGCCAAAAGGCCTGCTTCCAAGCTGTATCTCTAAACGAAACTAAATTAAACTAAATCTAGCTCCTGGTCCAGTTACTTGTGAATGCTTAGGTTTGACAAATATTTATTTGGATGAAATGTTTGTTGAATAAGCGGTGTGTGGTTCAATGAAGGTGATGCTGCAATAGACTCGAACATTTCACATTTAAACTAGGTCTTTATTCTCAGATGATGCAATGGTGCTCCTGGTTTAAAATGAGGAGATTGGAGATATGGGAGATTAACTTAAGAATATCTGCAGTTGAGAAAAGTTTTGAATGATCCTGCATTCCAGGAATGGTGAGCAGGTTTGGCAGATGTATTAGGGCTGATAGTACCACAGCCAAACCTAGTGGTGAAAATCAGCCCTCAAAAGGGGCTTAAATGTAACATTATAACATATTCATAAGATCATAAGTGACAGGAGCAGAATTAGGCATTTCAGTCTACTCCACCATTCAAACATGGCTGATTTATATATCCCTCCTAACCCCATTCTCCTGCCTTCTCCCCATAACCTCTGACACCCATACTAATCAAGAATCTATCTATCTCTTTGTTACATATATCCACTGACTTTGCCTCCACAGCCATTGTGGCAAAGAATTCCACAAATTCAGCACATATTGTTAACCAGTTGCATCGGTTTCTCCTATGCCCTCAGTAGTTTTACTACTTCCTCTTTTTAACACCCAAGAAATCCACAAATGCAAAACACTACAGCAGCAGTTTACGCAACTATCTTAATCAATTAATCCCATCCTAGAAATTTCAGCCAATGTCCTTGCAATTCATATCTCAGCCATTTTCTGTTCTTGTAAATTGTTCCCCAGTACTTATCCATAATCAAGCATTTAATCATCCACTTCAATTCTTTATTGTATGAATTATTTTCCAAAAATAAACATTAAACAAATATATATATATTTACAATATGAAAATAGTGCAAAAAACTCTTTATACATTCTCAGTGTCTATGTATTCAACAATGTCAACGTAGTGCTCACACCTATCTTTAATGTTTGCATCCCTTGGGATAAAAGATGATCTGCTTTCATTCCTGTTCTTAGGAGACCATCAGTGAGGAACCCACAGGCTCTTTCACAGACGGGCAAGGATATGCCTGATAGAATGAGTAGTGGTTTGTGAGACAATTTGTTAATTCTGCCATTAACATTAGATTTTTTGTGCGTCTGATGCATGCATAGGAAATTAGAATACCATCCTACAGGCTCTTATGATCGTGCACCAGGGATTCAAAGGAGTCAGTGCATTCTTTTGCATTCTTTCAAGGAGACTTCGAGCACATCCTTGACTCTTTTCCTCCACCTGCTGGAAATATCTTCCCACGACAGAGTTCAGAATAGGGTGTCCATTTCATAGTGTTTTTCACATTATTGTTAATATTTGCTTGATTACGGTTTTGAGATGCTGAGAAATATTACAATATTACAGATACCATATCTCTACAAGATGTTTTTTTTAATTTGGAATTAATTTCTTCCCAGATAATCAGTCAGAAAACAAATCACGTGTATTATATTCTAGCATGAGCTATTACAGAGTTTCAAGTAAAATTTCGTACCACTGTAATTCTCTATTAACTAGAAGTTACTAGAAAATGGTCTAAAGGAGGACAACAAGAAAAATGTGGTGCAGTCCCCAGGAAACACTTCCATTTAAAAAAAAATGCAAGTGTACAACAAATAAACCAGACTCAATGTGGGTAGCAGAAATATATATTTTAATAAGTATGGTAAATATAAGATGCAAATAGTTTAAGATGGAAATTTTCTATGACTGGAGAGCAAAGTTTACAGAAAGGATATAAATCTTCAGAACCACAAAATATAAGGATTTTCACATGAAACCTACCCATGTTTTGATGCTGCTTGACATGCCAGTTATGCCAGCATTTTGTGTCCTTTTGTGTTTTAGCTAGCAAATGCAGTTCTTTGTTTCTAAAACAGTGTGAGATTCGCTTTTTAGTTGAAGGAGTGGAAAGTGATCAAACTAATGCAACACTGACAATTTCAGTTTTAGATTAGGAAATGGCAATGGTGTAAAAAGCTTTGATTTTCTTTATGTAAATCTTTCATTTATACACCTCTAGGAAACTATTTATGTAGGGAATAAAGTCTTGTGGGATGGGTGAACCCAACGCACTACACTGCCTCAATAAAAAAACTGACAGACTACAGATAAAACTCATGTGGAATTAAACTCCTCTTGTTAGCACCTTGAAAGGAGCATTCTTATCTACCTCAGTATCTGGCAGTGGGGGAAAACATTATTGGATATAAGGTATAAACTTTATGATGTTCTATCTCTTTGCCTTTTTCAATTAAGGGTCCCAAAAATGAAACATTTTCTCTCTCCATAGTCACCATCTGACCTGCTGAGTAATTACAACACTTTCTGTTTATATTTCAGATATCCAGCATCTGCATTTATGTGATATTTTTAACCTATTGCATTGCCCAAGTAAAGTATTTTTTTCTCAGAAATGTAATGTTGAATCAGTTTGCTTCCAAATAATATAAATGTTCTAATCAAATATAGATTTATGCCCCATTCAGGAACATTGTCTTTCCAAATTAAATTTTAAAAGGCTGAAAACAATTATCATACCTTCCACGGGAACATTTAGTCCTTAAAGGTAGAATTCATGATTAAAATAGTTTCCAACTTAAATTTTGAAAGGCTGAATACAATTGTCATTCTTCCCACAGGAATATTTAGTGCCAAAAGGTAGAATTCATGATTTGTCTTCTGCGGAGATAGTTTTTTATGCATTTGATTTTCTTAATTGTTTTTAAGCATGTGATGTAACAAAAACCAAACGTCATCAATGGGATTATGTTTTTTTTCAAATCATTGAGGTGAAGCAATCAGATGGAAAAAATATTGCATAGAACTAGTAAATGAGGATCAAAATATAAGTAAGTAAACAATTATTAAGATTAAGGACTATTGAGAAAAAAATCTCAGAAGAAATTGCTAAACATAAAATTCTTAAGACATTATGTCCATTTCTTCTGTAACTACAAAAAGCAAAGTAACACAATACAATACAGTTATATTCGTCACATTGCACATAAAGTGCAAGTGAAATGAATTTGCACTTTTCTTTGGAAACTACTGCCGATTTTTAGTGCAGCAATATACAGCAAACATCTCACAAGAATTATTAACTGCACTGTAAATTTTCCAT
Source organism: Raja brachyura (assembly GCA_963514005.1). The sequence continues at coordinate 17,030,244 of OY740792.1, read as the reverse complement.
TATTTTTTTTTAACGTGATACAGAGCACCCTACAATAGACAAGCATCCACGCCTACACCCTTTTAAGATTTTTGCTGCTGTTATCACTTTGCAAACCGGAAAGTTAGACTACCAAAGCAGTTATTTTCCATTATTCTTTTTCGAATGGCTGATCCCTTGTGATAATTTGCTACAAACATTAATTTGTCATTTGCATTTTTAATGGAAATGCTAGAAAGAGCAGTTGAAATATTGCCTTGTCTTTTGGCTCCTTCTTTCAAGTAATCTACTTGTTAACATTAAGGATAACATAAATGAATCACTAAATACTCCAAACCTTACTGGACAAGTTGATTTTAATGAGAAAGGTTTTAATATCGCATCAGGGGACACACTATCTCTTAGATTTGCATTCCTCTTGACACTTCACGTCAACTAGTCATGTCCATTAATCTCAAATAATCAGCACAAAACCAGTCTTTTCAATAATCACATCATATTGAAACAGAGAGCTCACCCTTGTCGCTTTTAGCATATATTTCTCCCTGCATAATCACCCACAACATGCTCAAAAAGTGGAGACAGTTTCAAATCGCTGAGTTTACTAATACTGTTCAGTGGGAGTGAAGCTGCTGCACAAACCATAGCAACAATTGCACACTTTCACTCTCAGTAAGTATTAAAAAAAAACTGCTTCAGCCAGCACTAAATTTACTTTCAGAGTTTTGCAAATAATAATAGGATTATCAGTGGGTCCAAATTTTGTAGAAATGTATAAAATTAACTAAATTATAAAACTCAATGGAATAAAAGCAAATTAACTCAAAAGAAGCAAGGCATGGTATATTTGGTTTGAAAATATAGCAGTAAATTGCAATTCAGTGACATGAAGCTAGCAACTCCAGAACTGTTTGGAGGTGAGAATGGTAGAACGTGAATGCATCAGCAGATGATAAAGGTAGCAATACTGAGCTTTATCCTCTCAATGATTCAATTCAATAATTCAACGATTCAATGAATCATCGTTCCTCTCGTTCCACAATTCAAATGAACCCAAAACATTAATTATCCATTTTTCTCCACAGATGTTGCCTGACCCACCAATTGCCTCCAGCAATATATTTGTTGCTCCAAGTTCCAGCATTTGCAAACTCTCGCATCTCTATACCTATGATTATTTTCCCCATTATCAAATATCTCATGCAGATGTCCCAACAAATCCATGGGAAATCTCATGCAAGCCATTCCCTCCCTGTGGAGTCTTTTAGCCTCAGTACCTCTCCATATATGCACCTCCACTCATCACATGTAATATATTTTGGCCTCGTTGTTTTTAACCCTTACCACAACACTTAAATCTTTCCACTTCTTTCACTGTTTTGTTTAAGCTTTTTTGAAATCAATTTTATTGACCAAGCTCATCTTATAGTTCCACAGCATCATTCCATAACTACCTGTGTATTTCATGCCAAAAACAAATCTCCTCTGTAGCATTAATTTGCTCCAATGACAGCATTAAATTTGCTAACAGTCTAGTTTGATAAGTCGAATGCCCAAGATCGAAGGAAGCTGTAGAGAATGCAAAGGCATTGCCCTGTTCATCACAGGTACTGACCTCATCACCATCAAAGGGATCCACAGGAAGCACCACCTCAAAAAGACAGCTAATGTAATCAAACCCCACATACCCTGGCCACACTCTTGTCTAGATACCACCATCGAGAAGAAGGCACAAGATCTTGAAAGCCATGATCTCCAGGTTCAAGGACAGCTTCTTTCCAGCAACCATCAGGATGCTGAACACTGAACAAAACTAACCATTAGCTCAGCAACTGTAATATTCTATGGACTTTATTTTTGTCGCCGTATGGGTTTTTGTTTTTTTCACTATTGTGGTCTGGTTACCTGGTATTGCTGATTATTAATTTTTGTATTTTTGATCACTGTTTATTTATTTTATTTACTATATTAATTTACCTGTAAAGGTGTTGCAAGAAAGAATGTCATTGTTCCATTGCCAGTACATCAAAGTCAAAGTGAAAGTTAAAAGGGTTTATTGTCATGTGTCCCTGACAGGACAATGAAAATCTTTCTTTGCATAGCACAACAGAACATAGAAGGCATTGACTACAATTATATACGTAAATACACCCATGAATTTATTAAATTAATAAAGTGCAAACAGATGGGATATTAATGTTCAGAGTTCCGAGCTAAGTTTAATAGCCTGATGGCTGTGGGGAAGTAGCTATTCCTAAACCGGGTTGTTGCAGTCTTCAGGCTCCTGTACCTTCTACCCGAACGTAGCAGGGAGATGAGTGTGTGGCCTGGGTAGTGTGGGTCCTTGATGATGCTGCCAGCCTTTTTGAGGCAGCGACTGCGATAAATCCCCTCGATGGAAGGAAGGTCCGAGCCGATTATGGACTGGGCAGTGTTTACTACATTTTGTAGTCTTTTCCTCTCCAGGGCACTCAAATTGCCAAACCAAGCCACGATGCAACCGGTCAGCAAGCTCTCTACTGTGCACCTGTAGAAGTTAGAGAGAGTCCTCCTTGACAGACCAACTCTCCGTAATCTTCTCAGGAAGTAGAGGCGCTGATGAGCTTTCTTAATAATTGCATCTGTGTTCTCAGACCAGGAAAGATCTTCACAGATGTGCACGCCCAGGAATTTGAAGCTCTCGACCCTTTCAACCATCGACCCGTTGATATAAACAGGACTGTGGGTCCCCATCCTACTCCTTCCAAAGTCCACAATCAGTTCCTTGGTTTTGCTGGTGTTGAGGGCCAGGTTGTTGTGCTGGCACCATATGGACAGTTGCTCGATCTCTCTTCTATACTCTGACTCATCCCCATCAGTGATACGTCCCACAACAGTGGTGTCGTCAGCGAACTTGATGATGGAGTTCGCGCTATGACCGGCTATGCAGTCATGAATATAGAGTGAGTACAGCAGGGGCTGAGTACGCAACCCTGAGGTGCTCCCGTGCTAATTGTTATCGAGTCTGACACATATGACAAGTAACACTCTTGAACTCCGTTTTGGCCCCATAGCAGAAGCGTCCATGTCGCGGGGTTGGAAACTGGAAGTATCCCGAGCTAATTCTGCTACGACCATCATCTATTGTGACAAGTGATGGCTTCCACTGATTGTCGCCTGAAGCTTGTGTTCTTTTCAGGACGGACGATGACAGTGAGGTCAACAATTGTAACAAGATAGACACGAAAAGAAAAAGAAGTCTGTTTTGCTCTATTTTTATTTCTTCTTCCTTCTGGCTGGAATAATGTTTATAATTTTAGTTTGAGATTTGTAAGCCAGCGAGGTAGTTTGTCTTAAAGATATCCCTGTCCAACTGGTACCAAGGATATAATGCATTGCTTGATCTGTTTCCAAATTTTCAAGCTGAGAAAGGCTTGCTTTGTCACAAGTATAAAGTAGTCATATTATAGATCTCATTTACCTACTTCTAACAAGCACTCGTATCCTTTAACATTGGTGAAACCCAGAGAACCGTATTTTGGGTCTGGACCAAACTCTTTGTTTCAGAGCTCTTCTGTCATAAATGAATCTGCAATGAAATTAAATGAAGCCAAGAATATCAATGCAGTTGGTTTAGGGTTCAGAGTGGTCTCATTGGATACCAAAGGATCACAAAACCCCAGTGTGTCATAGCATTTCAACAAACGTGAGAACAATCTTCAACTGGGTGGAAGATTAGAACTGGGTGGAAGATTGCAGCCTCTATAGTTGTTAGAAGTCTTTGACCAGAAACTTTGTTTCACTTCCCACTTTCCAGCCTGTTCTGCCAAGTTTTTCAACATTTTCTATTTTTCAGTGTCTGTGGGGTTTTTTTTAAGTTACATTTCTATGTCCTGTGATCAGAGGTAATATTAATTTTATCAAAAAGATAAATGGTGCAGCAATAGCCCCCTCTACTGGATTACTGAAAAGCAATATATTGTTATTTATATTCAGGACAACTATTCCCAAAGTATTCCAAATCTCTTTGTTTCTCTTGGATTATGACGTGTGGTGCATGTCATCCATGATTGAGCCTTAATAGGCTCTATCACTGTAGTCAGGGCTCATTTCATTAACTATTAATAAAAGTTGACTTGGGGTCCTCTGACCACACGTGCACCACCACTTTGATATTAGACTGGACAAGCTAGATGCAGGAAAAATGTTCCCAATGTTGGGGGAGTCCAGAACCAGGGTCCATACTCTAAGAATAAAGGGAAGGCCATTTAAAAAGTAGGTCAGAGGTTGGGTATCTTGGGAATGACATGCCACCAGGTATCAAAACCCTTTCACCATCAACACGGCACAGCTCTGGAGTGTGTTGAAATAAACTGACGCATGCAGCTCCATCTAACACTCAAGAACTTCAAGATTATATAGGGTAAAGAAGCTAGCTTAGTTACCATCACATTCTCCCTCACAAAACACTCATTCCTTCTGTCAAACATTGGCTGCAATGTATTCAAATTACAAATTGCACTGCAGTTATTAGTTAAGCTACTCCAGCATTACCTCCCAAATCCACAACTGCCACCATGGAGGACAAGGGCTTCATCGTCATTGGAATGCCACCACCTTTTTTATTTTAGTTTAGAGATACAGCACAGAAACAGATCCTTCGGCCCACCAAGTCCGTGCCAACCAGCGATCCCTGTACACTAACACAACCCTACACACTAGGGACAATTTACAATTTTTACCGAATTAACCTACAAACCTGTACGTCATTGTAGTATGGGAGGAAACCGGAGCACCCGGAGAAAACCCTTGAGGTCATAGAGAGAATATACAAACTCATACCCGTAGTCAGGATTGAACCAGGTCTCTGGCGCTGTAAGGCAGCAACTTTACCAATGCACCACCGCCAACTTTACCAATGCTCCTGTAAATTCTCATTCAAATTGCACTCAATTTACAAATATGTCATCAATCCTTCTCCCCCACACTACTGTGGAGTGGAGGCAACGGAAGGATGGTTTATTCTGAAGACATGCCTTTGACCCGAAACATGAACTGCATGTGGAATTTCCATTTCCACAGTTGTTGCTTGACCTCTTCTGTTTCCAGCATTTCCTCCATTTATTTTCAGTTTATTTAAGTTCATTTATTTAAGTTTAAAAATAATATATTTTTAATAAACTGGCCAGCTTTGTTGAATTATCCAAGTGGTGTAAGTCTTGGAAATATAATTTTGTACGTCTCCCTAACGTGATGCAAAAATATAACATAGTTAAGCAACTTTAAACCATTATTTTAGGTATACTTTTCAACTAAATCATTTATTCATTAAGGAATATTTGTACTCAAATAATGATTTTTAACATAATTACAGTGCCCTCCATAATGTTTGGGACAAAGACCCATCATTTATTTATTTGCCTCTGTACTCCACAATTTGAGAGTTGTAATAGAAAAACTGTCATCTTTTACTGTTGTTGTTCCAATTAATTCCTTTGTAAAATGGACATGTTATAATAACTGATTTATTCTGGCACCTTGCAAGTCACCAATATACACTTTCTTTTGATTTGCCTCAAGCAATTTTAAGTATAATATGAAATCATTGACCTTCAGAACCTGCATTCAAAATTGCCTCTATATTACGTCTTCTGAGGGGCAGTTTAAGTATCCATTCATAGTAATGAACCATCTCCAGTTTTCCATGGAAATTGTTCTCGATGTTCAGCTGTATTTTAATTGGACTACAGCGTTCTGAAGCTATTGCTCAGATTTCCCTGGGCAGCCATAATGAAAGCAATAGTCCATTTCTTTGCAGTCTCGGTGAATGGTTTCTTGAGCTTTTGATGAATGGGGAAAACCAGAACTCAACAATCAGGCTTTCCAAAATTTGAGCACCGATAGACGTTCTCGCCCAGCTTGCCTTGAAATAAACACAGTCCCTTTCAAATTAAAATTGTTCAATGACTCTATTATTTCCTCTGTGGAAAAAAAACAACATGATTATAGCGGTGTTTACGTTTGAGGGAAGTATTTGCAAAGTGCAATACATAATTGGACACCTATTGGAAAGTGAGCATATTATAAAGAGAAAATAAACAGTGCCATTAAAGAACACAGACATATAGGTGATACAGAAATATCTGAGGCAGCCTGAATTTTCAATTTAATTACTTCATCATATATCTATAAAGTTTAAAAAAAATCATAATTTTCAAGGCACAGATTAGTTTAGATTTTTTTCATATTTATAGGAAATCATATGTAACAAGTGTACGTTATACCACGTGGCAGCATGATGAAGCATGTAATATTGGAGAAGCACTTTACCACCCTGCCCCCTCACCCTATAATGTGGATAAATGTGAGGTTATCCACTTTGGTGGCAAAAACAGGAAAGCAGACTATTATCTAAATGGTGGCCGATTAGGAAAAGGGGAGATGCAGCGAGACCTGGGTGTCATGGTACACCAGTCATTGAAAGCAGGCATGCAGGTGCAGCAGGCAGTGAAGAAAGCGAATGGTATGTTAGCTTTCATAGCAAAAGGATTTGAGTATAGGAGCAGGGAGGTTCTACTTCAGTTGTACAGGGTCTTGGTGAGACCACACCTGGAGTATTGCGTACAGTTTTGGTCTCCAAATCTGAGGAAGGACATTATTGCCATAGAGGGAGTGCAGAGAAGGTTCACCAGACTGATTCCTGGGATGTCAGGACTGTCTTATGAAGAAAGACTGGATAGACTCGGTTTATACTCTCTAGAATTTAGGAGATTGAGAGGGGATCTTATAGAAACTTACAAAATACTTAAGGGGTTGGACAGGCTAGATGCAAAAAGATTGTTCCCGATGTTGGGGAAGTCCAGGACAAGGGGTCACAGCTTAAGAATAAGGGGGAAATCCATTAAGACCGAGATGAGAAATACTTTTTTCACACAGAGAGTGACGAGTCTCTGGAACTCTCTGCCACAGAGGGTAGTTGAGGTCAGTTCATTGGCTATATTTAAGAGGGAGTTAGATGTGGCCCTTGTGGCTAAGGGGATCTGAGGGTATGGAGAGAAGGCAGGTACGGGATACTAAGTTGGATGATCAGCCATGATCATATTGAATGGCGGTGCAGGCTCGAAGGGCTGAATGGCCTACTCCTGCACCTAATTTCTATGTCTACCCACCACCTTTGAATTTGGTTTTCATCTACAGTGCGAAGAGAAGACTTTCCACTAGGAATGCAGCAAAATTATTCGGAAATAAGTCATGCAAATCTTCTGATTGAATTCTGATTAGTTGGAATCTGTCAGCTCACATACACACATCACAACAGACAATCTACATCTGGACCACAATAAAGTAATTATGATACCTCCTGGACAACAAGCTTGAGGGAATTGTTCAACCCACCAAGAGAGGAAGTTAAACCCACTGATATTATCTTCACTCGTTTATCTCTCACAAACTGCAAACCCCCCCTTCCCCCCTTAGTCAACACCTTCTTGTGGTTATCAGTATTCACTCTGATTGACACAAGCAAACAAAAAACACACCACAAACCACAATAAACATGTATTTATCTTGCTATTCCCCTTGCGAAATATTTGATTTTCACCTTGAGATATTTAAGGTTGATTATTAGAAAATTAGTTAAGAATAAGCTTTGTATCTTTTCCTCTGTAAACTTATCCCTTCCTTTCACCTAAAGCATTCAATCACCATCTATTGACTGTTCATAAATGCATAACATTTATGCCCAATACTATTGAATGACAAGATAATCACAGATCCAAAAGATTGAAAGTGTTGAGTATATTTCCTCTCCTTTGTTTATTACAGTCTCGAAGAAATGAGCATGAATGCATATTCTCTCACCTGGATCATTCTCCTGAACTGTAACTAAATAAAATATTCCTTGACTGGACAAGAGTCTTGAGACTTGAGGAAAAAACCTATCCATTACTTCACGACCTCTTTCACCACCAGCCCAAGATGCCTCTATACCATGACTACCAACCTGTGCAGAAAAAACACAATAATACGGATTGGAACAGATAAATATTTACATTAGAGCCTTCAGCTTATTATCCATACCTCTACCCATTCTACTTGGCTTAGCTCCATCCCATCCCATAATCATGTCTTGGCCTCGGTTACTATCTCCACCCTTCCATCCCCTACCTAGATTAGTACGGGTGTCAGGGGTTATGGGGATAAGGCAGGAGAATGGGGTTAAGAGGGAGATAGATCAGCCATGATTGAATGGTGGAGTAGACTTGAACTCGAATGACCGAACTCTGCTTCCATCACTTATGAACTTATGCCCATCAATCTCTCCTCACCTGCATCCACCTATGATTCTCCATGCCCCGTCTCACCTCTTTAAACATTTATACCCTCAGACCTATTGCAGGCTCTCAACCTAAAACATCAACTATTCCTTTGCCTCCTCAGATACTGCCTGACCCACTGAGGTCTTCCATCCGTTTGATTTTTGCAAGTTATTATGCACTTTTATACTCACTTCTTCTGAGGGAGTTACAACATAAGGTGGGTTAAATATCAACACATCTACTTGATTTTGCAGTCGTGGCAATAATCCCGTGACCTGTTTTAAAGCAAAGAAAAATGAAAAGGATATTATAGTTTTTAAGTTATAAACACCAGGACTAAATCATAAGGCTAACTTTTAATAGACACATAATGATGGAGTGATTCAGCGGGTGAGGCAGCATCCCTGGAGAACATAGATGGACGATGTTTCTTCTGAAGAAGGGTTCTGGCCCAAAACGTCTCCTATCCATGTTCTCCAGGGATGTTGCCTCACCCGCTGAGTCACTCCAGAATATTGTCTCTATCCTTGGTATAAACCAGCACCTGCAGCTCCCTGTTATTACCTATAGGCTAACTTTTAACATTGTTACTTTGAGGGATGGCTGAGTGACGGGTTTTCGGTCGCTTTCCAAATGCAATTGTACTTTTGATAGACTTGAGCTGCCATAAGACACAGATAATACTCCTTGGTCCCAAATGAATGTCGCCTCTCAATTATTTACATACAGGTATACAGGTGGCAACCCAGATTTATACCAACAGGAAATAAATCAAGCTTATCAAAATGGCAGCAGCAGGAACAGGACAACAACCCGAATACCTTTTTTTTGATGTTTCAATAGGAGCCTAAGCAAGGTCAGGAGTGCTTGACTTAACCTCTGAGTAAACGGTATTTAACATTCAAGTCAAGAGTGTTTAATTGTCATATCCACTGGGAACAGAACAATGAAATTATTAGAATATCTTTTACAGGCATTATACAGCAACAACATAACAATTAAATATACAATAAACAACAGTACAATAAATTATCAGTGATATTAGGTAACTAGACCATAATAGTAGAAACAAAGAACTGCAGATGCTGGTTTACAAAAAAAAACACAAAGTGCTGGAGTAACTCAGTGGGTCAGGCAGTATCTCTGAAGAACATAGATAGGTGACATTATGAGTTGGGATCATTCTTCAAACGTCACCTATCAATGTTCTTTCAGGCCCGTACGAAGCTTTTCAAAAAGGGGGGGCAGCATGACAGGATTACAAAAATGTGAAATAACATCACAAGCGCGAAGCACAAAGTCCCTCGTGGTCAGGGTCCAGTGCCCACTTAAGGGACCTGGAAACTCTGGGATTTTAGATGCTCTCTGGTGCTTTCTGAGCCTTATTTTGGAGCTTTTTTGCACCAAATCTATGACCAATATTTCAGAAATAATTTTGGTTGAATCATGAGTAATGAGTGGGTGGAATGGGATGATTGGGGTCATTGTTGTATACATTTTTTAAAAATCAAGAATTGAAGTTGTCCTTGTTTTAATAATCAAGTTGTACTGTTGTAAAATGTTATATAAAATGTTATAAAGGAGCATGCAAAAACTGCAAATAAAGTACTGTATGTTTTTGCAGTAAAGAAAACCTTTTTTTTAGAAAATGTTTAAGAATGAACTGCGGATGCTGGAACAATGGAAGGTAGACAAAAATGCTGGAGAAACTCAGTGGATGAGGCAGCATCTATGGAGCGAAGGAATGGGTACGTTTCGGGTTGAGACCCTTCTTCAGACCTGAAACGTCACCCATTCTTTCCCACCATAAATGCTGCCTCACCTGCTAAGTTTCTCCAGCATTTCTGTCTACTTTAGAAAATGTTTTGTGTTGATTTGATTGCCTGTTACTGTTAGACTGTGTTAGTGTGCGCAGTGCACCTTTAATGGTCCTCCTGATCTAATAACTTCACATCTCATCAATTTCAACATGGAATAGTGATGTGAATACAACATTTAGTTCGACTTCAATTTCCATCATGAAAATTGAAGTCAAACGAAATAGTGCATTTACATTACTATGATCGCTTTCAAACTAACCTATTTTACTGTCACACTATTATAACAAATTCTAGTTCCATGATGACTCATAAACAAGATCACAAATCACATTTTGAATTCTCAAACACAATGTGATTGTGAATAATTGATGGCTGCACCCATTGCACCCCCCCCCCCCCCCCTTCGGACGGCCATGTCTTTAGAGATGCTGCCTGACCCTTTGTGTTACTCCAGCACTTTTGTGTCTTTTTTTAAGACCATAATGGTTCATATGTATGTAATGCAGCCCTTACACAAAGTTCTTAGTAATTCAGTGCTGAGATAGCATTGTTTAGTATTATACAGTATGGTTCAAGAGCCTTCTCCATCACATGTATAAGATAAGAATGCAACATCATTTAGTCATACAATGGTATGCACAAAAATATGCCCTGCAACCCATAGTATCTTTGCTGACCTTTTTGCCCATCTACACTAATCTTGTTTCCCCCCACTAGGTGTGTACCTTTTATACATTGATGTTTAAGTGCTGTTTAAATTTCTCTTAAATGTAGTCACTGAACCCGATTCCACCATCTCCTCTGACGATGAGTTCCAGTTATTCTCTGTGCAAAATATTTTCTCTGAAATTCTCCTTTAAAACTCTGCTCTTAATCTTAACCTATGCCTTCCTATTTTAGATATCCCTTGCATGTTTTAGAATAATTTTATGTTGGCTCCAAATCCCAACTTACCAGGTCAGTAATGATTGGCTGGATGTTCACCCCATTTTGCCTGGCACTTTCCAACGTGCAAGCAGCAGCCAAGGAGTTAATATCTGTACAGCTATAAATCAAAATGTTTAAAAGGACACACATCAAGATTATCTTATTCTACCATATCTGTCAGAAAATATCTCGTTAAAACTTTGAAAAGCAATTTATTTTCTCTTCACTAACGCACTTTAAGTCATAGTCATAGCGTGATAGTGTGGAAACAGGCCCTTCGGTCCAACCTGTCAACATGTCGCAGCTACACTAGTCCCACCTGCCCGCGTTTGGTCCATATCCCTCCAAACCTGTCCTATCCATGTACCTGTCTAACTGTTTCCAAAATGTTGGGATAGTCCCAACCTCAGCTACTTCTTCTGGCAGCTTATTCCATACACCCACCACCCTTTGTGTGAAAAAGTTACCTCTCAGATTCCTATTCATCTTTTCTCCTTCACCTTAAACCTATGTCCTCTGGTCCTCGATTCACCTACTCTGGGCAAGAGACTCTGTGCATCTACCCGATCTATTCGTCTCATGATTTTATACACCTCAATAAGATCACCCCATCCTCCTGCGCTCCATGAATAGAGTCCCTGCCTACTCAACCTCTACCTAACGCTCAGACCCTCTGGCCCTGGCAACATCCCTGTAAATCTTCTCTGTACCCTTTCCAGATTGACAACATCACTTCTTTTTTGATATTTCTTTTGTAAATAATTGAGTAATTGGCGTGCTTAGAAATCAGTCATTTCAGTAGGTCATTCTCTCCAATCTTCATTGGACATACCTCCTGCATTTCCTTTGCTTACCAGGACTGTCTACCTATCTGACAGCCTCCCTATGAACATAGCCCCAATGCTAATTATGTAGAATTCTGAGCTCATTTTAATATTCAACCCAGTTAGTAATTTTGGAATTCACATATTTAATAATCTAGAACAAATAATAACGTGACAGATCAATTACTTACAGATATAATGAGGTAGGCCCAACCATGGAAGCTAGGAACACAGACACAACACCAGATCCTGTTCCAACTTCAAGGCAAATACCGGGACTGGAAAATATTGTTTTCATTATTTAGTACAAAGTAAGCAACGTTTTATCGTATTTCTATTTGACATGGCTTGTTCACAGAATCATTAAATAATACTTATTTATTCGATCCTGAAAATGTGTAATATGTATTTGGTAAAATTATGTATGTATTCTGACATGAACAATGAACAAAACAACACAAGATAAATTTCTGTCTTCAAGTCATGACTTATTTTATCACAATATTATCAAACAAAATATCCTTTGACTCACCTGCATATGCCACACATTTTAAAATTCCAATGCCCACTGAAACCTTTTTAAACAGGCTTTTAGTTATTCCCGACACAATAGATTGGGGCAAAATGATTGTGGTGCAAAATGATTGCACGTTACCATTATCCTTTTAACATATGATCTGATTTTAAAATAATAGACTACACAAAATGTAGTAATTGTACAGAAAATGTTTATGCATTGTACATGTTTTGTTACATTTCAACTAACGACATACCAGAGCTTCTGTATTTCTTTCACGTCTTTTTCTAAGGCATCCATTAATAGGAAGGTGTCCTCTGCTGGATCATATACATCAGCATATTCTCCATGGCCAACATGGGTACTGTAAGGTGTTGAAAACATCCTCCTTTAAAAAAAAAGAAATTTCTCTCTTTAGTACTCACACTAAGTGAGATCATGTGATTGTACATCTTCCTTACTACCATCTCGTCTCATGTACCCTCTACATATTGAGCTATACTAAAATAAATCATAGCGTCAAGATTACATTCTCTAATATGGTACATTAAATATATAGTGAATGGAAGCCAACTTTTTATAAATTACTAATATTCAAAACCCAAATTGCACATTTTTCCTCAATCCTCAATTTTTCCTCAATCCCTATCAAATAAATCAATACATCATAGAAACATAGAAAATAGGTGCAGGAGTAGGCCATTCGGCCCTTCGAGCCTGCACCACCATTCAATATGATCATGGCTGATCATCCAACTCAGTATCCCATACCTGCCTTCTCTCCATACCCTCTGATCCCCTTAGTCACAAGTGCCACATCTAACTTCCTCTTAAATATAGCCAATGAACTGGCCTCAACTACCTTCTGTGGCAGAGAATTCCAGAGATTCAACATTCTCTGTGTGAAAAATGTTTTTCTAATCTCGGCCCTAAAATACTTCCCCTTTATCCTTAAACTGTGACCCCTTGTTCTGGACTTCCCCAACGTCGGGAACAATCTTCCTGCATCTAGCCTGTCCAACCACTTAAGAATTGTGTAAGTTTCTATAAGATCTTCTAAATTCTAGCGAGTACATGCCAAGTCTATCCAGTCTTTCTTCATATATGTCCTGACATCCCAGGAATTAGTCTTGTGAACCTTCGCTGCACTCCCTCTATGGCAAGAATGTCGTTCCTCAGATTAGGAGACCAAAATTTTGAGGGAGTGCCATATGAATGGCAATTTGGGCTGATGAGAAAAGAAGTCCTGAAAGAATAATTGGTGAGAAATACACCCTATTGGAAATGCATTCTTCCTGACTCCAGAAGTTTTTTCAATTCTCAATTTTTGGTTGAAGGAAAAAAAATCTGTGTGTCAGTCATGTAATAGAAATGAATGGAAGCCCCTGTTAAAATAGAAGACCTTTTATTTCAATACTTTCAGCATTTGCAAAGAAGTCCTTCACTTCATAACCTCGAGTGAAACCTCACAATGCACATAAGTGAAACCTCACAATGGACTCAGAGGACAAATACTAAAAACATGTTTGACAACTTCTTGTTGATAAAAAATAAAATCATCAATTTCACATGTGGACAGAAGCAACATGATTTATATTGCAAAGGGTGACAAAAAAAATTAGATCACAGAAATGAACTTTGAGAGATTTAGAAAAGTGGAAAGCCATGTGATGCACATTAGGGATCTGGACATGCACATTTTCCTCCACCCTATCATTAACATTTGTGGCTCAAGCAACACACTTAAAAAATCCTAATGTACTTCACATCTTTTCACTTTTAACTGTACCTTAAAGTTAATCTCTGATCACATTTCTTATCACCCTTCTTAACAGAAGCGTTCTTCTTTTCTCATTGTTTGCAAGGTTTGCAGAAGAGATTGCAGATGATGGAATTTGGAGCAAAGAAAAGGGGAGAAGCAGGCAAAAAAGTTAAGTTTGGATTCTGCATTAGGACTGAGTGAAGAGGAATCAGCCATGATCATATTGAATGGTGATGCTGGTTCGAAGGGCCAAACAGGCCTACTCCTGCACCTATTTTCTATGTTTCTATGATGCAGTGGGTTTAGACAGGAGCTGATAGCCGATAGATGAATGGAGAGGTAAGGAATGATGCGCAGAAGAAACCAGGTGGGGAAGAGGGAGTCGTGGAGTTGGGGGACAGATAGTTAGGTTTTAGGTAGAAACATGAAAGGAAGAAAAAGAGGGCAGATGGAGCCAAGTGGGGAGAGGGGGTGAAGATGGAGGGTAACAAGTGGGGACACAATGGCTACAAGTGTTGGAATCTAATAAGTGATTATGGTGATAATGGAAGGTGGACAAAAAAGCTGGAGAAACTCAGCGAGTGAGGCAGCATCCACGGAGCGAAGGGATAAGCGACGTTTCGGGTCGAGCCCCTTCGCTCCATAGATGCTGCCTCACCCGCCAGCTTTTTTGTCTACCTTCAATTTTTCCAGCATCTGCAGTTATTTCTTAAACACATGGTGATAATGGAAATCATTTAAGGGAGAGACGAAGGGCAAATGGAACCAGTTCGGGAGACCATCCAGTAGGTGATATGTGTGTGTTATTAGTGAAATGACTTTAGAGATACAGCACAGAAACAAGTCCTTCAGCCCACCTAGTCCGTGCTGACCAGCGATTCCCACACACTAACACTATCACATACACACACTAGAGAGAATTTACCAAATAGACCAAGCCGATTAACATACAAACCAGAACATGTTTGGAGAGAGTGACCTGGGAGTACAGGTGCATAGTTCCCTAAAAATGGCAAGTCATGTGGACAGTGTGGTGAAGGAGGAGCTTGGCATTTTCTCCTTCATTAGGAAGGTATTAAGTACAAAGATTGGGACATCATGATATAGCCATGCAAGTCGTTGATGCAAGACACTTGGAGTACTGCACGCAGTTCTAATCGGCAGCTATAGGAAATATATCATTGTTGGAAAGGCTGCAAAAGAGATCCACCAGGCAACATCTTTGGATGGAATGGATGAATGCTGCCTGACCCACATTTTCTCCAGCACTTTGTTGTTCAAAATTCCAGCATCTGCAATGTCTTCCATCTCTGACAAAGCCACTGGGACAATTGTTCATGTTAACAAAATTGGAAACCAAATCTTTATTAATGCGAACAAACGCAGCCTGCCACATTCCCCTTCCCACGTTCACATTTCTGTCCTAGGCCTCCTCAATTGTCAGAGTGAAGCCAAATGCAAATTGGAGGAACAGCATCTCATATTTTGCTTGGGCAGCTTGCAGCCCAGTGGCATGAATTTGATTTATCTAACTTCAAGTAACCCCCCTCTCTCCATACCTCCCCCAACCAAGTGGTACCAACTTTAAAGTCGTCTTGTTGAGTCCAATTGCCTATATTCATTTTCACCCAGACCACAGCTAACAATGGCCTGTTTCCTTTATCATCGTTACTGTTTTTACATATCTTTCATTCATTTGTTCTGTGTATCTCTACATCACCGTCTATAACTCTCGTTTCCCTTTCCCCTGACTCTCAGTCTGAAGAAGGGTCTCAGCCCGAAACGTCACCCACTTATTTTATCCAGAGATGCTGCCTGTCCCACTGATTTACCCCCAGCTTTTTGTATGTCCTTTAACGCAGCCTACAACGTGCTTACCAAATTGATATTGATATATATATGGTGTTTTGTCGGGTCGATGAAATTAGAGCACAGCTCCAAATTAAGTTACTTTTAACTTGTTCCTGGAATAGCTACGACTGGGGGTTTGGATTGATAAAGATCATTATCTGCGGCGATGGTACAGTTGGCCTGAGGCGACCCACGCTGTCTACAGTCGGACACATGTGCTGCCAACGTCCCCGATCCCAGGCCGGCCTTCCGTGGAGCGATCACCGACCACGACGGCTCAGTGCCGGGAGACGCCGGTCGCCGACGGCTCCCCGGTAACTAACTCAGCCCCAAGGATCCAGGAGGAGCAGCGATCCGCCACCCGGGTGGGGGCTGAGACTTGGGCCTTCGCCTGTCCTCTGCAGCCTGAGACTCCGGTCGCCAGGGCAACGGCCCCACGACCGGTGCTTGTGAGCGAGATGCGTGGCGCTGTCCCCCCTCCCTGAGTTATTACTCCAGCACTTTGTAGGGTTTTTTTTTGTTTGTTTTGTAAACAGGCATCCGCAGTTTTCTCCGTGTGATTCTCCTGTTATCTTGCAGTGTTCAACGTGCAGGAGGAACACACGCCAGAGTGAGCTGTGGGTTCCCCGCCGGAGTGTAAGCGGGGACGGACAGTTCCGGCGGCTGGGTCGGAGCGAAGATACTGGAGGATCCTCTAGTATTTTGCAAAGATTATAGAGGAGCCTATAATCTTTGGTACTTTGGGGTCGGAGTGTGTGAGGCGAGGCGAGGAGGGAAGGGAAGGGAAGGGAAACCCGCGGCGTCCATCCTCCGCGATCAGGCCGGTCAGCCAGCCGTCCTCAACCACCAGCCCGGTCAGCATGGCGAAGAAAAGGAAGCGCATCGACTCCCCAACCGGGGATGCGGCGACGGCGTGGAAAATGACCACATCTGTGGCCCAGGAGTTCACCGGGACTGTATTTAAAAACCTGCTGAAGAGTCCCGAGGGAGTGGAGATAGGTAAACGCAGTAACGAGCTGCAGAACAATGATCTATTCTACATTTTCCTTGATTGCTCTTCCTCTTTGATGTCTCATTTTCACAGCTTACATTCGTTATCTCCGTGGGTACACAAAATGCTGGAGAAACTCAGCGGGTGCAGCAGAATCGATGGAGCGAAGGAGATAGGCAACGTTTCGGGCCGAAACCCTTCTTCCTTCCACGATGCTGCCGCACCCGCTGAGTTTCTCCAGCATTTTGTGTACCTTCGGTTTTCCAGCATCTGCAGTTCCTTCTTTAAAATAATTATTTATCTCTGTGTCTCCCTCTCCCCTAACTCTCAGTCTGAAGAAGGGTCTCGACCCGAAACGTCTCTCCAGATACGTTGCCTGACCCGCTGAGTTTTTGTGCCTATCATCAATGTAAACCAGCATCTGTAGTTCGTGCCAACACTATGCTGAATTTAATCATTTCCCCACTGTTTTTTGGTGCATATCACCTTAATTTCACCGGCTTTGTCATTTGCATGAGTTGCTTTGTATTTTGAAACGAGCTCTTCTTCCTAAAAGTTGCTTAATACTGATTTATAAAAATAAACATTTCTCCTGCCATGAGGTTTGAATCGACAATTTCTCGTGAATTTGGCCACCAGGCCGCTGACAATCAAAGCATAAGCAGCAACACGTGACCAAATTGTCCTGGAGAAATTAGGGCAGTCACTTATCCCTCTCCACTATATCCACCAGCAAACATTTTCCAGTGTTCAGTTATTAAATCCTTCCATATTTGTCTGAGTGAGACTATCTAGAGTAAGGCAACGATGTAAATCGGGCCATTCCTGTCAGTGCTGCTCAGTAGAGAGAAGAGACACAAGAAATTGCAAATGCTGGAATCTTGAAGGAAAAAACAGTGCTGGAGGAACTCAGCAGGATGGCAGCATCTGTGGAGGGAATGGATGTGTGACATTTATGGTCGGGACCCTTCTTCAGTGATGGGGGGGGCTGGTAAAGAAAGGTGCTGGTGGGGCAAAATCTGACATGATAGGTGGATACGGTGAAGGGGGTCCTGACTAAGTGAGAAAGAATAGTGGTGAAAAGGAGACAAAATGTTTTCAGATAAGAGGAGGTGTGACGTAAGGCCTGGGGGGGGGGGGGATATGGATGGAATGGGACGGATGGGGGGAGAGAGGTTGGGTGGGGGGGGGTGGCAAATTTCGGACTCTGGGATGAGAGACAAACATATGGAGAAAGGGAAAGGAGCAAGAGTTGTGGGAGAAATATGTGATTGGGTGGGGGGGGGGGGGGGTGTGGGGTTATAACTTGAAATTGCAGAATTCAAAGTTCATACTGTTGGGTTGTAAACTACTCAAGCAGAATATGAGGTACTATTCTTCCAGTTTGTGTGTTGCCTCACTCTGACAATGGAAGAACCCAAGGGCAAATGTAAGTTTGGGAATGGAATGGGGGCTTAACATGGTTAGCAACTGGGAGCTTTAGCAGGCCTTGATAGATGGAGTGCAAGTGTGTGGTGAAAAGATCGTATAGGCTATGCTTGCTCTCACCAATGTAAAGGAGGCCACATTGGGATATGATGTGATCGCATTGAATGTGGTGGATTTGTCAGAGATTGATGTGTTGGATTCAAAGGCTCAACACATTTTCCACTTGTGTTGCAATCTCAGGCAAGGCTGCATATAAAACATATTTCAAGTCATACTTTATTTTGATTTGTACTTTTCTCCTGTGTAGGAAGGAACTGCAGATGCTGGTTTAAACCAAAGATAGACGCAAAAAGCTGGAGTAAATCAGCGGGAATGCGGGACAGGCAGCATCTCTGCATAGAAGGAGTAGACAATGTTTTGGGTCAAGACCCTTCTTCAGACTGGATGAAGGGTCCTATTAAATCTTGCCCCTCTCACCATAAACCTATGTCTTCTGGTTTTTGATTACTGGTTTTGGTTTCTGTTTTTTATTTCTGATCTTGGTTTCTGAAGAACGGGTCTCGACCTGAAACGTGACCCATTCCTCCAGAGATGCTGCCTGTCCCGCTGAGTTATTCCAGTTTTTTATGTCTATCTTCTGTACTTTTCTCATGCTCTTTTGGATTATAATTCTTGTTTTACTTATCCTTGGCATAATAATTGATGTTTCAAGTAACGTACAACGTACCTCGGTGACTGCCAATCACAACAACGTACCTCGGTGACTGCCAATCACCCCCCCCGGACACTTATTGTTATTTATTCAAATCATTTGCTGTGTCGCTCTTCCAGGGAGATGCTAAATGCATTTCGTTGTCTCTGTACTGTACACTGACAATGACAATTAAAATTGAATCTGAAGTAGACCACTTTATCAGAGCAACTAGGAATGGATAATTAATAAGCCTATATCTCTTGATCATATTTAAACAAAAGCAGCTAATTATTCATCCATGTGAGTGGTGGAGAACATGCAGGATGACATGTTACCATCCTGTAAACACCACAAACACTTTCTCTTTGGAGGACGGATGGCATCGTAAAAATAATAGTGTAGGTCTTTTATTGGGACATGCATCTCCTCGGCGATGGAAGCAAAGTTATTGATAGCTTGAGGCACTTTCCTGCAATTCAAAGGAAAACGAAAATACTCACTTGCCAACAATAGTTGCACCAAATCACAGACAGGCTTATTGGAGAGACCGAGTGGACAGCTATCTGCAGAGCCAAAAGAGATGGGGGAGATATTGAACAATTTCTTTTCTTCGATATTCACCAAGGAGAAGGATATTGAATTATGTGAGGTAAGGGAAACTAGTAGAGTAGCTATGGATACTATGAGTTTCAAAGTAAAAGAAGTACTGGCACTTTTGAAAAATATAAAAGTGGATAAGTCTCCAGGTCCTGACAGGATATTCCCTAGGACATTGAGGGAAGTTAGTGTAGAAATAGCCGGGGCTATGACAGAAATATTTCAAATGTCATTAGAAACGGGAATAGTCCCCGAGGATTGGCGTACTGCGCATGTTGTTCCATTGTTTAAAAAGGGTTCTAAAAGTAAACCTAGCAATTATAGACCGGTTAGTTTGACTTCAGTGGTGGGCAAATTAATGGAAAAGATACTTAGAGATAATATATATAAGTATCTGGATAAAGAGGGTCTAATTAGGAACAGTCAACATGGATTTATGCCTGGAAGGTCATGTTTGACTAATCTTCTTGAATTTTTTGAAGAGGTTACTAGGGAAATTGACGAGGGTAAAGCAGTGGATGTTGTCTATATGGACTTCAGTAAGGCCTTTGACAAGGTTCCTCATGGAAGGTTGGTTAAGAAGGTTCAGCTGTTGGGTATAAATGCAGGAATAGCAAGATGGATTCAACAGTGGCTGAATGGGAGAAGCCAGAGAGTAATGGTGGATGGCTGTTTGTCGGGTTGGAGGCAGGTGACTAGTGGGGTGCCTCAGGGATCTGTGTTGGGTCCTTTGTTGTTTGTCATGTACATCAATGATCTGGATGAAGGGGTGGTAAATTGGATTAGTAAGTATGCAGATGATACCAAGATAGGGGGTGTTGTGGATAATGAAGAGGATTTCCAAAGTCTACAGAGTGATTTAGGCCAGTTGGAAAAATGGGCTGAAAGATGGCAGATGGAGTTTAATGCTGATAAATGTGAGGTGCTACACCTTGGCAGGACAAATCAAAATAGGACGTACATGGTAAATGGTAGGGAATTGAAGAATACAGTTGAACAGAGGGATCTTGGAATAACCGTGCATAGTTCCTTGAAGGTGGAATCTCATATAGACAGGGTGGTAAAGAAAGCTTTTGGTATGCTAGCCTTTATAAATCAGAGCATTGAGTATAGAAGCTGGGATGTAATGTAAAAATTGTACAAGGCGTTGGTGAGACCAAATCTGGAGTATGGTGTACAATTTTGGTCGCCCAATTATAGGAAGGATGTCAACAAAATAGAGAGGGTACAGAGGAGATTTACTAGAATTTACTAGATTCTTTAAAATGATAAGAGGGATAGACAGAGTTAATGTGGACAAGCTTTTCCCTTTGAGAATAGGGAAGATTCAAACACGAGGACATGACTTTAGAATTAAGGGACAGAGGTTTAGGGGTAACATGAGGGGGAACTTCTTTACTCAGAGAGTGGTAGCGGTGTGGAATGAGCTTCCAGTGGAAGTGGTGGCGGCAGGTTCGTTGGTATCATTTAAAAATAAATTGGATAGGCATATGGATGAGAAGGGTATGGAGGGTTATGGTATGAGTGCAGGCAGGTGGGACTAAGGGAAAAAAGTTGTTCGGCACGGACTTGAAGGGCCGAGATGGCCTGTTTCCGTGCTGTAATTGTTATATGGTTATATGGTTATGTTATTGAGGGAGACTTGGAAAATTTGGAATTTTCCTAATTTAAAAATTACTGAGTTACATAGTTGGGACAATGACTTAAAATGGCAAAAGTTGTAAGGGAAATTATAATTGCAGTTTGGTAATATAATCAATGAACAATGGAACAGAGCAAAATAAACTCAATGACTCGCCCAAACGTTTGTTCTGGTTATGTGGTAGCTTTTTCTCCAGTAGTTCTTAGATGTTTGATGGATAAGAATATATATTGAATATAAGATTGACCTGAACTCGTGTGAATTTGCAGAAATGAGAAATACTGAGACATACAATGTCTTTTGTATTAATTTTGGAGTTCAAATATATATACATTTTGATGCTGAAGAGAAACTTTGAAGACAATTTAAGAGCTACTGAGAGTTGAGATAATGTTGGCCTTGTAAACATTGCCAGGTTGGTTACTACCATTGGTATATTAAATTTGTTTAAAAAAATAGAGTGAGGAAATGCTTTACAATCCTCTTAAGGTCATAAGTGATAGGAGCAGAATTAGGCCATTCGGCCCGTTAAGTCTACTCCACCATTCAATCATGGCTGATCTATCTCTTCCTCCGAACCCCATTCCCCTGCCTTCTCCCCATAACCCCTGACACCTGTACTAATCCTAGTCTAAAGACTGTAATACGGTTGGGGAAAAACTTTTTCTTCGGACTGTTCTGGACAACTTTCCAGTCAGCAAGGATGTAATAATTTAATCCGAGTACCTATCCGAACTAATTGAACATTGTCTAAAATTGAAGTAAAATAGTGCAAGTATGCAACTGGTTTATCAACTGCTAAATATGAAAAGAAGCAGCCTATACTTGAAATGTGAACCGTTAATATTTATGAAAAATTGCAATTTTACAATTTAAAAAAAAAATTCAGATACCTAAATTATGGATTTTACTCTTTTACATGAACACTTAATAATTGTAAACATCTGCAATATTAAAACTCTCTTTGTGTTTCTTTCAGGTTTAGCAGATTTTATTTATATAGCCAGACAATTCCCTTGCGATGACCACTATGATGTTGTGGAGGGGTACATAAAGATTTCAGCTGAATGTGCAGATATTTTTAAACTTCTTGATGGAGAAAAGAGACCAGAAAATGAGGTGATTTTTTTTTTTTGGTTAAAATTTGAGTAAAATAAAATATTCGAATTGCCAGTGCAAAAAAAAAGTTGAAACAAATTAGCTCTAAGTATTATCTATATTTACTAAATGAATGGGTCATCTTTTACAAATCTACCAATCCTGTGATAATGGGAGAAAAATGTGAAGTTCCCCTCTCCTCAGCTAGTAGCGGCAGATCTTCTGCCTTAAGGGCCTGTCCCACTTTCACGACCTAATTCACGACCTTTTTTACACGTGGATATTTTTCATCATGTTGATAAAACGCCGCGACCTACTTGACAAATGACAAAGGACATTTATTGTCACTTACACCAATTGGTGTAGTGAAATTTGACTTGCCATGCAGCACACAAATAAAGGTAAGACACAACACTAAAGAATTAACAATGAACATAAAAACATCCCCCCACAGTGGTTTCCAATGTGGGGGAAGGCGCAAAGTCCAGTCCCATCCCCGTGTCCACCCATAGTCGGGCCTATTGAAGCCTCCACAGTCGGCGCTACGGCGGCCCAATGTTTTAGACCTTCTCGCCGGGTGATGGTGTTCCGGCGTCGGGGGAGTCCTCACAGCGGCTTGGGACACCTGGAACGGCCACTTCCTTACCGGAGTCCGTGGTTTCCGAAGCCGACAAGGCCGCGCCGGATGGAGCTCCACAAGTTGTGATCTCGCCGAGAGATCCCAGGCTCCCGATGTTAAAAGTTCAGCGCTGATGCCCGCAGCTGGCCGCTCCACAGCTGGCCGCTCCACAGTCCCGCAGCTCCGCGATGTTCACCTGCGATCTCGGCATTCTGGAGCTCCAGCGCGGCGACCCAGGCAAGGTATCGCCCGCTCCACTCCACGATGGCGCTCCAGCGCTGAGCCGCTGCCGAAGCCGAGGTTCTGGGCGGTCCCCTCAGGAAACGCCGCTCCAGGCCCGCTGGTAGGCCACGAGGACGGGTCGAACTTGCAGCCCGGAGAAAAGCTGCCTCTTTGACCAGGTAGGGACCCTGAAAAGTAGTTTCCCCCTTCCCCCCACCCCCCACATAAAAAAGACTAGAACTCCAAAAACAAAACACTAAAACTCACTAAAAAAAAAAGAAAGAAGTTTTTGACAGCTGCAGGCTGGGCAGCCATACCAATGGGACGGCGCCCCCTCACCGTCACTTGATGCCACGAGTGCCTTACGACCAGCATCACGACCTACCTACGACCTCATGACAACCATGCTGCGACTATAAGTCAAGGGCAAACTTGGCCGAGGTCGTGAATTAGGTCGTGAAGGTGGGACAGGCCCTTTACAGTGCCATAGTGATCCTGACTATGGGTACTTGTCTGTACAGACTTTGTACTTTCTCCCCGTGACTTGCGTGGGTTCTCTCCGAGATCTTTGGTTTCCTCCCGCACTTCAAAGATGTACAGGTTTGTAGGTTAATTGGCTTGGTATGAATGTAAAAATTGTCCCTAGTGTGTGTAGGGTACTTTTAATGTGCGGGAATCATTGGTCAGTGCGGACTTGATGAGCTGAAGGGCCTGTTTCTGCTCTGTATCTCCAAACTAAACAAAACTGATCAGTGTTATGTCAAATGATGTCCAGTGTAGATTTGAATGTGTGTTTGGACAAGCAAAATGATTTGCACTCTGGGTAGCTCACAATTCAATAGGTTGTTCAGTTAACAGAAAATCACAACAATGTCTGCTAATGCTGATTAAGTTGTAGTTAATCCTTTTATGACAGAAGTGTTTGATTTTCTTGGTCTTCACATTTACAATGAAGATTATGTTCAAAAATAAATGTAAACTTAAAATGTAATCATTTTTGCACGTTGATGTCTTGGAGATTATACAATTTTGTAATATCTGCATCTGTTAAGTCTTAAATATCATCATAAATCCTCGGTTGGCTCATCCCTTCCCACACAAACCACCCCTTCCCCACGTACTTTCCCCAGCAACTGCAGGATATGTAACCTCCTGTACCCTGTACCTCCTCCATCACCTCCATTCAGAGACCACAGCAGTCCTTCCAGGAGAGACAGGTTCACGTGCATCTCTTCTGACCTGATCTACTGCATCCAGTGTACCCAATTTGGGATGCTGTACCGAGACCAAATATCCTGTACTGTGAGACCAAACGTAGACTCGGCGACCGTTTAGCTGAACACTTGCACTCGATCCACTGAGGCCTACTGGATCTCACAGTTTCTAACCATTTGAACCCCTTATCATTCCCAGGCTGACCTTTCTGTCCTGGGCTTGCTCCAATGCCAGAGGAAAAACACACACAAACTGGAAGAGCAATACCTAATTTTTCACATGGTACAAGCCAACTGTGAATGTTGAATTCTCCTACTTTAGGTAACATCTCCCCCACCTACTTCTCCCTTCCATACCCTGCCCCGTGCTTTCTGCCCCTGGCTTCACAAGCCGCATCTCTTCAGACCTATATCATTCCTTCTGTTCTTATATCTGGCCTTTGTTCCAACTATCTGCCTATCAAAAAAAAATCCACATCTATGTCGACCTGCTATATGTGACCGAACACACGTGCTGCCCCCGATGTTAAGTCATTTAAAAAGGGGATTGAGCAACTAGATCTCCTCAACTTGGTCAAAAAGGCCCACTTCAAAATGTAATCACAATACTCACTCCGACCTGCGCGAGATAACCACTTACGAGGTGTTTGCGCAGTAATCAACCAGAACCAGAACCATGCTTCCGCCTGCCTTGCCCCTTTTCCAGCTTTCTTCACTCCCCCCCCGTAATCAGTCTGAAGAATGGACTCGACTCAAAGCGTCACCTATCCGTGTTCTCCAGAGATACTGCCTGACCTGTTGAGTTACTCCAGTACTTTGTGTCCTTTTGTGTAATAACCAGCATCTGCGGTTCTTTGCTTCTACTCTACACATTTCATACTTCAAGTAAGAAAGATGTGATTATTTTACACCAAATTCTTCTGACCTGCCATGAAAAATGTGCAAAGATTTACCAAAAATTATTCTTCGCTTTGACCGGGACAACAAAACTCCAGCCATCAAAGCTGCTCCACCCGCGAATGAACAACCCCTCAGTCTCTCCACCTCTGCTGTACAAGATACACTGAGCAAGGTGAATGAGTACAAAGCTGCCGGCCCCGATGGCATCCCCGGGCGGGTGCTCAGGGCATGTGCTGGACAACTATCCCTGGTCCTCACTGACATTTTCAATCTGTCACTGGCCCAGGGTGTCGTCCCCACCTGCCTCAAGACATCTACCATTGTGCCAGTGCCCAAACAATCAGCGACAGGGAGTCTCAACGACTTCCGGCCAGTGGCACTCACCCCTGTCATCGCCAAGTGCTTTGAGCGGCTGATCTTGGCTCACCTCAAAGCTAGCCTCCCCCCCCACACTGGACCCCCATCAGTCTGGCTACCGGACAAACAGGTCTACAGAGGACGCCATATCGGTGGCCCTACACTCTGCCCTGACCCACCTGGACCGCAATAACACCTACATCAGGTTGCTGTTCATTGACTTCAGCTCCGCATTTAACACTGTCATACTCGCTAGCTTGATCACCAAACTCAGCGGTCTTGGCATCTCCACCTCCCTCTGCAATTGGGCACTGGATTTCCTCACTAACAGACCACAGTCTGTTAGGGTCAACAACCTCACCTCCTCCACTATAACACTGTATGCTCAGCCCTCTCCTCTACTCCCTCTTCACCCATGACTGCATCCCTAAGTATGGCTCCAACGCCATCATAAAATTTGCCGACGACACCACGGTGGTTGGACTGATCAGTGACAACGACGAGTCAGCCTACAGGGAGGAGGTCCAGCACCTGACAACCTGGTGTGCCAACAATAACCTCGTCCTCAACTCCAAGCAGACAAAGGAAATCATTGTTGACTTTAGAAAGAACAGAGGGGGCAGACACACCCCCATCCATATAAACGGGACTGAGGTGGAGCGGGTCTCCAACTACAAATTCCTCGGGGTACACATCTCGGAGGATCTGTCCTGGTCCCTCAACACCTCCAAGCTGATCAAAATGGCGCAGCGGCGCCTTTACTTCCTGAGGAGGCTCAAAAAAGCCCACCTGTCCCCCCAGATCCTGACCAACCTTTACCGCTGTACCATTGAAAGCATCCTAACCACCTGCTTTACGGTATGGTACAGCAGTGGCACCGTAGCAGATAGGAAGGCACTACAACGGGTGGAGAAAACCGCCCAGTACATCATCGGTGCCCCGCTCCCTGCCATGGATGCCCTCCACCGAAAACGGTGTCTGAGACGGGCCGGGAAGATCATCAAAGACCCCTCCCACCTAACCATGGACTGTTTGCCCTCCTACCATCAGGGAGGCGGTACAGGAGCCTCAGGTCCCGCGCTAGTAGGATGAGGAACAGCTTCTACAACAACACCATCACACTGCTGAACTCGGAGTCCCGCCGATAGATTTCTCCAGTCTCTCCGTCCACATTGTCTGCATTATGTATTTATTTCTATATTGCTATTACTACAAACTGACGCTAAACTGCATTTCGTTGTACCCATACTTGTATCTGTGCAATGACATTAAAGTTGAATTGAATTGAATTTTAAATATAGCAGTATTACACCTTTAAAATTATTTATAGTTTAAAACAAGGTACTTTGCTTTATTTCTGCAATACCCTGTAAATATGTGGTTAATCCTATTTTTTGTAAGCTGTGCTATGGGACAGTCAAATAACTAAACAGGCATGTCTTTAATATATTTGATGGGAAATAAAATCAATCTTTTCCATTGTCTTACAGATAATTTTAATTTTCCAGGCCTTGGAGGCCATTTTGCTGAGGACTGCCAGTGATCTATCCTATTTTAGTGCAGTGGGAATGAACATAGTGAAGAAGTTGCTGAATACTTACATGAAGTCTATATATTCAGCACTTTACTCAGCAAATCTCAGGTTAGTATTGTAATGTAAGCTGACAATTATTAGCCAAGGATAGACACAAAAAGCTGGAGTAACTCAGGGAACAGGCAGCATCTCTGGAGAGAAGGAATTGGTGATGTTTCGGGTCAAGACCCAAGGAGCTGGTATGGGAATTGAAACAATGAACATTCATTGTGACATGCAGTGGTTTTTAAAATAATAAGTCAGGACTTGCAGACACCATTAATTATGTTAAACCTTTCCCTTGTGATTCAGTTTATTTGTGAATGAAGGAATATATTTTGTAATTTTTATTTAGTTGTGAAGCATATCACTAGCAATCAATAATTTTCTTCACAAAAGGACACAAAGTGCTGGAGTAACTTAGCAGGTCAGGCATCATCTCTGGAGAACAAGGATAGGTGACGTTTCAGGTCGAGACCCATCTTTAGACTGAAACGTCACCTATCAATGTTCTCCAGAGATGCTGCCCGACCTGATGAGTTAACTCCAGCACTTTGTTTCCCTTTATGCATTAGCCAGCATCTGTAGCTATTTGTTTCCCACAAACATTTTCTTTAATTATTGCCATTATCACTGTGTGAATGCAGCATAAATTATCGTTGATGCTTCTGAGAATTGGCTTGGGATGTTTTATGTTATTATTATATGGCCTTAGTTTAACATTTGATCTGAACAACCGTGCCTGTATTAGTTAAGTGCTCCCCCAATAGTGATATGAATTTCTAACCCATATTAACCCAAAACCTATGGCAAAATACTGGTCTTTCGTACTTTGATTAACAAATATGTAGCAATAAACTGGAAGGCTTTCAGAGTGATTTAAAGCTTAATTAAAAAATGAAAAAGAGGTAGAAATATTTATCTGATACAAGAGGTGGGGATGTAACAAGTAGATTTCATGGTCCCGAGCACACAGGCTAATTGGGATGCTGTTTGCAAGAGCTCACACAGGTGCCACGGTCCATGTGTAGTAATGCTTTATATATTGGCTTTGGAAAAGACAGTTTAAATTAATATGTTAGATACAAACATTTTGTCAGAAGTGTTAAGGGAAGATAGTTTAGCCCTTTTTATGAGCAACCAGATTTCATCTATTAGTTTATTGATGGAGATTTATTATACTCTCTGTGATAACCTTTTAAAGTTTTGATGCAGAATTTTACATATAAATGATGCTTGGGAATTCAGACAAATAGAAAGCAGTGAGGGCACTGGGATTGGAATCTGGCTTGGGAGCTGGAATTACACGATGCATATTTTGGTGGTTTATCTAGTTGCATCTTTATAACCTTGTTCCATTGGCGATATTTTCAGAGAGCTTTTTTTCCTCCATTTCAGGAAAACATAGTGGAATTTCCACATTGCTTGAACCTTGGAATAACTCTACAAGACATATTGTGCATTTTTCCACTCTAAACAAGTTGCTGTACAAGAAGAGTACTTTGTCGATGTAGTATTGCAGTTATAGGTCAATTTGAAAGCAAGTTCATTTAATGAGCTGACAAATGTCGTACTGGCAGAAAAATTAAATAGCTCTGAGTTTCACTTTAACATTCAGATTCTAATAGAGTACAATGTAACATAATTCTAGTGACAACAATGGCTATCCATGGAATGTATTTTGAGTTCTACTTGATTTGATTACTCTTATGTTTTAGATGTGCCAAAGTATGCCTTGCCTTATTGTCTGCAATGGTAAGTCAAGGTACAGAAGCTGCACGAGATTTCTTCGGCCACTTTGATTTCAACAGCAAATTGCTTCCAGGCTTATTGAAAAAGAGAGATGAAGCAGTAAGTGTTTTGGCCTGTAAACTCATACTTGCAAACTTCGAATTTTGTACTGATGATTTCATTCATGCTTTTTAATATAAGAATTTTGCCCAGTGTATTCCAATCTTCTGGCAGATTCTTACAATGCAACGTTGGAGAACAAAGCAGTATTTTATATATTAGGTCCTCAGTGTGGTGTTATCTGGTGATATGGTACCGATGTATTATTTTAGACTTGGTCTCCATCCCACGACTTAGCGATATGTAGCTATCATTATTCTGTTGAACTATGCAAATTCTGCTCCCAAACTAAACGATTGGGTTGGTACATGCAATCAAACCAATTCCTTCAGCAATGTAGTAAATTGAACAACATTCACAATCTCAATTAAAACGCCTCTTCAGCATTCTCAGTCCACTGTGGATGGATGGCATAATGGAGAGTATAGATCTTAGTGGTTCCAGGTTAATTCATTAACCAGCTGGAAGTAGGAGTCCTCTAGTTAGCCTTAATATGCTCGGACAGTTTGAGATCAAGAATGAGATAGTGTTAAAGCTCTTGAAGAACATTAAGGTGGATAAATTCCCGTGGCCTGATGGGACTTATCCCAGGTTATTATTGAGAGAGGCAAGAGAGAAGATTGTAGGGTCCTTGACAAATATCTTTGTATCTTCTCTAGCCTCTGTCATGATCCCAGAAAACTAGAGAGTACCATGTGCAGACAGAGGAGATGAATTTAACTTGGCACCATGGTTGGCATGGACATTGTGGGCCAAAGGGCCCGTTACTGTGTATACTGTTCTATGAGACACATTAGTAAACGCTGCATTTAGGCACAATTCCTACTCCAGCGCACCAGAGAACATCACAGCCAAGCAGTAGTTCATTTTCCTTCATGTTCAGTTCAGAGATACAGCGATGAAACAGGCCCTTCAACCCACCGAGTCCACTCCAACCAGCTCCAGTACTTTATTGGTCCCCTCAGGGATCACACTAGAGACAATTTACAATTTTTACAGCGCCAATTTGCCTACAAAGCTATACATCTTTGGAGTGTGGGAGGAATCCGCTGTAAGGCAGCAACTCATCCACTGCGCCATTGTGTCTAATGACACCCTCAATGGTATTTCCACATGAATACTGTGTCAGAATTGGACTCCGATTTAATAACCTGATAGTTGAAGGAAAGTAGCTGTTCTTGGACTGAGGGTCGTGGGACATCAGGCTGCCCCACACCACCAGATGGTAGCAGTGAGACAAGGGCATTCCCTGAACGGTAGAGATCCATGGTGATAGATGCTTCCTAATGTAGATTCTTTCAATAGAGGAGAGGTTGTGCCCATGATGGACCTTGCTGACTTCACTCTGCAGCCTCTTGTGTTCCTGTGCATTGGATCAGCCAAACAAGGCCAGGATGCAACCAGTCGGGATACTTTCTACAGTACCTCTGTAAATATTTGAGTATTTAGATCTTATCAATCTGTTTAAACTTCTGAGAAAGTAGAGGCTTTGTTCATTGTTACATCAATGTGCAAGGCCCAGGACCGGTCATCCGAGATATTAACCTCAAGGAATTTGAAGCTGCTAACTCTTGCTGACACTGACCCATTGATGAAAACCGGCACGTAGTCTCCTGACTTCTCCTTTATGGTCAATAATAAGTTCCTTGGTCTTGTTGAAGTTGACAAAGAGGTTATTGTTGTGCCACTATTCAACCAGGCATTCTATTTCTCTCCTGTATGCTGACTCATCACCATGGGTGATTCAACCAGCTGCAGTGGTATCATCAGCAAATTTATAGAGGGCACTGGAGCTGTGCTTAACCACAGTCAAGAGTTTAAAAAGAGTAGAACAGGGGGGCAATCACACAGTTTTGAGATACACTTTTGTTGGTGGTCATTAAGGAGGAGATGTTGTTACCGTTCCGCACAGACTAAGATCTGTCTATGAGGAAATGAAGGATCCAATTGTAAAGGGAGGAATAGAAGCTCAGGTGTTGGTGCCTGGTGATGAGTTGGGAGGGGATTACAGGATGAACACAGAGTTCTATGGAATGAGTACTGTTGTCTATGCAGTACTATTGAGTACTATGTTTACAAACCCGTTGTGCTGCTGCAAGTAAAAATGTCATTATTCCGTCGGTGCATATGACAATTAAACAGGCTTGAGTCTTTTGACCTTTGAACAGCAGCCTGACATATGTGTTCCTGTTATCTAGATGACTAGAGCATAATGGATAGCATCTTCTATTGATCTGTTGTGGCACTAGGCAAACTGAAGTGGATCTAGGTCATTTCTGCGGCAGGAGTTGATTCACCATCATATCCAATATCTCAAAGTAATTTATGATGGTGGATGTAATTGCTACTGGATGGTAGTCATTGAGGCAGGTCACCATGCTCTTCATGGGCATCGGTAATGATAGATACCTTTCTTTAAGCAGGTGGAAATTTCAGACCCTAGTAGTATGATATTGAAGATATCCTTGAATTTGGTGTTTGGTACTTCTAACTCTTGGTGCAATACTATCAGTATATGATCCAGTATATTGATAGTTTAGTTTATCATTGTCACTTGTATTGAGGTACAGTGAAAAGCTTTTGTTTGGTTACTATCCATTCACAAAAAAAGAGTTTACATGATTAAAATTAAGCCATCCACAGTGCATGGATAAAGGGTACACTATTTAGTGCAAGATAAAGTGCAATTAAATTAGGTATAGTCTGATTAAAGATATAAAGCTGGAGCACTGTGTAAACATGCTTTTATTACTGAATATCTTTCTTTGTCATTCATGCAATAAATAGAAATGCTTTGAACATTTTAAAATATAAATTGTTAAATCACGTAATTTTTAATGTGACAAAGTATCCCAACATTTTAATTCTATTCAAGCGATACAATATAAATAATCTAAGGTGATTTTGCTTGCTGTAGGTGAGGATTGATATTCGCATGGCTTATATCCAATTTGCAGTTTCGTTTCTGATTGTTGGTGACAACAACACTATTATCCAAGTCCTGGAGTTAAAAGGTATTTTCAGTCTTGTAATTCAACCAGAATTTGAATCCTGATGGCTTGTTTGTTTTAAATATATGACTTCATTAATAACAGTGCCAAGATGGTTACTTTGTTTAAGCAAGCTTTTCTTGTTGATAAACCGCAGCGTAAACTGTAGAGCTGCATTGTTTGGGAAAACTGCCAAGGCTAAAGTAAAAATGTTGGAGTGAAACATAGGCAGGATAGTCAGGGATATTTGTAAGAAGAGGAAGAAGAAGCTGAAAAAGCTGATTTGATTATTTTTGAGATCCTTCCACTGAAAAAGTTGTCCAAGTATTGGAACAAGCAATTAATCTTTATCAAAGTGCAAGTGATGGAAGAGTGTGGAGCCTGAAGTGTTAGATGAACTTCTACAGGTGCACAGTAGAGAGCTTGCTGACCAGTTGCATTGTGGCTTGGTTCGGCAACTTGAGCGCCCTGGAGAGGAAAAGACTACAAAAAGTAGTAAACACTGCCCAGTCCATCATCAGCTCTGACCTTCCTTCCATCGAGGGGGCCTACCACAGTCGCTGCCTCAAAAAGGCTGGCAGCATCATCAAGGACCCACACCACCCTGGCCACACACTCATCTCCCTGCTACCTTCGGGTAGAAGGTACAGGAGCCCGAGGACTGCAACGACCCAGTTCAGGAACAGCTACTTCCCCACAGCCATCAGGCTATTAAACTTGGTTCGGACACAACGCTGAACATTAATACCCCTCCATCTGTTACTTGTACTTTATCAATTTATACATTCATGTGTATATAATTGTAGTCAATGCCTACTATGTCCTGTTGTGCTATGCAAAGAAAGAATTTCATTGTCCTGTCAGGGACACATGACAATAGCCTCTTTTGACTTGACTTTGACTTTGAATAAGGAAGAAAGTTTGGCACGGTAATAATGATCATGGGAAAAGATTTTAGGTAAAGTCAGTCATTAGTTAAAATTCAAATTAACCTAATTTGTGTTTTATTTTAAGATTTTTTAACGGATATATTGACTTCTGGACTAAAGGAAGATCGGATTTCTGTCATAAATTTACTTCTGTCGACTTTGAAAACAAAGGTTTGTCAATCTAGTTACTAAGCTTTTACTTAGTTTTCAATTCAAGTAGCCAATGGCTGTCTAAAAATTACATTTCTCTCTTTGGTCAAACGTTCGTAGGTCATGTATTTTTGGTACAAAAGTTATTAATACCACTTCATAGTACCTCATTTATTTTGGTATCGTTGTTAGAATAGCATTATTAATGATTTTTAGCAATTACTATTACTAGCATAGGTACCTTAGTGTAACCCTCAAGTCATTAAAAATTCAGTGAATTTACATTATTTTTATTTTTCATTTGCTTATATCCTTAAAAAATCGTGCATCTGATATTATAGTTCTGGTGAGACAGTCAATCAAAATGTATTCATAATCAGTAAATTAGTGTCGGGAGAAAGTTAATGGAGTCATATATGTTCAATTTACAATATACACTTTATAAACAGAAAATATAGGTAAGAAATAGAGGTCATTTTCAGATGCGTATTGGTGTGCTGTAGGAGTCAAAGCTGGATAAATGTATTGCCAATCTGTTTCAAAGATTTAGATGAGGGGCCTAATTGTAATATATTCAGGTTTACAAATAATATTAGACAATAGACAAGAGGTGCAGGAGTAGGCCATTTGACCCATCAATGTGAAGATTGGCTGATCATCCCAATCAGTACCCCGTTCCTGCCCTCTCCCCATATCCCCTGACTCCTCTATCTTTAAGAGCCCTATCGAGCTCTCTTGAAAGTATCCAGAGAACCGGCCTCCACTGCCCTGTGAGGCAGAGAATTCCACAGACTCACAACTTTCTGTGAGAAAACGTGTTTCCTCGTCTCCGTTCTAAATGGCTTACCCCTTATTCTTAAACTGTGGCCCCTGGTTCAGGACTTCCCCCAACATCGGGAAAATGTTTCCTGCCTCTAGCGTGTCCAAAACCTTAAGAATCTTATATGTTTCAATAAGATCCCCTCTCACCCTTCTAAACTCCAGAGTGTACAAGCCGCTCCATTCTCTCAGCATATGACAGTACCGCCATCCCGGGAATTAATATTATGCAGGGTAGCAGTGTATATTGTGAAGAGGATAGAGGTAGGCTTTGGGGTATTTTAACAGGATAAGTAACTGAGCAAGGCATGGAAAGCAATAGAAAGGCAGAGTATTTTATTAAATGATGAGAGATTGAAAACATTGATCTTTGAAGGAAACAATGCCCTGGCATATGAATCACAAATAGCTCACAAGTAGGAACAGCGTGCAATTAAGAAAGCAAATGATACATTAGCGTCTATTACAAAATGTTTTAAGTACAAATATAAAGATGTTTTATAGCAATCAAATAGCCTTGGTACAACCACATCTTGTTTATTGTGGACAGGTCTGGTAATTCTCTAACTTTGGAAGGATGTACTTTCCATAGAGAATGCAAGGAAGATTCACTAGTTTGATTCATGGCATGGTGAATTTCTCCTCCATGGAGTGTTAAGTAAAATGGATAATTGCTCCAGAGCTCCTCTATTGTACATTTCCACTGAGAAACGTCTGAGTGTCATTTAACCTTCATGTTTTCCTTTAAAGTATAGAATATGGATACCCTTTTCCATGCATTGATACACCAATAATTTAACCTCGATACACTTAGAAGCAACAATAATATACAAATCATATTTTAAATCAACTTAATAACGTTAGCACTTAATTTCTGGAAATCATTATCTTAAAGATTTAGTTAATAAAATCCTCTGTTTATTTCTCCTACATCATCAGGGTTGTCCAGAACCCCTGCCTTCATTGCGTGTTTGCACTTGGAACTGTCTGGGTGTCACTTACTGTTCACATTTCCAATCTCGATGATTTGGTTATGATCGTTGGATATACATGAAATAAAATTATAAATGTAGCTACTGTTTTCTGACCTCCAATACCCCCTCATCACATTACATCATCTTGCTGCAGCAAAACTCTCTGCTCATTCTTTGGTTGTGGCATGAATGATATGTTATGTGTATAAATCAAACAGGTTTACAGTTAAACTATTAGGTAGATAGTAACAGAGGAACGTATACCTTGTGCTAAAAGTCCTAGATGTTATGAATCAACATAAACATTTTGGCACTTTTAATCTCTGGAAATTTAGTTAATAAAATCCATTTTGTTTAATTCTCCTACATTATCTAGGTTGTCCAAAATAAGGCCATAAGTAAAACACAGAAGGTTCGTTTATTCTCAGCAGGAGTTTTGAATCATATTGCAACGTTATATCGCTGGAGTGGAAATGTTGATGTAATCGTGGACACAAAGGCAAGTCTTTTCAGGGTAGGGGGTAATTATTACAACTCTGGGACTATTTTGTATGTTATAGGACTGCCATGTATAACTTCAGCTATTCCTGGTACTGGTTTTTAAAGAAAGATAGACAAACTGAGGATTTTCCAAAATGCTTCTAAAATGTTTTTTGAAATGTTAGATGCTGTCTAGTAACCGCCATAATCTTAAAATACTAGCTTCGCCCTTTTGGCAGTGCTGATTCTGTCCTGTCCAATTTTCCTGCTCTTTGCAACGTTCCTCTCTATTTAAGATAATATTTATGGACCACTACTGTGATTCAGTAGATAAAGCTATTTTGATGCGCAATACCATTAAATGAAAATAATTGCCTAACCAGCTGTGGCAGTAAAGCAGGACCATGGAAACATTTTTTTACATAGTTATTGAATAATTTCTTGCTATCTATGAAAATTAAAACAATAATGCAACATTGAATGCAACATCTCCAAGTTTGGGGATGACACTAAGCTGGGGGTTGACACTAACACTAGTGTTAGGTGTGAGGAGGATGCTAGGAGGCTGCAAGGTGACTTGGATAGGCTGGGTGAGTGAGCAAATGCATGGCAGATGCAGTATAATGTGGATAAATGTGAGGTTATCCACTTTGGTGGCAGAAACAGGAGGGTAGACTATTATCTGAATGGTGGCAAATTAGGAAAAGGGGAGATGCAACGAGACCTGGGTGTCATGGTAGACCAATCATTGAAAGTAGGCATGCAGGTGCAGCAGGCAGTGAAGAAAGCAAATGGTATGTTAGCATTCATAGCGAAAGGATTTGAGTATAGGAGCAGGGAGGTTCTACTGCAGTTGTACAGGGTTTTGGTGAGACAACACCTGGAGTATTGCGTACAGTTTTGGTCTCCAAATCTGAGGAAAGACATTCTTGCCATAGAGGGGGTACAGAGAAGGTTCACCAGACTGATTCCTGGGATGTCAGGACTCATATGAGGAAAGACTGGATAGAATTGGCTTGTACTAGCTAGAATTTAGAAGACTGAGGGAGGATCTTATAGAAACTTACAAAATTCTTAAGGGGTTGGATAGGCTAGATGCAGGAAGATTGTTCCCAATGTTGGGGAAGTCCAGAACAAGGGGGTCACAGTCTAAGGATAAGGGGGAATTCCTTTAGGACTGAGATGAGGAAAACATTTTTCACACAGAGAGTGGTGAGTCTCTGGAACTCTCTGCCACAGAAGGTAGTTGAGGCCAGTTCATTGGCTATATTTAAGAGGGAGTTAGATGTGGCCCTTGTGGCTAAAGGGATCGGGGGGTATGGAGAGAAGGCAGGTACAGGATACTAAGTTGGATGATCAGCCATGATCATATTGAATGGCGGTGCAGGCTCGAAGGGCCGAATGGCCTACTCCTGCACTTATTTTCTATGTTTCTAATAGTATTACATAATACAATATATGCAATTAACTAATTTTAGTAGATATTACCTTCACTCTACATTAATAGCAAAGTCATTCCCCAAATTTGTTGTCTTTATTTTGAAACGTGCATTAAAATGGTGGTAAGAATTTCCTATATCTGTGCTCATGGGTTTGTATGCTGATATATGACATGACATAATTTATACTGTATCTAAAAATACCACAAATATATAATAAAAGATCACAAAGTCTGAAGAAGGTCTTGACCCAAAACGTCACCAATCCATGGATGGTGCCTGACCCGCTGGGTTACTCCCGAACTTTGTATTTTCTAGTATCTGCAGTTCTCAGTTTCTATATAACTAAAAAATATCAGTTTTCAGCTTCTTGCTTCGAATCTGGAGGTTGTGAACTAAAATGCTACGTGAATTAAGTGTTTAGTCTTTGCAAGCGTCCTGTTGTTATTTCATCAGAGGAGCTGCTTTCAGGTTGATGTGTAACCTGGTTAATATTGTAGGAGCAAGTAAAAACAGACAATGCTGGAAATACTGTGAGGATAATGCAGCACCTATCGATGAATAGATGTAACACTAAGATCAGCAAACGTTTATCTTTTCTGATGAGAGATCCTGAACCTGAAATGTTAACCATGTTTCTCGTTCTACAGTGGCTGCCGGATCTGCTGACTATTTTCAGCAGTTTGTTTTTAATTTGGATTCTCAGCATTTGCATCTCTTTTTGTTTTGCAATTGTTATACTGGGTTAATGTATTGTAAAAATTGTTGAGGAATTCAGGAACAACGTCTTCACTCGAATGTATGACGAAAACATAAAACATTTTGCCATTACTTGACATGGATACCCTTGTGGGTTGAGGAGAGAGGGTGAAGAACATGAGGGAGAAAGGAATAGAAAGCTGGGGTGACAGGGTGAGATAAAAATTGGTGAGAGGAATTCATGCACTGCAAAAGCACTGATGTACTCTAAAAATGTGCATTTGTACCTTATGCTTGACAGGAAGACGAAGACTCGTCGGCAGCTGGAAGACACTTGGTTCGAGAACTTGTGCACAGTTTCTTAATTGATCTCTGTTGCTCTCTTAAACATGGCATAAACTTTTATGATTCTAGTCTGGGAACAGTGAAAAGGTAAGAATCCTGCTGGTAGCTTCGTCAACTTCACTCCATACATATTTTCAGTTGGAACATACAGTGGCTTGCAAACGTTTTCATACCCCTTGAACTTTTCCACATTTTGTCACGTTACAACCACAAACGTAACTGTATTTTATTGGGATTTTATGTGATAGACCAACACAAATTGGCGCATAATTGTGAAGTGGAAGGAAAATGATACATGGTTTTCAAATTTTTTTACAAATAAAAAAACTGAAAAGAGTGGCGTGCAAAAGTATTCAGCCCCCTTTACTCTGATACCCCTAAATAAAATCCAGTGCTACCAATTGCCTTCAGAAGTCACCTAATTAGTAAGTAGAGTCCACTTGTGTGTAATCTAATCTCAGTATAAATACAGCTGTTCTGTGAAGGTCTCAGAGGTTTGTTAGAGAACATTAGTGAACAAACAGCATCATGAAGCCCAAGGAACACACCAGACAGGTCAGGGATAAAGTTGTGGACAAGTTTAAAGCAAGGTTAGGTTATTAAAAAAATCCCAAGCTTTGACCATCTCACGGAGCACTGTTCAATCCATCATCCGAAAATGGAAAGAGCATGACACAATTGCAAACCTACCAAGACATGGCCGTCCACCTAAACTGACAGGCCGGGCAAGGAGAGCATTGATCAGAGAAGAAGCCAAGAGGCCCATGGTAACTCTGGAGGAGCTGCAGAGATCCACAGCTCAGGTGGGAGAATCTGTCCACAGGACAACTATTAGTCGTGCACTCCACAAATCGGGCCTTTATGGAAGAGTGGCAAGAAGAAAGCCATTGTTGAAACAAAGCCATAAGAAGTCCCGTTTGCAGTTTGCCACAAACCATGTGGGGGACACAGCAAACATGTGGAGGAAGATGCTCTGGTCTGATGAGACCAAAATTGAAGTTTGTGGCCTAAATGCAAAACGCTATATGTGGCGGAAAACTAACACTGCACATCATCCTGAACACACCATCCCCACTGTGAAACATAGTGGTGGCAGCATCATGCTGTGGGGATGCTTTTCTTCAGCAGGGACAGGGTAGCTGGTCAGAATTGATGGGAAGATGGATGGAGCCAAATACATGGCAATCTTGGAAGAAAACCTGTTAGAGTCTGCAAAAGACTTGAGACTGGGGTGGAGGTTCACCTTCCAGCAGGACAACGACCCTAAACAAACAGCCAGAGCTACAATGGAATGGTTTAGATCAAAGCAAATTCATGTGTTAGAATGGCCCACTCAAAGTCCAGACCTAAATCCAATTGAAAATCTGGCAAGACTTGAAAATTACTGTTCACAGACGCTCTCCATCCAATCTGACTGAGCTTGAGCTATTTTGCAAAGAAGAATGGGCAAAATTTTCAGTCTCTAGATGTGCAAAGCTGGTAGCTGTAATTGCAGCGAAAGGTGGTTCTACAAAGTATTGACTCAGGGGGGCAGAATCCTTTTGTACGCCACACTTTTCAGTTTTTTATTTCTAATAGAATTTGGAAACCATGTATCATTTTCCTTCCACTTCACAATTATGCACCACTTTGTTTTGGTCTATCACATAAAATCCCAATAAAATACATTTACGTTTGTGGTTGTAACGTGACAAAATGTGGAAAAGTTCAAGGGGTATGAAAACTTTTGCAAGCCACTGTATATAATGAAAATGTGCTCACCACAAATCAGCTAACTAAATCATAATCATAAATATAATCATACATAATTTATGTTCATTTTAGAGGTTAATTGATGTTTGCTCCATGATTCCAAAAAAGGATTTCCCTTCTAACCTCTGTGGTCCTCAAACTCAGAATTTCCAGCGCTAGTTTTTAAAATGGGCTTTGAGCGAGAACTAGAAAATTGAATATGAGAGGTGTTTTTGCTGAAACAGATATGATGCTGACGGGGGCATGTCTGGGTAAATATTGAGTATTTTCACTAGAGAGAGACTCTCCAATGATGAACATAGCTGCAAGATTAAGAGGTAATTATTTAGAACTAAGGTGCACAGGACTCTTGCAGACGGTGGTGAATCTCAGTAGGGTATTGGAGCCTAGATCGCTGGTGATATTTAAAGAGGAAGTATATAACTCTTTGATGGCCATGAACTTCTTGATCAGCCCTATATTGAATAGCCTACTCCTGTTATTTTTATTCATTCTTGTGCTCTACGCATAAACATCAATAGTGTGGTGCTGATCAAACAGAAAACATCTGGATCAAACCGTAATTAGGCAATATGCCCCTCTCTGTTTGTGTATTGCGTTGGAGCATTTTGCTGTGTCCATTGGGACGTTGCAGGTATAAAAGAGGTGATAAACCCAGGTGGTGAAAACATTCAACTCAAAGGTTTCCTAAACATGGGCAATATCATCATCCTTTGTTCATATTTCCTCTGGAGTTACATCCGCAACCACTTCAAACTGGTTTTCAGATTAAACCAGTCAATAGTGGCACGGTGGCACAGCTGTAGAGTTGCTGTCTCACAGCGCTGGAGACCGGGGTTCGATCCTAACTACGGGTGCTGACTGCACAGAGTTTGTACATTCCTCCTGTGACCGCGTAGGTTTTCTCCGGGTGCTCTCGTTTCGTCCCACAATCCAGACATAAGGGTTTGTAAGTTAATTGGCTTCAATAATAATTGTAAGTTGTCCCTAGTGTGTAGGATAATGTCAGTGTATGGGGATCATTGATCATGGTGGACTCTGTACACCGAAGATCCTGTTTCCGCACTGTATCTCTAAATTAAACAAAACTAAAATTAATCACAGCAAAAACCAGGCCATATTCTTTGGCAGCTGGTCCAACTAACCCTGTGCCCCTCATAGGTCCAAGGTGGATGGGTGTTAATGTTGTCAGCATGTCTGTGGCTGACAATGCACTGTTTTGCAATACCCATGCCACCTTTGCATCTTATCTGGAGCTCAAAAATAGATTGGATTTACAGAACCTCGGCATACAAATCCTGAGAAAAGGGGGAAAATGATACCCAACTTGGCACTACTTGTGATAGCTATCTTCATGTATGATTGCATCAAGTTGTGCATGAATCTGGGCTATACAAACACAGGGGTCGCTTTTGTTCTTGATCTTGCCAAGCTTCGGTCTGGCCATGTGCCACAAAATATGTCCTGCCTAAAACACTTTATCAAGAAGGAACGCTTGAACACAAATCAGTCAGGTAATGGTCTGCCTAAATGTCAATATAATTGGAATTAAATGATTGGAATGAAGTGACGTGATGAAAAATGTTGACTTGAATGGTCTGCTCTATATCAATTTGGAATATTTATGAATCAAAGTCAATTTTATTCATCAATAAAGTATAGTTTGGGGGAGGAAATGTCTGAAAACAATTGACCTCAGAATTGTTGAAGAAATCGATATATCAATGCCACGGATGGCCATTTATATCAACTTGCTTTTGATTTGCTGTAGTTTGTGCATTGCCTTTGAACTTACTGTGGTTCATTTATGCACCACGTCCAGATTTAAATTAATACATTTTGAAAGTTATGTGATTACATCTGCAGGGGAGGGAACGTGGTGCTTCTGAGGTTCCTACTGGGCTTAAAAACAGCCACAGAAGATGAACTCGTTGCTGACCTCATGGTGAACATTCTCAGTGTGTGTCCAGATTTATTAAACCGATTCTTCAAAGAAACGCAGTATTCCTTTGTCCCCAGACTTAAGACAGCCTGGCTAGACAATATGAAACTACTCCGAAAGGTAGGAAGCAAATCATTTCCACAAACTTTTCAAATTTGGTTTGGTTCTGAATAGTTCATTTTGAAGATAAATGCTGTCAGTGATTAGAAATGTTGTGATAAGCATGAAAATTAGGGGAAAGTTTAGCAAGATTTAGCAAAGATTTGCATAAAGAGAGAACATTCAAAATGAAGACTGTCAGCTAATTAATGCAATTTTTTAAATTTCAAATTGAAATAGCACAATTCTCTATAGTTGGTAGTATATCAAAGTAACTTTAAGTCAAAAGTTGATTTTGCATTTTCTCTGCAGCCGTAACACTATATACCACATTCTGCTTTTTTTCGTCTTTTGCCGCATCTTGATGTATGTTTGTGTGGTATGATAATATAATGGATGGAAAGCAAAATAAAGTTTTTCATATTTCGGTGTATATGATAATAATAAATGTACCTAACCCAAAGGAGGGAAGATTCTTATTATGGCTCATAAAATCAAAAATACTCATTAGTGTAAACAAAAAAGCTTCTGCACATTCTAATAATAAACTCTTTCTCTAAGATAGGATTTTAATATTTTATTTGCATGTTAAACTTTCATTCTAGATTTATGAAGCACAGCCAGAGGTTTCCAAGGCTTTCAAGACAAAGGAATACATCCCAGTTTCTCGCCTCCTGTCGATGGTGATGGTCACGACTGTACCTCCAGTGGCAACTAAAGCCATGTTTATTCAGGGAATCGGTGTAAGAAAAGACGTATTTAATAATAGTTTGACTGTTATTCCACTCTGAAGAATAATTGCTCTGTCCACGTTTGTTACTATCTGCAGCCATTTTATTTCCTTTCTTAATTCAAACTATGCCTCAGTTGGTAACTTGGTGTTTACTGAATTTACTCTTAGCAGTTTACACCTATTGGCAGGTACTGGCCTTGTGACCTTCTGGTTGGTCTTGTAAACAAAAGTCAGAAACACTAAAGCTGTACTACTATGAAATAGAAAACATCACTTTCCAGGCACCCTCTAATTTCCTGCAGAAGCAGCTATTGAATGTAACGTACTGGCAACTTTTTGGATTCTCCATTATCTGGGAATATCCTATTACTCAGTCTGTTGCCAATTATTCCGCATGGGATTCAGGGAGACCTAGGTAACTGGATAGAAAATTGACTTCATGGAAGCCAATCTCAGAGTTAATGTTTGTTTCAGTACATCTGACAATAAAACACACCCAATGTGGAGAGGATGTTTCCTCTAGTGGGAGAGTCCAGAACGAGAGGTCATAGCCTCTGAATTAAAGGAGATGAGGAGGAATTTCTTTAGTCAGAAGGTGGTGAATCTATGGAATAGCTTTGCCACAGAAGACTGTGGAGGCCTCGTCAATGGATATTTTTAAGGCAGACATAGATTCTTGATTAGTACGTGTGTCAGGGGTTTTGTGGAGAAGGCAGGAAATGGGGTTAGGAGGGAGCGTTAGATCAGCCATGATTGAATGGTGGAGTAGATTTGATGAGCCTAAAGGCCTAACTCTGCTCTTACCACTTATGATCTGATGAACACTCTTGATTCTCCTGACTCCGTTTTTCACTGAATTGTGAATCGCACAATAGCAGTTCCTGTCAGAATTTTTTTTTTTCGTGAGTCTTCTGGAAAATATTAATTTAAATTCTGTATTTTTATATTATCTTTAATTTATATTTATCAGCTTTTAAACTGAAATGCAAGCCATTTACTTTTTTCAATCAATATGCAAATTGTTTTTAATTTGTTTTAAACAAGGTGTTTTTCTTTACTTTCAGTTCGCAAATAAAGTTGTTCAACAGACTACATTCTCTCTGCTGGCATTTGTTCTCAAGAGGGCACTGAAGAATATTGAGCATTGTCTGAATGAGGACGTGTGGCAATACTCTGAAATTTACAATCCCAACACAATGGAGGACTTTACACAGCAGTTCAGAGAGAAACTCAGCAAGGTACCAAGAACGACAGGCACACCAGGCCAAATTATCTCGCCTGGATGAGATATTGTTTTCAACGTA
This sequence comes from Raja brachyura, assembly GCA_963514005.1. The sequence continues at coordinate 16,986,426 of OY740792.1, read as the reverse complement.
AAATTATATAAGACAGAAAATACTGCACTGTTTTTGACACAACTGAATGGGTGAAGAAAGGCAGAAGTAAAAGAGTGATGTTGCATTTTAGTGTAGCCTGCGGTAATCAAAACTTGTATATATTGCAAGAAGATACACGATGGTGGAGAGGGACATGAATTAGGAAGGAACCTCCAGAAAATAGGAATGAGAAGTTCAAAGACTTCAACTGGAGTGTCGGATGGAACAAAAACAACTGCATTGAAGGCCAGACTCAAAGACTGGAAAGATTGGACAGCGGCTTGAGACAGACAGAAACATTAGATATAAGATATCTGCGGGTGGATTAGAAGGTGCACATTTTAAATTAATTGCAAGAAGATACACAAATCTACTATAGAGTCTTCCTCCACTGTAGATGAGTTAGGTTGGAAATAATGTGGATGTGGATGAACAGAGAGTAGGTTACAAGCAGAAGGTTTTGAGTGAAGTTGGAGGTATCAGGTGAAGAGGTTGGGGGATTTGGTCAATCGAGAGGCATTGGGTGAGTACTGGATGGTATTCCATTAAGAAAGGCATCAGAGAAATCAATTATAAAGAAGAACAAATGTGAGCGAAATGCCATTCGAGGAAAGTTGACATTCACATTCGTTGCAATAATGGAAAAGTGAACTGCCAACTCGGGAATCTTAATTTGAATATTAATCAACTGAAAACTCTTATTTCGTCTTTGTGAGAAATTAATTTGGAGTTGTCTGGTAATGGGCAAAGAAACTTTGTCCAAGGAAATATTGGTTTGTTTTTTGCTGTATAATGAGAGTTGGAGACTAGCACTCATTGACATCCTCCAAGCTTTGAATAATCATTAGCTTGGCCATAGGAAATGAGTTAATTTGAAGAGGGATGTAAATAATATGCACAATGTTTGATAAGAGAAATAAAACTGACTAAAGGGCATATATCGTAAAGCTTGCACACTATTTTAGAAGTGCAAATGGTTTTGATGAAACATAATTACATTTACATAATTACATGAAATTGCCAACAATGCTTTACATTGCTATCTACATATAGTATTTAAGCTTCCCATCAAAACATTCTAATTTTGTATTCAGGATAAAAGTTGCTGTTGGATCAAATTTAATCATTGTTATAATTAGTGAAACAGTTATTTAATGCACAGTATACTAAATTACATTGAAATTTGCATTTCCAAAAAAATTCCAAAGAAACAACTGCTTGACATTTTATTTTAATGCTTTCCCTCTTTTTAACACAGCATTTGCCAGACATGAATAGCATCGTAGCAACATGGCAATCACTTTTAAAAAATGAAGATAAAGATGGAAAGCAAGAAGAAGATGTAAACGACACAGAAATCTACTATGCTGCCATGGAGACCTCCAATGTTACAGAAGATCATGGTACCATTTTCTTCTTGGAATTGGAAGGGAGAGGAAATGCCTTGTGTGGATTAAATTAAAAATAATCTATAGACTATAACTGGTAGCAAATAAAAACTGCATGTCAGTGGTGCAGACCATCATTTATTTCAATGATTTAGATGACACTGTGGTTAACATGGTTAGTAAATCTGCAGATGACACCAAAATGGTGTGGTATTGTTGACTGTATGGAAGGATATCTAAGATCAGATCAGTTGGGAAAGTGGGCCAAGGAATGGCAAATGGAATTTAAGTGTGAGGTGTTGCTCTTTTGTATGTCAAACCTGGGCAGGGCTTGCACAGTAAATAGTAGAGCCCTGAAGAGTGTTGTGGAACAGAGAGATCATGAGTACTCTCAAAGCCTCGTTTTGTGGAAGCGGCTTGCGGGCCTGCATAATAGGGAGAGCCTGGATAGGCGAGGACTTTTTTTTCTTTGGCGCATGGAAGGCTGAGGGGCGACCTTATTTAAGTAGACAAAATCATGAGGGGCATGGATAGAGTGAGTGTCACAGTTTTTTTTTTCTCCCCAGAGTAAAGGATTTCAAAAACTATCTGGGAAAGATTTAAGAGGGACTCCAGGGACAACATTTTCACAGAGGAACGAAATGCTGGAGGAAGCTATGGAAACAAATCCAATTACAACTTTCAAAATATATTTGAATAGCTATGTGGCTGGGAAGAGCTTGGAAAGATATGGGCCAATGTGGGCAAATTTGACTAGCCAAGAATGCCAAATTGGTTGACATAGACAAGTTGGGCCAAAGAGCCTGTTTCCATACTGCTCATTAACTCTATGACCTTCATCATTAAGAGGCAGAAATGCCACTAACGTGGGAGAAGTGAGATTCCATTTTTGTGTATCACGAAAATATACAATCCATTGCTCCCTCTTTTCTCATGGTTTCCATTTGTTTAAACATTTATTGCCCATTAACTTTGCCAAGGGTTAATTTCCCCTTGAACAATTTGAAAACTGTTAATGACGGCCACTCACTTTCTAAGGCCTATAAAAACAACGAAGTGCTATTCCTTCAGACCTTGAATTATTGGAGGTATTTATAAATTAAATTAGAAATGCTGACCAAAAATACCAAGGGGGGGAGAGAGAAATAAAAAGGGGGGGGGGGGGGGGGGGGGAGTTAACATTATTCACCTACAATTAGAGAACTTAAACTACCCAAACGGAATATGAGGTGCTGTTTCTCTAATTTGCAAGAGGGTTCATTCTGAAGTCCAGAATAGAAAGATCAGTATGGGTGGGAAGGGAGTTAAAATGGTTAGCAACCAGGAGATCCGGTGGGCATCCGTGGACTGAGTGCAAGTGTTCTGCAAAACGGTCGCCATCATCTAGTACCAAGGCTGTACTTGGTCTCGCCAATGTAATGGAGGCTATATCGGGAACACCAAATACAGTGGATCAGGTTAGGGGAGGTGCACATGAACCTCTGTCTTGCGTGGAAAGATTGTGCTTGCATAGAGTGGATGGCACAGTGGGGCAACAGTAGAGCTGCTGCCTTTCAGCGCCAGAGACGCGGGTTTGATTCTAACTATGGGTGCTGTCTGTGTGGAGTTGCTACGTTCTCCCTCTAGACTGCCTGTGTTTTCTCCAGGTACTCTAATTTCCTCACACATTCCAACGATGTGCAGGTTTGTAGGTTAATGGGCTTCTATAAATTGTCCCTTGGGTGTAGGATAGAACTAGTGTACGGGTGATCATCGGTTGCGTGGACTGTGCTCTAAACTAAAATAAAATAAAATGACATCAATGATGAAATTGGATTATTATAATTTTCATAAATTTCAATCGTGATTTTTAATCCTGGATATGTTTTAATATATCCTTTATTAATTTGAATCTTAAATATTTTTGGTATTATTAAACATTGGATTTGCACATTTAATTTAGTTTGTTTTATCTTGGTAAAGCTTGACTCATCTCTTTTTAGGCGACGATGATGCTAGAACCACTATTGTAAAGGCAATGGTGCTCCATATTATCTGTCTGTACCAGAAAGTGGTCCCTCATGTGGTTTCACAATGTGCATTTGATTTCAGTAAATTACTTAAAGGTAAGCATGCTGCTGTTTCAAAGGTACAGAGTTTCTGGAAATATTTGGTAATAAACAGCTGTCACTTGGAAAAAATAATTAATTAGGTGCAAATTAGATATATTTTCTCACTACATTTTATCATTCATAGACACTTGTCTGTTCTTGCATAAAAAACAGCTGCAGGTGATCATTCAGTGTGAAGATGTGGAATAGCATTTGTTTTATTCTTGCACAGAAGATAAAATCACCAGCAAGGGCAAGATTTATACTCATCCCTAATTGCTCTGGAAGGTGCTTGTGACGTATTTCTTCATTCATAGCATCCTGCTATGAAGGAACTTCCAATGCTGTTAATTATGGAGATGCAGGGTTTCACCATTTCACTAGAGAGCACATGATGTAAAATGTGTTTGATTTTCAGAAGAAAGTGAAATACAGCTAATTATAATTCTTGGTATCGTTACTATTTACTTATGGGGGCGATTCCAAATATATATTCTAGCCATGAGCTTTGCGCAATAGTTTTTATTTTCTTGTTTTAATTGTAGAATGTATTCCATTGAAGCACACACAATACCAGTTAACTTGAGTATTTAACAGCGAGTTTAACAGACATTTTCAAAGGTCAGTGTGTTGTTGCACGAATGAGCTATATAATTCTGAGGGCTAATAAAGAAGAGGCTACAAATTCAGAAAAGTAAGAAAAAAAACTAGTTCTGACTGTTTTATATTTTACCTGCAATGCCCTTTCTCATCAAGGATGCAGATTAGAATAAAACGGGATTAATCAGGTACATTTTAGAAAATTCAAGGAAATGTAATAGTTCTATCCAAAGTAAATGTAATGTAGAATCTTGCTCCATGGTACTATTTCTTTTTCTGACTTGCCAGCAGTTGAAATTAGGGTACATACTGTGGGTAGATACTGTGGGTAGACACAAAATGCTAGGATACATACTGTGGGTAGACACAAAATGCTGGAGTAACTGCAACAGGCAGCATCTCTGGAGAGAAGAAATTGTGATGTTTCGGGTCGAGATGCAGGTGTTTTCATGCACCCAAACCCTTTGCTCTTGGTAGTAGAGGTTGTGGGGTTTGTAAGGGATTGTCACAGTACCCTTGGGTATATTACCCGAATGTGTTTTGTAGATGATGCATACTGCAGCCACTGCACACTGGTAGTGGAGGGAATTAACATTTATGGTGATAAAATGCTATATTATGGATAATTGAGCACTAATTATCCAAAAATAATTGTATTTTAAGTTTTCACTATATCTCTACATTCATATTTGGCAAAGCAACATTCGAGGTGGTGTTGGTCTTTTTTTTGTTATAGTCCTTTTTGAGAACTGGTGAGAATATGTAGGTAGGTAACATATTATTAAATGCTTAGCTGGATAAACACAAGGATAAATAAAATAAATAAGTTTATGTTCATCAGGTCATATTTAGAGAGGTGGGTTTGCTAGTGTCTGAATGATGATGTTGTGTTTCCATGGTAGCAATGTTACAAAATGTTGAGATTTTAAAAATCAAGATTGCAATGTATCCCATCAGATAAAGCATAAAAAGAAGTTTAATTTGGCATTTAATTCACTTTCATATCTTCAGTATTAAAAAAGTTATGGCCATTTTCATACTCGGAAATTAGCATCTTGTTCCCTATTGTTTTCCATTGACTTAACACAAAAGCTGTGATCGAGGACAGTCAAAAGCCCATAATATTCTTAAAAATCAAGAGAACTGAATGACATTTTCAGTTATTATAGATTGAGGCATTCTGAAACAAATATAAAACATCTTACGTGGATGACCTGAAATTAAAATAGTTAATTTTAGTTAATTTGAAATTAATTAGTTAATTACCTAATTGTAGTTAATTACAAAATTGACCGTTGTGACGGAAATAGTAATAAACACCCAGACTGGCTTGAAAATTCAAAAATGTGATATTCTCAAGATTAGAACTTTAATATTATTGAATTGTATGCTGTAAGTCCGTAACAGATAGGTAAATAAATTACAAATTCTAGCAATAGACCAAGTCTTTATGGAGAAGATCAGTTGCTAGCTGGTACATTGGCATATTATAATCAGTAGCATCATCTTACTCCTCAGATTGTAACCAATAAGCAACTCTGTACACCTTGTTTTTCCTCAACGTTTCAATTGTGGCATTGTAAACTACAAGTTTTTGCTCTTTAAACCACGCATGACATGCTTTTCTGCCCAATACTTTCCCATTAAGAATGTCCTGTAGTTCCATTTCTTAAGATAAGGATATATATTTTTTAAATAGCCTAAGTATCCAAATAACAAACTAATCCCATTCACACAAGAATTCACAATATAACATGATTTTTAAATCTCACGGTCATGAATTTATATGCCAGATGGAAGGAATTTAATGTTTAATTCCCATAAATTAATCTAGAAACATCCACTCAATATAATTTAAATTATTATTTTTTGCACAATACATGGGACTAAAACTGATATTTAGTATAAAAATATTGACTATGGATAGACAATAACACAAAATATAGACGATTTAGATGCTCTTATGACATGATTGTCCAAAAAAAAAGAGCATTTAAATCATCGCGAGTGAGTTTTTCTGGAACGCGATCGATTGAAACGCTGCATTTGCAGTGTATTTGAACCCTATGTCGGCAGGAAAATCACCGACGGTTTGTATGGGGCCCAAATCACATTTTCGCATCGTAAAATTTGATTAAAGCCACCCCAAGAAACAAGATTATATGTAAAATAAACGACTTACATTTTACATTGTCCCATTCATGCGATCCGTCATGTTTTAGGCATTGAGGGTGTTAGAGTCGCTTTTTATTTTAATGTAATTATTAAATTGTCTCAGGATTAATTTTTTTAAAATCGGGAACGGGAGTTGGATCGATTTTTCTTCAGCAGTTAGCTGCCCGGGGAAGTCCGCCTCCAATAAGCAGTAGAAAACGGCATTTTAATCCCGCCCCCCCCCCCTCTCAAAGGCGCCAAAGTCGCGCACAAGGCCAGTAGCAGAACAGCAGCGCCACTGAAGGTAAGTATTGGAACATCGCTACTAATGGGGTGTTCAACTCCTATGTTTCAGGCATTGTGAGTGAAAAGGGGATAAAAGAAGAAGTTGCGCCAGTCCTACAGCACTGCATCCTACGGCTGGCTCTGGAGCTGCCTTCCAATAAGTTTGCATGGTTCAGATTTCAGGTACAATCTTATTTTGGAATTGTTTACTGGAATTTTTTCAATAGAAATAGCATTTTCTATAAGCAACTGTGGTAGCATATTTTCAGAAGACTTTAGAATTAAATCTCCTCAATTCAGCGTTAATTTGCAAGTGACATTTGTATTTATCCCAATAAGTAATCTTATTACAGGTATCCATTGATTTTCCGGCAACCTTGCTTCCAGAGCCTTGCCGGATTATCCAACAGAGGTCACATAATAGTAAGATTAAACGAGAACTTACCAGTTTGAAGTTTGATCTGGATTTTATGAGGAATTGCGTGAAGAAGACCCGCCAGGCCGCATGCGCACTAATCTTCAAAGCAGTGGTACGAAATCACAAATAACAACACCAAAGTGACATAGTAAGATGCGTGACTCGAGAACCACCACATGATCCTTTATGAGAGAGGGTTGGACGTGGCGGGCACGTAGTCACCAACGTAACTCCTCATAAAATCAAGATCAAACTTCAAACTGGTAAATTCTCGTTTAATCTTACTATTTTACTTCGGAGTCACGTGAGTGATTCCGTGAAGAGTTCAAAGCTTTGTGATTTCATGCCGCAGATTACAAATCTCGGCATCCCACTGCATTGATTGACTCGAATGAGAAATTAATGCATTAGTAGTAACATTGCATTTCATGCAGTAATAAGGTTTATTTAAAAATATAAACAATCAACAGTACCCCTTAATCCCAGGGCACTTAAACAGAACTTAAACTGGCATTGGCAAACAGCCCTGGATCGATAATCGGCTGATGATAGAAATTCTGAAACATCAGCTCATTTGCCCATCCAGCGGCCGCAAAATATGGTCGACGGGCACGTCCCTCACTTTGGCCGCCGACGTAGCTGCTGCCCTAGGGGAATGAGATGTAAACACATCAATGTTAATACCTGCATCAATCAAGACTTGTTCCAGCCATCTCAAAATAGTGTTGACTGACACTCTCTTATGTGTTTTTTTTATAACTGATAAACAATCCTGTCTCCATGTTATGCAAGTCCTCTGTAGCTGCAATGTATTGCATCAGATGTTTTTTTACGCATAAGGATCCGTGGGATATGCTGGAAATACTATTTTGAACCCCGTAACACCTGGCCTGCTTTGTTTGAGGAGGTCATAAATGTAAAACGTAACATTGTCTGCAGCATTTTCCATTCTATCTAACTGTAATTTTTGCAACGTCTGTACCCTTTGTGCTGAAACCAATGCCATAAGCATGGCCACCTTCATGGTGATTTTGGTCAAAGACATAGATGAGACAGGAAACCACTCGGGTAGTATTCTGAGGACCATACTCACATCCCAAATAGCCATATATCTAGGTTTGGGAGGTCTGGAATTGAAAATCCTTTCATTAATCGAACAAAGAGAGGGTGAGATCCAATCGAATGTTTGTCTGACTTCATCACTAAATATGATGATAAAGCACTTCTTGCTGTATTGATTGCACTATAACTTAGTCCTTCATCATAGTAGAGGGTTGACAGAAACTCCAGAACATGTGAAATACGTGCTGTACAATAGTCAATATTATATCGTACACAGTAAACTTCCCATTTTTTTACATAACAAATATACTGCTTTTGAGTACTCAATCTCAAAGATGCTGTAAGCATGTCCACAGTTCGACCTGACAATCCATGCCCCAGATATGGCCTTCTTAGAACTTGCAAATTAACAAATCAATATGGTCATACAACGGATGGCATTCGCCAGTTACCGGATGCACCAATAAATCCCTTCATTTGGGAACATCCATCAGGGCTTGTGTCATCAGCTGCAGGATCAAAGGGTAGGCCAGTCGGGTATCACCAGTACCCCTGAAGCATCCTGCTTGATTTTAAGCAGACAACGATTTATGAGACAGAACGGTGGAAATGCATATATATACATACCACCCCAATTCAGCGAGAAAGCATCAATCACTACTGCCCCAGGATCTGGTTCCCATGACACATATCAATCAATCAATCAACCTTTATTGTCATCTTGCAAAGCAACAGTTGTACAGTGCAAAAAGAGAAGACGTTTCCCAGGAAATACCAGAGCATCGCACATAAAGCTTAAACAATTCACACATAAATAAAAACAATAAAAAACAATCCAGTCCCTGATAAAAACAATACAATAGTTAAAAGTGCAGGTTAAAAAACACAGCAACATTAAAATACAAGTAAAAACAGTCATAAATGGTCCAGTGCCTGAGTTTGTTATTACATTGTCAGTGCAAAAAAGCAGCAGAATCAGGTGGAGTGACTGTTTAGCAGCCTCACAGCTTGTGGAAGGAAGCTATTTAGCATTCTGGTTGTCCGGGCTTTGATGCTACGGTATCTCTTGTGTGATGGCAGGAGATCCAGATATGTGTGGAGGGGGTGCAGTTTGTCCTTTGCAATGCTCAGTGCTTTTTTCCATCGGCTCTGGAACAGTTCTTGGGAATATTTGGGAAGCTGGTGGTTAAGTCTGGATGCAAAAAAGTCGACATCTGGCGTTCCGTATTTGACAATGATCTCTTAGAACATATCCCGATTCAACATCCACTCTATGTTGTCATGGAACTTTCGTGACCTGGTGTCTGCCACAGTATTGAATTTCCCTGGCAGATATATAGCTGAGAGCCAAATGTGTTTGTCAATACACCAGATCCAGATTTGGTTTGCCAGCCTGTCACAAGATACCGACTTGATACCACCCATGTGATTAACATATGCAACTGCTGTAGTGTTATCAGTTTGGAGCTGAACATGCAGACTGTTTTTGTTAGAACAATAAGCCTTGAGCCCATAAAACGCTCCTAAAAGTTCTAAATGGTTTATTCCCCATGTCTGCAGAAACAAAGCTTCTTTCATACTCCATCTTCCTCCACAATTTCAAGTTGTATCCATGGCACCCCACCCAAGCGCACTGACATCAGTCTATAAGACCATGGAAGGTTGTTCTAGCACCACTGTGCTGAAACTACTGGAGACATGTTGGATCCACCATAAAAGATCAGTAATTGCTTCTGCTGATAATTGCATGGGCCTATCATAATGACCCAATTGTACCCTGAGTGCATGTTCCTATGCTGTTTGTAATTGCTGATAATGCAAAGGCCCAAATTGGACTGCTGGAAAAGCTGCTACCATTTTCTCAAGCAGCCTTGCCACTTGACTAATTGAAGGTTGATGTTTGTTTAAAAGTTTATACAATCCTCAATTAGCTCTACACTTTTCTCCCTGGGCAAGGTAATTACCATTTTAAATGAGTCAATTGTGAACCTCAAATAATCAATTGTGCTAATTGGTGTTAATTTAGATTTTTCCAAAAGAATAACAAAAACCCCAGTTTTTCAAGTGTGAATTTGACAATTGCCACTGATGTTTTAGCTAACTCTTTTGTTTGTCCGATAATTAAAATATCATCCAGCTAGGCCATAATTACATGGCCGTGACATCTAAGTAGCCCCAAAATTGTTTGTAACAATTTAGTTACTCTAGGAGCTGATGTTAACCCATTCGGCAGTGCCTTAAACTGCCGTAATTGATTCATCCAAATGAATTTAAAATACTTTCTATGCTCGCAATGAACAGGCACCGAATAGTAAGCGTCTTTCAGATCTATGGTTGCCATATAACAACCTCTGGAAATCAGTTGCTCGGTGGTAACCAATGTTTCCATTTTGAAGTGTTTATGGAGTACAAATGGATTTAGTTTTGTCAGATCCAAAATGATTCTGCATCCTCCGTCTTTTTTGGAACGGGGAAATATATTTGACACAAATTGGTGGACTTGATGAACCGTCTTCTCAATTACACCATTGTTACATAATTTTACGAGTTCAGCTTGAATTTCTATTACCTCTGTTTGTGAAAAATAAAGTGTTCTGCTAGGAACATGTTGGAGAGATACTTCACCACTTGGAATGAATTTAATCCGAAACCCTTGAATCACACTCCTGATAAACAGATCTGAAGTAAGCTACTTCCATTCATCATAAAAAAGCTGTAATCTACCACCAACTTTTTTTCTGTGTTACATTTAATATGTTTTTATGAGAACCAGGCCCACCTACCTCTCTGGTAACTGGTGCACCCTGCTGACTCCAGCCTCTGGCAGTGGCCCCCATGGTTGCTCATGCTCCAGCCGTAGGGTACCATCCGCGCCCCTGCGCTACGCTTGTCCCTGGTGCAGCCCTGGACGCTGAGGTGGTTCTGTAAGGATACTTTCTCTTCAGCGGTCTGCCAGGCATCATGCTCATTGTTTTTGCGTCTTCATTTATTTCTTTGACCTGCTTGGTAAGATCTGCGCCAAACAGCAGATCAGGTGGTTGGATATTTGTTGGCTTACAAAGCGCAGCATATCTGGGATTAATAGTGGGTCTAATAGCTTTTTTTCCTGAGACAATTGATCTCAAAATTGGTGTTACATAGCAAACGTAGTGTGTTCTGGTCACATAACCACCATCCATTGTTTTTGCGAATGCCAGAAGCCAACAATTTTAGGATCCTCTGCATTTTAATCTCTTGATTTCGTGTGCTGGGTCCCATTTGACCCCACATAACCTGATTCACAGTTGGAACTTTTAACAACTCACAGTTGCTTGGAGGCTCATGTTTTTTGGCTGTCTCATCCATAGTAAGGTCCTGGAGCTGATGAGAAACCGTATAATTTATTATGGTAGCCAGCTCTTCACCTATGGTAATGCCAGTGGTGGAACATCTGGTAACTCCACTGTTTCTCCTGGCTGAACTTCCCCATCAGATTCGGGCCCAGGTCTGATCTGACCCATTGCACTTCCTTCAAAATTAAAAGGGTTATCAGGCAACACTGTTGCTGCTGCCGCCTCTGTCTCTGAGAGGCGCTGACACTCCTTCTCTTGGAATGAAGTTCTCTGGAGGACTGTATGCAACAGCTCCTCTACTTGGGATAGGCGTGAACACGCTCTATCCAGCCCCGGTGAGGAATCATCCCCCGACTCCGTGGGCCTAGCAGACTTTTCAGGTGCCTTGCGCCCTAATTGCGCTGGCTCTCTGCTGTATAGCACTAAGTCTGCAGTCACTAACTCTGTACCTAGCGACTGTACAGGGGTATGAGGCTGGGCTTCCGTGCCTGAGCTGCCACAGCTGGTTGCGACTCGCCGCTTTCCCTTCCCTGTTTTTTCCGTGCTAGTGATCGGCAGATAGCGTACCGGGCAGCACGGACTCGAACTCCAGTGAAAGTTTTGTCACTTAGCTGGCGTCTGAATACTTACCGCTGGAGGAGCTCTGTTCCTCGCAGCCTCCGTGCGTCAATGCGGCTGACGTACTGGTGCGCTTGTGGCCTGGCGGGTCTTCTTCACGGAATCACTCACATGACTCCGAAGTAAAATAATAATTCAACAATACACCACTGACCCACTAATTATACCCCTCCTGTGTTTCTAAAGGACCATGAACTGCTAGAAAGTTAAACAAAAAAAACACATTTAACAGAGAAGTAAACAATTAACTGTTTCAGGAAAGAGGCCAGTGTCGTCCCAAAAGAGCGTGCACCAAACGTAATTCTCTTGTAATTTTGCCCGGATTGATGGAGGTGCCAAACCATCAGATGGTGGAAAATCGGTGATGGACCTGTATTATCATTATTGGTATCTCCGTTTACAACAGTGGCTGCACTGTAGAAGTAGTTAATTTATTGAAAAATGTTTTGGGGCATGCTGTTGTCATTGCAAAGTGCTATGTAAATAGATATCTTCTTTACTCGCGTGCATGTTCACGTCTCAGCCAGAGACTTGAGCGTAAGAACTAAATCAACATTTTGTGATAATATTAATAAATACCACATTGTTAGAGAGGCTGTTCTATTCGGTGCTATAAAATTCAACTCGTGTAGAATATTTTGGTCTGATTGAGTAGAGTACAAGAGCGCTGTCCAGTTCAGTTGCTGATTTGTGCTTATTTGTTTGTAGGATATCACAAACCTTGAAAAAAGTAGTGGGGAAAAGTCAGTATTTTATTTGCTACTTAAAATGTACGTGACTTGTAAGAGATCTCATCTGCAAACATCAACCAAACAACTTATTATCAAGGTGAGTTAATGATTTTTTTTTATTGCTGTTAGATCTGATAATTTTAACAATTTAGATGCATGTTATTAGTTTTCAGATAATCATTGTGAATACATCAATAGCCAAACTATGTGGGGAATCTGAAACAAAAATAGAAAATGCCTGACACATTTGATTGTGTAGTGCATTGACACCTAGGTTAGGTGTCATGTGTGTCGCCAGTATGAAACGTTAACTCACTCCAAAGGTGCTGTTTGCCCAGTTAGCATTTTTCAATCTATTACCCTATTTCTGAACTCATCATTCATTTATGATTTATATGTAATATTTTGTGTGATGCTGAGAATATAAAAAGCATGCAGGTATATAGGCAGTTATTGTTTGGTTTAAATTGATTAGCAATGTCCTTCTGATTAATTTACTGTTTGTACCCTCCAACCGAGACCGCGCTGACCTTCGATCCCCGTACACTAATACTATCCTACAGACTAGGGACTTTTTTTTACCGAAGCCAATTAACCTACAAATCTGCACATCTTTGGAGTATGGGAGGAAACTGGAGCACCCGGAGAAAATCCACGCAGTCGCAAGGAGAGCATACAAACTCCGTACAGACTGCACTTGTCAGGATTGAACCCGGGACTATGGCTCTGTAAGGCAGCAACTCTACTCCTGCGCCAACGTGCCACAAGATTCTTGTTCTAAATTTCACATCACCAACACAGATAGCTCCCTCCCTCAATATGTGGCTTGTAAACATATTTTATTCTGCCTAGGTTTTAAAAGACAGTGGAATTTTTGAATACACTTGGAACGAACTAGAATTTTGGATGAAAGGTCTTCATTCTGTTTCCGAATCGGAACAAGAAATTGTCATTCTGTTTCTTGAAAGAGTAAGTATAATTAAGAAGATGTTCATGTGTCTTGTACTCCATCTAAGCTAACAGTGGAAGCTATTTATCTTTCTAGCTCTCAGTCAGTTCCCTTGCGCAGTCAGTCTAAATCCAGTAATTTACTGGGAAAGATCATTTTGGTGAAGTGATTTCTGAGCATTTATATATCGTCTTCTTCTTAAGCCCTCTGCACCTCTGGGGAGCATAGGCCATTGACAAATGTCCTCCGCCTCACCTGGATGTTGGCAGTTCTTTCGAGATCTCCCCAGTTGAGCCCACTCTCAGACATTTCTGTCTGGATACCTCTTCTCCAGCTGTTCCTGGGGCGACCTCTTTTCCTTTTTACTTCAGGGTTCCATTTCAGGGCTTGCCGGGTGATGTTTGTGGCAGGTTTCCTGAGGCTGTCTCCAGTCCAACTCCATTTTCTCCTTCGAATTTGTAAGTCAATAGGCTCCTGGCTTGTTCTTTTCCATGGGTCCACATTGCTTACTTTGGCTCTCCATCAGATGTTAAGTATTCTCCTATGGCTGGTGTTAATGAATGTTTGCAGCCTATTTGTAGTGTGATTTGTTGTTTTCCATGTCTCTGATCCATACAGCATCACCTGTTTCACATTTGAGTTAAAGATGCGTATTTTGTTCGCCATAGTGTTGTCCTAAGCTGTCAAACGCTTTCTCAAAGTCGATGAAGTTGATGTACAGGGACGTGTTCCACTCAATAGACTGCTCATTGATAATGGTAATGTTGCTATATGGTCTGTGCAGGAGCAATCCTTCCTGAATCCTGCTTGCTGGTCCCGGAGCCTCTTGTCTACAGCTTCCTGAAGACAGCTGAGAATGACCCGATTGAGAATTTGACTGGGTACATAGAAAGTAGGGTGATCCCTCGGTAGTTTTAAAAAAGGAGGGAGAGAGAAAGCGGGGAATTACAGACCAGTTAGTCTAACATCGGTAGTGGGGAAACTGCTAGAGTCAGTTATTAAAGATGGGATAGCAGCGCATTTGGAAAGTGGTGAAATCATTGGACAGTCAGCATGAATTTACGAAAGGTAAATCATATCTGACAAATCTGATAGAATTTTTCGAGGATGTAACTAGTAGAGTGGATAAGGGAGAACCAGTGGATGTGTTATATCTAGACTTTCAGAAGGCTTTCGACATGGTCCCGCATAAGAGATTAGCATACAAACTTAAAGCACACGGTATTGGGGGTTCAGTATTGATGTGGATAGAGAACTGGCTAACAGACAGGAAGCAAAGGGTAGGAGTAAACGGGTCCTTTTCAGAATGGCAGGCAGTGAATAGTGGGGTGCCGCAAGGCTCTATGCTGGGACCCCAGCTATTTACAATACATATTAATGATTTAGATGAGGGAATTCAATGCAACATCTCCACATTTGCAGATGACACCAAGCTGGGGGGTATAGTTGGGTGTGAGGAGGATGCTTGGAGGCTGCAGGATGAGTTGGATAGGCTGAGTGAATGGGCAGATGCATGGCAGATGCAGTATAATGTGGATAAATGTGAGGTTATCCACTCTGGTGGCAAAAACATGAGGGTAGACGATTATCTGAATGGTGGCAGATTAGGAAAAGGGGAGATGCAACGAGACCTGGGTGTCATGGTACACCAGTCATTGAAAGTAGGCATGCAGGTACAGCAGGCAGTGAAGAAAGCAAATGGTATGTTAGCATTCATAGCGAAAGGATTTGAGTATAGGAGCAGGGAGGTTCTATTGCAGTTGTACAGGGTTTTGGTGAGGCCACACCTGGAGTATTGCGTACAGTTTTGGTCTCCAAATCTGAGGAAAGACATTCTTGCCATAGAGGGGGTACAGAGAAGATTCACCAGACTGATTCCTGGGATGTCAGGATTTTCATATGAGGAAAGACTGGATAGACTCGGCTTGTACTCGCTGGAATTTAGAAGATTGAGGGGGGATCTTATAGAAACTTACAAAATTCTTAAGGGGTTGGACAAGCTAGATGCTGGAAAATTGTTCCCGATGTTGGGGGAGTCCAGAACAAGGGGTCACAGTCTAAGGATAAGGGAGAATTCCTTTAGGACCGAGATGAGGACAACATTCTTTACACAGAGAGTGGTGAGTCTCTGGAATTCTCTGCCACAGAAGGTAGTTGAGGCCAGTTCATTGGCTATATTTAAGAGGGCGTTAGATGTGGCACTTGTGGCTAAAGGGATCAGGGGGTATGGAGAGAAGGCAGGTATGGGATACTGAGTTGGATGATCAGCCATGATCACATTGAATGGCGGTGCAGCCGAATGGCCTACTCCTGCGCCTATTTTTCTATGTTTCTATGTTTCTAGTTGTCACATTTTCTTAGGTCACCTTTTTTTGGCCTTTTGATGTATCCCTCTGCCCATTCTGTGGGTGTCTTTTCCTCTCCCAAATTCGCCCAAAAAAAGCCATAGAGCATGTCAGTTGATGAGTCTATATCTACTTTCAGGGCTTCAGGTGTGAAATTGTCTGGGCCAGCAGCCTTGCCAATTTTTTTTCTTGCTTGATTACAGCCTTTATTTCTGATTTTGTTGGTCTGTCAGTGGCATTAGTGGTATCCTGGCTTTGGGATTGTGTGTCTGTACAGCCGGTGGTGGCCTGTTTAGGACTTCTTCGAAATGTTATACCCATCTGTCGAGCTGCGCTTCCTGGGTTGAAAGCAGTTGACTGTTCTTGTCTGTAATTGGTTTATTACTATGTAGATATGTCCCGGACAATTTTTATATGTCTTAATGCTCGAGGACTATTGGTAGGATCATTTGCTTTTAAGAATTCATTAAGTGTCAACATTGGCTGAGATGGTGTTTCTGCCTCGCATGTTACATGGGTCATGTACTACGCAGTGACATGAGAGATTTTTTGCACCATCCATGATCTACTATTATGAATGCGATGTTATAACACATTTTATTGGAAATAGATATTTTAGGATTGCTCCATTAATGACTTGGATAATTTAATCTGTTTTGCAATTGCTGAAATTATTTGATTATGAAAACATTGACTTAAAATTAAAGTTGATGCATCCACTTTGCACAGTTAATGCCCCTCTCCTGCTGCGGATAAACTGATAACTTAGTCCTAGAGCCATACAGCGTGGAAATAGACCCTTCCGCCCACGCTGACCAACATGTCCCATCTACACTAGTCTCACCTGCCTGTGTTTGGCCCATATCCCCCTAAACCTGTCCTATCCATGTACCTGTTTAAATGTTTCTTAAAAGTTGCGATGGTACCTGCCTCAACTACCTCCTCTGGCAGCTCATTCATACACCACCACCCTTTGTGTGAAGAAGTTACTCCTGTGGTTCCTATTGGATCTTTTTCTCCCTCTCAACCCTATCCTCTAATTCTCGAATCCCCTACTATAGGCGAGTGAGTCTACCCAATCTATTCCCCTCATGACATTGTATACCTATATAA
Source organism: Raja brachyura (assembly GCA_963514005.1). The sequence continues at coordinate 16,969,341 of OY740792.1, read as the reverse complement.
GATCACCCCTCATCCACCTGCGCTCGATGGAGTCCTAGCTTGCTCAACCTCTCCCTATAGCTTTTGGGGGTAAAAAAAAAACCCAAATTGACAACCCACGTTTTTGATTCACCTTTTACATGGTCAGTCCAGATTTGACTGAATGAAAACGTTTATTTCTAAAATGACATAGTGTCAATATTATTAAGAGTAAAGTTATGAATCATCTTTTCTGCATCCGCTGATCTCCTCTGTCTTGTTCCTCTATAACTGAGGGGAAACCATAACTGACTTGATCTCAGCAATTGGATTATGCAGCTCTTGCATCTCTTTGCTTTAACTGCAACCGCATAGCCATCAGCTAGTTTTATTACCCAGGGATACCCACACAGTAGGACTAAGATCATAAACTGAGCAGAGGGGAGAGACAGTCAGTAGACCTCCGCTTCGCATGAGCCACGTGCAAGTCATTGAATAACATCATGAGACATTCAACATTTAACATCTTTGACCCAGATACATCTAACAGGTTGCGTGGTTAGTATGACCTATGAATTTAATGAGATTTGATATGAGATTTGGATGTTATGGGACATTTATTCACCATTAAATGCCGTTGAGAAGGTGGACCACCATATTAAATCACCTCAGCCATTGTCTTGATCATTACGAAGTCTAGGAAATCTTTATTGGTATCGATATTAGTATGGTTTATGTCACATGTACCGAGATTTAGTGGAGAAATCTTTGTTTTGCATGTTATCAAGGTAAAATAAAAGCATCCATCTATGATTGCAATCAAAAAACACACATGAGCACAAATGGAGGTAGTGCAAAGAGAAAGGAAACAGAGTGCAGAATACAGTGTAACAGTTACAGAAAAACTGCAGATACAAAAAAGTGCAAGGTGCGCAATTAGGTAGATTGATGGAGGGCAGAGGGGGTCAAGAATACTGCCCTTAGCTTGTAAGAGGTCTCATCGGGAGTCTGATAAGAGCAGAGGAGATGCTGTCTTTGAATCTGGTGTTATGTGCATTCAAGCTTTTGCATCATCTGCCCAACAGGAGAGGAAGAAGATGAAAATAGTGGTGATTATGTTGGCTGCTAACCTGATGTAGCATAAAGTGTAGTTAGAGTAAACGCGGGGAGAGCTAGTTGGCGTGATGTACTGTGCTGCATTCACAGTGCTATAGAATTCCGTGCAGTTCTTTATGTTTAGTAATATTTTCAATCTTTCTTGATTCAAAAATTATCTATCATGGTATTCTATCATTGATACACATAACTATTTCATACATATGGTTTCACTTTGTGCTTTTTCTTGTAGGTTTTGATAAAGTTAATATCAAATCCATATCCTTACACTGACAAGATTTCAGATGCGATACAAGAAGCAAGTTCGCTGCAGGCAAACCTTGATGGGCAGGACTTGGATGCTGTTAGTTTGCCGATCTCCGATATTGATGGTGAGCAGGAAAATAATAAAATAAAGTTGATTCTTGTACTTTCATCTTACAAATCTAGTAAGCAAAAGAAAGATCTAGGGTTAATTCATTTTTCAGTTCAATGTTCCAAATAATACTGCCAGTCAAGTAACATAAATGGTGTAATTGAGATATGCCCTGCATGAAGTAGTTCTGATTTTCCACTTCATGATGCACTTCAGAACTGCATAATGGGGAATTTTAAATCCATGCACATGATTTCCTGGCCAGCAATTTAACACGATGAAAATTATAAGCAAGATTTGCTGAATTTCTCTAATCTATTTCTAGCAAGCATGGTGTATTATAGAGAACAATCATGGTTGTTGTAGTTAACTGTTCATGCACATTAAGATTGCTATTCATCCTTGTCCGTGAAACATATATTTTAGCATCACGCCTTTCCAGGACAAATGTAGCATGGTTAAATGCTGATTAGATATTCTACTAACCCCAGCAGTGAACTTAACTCTGACTTTAGAAGAGTGTGATTCCTTTTTGTTAACGGTTTGACATTTTTTTTACAGCAGCGATCTGGGGCTTCTCATGGTAATCCTGATTTTCAAAAAAGGGGCAATGCTCCACTGAGGACCCATATTTAGCAGCAATTAGAATGTAATTATATACAACTATTTCATAGAAAACCATTAGCATTCGAAATGAAAGAAACTTTTATTTTTATTTTAGGAGTGCTATCTAATTTTGAGAGTGAAGAGTGCAGTCAAGCATGACAACCTAACCCAAGTCCTAGTGAATTGAACTATTTGTACACATGGTAGAAATAAGGAACTGCAGATGCTGGTTTACAAAAAAAACTGCTAGCGAGAAACATCATCTATCCGTGTTCTCCAGGAATGCTGCCTGGCCCACTGAATTACCCTGACACTTTATTTCATTTTTTTCTGTTCACATCTGGATTAGGTTGGATATCAAAGAAAACAATGTGATTTGGATTGGTATCAAATTGCCCATGGTCATATTTTTTTACTGGAGTACATATCTGGTGCAATATCAATCTTTCCTCCAATTGAAATAATCCCAATGGAACAAATAATATGGGTGTAATAAAAATGTATTTTGTTATTGCACAAACTCCATTTGAACCTATGAAACCCAGCCATTACTATGGTGATTTAAATGTGTAAAAGGAAATAAAGCATACAAGAGTACCTTTTCAATTAATTTATTTTAGCCAATTCTTTTTCTCTTTGTTTATAATGATTCTCTGCCCTTTTCTTTTCTTTTAGATGTCTTGGATATGGTGGACGTTATTATGGAGACTAGCGAAGGTCTGAATGATGAGGTTGGGTTTACCTTAAGTGAGGATGTCATTACACAGGCGTTTCCTTTCAGCGCAGTGGTGACAGCTGCTTTGGAAGCCAGGAACAAAATGGTCTTGGGAAACACTAATGGAACAGGTGACTTTCTAAATAGTCTGAAAGGACTTTGCTGTATGCAGAAAGGATCGTGACGGAGAACAGTCATTACACCTCACCCTATCATTTCAATCTTGACGTTTTTGTCAAAATTCTGAGTTTTGCATGACACAAACTTAATCAAGATTGGTTCATCAAACCACGGTGCAGAAGGTTCCATTCAAATGCATAAGAACACTCAGTTTAACAATCATGTAGAAGCCTACAATTGTAATGATTTTGTCTTTCTCTTGAGTGTTATTTTTCTCTTCTTCAAAATGGCCGCCACTGCGTTGATCCACTCACTTAGAATTGTAAAGGCCTTATGCAATTCAAATAAGTTCTCTGTGGGCAGTCCCACTTGTCTTGCATACCATTGCGAAAATACAACAAAGGTGTTGCAGCAGATTTGACCACATAATCTGGTCCTGTTACAAATGAAAGCAGCCAAGAAATCTTAATACTGTTGAGTACATTTAAATAATTTGACTAAAGAGATTTTCTAAACTAATCTTAGATTTTGAACTTGAATGTAATAAAATGAATTAATGAGACATTCACTGATTCTTCCATTCTTTTATGCTATTTCAGATGCTGTTTTGCAGTATCTTTTTGCTACTCTGGTGGATATTCTACATGTGCAACAAAATCCATTGGCTTTGTGTTTAATACTACAAATGTATGACAAAGAACTTGATTCATTTTCTGAAAACCAAACTCCATTCAAAAATATTTTGCAGTTTTATACATATTACAGTCTTTGGATCCCACAGCAAGCCAATGAGACACTGGTAAGAAGTTGAATTTCCAGATTTGGTTTTACTCCAACAACTAGGTTTGACACTTGAGGATGGAAGCGCCATGTGCCCTACTGTGTTTGTGTTGATAGAATTATTTTAAGCTTCTCCTCCTTTGGAGATTTGTATAACAATGATCATTAATGGAAATTATCTATTTACACAACACAATCAACAGTTTCAGTGAACAATAATTTTTTTTGTTATTTGAATTAATTAGTGTTGCGAAGAGTAAAAGTTTGTCTTTGACCTGATCTCTGTAATGTGAAATAGGAGAGTTACCCATTGTAGTGATTGGCATTTAGCCTTCAACAAAAATTAAATGTCTGGTCTACGCTTCAAAAGATTTAATTGTCTGTTATGCAATTTGGGCTGCCTATGGGTCATGAAATATGCATTTTGTAATGAAAAGTTGAAGCAAAATATTACAAACTACAGAGCATTTATTTTAACTGCTATACTTTTCTCAAGCATTTTAATAGATAAATAATGTTATACAGTGGGAAACAGAATCATAAGCATTATTAGAGTTTTATAACTTTTCAGTGCCCAGAATCCTAAACTCTACCTAAAAACTATGAACTATGCCACTTTGGTGGCAAAAACAGGAAGGCAGATTATCATCTAAATGGTATCGTTCAGAAAAGGAGAGGTACAACGGGATCTGGGGGTCCTTGTTCATCAGTCACTGAAAGTAAGCATGCAGCTAATTCCCGGAATAGCGGGACTGTCATACCTTGGATAGAATGGAGCAGGTAGGCTTGTGTACTCTGGAATTTAGAAGGATGAGGGGGGATCTTATTGAAACATATAAGATTATTAAGGGTTCGGACAAGCTGGAGGCAGGAAACATGTTCCCAATGTTGGGGCAGTCCAGAACCAGCGGCACAGTTTCAGAATAAGGGGTAAGCCATTTAGAATGGAGATGAGGAAATACTTTTACACACAGCAAGTTGTGAGGCTGTGGAATTCTCTGCCTCAGACGGCAGTGGAGGCCGGATCCTGGGATGCTTTCAAGAGAGAGTAAAAGTCCTGTCCCACTGTGTGAGTTCACCCAAGAGCTCTCCCAAGTTTAAAAAAAAATCAAACTCGTGGTAAGCACGTAGAATGAACGTAGTGGGTACGTCGGAGCTCGGGACGTCTCTTTGCGCTAACGGCAGGTACTCGGGAAACGTGGTAACTCGTGCAAATTTTTCAACATGATGAAAAATATCCACGAGTAAAATATACTCGAGGTGTGAAAATCTGATACTTTTTAACTCGTAGTTATACCGTAGTAGCTCGTGAGTTTATCGTAGTAGGACCTGGTGTCCTATATCACTATTGTATGTTCATGATGGAAATAAGAATATTCAATATATTCATTACCTTTGAATTGTAGTTTTATGTAATCCTCCCATAATTTCTGAGTTCCATTTCACAATATCAGACATATAGAATGTTGCAAGGTAATATTTTGCCCAAACTCAGTTGTATTTTTCTATCTCAATAAATATCACAAAATATGCCATTGCTTCAGCCACATTATGACATAATATAGAATGTAGGTTATTTGTAATCAGTCATCCCATCCCAGAAACAACAGTAATTTGTTTTACTAATTTACAAGCATGCACCATACAAGTCCGTTGATCCATATCCAGCATAATGTTGTGATAATTGCATAAAATATATTATTGTCTAAGAAATTTGGTGTGGAATAATAATCCATTTCAGTACTCATTTAGGCAAGTCCCAAGCTATAGATACTTTTCCCCCAGCCCCAACTGTGAACTTGCGCTGCGCTAAGAGACGTCCCGAGCTCCAACGTCCCCGCTACGTTCATTCAACGTGCTTACCATGAGCTTGATTTTTTTTTAAACTCGGGAGAGCTCTTGAGAGAACTCGCACAGTGGGACAGGGCTTTTAGATAGAGCTCTTAAAGATAGCGGAGTCAAGGGATATGGGGAGAAGGCAGGAACGGGGTACTGATTGTGGATGATCAGTCATGATCACTTGTCTGCCGGTGCTGGCTCGATGGGCCGAATGGCCTACTACTGGACCTATTGTCTAAAATATAAGACTTTTCATGGTATTTAGACATCTTAATGCCATAACCAAATTTTATGAGATTGATTAACAGTTATAAAAATAGGATATTTGCACAAGTTTAATATGGTAATGGAATAAAAATTCAGAAGGGATCTGCAATAGATGACAGTATAATTGGTATATGCAATTGAAGTTGTTACTTCCGTCAAAGTTTACATCTCAAAGACACAGACTGCAGATGTTGGACATGTGAGCAAAACATGCAGTGTTGGAGGAAATCAGCAAGACGGGCATTGATTTTGGCCCACAACATTGGTTGTTTGTCACAGCCAGTCCAAAGCCATTTGATTTTTTTTGGAAAATTGAAGTGTGTTTCTCAGATTAGATGTTAGCTTAATCAATTAGCTTTGCAATTGACAAATTGTACAAAACTTTTCTTCTGAAACTTCTCCACAGTTTGAACGATCCGTTATGGAAAGAACACATTCTGTTCCATTGAAACAAGCTTCGTTCTGCGGTCTTTTGATGGGAGCGTATGAAATGGGGGTCAGCATCCTCCTCAGAGATGATGTTAAAGATAATCTGAAGCAAGCAGTGGCACAGTTGCATCTGTGTGAGGTTGTTCTGGCTGTGAAGCAAGTGATGCTGTACATCCGAACGTTTGTAGAAAACTTTCACAAAGTAAGTATGGTTAACCAATAATGCCTGATCACAGAAAACTATTTATAATCAGATAATATTTGTTCACTTGTTATTAAAGTAACCTTTCAACACCACGTGACAGACCTCATCATAAAATAGCAATGTCACATAATTTTGAGATTTTAAAGATCAAGTCTGCAATTTATCCCATCAGATAAAGCCCCAAAATAAGTTTAATTTGACACCCAATTCACTTTCATATCTTCAGTATTTAAAAAGTTATGGCCATTTTCATTCTCTGAAATTAGCACCTTTTTCCCTATTGCTTTTCCATTGGCTTAACACAAAAGTTGTGATCGAGGACAGCCAAAACTAAGAGAACTGAAATAAATTTTCGGTTATTATAGATTGAAGCATTCTGAAACAAATATGAAACAATCTTACTTGAATGACCTGAAATTAAAGCATATAATTAGTTACCCAATTGTAGCTAATTACAAAATTCAATTACTAGATCTAAACATCTATCCATTTCTTAAGAAAATATTAACATTTTATTTAAAGCCTAAGTGTCCAAATAACATTCACACAAGAATTCACAATATAACATGATTGATTGTCATGAATTTATAGGCCAAATTGAAGGATTTTGGTGTTTAATGCCGGTAAATTAATGGCCATTTAAATCAGCTTGCGAGTGGGATTTTGTGGAACGTGATGAAATGGAACGTTGCAGTTGTGGTGAATTTAAACCCCATATCGGCAGGAAAAATACTGCCGGTTCGTATGGGAAATAAATCACCATTTCGCAACATGAAATTTTGACGGCTTTCATTTACCTGTCCCCCTACGTGAAATCCGTCCCCGTTGTCGGCGTTCACGGCATTAGAAGCTAATTGTTATTTTACTCCAGTGCTGAAATTGTAGCACTGGAGTAAAATACCCCCCCCCCTCAAAGGTGCGAAAGTCGCGCACACGGCCAGTGACAGAACTGCAGCGCCGCTGAAGGTAAGTTTTGTAACATACCTACATAAAACGTTTATATATAGTAATGATGAGGTTTGTCACATGGAGTTTTTTGGTTGTTTATTTTTAAAATAAGAAGTAACAGGAGGTTTAGAATAATGCCTTGAGATATGCTAGTTGTTCTCATGGTTGTTAATCTGTTGTTTCAGTTAGGAAGAAGCAATGGTTTAGGACTGATTGGATTATGCATGGATCTCTTGAAATCACTTCTGCGGAAATGTGAAGAGCCTGAAGATATTGAGGAGAAATTGGAAAAACATGGAGAAAGTGAGCTTTTCGACTTCAATCCTGCCAAGGATGAACTAATGAAAGAACAGGTATTTCCTCAAACGTTTTTGGTCTGCTTTGATAAAGTACATGAGGGTAATTATTTGAATTCCAAGCATAAATATGCTCCATGAGCATATTTCAACCCTTTAAGAAAAAATGTGTATTTTAGCACTGCAGCAAAACTGTCTGTTTTAACGTTGTATTGTTGGTTACCTTTCCCCTATTCATTTCATTGCTGCGTATATTGATTTTGTGTGGGGGGTATGTAGTTTCACCAAAATGGTCATTATTCAATTGTGAATTTAGACAGTGAATGTCATGCTTTATTAATGAAATATTATTGCTGTAAGGGTCAACATTTATTGTCCATCCCTAATTATCTATAAGACTATGTTGGTGAGTCATTTTCTTGAACCCCTACATTTGTGGTTAAAGTATTCTCTTAATGCAGTTGGGATAGCATTTAGATCTAGCAATGCAGAAGGCACCAATTTCCAAGTTCATGTGATGTGTAATTGGAAGGAAAACCTGCAGGTGGTGGTGTTCCTGTTCTCCAGCTCCCCTTGTCTTTCTTGCTAGAGGTGGCTAGTTTGGAGAGTGCTTTTGGTGTAGCTTTGGCCACAAAGGTTTGGCTTTTGATTGTGACGCTGTTCTTTTCCAGCATTTATATAGCTCGACTTCAAGCTGAGCTCATTGGATAACGAGAGATTATTTATCAAGTTATCAGTTTATTCTGGTAAAAACAGTTAGTAGGTCACTTATCTCTTTGTGTCTCGACGAGTGTAGCCGGGACATGTACGCCAGTGTGGGCCATGACCTACTAAATGTTTTGAGCATCATCTGTTTTTATTTCAGATTTTCACCATTTGAATTTATTTTTCAATTTTTAAATAGAAGGCAGAGTTACTTACACATTTTTGTATATTTTTGAAATTGTTATTACTATTAAATAATACTAAATATTAGTTGGTCATTAACATCATATCTCATATTATTTCTGAAATTCGCAAAGTAGATCGGAAAGCATTCAAAGGAGTCAGACACTCCTAACTTGAAGTCAGACACTCATAACTGCAGCCTGAAGTCAATTTTGTAACTGTGTCGGTTCCAAAATAGCATCCAGTCTAAAACTAACTTTACTTTCCCTTTCAGGTGCTGTTTCACTGCATGCATTGGCAGTATTCACTGTTTCTGCTTCAAATGTTTATTTTCAGCCTACAAATACAAACTGCTGAAGGAACTCAGTGGGCCAGGTAGCATCATAGGAGGTAAATGAATTGATGGCATTTTGGGATGGGACCCTTCTTCAGACTTGTAAAAGGTCATGGTCACAAGTTGTAGGAGCAGAATAAGGCCATTTGGTCCATCAAGTCCACTCCACCATTCAATCTTGGCTGTTCTATCGTTCCCTCTCAACCCCATTCTCCTGCCTTCTCCCCATAACCCCTGACACCCGTACTAATCGAACCTCATCCAAAATGTAATCCATCCATTTCCATCCACAGGTTCTGCCTGGCCCATTTAATTCCTTCAGCAGTTTTGTTTTTTACTCAAGATAGCAGCATCGATAGTCTCTTCTACTTATTTTGTGCCTGTTATTCGCCACTATTTATTTCAGGTTCTGGAGAGCACAGCGTCAGCAATTTTTAAACACCCCACACTGGAGCAATGGTTCATGGCTTTGGAATTACAGGCTCCACCAGCCCACAGTCTTAACCCCATCAGCTTTAAAATGTTGTCAGCTCGCCTAAGCTCTGATACCCTGAGCGTCCTTGAACTAACCGTCCCATCTTTGCAGAGTCTTGGTCGCATGGATATAGTGTTGACTTACTTTAAAGTTATAGTGGGATGTGTTTTGAAGGAACTTGAAATGAAAAAGTCATCTACATCTAAGTCAGCAGTGACGGGTAAAAAATCCCTGCCTTTCGAAGCCTTGGAAAATTTAAACATCTACTTAGGTATAGCCTCGCTCAAAGAAATTGTTGCATCCATGTTGGAACTCCCAGAAGAATGCCTCGCCATCGAGAGTAAGCCAGATAAAGGAGATAACAGAGTGAAACAGCTAAGCTTGTATGGAAAAACTTTGGTAAAAATTCTTACAGATAATTATCAGGAGTGTCCAGACGTGGATGATCTATTGCTATCGTGCGACCATTTCAGTGCAGTGGGAACACTCTTGCAGTACTCCAACAGTGAAGAGCTGGAGAAGGTGCTTCTTCGAGTCCTCGTGAGAGAGCCAGTCTTTGCACAGGCTGTGAGACCAGACGTCTTTCTTTATTGCTTGAATCACACGACTGAAGACTCTCTTTCTATCTGCAAGTTTCTACTTCAGCACAGCAAGATGACCCTTTTGCAGTTTGAGCTTTGGTGCTTAGAATCGGGCAGAATGAAATACCTTCAGAAATATATGAATGCTTACCTCTCGCTTCTTAACACATATCTAGAGTGCCGAGAAAGGAGTAAAAATACACAACCAAAGAGAGGTAAATAACTTTATAATTATTATTATGTTTCATCCTTTTGATTCTATTTTTTTAGAAATTGTTATGTGGGGGAAAAAAATGGTAGCCTGAAATTGCAAATGCTAGTTTTCCTGTGAGTATTATTGTTTGCAGATACCCCACATAAAATATAGCATATTTTATTGGCATTAAATGATTCTATCATATATTAAATAATTCCACAAGACAGCCGCAGAACTGTTTGAATTGGGATGGATAGAGGTTGTGACTTGTCCGGCTGCCTTTGCAGTACATAGAACATGGAACTGTCTGGACGGAAACAGACCATTCAACCCACAATATCTGTGCCAAACATGATGACGTTAAACTAATCTCCACTACCTGCATGCGATCCACAACCCTCCATTCCCTGCATAACCATATGTCTATCTGAAAGTATTTTAAATGACACAGTTGTATCTGCTTCCACCATCACCCCTGGCAGCACATCCTGACACCCACCACTCACTGCCCCACATATCCCCTTTTAAACATTTTCTCTCTGACCTCAAAACAAAGCCTGACATTTCAAGAACGTTATAAGTGCTGTTGTTTATCTGAAGAGGGTGACTAGATCCATGAACGTTTGTCCTGTTGCCACTTTTAATCCATACGTTACTTGTGGAGAAGAAAATGAGCAGTAAATCCGTTTAAAATATTGATCAGTGCAACACAATACTGAATGCTGCTGCGTCGTTTGGTCTTGACCTTGGGTACTGCCTGCGGAGTTTAAATTTTCTCTGTGTGATTGATTAGGTTTGGTCAGGGTGCTCCAATGTCCTCCCACGTTCCAAAGACATGCCCGTGGCTTAATTGGCCACTGTGAATGACTGCAGGTAAATGGCGAAAAGAATCACAGATTGACGCACATGTAAGAGAGAATGCGTTGCAAAGTTGCAGGGAAATAAGGAGTGGGGTATCAGCACAAAAATGATTGTTCTGTTGGGGGCTGGCATGGACTGATGATTGCCTCTGTCACTATAAGCAAGTATCTTTGGACGTTCTTCAATAAAAATATACCCAGGTGAACTCCAGCTAATGCCTCAATTATTATTAAGTATTCTCCACAGAAATAGCCAAATAGAATTAGTAGCGCAGCGGTAGAATTGCTGCCTTACAGAGCCAGAGACCCGGATTTGATCGTGACTATGGGTGCTGTCTTTCCGGAGTTTGTACTTCTCCCTGTGACCACCTGGGTTTTCTCCGGGGGCTCCGTTTTCCTCACACATTCCAAAGACGTACAGGTTTGTAGGTTAATTGGCTTTGGTAACAAAAATTATAAATTGGCCCTAGTGTGTAGGTTAGTGCTAGTGTACGGGGATTGCTGGTCGGCGCAGACTCGGTGGGCCGAAGAACCTGTTTCCACACTATCTTTAAACTAAACTAAATATTGCTTCAGACAATTTGTGATGTTTGTGACTTGTTAGTGTAATCATGTAATTTACTTTTCAGACCATAAGCAATGTTTTCTTCCTTTAATCTAGTTTTTGCAGATGTTCTCAAGGTCATCAGAAATGCCATGTGGAAGACATTAGTCAGCAACATTGCATTGAATGACCCATCTGATGTACTAGATTTACAGATGAAAGTGCTTGCTAGATTAGTACAACGGTCGCCATCATCACGAGAAGATGTGGCATGTATTGTGGATCTGCTACCTCCAGTGCTGGAAAAAACAGCAAATCTATCAAGGTAGCTGCCTTCCTTTACTTTGCAATGAAGCTGCACACTATATCATGTTCTCAGCATAGGAAAATGGCTAAAGGAATTCATAATGATGTACAAGATGGTGAAACAAAGTATGAGTTATTTCAGGGAGAAGCTCGGGTAAACATACTCTAGACTGGAGAAATGGACATGAAGGCTGATTGTATAGAAAGGAAGAGATGTTGGGATGTTCACGTGGTAAATTAAAAAAATCTAAATCACTGGATTTTTGATGCTTTTATTATAATCCTAATATGCAACGTGGTAGTGAGTATAGTAACAGGAAGATAGGACAGATAAATGGTGGCTGGTGCAAGAAAGAGGGCTTCACGTTTTTGAATCATCGGGATCTCTTCTGGGACAGAGGTGGCCTATACAAGAGGTACGGGTTGCACTTGATCTGTGAGGGGATCAATATTGTAGGGAGGGTTCGAACTGGTACGGCAGGCATGTGATCTAGAATGACAGCACAGTCAGCGGGGGGGGGGGGGCTGGCTTGTTACTAGAAAATAGAACAGACAAGTCCCAGAGGGAAGAGTAGGCAGAGACTGGAAGGGATACGTGGTAAATGGTAGGGAATTGAGGAATGCTGTGGAACAGAGGGATCTAGGAATAACTGTGCATAGTTCCTTGAAGGTGGAATCGCGTGTAGATAGGGTGGTAAAGAAAGCTTTTGGTGTGCTGGCCTTTATAAATCAGAGCATTGAATATAGGAGTAGGGAAGTAATGTTAAAATTGTACAAGGCATTGGTAAGACCAATTCTGGAGTATGGTGTACAATTTTTGTCGCCTAATTATAGGAAGGATGTCAACAAAATAGAGAGAGTACAGAGGAGATTTACTAGAATGTTGCCTGGGTTCCAGCAACTAAGTTACAGAGAAAGGTTGAACAAGTTAGGTCTTTATTCTTTGGAGCGCAGAAGGTTAAGGGGGGACTTGATTGAGGACTTTAAAATGATGAAAGGGATAGACAGAGTTGACGTGGATAAGCTTTTCCCATTGAGGGTAGGAAAGATTCAAACAAGAGGGCATGACATGGGAATTAAGGGACAGAAGTTTAGGGGTAACATGAGGGGGAACTTCTTTACTCAGAGAGTGGTGGCTGTGTGGAATGATCTTCCTGCAGAAGTGGTGGAGGCAGGATCGATTTTAACATTTAAAAGTAAAGTGGATAGGTATATGGACGGGAAGGGAATGGAGGGGTATGGTCTGAGTGCAGGTAGATGGGACTAGGGGAAAATAAATGGTCGGCGCAGACTGGAAGGGCCGAGAAGGCCTGTTTCGGTGCTGTAATTGTTATATGGTTATATGATACATGAGAGGACTGGTAGGTTTAATTTACAGTGGCAGTATAGATTTTATGCCCAGATATGTGGAATGGGACATGAACACAAATATTCGACTTGGAAGCAAGAATATCTTTGGTCGTTCAACATATTTTGTCGCTGAACTATATGCATTTAATAAAATAGTGGTTTTATCACCATAAATCTACACCATTGTGTATGAATATTAAATGTGATAGATATGTAAAGAGCATTTTTGATTTGTCATTGGGCATTCAGCGCCAGACTATGAACATATGTCATTTTGCTTGGTCAATTTTTCAGCATTCGCCTCTTTAAAAAAATTCCTTTCTGAAAAATGAAGTTGTTTAATTGCAGGTGGACTTTAGCCGATGCAATCACAAATGTTCTGGAGGAATACCCTGAAGACAAACAGTCCTGGAGGAAATCCCTGCTGAAGGCTTGCATTCGGTGGTTAGTTGCCAACTATAGCAGCTGCAAGGTAGAGGAAGAGAAAATGAAGGAGACAGAATTGGCATTACTTGGCAGGCTGCAGGAATTATTGGTCAGTTTCTATCTATTGCCTCATTTAGGTGCAAAGCAATGAAGTGTTGTGTACATTTTCAATATATTAAAGCCATTGATGCCAGACTATGTATTTTATTTTTGCAGGTCTCAGTTGACGAAGTCAATGCAGACGATTGGAATAAGTATATAAAGAATGGGCTTAAGTAAGTAAAAATGTTTGTTTTATTTTGGCAACCTGAAAAAAAACTTTTTACATCTTTGTAAACAGTTATGTTTAACAGTCCAACAGTACATTTGAGATTAAAAGCAAAATGAGGTCTCGGGGCAGCCGATTCAACGTCAGAGGTACATAATAATGCAGATTTGGAACAGTCAGATACCTCTTTAGAGTTGGATGACAAGAGGAGAATTGCAAAGAAAGGAAGGATTTGAAAGCAATTTTAAAACTGAAGTATAATTTAATGTAGACTATACTGATGGACAAAACCTGAGCAGCAACATTTAGATCATCCTCAAATCCATGGCATTAGGCAAGCAGGATTGAGCTGCAATGGAGAAACCCAGAGTCAATAAAGTTATGGATGAGGGTTTTGGTATCAGATTAACTGAGGTATTATTCCAGAAGTATACTGTAAGTAGATGGAATAACATATTTTAACATGTTGTCTGAAAATCATCTCACTGACACAAAAACACCTGGAGTGCCAAACAAGCTGATTTAGTTTTGATCATTTTGCCAGGAAGAAAGATGGAGTTTGTGGTGACCAAATGGAGTTTGTAGCAGAGAAATGTATGTTCCTGGTTCTGATGACCCCTTTATAATGGCAGGTATCGCTATACAGATGTGGGATTTTTGGAAGCCCTCCATAAGTTCATACCAGCATTGTATGAGAATGAAAAGCTGATTCAAAACTTGGTCCCACTGCCTATGATTCACACCATGGTAACAAATCATTCTCTCTTTCTGCCAACCATGCTAAAGGACAAAGATGATTCGGGTGAAAGTGCAAGAGTAAAAGGTATGACCACAATTGGAAGAATCATCCGTGATTTTCTTCAGGAGTTCCCAGCTTAAACAGTGTGCTTGTATATACAAAACCAAGGCTAAACCACGATGTAAATACTTAATTAACCTCTAGGAAAAAAATGCTTTCAGAATTTTAAATGTCATTTTTCTGTCTCGAAACTATTCCGTTTGCTGCAAGTTTCACATGTGCTATGTTCTTCTCTTTAAAATAGTTAATTCCCTTTAATTCTCACTGCAACTTGATTTCTAGAAACAATATAATTTGTATATGTCTGAAACTTTGCAGCGTCTTTTGTATACTGAGTTGTTAATTCCAACCAGTTGACCCCATTTTAGCCTTGATCTGCTGTCCTAATATTGTTCAGTGTCATTGAACTGAATAATGATGCAGTATAAGTGAAAGGACAAGTAAACGAGCAGCAAGGTCAGAGTAAGGTTGTAAAAGCCTGGAAAAGTTTCACGTAATAGAGAAAATTATAAAAATCTAATTCTGGTTTAATGGAAAGCAGAATGCTCATTGAAAACCCTTTGATCTGTTGTCATGTGTTGATCTGTTCTTTATAGAGAGAAAGGTACTTCCCTGCCTTCCTTCGCTGAAAAGATTTTCTATGGACTGTGATGTTTCCATGGTTTAATTGACCAAAACGTGTAATGTGTAACCTTTCATTGTCGAAACTTATATTGTACAACATCCATTATGTTTCAACATATCTGGGAAAGAGAGAAAAACAACTCGGGAGAGAGACAGTGTCCTAGAGAATTAAAGTGGCAGGCAGTAAGAAACTTAGGATTGCGCCTGGTAATTGAATGTACGTTCTTCGCAAATCAATATCTAGAAACTTCACTATACTATATATATAGATAGATATAGACTAAGTGGGACCCGTTGGGTCCCAGCTTCACACGGGATGGCTGGTCCCGCAACGCAATATTCCGCTCTCCACCAATTCCAATATTGCTGGCCGGGGGGGGGTGATGTGGTGGGGTTTTCTGGAGCACTATCATGGTGTTGTGGGCCGAAGAGACTGGTTTCCAGAGGGCTAGTATGGACATTGTGGGCCGAATGGATTATTGGGCTGGAAGCTCAGTCACTGAGACCACTCACACACACACACTCACACTCTCTCACACACACTCACACACAGGAGTTTCTCTACTAACATAGGCAACTCTTTCTCCTTCCCAGCTAGCCTCTGCTGCGGGGTTCCACAAGGTTCCATCCTTGACCCCATTCTCTTCTCCCTGTATATGCTCCCCTTAGGCCAAGTCATTCAAAGGCGTGGCATTTCCTTCCATTGCAATGCAGACGATACACAACTCTTTCTCCCCCTGAAACCCAACAACCGATCAAATCTACTTAACCGTATCCACTGCCTCAAGGAGTTAAAGTGTTGGATGGCCCAGAACTTCCTCCAACTAAACGAGAGTAAGTCTGAGGTCATCCTTCTCAGCCCCTCGGACTCAATCAAAACGATAGCAGGCAGTCTTGGAAGCCTTACCCCATTACTCAAACCTCACGTCAAAAACCTTGGCGTGATATTTGACTCAACATTGAAATTTGACAAACAAGTCAAAACCGTGGTAAAAGCTAGCTTCTTCCAGCTTTGGAAGAAAGCTAAAATAAAACAATTCCTCCAGTTTGATGACCTCGAAAATATCATCCACACATTTATCTCCTCCCGCCTCGATAACTGCAACTCCCTTAATACTGGCATAAGCCAATCTTCCCTGTCCCTCCTGCAACTGGTCCAAAACGCCGCAGCGAGACTCCTGACGGGCACCGAAAAAGGGACCACATCACGCCGATTCTGGCCTCTCTCCACCGGCTCCCTGTGCGGTTCCGAATAAATTTCAAGATCCTTCTTTATGTCTACAAAGCCCTTAACAGGCTTGCCCCCACCTACGTCAAAAGTCTGCTTACCCACCACGCCACCTCCAGGTCCCTCAGATCGGCCGACTTGAGGATACTGAACATCCCGCTGTCTAGGCATAAGCTCAGGGGCGACCGCGCTTTTGCGGTTGCAGTTCCTAGACTGTGGAACAGCATCCCTCTTCCCATCAGAACTGCCCCCTCCATCAACTCTTTTAAGTCGAGACTTAATACTCATCTTTACTCTCAAGCCTTTCTTGACGTCCTCTGAGGAAGGGCTACATGTATGTATTTATGTATGTACTTAATCTATGAACCACTGTTGTATAACATTAGTACCTCCACCAATGTAAAGCACTTTGGTCAACGAGAGTTTTTTAAATGTGCTATAGAAATAAAAGTGATGTAACTTGACTTGACACATACACTCACAAACACATACACATAGTCACGCACACACTCACAAACACATACATACACACACTCACAAACACATACACACACATACACTCACAAACACATACACACACATACACTCACAAACACACACACACACACACACACACACACACTCACTGACATACACACCATATATATGGCAGTAAACCTTCTTGAATACTCACGGCTGAGTGCTGCCGCTCCACTTTGGGGCTTCCGCAGTCAGCGGCACTTCCGATATCAGCGTGTCCTCTGCACCTACTGGAAATCACGCAATCAATGCGACTTCTGCACTCACCGGAAATTACGTAATCAGCGCGACCTGTCCACTACGTCACGAAATGAGTGGGACTTTTGAACCAAACACAGTTGGACCTAATAAAGCATATATTCCTTCCAAACGCAGAGGGACCTAATAAAGCATTGCAGTTTCAAGCACAGGCAGGGCAACAGGCCAAACAACTCATGGCATTGTCATTAAGGGTTAACAAATAATTTATTGCAAGTACATTGCAGACTCACAGTTCAGTTGATTCGCAGCTTAGAATGAGAGTTGTGGCCTCTCCCTCGCAATCTTGCAGAGTGAGTAACGTCCAAGCACGTCCTGGGTTTTATAGTCCTGCCCACCCCCCTCCTCCCCCACGAAGGGGCGTTGCCTTCACTGTGGTGATTGACAGACGAGAGCATCTCAGCGGAGGAGGAGTGTGAGTAAGATGGACAAAAATTATTGCGATATATGGTGGCGTTTTTTCTAAAATCAATATACAGGGCAGACAGGAAATGGCCAAGATGAGACTTAATTATATAGATATTTAGCCTGTTTCCTCATTAGGCTTGCAACATTGTTTCCTGTTCTTTACAAAGTATTGTTCTATATTTGTTTTAAGCCTGTTTTGTTCTGGGATTCCCCGTGTGACCTTTTGTTGAACCAGGCTTTTGACCTGCTGTCTCCAAGTAATGTAATGCATTTCTGAAGAAGGGTCTCGACCCAAAACATCGCCTATCTCCTTTGCTCCTTAGATGCTGCTGCACTCGCTGAGTTTCTCCAGCCTTTTGTGTACCCTCGATTTTCCAGCATCTGCAGTTCCTTCTTTAAAACAATGTAATGCATTTGTTTCTTAAAGTCCCAAATCATCATAGTGAATCATCACTGCACTTTATGCAAAGACGTGTATGTCCTTTGAGATTCTGGGTTGAACATTGAATTCCTGTAAATTTTGTTCAGCGTATCAACTTATATAAAAGTAACCGCTTTTGAACATGATTGTATTAAGATTTTGTGTTCTATTTCTATTTGGTAGATGCTTTAATTGATGTGTTACTGGTTTTGGTCAGACTATGTCCATCAGTGTGCAACAGCAACCATTTTGCTGTAATGCTGGGAGCATATGGAGCAACACTCAGCATTACAGGTATGCATCCTATTTTTGTGACTAAATTTCATACAGTTGAACAACAGGCGCATTTATGTCCATTTTATTATCTGCCTTTTTTCTTCATAAAGATCAGAAGCTGCTGCTCCTTCTACAGTCCTATGAGAAAAATGACATAAGCCTTGCTGAGTTCGGGTGAGTTTTTCCATGTATTTGAGTTGTCACAAGCAAGTCAAGCATTTAATGCCCATTAATAATTGCCATTGAGAAGGTAGTTGCAAATATCCGCCTTGATTGATTACAAATTTTAGGGTGAAAGTGTTCCCATGCTAGAAAAAGGTTTCAGCGACTTTAATAAGATGTATGTCTTTCCAATGCACCTGGTCCCAAGCCTTTCTTCGTGGTAGAGATCGCACATTTGACAGATTTGGCAAGTTGTTCCCTTTCACAACCAGGGAATGAACCAATATACCTTATACCCAGTCAGATTTTGAAATATATTTAATTTTGTAACAAATGAAAATCCCCAACCGAGTTATGCATAGTGGAGTTACAGACACAATGATGCCTTCGATGTATACTTATTGGTCAAGGCACCAGAAGAGACTCTCAGTTCCTGCCACAGTGTCTTTGTTTGTTGGTATTTTATTGTGATAGATTGGCTTTGGTTTTAACAGTTCATTTATGAGGAGCGGGAACTGAATTGTCACAGGTACAATCATAAGCTCTGCAATGATTCATGTCTACCGTGGATTTTTTTTCTCTTTTTCCCTTCACAGTACGGTTGTCTATTGTTTCAGTCTGTTATATGCAGTTCCTATTTGAGCAATATTTTTAAATAGGTAGAAAAATATTTTAATTGGACAATTTCACCCATGAGTATGGACAACTTCACCCATAAAACCAGTATACCACATAGTTCACAAAAGGCTCCAGTTCAATCTGTACCTGATTAACTTATTATAGAAGGTATTGTAGGAAAATAGACACAAAATGCTGGAGTTACTCCGCAGTGCAGGCAGCATTTCTGGAGAGAAGGAATGGGTGATGTTTCGGGTCAAGACCCTTCTTCAGACTGAGTCTTCGGTTTAAACTCGCATTTGCAGTTCCTTCCTACACATTAAGTATTAGAGGAAATGGAGTTGACTGTTGTGATTCAGGGTTACGGATGGACAAATTGCCTGAAATCTATTTTATGGTGGGTATACGTGTTAGAAAACTGATCAATTCAAGAACACCGCATATACAGTGCCCTCCATAATGTTTGATGGCAAAGACCCATCATTTATTTATTTGCCTCTGTACTCCACAATTTCAGGTTTGTAATAGGAAAAAATCAAATGTAGTCAAAGTGCACATTGTCAGATTTTATTAAAGGCCATTTTTATACATTTTGGTTTCACCATGTAGAAGTTACAGCAGTGTTTATACATAGTCCCTCCCCCCGCATTTTAGGGCACCATAATGATTGGGACACAACAATGTCAGGTAAATAAAAGTAATCATGTTTAGTATTTTGTTGCATATCCTTTGCATGCAATGACTGATTGATGCCTGTGATTCATGGGTGGCTTCTCTGGTTATGCCCTGCCAGGCCTGTATTGCAGCCATCTTTACCTTATGCTTATTTTGGGGGCTAGTCCCCTTCAGTTTTCTCTTTAGCATATAAAAGGCATGCTCAATTGGGTTAGGTGATTGACTTGGCCACTCAAGAATTGACCATTTTTTAGCTTTGAAAAACTCCTTTGTTGCTTTACCAGTATGTTTGGGATCATTCGTTGTCTTGCTGCAGAATTGACCACTGGCCAATGGGTTTTGAGGTATTTGTTTGAACTTGAGCAGCTATGATGTGTCTATATGCTTCAAAATTCATCATGCTACTACCACCAGCAGTTGCATCATCAATGAAAATAAATGAGCCAATACCTTCAGCAGCCATACATGTCCAGGCCATAACACCCCCATCACTGTGTTTCACAGATGAGGTGGTATGCTTGGATCTTGGGCAGTTCCTTCTCTCCTTTGCTCTTGCCATCACTCTAATATAAGTTAATCTTCATCTCATCTGTCCACAAAACGCTTTTCAAGAACTGTGGTTGCTCTTTTAAGAACTTCTTGGCAAACTGTGATCTGGCCATCTTATTATTGTGGCTAACCAGTGGTTTGCATCTTGCTGTGTAGCCTCTGTATTTCTGTTCATGAAGTCTTCTGCGGACAGTGGTCATTGACAAATCTGTACCAGACTCCTGAAGAGTGTTTCTGATCTGTGGACAGGTGTTTGGGGATTTTTCTTTATTATAGAGGGAATTCTTCTGTCATCAGCTGTGGAGGTATTCCTTGGCCTGCCAGTCCCTTTGCTATTAGTAAGCTCACTAGTGCTCTCTTTCTTCTTAATGATGTTCCAAACAGTTGATTTTGGTAAGCCTAAGGTTTGGCTGATGTCTCTATAACAGTTTTATTCTTGTTTCTCAATCTCATAATGGCTTCTTTGACTGTCATTGGCACAACTTTGGTCCTCGTTTTGCTTTATTTTTATGCAAATTATGAGACTTATTGTGTGACAGGATGATCCTGTTTTCCAGTTTTTATTCTTTATAGAGCACTTGGTGGAGAAAAATATGTATGAAGTGATCGGTAGAAGTCTTATTTTATTTTGAACCAAATTATATTTTGTGAGATCTTGCACAAACCTGTGTTTAAAAAGAATAGAATAAGAAATATAGAATAGGGTTGACCAGAAAAAGTACAAATTGTTTGTTTTCAGAGAATAGAAGAATGTAGACATTTATATGTAGTTACACAGCTGTAACATTCGTTTTTAGGCAGCTATTTTGGGGCCCGGCAGCTGTCGAACATCACAAGACTCGCAAGAGCTTGGGGAAGTCCTTGTGGCAACAACCGAGCATGGAAGAAATCTTGTCATTACTGGACAGAGAGAAAATGTTGCAGACAATCATTAACTTTCCACAACATAGACGTATATTGCCTGAGGTATGTTTAGTTTTTAATTCTTCTTTAACTCAGGACATATGTAAGCTGACGCTAAATTACGATAACATAGAAACATAGAAAATAGGTGCAGGAGGAGGCCGTTCGGCCCTTCAAGCCAACACCACCATTTATTGTGATCATGGCTGATCGTCCCCTGTCAATAACCTGTGCCTGCCTTCTCCCCATATCCCTTGACTCCACTAGCCCCAAGAGCTCTATCTAACCCTTTCTTAAATCCATCCAGTAATTTGGCCTCCACTGCCCTCTGGCAGGGGATTCCATAAATTCACAACTCTCTGGGTGAAAAAGTTTTTCCTCACCTCAGTCTTAAATGGCCTCCCCTTTATTCTAAGACTGTGGCCCCTGGTTCTGGACTCGCCCAAAAATCTGAACATGTTTCCTGCATCTAGCTTGTCCAGTCCTTTTATAATTTTATATGTTTCTATAAGATCCCCCCTCATCCTTCTAAACTCCAGTGAATACAAGCCTAGTCTTTTCAATCTTTCCTCATATGACAGTCCCGCCATCCCAGGGATCAATCTCGTGAACCTACGCTGCACTGCCTTAATCACAAAGATGTCCTTCCTCAAATTAGGAGACCAAAACTGTACACAATACTCCAGATGTGGTCTCACAAATCCTCTTGTTATGATGGCCAACATTCCATTAGCTTTCTTCACTGCCTGCTGTACCTGTAAGCCAACTTTCAGTGACCGGTGTACAAGGACCGGTGTGAACCAGCAGCTGCAGTTCCTTCCTACACATTCTTTGTAAGCATGTCTGCGAAATACTGTAAATTACCTAAATGTCTTTGTTTCTGTGTGTCAAACTATAACAATCAGTTCAAACTTGAACAGTTTTATCCATTCAATATTTTATGACAGATCCATCAATGTTTTTTTTGTTCCCTTCAGGGAGGACAGGAGATGCTGTTCAAAGAGAAGAACCTTTATGACCCGTGTTTCCTGCTACCTCTTTTCAGTGGATTAATTACATCAGGTATGCCAAAGTATCAAAAAATAGACCTGTTTTCCCAACTACGAACTTGTCACCTTATCTATGTTGAAAATGTTATGAGGGGAAAGTTTCAAATCCAACTTTTTATTGGAAACCCTAACCTTAAAATCAGTCATTGAAACTTTATTCTTAACAGTAAGATGTGGTGTTGCATGCTAGCTATTAATTAGTTTTAGTGTTTCAATTTAATTTCTTGCTTTATTATTTCTCATATCTAAATGGTCTTCAAAAGAGATATCTCTTCATGAAATAATAACCTATTTGCAAAAAAAACATTTTTTGTAAGCGGACAGAAGAAGGGTCTGTCTGAAGTCGAGTTCCGACCCAAAACGTCACCCATCCATTTTTCTCCAGAGATGCTGCCTAACCCACTGAGTTATTCCAGCACTTTGTGACTCTCTTTGGTATAAACCAGCATCTGCAGTTCCTTCCTACTCATTCTTTGTAAGCATGTCTGCGAAAAATACTGTACATTACCTAAATGTCTTTGTTTCTGTGTGGCAAACTATACCTTTCCTTCCCATGCAGATTGTGTCAGGGATTTAAAATTTTAAAGTTCAATGCTTTTAGATTTGATTTTGTTCATTGAGACCGAACATGGTGCCATTGCCTTGAATAATGTAATCGAGTCACATGATAAGGCAGAACAGGCCTCATTCATGAAACCTCTGAATATGCGTGATGTTTAACTATGAAACATGATTGGAAATTTAAAAAATATACAGAACAGTCAATAAAGGTAAAATAAAATAGCCTGAAGCATGTAAACATTGTATCCGAACCAACATACTAAGTAAAAATCTAATTTGATTACCTTCTCTACTTGCGGCTGGAAATTCTTCATTCCGAATCTAATCTAGGCAGTGACTCCAACCTACTCTTATCTATCCTCTGAAATGATTTAGTAATTCACTTAGTTCAGGGGACAGTTAAGGATGGACAGTAAATAATGGGTTGTTGACAAAGTTTCTATCCTGTGATAAATAATCCAAAGAAATGGTCTGAACTGGTTTGGCATTGATGAATTCTGGGGTGTAATGCTGAACTCGATACAGACACACATGTGCCACAGTCTAAACATATATTTATGTAGGTAAATGGTAACAGGTTCTAAACCCATCAAGAATTATGCCCTCGTTTTGTTGTTTTATCTCTTACTGGACTAGGTCACCAGATGGCAAACTGCTCACCTCTAACATCAGAGGAGCAAATTGGCTTCTCCATTGGGTGGTTCCATAACCATGTTATCCTGATGTCTAACTGAGGTATCAGGTTAACCGCAGACCATTTGATAGGTGGGAAAGCTCAAAATATTTACATTTTCTTTTTTGATTAAATTGATTGAAAAATACAGCATGGAAACAATCTCTTCGGCCCACTGGCTCCACGCTAACAATTGATTCTCCATTCACACCTTTTTTTTGTTACCCCACTTTCGCATCCACTCCATATACATCTGAGCAAACATATAGTTCAAACCTGCATGTCTGTGAGATGAGTGGGGAAATCTGGAGCACCAAGAGGAAACCTGCACAGTCACAAAGAGAACCTGCAAACTCTACGCAGACATCACCCAAAATCACGATTGTACCCATGTACCTGGTGCGGTGTGGCAGTTTGTACTTTCTCCTTGTGACCGGGTGGGTTTCATCGGGGTGCTCCGGTTTCCTCTCACACAGCAAAGATGTACAGGTTTGTAGCTTAATTGGCTTCGGTAAAAATTATAACTTGTCCCTAGTGTGTAGGATAGCGCTAGTGTACGGGTTGATCGCTAGTCAGCACGGACTCAGTGGACTTAAGGGCCTGTTTCTGTGCTATATCTCTAAAGTATCTCAAAACGTCTAAAGAAATTTAAACTGTACTCTGTAGAAATCTGTGTTTTCTTTGCACTCTGTTTTGCAGTTCCCTTGACTTTCGTGCTAGTGGAGTTTAGTTTCTGTTAGAGAATATAATTATTGAAAGCAATTCCATTAAAATGTGTAAATCTAAAACCACGAAGACCATCATAAATTAATCAGTTTCCAAGCTTGAGGCTATTTATGGATCTGATGAGCATTAGGACACCTAAACCTTTTATTTTAACATCATAATTACACAGTTAAAATTATATGATCCTAATTCCAAAATTCTCCCTATATTAATAGCCCACATCACCATCTGGCTGGATGTTAAATAAAAATGTGTTGCGTTGTTTCAGATGCTTATATCGTTGCTTCACAACCAGGAGTGACCTTGAAATGTGAAGGAAATCACAGTTGTCTGACACAAATCTGTCAGTGAAATTCTCATTATTCCGAGAGTTGACCTTGCAAGGTTAATAAAAGTAATGACAGGATTGCAAGAGTAGTTCAGAGTCAACTTGTCCGCCTCAACAGCGTAATCTCTCTCCTTGGGAAACATGTTTTTTTTATCAAGATGGTTTGCATGACAGCTACAGAGACAATAACTCATTACAATGTTTTTCACTTTGGTTAATTTGTGGGACAATTTTAAAATTTCCCCCTCGCAGCTTAGATTCTATCCCACTGAGAATACAAAGTGGCCTCAATAGAAAATTCCTCACAATAGGTCCCTTTCTGGGAACACAATTTAATACAAATTGCGTTTCTGTGTCAATATACGTAATCTGCTTTGGAAAGGATGCAGAGGTCTACCTGAATACTGCCTAATGCCCCTGTCCCACTTAGGAAACCTGAACGGAAACCTCTGGCGACTTTGTGCCCCACCCAAAGTTTCCGTGTGGTTCCCGGAGGTTTTTGTCAGTTTGGACCATTAGGGAGACTGACAAAAACCTCCAGGAACCTTCGGAAACCGCGCGGAAACCTTGGGTGGGACGCAGTCTCCAGAGGTTTCCGTTCAGGTTTCCTAAGTGGGTCGGGGGCATAACTCTCCCTCTTTCATTACCTGAATACTGTCTAACTCTCCCCAACACCTTACCTGAACACTGCCTAACTGTCCCCCTTCCATTAGAGGATTTCAGATACATGGATAGGTAGACTAGATGGATTGTTTTCTCTCGAGAGTTGGAGGTTGAGGGGAGACTTGACAGAAGTATATAAAATTATAAGAGGCGTAGATAGGTTAGACAGTCAGAACCTTTTTCCCCCAAGGTGAAAATATCCAACACTAGAGGGAATAGCTATCAGTTGAGAGGGTGAGACTTTAACAGAGATGTGCAGGGCAAGTTCTTTACACAGAAGGTGGTGGGGGCATGGAGTGTATTCCGAGGGGGTCGTAGTGGAGGTGGATACGATAGTGGAATTTAGGTAGGCACTTGGAAGCGCAAGGAATAGAGGAATATGGATCATGTGCTGGCAGATGGGATAATTTCAGATAGGCATCATGTTTGACACAAACATTGTAGAATGAAGGGCCCTTTCCTGTACTGTTCTATGTTCGAACCAGCCTAACTTGTTCAAAAACAAAAATTAATTTAAAAAAAAAATCAAAGATGCTCTTGAACTTTATCATGTAAGCCAGGCAGATACTGGATATAATAGTAAGGGAGTGCTACATTAGCATCTTTCAGAAGGGTTGTTTTAAACCAAATCTGTTCCAGTGATTTTTCGATGGCTCTGCTCAGGGTAAAAAAAAAAACGTTCTCCTAATGTTCTGTTCCAAATGCTTCTTCCAAGCGTGATAATTTAATTGGTTTCCATCTGTTTGTCGAATCTTTCTTTTCATAGAATAACTGCTGCATTCAGCTGCATAGCAATAATGATATTTCAATGTATAGCACTTTGAGCATATCGTGGATACCCGATATAAAATGAATCTCAATCATTTTGTTGTCACTGGATGTTGGATTGTTGATTGAAGATGACGAGACTGTGCTAAGAGCTAATGGATATTCCGCTAATTACTTAGTCAATACGTTCTGAAGAGTTGTCAAAGTCTTGTACAAAAAAATCTTGTTAAAAGGAATGGAATATGTTTACATTTTGGCACCTGATGTCAGGGTTAGCATGCCACGAAAACAGGTGTAAATGATGTGTCTCAATCACACATGCGGCGAGCATGTTCAGCTCCATTTGGAAATTTGTTCAATATAGCACCCTGCAACAGTCATAGCAACTTGACAATGATTTGGTAATATTTCTCCTCATTGATGTTACTTGACTTTGCAATATTCTGTAACATACCTCGACCTCACACACTTCGTCGCCTTGGAACATGACCGCTCAGACGAGCACCAAGCCATTATCTCAAGCACCATCACTGGCTTCAACGCTTTCGGCACCCTGCCCTCCCAAACCTCCAACCTCATCGTTCCCCAGCCCCGCACAGCCCGATTCTATCTTCTCCCCAAAATCCACAAACTTGAGTACCTAGCAGACTCATTGTTTCTGCTTGATCTTGTCCCACTGAACTTTATGCACATACCTCGACTCCATCCTATCCCCCCCCCCCCCCCCCCCGGTCAAATTCCTCCCAACCTATGTCCAAGACACCTCACACGCTCTTTGACTCCTTCATGACTTCTGTTTTCCAAGTCCCCACTCCCTCGTCTTCGCCATGGATGTCCAGTCACTCTACACCTCCATCCCCCACCAGAAGGGTCTTAAACCCCTCGACCGCAGAACCAACCAATCCCTGTCTAAGCTGGTCCTTGCCCTCAACAATTTTTCCTTTGACTCCTCCCATTTCCTCAATCCAAGGTGTAGCTATGGGCACGTGCATGGGCCCCAGCTATGCCTGCCTCTTTGTAGGGTACGTCGAACAATCCTTGTTCGACGCGTTCCGTGGCCCTATCCCCGAACTCTACCTCCGCTACATTGACGACTGCATTGGTGCCACCTCCTGCACTCGCTGACTTCATCCATTTCACCACTAATTTACATTCGGCACTCAGATTTACCTGGACCATTTCCGACATCTCCCTACTATTTCTAGACCTCACCATCTCCATCGCAGATAACAGACTACTGACTGACATCTACTACAAACCCACTGCCTCCCATGGCTATCTGGACTACACTTCTTCCCACCCTGCTTCCTGTAAGAACTCTATCCCCTACTCCCAATTCCTCCGTCTACGCCACATCTGCACCCAGGATGAGGTGTTCCAAATCAGGGCATTGGAGATTAGGGAACGGGGATCCCGCTCTTCGACTATAGATGAGGCTTTCACCAGGGTCTGCTCTATGTCCCGTAGCTCCGCTCTCACTCCCCATCTCCCCCACACGTGACAAAGACAGTCCCCCTTGTCCTCACCTTCCACCCTACCAGCCACCGTATACAACACATAATCCTCCGACATTTTCGCCACCAACAGGATCCCACCACTGGCCACTTCTTCCCCCCTTTCTGTTTTCCGCAGAGACCGTTCCCTCAGTAACTCCCTGGCCAATTTGCCCTTTCCCACCAAAACTACCCCCTCCCCTGGTACTTTCCCTTGCAACTGCAGGAAATGCTACACTTGTCACTATACCTCCCCCCTCGACTCCATCCAAAGACCCAAGCAGTCTTTCCAGGTGAGGCAGAGGCTCACCTGCACCTCCTCCAAACTCATCTTTTGCATCTGCTTTTCCAGGGGTTAACTGCTTTACATCGGTGATACCAAGCGTAGGCTTGACGATTGCGAAGCCCAACACCTCCGCTCAGTTCGCAATAACCAACCTGATCTCCAGGTAGCTCAGCACTTCAGCTCCCCCTCCCATTCCGAATCTGACCTTTCCGTCCTGGGCCTCCTCCATGACCAGAGTGAGTCCCACCGCAAATTGGAGGAGCAGCATCTCATACTTCGCTTGGGTCGTTTACACCCCAGCGGTATGAACATTGACCTCCAATTTCAGGTACTCCTTGCTTTCTCCCTCCTTCCCCTCCGCAGCTCTCCCGCATACCACTGTCTCCGCCTCTTCCTTTCATTTCCCCCCCCCCCCCCCCCCCCGACACCAGTCTGAAGTAGGGTCTCGACCCAAAACATCACCTATTCCTTCGCTCCATAAATGCTGCCTCACCCGCAGAGTTTCTCCAGCATTTTTGTCTACCTTCCAATATTCTGTATTTATTCCTATTCTGATTTTATTCCAACCCAATCCTCAATCCCCTTTGCTCAAATTATAATAGCCTCTTGTGTGGTATTTTCATATGGCGTTCTACCGAAAGTCTTGATGGGGATGTAGAGAAACTGAGTGAATGAGCCAGATGACAGATGGAATACAATGTGGAAAAATGTGTTGTCATCCATTTTGGTAGAAAATAATTCGTATTTTTTTTAGTGTCAAGTTCAAGTGAGTTTATTGTCATGTGTCCCTGTTAGGACAATGAAATTCTCGCTTTGCTTCAGCACATCAGAACATAGTAGGCATTGACTACAAAAAACAGATCAGTGTGTCCATATACCATTATATAAATATATACACACATGAATAAATAAACTGATAAAGTGCAAATAACAGATAATTGGTTATTAATGTTCATAGATTTGTCCGAGCCAGGTTTAATAGCCTGATGGCTGTGGGAAGTAGCTATTCCTGAACCTGGTCATTGCATTCTGCAGGCTCCTGTACCTTCTACCTGAAGGTAGCAGGGAGATGAGTGTGTGGCCAGGATGGTGTGGGCCTTTGATGATACTGCCAGCCTTTTTGAGGCAGCGACTGT
Organism: Raja brachyura; assembly: GCA_963514005.1. The sequence continues at coordinate 16,940,356 of OY740792.1, read as the reverse complement.
GGTAAATCCCCTCAATGGAAGGAAGGTCAGAGCCGATGATGGACTGGGCAGTGTTTACTACTTTTTGTAGTCTTTTCCTCTCCAGGGCGCTGAAGTTGCTGAACCAAGCCACGATGCAACCGGTCAGCAAACTCTCTACTGTGCACCTGTAGGTTAGAGAGAGTCCTCCTTGACAAACTGACTCTCTGTAATCTTCTCAGGAAGTAGAGGCGCTGATGTGCTTTCTTGATAATTGCATCCGTGTTCTCGGACCAGGAAAGATCTTCAGAGATGTGCACGCCCAGGAATTTGAAGCTCTTGACCCTTTCAACCATCGACCCGTTGATATAAACGGGACTGTGGGTCCCCATCCTACTCCTTCCAAAGTCCACAATCAGTTCCTTGGTTTTGCTGGTGTTGAGGGCCAGGTTATTGTGCTGGCACCATATGGACAGTTGCTCAATCTCTCTTCTGTACTCCGACTCATCCCCATCAGTGATACGTCCCACAACAGTGGTGTCGTCAGCTAACTTGATGATGGAGTTCGCACTGTGACCGACTACGCAGTCAAGAGTATAGAGAGTACAGCAGGGGGCTGAGCACACAGCCTTGAGGTGCTCCCGTGCTGATTGTTATCGAGTCTGACACATTTCCACCAATACGAACAGACTGTGGTCTGTGAATGAGGAAGTCGAGGATCCAATTGCAGAGGGATGCGCAGAGACCCAGTTCTGCCAGTTTGGTAACCAGCTTGGAGGGGATGATTGTGTTAAATGCCGAGCTGTAATCGATGAATAACAGCCTGACATATGAGTTTTTGTTGTCCAAGTGGTCCAGAGTGGAGTGGAGAGCCAGCGAGATCGCATCCACCGTTGATCTGTTGTGGCGGTAAGCGAACTGCAGTGGGTACAGGTTTTGTCGAGGTAGGAGTTGATTTGCGCCATGATCAACTTCTCAAAGCACTTCATCACCACAGGCGTTAGTGCCACTGGTCGATAGTCATTGAGGCACGTCACCTTACTCTTCTTGGGCACTGGTATAATTGATGCCCTTTTGAAGCAGGTGGGAACCTCAGAAGTGAGAGATTGAACATGTCCGTAAATACTCCAGCCAGTTGGTCCACACAGGTTTTTAGAACACGACCAGGTATACCATTGGGTCCAGGCGCTTTTCGAGGGTTCACCCCCCTGAAGGATTTCCTGACGTTGGCCTCTGTGACTGAGACTGAAATATCATCACAGCGAATGGGGGCTCGGGAAGGCATATCAGTGTTCTCCCTATCAAAGCATGCGTAAAACGCATTGAGCTCATCAGGGAGTGATGTATCGCCGACATCCGAGCTGCCTCCTGGTTTCGCCTTGTAGGAAGTGATTGCATTCAGGCCCCACCACAGCTGCCGAGCATCTGTCTCATCCTCCAGCCTGGAGCAGAAGTCCCTTTTGGCCTTTTTGATGGCCTTACCAAGGTCGTATCTGGACTTCTTGTAGACCACAGTATCATCAGACATGAATGCCCGGTGTCTGGTCTTCAGAAGAGTGCGGTTCTCAAAGTTGATCCAAGGTTTCTGATTGGGAAACACTCGGAAGGTTTTTGTGGGGATGCAGTCCTCCACACATTTCGTAATGAAGTCTGTAACGACTGTGGCATATTCGTTCAAGTCCGTTGCCGAGTCCTTGAACATTGCCCAGTCTACAGACTCCATACAGTCCTGTAATTGTTCGTCTCCCCCCCCCCGACCAGCTCTGTACTGTCCTCACCTCTGTGGGTGCGCGTTTTAATTGCTGCCTGTAGGCATGAAGAAGCAGCACCGCGGTATGGTCGGATTTACTGAAGTGAGGGCGAGGGATAGAGCGATAAGCATTCTTGATGGTGGTGTAGCAATGGTCGAGGGTGTTTAGTCCTCTGGTGCAGCAGGAGACATGTTGGTGGAAGTTGGGGAGTGATTTCTTTAGGTTTGCCTTATTGAAGTCCCCAGCAATGGTGGTAAATGCATCGGGGTAAGACGTCTGGTGTTTGTTGACCACGGCGTGCAACTCCTCCAGTGCCAGACGGACGTCTGCCTGGGGTGGGATGTAGACCGCGATCAGGATGATGGAGGTGAATTCCCTCTGAAGGCAGAAGGGACGGCACTTCACCGCCAGGTGTTCGAGGTGTGGAGAGCAGGAATTGGACAGGACTGCCATGTCTGAGCACCACGCAGAGTTGACCATGAGGCAAACGCCCCCTCCTCCCTTTCCCAGATGCCAGTGTACGGACCATGCGGTGGATGGAGAATCCTTCACGCTGGACCGGTGAGTCTGGGGAGCTGAGGGTGAGCCATGTCTCCGTCCTAGACTCAGTATGAGGTTTGGGGATATGGGGCTGTGAGAGGACGTTTTTACTGGTGGGAGAGTCTAGAACCAGAGGCCATAGCCTCAGACTAAAAGGATGTACCTTTGGAAAGAAGTTGAGGATTTGTTTAGTCAGCAGGTGGTGAATTTGTGGAATTCATTGCTAGGGACTGCTGTGGAGGCCAAATCATTTGATATTTTAAGGTGGTGATTAATAGATTCGTGATTAGTATTTGTGTCAGGGGTTATAGGAAGAAGGCAGGAGAATGGGGTTAAGAGGGAAAGATAGATCAGTCATGATTGAATGGCGGAGTAGACTTGACATGAACTATAACTATGACATGATGTATCAATGTTCGGCCTCAATAATTTCTTAATTTGTTAAATTAATAAATAATTCCTCTGCTCATTCATAATAAATTTGTTTTGGGGAGGCTTCTGTGTTTTTTCTGTAAATGTACACAACACATTTGATTAGTTTCTCTATCATTTTCTTATTCCTGAATACAATTCTTCCTGTCTTGTAAATGTAAAGGACCAACATCAACCTTTGCTATACCATAACTATTTATGTATCTGCAGAAGCTTTTTCAATCATTTTTCATGCTTCGGACAAGATTATTCTCATATCCTACGTGGAGAAGGGAAAACCACAATGTCTCCAGCCCAATTATACCTGATTAGTTCACTGAACCAAAAATAAAGAGGTATTTATAAATCCTGCAGTGATTACTTCCTGTCCTTACTTCACCAAATGCTCTGACTCATCAAAGTCCACACTCTGCAGATGCTGCACTAAATGGGCACTGCATATTGTGCTAAAAGAAGTTTAGTTTATTTTAGAGATACAGAGCGGAAACAGACCCTTCGGCCCACCGAGTCTGCGCGGACCTGCGAGCCAGCACACTAACACCTTCCTACACACACAAGGAACAATTTACAATTTTACCAAAGCCAATTAACCTGCAAACCTGGATGTCTTTGGAGTGTGGGAGGAAACCGGTGCACCTGGAGAAAACCATATAACCATATAACAATTACAGCACGGAAACAGGCCTTCTCGGCCCTTCCAGTCCGTGCCGACCATTTATTTTCCCCATGTCCCATCTACCTGCACTTAGACCATACCCCTCCATTCCCTTCCCGTCCATATACCTATCCACTTTACTTTTAAATGTTAAAATCGATCCTGCCTCCACCACTTCTGCTGGAAGATCATTCCACACAGCCACCACTCTCTGAGTAAAGAAGTTCCCCCTCATGTTACCCCTAAACTTCTGTCCCTTAATTCTCATGTCATGCCCTCTTGTTTGAATCTTCCCTACCCTCAATGGGAAAAGCTTATCCACGTCAACTCTGTCTATCCCTTTCATCATTTTAAAGACCTCAATCAAGTCCCCCATTAACCTTCTGCGCTCCAAAGAATAAAGACCTAGCTTGTTCAACCTTTCTCTGTAACTTAGTTGCTGGAACCCAGGCAACATTCTAATAAATCTCCTCTGTACTCTCTCCCTGGTGACCCACGCAGGTCACGGGGAGAAAGCACAAACTCTGTACAGACAGCACCTGTGGTCAGGACCGAACCTGAGTCTCTGGCACTGTAATGCAGCAACTCTACCGCCGCGCCACCAACGGAAGATTTTCAGGTTCCACAACTTCAGTTAATCTGTTCCAGCTTGTTGCCTAATTAATGAGAGATTAAAAGGCTACTTGCTCATATCTAATAAAAATGACATTCAAAAGTTCGAGAAAATGTAATAGTAAAATAAAATTGAACAAAGAACTGTTTAAACCTAAATCCACTCCAAACTCACCCAAGTCTGAAGAAGGGTCTCGACCCGAAATGTCACCCACTCCTTCCCTCCAGAGATGCTGCCTGTCCCACTGAGTTACTCCAGTTTTTTGTGTCTATCACCAAAGTCTATTCTCATTGGCGCTGTAGTCCATGCAGCATGCAGGATCAGTTATATTTTTCCAAATAAGGATGATGTTACTTGAAGGTGAATTTAATGTTGACAGCACTAAACCTGTTACCACACTTTTGAAAAACGTCATAGAAGTCTTGACAATTGCTGCATCTAGTTGATCCTGTTGCTGGTGAATACTACAGTCATGGTGCACCAGCAGAGGGGGTCCAACCATATAAGTAGCTTTGTTCGGTACGTTAGTAAGCTTCTTCAGTGTTGTTAATGGTGGTCTTTTAGGTAGGTGCAGAAAGGTGGGAATCGGGAGGTAAGTACACTTGAACGGGTACAGCAGGCTGTTGTTCCTCAATCACAACTCTGCGTTCCTGCCAACGTCCATTCCAAACTCATTGTCAAACTCGGCGATCTTTGGCAGACCTCAAACCTACAAGTTGCAAACAGCGCTTCCTCCTCACTGACCATCAGCACACGGGCACCACAAGGATGTGCACTCATTCCCTTATGAAAAGACAAACGGGGTGAGATAAGGTTAGAAGATGTGTAAACTGTTAAATCAGAGGAAGAAATATAGGTAGGAAGGAACTGCAGATGTCTGAAAGATAGTTGCATGCAAAAACTAATAACATTCCAGCAATAACATTACTTAAAACAAGCATTGACTGAATGTTTTGTCCAGTGGTGAAATTAGATCAGAGCATGGGTGCCGTGATCATTTTCCTGACTTTGAAATGGATCTCTTTAAATTGCATTATCAATAGTTGTAACTGTGGAGTTTTAGTTTAAATGGGTCTGCCTCAGAAGCTATTTTACAATGGACGATTATTATGGTGTATCAGAACACATTTTAGAGTTGTATCTGGTGTTCCGATAAAACCTTCACAATGAATGCTATCTCAGTATTAAAGAACAGTAAGAACATTCTCTATCAGTTTTTTTTTAAACTGCAGTTGCTGGAAATCTAAAATAAAAACACGAAATGCTGGAAACACTCAGCAAGTTAGGCAGCATCTAGGGAACAGAAACAGATGATGATTTTAGGTTGAAGTTTAGACAAAGTGTCTTCAACCTGAAAATATAACTTGCTTTCCACAGAAAATGCCTAACATGGTGAATGTTTGCAACTTTTTCTGATTGTTTTACTCCATGTTTTCCATTAGTCCTACCAATGTCTTAGAGTCGTAGTAATACAGTGTGGAAACGGGCCCTTCGGCCCAACTTGCCCACACTGGCCAACAATGTCCCAGCTACATGAGTCCCATTTGCCTGCGCTTGGTTCATAACCCTCCAAACCTGTCCTATCCATGTACCTGTCTAACTGTTTCTGAAATGATGGGATAGTCCCAGCCTCGACTACCTCATCTGGCAGCTTGTTCCATACACCCACCACCCTTTGTGTGAAAAGTTTCCCCTCAGATTCCTATTAAATCTTTTCCCCTTCACCTTGAACCGATGTCCTCTGGTCCTCGATTCCCCTACTCAGGGCAAAAGACTCGACCCGATCTATCCCTTTCATGATTTTGTATACCTCTATAGGATCTCCCCTCATCCTCCTGCGCTCCATGGAATAGAGACCCAGCCTACTCAGACCCAGTCTTCTCCAATTTAAACCCAATAGTTGATCACTCTTTAGTATGGTAGTCATTTTGTGGAGTTTTGTACTGAAATTACAACACCTCTCTGGAGAATAATAGTGACTATGTTTGAAAGTAATTCTTTGTTTTTGAGCCTCTGTGGAATACTTCACAGTCTCTGGGGTCAGCTAAATTAAAATGTCAATAATGTTTATTTCTGTAGAGAGTGTGGTCGACTGCTACAAATTTGTGGACGTTAATGCTTTTGGATTAACTGTGGCATCACTTAGCAGCTATGATCCTAAAATAAGAGCTGCTGCTTATCACATACTGGGCAATTACCACATGCATCTGGAGGCTGCTCATTTTAAAGAAAAACGGCAAGTAAGTAGAATATAATTTGCAACAAATCTTTACAAGCAAGTGGAAATCTCCTAGATAAATGTATTGAGTCCATTGAATTGTTCCTGACTTAAAATTTCAACCCATTATCGACCTTATCTTCTAGGTCCAGGAATGAACTGTTAACATCATTATTCAGTTTTTAAAAAGGAATGCTTCTCTTGGATTTTTGATTCCCAAAATGAACTAATGTAGACACTTTCTGTAAATCATGCGCTAAGGGATCAAAAACACCAAACGATCCTTTAAAATCTCACTTCACGGATCTCTAATAAAATGAGAAATCTTTGCAAAGTTGAGATCAAGATTTGTAATTAGGAAAATCATTGCTGATTAACAGGAGCCTTCTTTCTGAAATAGAAGGTTGCTAAATCTAGGTAAATCTAAAGTTTCTTTAAATTTTCTCTGAGTTAGATACAGCCTGTTTATGGTCATTCAAAGAAGGGCCCAGACCCAAAACATCACCTATCCATGCTCTCCAGAGATCTGCCTGATCTGTGTTACTCCAGCACTTTGGGTCTTTTTTTGTAAACTAGCATCCGCAGTTCCTATGTTTCCATATATTTGTATATTTTCCTCTCTCTGCCTTTATATTTCCACATTGCAAACTTCCATGGGAAAATCAGAAGGATCTAAGCTACCATGACCTGGTATGTCATTAGCAATATGCTAACACTCAATCCAGTGGTCAGTTGTAAGCATTGAACATTTTCCAATATTCATTACTGTCAGCGAACATATTCAATTCTTGGCGCATATATGACCTCTACTATTAAAACCATGGGATGTTCTCAAAAAAGGACATCTTTTCGAGAATCGTATTTCTTATTATGCTTTGGGGTCTCTAAATCAATTCCTACTTTTATTTGAATATGTCATTCACCACCAGTCCATGAAGAGGAAAAATACTCCAATTGGAAAATCAGTCAGAATAGGATTTAAAGCTGGCACTAATTGTGAAAGATAAGAACCAAGGAAATTAAAAGGATTAAATTGAGCCATTTGCTTCAACAATGATGGTGTTGTTGATTGATCATGTGAATTAATCTCTTTTTAGTTTACTAATTAGTCCCCTAATTAGTTTATAATGTATTAGTTTACAGCAGGAAGAAAATACTAGTATTAAAGGTTTTTAGAACAAAAGATTGAAAGTCAGCAATTTCTTTCAAGCAAATATGTCTTCACTACCTTTTCTGCAACAAAACAACCTAATTTCCATTTAACTTTATTAATTGTAATTGTTTCCACAATTGAATTTGTTCCATAGATTGAATATTTGTTCCTTGAAATATTCTCTCCCAAGCTTAGTTTTATATTTACCCTTGTAGCCACAAAAGCTACACGTTGCTTCTTTTGCACTGAACAATGTGAAATAGCTGTCATGTTTACATTACCGTTGTGAAAGATACATCTGAAGAAGGGTCTCGTCCCGAAACGTCGCCTATCTCCTTCGCTCCTTAGATGCTGCTGCACCCGCTGAGTTTCTCCAGCTTTTTGTGTAACCCCCCATCTTCTAGATGCGCTGGGATGCATCCTCAGTGATGTGACCTGGTGTCATCGGGTGTTTCGGGTCTCACAACATCAGACACCCTCGCCCAGGCGACCCAGCCGAGGTTGATCAAGCCCCGACTTGCGTCCCAGCAGCAACCGCCCACCGATCAGCCCTCTTAATCCAAAGCCACTTCACTTCACTGCGGCTTCACTTGTGGATTGAATGGCCCTCTTCTTTGCCAGCCCCGCAATGCCTAACTGGTTGAGGACTTTGCAGAGGGAGCGTCCTGCAAACCCTCTACAGCCCACCTCTATGGGCTCATAGTATGTTTTCCAGCCTCTGTCCTGGCACATCTCCACCAGTTCCTAGTACTTTGCGCGTTTCCTCTCTTCTATACGCTCTTCCCAGGGCACTCAGCTCCAGAATGATCAGCTGTTTTGTCACTCGGAGGTGATGATCATGTCTGGCCGGAGTAATGTTGCTGTGATGTGCTGTGGAAATTTCAGCTGTTTGCCCAGATCGACATGCAGCTGCCAGTCAGTGGCTGTGTAGAGGAGGCCCATCCTTGTTTTTGGTTGTGGTCAAGGCTTCTCTCCAGCTTTGACAAAAGTGATTGATTTCTTTGGGGCGTGGCTAATCCTCTTTAGAACCCTAAAAACAAATATATTACCTTTCAAACTGTTTTCTATTGCCAGTTTGTTTAATTGTTCATGCTAGTGGAATTCCCTACCAGTTTTTCAACTTTTTCATTTTCTTCCATACCTTTTCAGTAGGTATTAATCTCTCTGCATACCTTAACAATCAGAACTGTGTACAATATTAATATCTAAATAGTTTATGACGGAAACACGACAGGAAATGTGGTCTCACCAATGGTTTAAAGAGTCACAGTGCTACCTCATTAATTTTTTGCAATATCGACCTTTTCTATACACAGTAACTTTTTTGTGTTACTATCACTAAACTGGTTCTAATTTAATAATCAGTCATGACTCTCTGATTCCTTACATGTTCTTGTTCATTATTTTCTCTGCATTTCTGTAATTGGGCTTATGGTTTTGCATTCAGCCAAAGCTGAGTGCCTAACCTTCAAATATTGTCCTGCAAATTTATAATGATGGTGATTTCTCTTTTCTCTCTGCTGTCTAGCTACTGTATCTGTTGGATGTTGTAAAGAATGGGATCCGACAGCCTAATGTCAGGTTGACCTTTTGCTTGGCCTTTTATATTGCTAAAGTTGCACAACAGATGCTGAAACCAGGTTTGTGAAACTAAAGCTTTCAATTTTCTGCTGTTTATTAGTGTGTGTGATAACATGCCCACTCCCAAGTCAGTAAATGATATGGGACTGGTGTATATTGAGGCAGAACTAAAATATTTTCCACTTTCAGGGAAGGTCTCCAAATAGTACTTTACATAAATGATGTTGTGAAGATCTCCTGGAGCCAAACTACGTTTGCTTCTGACCTCAGTCTCTGCACATTAAAATGCAGATCATAGCCGAAATAGAGGTCAAATACGGTCATATCTGGGTGCCTATTAAGTTGAGTGTGACATCACTAAGGTGCTTGGCTATTTGGGACGTTGCTGCTATTGTATGCTTGTGTAGATGTCCACAAATTCATGGCTCTCAATGTATGAAAATGCTGATGGATTGTGCCCAAAATATTTCCATTGTCAAAATTCAACAGTAACATGTTATGTGGTATAATTCTCAATATTAGTTGTTCAATTGCCATCTGTGCAAGTTCTTAAAGAGAAGGCTGTCCTTCAAGTGTGCTTTAACTGATTATATATCAATTGTTCTACAACATTTTCTATTTTAATCTCGTATAAGACATGATCCTGATAGTAATGAAAAGTATAAATTTAAGTTAACAATCTCACATCTATGCTATTCAAACTTCATTGATCACCTTCTACAAACGGCGTTCCCAATAGTTTCAATAGAGTTGGAATCTATAATATTTCACTGGGGTATCTTCATTTCCCATTTCTCCATGATCCTTTTTATTAATTGTATTTGGTTGAAATCTGTCCAAATGTTGAAATTGTGAATTTGGGGTTAATTGAATGTTTTAACTTGCAAAATTCTATAAAAAGTAACATACGTTTCAGGGACCTGCTGATCCAAAAGACTGATAAGGTGCAGAGGAGACCTTTCAGCCAGTTGTTCATGGGTTGGCCCTTTAAAAGATCTATATGTTTAGTTTCATGCCTTCACTTATAGAATCTAAACCATAACATTCTGCAGTGTTAAACCATTCTCATCACTTCCTTGGTTCTCTTAGCAAATATCTTAAATCTCTCTTCTGGTTATCAATTCTCCCAGAACTACATGTGCATCCCGTAGAAATAGCTCAGAAGTGTCATTGTTAGTGTAGTTGAGTTTAGATTAGAGATACAGTGGGAAAACAGGCCCTTTGGCCCAGCAAAAGCCCTTTGACTCATTTGTATTCAGACTTGTAGTCTTGAATAATTCATATTAAATATAGTCCATAAAATAATTTTTTAATTGATTTTAATATTTTGGAAATGCACTAAATTAGAGGTTTGGGGGCTGACAATTAGTCAATGCCCATAGACTGTAAAAGCTTTGCAAATGTAAAAAATAAATGCTTGAAAACCAATAATGTGTGCCTTGTTTGCACAATGGTTATTCATGTAGCAATTATATTGCATTCAACTAAAATTGAAAATACAAATATGAGCTTGGGTTGTCTGTTCACTACTGGCTTGGTAGAACGATGTTGCTGTACTGAGGGATAACCAAGTCTATCCCCCATTGCTGGCATTTGATTTACATTCTCTGGCTGGGTGACGAGGTCCAGTGTCACCCTTGCAGACACTTTGCTGATAGCAACACTGTACCAGGACTCGGGTCCGGTCCCCAGGGCTGGAAGATGGAGCAGCTTTCCGCCGGGGCAGCAGGAACGGTGGTCGTCCGCTGGAGTGGAGTTGGCCGAGCAATGCCACTCTCGTAGTGACTGCTCCGCGGAACCTGCCATGCTTCGACCCTGGAATTGTGTGAAATGGGAAGCGGCTGTAAAAGGACTGCGCCGCTGGGGGGTGGGGGGGGAAAGAGTTCCTTTCCACAACGTGTGGGGAGTCTGGCCCGGGTCAGCATTTTTAAGTGATCCTTCAAACATAATGTGCCTAATTCTACTTGTTTTCCATTGTCGCCATACAGTTAACCATTTACATTTTGTGAGTAATCACCGCTGTGTAAACACAGTTGTACTAATTGTCTGCTGCGAACATTGGTCCGCAACATAAATGTCAATGTTATTCTAAATATTTTGTAAGGAATCTCATACTCGTGTATCTTCAGGTTTCAAAAATTATTTTATTACATTCACTTTAAAGCAATTTCAAATACTGAGAGACTGTCTTTAAAACTGGAATAAAGTTCAACAAAAAAATCATCATTGATTAAGGATAACTTAATTCGCTATTAAAGATGAAAAATCAAATCCAGGAGTAAGTGTTAAGTTTGAAAGTTAACTTTTCTATTTTCAATATTGGTTTTTCTTGTGAAAATAAAATTGTGTTTTTTTTCTTTCACTTCCCAATAGAGGAGCACATGTATATGAAGATTAATCATTTTCTTCTGACACATCAATATTTGGACTTAAAGAAAGTGCCTGGATTCTTTAAGCTTTTCTACAGCTTTAATATGGAGGTAAAATTTCTGAATAAGCATGCAAACAAATTAACAAAACCTTTCTGCAAATGTATTAAGTAGCAGGGCAATGTGTCATACATGTATAGAAAATCTCAGATTCAATTCCTTTAAACCAGATGAGAATCAATGTTTAAAGAAAGATAAATCCAGGGTGTTCTTCTTATGCCGTATAATAATTCATCCGGATGTATGTATTTAGCAATGTCTATTGGAAGAGTAAGAGATTGAACTTACATGTATATCCTATGTTCCACTCCTGTCATTAAGAAGGTATAGGCAGCTGAAAATTGTGACCTCCAGGTTCAGGAACAAATTCTTCCCAACAACCATCAGGGTCTTGAACCCGCTGAAACAACAACTAAACTATGAACTGCGAGTTGTCCTGGTTGCACTTGGGATTTGCGGCTTTTGTTTGGCTAATAATGGGTTTCTCCATTTTTAATCTATTGAACTTTTCTTTTGTTTATTATGTTATCTATTAGTGCCGTGTTTAAAGACATGTTTTTTAACGACCTGTTATGCTGCTGCAAGAAAGAATATCATTGTTCCGTTTTTGGTGCATATGACAATTAAACACTCTTGACATAGGAAATGCATCCACTAAAATTTATTAGCAAAGTCTATTTGTAAAGAGTGACTTTCAAGTTTATTTCCCATTATACGTGAAACCACGCATAATTATTAATGATTATAACCTTGAATGACACATACTGGCCAAATCAAAAAGTAAAAGTTTCCATTTTCAATGTCTGATACAATAGGGGTGTACTAGCTGTTGAGCCAGCAAAGCGATCTAAATGACCTCCTATATCTAAACCTCCACAGTGAAAAGTGCTTCAAGATTTCACCTTTCATCCCATATTTGTGTTATTTTACAGCATAAGATTGAACGTGAATGGATTCTCGACCTCCTTATCAATAGTTTAAAGGACAAGCATTGCTTTGAGCTTTGCGACCATCAGAAAATAATCCATGTCCTTTTAGGCTTTTTTAACAGCCCATTGTGCGATGAGACAGCAGAGGTAAGATGTTGTTTTCTCTTGGAACTATAATAGCTAAAATAGGTAATATTTGACTTCACAGTGTACTGCAACATGAGGAAGTAATTGTTATATTTTGCTTTGTGTTTAAATGTCTCTTTGTTTTCTTTTAAAGCATCAAATTATCCAGATTTTATTACGTGCAGCACACATCCCAAAAGCAGCATATCAGCTGATCAGAGACCACAACCTACTGACTTGGACATTGCACATCTTACAGAGAAGGTATGCTCACACTCTATAGCAACAGCAAACAGCTCAAACTTATGAAATTATGCATTTTAATAAATTCAAAAAATAATTTGTCAGGCTTTAAATTATTGAACTGATTTATTTTTAAAACATTGCTCTGTGAAAGTCTGTGTTTCACTTTTATACACCATTTGCATTGGTTCCATTTGCATTTCACGCTGCCTCGACAAGGCCACCCCAGCACAATCAAAGATGACTCTTGCCCCAGTCACTTCATCTTCTCCCCTCTCCCATCAGGCAAGAGATACAAAAGTGTGAACAGGCACACCTCCAGATTCAGGGACAGTTTATCCCCAGCTGTTATCAGGCTCCTGAATCATCCTGTTAACAACTAGAGAGCAGTCCAGAGCTACTATCTACCTTACTGAAGACCCTCGGACTACCTTTAATCGGACTTTACTGGATTTATCTTGCACTAAATGTTATTCCCTTTATTATGCTCTGGATGGCTCGATTGCAATCATTCTCCTGACTGGTTAGCACGCACAAAAGCTATTCATTGTACCTCGGTACACGGTTCATTAAATTATATACTAATATGTAACATTTGATCTTATAAACAGCTGTGTGAGAACTACACATGATATACTTCTGAGATTTGCTATCCTTGTAGTGAGATTTAGCCATTACATTCATTGGTTTACATTACTTTAATAAATTGTTTATCAAACATGTTGATTTTATATGTGAAGTTTGCACTGTAAGTAATTATCTTTTGGATATTATTGGAACTGATTTGGATTTTATTTTCCCAGGGTTTTAGAAAACAGACTGATGTCTGACTTAATATCACTCCTCCATACCTTGTGGATCACTAACCTGGGAAACAAAGAAATGACTAGGAGGTTTCTACCTTTACTGCTTATAAATGAATTTCTGTTTGTTCTGACTATTCTGGTACAACATATTTGGTAAGAACTGTGTGTTATTTAATAACGTTCTGCTGAAAGTTTATTACTGATGTAATGGTTGTGTTTACCCACCATTTTGCTTGTTGAGACATTTGAAACCATTATGGTTATGCAACAAAATCTAAGCAACAAACGTATGTTGAATGAATAGCCAACCTATTTTAAAGTGATATTTTTTTAGAGATGGATGTTTGCATTATTGTGGAAGATTTCTTGTTTGTCAATGATGACAGGGGATCTTCAGTACTCAAACAGAAATCCATCTAACTGTCTAGATGGAGTATTTCCAACAGTGAGGAGCTGCTTCAATGTACCATCAGCATGTAAACCAAGCTTCATGTGATTAAACCTTTGTGAGTGTTTTGTCAATGGAAGAGAATAAAAGGAAATGGAGCAGGCTTCCACCTGAATTATTTGTTAAAATGTGTCTAAGTAGCAAGGCAGTTTGTGTTTCTTTTGTTGACGGGACACCCAGTTATAGTCATACAGTGTGGAAACAGGCCCTTCGACCCAACATGCCCACACTGGCCAACATGTGGTAAATTGAACGGATTGAAGGCCGATAAATCCCCAGGGCCAGATAGTCTGCATCCCAGAGTACTCAAGGAGGTAGCCACAGAAATAGTGGATGCATTAGTGATAATTTTTCAAAATTCCTTAGATTCTGGAGTAGTTCCTGAGGATTGGAGGGTAGCTAATGTAACCCCACTTTTTAAAAAAGGAGGGAGAGAGAAAGCGGGGAATTACAGACCAGTTAGTCTAACATCGGTAGTGGGGAAACTGCTAGAGTCAGTTATTAAAGATGGGATAGCAGCCCATTTGGAAAGTGGTGAAATCATTGGACAAAGTCAGCATGGATTTACGAAAGGTAAATCATGTCTGACAAATCTGATAGAATTTTTCGAGGATGTAACTAGTAGAGTGGATAAGGGAGAACCAGTGGATGTGTTATATCTAGACTTTCAGAAGGCTTTCGACAAGGTCCCGCATAAGAGATTAGCATACAAACTTAAAGCACACGGTATTGGGGGTTCAGTATTGATGTGGATAGAGAACTGGCTAGCAGACAGGAGGCAAAGGGTAGGAGTAAACGGGTCCTTTTCAGAATGGCAGGCAGTGACTAGTGGGGTGCCGCAAGGCTCAGTGCTGGGACCCCAGCTATTTACAATATATATTAATGATTTGGACGAGGGAATTCAATGCAACATCTCCAAATTTGCAGATGATACCAAGCTGGGGGGTATAGTTAGGTGTGAGGAGGATGCTTGGAGGCTGCAGGGTGATTTGGATAGGCTGAGTGAATGGGCAGATGCATGGCAGATGCAGTACAATGTGGATAAATGTGAGGTTATCCACTTTGGTGGCAAAAACATGAGGGTAGACTATTATCTGAATGGTGGCAGATTGGGTAAGGGGGAGATGCAGCGAGACCTGGGTGTCATGGTGCACCAGTCATTGAAAGTAGGCGTGCAGGTGCAGCAGGCAGTGAAGAAAGCAAATGGTATGTTGGCATTCATAGCGAAGGGATTTGAGTTTAGGAGCAGGGAGGTTCTGCTGCAGTTGTACAGGGTTTTGGTGAGGCCACACCTGGAGTACTGCGTACAGTTTTGGTCTCCAAATCTGAGGAAGGACATCCTTGCCATAGAGGGGGTACAGAGAAGATTCACCAGACTGATTCCTGGGATGTCAGGACTTTCATATGAGGAAAGATTGGATAGACTCGGTTTGTACTCGATGGAATTTAGAAGATTGAGGGGGGATCTTATAGAAACCTACAAAATTCTTAAGGGGTTGGACAAGCTAGATGCTGGAAGATTGTTCCCGATGTTGGGGGAGTCCAGAACAAGGGGTCACAGTCTAAGGATAAGGGGCAATTCCTTTAGGACCGAAATGAGGAAAACATTCTTTACACAGAGAGTGGTGAGTCTCTGGAATTCTCTGCCACAGAAGGTAGTTGAGGCCAGTTCATTGGCTATATTTAAGAGGGCGTTGGATGTGGCACTTGTGGCTAAAGGGATCAGGGGGTATGGAGAGAAGGCAGGTACGGGATACTGAGTTGGATGATCAGCCATGATCACATTGAATGGCGGTGCAGGCTCGAAGGGCCGAATGGCCTACTCCTGCACCTATTTTCTATGTTTCTACCTGCCTGCTTTCAGCCCATGTTCCTCTAAACCTGTCCTATCCATGTACCAACGTTTCTAAAACGTTGCAATAGTACCTATCTCAACTACCTCCTGAAAAAGTTAACCCACAGGTTCCTATTAAAGCTTTTCCCCTTCACCTTAAACCTATGTCCTCTGGTTCATGATTCTCTGGTTCCTGGCCATTCTGCTTAGTGAGAAGATTCCTAAATTTTCACAAATCTCCAGGAGCATGTTATGATCTGACTCCAACCAGAATATCACAAGGAAGGTGGAATAACGAGTCGGAACGGGATTTGTTCATCTCCATTTAGTCTTTAACTAATACCCCAATATGCTTTTCTTTTGGGCAGGATAAAAATGGAGAACAGAACATTTTCAAGATTTTTGCATACTTTGGGTTCTGTTTTACAACACCGTGCAGGTGCTTTTGACGACTACAAAGAGAAAGGATGGATTGCCCTAAATGAAAAAGTTGTGAGCCACACAGAGATATTGTTATTATTACATAAGTGGAGTGTTGTCGGAGGTGAATCCCAAACACAGGAGCTCCTACAAAATCTGGCCCACAAATACAACATCAAGGAATTGCAAAGTAAGTCATTACATTCCCCTGTGTTTCTTTTTAATCAGTTTGTTTTAATTTAAAAATATTATTTGTCGCATCATTCAGTTGTGCTAAGCAGCCCGAAACATTGCCTATTTCCTTCACTCAATAGATGCTGTCGCACCCGCTGAGTTTCTCCAGCATTTTTGTCCACCTTCAGTTTTCCAGCATCTGCAGTTCCTTCTTGAACATTCCAACTTCTACACTCAATTCCCTGATTTATGAAGGCCAATGTACCAAACCTACCTGCATTTAAAGAAAGTGTTCAGGAAAGGCCATCCAAATCAGTTGATATTAAAGAATTGATTGATTATAAATTATAATCTGCTGGGACAGGGTTGTACAGTAGCACAGCTGGCAGAACTGCTGCCTCACAGCTCCAGAGACCCAGATTCAATCCCAACCTCATGTGTCATCAGTGTGGTGTTTGCTAGTTTACCGTCTGACTGTGCAACTCTTCCAGTTGCTCCAGTTTCCTCCCACATCCCAATGCAGAGTTGACAAGTAAATTGACCACCATATATTGCCCCGATTTGTATATGAGTGGTAGAATGTTGGAGATATGATGAGCATACACAGAGAAGAAAATGTGTAAATGTAAGTGGATGTTCAATGAGTCTTGATGGGCCAAAATCCCTGTTTCTTGCTGTATTACTTCAGTATCTTATATATTTTTTACTTTCTTTGTCAATTTTGTTTTCTTGTAACTGTCATGGAATATTCAGCCTTTGTCAATTTATGATTTGGGTACTATAGGAATAGATAGTTTGTTGCACAGTAGCACAATGGAGATAATTTACCATGCTGACATATTCTTAAAATTTGTATTCCAGTTTTGTTTTATGTGCTGAAACTGCATTTACATGCAGAAATAGTTCCTCTGATCAGTTTTATTAATGAGCCTAAGCTGCTGATAACCTTTTATAGTTATGATACTAGCTTAGACGGGGCGGCATGGTGGCGCAGCGGTAGAGTTGCTGCCTTACAGCGCTTGCAGCGCCGGAGTCCCGTGTTCGATCCCAACCACAGGTGCTGTATGTGCGGAGTTTATATAGCAATGTTACAAAATTTTGAGATTTTAATAATCAAGTCTGCAATTTATCCCATCTGATAAAGCATAATAAGAAGTTTAATTTGACACCTAATTCACTTTCATATCTTCAGTATTAAGAAAGTTATGACCATTTTCATTCTCGGAAATTAGCATCTTGTTCCCCATTGCCTTTCAATTGACTTAACTCAAAAGCTGTGATCTAGAATAGTCAAAAGCCCATAACTTTCTTAAAAATTAAGAGAACTCAATGAAATTTTCAGTTATTATAGATTGAAGCATTCTGAAACAAATATGAAACAATCTTGAATGACCTGAAATTAAAGCATAAAATTAGCTAGTTATCTAATTGTAGCTAATTACAAAATTCAATGAGTAGATCTAAACATCTATCCATTTCTTAAGAAAAGATAAACTTTTTTTAAATTGCCTAAGTGTCCAAATAACATTCACACAATAATCTACAATATAACATAATTTTTTAATCTAATTTTCATGAATTTATGGGCCAAATGGAAGGAATTTAGGGTTTAATGCCTGTAAATTAATGGCCATTTAAATCAACTAGTGAGTAGGTTTTAGTGCAATGCGGTGGATTGGAACGTTGCGGTTTACGGTGAAGTCAGTATGAAAAATACAGCCGGTTCATACATTTTTTTTGTCCCCTTTTCGCAACATGAAAATTGGATTAAAGCCTCCCTAAAAACCAAGTTTTTATGTAAAAATAAACGTGTAGCTTTTATCGCCTACCTTAGGTCCGTTCCGCTGTCACTGTTCAGAGCTTTAGAAGATGATTTTTAAACTACTCTAGTTAATAAATAATCTAGCGTAGTTTAAAAATACCTTTATGAATGAAATGTCAGAGCGATTTCTCTTTAGCGACAAAATCGCACGACATGGATTGACTTGGACTGCCTAGAAAAAATCGGCATTTTAAACCCACCCCCCTCTGAAAGGTGCCAAAGTCGCGCACACGGGGAGCGGCAGAACTGCAGCGCTGCTAAAGGTAGGTATTGTAACATACCTAGTTTATACGATCTCCCCGTGACTGCGTGGGCTTTCTCCGAGATCTTAGGCTTCCTCCCACACTCCAAAGACGTACAGGTATATAGGTTAATTGGCGGTGTATGCATAAATTGTCCTTAGTAGGATATTGTTAATGTGAGGGGATTGTTGGTAGGTGCGGACTCGGTGGGCCGAAGGGCCTGTTTCCGCGCTGTATCTCTGAACTAAACTAATCTGAGCACCCACTAGCTCATGCTGAAATATCCAGCAATAAATTACATTTCTTCTTTGTATTAACATCCTAATAAATAATAGTTTTCAAAAGCTTCCAGTTGCTCAAAATAAAGGAGAAAAATTACAGAGTTTTTAAACATGCTAAGCTATTGGAGACAACATAATATGGATTAATATAGGATGACTACCACAAATATTTAAATGGGTTATTTGTACCCACGTAAATTGTGTCTTGTATGCTACTACTTACTGATTTTACATTTAATTAATCTTTACAGCAGTTATTAAAGAGAAGACTAAAGCTAAAGGACTTGGTTGGGGAATGACTCCGTTTGGCAGAAGGAAGAGAGAGAAGATGCAAGATGATACTGAAAATGAAGAAGAAGAATCTTGTTTGGCGGAATGTAAAATTTCACTGAGGTCCATATTTAGTAACTGGGATGCAGAAATCACAGCTGAAACTATCGACCCTCAAGAAAGTAAAGAAGTGGATTGTGCTGTTAAAGCAACCGTATGCATTGTAGCTCAATGGGTTATCAAGTCAGCAATTGAAAATCCAATTAGTGACTCTCAAATGTTCTCGTTGTTGGGATGGCTTCAGAAAAATCTCCTGCCTCCTGGTACTGTGGCTCGTGAACTTATGAGAGACACTATGTTCCGACGTCGTCTACTACAGCTTTACTGTAGAGTCACTAACAATGAAAATGAAGATGGTTTCATAGGAAACCATTTGCACCTCTTCACCTGTATCATGCTTCAGCTGCTGGAGGGTCCAGGCTTGGGGGACAACTATCTCTACAAGAGTGTTATCAAACCAGTCTGTCTTCTTGCGTTAAAAGGACAGGATCATGAAAGGAAAGGTAAATATATATTCTTCCCTCAGCCTTTTACCAAGTTCTTTGCTGTGTTTCCAGAGTTAGAAAAAATTCCAGAGATGATTTAAACTTCCCTTTAATTTTATTTTTCCATATCCAGTTACAGTAATTCATTATTGTAAAATATTTTATTGCAGCTTAGCAACGGTATTGATGTTAGAACATAGAACAGTACAGCACAAGAACAGGTCCTTCAGCCCACAATGTCTGTGCCGAACATTATGACAAAACCATCTTTGATCTATCTGCACATAATCCCTATCCCTCCATTCCATGTATATCTATGTGCCTTTCCAAAAATCACGTTATTGGCTGCTGTGTCTCTTTCCCCCTGTGCTTGTTAAAACCTAAAAAGCCAATTTAAATCCACAGTACCATGGATTTGTTTTCCCTTTATGAAAGCATTTTGATGTCAGTATTTTAAATAATATCAATACTGCTTTTTGCTCAGGTTTTTGAAAAGTTCCTTATTATCTTCAGATATTTGATTTATTGCTTCCAACCTACTGGCTGAAACTAATGAAACCTGAAGTGGATCGAGTTGTTTGAATGAAATTAGGGTTTTTAATTTAAGTCATTATTTCCAGGGAATAAAAAACAAATTTCCTGCTGATCAAAAATGGAATCGGATGAGTTCTTTGGAATTCATTTGCACATTTAATTTTAATTCCTTTTTATGCTATTTTTTTTAAAACTGATTTATTCTTCCTTGAGTTCTTTTTCTTCAGATAATAACAGTGCAAATGTCTGATGCTATTAAATATTATTGTACAGTATGAACAGATTCAGTTGATAGCACATTTTTTAAACACGTTAAATTTCCTGCATGTTGATTCACTGGATTGAAATTGAAATTGTACACAAAAAATTTACACAGACATGTTAACCAATTCCTTATCACAGGAAATTAATTTTTTGAAGTAAAAAAAAGTAATATTGTAAGTTTAAGAATCATTGCTATAATGTATAGTTGCGTTTCCTGATTGTCCGAAACTAGCAAATCAACATCTATTGTTTAAAAATCAAGAGCTCATTTTCATGTTCTAGCTTTCACCTATGATGTTTCCACAATTACCAAGATAAAGCATTATTTCTTTAACATGTAGCACCTGCAATTTAGATTTAATTTGTAGCATTTAAAGCCAATATAATTGATGGTTTACTGTCCCTTGCTTATTGGTATTGGCAGTCAAGTTAATGATTAATCTTTTTCCGAAGACTGTACTTTTTGCAGTGCCGCTGGTCAATTTTTCCATAATTTCTCATCACCACAACCATCCAGTAAGGATCCCAAAGCCTTGATCATTTTCCTGACATTGACAGTGTGACACTTTTGAACTGCTGTTTCATGCCTGATGATTGGATAAATTTAAAATTAAAATAATAAAATAACAATGAAAGCACGCACAACAGATTCAGGACAACTTCTCCCCTCCATTATTTGACTTCTGAACGATCCTTCATAAGCTAGGGTACTGTCCAAATCGCCTCTACCCAAATGCGGACATTGGACTTTGTCTAAGGAACTGATCTGCCACAATGTCAAGAAGTGCTCCATCTATTGTACTTGAATCAGACTTAATTAGTACAGCATATCTGATTTGTTTGGATAGCATGCAAAACAAAGCTTTTCACTTTACCTTGCTACACTACGCTAGTAATAAACCAAAACCTAAATCAATTCAAAATAATTTAAATTGTCAAAAATTGAATACCGATATATTATTGCACCCACTTTATATCATTAAAAATACCAAAATGATATAAAATAAAGAAGATTAAAAAACAAACCACTCCTACGCATAGCTTTTCATAACTCCAGCTCTTCCTGCCATTAAGTTGAGGGGGGCAGAAAACAAAGCACCTGCAACTTCTCAGCCCAGGATGTCTCTACCCAGAGCTCAGTGCTGAGTCCAGAGGTGCAGCAGGAGATCAGATGTCCCGGCATCAGACCTCCTGCTCATTCCTGCCTTCTGCTTTGCAATGCGCAGGTATGGAAGCCAACCATGAGCTGATCCACGCACTACACCAAGCAAACAGCTCTCTATCTAACTACCAGCTAGCCAGCAACCTGATCCCATCACTGTTTCTTTATCTGGTGGTCAGATTAACTTTCATATTGCCATATTCATCAGATATTTATTCTCCTTTTTTAGACGGACACTTTTAAAAATATGTTTCATATACAAACAATTTTCTCCCAGAAGTAATACATTACGTATATATTTAAATAAGAAAAAGTATTTCATTAACTTAAATCAAGTAGATGGATGAGGTAACTTTTTATATTTAAGAGGCATTAAGAGCACCAGGAAGTGTATCCCTAATCTGTACAGTGGCAGAGAACAGTAAATCAGATGAGTTGCTCATGAACATCTCTGTGCAAGGCACCTATTTTAACAATGTTCTCTTTATGTGATGCTTTTAACATGGCAAATGCCACGAAGACATGACTACAAAACGCAACACATGCCATAAGTAAAAAAGGGTATAAAAATATCATATGTAAAATTCAATCTGCTGTGTTATATGCAGCTGATATTTTTAAAGCTATTTAATTCTGTCTTCTCTCACAGCTGCAACGTTGCTTCTTCTCTCTGATTATTTGTGGGACTTGTGGCTTGGAGGCCAGAAGCCTCAGCTCTTCCTGTCTCATGTAAACCTGATCCTAGAAGCTGAAGAAACATCAAGGTTTGGCAAGAGTCTGAAAGAAAAGCAGATGCCATCTAGTGCCATTGTCTCTCTCTGTAAAGACATCCAGTTTCTTATTTCGTAGGTGGAAAAACTGTCGCTTTTAGTTGTGCCTTCAAATTTAATTTTCATTTGCCAGAGATTTATTAAAGTTTGAAAAATGTATGATCACGTAATTGAATATTCTCAGCATTGTCAATTCTTACAGTATGTCATTCTGTCAACATTGAAAATATATTAAAATATTTTTAATAAATAGTTCTTTCTTTATAAATACTAGTTATTTTGCAAATGAATAATGATCTTACTTTTAAAATAAGATGGGTCTTGACCCAAAACGTCACATTCCTTCTCTCCAGAGATGCTGCCTGACTCACTGTTATTCCAGCATTTTGTGTCTTAAATTGCAAATACTTGGACAGTGAAATAGTACAATACTGTCATTTAATTAGGTGTAGGAGGCATAATGTAAATGTTGCATACAAATAAAAGTATGTACTTTTAAAGCATCTGCATAAAGATTGATAATCCCTGATAATTCATTCCTCCAACACTTTGTCTTTGTACCATACTGTTAGAAAGAACACAACTTTTTCACAATCAACCTATCATTTATTAGCTGTAATGAATCGGGTGTTACTTCCCTGTATCAAACCATATGTCCTGACCAGTTCCAGTGTGATTATTGCAAAGCCTACTCCTCCCACGTCCTCATTGTTTATTCTGTTGTTTCTGCAAGGACATACCTTTGGACAACTTTTGCTTCTGGTCTCTTTTGCTGCTTTACAGCAACTTCATCCAAAAATAGTGTCAGTTTCTACATGTGTGTTAAAAATACCAGCACTGATTCACTTTCATTTCTCTGTGCTTCATCCACTCCCTTCAATTCCAATGTATCAAAACTGTCAGACTGGTTACTCAATACAACCACTGGATGAGCTAATAATCTTTCCGATCAAGTATTAACGACACTGAAATTATTGTCATCACAAATTCCATCACCATTACCCACATGGTTTCTTGGCAACCTGTTTCATCGCTCTACCTGGCAGCTATATGAAACTGAAGCAGACTGTTCACAACTCTGGCGTCATTTCTGACAATGAGACGGGCTTTTGATGTAAAGTTTTCCTATTTCCATCATGCTAATATCTCCAAAAGCAGCCTTGACTTAAGCAATCTGCTGTTGAAACCAACAATGATTTTAGTATTTTTATGCTTGATTATTCCAATGCACCCCTGCTTGACTTGTTTGTGTTCTACCCCCCATATTCCTTGTATGTGGTAGACAAAAGGAAAGGTAGACAAAAATGCTGGAGGACCTCAGCGGGTGAGGCAGCATCTATGGAGAGAAGGAATAGGTGACGTTTTGGGTCGAGACCCTTCTTCAGACCGAAGAGGTGCTGGGAAGTTACAGAACAGCATAAACCTCCAGTTGGGCAATGGGTAGAGTGCTGTGTGCACTGAGTGCATGAGCCTTTAGGAATGATATGAGAGCAGCATGGTGGGGGGTGGGAGAAGAGAGAAAAGATTTACTTGAAAGTTGCCAGAGTTACAGTGTGAGTAATGAGGTGAATCTGACTCAGCTGACGCTTCTTTTTCTAACTTGGAGAAGATTTAATGAAGGGGTTTAGAACTGTGACTATTGAAAGAAAGACTTCATTTCTCTCAGTAAAGGGATTAGTACTGAGGGGGCATAGATTTAAGTTAATTCAATTAATTAATAGAAGGATTTGAGCAGAGTTGAGAAACGCCTTTTAACTGGGGGTTGGAATTCATTGATAGGGTGGTGAGAACTGATTTAAACATCACATTTATAAATAGCTCAAATGTGCAATGAAACAGTTATAATCTACAAGGCTTTCGACCAAAGCCTGGGAAATGACAGTAATCTAAATGGCATCTTCGGCTGGCACCGATGCAATGGGTGAATGGCTGTGTTCTGTGCAGTGAGTTTTAATGTTGGCCACAACACCAAGAAATCTACATTTTTGCTGAAAATAGTTTCATCGGATTATTTGCAAACCATCTGGAAACACATACCTTAGTTTAGCTTTCCCTTTCAAAGATGACACATCTAACAGTGCAGCAATTGCTTACTATTGCACATAATTACAATCATGTGCTCAAATCTATTGCCTAGGAATTGTACTCCCAGCACTTTAGGTCAGTGGTAGGAATACCATCAATGAATCAATTGTTCAGGGCTGGGGCTGGATTCCCGTCTTAGTGCAGAGTTCAGACAACAACTTGGCAAATATTTGCATTAGTTAATTTTAGTTTAGAGATACACACCGACCAGCGACCCACACACACTAACATTATCCTACACACAGTAGGGCCAACTTTACATTAATAACAAGCCAATTCGCCTACACTTTTGAGTGTGGGAGGAAATTGTATTTCCCGGAGAAAACCCATACAGTCACAGGGAGAACGTACAAACTCTGTACAGACAGCACCCATAGTCAAGATCTCTGGCGCTGTAAAGCAGCAACTCTACCGCTGCGTCACTATGTTGCCCCTAAAGTTTTATAGTTTTGATGTATAGAACATGCCAAATTGGAGCAATTTGTAGATTAAGGTGATTGTTACTATTATGATACAGAGGAATAGAAAACTTTCGCAAATCAATAAGATGGGGTGATTGGCAAACCGTGGGATAGGTCATATGAAGTAAAGCTTTGAATGTTAGTTGAAACAAGGAACAACAGATGCTGGTTTACCAAGGAAAGACACTAAATGCCAGAGTAACTTAGTGGGTCAGGAAGCATCTCTGGAAAACATGAAAAGTCCCGACCCCACATGTCACCCATTCATGTTCTCCAGGGATGCTGGCTGACCCTCTGAGTTACTCCTCAACGTTTTGTCTCTTTCCTTTTTAATGTTGGTGTTTATAGGGGATAAAAGATGCTAAACCAGGAAAGAGGATGTTAGAGCAGCCTAGTCTGGTTTAAAGATAATGTAAAACTCCAATGAAAATCGAAGTGTAGATATGTGTTTACTCAGTCTGCAGATGGATGTAATCAGATTGCTGATGAAAAGGCTTTGACCCAGGGTTGAACCAGATACTGGGGCTGTCAGTAGCGTGAATTGGTTTGAGAGAGGTTGGGAGAGGTGACAGAGTCAGTAGCTGAGGAGCAGACTTTGCAGTGGATAGCAAGACAATGGCCTCAGTCTTCTTAACACTGTGCTGGAGAAAACTATGACTAATACAAGACTTGATGTTAGACTAAGGTCTTAAGGGATCAAGCGAAATGGGGTAAAAATAAAACCGTGTTAGATTGCAGCACTGAAATCAAATTATCTAATTGTCTCCTTGCCAAAGCAATCACACTGTCCCATTCACATGTGCTTGATCTCTGTTTCAAATATTCATTCGATTTTTAATTCCTTAAAGAACAAATAGCCACAGGCTCAATTATTAGCAGGCAGCGTGTAAAGAATTCCTTCTGGCTTCACTCCTCAAACTAGTGAACCCTTGTCACTGAGGTCCCAATAAAAGTATCTCACTTCTGAAAATGTCTTTTAATACTCTTTGCTCTCTTTGCAACAATAGATGTGGTCTCTGAACCTCAAGTTCCTTTTCATTGTTATTTTCTATCCCTAAAAATATAATCAATAGTAAATGTGGTAAAATGAACTCTTCTGATACTTTTGCTGTTGTTTTATATAGTTTTATTATTATTCCCTCACCATCAGCCCAAAGACTGCACTAATCATACTTTTCATTAATTTAAGCTGGAAATATATGGGTTGTTTCAGCAGAGAGCAGCGATTGGACGGAGTTGACGACTTGACTTGACTTGAGATTAAAAACAACAAATGCTGGAAACAATAAGCAAGTCGGGCAGCATCTGTGGAAAGAGAAAAGTTTCAGTTGAAAGACCTATTGTTTTGATAAGAAAATAACAGGAATGAGTATCAGCCATGGCACCACACAGCACCTCCCGGCTCCACTCTGCAGCTTCCCCGACTCCACTATGCGGCTTCCCCGACTCCACACAGCGGCTTCCCCAACTCCACTCTTGCGGGCTCAATCAGTGCGGCTCATGGACTCAGCCCCGCTTCCGGGGTATTATTCTCCTCGCCCCGGTGATTGACAGCGGGTGCCGGAAGGGGCGTTACCTTCATGTTGACTGACAGGCGAGAAGACCCACCAGTTGATCTCACGATTTTTTAAACCTTCATAACTTTTGTAATATTCCACTGATCAGAACAAAACTTGGTGCAGTTGGAGCAGAAGAGAACGGTGAGTACAGTGACGAAAAAATCCTAGCAATATAGGGTACCATTTTTGCACAAATTCAAAAACAACACAAACCGGAAGATGACAAGATGAGCATTTTAGTAATAGTATAGATAGCTGAATAACTAATATAAGAGCATGATTAGACCCATTCGAACATTCAATTTGATTGAACTTTATGTGCAGCATAACTCACTCTACCTATCTTGGTTTAGATATTCCCTTAATATCGTTGTTCGTTAAAAATCTTCTGGTCTCACTTCTACTGTTTTTCATTGATCCCCATTTATTTTGAAGGGTGCTCTCAGCTTTTACTAACCATTATATGAAGAATTGCTTCCTGTCTTTCATCTTGTAAAGACTAGCTCTGATTGTGAGACATTCTGTGTCCTTATCTGCCGCACTAGATGAAATGTTTTTTCTCTTTCTACCCAATAAACTTTATAATTGATTACAATACTTTGAAATATTTATGATTTGCATCATGAGAAGCTATTTTGTTAGCTCAGCATAGTTTCCGTAAATGTAATCTATTTCAGTACACTGAAGTTATTTGTCCTCTAAAAATATTGGTTGAAAATAGCTATTCTTTTGGTTAATTTAAAGCAAGTTGCACTGAGTTACTGTTAATTGTTTGCATGTGTACTTGTTTGTCTTCAATGTTTGTTTTCTTCTTTTGCAGAGTGTGCACATAAATCCCTATTGCACCCATTAAAGTGATTAGTTCCATGTGACGGATTCCAGGCATTTTTGGTGGGCGTGGACTTGCTGAAAGTTGTTTAGACAATGCTTTCTGCTGGGCTTTTATACAAAAAACCTAGGGCTGAAGGTGATTACCTAAGTTTAGTTTCGAGATTGTTTAGATACAGTATGGAAATACGTCCTTCAGCCCACCGTAACCACTTGCGCTTCCCGCTTTTAACCAATTAAACAGAGGTTTTAAATGTTATAAATACAGAAAATGCTGGATAGCCTGAATATGTCACAACTTTTTGTTATTCTATATCATTTCTACATAATTTTAAAGTGCAGAAGATGAAACAGTGCAGCAGAGGAACAGGTCTCTTGGCCCCTCGATGTCTGCTTCGGGCATGAATAGTAAGATTAAACAAGAACTTACCAGTTTGAAGTTTGATCTTTATTTTATGAGGAGTTGCGATGAGGGATTTCGTGAAGAACCCGCCAGCACGCATGCGCGACATACTTCAAAGCCGCGGTGTGGAATCACAGAAAAACCCAAGCCAAGAAATGACTTGTTATAGTAAGATTAAAGAGACTCTAGTTACCAGTTGACTTTATGATCGAGGGTTGGGAGCGGAGGGCACGAAATCCCTCATCGCAACTCCTCATAAAATAAAGATCAAACTTCAAACTGGTAAGTTCTTGTTTAATCTTACTATTTCATTTCGGAGTCACGTGAGTGACTTCGTGAAGACTTCAAAGCTTCTGTGATTTCACGCCCTGGACAACGTCCATGCTATCACACACGCTACTGAAAAGGTGGACAGCAGTAATCAATTTCCGTCACTGTTTCTCTGAAAAAATAATAATATTTATTAATAACAACAAGACAGGACCCCTCACTGAGGGGGAACTGTATGTTCTCGGCCTGCATCCAGCACGGCTCCTGCGAACATTCCAGGTACGGTGACGGGTTTATTGTAAAACCGTTGAAAAGTGGCTTCACTGGCCCATCCCGCTGTGGCAAGTATCTGGTCCATGGGCACCTCCATGGCCTTTGCCGCCGATGTTGATGCTGCCCTGGTGGAATGGGATTTAAAAACATCAGTGTCAATACCTGCTTTGTTCAAGACGATCCTGAGCCATCGGGATATCGTCTGCACCGTCACTCTATGGTGAGGTTTTTTGTGACTGATGAACAGGTATTGCTCCATTCCCCTTATTTTCCTCGTCACTTTGATATAGTGGCGGATATGGGTGGCTATGCATAGCCTAGCATCAGCGGGGTATGCTGGAAACTCCAGCTGCAGCCCTGTAAATCCAGGTCTATGCTGCTTGAGCAATTCATCAACGAAGAAAGTGACCCGTTCAGGGGTAGAGATCATTCTGTCGATCTTGGCCTTGTGAAGCGTTTGCACCCTTTGTGCTGAAGTAAGTGCCATCAACATCACCACCTTCAGGGTGAGTTTGTCCAATTCGAGCCCCATCATGGGTGACCATGTTCTCAGCAGGGTCAGCACTTTGCCAATATCCCATGTGACGTTGTAACGGGGCCTCGGCGGGTTGGAATTAAATATCCCCCGCATAAGTTTGGAGACCAATTTATTGGATCCTACCTCAATATTGAGGTAGGACGAGAGCGCACTCCTGGCGCTATTGATGGCACTATAGCTGAGATGTTGATCATGATGTAGCCC
This sequence comes from Raja brachyura, assembly GCA_963514005.1. Next base: position 16,911,535 of record OY740792.1, on the reverse strand, counting down.
CGCAAGAAATTCCAGCACATCTGTGATGGAGACGGAGTCATATGCAACGTCCATGCGGCCACAATAGGATTCCCATTTCCTGATGTACGATAAGTACTGCCGTCTTGAGGACTCCCTGCATGATGCTCCCATGGTATCCATTGTCCTTGAAGATAGACCATACTGAAGTAGTGGCCTGTTCAGATCCTGCAAGCCAATAGATTCAAATGACTATGGCAGGGGTGTGGTTCCCCTGTGGCAGGGTTCGTCACCAATTGTGGGCAACCCTCCAAGAGGACCCATGGTTGACTTATCATTCCAAGGACCACCGGATACCATGATTGCGTAGGCCAGTCGGGTATAATGAGGATGCCCTTGGCAGCATCGAGCTGGATTTTCCGCAATACCCGACTGATGAGGCAGAATGGAGGAAAGGCATAGAAGAACCATTTCCCCCAGTCTAGCGAGAATGCGTCCATCGCCATTGCCCCAGGATCTGGCTCCCATGATACGTATGTTGGTACCTGATGGTTCAACCGTGACGCAAAAAGGTCAATATCCGGTTTACCAAATTTGGCTGTAATTTTGGTGAATATTTGGGGGTTCAACATCCACTCGATGTTGTCATTGAACTTCCGTGACCTGGTGTCCGCCACTGTATTGAGCTCACCTGGCAAGTAGGTAGCTGAGATCCAAATATTCCGTTGAATACACCAGAGCCAAATTGTGTTTGCCAATTCATTGCATGAAATTGACCTGGTACCGCCCATATGATTCAGATAAGCCACCGCAGTGGTATTGTCTATTTGGAGACGGACATGAGTGTTAGTCATGTTTGAACAATAGGCTCTTAGTCCGTGGAATGCTCCTAGCATCTCCAAATAGTTTATCCCTTGTGCTAACAACAAAGTAGCTTCAAGTGAATCCCATCTACCTCCACAACTGTTATTGTTGTCCGTAGCTCCCCAGCCATGGGAGCTTGCATCTGTTTGCAAGTATACCATTGGACGAGGCACAATGATGGGTTTAAATGAGTTATGGATATTGCCAATCCACCATAGTAACTCAAGTTTTGCCTTAACCGGCAACTGCATGGGTCTATCATAATGTCCAGCATTTAGTTTTAATGCTGTTATTTTTGACCTTTGTAAATTCTGATAGTGTAAAGGTCCATATTGAGCAGCTGGAAATACTGCTACAATTTTGCCAATTACCCTGGCAGTTAATCTGATAGACGGTATACTGGCGCAGACCAGGTTCTTGCATGCTTGAAACACATCACCAACTTTGTTAGTTGGGATGGTGGTGATCATGCGATTGGAGTCTATCGTGAACCCCAAGTAGTCCATGATCTGTGCGGGGAGGAACTTTGATTTGTCTGGATGGATTATAAACCCCATTTGTTGAAAAATTTCCACTGTGGCTGAAACCGCCAACTCTGCGGATTCCAGAGTGTGCCCAATTATCAGAATGTCATCCAAATAGGCCATGACCGTATGATTTTGTCTCCGCAGTGTAGATAACACTGGCTTGAGTAGTTTGGTGAACAGTCTGGGGGCTGTAGTAAGCCCATTGGGCAATGCTTTGTATTGCCAAAGCTGATCCATCCAGGTAAACTTCAAGAACTTCCTATGATGTTTCCGAATGGATACTGAATAGTATGCATCTTTTAAATCAATGCATGCCATGAAGCAGCCCTCCGAAATCAAAGATTTGGCTGTTTCAAATGTGTCCATTTTGAAATGGGTGTATTTTACAAAGGTATTCAAGTGAGTTAAATCTATAATGACCCGGCATCCACCGTCTTTTTTAGTTTTAGTAAATATATTAGACACAAATTCAATTGGTTCATGTGTGGTTTGTTCTATCACACCTTTGTCTTGTAAACTCAAGATTTCAGCATAGCCTTCTGCCAATTCTTTTTTGGAAAGTGCAAATTTGCGATTCGGCATATGCTGGGGTGGAGGCAATTGGCCATGAATAAACTCAATTTCATAACCCTGAATACTTTGCAAGATAAACTCATCTGAAGTGATGGTTTCCCAAACCTCCTTAAATCCCCGTAATCTGCCCCCAACTCGTGAGGTTAGACATGCAAGTGCATGGAACCCAGACCCCCTTACCTTCATGGTTATCGGCGGTCCCTGGGATTTTTGGTGGGACGTGGAGGTGCTGGGTTTCGTGGTTGGTGCGGAATCCGCATCTTCCATGCTGGCCGCTGAGGGCCTAGTCCTAAAAAAGGCCTGGGCTGAGGAGGCTGTTGATATTGAGGAGGTGCCGGAACGTAGGTCCTTGTTGGCCTGTCGGTCTGACCTCGTGGCCTGAAGTAAGGTGTCTTCTTGGCCGAAGGTCTGGCCACAAAATGTGGTCTCATCAGACCTATGGTTTTCGCATGGTCATCCAGCTCTTTGACCTGCTTTGGGAGGTCTTCCCCGAACAGCTGTCTAGGTGGGGGGGTAGGAGGTGCTCTGCATAGTCCCGCAAATTTGGGATTCAAGGAAGGTTTGATAATGCTCTTCCGGAAAGCGTTGATCTCGTACTGCGTATTGCAGAGCAGAGCTAGAGCATCCTCCTGTTCGGTGCTTAGATCAACCCCATCTACCGACTTTGCAAAAGCGGTGATCCCAGACGTAAGTAGTTTTAAAATCCTCTGCAGTTTCACTTCCTGCGCTCTGATGCCCGGGCTGATATTACCCCAGATTGGCATGTTCACAATCGGCACGTGGAGTGAATTGCAGTTCCCTGGAGCCTTGTGTCTCTCCATGGCCTTCGCAAGGACCTCCTCCTGCAATTGATGGTTGGTAAGGTAATCTATGGTTGCGGCCAGTTTGATGTTGAGGGGTTGTCCTGATGATACGGGTAACCCGAATTTGGCTGCCACATCCAGCAGATCTTCCTGAAGGACCTCAGGTGCTGCTGGGGCATGTACCAGGATATCCTCCTCATCTGGTCTTATGTTGTCCATAGATGGGGACGGGGATATATCCACGAGTCTCCCCTGGAGCTGTGTGTGTTCTGTTTCTGATTGAGTAGAACTTGCTCCAATATCCTCTCCATACGATCCAAGCGCCCTTCATCGGGCGGGTGTGGGAGGTAAGAGGCCTCGTGCCCGAAGGAACTCCTGAGGCTCCGATCATCAGTCCGTACCTCGTCGAGGTAATATCGGTACTGTGATGATGTGTCGCTACCAGCCGCCTCGGCGAAGCTGAGCGATTCCCGCGCGGACCTGCTCGAGCGCCTCCTCTTCGCTGAGCTGGACCCGGCTGCCTCGAAGGGCATGGGTGGGGAGAGGTCGGCACCTGACGCCGCAGCGTGGTGACCCGACGTCCGCACGGGCTTGCCGACTGTCCTGAATCTGGACCCAGACGGCGTACGGTCCCGACCTGCCCCCAGCGGGGGAAGCGGTGACCTAGGCGAGGCTCCACCCTTGTGACTCCTCCTGGTCCCTCTGGGTGGTGAGTCGACACTGGCCCTTCTTGGTCTGCCAGTGGACTCGGGCCTGCCTGATTCACCAGACCACTTCCTAGTGGCTCCTGGTGAGACCTCAACCCGCGAAGGGCTAGGTAGTGGAATTGTATCCCTGCCTCCTTCAAGAGGGCTCAGGGAGAAGGGCCGTGCATCAGCACGCGAATCCCTTTTGCTTGTCTCTACAAACGACCCAGTGGGTGAGAGAGAGATGGAGTCAGGATGCACCTGCTCCGGCGCTGTACCGACTGATTGTTCTGCAGGTACCCCGCTAGGGCATAGCTGCGTCGGTGAACCGGATCCTGTGAATACAGGGCTCCCCGGCTTGCGCGCCTTTTTCCCGGCCCGTCCTCCTGCCGTGGAGGGGGGCTCCGGGTTGGGTTGCCGACAACTCCTTGTAGAAGTTTTACGGCCTTTGTTTTTCCTGCTGTCCATGTCTCTGTGGAAGAAAACACAATTACTTACACAGAACAACCAACTCAAGGTTGTTAGTACTTACCTGAGTGGCCCTTATGAAGGGCTGGTGATGAGCCGCGCTCCTCTCCAGCCGTCGACTGCAATGCGAGCGACGATATGTCGTGCATGCGTGCTGGCGGGTTCTTCACGAAGTCACTCACGTGACTCCGAAATGAAATTCAAATTACATTCATCCCTTCTGCGCCATCCTGTACGGATATGGCTGCCCAGCCTGCAGCTGTCCGTTTTTTCACCTTTTTTTTAATTTTTAGTGAGTTAAAGTGTTGGAGCTCTAGTCTTTTTTATGTGGGGGGGGGGAGGGGGAAACTGCTTTTCAGGGTCCCTACCTGGTCGGAGAGGCGGCTTTCCTCCGAGCAGCACCTTCGACCCGTCCTCGCGGCCTATCAGCGGGCATGGAGCGGCGTTTCCTGAGGGGACCGGCCAGAACCTCGGCTTCGGTGGCGGCACAGCGCTGGAGCGCCATTGCGGAGCGGACGATGCCTTGCCCGGGTCGCCGCGCTGGAACTCTGGTATGCTGGGACCGCCGATAAAAACATCGCGGAGCTGCGGGGCTGTGGAATGGCCAGTTGTGGGCGGCGGCGCTGAACTTTACATAGGGAGCCTGGAATCTCTCGCTGAGATCACCAGTGGTGGAGCTCCATCCAGCACGGCCTGTCCGCTTTGGAAGCCATGGTAAGGAAGCGGCCGTTCCAGGTTTCCCATGCCGCTGTGAGGATTATCCCGATGCCGGAGCACCATCATCCGGTGAGAACGGCCTGGAACATCAGGCCTCCGTAAAGGCGACTGCGGAGACCTCAATAGGCCCGACTATGGGTGGACATGGGGATGGGGACTGGACATTGTGCCTTCCCACACAGTGGGAACCATTGTGGGGGATGTTTATTTTATGTTTAAATATTTTTATTATTGTTTTGTTGTATTTTTTTTGTGCTGCAATGGCAATCCGCATTTCACTACACAAATTGGTGTATGTGACTAATAAAGAACCTATGAACCTTTGCCTGCATGTGTCCATATACCTGCAATCCCTGCATATTCATGTACCTGTCTCAAACCCTCTTAAACACCACTCTCGAATCTGCTCCATCGCCACCCCTGGCAGCTTGTTCCAGGCATCCACACTCTCTGTGTAAAACAAAAACTTGCCCTGCACATCTTCTTTAAACTTTCCCCATCTCATCGTGAGGCTACGTCCTCTTGCACTTAGTAACTTCATTCTGGGAAAAAGGTTCTGGCTATCTACCTTATTTATGCTTCTCATAGCTTAATAAACTTCTATCGTCTTCCCTGCAACCTCCACAGCATCAGAGAAAACAATCGGAGTTTATTCCTACATATTTAATACCTAGGCTGCATCGTGGTACATTTTTTCAGTAACCTCTCCAAAACCTCCACATCCTTCCTGTAATGGAATGTCCAGAACTGCACACAATACTCCAAATACAGCCAAACCAGTTTTATAACACTGCAACATGTTGTCCTGGATCTTATACTCCATGCCACGATGTTTGAAGGCAAGCATACCCTCTACCTTATTTGCCACTCCATCTTCTCGCCTTACCACTTTCAGGGTGCTATGGGCTTGAAATTCAAGATGTAATATCAATGAACTATCATAATACAACTTGTAAATTAAATCAACAATTTTCGCTGCAATTTATTGGGGAGTAGTAGTCACTTTGGGAACTCCTGTAAGTGATCATAAAGAAAAAAATAACAAATGTAATGAAAGTAGTTGCATTGTCAGAGGAATCTTTTATTTTATGTGATGTAAGGCCAAGATCTCGCCTACACTGCCAGATGAATGTAACTATCCTATTCTGAAAAGCATTAGAGGTGTTATCTCTTGCATTGCCAATATTAATCTCACAACCAACAACTCAAAATAAAATAATGATTTGTCCAATATTGCAAAGCCATGGTGAGATGGTTGTATGCAAATAGCAGCTGACATTAAAGCAAGGTGTTCATTTCAAAACGACTTGGTGTTAAACTGCTCCGAGATATATTAAGATCATAAAAAGTGCAATATAAATCCTTACTTTGTGTCCCTTTGGTGTAAGCAGATCTGGAAATATTTGTAAACTCAAGCCTCAGGCCCATATTATTTGAGTTATTTCATAACTTTATATTGCAATAAACACACCACTGCCTTACAAATATTAACATTGCTATACCTTTATTATACTATAAATGTTATTCTAAAATTACATCATCTTAATTAAGTAATCAGATTTCCAAAATTGCAGAGAATTAATTTATTTCCCTCTCCTTTAATTGCTATATTTTACTCACTGATTTTTTTCCACCATATATCTTTAGTAGTTTCTTGAGTGCAGAAGTTCCCTTTGCCTTCCTTGATTTTGGTTTACGTTTTAGCTCTTCAGTTATCTTTTATTATTTTATGAATGTGACAATGTTGCATATCAAGAAAGTTTTATCCAGAATTTGCAGAGCAAAAGTTGTTAATAGCAATGAATGGTGTTTAACATATGATAGAAAACAGTTGCTCTTGAGAATTAAATCCTGTTTAGTTTTGTATGGAACATTCACATAAATTGAGAGATGGTGGAAATAGTAGATTCCCCTCAAATCTGTGAATTTGTTTTTTACTTAACATTTTCATATATCATTTCTACTTGTGTCTAGTTGTGCTATAATGTAAGTTGTGCTATAAATTGTTTTATTTTCAGTGATCATCTCACTCATTATTTTTCCTCATCTAACTGCTATTTATATTTTACATATGTTTTCTGGTATTTTCTTACTGCGATGTCTCTTTCTCAAATCTTGCCCTTTGTCTCCAGCTTTGCTCTTCCACCCTAGTATGCATATTTTCTGCATTATGCATTTCCCTATCTGATTATTTGACTCTCAACATGATGCAAGTTCACGAAACTGGGCAAGGAGAGGATAGCCTTCTAGCCTGCTTTGTTCTTTAACCCAGAAAAATGTTACAATTCCAAATAGAGAATCAAAGTGCTTCTTGAGTGTCCGAAGAAGGGTTTCGACCCGAAACGTCACCCATTTCGTCCCTCTGGAGATGCTTCCTGTCCCACTGAGCTACTCCAATTATTTGTGTCTGCTTCTTGAGACATCCAGTGTGTTTGTCTAGAAGTTCACTCCAGATATAGACCATAGTGCTGTACTTTATTCCTTGGGGCGCAGGAGACTGGGGGTGATCTTATAAAGGTGTATAAAATCTTGAGGTGTAGATGAGATGAATGCAGTCTCTTTCCCAGAGTAGAGGTATCAGGAAACAGATGGTATAGATTTAAACAGTGAGGGAAAAGATTTAATAGGAACCTGAGGGGCAACTTCCTTCATATAGAGGGTGGTTAGCACATGGAGTGAACTGCCAGAGGAAGGAGTTGAAATGGGTACAATAACAAAATTTAGAAGATACTTGGACAGTCATTTTGACTGATACATTGGAATGGAGGATATTGGAGAGATATGGATCAAACGCAGGCAAATGACACTCGCTTAGATAGGCATCATGGTCAGCATGCATGGACAAGCTGGGCCAAAAGTTGGGTCAAAGTTGGGTCAAAGGGCCTGTTCCCATGATGTATGACTCTATTGCTAATCATAAAAGGCAACAGGAAATCAGTTTCCCAACAAAAATCTTTAGAACTTTATGGGGAGACAGTCGAAGGAAATATAAAGTCATTTATGAAGTTTCTTCCAACATATTAGACATTTTGGGGAGTGGAACATTAAGACAATTAGAAAATAATATCTGCATTAAACATAATTGCCTTTCCTTTCATCATTGTTTTGGTTTGCTTACTCAAATATATGACTGGTAGGATTGAAATCGGTAGATGAATATTGAACATGGAAGATACATGACATACATCTCTCTTCAAAAACACCTCCATCTATAACATTTGTGGCTCTATTATGAAATAGTTTATATGCCGCTTCAGAATTCTCACGTCTGACCATAACATAATAACCAAGAAATTCAATTAGGTAATACCTGCGTTTCATGCACAAAATTGATTTCAAGATCAAGAGTGTGTATTTGTCATTTGCACTGGATATGAACCGGAACAATTATATTCTAACTTCACAGGCATATTAGATGCAATGTCAACAGTGGTAAGTATAAAATAAATTATCAATTGTTCTCAGTAAATCAGACCATGATAGTGCAAAAACCAAAGTATGTTAAGCAACCATAATAGCGCAAAGTTCTTTGTAGTTAAGTTGGGTTGAGGTGGGTTATTGGTTAGTTCAAGAACTTGACAGTAGGTGGGAAGAAGCTGTTCTGGAAGCTGAAGTTAACGGTTCTCGGGCACCTGTACCTTCTTCCTGAAGGCAGCAGTGAGATGAGTGTATGGCCATGGTAGTGTGGGTCTTTGATGCTATTGGCTGACTTCTTGAGGCACTTACTATAGGTTCTTTCAACAGTGGGGAGGTCAGTATGGATGATGGATCGGGCAATGTCCACCATTTTCTGCAGCCTCCTTCATTTTTGAGCATTCGAATTTCCAAACCGGACCATGATGCAACCAGCCAGTGTGCTCTCCACCATATATTTGTAGAAGTTTGATAGAGTATTCAGCAACATGCTAAATCTCCACAAACCTTTGAGGAAGTAGAGGTGTTGTTGAGCTTACTTTGCGATTGCATTGTACTAAAAAAAAATCCAAGCACTCAGCAGATATTTTTCTGAACTCATCAGCAAAAATGCTTTATTTAAAATATATATATATCCAGTCAGTAATGCTCGAACACCAGAGTAGAAATTAACCATTTACGTTGCTCCATTTGCATTGGAATCATGCACACTTCTCAATCTCCAGTCACAGAGAATTCAATTCAATTCAACCTGCATCTTGGTAGATTTATTTTGGTAACAGAACAATAATTAGATTTAGATTTTATTTTAATCAATCTATTATTTGTGTGAAATAGTCAAGACTGGAAGATGTCCCTGTTTCAATATTGTTTTCACAGTGTAGATCAGAATTGGTGATTGTTATGGGCAAAATAACAGAGGGTATTTGTGTGTGTGTGTGTGTGTGTGTGTGTGTGTGTGTGTGTGTGTGTGTGTGTGTGTGTGTAAGTGCATGTGAATGCTGAGAGTCAATGTGTGTGTCTGCATGTGTACGTGTCTACATGCATGTGTTAAGCAGGACATTTCTGTTAATCCAGAGCTTCCACCTCAGGCAGTCAGAAATGTAGCAGTAACACAAATCAAATGAAATTGTACTTTTTAAAGAAAATAATGAAGGCACTGACATATTTGCATGACATTTCATAGTAGATATTTCAAAGCTCTGCAAATATTGAAGAAAAAATTGAAACATGGACCAATCCAAATGCTGCAAAACCCTGCAAATACTGGGAATCAGGAAAATAAAATCCTGGAAATACTGGGAATCAGGAAAGGAAAATCCTGGAAATACTCAGCAGGTCAGGCAGTATCTAGAGTTAGAAACAATTTATTTTACAGTTGATGATTTTTATTCGAACTGGAAAAGAGAGAACACAAGATTGATTGGGGAAGGTGTGGAGCGAACGCAGTGAAAGTCTTCATGGGACTTACCCCGAGATTGTCCTGATGTTTAATATAGAGAAATGTGAAGTGTTGCATTTTGCAAATTCTAACATGGGCAGGACCTATACAGTGAAAGGTAGGGCTCCGGGGAGTGTTGTAGAGCAGAGGGATCTCAGAGTACGGGTACATAGTTCCTTGAAAATGGCATCACAGATGAATAGGTTGGTCAAAAAGGCGTTTGGCACTTTGGCCTTCATCGGAATTTTGTATATAGACGTTGGGAGGTAAAGTTGCAGTTATACAAGTCGTAGGTGAGGCTGCATTTGTATTGCGTTCAGTTCTGGGCACCATGTTATGGGAAGAATGTTGTCAAGTTGGAAAAGATAGAGAGAAAATTTATGGGGATGTTGCCAGGACTCGCGGGTCTGTGATATCAAGAGAGGTTGAGCAGGCTGGGATTCTATTCCTTGAAGTGCAGGAGGATGAGGGGTGATCTTATAGAGGTGTATAAAATCATGAAAGGATTAGATCGAGTTGTGGCACTCAGAGTCTCTTGCCCAGGGTAGGGGAATCGGGAACCAGAGGACATACGTTTATGGTGAATGGGGAAAGATTTAATAGGGATTTGAGGAGTAACTTTTTCACACAACGGGTAGTGGGTATATGGAACGAGCTGCCAGAAGAGGAAGTTGAGACAGGGACTATAGCAATGTTTAGGAAGTAACTAGACAGGTACACGGATAGGATGGGTTTAGAAGGATGTGGGCCAAACACAGGCAGGTGGGACTAGTGTAGATGGTACATGTTGGTTGGTGTGGGAAAGTTGAGCTGAAGGGCCTGTTTCCTTGCTGTACGACTCTATAATTCTCTGTTGTTGAAATCTGCTGGTGGAGCAGAAGGAAAGCTTGCTCTGCTTCTGAAGCATCTTCCTCTGCCCTCAACTGAGAATTCCCCGCTCTTTCATCCATTCTATTTCTCACGCTTTGTTCTCGACCTCCCTCAGAAGCACAATGTAATTCTCCTCGCTCTCACATTCCATTCCACCAGCCCCTGCATTTAAAGGATTATTCTCTGCCCATTAGTGATAACCCCAACATAACATCATCACCAAACACCTCTTTCCCTCCTGTCCTCTACAACATTTTGAAGAGATTATTCCCTCTGGGGTATTGATTTACTTGTCCTTTGCCATCAAATTAATCCCCCTCCCACCATCCCCTACCTCTGCAAATAGGACAGTAAACGTCCTTATTTTAAATGAACCTCTGGAGATAGACATTGCAACTTGGCCTTTTACCAAACATCCTCTGGGCGCTACATACTCTCCAGGTCACTGCAGTATTGCAGTCTCCTCAACATCATGGGAACCAAATGCAGATTAGCAAACTGTTTTGCGGAATATCTCCGTAAATTCCTCCATGAGAGGAATACGTTGGGTAAGCGCGCAGCCTCTTGCCCAGAATAGGGGAATCAAGAACAAGAGGCCGTAGGCTTAAGGTGAGGGATAGCATTTTTACACAAAGGATGGTGGGTGTATGTTACTATTATAATACTATTGCAATGTTTAGGAAACATTTAGACAGGTACATCGATAGGATTGGTTTAGAGGAATATTGGCCACACGGGACTAATTGGGACTAATGGAGATCGGGAGATATGTTGGTCTGCATGGCCAAGATGGGTTGAAGGACCTGATGCACGCCATTTGATTCTATGACTCTATCTCTGTTGTATCACAAATATATATCATATCACAAATATGGCCCCCAAATTCAGGTTTCAGGCCTCCCAGCACAGACCCAACCCGGATTTCAGATCATTGCAGTCAATCCACCGTTTCTTATAACAGTTCTTTCATCCTCTTTCATCCTACGTTCTACACCCTCTGCTGGCACCAGTAGGCCCTCGCTCTGTCTCTCCCACAACTCCAGAAAGTAAACAGTGTGAAGAAGGGTCCTGACCGGGAACGTTACCTATCCATATTCTCCAGAGGTGCTGCCTGACCCATTGAGTTACTCCAGCACCTTGTATCCTTTTCTTTAACCCCAAAATTCTTATTCACTCTCTCTTGATTTAACCATATAACCATATAACAATTACAGCACGGAAACAGGCCTTCTCGGCCCTTCCAGTCCGTGCCGACCATTTATTTTCCCCTAGTTCCATCTACCTGCACTCAGAACATACCCCTCCATTCCCTTCCCGTCCATATACCTATCCACTTTACTTTTAAATGTTAAAATTGATCCTGCCTCCACCACTTCTGCAGGAGGATCATTCCACACAGCCACCACTCTCTGAGTAAAGAAGTTCCCCCTCATGTTACCACTAAACTTCTGTCCCTTAATTCTCATGTCATTGAGAGATTTCTGCTCTCCCAACTCCCAATCAGATGTATCCACCTTTTGCCTTCTACACTGTTCCAATGAAGTTCATCGGGCACTGGGCACATTGCAGCCATTGCAACACAAGAATAAGTTTGGCAATATTGATGTCTGCCGCTTCTGGGAATGACTGAGCCAAAGCAATCAGGTTCACAATTTCTGTTCCTCTTACTAAAGACGCTGCCTGGCCTGTTCTGTGAACATATTCATTTTGGTCTCCAGTGATTTTTGCTCGGCATAACCTCAACAATTCCAGTTAAAAATTCTAAAAGTCCCCTTGAACTATTGAAACATACATGAATTATTTTATTTCAGACCATATAGCTAAATATTGTGATGCTACAAGTTTACCCCAGGACAAAGAATTGGCAATTTATTGCAGATTAGGGCTAGTCTGATGATGGAATAACCTTGCCAGGAATTACAATATTTTCCAGCAGTGTCTGTGGTACTGCTGATGCTTCAGGACACTTCTGTTCATTGTTGAGGTTGGCATTTGCTGCTTTTCCAGAGATGGTTGGTAGTAATGAGGAAATGACACAGCTGGTCGCATTCCCTGCTTGCTCTTGATGACGCACATTCCGAGTAAACTTTGTTGCTGTCTTTCTCCGTGAGCTTTCGATTCTGCAAAATATTCAAGAGTTCAGAATTGCCACGATGCACTGTTCAATGTAATTGAATAAAATATATTGCCACGATGCAATGTAATCAGCTGAATTACATTAACATTACATAAAATTAATGCACAGCTGCAGCCCATTCCATTCTACTGATCTGTGCAGATGTTATGCCTCCTCCAACACTCTGTACCTCGGTGCACATGACAATAATAAACCAATGCCAATACCAAGGATGTGCAAGGCCTCAACTGCAACAGACTGGACACAGCCACATGTTCCACAACACTACTGCATTGACTTGCCCGTCCCCCAGGTATGAATTCTTGTTTATCAATGAACCATTGTATTTATTTCAGGCTAAAACAATCCCCCAGTCCTTTGGTTTGAGAACGAGCACTTAAAGCTGGGTAGGTATGGTGATCAGGATCGGCAGATATTGGTACCTTTTTGAGGCAGTGCCTCCCGCAGATCCCTTCAATGGTGGGGAGGTCGGTGTTCCTGATGAACTGGGCAGTGTTCACCACTTTCAGTACATGGTATAAATTATTTTTAAGACAGTATGGTTGCTAAATTTACAGGTAGCACTCAGATAAGCAGGAAGTAAGTTTGCATTAAGGGAAACGGTGGATCATATGGTTTTAGCACAGAAGACGCAGTCAAGGATGCAGATAAAGGTTTTATTTACTTTGCCAGTGTCACAGGACAGCGGCAAAAGAGGCAACAAGGGGCTAGAATGGGTTGAGAAGGGAAAGATCTGACAAATTGAGTAAAATGTGGAAATATGCAAAAATTGTCCACTTTAACAGGAAAATAAAGCTGCATTTTTATCCAATTAATAAGTGGTTGCAGAGGTCTAAGACACAGAGGGATCTGCATGTCTAAGCACATGATTCACAAAAGGCTGCTATCAGGTATATGATGTTAGAATTTGTTGCTAGGAAAATTAAATACATACAAAAGCAGCAAGGTTATGTATCAATTATATAAGGTATTGGTGAAACCATAGATGGAAACAGATGTAGAGTATTGGTCTCCTTATTTAAGGAAGGATGTTAATTTGTTGGAGTCAGTTTATTAAACTAATTCCTGCAATGGATATGTTGTCTTGTCAGGAAAGCTTGGACAAGCTAGGATTGTATCCACTAGAGTTTAGAAGAGAACAGAGCTGTTTGCAACATATGAGATCTGAGGCATGAGATCTGACATGGCAGATAGGCGGAGATTTTCTCTTGTAGGAGAATGTATCAAAGGGGTGATTATTTAAAAATAAGGGATCACACATTTAAGATAGAGATGAGTCCATTTTATTTTTCGCTTAGGATCGCGAATCTTTGGAACATTGCAAAGTTGAATGATTTTAAGATAGATGGAAGCTTGAAGATCAAGGGATGAAAGGTGACTGCAAAGGCAAAAAATGGGGATTTATTACGATCAGATCAGCCATGATCTTATGAAATGGTGAAGCAATCTCGAAAGGTTGAGTGCACCTAATGCATACGTTTGTATGTCACCAGTCCTAACATGTAGCTCGTTGTGGAATTATGCATGTTTCAACTCCAGTGCAGTTTTCTTGAAGTGATTTATTCCGTTAAAGATGCTATAGAAATGAAACATCTTGTCGCTGCTATTGTTCAGGAGATGGGATGGAGAATTAGCAAAATAGATGGAAGGGGATGTGTCAAATTCACGGGTCTGTAAGTTTTTATTTCAAGCAAAACTGCTGTCTGAAGACTAATTCATTTCCAATGGAGAAGCCTCCATTCAACAGAGAATAAATGATCCTTGGTTGAACTGAATAATATGCTACTATTTTAGCCAAATTTGATTTGTCACATGCTAAAGCGCCAACCATTCTTTAGAAGGCTTCAAACAAGGGGCCGCCTGCATCTCCCTCTGAGTTATTCAGATTTGTAAACAAGAACAAGATGGGTCATTATGTTTGTCTGTCACAAAGCATAGACCTTAAGGCGGCCCAGAGTCATCTCGCAGGCAGAAGCTCCAATGTTGCCCATTTTATAACTATCTCTAATTAACTGTAAAATGTGAAAAATGCCCTCAGGCTTCCTAATGCAACAGAACAGCTACTTTTTTTAAAGATTTAACACACTGGAAGCAAAATTGGATCAGGTTGTAGCCAAAATAAAACTCTTGTTAGACTACATAAAATGTGTTTAAACTGATGCATGGCCTTCTGCAAGTGATTCAGTATTATCAAAAGAAGCTTATCTGATGGAAAACGGCGGTCTTTGTCAACAGTGCGCAACAAATCTACCCGATTAAAAAATGTAGCCCAACTGATCCCATTCTCTGAGAAACCCAGCCGTAAATAGTATAATGATCTGTCAAACATGTCAATGTGACCAGAGCCTTTGAATATTACTGAACAGAGTTATAGAATCACACCGTTGGGTCCCAGCTTCACATGGGAGGGCAGGTCCCCCTACGCAATATTCCACCTATCCACCAATTCCAATATTGTTGGCCAGTGAAAGGGGGGGGGGGGAGGCTTTCTGGAACGCTAGTATGGGTGTTGTGGGCTGAAGGGACTGGTTTCCAGAGGGCTAGTATGGAAATTGTGGGCCGAATGGATTCTTGGACTGGCGACTCAGTCACTCAAGCCTGGTGTGCTGGCAGCTCACTCACTCACGGCAGTTGATTAATTGAAATTACATTTCAAGCAGGGTGCAACGCCACCAAATTCAAGCGCAGTTTCCTACCGCTTCAAGCAGGGTGCAAGGCCACCAAATTCAAGTGCAGTTTCATACCACTTCAAGCAGGGTGCAAGGCCACCAAATTCAAGTATAGTTCCATGCCATTTCAAGCAGGGTGCAAGGCAACCAAAGGCAGAGTCGTGATCTCTCCCTCCCCCATCTTGCAGAGACTGTGCCACGCCCACACCTCCGGGTGTTATAGTCCCTCCCCCTCCCACTGTAAGGGGCGTGGCCTTCATGGCATGATTGACAGGAGTAAGAATCTCAACATTAAACACTAATAACTCTTTTATTTTTCATCGATGGGAAAAATCCTCGGCACCTGATGAGCGGAGGGGGACACTGAGTAAGAAGGCCGAAAATCACAGCCATATGTGGGAGTGTTTTTTCTAAAACCAATGTACAGCACACACAGGAAGTGGTCAAGATTAGACTTTTAATTATATAGAAGGCAACACCACTTTCAATAAGGCACCACCACTTTTCAATAAGGCAACACCACTTTTCAATAAGGCAACACCACTTTTCAATAAGGCAACACCAACACCACTTTTCAGTAAGGCAAAACCAACACCACTTTTGCATTTTCAAACCAACACCACTTTTGTATTTTCAAACCAACACCACTTTTGCAATTTTAAACCACATTAAGGGCACTCACAGGTCAGTAAAATCACACACAGCTTAGTAGACATGTGTTCAGTGTTATTCACAGCTCAGACTGAGAGTCGTGAACTCTCGCTCCCCATCTTGCAGAGACTGAGGCACGCCCACACTTCTGGGTTTTATAGTCCCTCCCCCTCCCACCGGAAGTGGAGTGGCCTTCATGACATGATTAAACAGGAGAGAGCATCTCAACATTTTTAAAACATTAATAAGTCTTTTATTTTTCATCGATGGGAAATATCCTCTTGTCCTGCGCAGTGGAGGGGGACTCTGAGTAAGATGGCCAAAAATCACAGCCGTAAGTGGTAGCGTTTTTTTCTAAAATCAATATGCAGTGCAAACAGGAAGTAGTCAAGAATTGAGTTTTAATTATATAGATAGCACAGAAATAAGCCCTTCAGCCTGACATCCTTACCAACCAGGATGGCATGGTGGTGCAGGGGTAGAGTTGCTGCCTTGCTGCATTTTGCAGTGCCAGAGACCCGGGTTCGATCCCAACTACGGGTGCTGTCTGTATGGAGTTTGTACGTTCTCCCCATGACCTGTGGGTTTTCTCCATGATCTCCGGTTTCCTCCCACACTCCAAAGACGTACAGGTTTGTAGGTTAATTAGCTTGGTATAAATGTAAATTGTCCACAGTGTCTGTAGCATTAATGTGCGGGGATTGCTGGTTGGTACGGACTCTGTGGGACGAACAGCCTGTTTCCACACTGTATCTCTAAACTAAACTCAACTAAGATATCCCAACTAAGCCATCCCCTTTTGCTTGCATTTAACCCTCTAAACCTCTCCTTTGGAAAGATGGTTGGAAAGGGTAGGATATACAAATGTATTATAAAAAATGAAGTTGTCATTGTATCGTACAACTATCAGTTATCTATCAGTTAATAGTCACCACCATCCAGGACAGAACAGTCGGCTCGATTGGTACTCCATCCACTGGCCTAAACACCTATTCTATCCACTGCTGCAGTGTGCAGCATCTACAAAATGCACCGCAATCACTTAACTATCCTAACTCTTCGGCTTACCATGATCCTGCTGACCATCAAACACATACCTAACTTAATTTTATTTACCAGTCCTTGGTCCACGGCCTAATATATCTTGGTAATTTATCTGCACTGCACTCGTTGGTAGTTATCTAGATGACTAAAACAGTGGCAAGATGACAAACATTCAGCATCTGTAATTTTGTGGATCATATACATTCAGTGATATTGAGCTGAATGACACATGTCATTTATTATCAAATGGTAAAGAAACCTCCGATTCATCTTAAAATCTGCACCTAAAACTTCAACTTTTGAAATAAGCTGGATCAAGGTCCATCTCGACCAAGGGAAAGACAACACTGCTTATTTCTTTACAAAGTTTAGTGTTTTTAAATCAGGACATGGCCTGACACCAATCCAAGATGGCAAAAAAACGTTATTTGGTGTTAGGAATAAAACTATCTAGTTTGTTGTCGTCTGCTGTGGGTTTATTATGATGAATGCTGTTGACTACATTGCCAGACAGTCAAGCTGAACAAGATTTTAATGTGTAGTGTTTCCTTACAGTCATCTGCTAATTCTAAAAATAGTAATTTATTTAAACGATAGATTTGATGATTTTCAAGCAGCTGACAAGCTAAGCATCTATTTTATCTGCCTGTTTAATAATCTGCAAATAATCTTTGGGTTTATTTTATCTCTTCAAATCCACAAATATTCTTGGATGAGGCAAGATATCTCAGATACTGATTCTAGGCAGATGAGTTCAAAATATATCTGCATTTAAATCACGCTTAAAGAATGTGATCTAATTTAAGGTGAAATAAAACCATAGGAAGTAGCTCTCTAATATATATTTCCAGAAACATAGGATTAGATAGATCGTGCTGCTTACCCCAACCTCTCAGCCTCTGGGTATCATTGCCAAGGATAGCATTTATTACCTGTCCTAATTATCTTTGAAAACATCCTTACAGTCATTTAGGTGAAGCTAATCGATGATGAAGTTAGGGACGGATTTACAGGATTTAAATCCAGCAATAATGAGCAATGTATCTCCACATCAGAAATGTCATAAAACCTGCACTTGCTGTAAATAGTGTTCCCAATCACCTGTTATCTTGGCTTCTCTTGGACGTGAGAGATGCTGTCAGAGGAGCCTATGTAATTGTAGTGGTTTTATGTCAGTGCTACAGACCGAAATCTATGTGCATCAGTAGTAGAAGGAACATCAAGTTAGCACAGTGGGTGGGATACCAATCAAACTGGCTGGTCTGTCCTGAATGCCAGTGATTCTATCACAGTCCTGACTTGTAGATGATGAAAATGTCTTCGGATTTGAGAAGGTGAATCACTCACTGCAAGAGCCAGCCTCTGAATTTACCTGTTAAAGAAGGAACTGCAGATGCTGGAGAATCGAGGGTTACACAAAAAGCTGGAGAAACTCAGCGGGTGCAGCAGCATCTAAGGAGCGAAGGAGATAGGCGACGTTTCGGGTCGAGACCCTTCTTCAGACTGAGTTTACCTTATAGCAATGGTATTTAAATGCATGGTCCAGTTGACTTCCTGGTCAATAGTGACAACTAGGACATTCATGGTGGAGGAGTCAATAATGGTAATGTCAACTAATGTTAAGCAAGGTAGTTAGAATCTCTTGTTGGAGATGCTCATTGACTATGTATTTGTGGTACATATTTGTCTGCCTATTATCAGCCCATGTCTGAACTTTCCCGAGGTCTAGATGCATGCAGAAACATCCAGTAGGCACAACCATCTCCTACCAACCACTGTTATATTTTCCTCTTGATGTTCATTGACTTCAATTTTACCAGGACTCTGATGGTAAGGGTATTCATTCTCATCGCGTCTCTGGAGTCCATGTTTGTACACACCTGATCCAGATATGAAGCTCAATCCCACTTCCCCTCAGCATCCAGGACTCCAATGCCATTGCAGAACCTCTGCTGGTGCAATGAACAGGCCCCTTCCATAAAACTGCCTTGAAAGCTTTGACAGAAAACAAAGTATGCCCACAGCTTTGATGGAAAAATATACCAAGTACTCGTTGACACTAGTTCTTTGTCATCCTACTTTCACATCTGCTCCCTACACACGGGGGGCAATTTACAAAGGTCAATTAACTTACGATTCTGCACGTCTTTGCGATGTGGGAGGAAATTGGAGCACATGGAGGAAACTCACGCAGTCACAAGGAGAATATGAAAACTCCACACAGACAGCACCCGAGGTCAGGTTGGAACCCAGGTCGTTAGCGATGTGAGGCAGCATCTCCACCAACTGCGCAGCTGTGCCGTCCTTTGCTGGCTATAAATGCCACAAGGGATGCTACAAGGATTTGTTGATAGCTTTTTAATAATACTGACATTTACCACTCATTAGCAATGGTAACTTATTTTAAAAACATTTTAAAAATATATATTTTTTGAAGAAAAAGTAACTAAAACTATCCAGCAACACATGTATAATTAAAGACAATAAACTACAACAAGATAATAAGACACAGTTCATATTTGCAGTGTATGATCCCTGATTTAAAGCACCCCAACCCTTATTGAAATTGATGGCGTTTACACTTCTCACATGTTTAACTTGGTGCGGGATCCAATCCACTGAGAAATCTCAACAGGATTTGGTGTGCAATATCTGTAAACGAATCCTAGATCATCTGATTGCCAGCAGAATAAAAACACAATCAGTGAAGGTATAGCTCTGCTGCTCTGTAAATGAATGTTCAGTTCTGCTGGGTTTGTGGGTGAAGACTCAGCTCTGCTGGTCCTGGAGGTGATGGGTTCACTCTGCTGGGCATGTGGGCAAAGGCAGAGCTCTGCTGGTTCAGGGGGAGTAGGGTCAGTTCTGCTGGTCCAGCAGGTGAAGATTCAGTTCTGCTGGTCCTGTAGGTGAAGGGTCAGCTCTACTAGTCCTGTAGGTCAAGGGTCAGCTCTGCTGATCCAGCGGGTAAGGTTCAGTTCTGCTGGTCTTGTGGGTAAATAGAGTGCTGCTGGCTATTTATTGCAGTTATCCCTGCCAACCTACTACCAAATCCTAGTACTAAAGATGACAGTCAACATTTGATGACGGTTTGGCAGAAACTGCTGGAATCCCACAGTCTCCGGTCATACATTCCTAAAGGACGATTGCTACATTACCCAGCCACCTTCACATGGTTCTATTTATATCATGAGGGTGAACCGGAGACTGTAGGGACTTAGCTGATGTTCTTAGACTGAGCGTTGAACTCACCTGAGTAATTCCCAAGAGTCATGGAATATGGCCTGAACTAATGTCCTATAATGCACGAAGAAACTCTTGCAAGACTTTCCAAACTTATCACCTATGAGCTACAATGTAAATTATTTAAGAACATTTTTTGCTACTATTTAACAGCAACAAATCCAGATTTGAATGCTGTCTGATAGAAAGTTGTATGAGTGTCACTGATTTTCTGATGTTTGTGAAGTGAGAACACTCCAATCCCAAAAGGCTAGAATTTTAAATAATTTGCTAATATTCTATCTACTCTTGTGCTTGTGCTGACATTTGCATTGGATTTCCTGAAGAAATTATTCACAGATTTAATTATTATAATCATCAGGAGTTGTTTGGCAGTTTTCAAAAGGTTATATTCCCCCATTTAACACCTACCTAAAATTGGCAGCTGACGATGTGCCTTAATGAGGTGTGGGTTGACCGACAACATGCTAGAAATGTGTAACTTGTTAAATAAAATGCATTTTGACAAGTAGTGTGAATCAAATAATCACTGTAACTAAAAATGAAAACACTATTAAATCCACTTACTGTGCTGGTGTTGGACCAGAATGTGACATTAACATAAGTATTATGAAGAGAAATATCATAAAGACTGCAAGACCAACCCAGAAGGCTATTACAATGGAATCTGTAAGAAGAGATCAGAATTAGATATAATACCCCAATAATTGTTAAAAGGTACATTCAATATGATCAAAGTTTGGAATGTTAAGGACCCTTCACAAGATCACAAGCTTAAATTTATATGTAAAAATTAGCAATACTGAAATCCATTCTACATTCACATTAATGTATCTTCCCACAAACATGGACAGTATTAGAGTCTGCAATGGCTAATGCATCATCTGAGAAGATGTATTCTTGGTTTTTGGTTGCACTCTCCTTCAGATCCCTTTTTTAAATTTCAGATTTTAGTCCTCCAAAATTTAGGGAGAACAACAAAATAATTTGCTGTTCCTTGCAAAATCTGAGAGCCAAGGATTTGAAAGATCATGTGGTTAGTCTGTGACTAGTTTCCCATGCTCCAATCCTTATAACATACCTGAATTGCAACATACCTACAAACCTACAATGTCCAGTGGTTTATATAAAGTTTTCTGCATGATTGCCACCTTGCAGTATTAATTGATTGACTGTGACCAAACTAATTTAACCTTGCAGATCATATTTGTTTTGCTAGCCCTCTAGTCTTTATTAATTGTACTCTCCATCACAGCGAGGTGGTTCCACTTGTGCGGGCCTCAAAATGCAAGGTTGATTTAATTTTGATGCCTAAACCCACCATTTTTTTGTTTCAATCCTCCAGTGAAACACAAATTCACTTCCAGTTTAGTGCACTGCATTTATTGCACATGAAGAGATCCCCTTTACTATTTTGCAGAACATAGTGTACCATTTAGTCTGTAAGGGTGACCCTTTAATTGTCACTTTAATTCTCTGCCCTAGTATCACTTTCATCTCTGTGTCTTTGTTCCAATGATACCTGATGTAACCTTGAGGATTGGCATCTCATCTCCCAGCTGAGCATGTTGTAGCCCTTGAGACTCAATATTAAGTAACCAGAGATAGACACAAAGTGCTGGAGTAACTCAGCGGGTCAGGCAACATCTCAGGAGAAAAAGGATGGGTGACATTTTTGGTCGGGACCCTTCTCATAACGTGTTGTGTCTTAATTTCCACTTCATCAGATGCTGTTGGATATTTCTGTTTCAATTTACTCCTTTGTTTCATTTTCCTTCTGTCGCCAATTGCCTTTTTTCTAGTAATAGTTACCGTTACATTTTTTTCTGAACCTTTCACAGATAGTCCACCAGTTCCCCCTCTTGCTCATATCCTTACTATTCTAGTCCTAATCACACATCATGGACACAAATAGTTGTCTCTGTTTCTATCCCCAGAGTCGACTGAGTTCTTCCACAGTTTTCAGTATTAAATCAAGGCATGTTGATCCCTAGGAAGCTGGATTTAATTTCACTGCAGTGACATCTTTTTTTCAAATGGAAATTATTATTTCTAGTGAATGATCATTCCAAAAGTGTTTCTTGAAGCACATCCCTTCTGCAAGTCTGCTGGCTTCCAACATTTCAATTTATTGATTTAATTACGTCTTTTCAGATTTTAATGTAACATGCCAGTAGACAATAGACAATAGACAATAGGTGCAGGTGTAGGCCCTTCAAGCAAGCACCGCCATTCAATATGATCATGGCTGATCATCCCCAATCAGTACCCCGTTCCTGCCTTTTCCGCATATCCCCTGATGCCGCTATCATTAAGAGCCCTATCCAGCTCTCTTGAAAGCATCCAGAGAACCTGCCTCCACCACCCTCTGAGGCAAAGAATTTCACACACTCACAACACTGTGAGAAAAAGTGTTTCCTCGTCTCCGTTCTAAATGGCTCACCACTTATTCTTAAACTGTGGCCCCTGGTTCTGGACTCTCCCAACATCGGGAACATGCTTCCTGCCTCCAGCGTGTCCAAACCCTTAACAATCTTATATGTTTCAATAAGGTGTCCTCTCATCCTTCTAAACTCCAGAGTGTACAAGCCCAGCTGCTCCATTCTCTCAGCATATGACAGTCCCGCCATCCCGGGAATTAACTATGTAAACCTACGCTGCACTCCCTAAATAGCAAGAATGTCCTTCCTCAAATTAGGGGACCAAAACTGCACACAATACTCCAGGTGTGGTCTCACTAGGGCTCTGTATAACTGCAGAAGGACCTATACTCAATTCCTCTTGTTATAAAGGCCAACATGCCATTCCCTTTCTTCACTGCCTGTTGTACCTGCATGCTTACTTTCATAGACTGATAAACAAGGACCCCCAGATCTCGCTGTACTTCCCCTTTTCCCAACTTGACGCCATTTAGATAGTAATCTGCCTTCCTGTTTTTGCTACCAAAGTGAATAACTCACATTTCTCCACATTAAACGTCATCTGCCATGAATCTGCACGCTCCCCAACCTGTCCAAGTCACCCTGCATTCTCATAGCATCCTCCTCACAGTTCACACTGCCACCCAGCTTTGTGTCATGTGCAAATTTGCTAATGTTACTTTGCATCCCTTCATCCAAATCATTGATGTATATTGTAAATAGCTGCGGTCCCAGCACCGAGCCTTGCGGTACCCCACTGGTCACTGCCTGCCATTCTGAAAGGGACCCGTTAATCCCCACTATCTGTTTCCTGTCTGCCAACCAATTTTCTATCCATGTCAGCACTCCACTCCCTATACCATGTGCCCTAATTTTGCCCACTAATCTCCTATGTGGGACCTTATCAAATGCTTTCTGTAAGTCCAGGTACACTACATCCACTGGCTCTCCCTTGTCCATTTTCCTAGTTACATCTTTAAAAAATTCCGGAAGATTAGGCAAGCATGATTTCCCCTTCGTAAATCCATGATGACTCGGACCGATCCTGTTACTGCTGTCCAAATGTGCGGCTATTTCATCTTTTATAATTGACTCCAGCATCTTCCCCACCACCGATGTCAGGCTAACTGGTAATTCCCTGTTTTCCCTCTCCCGCCATTCTTAAAAAGTGGGATAACATTAGCTACCCTCCAATCCACATGAACTGATCCTGAGTTTATAGAACATTGGAAAATTATCACCAATGCATCCACGATTTATAGAGCCACTTCCTTAAGTACCCTGGGATGCAGACCATCAGTCTACCCAACACCATTTTCTGCCTAATGTGGGTTTCCTTCAGTTCCTCTGTCACCCCAGATCCTCTGGCCACTACTATATCAGGAAGATTGTTTGTGTCCTCCTTTGTGAAGACAGATCCAAAGTACCTGTTCAACTCATCTGCCATTTCCTTGTTCCCCATAATAAATTCACCTTTTTCTGTCTTCAAGGGTTCAACTTTGGTCTTAACTAATTTTTTCTCCTCACATACCTAAAGAAGCTTTTATTATCCTGCTTTATATTCTTGGCTAGCTCACCTTCATACCTTATTCTCCCCGTATTGTCTTTTTAGTTATCTTCTGTTGCTCTTTAAACATTACCCAATCCTTTTGCTTCCCACACATCTTTGCTACGTTGTAATTCTCTTTTATTGTTTACAGTCCCTGACATCCCTTGTCAGCCACGGTCGCCCCTTACTCCCCTTGGAATCTTTCTTCCTCCTAGGAATGAACTGATCCTGCACCTTCTGTATTATTCCTAGTAATAACTGCCATTTTTGTTCCACTGTCATCCCTGCTAGTGTATCTTCCCAGTCAATTTTGGCCAGCTCCTCCCTCATGGCCTCATAGTCCCCTTTATTCAACTGGAAACATAGAAACATAGAAAATAGGTGCAGGAGTAGGCCATTCGGCCCTTCGAGCCTGCACCGCCATTCAATGTGATCATGGCTGATCATCCAACTCAGTATCCCGTACCTGCCTTCTCTCCATACCCCCTGATCCCTTTAGCCACAAGTGCCACATCTAACGCCCTCTTAAATATAGCCAATGAACTGGCCTCAACTACCTTCTGTGGCAGAGAATTCCAGAGACTCACCACTCTCTGTGTAAAGAATGTTTTCCTCATTTCGGTCCTAAAGGAATTCCCCCTTATCCTTAGACTGTGACCCCTTGTTCTGGACTCCCCCAACATCGGGAACAATCTTCCAGCATCTAGCTTGTCCAACCCCTTAAGAATTTTGTAAGTTTCTATAAGATCCCCCCTCAATCTTCTAAATTCCAGCGAGTACAAGCCGAGTCTATCCAATCTTTCCTCATATGAAAGTCCTGACATCCCAGGAATCAGTCTGGTGAATCTTCTCTGTACCCCCTCTATGGCAAGGATGTCTTTCCTGAGATTTGGAGACCAAAACTGTACGCAATACTCCAGGTGTGGCCTCACCAAAACCCTGTACAACTGCAGTAGAACCTCCCTGCTCCTATACTCAAATCCTTTCGCTATGAATGCTAACATACCATTTGCTTTCTTCACTGCCTGCTGCACCTGCATGCCTACTTTCAATGACTGGTGTACCATGACACCCAGGTCTCGTTGCATCTTCCCCTTTCCTAATCTGCCACCATTCAGATAATAGTCTACCCTCATGTTTTTGCCACCAAAGTGGATAACCTCACATTTATCCACATTATACTGCATCTGCCATGCATCTGCCCATTCACTCAGCCTATCCAAATCACCCTGCAGCCTCCAAGCATCCTCCTCACACCTAACTATACCCCCCAGCTTGGTATCATCTGCAAATTTGGAGATGTTGCATTGAATTCCCTCGTCCAAATCATTCATATATATTGTAAATAGCTGGGGTCCCAGCACTGAGCCTTGCGGCACCCCACTAGTCACTGCCTGCCATTCTGAAAAGGACCCGTTTACTCCTACCCTTTGCCTCCTGTCTGCTAGCCAGTTCTCTATCCACATCAATACTGAACCCCCAATACCGTGTGCTTTAAGTTTGTATGCTAATCTCTTATGCGGGACCTTGTCGAAAGCCTTCTGAAAGTCTAGATATAACACATCCACTGGTTCTCCCTTATCCACTCTACTAGTTACATCCTCAAAAAATTCTATCAGATTTGTCAGACATGATTTACCTTTCGTAAATCCATGCTGACTTTGTCCAATGATTTCACCACTTTCCAAATGCGCTGCTATCCCATCTTTAATAACTGACTCTAGCAGTTTCCCCACTACCGATGTTAGACTAACTGGTCTGTAATTCCCCGCTTTCTCTCTCCCTCCTTTTTTAAAAAGTGGGGTGACATTAGCTACCCTCCAATCCTCAGGAACTACTCCAGAATCTAAGGAATTTTGAAAAATTATCACTAATGCATCCACTATTTCTGTGGCTACCTCCTTAAGTACTCTGGGATGCAGACTATCTGGCCCTGGGGATTTATCGGCCTTCAATCCGTTCAATTTATCCAACACCACCTCCCGGCTAACCTGGATTTCACTCAGTTCCTCCATCTTATTTGACCCCCGTTCCACTGCTATTTCCGGCAGATTATTTATGTCTTCCTTAGTGAAGACAGAACCAAAGTAGTTATTCAATTTGTCTGCCATGTCCTTGTTCCCCATGATCAATTCACCTGTTTCTGACTGCAAGGGACCAACATTTGTTTTAACTAGTCTCTTTCTCTTCACATATCTAAAAACTTTTGCAGTCAGTTGTTATGTTCCCTGCCAGCTGACACTGCCAGAACACTGACACCTCCGATCTACCCTTCTCCCTCTCCAATTGTAGATTAAACCTCAATATGTTATGGTCACTACTTCCTAATGGCTCATTAACCTTGAGGTCCTTTATCAAATCCGGTTCATTACATAACACTAAATCCAGGATTGCCTTCTCCCTGATATGCTCCAATACAAGCTGCTCTAAGAATCCATCACGAAGACACTCTGCAACGTCATTTTCTTGGGGTCCAGTACCAACCTGATTTTTCCAGTCTACCTGCATGTTGAAATCTCCCATAACAACTACAGGATTACTTTTGGTACATGCCAATTTTAACTCCTGATTCAACTTGCACCCTATGTCCAGGCTACTGTTTGGGGGCCTGTACATAAGTCCCATTAGGGTATTTTTACCCCTACAATTCCTTAGTTCTATCTATACTGACTCCACATCTCCTGTTTCAATGTCACCCCTTGCAAGGGACTGAATTTCATTCCTCACCAACAGAGCAACCCCACCCCCTCTGCCCACCTGTCTGTCTTTTCGAGGTGCCAGTAGTTTTAATCAAGACTGTATCAAAGGTGAGAGATGAGGATAAAGATTTTAAAAGAAGTTACAGGGTCATAGAATCATACAGCATGGAAACAGGACCTTCAGCCCAACTTGCCCATGACAACCATGATGCCCCATCTGCACCAGCTCCACCTGCCTGTGTTTGGGCCATATCCCTCTAAACCATTCCTATCCATGAACCTTTCCAAATGCCTTTTAAATGTTGTTATAGTACCTGCTTCAACTACCTCCTCTGGCAGCTTGTTCCATATACCCACCACCCTCTGTATGAAAAAGTTGCCAGTCAGGTTCCTATAAAATCTTTCACCTCTCACCTTAAACCTATGTACCCTGGATCTTGATTCCCCTATTCTGGGTTTTAAAAAAACTTACATTTACTGTGCATTTACCCTATCTATTCCTTATTTCCTAAGTTTGATGGGTTAAAAAAAAATCCTTAATTGTTATGAAAAGGACTGAGTCACCATCTTGAAACTCTGCCATCCATGTCCTGTAGGTTCCAAACAGGGAGTTCCAACATTTTGACCCATCATGCAGTACCATTGATATATTTTCAAATCAGTGAGGGGGTATGACTTGCAGGGGACCTACAGGTGGCAGAATTCCTCACGGGCCCAGTGCCCTTGAACATCTAAATTGGGAATTGTTGATTGAAAATCCTTGGCAATCTGCTGCAGTGCACCTGGTGGTGATGATGGGCCTGAGGTTCGTGGTGTGAAAGTTCAGGTGGGTGGATAGGATGCCAGTTTGCTTTTTACGTGCTTGGCCCCGAGTTTCATCAATATTCCTGGAACCAACAGATGGCACGGTGGCACAGCTGTCGAGTTGCTGTAGAGTTGCTGCCTTACATAGAAACATAGAAAATAGGTGCAGGAGTAGGCCATTCGGCCCTTCGAGCCTGCACCGCCATTCAATATGATCATGGCTGATCATCCATCTCGGTATCCTGTACCTGCCTTCTCTCCATGCCCCCTGATCCCTTTAGCCACAAGGGCCACATCTAACTCCCTCTTAAATATAGCCAATGAACTGGCCTCAACTACCTTCTGTAGCAGAGAATTCCAGAGATTCACCGCTCTCTGTGTGAAAAATGTTTTTCTCATCTCGGTCCTAAAAGATTTCCCCCTTATCCTTAAACCTTGACCCCTTGTCCTGGACTTTCCCAACATCGGGAACAATCTTCCTGCATCTAGCCTGTCCAACCCCTTACAGCACCAGAGACCCGGGTTCGATCCTGACCAGTACGGATGCTGTTTGTACGGAGTTTGTACGTTCTCCCGTGACCGCTTGGGTTTTCTCCAGGTGCTCCCGGATGCATCCTCCCACACTCCAAAGACATACTGGTTTGTAGGTTAATTGGCTTTGGTAAAATTATAAATTGTCTCTAGTGTGTAGGTGTGTTAGTATACGGCGATCGCTGGTTGGAAGCCGGTGACCAGTGGGGTGCCTCAGGGATCTGTGTTGGGACCACTGTTGTTTGTCATGTACATCAATGATCTAGATGATGGGGTGGAAAATTGGATAATAAGTATGCAGATGATACTAAGATAGGTGGTGCTGTGGATAATGAAGTAGATTTTCAAAGTCTACAGAGAGATTTGGGCCATTTGGAAGAGTGGGCTGAAAGATGGCAGATGGAGTTTAATGCTGATAAGTGTGAGGTGCTACATCTTGGCAGGACAAATCAAAATAGGACGTACATGGTAAATGGTAGGGAATTGAGGAATACTGTGGAACAGAGGGATCTAGGAATAACTGTGCATAGTTCCCTGACGGTGGAATCGCATATAGATAGGGTGGTAAAGAAAGCTTTTGGTGTGCTGGCCTTTATAAATCAGAGCATTGAATATAGGAGTAGGGAATTAATGTTAAAATTGTACAAGGCATTGGTGAGACCAATTCTGGAGTATTGGTCTCAATTTTGGTCTACAATTTTGGTCGCCAAATTATAGGAAGGATGTCAACAAAATAGAGAGAGTACAGAGGAGATTTACTAGAATGTTGCCTGGGTTCCAGCAACTAAGTTACAGAGAAAGGTTGAACAAGTTAGGTCTTTAATCTTTGGAGCGCAGAAGGTTAAGGGGGGGGGGGGACTTGATTGAGGTGTTTAAATTGATGAAAGGGATAGACAGAGTTGACGTGGATAAGCTTTTCCCATTGAGGGTAGGGAAGATTCAAACAAGAGGGCATGACATGAGAATTAAGGGACAGAAGTTTAGGGGTAACATGAAGGGGAACGTCTTTACTCAGAGAGTGGTGGCTGTGTGGAATGAGCTTCCAGCAGAAGTGGTGGAGGCAGGATTGATTTTAACATTTAAAAGTAAAGTGGATAGGTATATGGACGGGAAGGGAATGGAGGGGTATCGTCTGAGTGCAGGTAGATGGGACTAGGGGAAAATAAATGTTCGGCACGGACTGGAAGGGCCAAGAAGGCCTGTTTCCGTGCTGTAATTGTTATATGGTTATATGGTTATAAGGCATGGACTCTGTGGGCCGAAGGGTCTGTTTCAGTGCTGTATCTTTAAACTAAACTAAAACCAAAGCAACAGAAGGGGAGGGTTCTGGTACGTTATGGTAGCAGGTATGTTATGGTACAACTTTATAAAACACTGATTAGGCCATATCTGGGGAACTTTGTACAGTTCTGGTCACCTTACTAATTTGCACTAGAGATAATACAAAGGAAATTCACTGAGCAATTGGAGCAAAGGAAATAGGCAACGTTTCGGGTCGAAACCCTTCTTCAGTCTGAAGAAGGGTTTCGACCCGAAACCTTGCCTATTTCCTTCGCTCCATAGATGCTGCCTCACCTGTTCAAGAAGGAACAGCAGATGCTGGAAAATTGAAGGTAGACAAAAGTGCTGGAGAAACTGAGCGGGTGCTGCAGCATCTATGGAGCGAAGGAAAATGGCAATGTTTCGTGCCGAAAACCCTTCATCAGACCTGGTGAGTTTCTCTATCATTTTGTCTACCTTCGATTTTCCAGCATCTGCAGTTCCTTCTTAATCACTGAGCAATTGTCTGAGTTAGAGGATCTTAGTTACTTGGAGAATAACAATCATGTGGTTTGCTTTCTTACGTGGATGCTGTTGAGTGTCATGAATATTCCTGGTGCAAACAGAAGCAGAGGGTTATATTCACAATCCTAGGTTGTACCTCTTATTGCTTAAAAAGGCTTTGGTTGCAAAACGTTGAGCCAGTCACCAGCTGGCACCAAGTCTCAAACCATCTCTTGCAGAGTATGTTTATGGCCCAGTTAAAAATTGGTGAACCCAAGACGTTACTGATGATCTGGGGTGATAATGCCATTAATGATCTTGCCAATCTTTTTGAGGAACCAACTTTGTGTACGTGTTGACAGAGATCATGTAATATATTTTCAAGATCAGGACTTTGAGTTTACTAAGTACAGTTATTTTAGTCCCTTAAAAGAACAGGGAAGTGAACTAAAAGCTGAATTGATTTTTTTTTAAACTGCTTGTATGAATTGGGCAGTAGGGATCACGTGTGCCTTAATGAATGGGTATCTCTATGGATTTAGGAAATTATACATGCCTACTAGAATTGGGTAAATGAATGAATCTGTGTGTTTTAGTAAGGGGGCACAGTGGGATAGAGAAGATGAATAGACCTACAAAATTGGTTGGGGGTGGGGATGGATTTAAAACATCAAGGTTGCAGTTTAAATACTTAAATTGTATAATCCAATCAACTGGCAGTTTACCAGTTTCTAATGGTCCATGGTTCTATATTTATATTCAAAGAATCATAAAAAACATAAAGAATCATAAAAACATAAAGCACAGATGAAAAGTATTCAGCCAATCCAGACCCATGCAGAAATGGACCTTAACTTCATCGTATCTCCCAGCTCTTGGTCCAATGACTTGAAGGTTACAGCTCTTTAAGTGCTCATCCAAGTACTTTTAAAATTGTTGACCCATCTCAATGAAAATCATGATGGTATTTCAGACTCCAGAACCACTACAGTACAAATAATGAACTGCTCGTTAATACACCAAAGGACACAAAGTGTTGTAGTAACTCAGCAAGTCTGGCAGCATCCCTGGAGAACATGGATAGTGATGTTTTGACCCCAAACTTCACCTATCCATGTTATCCAACAATGCTGCCTGATCTGCTGAGTTACTCCATCACTTTCTGTACTAAACTCTTTGACTTATAGACCTCCAATGAATTTAATCGATTGCCACACGTTACACTTACTTCACATCTTATTTTCCAAAACTAACATTTCTTTTACCTTTCTTTTTTAAGTCTCGTGATTTTAGACTATCTGCACACTCATTCAGGTGTTGATTTATTAACAGCATCACCAAAGAAATAATATCTCAACAACTAATAATCTTTTAGAAATGTGCTTAATGCTGCAGGGTAACCTTTCCAATACTAGTCACTAGAATAAACACTGTAAGAGAGTATATTACAACTTGGGTCTGGCACATCAATTTGTATAAACATTGTAAGTTGAAGAGAAAGTAACAAAATTAAACAGAAGTAATTGGACTAACAAGCAAAAGATTGGCAAAATGTCAACAGCAGGAATTCCTTTTATGCACCAGTTTAAAAGTCACTAAAATATCCCAAAGTCTTCCATGGGAAAGTTGTTTGGAAATAAATTCCAAAGCGTTTTCTAAGTATATTAAAAGTAAGAGGCTAATCAGTAAATAAGTAGATCCTTGTTGGAAACCAAAATGAGTCTTCAATGTTAGACTTGAGGGTTTAGAGAAACAGCATAAAAACAGGCCCTTCGGCCCACCGAGTTCGCGCCAACCAGCAATCATCCTGTACACTAACACTATCCTATGGACTAGGGACAAACCTATACGTCTTTGGTGTGTGGGAGGAAACCAGAGCACCTGAAGCAAACCAACACAGGTCACCGGAAGAACATACAAACTCCATACACACAGAACCCGCAGTCAGAATCTAACCCGGGTCTCTGGTGCTGTAAGGCAGCCACTGAACTGCTGGCCACTGTACCACCCTGTCAGAAGCTGCAGGCAAGTCTTAAAGTATTACTCCTCATGTGTACTTGCTTAGGAGAAGGTCATTATAATTGATGAATCTGGGGATGAGGACAGTGACATTTGGAGGCATCGGATAGATCTATACTTGGAAAGACTGGGATAATTAGCTCCTTGTTCAGGGGAAATGCCTTTCTGACCAATTTGATTTAATTTTTCGAAAAGCTAACAAAATGTACTGATGAGGACATTACAATTAATACATGGATCAATCGGGCAGAGACAAGGAATTGCAAATGTTGGTTTACACAAACGGACATCAGAACACATCAGAAGAAGGGTCCAAACCCAAAATATCACCTATCCATATTCTCCAGAAATGTTGCGTGACCTGCTGAGTTACTCCAGCACTTGAAGTCCTTTTGGATCAATAAGGCGTTTGATAAGACTACCATGGGAACTAGGTCCAAAATGTTAAATCTCATGGGATCCATGGCAAATTGGATCAATAATTAGCTTGGTAGAAGGCTGTTTTGTAAATGGAAACCTGTGAGTGGTGATGTGCCACAATGATCAGTGCTGAAATCCTTTAGTGTTTGTTATGTACTATAATTAATTCCATAATGTACAAGGTACAATTAGTAACATTGGTGTTGTTGACAATGCAGAGACTACAGAATGATATTGATCAGTTGTTAAAAAGGGAAAAGTAATGGGAGAGGTAATTTAATCTTGATAAGTATAATGTTGTACTTTGAAAAGTCTAAAAGTTAGGATATACACAATGACTGATAAAATCCTAGGCAGTTTTGAAGAATTGGGGACCTCAGTGCACAGTCCAATAATTCACGATGTTGGTAGCAGCGGTAAGTAATGAGATACATGGCATATAAGAGAACAGAAACTTATAGTACAACGTTAGGAAAAAAACACTGATTAGCCCATATCTACAAGTTAATTCTCGGGATGGCGGCACTGTCATATGCTGCGAGAATGGAGCAGCTGGGCTTGTACACTCTGGAGTTTAGAAGGATGAGAGGGGATCTCATTGAAACATATAAGATTGTTAAGGGCTTGGACACAAGGGCAGGAAACATGTTCCCGATGTTGGGAGAGTCCAGAACCAGGGGCCACAGTTTAAGAATAAGGAGTAAGCCATTTAGAACGGAGACGAGGAAACACTTTTTCTCACAGAGAGTGGTGAGTCTGTGGAATTCTCTGCCTCAGAGGGCGGTGGAGGCAGGTTCTCTGGATGTTTTCAAGAGAGCTAGATAGGGCTCTTAAAAATAGCGGAGTCAGGGGATATGGGGAGAAGGCAGGAACGGGGTACTGATTGGGGATGATCAACCATGATCACATTGAATGGCGGTGCTGGCTCGAAGGGCCAAATGGCCTACTCCTGCACCTATTGTCTATTGGAGTACATTGCAGAATTCTGGTCACCACACTAGACAGCACTAGAGATAATACGAAGGGAATTCACTAAGCAGTTGTCTGAGTTAGAGGATCAGTTATTTGGAGAGACTAGATTAGGCTCTGTCTATTTTCATGGGAGTGAAAGAAACTGAGAGAGGATCTGATAAAAGTATACAAATTTATGAGGGGTATAGAAAGGGAACTAGCTGATACGGAAACAAACTCAATAGAAGTTTCAAGATATCAAATAACTGCTTGAAGGAGAATAAAAACTGGGACCTTGTGAAAGCTATGACAAGGTTATACGCTTATCCTTAAAAAAACAATTTCTCCTTGCTGGATAGCTTATCTCAGGTTAAGAGACCCAAAGATCCTGCTAGACCCATTGAGATCCTCCAGCTGATTATGTGTGCCTTGAGATAAGAGACTGCCACCTAAGATTGAAATAAAGAAATTCTTCATCAAAATGGTACTGAATTTTTTGTAATTCTTCACCTCAGGGGGCTGGTTGCTTAGTATATTTGAAGTTCAGATCATTAAATCTGCGGATGCTATGGGAATCAAGTAGTCCAGAGATTGTGTGGAAAAGTGGACCAGAAACCAGGCACCGAGTCATGATCTTGATTAATAGAGTGAGCCCAAAGAACCCTTCATTTTAGTTTAGTTTAAAGATACAGCATGGAAACGAGCCATTCGGCCTACCGACCAGCAAGCCCCGCACATTAACACTATCCTACACACAATTGGGACAATTTGCATTGATAACAAGCCAATTAACCTACGAATCTGTAGTTCCTTGGAGTGTGGGAGGAAACCAAAGATCTTGGAGAAAACCCACACAAGTAACAGGGAGAACTTACAAACTCCGTTCAGAGAAGCACCCATAGTCAGGATCGAACCCAGGTCTTTGGTGCTGTGAGGCATCAAGTCTACCGCTACGCCACTATGCCGTCCATTCCCATTTTTCTTAGTTTTAAGATCCCTTAAACTATAATGAAAATTAAAAGTAATAATAAAGCTTTGAAATAGGAACAATGGAATAAGGGAACACCATGGAATTATGGTGTTTTGATTCAGACAGAATCTTAATATATCATATAGCTATCTCATCAATCAGAACATAGGAAGTCTTAATTTATCCTCTCCACAATGTAATTGAACAGACACAAAATGCTGGTGTAACTCAGCGGGACAGGCAGCATCTCTGGAGACAAGGAATGGCATTGAATCGCAATCCTGTGCTTAGGGAGCGTGATATGAACCATCGACTTTAATTAGGAAGTGTGCAAATAATGACACTGCATAATTCATCTAAGGTAATACTGCAAACACGTTATTAACTCTAATTCGCACTATATAAATTTTTTAAATAATGTTTTTCATGCAGAAAATGCTGTGTTCGCTGTGAATTCTTCCCTCAGAAGGCCAGTATGTCATTTCAGAGATATCTCTATTTGGCATTAACATTGAATGCTGAGTGTAAACTTCCTCTCCTAATGATAAGGATATTATTCTGTTATTGTAAACTATACTTTCCCAGTTGCCACATAAAACGCTCACAAGTTCCCAAGTTATAGGAGTAGAAGTTATTTGGCCCATCGAGACTACTGCGCCATTCAATCATGGCTGATCTCTGCCTCCTAATCCCATTTTTCCAGCTCGGGGGGGGGGGGGGGGGGTACACAAAAAGCTGGAGAAACTCAGCGGGTGCAGCGGCATCTAAGGAGCGAAGGAGATAGGCGACGTTTCGGGTCGAGACCCTTCTTCAGACCCATTTTTCCAGCTTTCTCCCCATGACCCTTGACAGCTGTTCTAATGAAGAAATTGTCTATCTCTGCCTGAAAAATATCCATTGACTTCTCACTCACATCACTCTCATCCCGTCAACTGTCAATTTCAAATACATTTAACTCATTCTCATTCATTCACTTTTCTAAGATACAATCACATAGCGATTATATCCATGCAATCTGCTCTTTGTATATGAAGGAATGGAACACAAGAAGGCATAAATAATGCTATCATTAATCTCTGGGTAAACTGCACTCAGATACTTTGACATCAACATCACCTATTTGAGTGAGGCATAGCAGGGAGGAAATGGCCAGTTTGAAGAACAAGGTGAGGTACACCTTTTTCTGAAGACCAAACCAGAAAAGTAATATAATCTTCACAGGGTGAACTTTGAAGAATGAGCTAGTCAGACATCTAGGCAAATCCCTCAGCACAATTAGAGAATGCCTTACAAGTCTTTGGTTTGATCTGAAATGGTGCAAAGTGAAGAATATATATGATATATCTCATTTTTTGAGAATCTCTAGCATGTGTACTGGTAACACATGGAAACTCTAAAGAGCAGGAAGAGCACACTGCCTCACAGGCTTTCCAAACACCTCCTGTACCATCAGATGTCTTCTCTCCCACCAGTGGAATAATCTGTGATTCCTATTTTGGCTTCATCAGTAACTTCAAAACTGAGGTGGATGCTGCAAACTATGTTTGATTCTGAGTGACTACGTAAGAAGAAGGCAGCCATGCATGGGGAGTAGCGGCCACTTCTGGGCAACACGGATTAAGAAAAAAATATTTTCATTGAAGGGAGTTTGGCATAAATGTTCTAAAAATTATACCTGGACTACAAGGATGAAATTCCACACAAAAAAACACAACCGAATGGAGGGGTGTGTTTCCTGGATTTTTTGTTCATGGAAGTGTTGGTTACTTTTCAATATGTTAAGGAGAATTCACGATAGACCAATACAAATTATTTTCTACAGGTTACGGAGTCCAGAATAAATCCAGAATACAAATAGTCAATGGGAATCGCTGTGCGATATTTTTTTTAAAACATCTATGGGGGGAATGGATAGGTGATGTTTCAGTCTGAAGAAGGGTCCCGGCCTGAAACGTTGCCTCTCCATCCCTGCACAGATGCAGCCTGACCCACCAAGTAACTCCAGCACTTCGTGTTTCAATCAAGATTCCAGCATGTGCAGTTAATTGTATCATCATATATATACGATCAATATATTGCTCCATCAGAGCATACCAGTGGATTATGGTTAGCCTTATCTCGCAGCACCATTAAACATCAAGTATCCCTCCTTAGCTGATCCAATTCTACTCTTCCGTGCCATTGTAGTTTGCAACTCTCTGCCGCACTTAAAAATATAGAGCGGGTGAGATGGAAAAACAAGAATATTGCAAGTTAAGGGTGCAACATTCGGCTTTGAATTGCAGGTTCCTTCAACCGCTATCTTAAAATCCGCTGAGAGAGTCTCACTTCAGTTTTTTAATTAAATTACTCAGATTAAAGGTTACTCAGAGGACAATCTTTTGTAGCGTTTTTCCTCTAAAAGCGATCAACCAGTTACAGATCTTGCCATGGCCAACTGATCCTAAATGTCATGTTGCCGTTAGGTTCTTCTAATTAAAAATCCATGCTAGTTTACGGAAATACTCACACTTATTTGCTTTGAGTCCATCAAATGAAATATCAAATTCGTAATAGTCGTATTCGAACTCGTAAGTCGGAACGCGGATGAACGATTCGTCGGAAGAGTTTCCAAAAGCGGCAATGTCTTCAACCTCCACCATCATGTTAATGCACAAATGAAGCAGGCGAGGAGATGAGCCGCTTGCTGTTTAATACTGCTCCTCCGCTTCAGTTACCTAACTCGATAGACAGATCCCAACCCCTGCCAGAAAGTCGCCGATGCCGTAGCTGTCATTGTGTGAGGTGGCAAATGATCACCCTCTGCTGGCTGCCAGTCACTGAAAATCAACAACAAAATCCGAGACAAAAGCTGAACACGTCGTTCACATGCGGCAGGTCAGACGCCACAACATCTGTGGTTAGACAAACAGAGTTAAAATGACAGAGTTAAAAGGACATGTTTCAAAGACAGGAGCAAACTGTGCATCTGACATAACCATCGGGAATGCCTGGAATGGATTCCCGGGTACTGAACAAAACCCAAATAGAGGATTAACTACACACCTCCAGATAACACCATTTAAAATACCTTTTCATGTTCCTAGCGCAGCAGCATTGTATATGCATCGTCGTGATTTAAACCATAGATACGGCACATCTTTTTCATCGTACCCTTAATTTCCAGTCCGGATTTTTAAAATGTGCTGTTTTAGGATGAATCTGAATTTTGACCTAATTTGTATCCCACACAAGAATAACCGGGTAATCTCACATGTATTAAAAAGTATTTAAACGCTGAGGCGCAACTGAGATAACAGATATGTCAACAAAACACATGTTTCACTTCAGGAAAATGGTGCTAAGAACAAAATGGGAACACGGAACAAAAGTCACTTGAAAACTTTGAAAGATCATTATCTGCAAAGATGTGCATGTGGAGATAATGTTCTAACTCTATTTTCTTCAATGAACTTTATTTATCCGTTAGGAACTTTGGTTTCTGCAGCCATACAACAAAAAGAAAGAATTTTACAAGACACACTCAACACCAACTCAATTCACACAGACACCCATCACAGTGAATCTCCTCCTCACTGTGATGGAAGGCAAAGTCTTGTCTCTCCCCTGCTCTCCGTCCTCTCTACCTACACCCACGTAAACCCGTAAGGGCCTGTCCTACAAGCATACAACTCTATGCGATTAGCGCAACCGAACGTGGTCGCTTGAGCCGTCCGGCGTCGCGGGGCCGGTCCCACTACGATCGCCGGAGCCATGCGGAATTGTGCGGAGTTCGTCCCGACATCGCGCGGGGCTCCGAAAAACTGACTATGTTCAAAAATTCCGCGCGGCAACGGCTTGTCGGCTGGCAGTCGCCTCGACGCATTACACACCGCCCCGACATCGTGCCTCCATGAACCTATCTGTAGGTGCCTCCGTGACCCTCTATGTGTGTGGCTCCATGGCCCTGTGTGTGTGTGCCTCTGTGCCCCTCTCTGTGTGCCCCTCTCTGTCCTGGCAAACTTACCTTAGACTTCGCTCCAAGTTCGCCTCACTTTGCGCCACGTTGCGCCACTCACCCTATCTCCGCGCGGCCCCTGCTGCCGGTTTGGTCACGCTTGCCGCATGCAGGCGCATACTGGTGGGAACGGCCCTGTACAGGGGATCACCCGACCTCCGCGCGGCTCCCGCTTCTAGTTTGATTGCGTTCATCGCATAGAGTTGCATGCTTGTAGGACAGGCCCTGTACACACTCGCAAACTCATCAGAGCATGCCACAGGATGTTTGGTTCTTGAGAACCTGGCACTGTTTGCGACACGGTCGAAGGCTGAGGTTCTCTCACCGATGGGGCGCCCAACTCCAATCTTTATGGCATTTCTTATCAGAGCAGACCGCGCCACTGCCCCCTCCCCAAGCTAATCATAAACCCCCCTTGTCTGCAACGTTTCAGCTCTACTTGTGCAGGGGGCGCGGGTGGTCTACTCGATTATTGCTGTTTTGTGTTTGCCAATGTTACGCTTTCCCATAGAATGGCCTGGGAAAGGCTGCGTTCCCAAGCAACAATCACAGGTGCGAGGAGATAATCGTCTGGAAACTTGTTTTCAAAAGGCTATCGAATGTAGGGATGTTAGCTTAGCTGATAACTCCATTTCACATTTTAGCTGATATTGTCAGTTTAACCCTTCCACTACAATAAGCGAGTTCGGTATTCCGAAAAACACAAGGAATCATGGGATTTGTCAAAGGTCACTCACGGTAAACATTCTCGGCAACTGTGCTGCTACATGAATACAGACCTGCCTTTCATCCGTAGATTGGATCGAACCTGGGTCTCCGGCTCTGCAAACGATGTTGAATTGCTACTAAACCATCCCCATCCCATCCCTGTACGGGAGCGGCTGGAGTTGTCCGGGGTGACCCTGGACTGAAAGGACACCGGCCCAGAGCAGTGGTAACCCAGGCTTACAGCCAGCGCGGAGAAGAAGCGCTAACCCCAGCTCAACTCTGCCTGTCCCACCAGGTTAACCGACAGCCCTGGACTGACGGGATACCGGCCCGGAGCAGTGGCAGCCAGGCTTACAGCCAGCGCAGAGAAGAAGCACTAACTCCAAAGCTCCCTCTCTGGCAAGTTTCTGGCAAGTGGGTCTTTTTCATTGTTGGACCAAGTGATGAACCAAGTTAGCCTGGTAAAACATTCAAGGAATTTACTAGCTGAATACATGTAAGTACAACAAAATAGACTGGAAATAATGATTAAAACAGTCAGATTGATGTCTGCTTAAAATAAATTGTTCTTAAACAAACTCCTTACCAGCTAAAAATAAGTTATGTTTTTGTATTTTTAGTTATACTTCTGACATAAAATTATTATCAGGCATGTCTCTGATATTAACTCTTTTTCTTAAGTATTTAATTTGTATTTTAGGTTACTTTTACAGTAATAAAGTTACTCAACATTTTTCTTACTTTTCTTTCAACAAAGTGTCATGGAGTATAATCCAAAAAGTATAAGGTGTTTCACTGTTAGAATTCAAATGTAAGGGGAAAGTATACAGTTCATTACAGGACACTTAACAACACTGAGGTACAGAGGAATAAACCATAGCTCCCTGAAAGTAGCAATGGAAGTAGAGAGAGTGGTAAAAAAGGCACATGTTGTGCTTGCCTTCATTTGTCAGAGCACTAAGTGTAAGAGTCAGTAAGTTATGTAGCACCTTCATAACATATGCTTAGAGACCTAATTTTGTTCACTCCATCACAGTAAGGATTTGAAGGATTTGCGCAGGGGACAGAAGAGGTTTTCCTGTATGATGTGCCTGGATTAGAGGGTATTAGCTTATATGGAAAGTTTGAAAAAACTTGGATGGTTTTCTCAGGGGCATCAGAATCTGAGGGGGGACCTGATAGAACTTTGCAAAATACTGAGAGGCATGAATAAGGTGAAGAGTTGGGCCCTTTTTCCTAGAATGGAAATGTCAAAGATAAGAAGGCATAGCTTTAAAGATAGAAGAGGAATTTTTTTTTAAAGTGTGCTGAGCAAGTATTTTATACAAAAGAGTGGTAATTGCCATGAACCCGTGGTGGTGATCGTGATGAAAGTAGGTTTGAAAATACAATTTAAGAGGTGTATAGATCGCCACATAAATATGCCGAAAACAAAGGAGTACAGATCATATTTAGGCAGAAGGGATTACTTTAATTTGGCATCATGTTCGGCGCAAACATTGTGGGCTGCAGGGCTTGCTCCTGTTCAATGTTCTAAAAAAATCCCCAGCTGACTCAAGAACTGTGACATTTCCTATTCCTTCCAGAAACCTATCAATTAAGTTGCATTGGGGATAGCATTTGTGAGTAATGGGAAATAAAAAATATAGAGTAGGAATATAACAGAAGAAGTGAAGGGTAAGACGCACAATATAAGAAAGAGCAAGTAACCAACTGCTTTTAATCAGCGCAAGATTAATAAATATTGGACTTTTTAAACAAAGGAAATAGTTCAGAAAAGTATGCCATGGGTGGAAGTTCATTAACCCTAATTAACATGCATCCAGGGCCACTGAAAGAGACCACAAAAAAAAATCACAGGTTTATAAATGTCTCCACAGTTGGTGATCACTGAATTTTACTTCGGAGTCAGGTGAGTGACTATGTGAAGACCCCGCCAGCACGCATTCCCGACACCGCATTGCGCATCGACAGACTGTGGAAGCGTTGCTCCACCAGCGGTAAGTTCGAATCCTGAAGATAAGGTTTTCAACTTAATTCCAGGTCCGCTTTTTCTCCTTGCAGGAAGCTCTGACAGAGTTCTGCTCTGCGGAAATCCCGGCTGCGAGAATGGCGGGGAAGCCCGGCTGGGGGGAGAACCCCACCACAGACTTCGCGGGGAATCCCGTCTCCAGGTACCGCGAGGGAATCCCGGCTGTGATAAACCACAGACTGAATCCGCGGGGAACCCGGGACAACAAGAGGAATCAAGCCGTGGGGTGAACCCGGCTCGGGGAAACCCGGCTGTGGGGACCGCGGGAAGATTCTGGCCACGGGGTGAACCCGGCTCGGGGAAACCCG
Organism: Raja brachyura; assembly: GCA_963514005.1. The sequence continues at coordinate 16,870,301 of OY740792.1, read as the reverse complement.
GCCGCGGGGACCGTGGGGAGAAGCCAAACTGCGGGATGAACCCGGCTCGGGGGGAAAACCCGGCCGCAGGGACCGTGTGAGGGGACCGTGTGAAGACATGGCTGCGGACCGCAGAAGTGCGGATAGCCGGCGGCATTTTCAGACTCCAGCGGACCAGAGCGGTTCAATGGAGTCTGAAAGGCCTGGGCAGGCCAGGAGGGTCCCCTCCAACATGGGAACGTCCTCGGCCGTTTACCCATGTGGGGCATGGATAGCGTCAGAGAGCGCTCTTCCCACTAATGCTCCCTCCTGATATGGTCCATGTATGGCATATCAGTAGAGATATACCACCGACGGTAAGCCCAGGGACCTGGCAGGGTCCGGGCTGCGTATATACCACCGGCGGATGAGCCCGTAGACTCGGAGGGTCCGGGCTCTAAGATTACCGCCTGTGGAGGAATTTTCCCGCCGACGGATAACCTCGGAGACTCAGCAGGGTCCGGGCTGGAAGGTCCACCGCTGACGTATCCCACATGAAGTGGAATACTCGGAAGTATGTCCGGGGAACATACTGGAGTACAAGCATGAGGTTCCAGAAAATTCTGGCGTGGCATCAAGACCTTCGCTAATGAAGAAATCTGAAGGCCAGAGTTCCCTCGTGAAGGAACAGCCACCTCACGCCACATCATTACTAGACAGGTGTCGGCTGTGGGATACCATGCACCTGCAAAAGTGTTCCTGAAAGGACCAGCTGTGAACAGTGATATGTGGGGGTACAATGCACTTCAAAATGAACTGCTTCCAGAAGAACGCCATCGGACCTGCCTTAAATTCCAAATCTGCAGGTTCAAGTGAGGCCAGCAATGTCCAGCCGCCGAATCCTCTCTTCAGGAACCTGCCCCAACAGGTAAGACCCGGATGAAGAATTAAAGCTGTCCGGCTTATCAAGGTACCACGGCAACACACCCCACGCCTCTATTGGCAGCAAGCGTTTCACTGAAGCTGGTGGCAGCTTCAAAACTGGGCGCAGACTTTTCTGGCCAAGGCCAAACCGGTCCTCAGGGAATTGGGTCCACGCACCCCAGCAACCCTACTCTCCAAATCTGGGACGGAATTAGAACCCGCGCCAGGGACCTTTGGGCTTACCACAAGACCACCAATAACCATGAAGGTAGGTGGGTCTGGTTCTTTCCGAAATATGAGGTATGTGGACCATTTACAAGTTGGTAAATTTACACTTGTTTATGCAAGACAGAGTTGCCTTTCAAGATAGGCCACAGTTGCGGGCCGCTCATTGTCACAATGAAAGATACCGGTGTCAACTCGCATATGCAGTATAGACTTTTCTGAATAGAAAACTTCATTACTGTCTCACAACAAGGGAACAGTTTCCACTGGGCCACCAAAGATATTTGTATTATGGGCTATCTGGATGATGTTCTAAAACACTGTATTTTGCCAAATCAGCGGTATCAGCCACAAACTATTGTGCAGAAATTAGATTCTCATCCATCCAGTTAAATTTAAGTTGATACCAACTGAAATTATTGAGTATTAGGATTACCTTTAACTCTATTAAATTGTCTGGGATTGGCAATATATTGGTTTCAGCTGTGCTATATGCGCCTTCTGCACAAACAGAGCTATATGGCGTGCAAAGGAGCAAGCTCACAGGTACCATGTAGGTCATTACTACCAGACCTATGCTATTTCCAGCTGAAACTATCAAAGTCACCATGGTGGACAAACAGTATTCAGCATTGCCCCACTATCCTTCTTCAGTACTCGTCAGTTAATTACTAATTGATGCTATTGCTTAAAGATGGATAATTACTATATACCATCTTTAGTTACGGAGGCAGATGGGGTTTGCATGAGTTACCAATTATACAGTTATATGGTATCAACTACCTATTCACATTAGGTGCATTCTGTGGATTAAATGGTTGTAGAAATATGCATAATCTGCATGCTCAAGTCTAACTTGATACACTCTGGTGCTATTATATGTAAATCACATGGGTGCAATCAAGTCAAAGTATCCAGTAATAGTTTACCTAACTTCATTGGCATTGGCGTGTGAGCAGGTAAACGCAATGACAACACAGAATGGATGTGGAATTGCAAGTATTCAAGGACATCAAGGCTTGATGAAATACCTAAAGATCAAAATGTTGCATCCAGGCTCAATTGCCAGTTGCAAAATACGTGGCGTATCAGTGGCGATGGATGCATTCTCGCTACACTGGGGAATAATGCCCATTGTGTCCCTCCATTTTACCTTACCAGAAGGGTCTTCCAAATTCAGCAATTCCCGCTTCAGGCATTTTCGTAGTGCCTGACTGGCCTACACAGCCATGATTCCCGCTGATGTTGGGAATGATGATAGAACCTTATATGATATTTCCAGGCACAAAATGGCTGGTTGGCCGTGACCGGGAAACCATCCTCTGCATACTTAAATCAATTGATTGACTTGCAGACTGGGAAGACCGCTTCCTGCGGCTAAGAATTGTCAAACCAAACTATGGACGTGCTCACTGCAATTGCAGGGATAGCACCAAACAAACAGTGCTTCTCTCATAGGGATGGGAAGTATTTTGTTAACACATACGTTGACACGGTGACTGACGTCTTAAGTTCAGTTCCATATGGGGTTAACAATCATTACAAGAGTGTCTCAGCATATTGGCTGCGAGGAGCAGAATCCACTCCGTCGGGTCACCTTCTGATATTGAGATTATGAAGGGTATCTTCAACTCGAACCCCCCAGGCCAGGTACGCAGAGATTGGGATGCTAACATTGGAACATCCCTGCCCTTCGCTCACTAAACAAGTGGTTATGCTCATGGTGCTGAGTCAGTACAACGGGTCCCGTTTTGCATAGCGGTGACTGGAAAAGATGATTATTCTTCAGGGAAATTACATTTATGTTATCACTTAATCAGCAGAATACGCCAGGGACATTAGGTCTCAAACTAGAATTGCTGGCATATCCCATGGACCTTTGGTTGTATGTGGCCACACATCTACACCAGTATGTTGAGGTCACTAGGGCCTTAGGGACTCTGAACTAGCAATGATTGTTAGTCACATAAAGCCTCACAAGAGAATTTCACTACAGACCATTGCCCGGTGGTTAATATGGATTATGGGATATAGGAGTGAACACTGACATACAAATCTCACTCCACCCAGGCTGCAACTATATCAGCAGCAGGGGATGGACGTTTCACGGGACCACATCCTAGCAGCTGCAGGATGGTCTAATGAACGATTCCAAACATTTTAGAAATACCCTTTGCCAGACCAGGGGTATTTGCCGACTCTTTTTAGGTAGGTGTTATAGTTCCTCCCGGGTGTAGGAGGTTACTATTATCACTATGTGTTCATTAATAGCATCAACATGTCTATACCTATGTCATGTCTGAATGCATTATTAAAATTAGCTCTTCACTGATGCAGTGTGTGATGCATGGACTTGTCTCCACAGCATGAAATCACAGTGCTTTGAAATCTTCACGTAGTCACTCACGTGACTCTGAAGTAAAATAGTAAGATTAAACGAGAACGTACCAGCTTGAAGTTTGATCCTTATTTTATGAGGAGTTACGATGAGGGATTACGTGTCCTCCGCTCCCAACCCTCTATTATAAGGTCAACTGGTATGTTAGTTCTCTTATCTTACTATCTTCAGTCAACTCTACTATCTGTGATTTCACACCGCTGCTTTGAAGAATGTCGCGCATGCTTGCTGGCGGGGTCTTCACGTAATTTATTTGTGTTTGGTTTCCCTGAAGATGAACTCTCACGAGAACTGGAAGATTCTAAGCAGCCCAATAATTAGTGAAGTTGATTCAACATCGTTATACTCTGCATAAATCATAATCTCTCACGAAAATAATAAGGAGGAAATATTGGTGGTAAACTTTCAAACAATACAAAACAAAACTATATCATATTTCCCACGACCTCAAGATATCTAAAAAATACTGCAAATGTGGAAATCCATTAAAAATCCAGATATTGGAAATATTCACCAACCATGATCTGACCGGTTAAATACTTGTGGCATATATGTTACTTTTGTTACAACTACTCAAATAGCTTTAAATAACACAATTTAAAAGTGTGTGAGTGTATGAGAAGATAAAAGAGAAGAGGCTACCTTATCTTGGGAAGGGAAGCTGGGGAAGGGGTGGAATACCAATGGGGAGGATATTGGGAAAAATTATCATAATTCTGTGAGTTTCAAGGTAGTTATGGAAAGGCATCACATTTATCCACAGGTTAAAATCCTAAATTGGGGGAAAGCTCATTTCAGGCCTGACAAAAGGGACAGGCAGTATCTCTGGAGAGAAGGAATGGGTGAAGGGTCTCGACCCGAATTGTCAACCTTTCCTTCTCTCCAGAAATGCTGCCTATCCCGCTGAGTTACTCCAGCATTTTGTGTCTATCTTTGGTTTAAACCAGCATCTGTAGTTCCTTCCTGACAAAAGAGAATGCTTGTGGATAAAACAATATCCAGCAAGTCAGAATATTTAAAAATAAGATGTTGACAGTTCAGGACCGAGATGTTCCAGTCAGGGCAAAAGACAAGGATGGTACAATGATACCAGGTTGACAAGGGAGAGTGGGGGTTTGAACAAAAATGTAAGCATATGACAAGTATAGGCAAATGAAAATAATTGAGTTCCTGGAGGAAGATGGGGACTATAGGAGAGAACTTGGCGGGTAAAAAGAGGCCAATGAAATACATCTGGAAGGAAAGATTAAGGAGAATATTAGGACAATCTATGAGATGGCATCAATTTATGGGTAATTTAGTGGGTCAGACAGCATCTCTGGAGAACATGGATAGGTGACGTTTCGGATCAGGACTTCTTCCATGTGAAGAAGGGTCCTGATCCTGACCCAGATCATCCCCTGGAAACTGACCCTCTGATCCTCCGAGTCTGCACCTACCTGCGATCACCGATACACTAGTTCTATCCTACACACTGGGAGAATTTATAAAAGCCAATTATTCTACAAACCCACACGTCTTTGGAATCTGAAAGGAAACCAGTGTTTCCATAAGTTTACATACTCTGTTGTGCGGCTGCACGAAATAATTTAAGTGGTATATCTGGGACAAATGACGATAAAACACTCACCACCCCTCACCCTTCCCAGTTCTCCGACCAGTCTTACTGCCTCCGACTACATTTTATCTGCCTCTAATTTATAAATAGGTGCTGCCTGCCCCGCTGAGTTACTCCAGCTTTGTGGCTCTCTAACATTTCATCTCTGTTTGCTTTGTCGTTACCTTCTCCCAGCTAACAATGATCTATTCTACATTTCCCTTCATCTCCATTCCCTTTGGTCCTGCTTTCACACCTTACACACTTCCTTATCTATGTATCTCCCTCTCCTCTGACTCCCAGTCTGAAGAAGGGTCTCGAGCTGGCACATCGCCTATTTCCTTCTCTCCTCCCATTCCCCACTCTCCTCCCCCTCCCATCTCTCAATCCCCCTCCCCCCTCTCCTCTCCCTACCCAATCTCTCCCCTTTCCTCCTCCCCCTCTCCCCTCCCTCCCTTCTCCCCACCCTCCCCTCTCCCCACCCATCTCCCCCTCCCTCCCTCTCCTCCCCTGTCTCCGCCTTTGTGTTTAGGGGATGGTTAGTGTGAGTATGACGCCGCAGCCCCCTCCCCCCCCTCGCAAATGCGCGTTTTCGGGGAACAGACCCAATGGGTCTGCACTTGGTCTAGTATACTTTTAAAACTCTGTGTGTGTGTGTGTCGGCAGTGTGTGTGTATGTCACATTCCATTTTTTTTCAGATAAGATTTTTGTCCTTTGATTCCATGGTCTGCCAAAACCACATGCTCAAACTTGTTATTTATTCCATTTCACTAGCGATTTCGCTTGTACATTCACGGATTTACTCCTCATTACATTTAGACATTTTTTAGATCGAAACGGCACCTCATGAGCTGCTTACGTCACAATCCCACATGACGACCAATCCCAAGCCGCTTCTCTCTCTTCATTTGCCAGCCTGGCAATTAATAATATTAATATAATATCAAGGGGGTAGTTAGTGTGGGGGTGGTTAGTGTGTGTGACGCCGCATGCCCCCCCTCCTCCCCCCCGCAAACGCCGTTGCGGGAACAGACCCAATGGGTCTGCACTTGGTCTATTACTTATTAAAAGTCTCATCTTGTATGTGTGTGTGCGTGTATGCCTATGTGTCTTTCTACCTTCATCAAAACACCACGGGCTAGGCAAACAATTTCAGATTATTAATCACATTAACCCTGTTGACAAAATAAACTATTTCATTTCACATTTCTTGCTATTTTTCACAAGTTATAGCATTTTAAAAATAGCTAAAACCAAGTTTTTAAACGGCAAACGTCCTTCAACCCTCTTCGAGTGACATCATAAAGCGGGGGTGGGCGGCCACCAAGGGGGAGTGGGTGACCACCAGCTTCCAGTGAGGTCAGGGGGAAGGCGGCATTTAAATTAACGTTCCGCTTTTTCCGACCCAGGCTTCTACCGCGACACCCCGGCTAGAGTTTTACGCAGCCATCAAGGAGGCATAGAGACTGCAGCGGTGAGGCCTCGCAACAATGGGGCCACGGGGGAGGTGAGGGAGGGTGGGGGGATTGAGGGACAGGAGGGGGTTGGATGGATAGTAGCCAGGTCTACACTCCCTCCCTACACTCCCTCTCTACCCTCCCTGTCTCTACTCTCACTCCCACCCTCTCTACCCCCTTCCTCTCTACCCTCCCTCCCTCCACTCTAATCCATCCCTCTCTGCCCCCCTCCATTATCCTCCCTGCCCCTCCCTCTCTACCCACCCCCCCCCTCCTCCTCCCTCTCTTGGGATTGAAGAGGGAGGGTGAAGAGGAAAAGGAGGGAGTGCTGGGGATGAGGAGAAATGAGCCACGCCTGCGCAGTTGGGGCTATGTGTGAGTGGTGGAATATAGCGTTGGGGGAATGGGTGAGTGGTGGAATATTGCGTTGGGGAGTTTGCGCTTGGTCTCGTTGACAATAAAATACTCTCGGGTCAACTCTCGGCTCGTCTCCGCCTAGCCGACGGCGCCTGCGCAGTCCGCGTTGTCGCCGTCTGCTGCCCAAAGATCCTATAGCAGAGCAAGATGGACTACTCCTGCGAAAAACAAGCAGTACGGTCATGGGCAGATTGATGGGTAATTATAGAACCCATTTCCGTAACCAGCTTCCGTCCATCTTGCTTCCGCCCAGAGATAGGATCTTTGCTGCCGCCTCCACACTCGCTCCCCTATAACGCTATATCGACAATTAAATCACAAAAAAAGCGAAAAGAGGTTCCTTCCACAGCGTGCAGGGAATCTGGCCCAGATCAGCACGGCTGAGACACCAGAGTGAAGTTACGGGGTGGTTTACAATGTTTTTTTATTTAATATTGTCCCTAGTCTAGTCTGAAATAAAGCTCATCATTGGATATAAAAATCAGAAGAAATGTAATTGTGTGTGTGTTATGATTATATACATCTATATCACATTCATGTATGTGTTCTTTCCAGCACAGTCTAATCAGTTGTATGCTCACTGAATAAGACCATCGTTAAGTTGTACATCATTTGTAAATCTTGCTCAAAACTAATTTAATTTTGTGAAAAACTTAATGTAGATAACCCCACCATTAGAGACTGATCTCATTCCACTCTCTGGCTATTAGGAAGACCAGACCCATTTTATTGTTGAGAAACAACTCCATAGACACAAAAACATTAAGGAACATCCCAGGGGTAGAGCAACTGGAATCTTCATATTGCTATTATTTTCCCAAATACTGCAGTTGTGTACAGTGATTAGATGAATGAATGAAAACAAAATCAACTCAAGCACAGCACATGAGCCATTAAAAAGAAAGGATTTGAAAAAACATTAAAAAATAAAATTAACAGATTCAAAATGTATAAACATTTTATCCCCCATATCTATGTAATTCAAAATATAAACAATAATAAACCATAAAATATGTTTTTATTTTTCAAAATGAAACAAAACTAACAGTAAGATGGAAAATAATGGGGTTTTTTGTATACTTCCACTTTATTTATATTTGAAAAGTTTTCTCCTACTTTTTTTAAATTGCAAAGTTTAGAGTGATTTTTTTTGTGCCGTAAACCATTTACCATTTCTGTGGCGCCCCCTTCCCTTGATGCCCTAAGCACGTGCTTATTTTGCTTAATGGTTGATCCAGCCCTGATCACACACAAACTGTTCCCCCTACAACGCTGATTACTTGGGTCGGGTTACTGAAATGGACGATAAAGAGGCCCACGTTGCGTACTACACGTCAGCCCATTGCATTTCGCAGGAGCGGCCCATCTTGCTCCGCTGGAGGAGCGTTGCTGCTGCCCGTGTGTGCGCACGCGCGGCGGGAGGCGGCGACGTCGTCCGGCTGTTTGAAAGATGGCGGGAGTGACCGTGGACCTGTTAACGGACGACGAGGAGGAGACCATCGCCAGCACCACCAGGGACTCGGGGACTTTCATCAGCGGCGACTCGGAGCTGCCCGTGGTTTTCCTGTGCTCCCAATGCCGGCTGCCGGTCGGGGACTCGCTGGCCTGGGCGGGAGCAGACCCGAAGGAGAACGTCATCTACCTGAGAAGTAGGTGCTGCTGCAAAGATGGCCCGAGTCATGTCGCAGGGAGACGGGACGCCAAACGCTGGAGTAACTCCGCGGGACAGGCGGTATCTCTGGAGAGATGGAATAAGAGACGTTTCGGTTCCAGACTCGACTCGAAACGTCACCCATTCCTTCTCTCCGGAGATGCTGCCTGTCCCGCTGAGTAACTCCAGCTTTTTAGTGTCCTTCGGTATAAACCAGCATCTGCAGGTACTTACCCACACTGTTCTCACTTTCCGGTACCCGGCCTGTACTTCTCTGCGCCTTGGTGTCTGCAGTACTCATTGAAATATTTCTTAAGTGTCTCCGCCTCCTCTAACAAGCTCCAGAAGATAAACACAGAGAGACGCTGCCTGTCCCGCGGAGTTACTCCAGCTTTTTGAGTATTTCTTCGGTTTAAACCAGCTTTAAATGTAATTAAATTTAAATCGATTTAAAGCCGTTCCTTCTTGCACAAAATGCTGAATGTTGATTTCTCTAACCTTAAGTAACCCTTGCTTTCCCTCTCTGTCCCTCCCCCACCCTAGGTCTCTGACTAGTTTCACTGTCCTGATTTTATTGATTGTTTGCCTCCTTGTCGCCTTACCCTCAGCTAACAATGAACCATTCCCCAGTCTGAAGAAGGGTCTCGACCCGAAACGTCGCCTATCTCCTTCACTCCTTAGATGCTGCTGCACCCGCTGAGTTTCTCCAGCTTTTTGTGTAACCCCCCATTCCTTAGCATTGTCTGCTTTGATCTGTCATTTTCACACCTTCCCTGTCCATATCTCTAGACTCCCTGGGGGGTTACACAAAAAGCTGGAGAAACTCAGCGGGTGCAGCCACATCTAAGGAGCGAAGGAGATAGGCGACGTTTCGGGTCGAGACCCTTCTTCAGACGAATTCTTCAGACACGGAGTCTGAAGAAGGGTCTCGACCCGAAACGTCGCCTATCTCCTTCGCTCCTTAGATGCTGCTGCACCCGCTGAGTTTCTCCAGCTTTTTGTGTAACCCTCGATTCTCCAGCATCTGCAGTTCCTTCTTTAACTCTCTAGACTCCCTCTCCACTGACTCTCAGTCTGATGTAGGGTCTCGAACTAAAACGTCACCCATTCCTTCTCTCCAGAGATGCTGCCTGTCCCCCTGAGTTACTCCAGCATTTTGTGCCTATCTTCGGTGTATGACCAACATCTACAGTTCCTTCCTATTAATCGGCTCCAGGTTCAATTCATCCTATAAGTTTAAAAAAATGTTCCTCCTTCCCTTAATCTTTTCACTATATCTCGGTAACACGTGACAATATATAAACTAAACTAATCCTATGCCCTCTGGCCAAAGCACTGCATACATGAGAGACTGCAGATAGTGGAATCTTGAGTAAACAAAAATTACTGGAGGAACGTGTGGGTCAGGCAGTTTCTGTGGATGGAGATGGACAGATGATGTTTTGGCCTTAGACCTTCATGAGTACTAAGGTTGCCTTCAATGCAAGCCCCAATTCCTACTATTGAAGCATCATTTGCATACAGTTGGAAAACATTCTGATATTGGTATTAATTTATTATTGCACTTCCATGAACCTATTGCAACAGTGAGTGAATTGCAGTGGATCGATGCTGTCTGGGAGGTAGGAGTTAATGTGTACCAGGACCAGCCTCTCATGAAGGTGTACGTTAGAACCACTGGATGATGGTCATTAAGGCACGCTACTCTGCATTATGATCGTAGTAGACTTCTTAAACCTCAAAATGGGGTAGGGAAAGTTAAAGATGTCCGCAAATGCTCATGTCAGCTTGTCTTCACAGGATCTGAGGACGTGGCTGGGGTCTTCATTTGGGCTAGTTGCTTTACGTGACAATGTGGGGGGACAATAAATGAGTGTGCCTATAATGGTTCAGCATTCATTTAATTTATACTTTGGTTTTTTGATATTTGTTGTTAATTTCTCTTCTCTCCATTTTTGAAACCAAAGATAGAAATGAGGTATATGCATTAAGATAATGAACTACAGAATTATAAGAATAGTAAAAATAACTACAGTTATAACACGTTGTTTTTGTATAGATGTCACAAAGAATATCCTTATGGACAAAGAACATAAGATAGACACAGCCGATGATTCTGGTTGGTAAGTTTGTGAAAGTTATATTTGCAACTTTTTAATCAAAGCCTTTATGTGGAACTGTTTCATTTTGTGTGCATTATGCAGTAATGGCCTAGAATGTTGAGAGAGTGCCATATGTTGAAATTCACCCAAGACATTACCTGTCCATGACCTCCAGAGATGCTGCCTGATCCACTGAGTTACACCAGCACTTTATGTTCTATGTAAGATTTCAGCATCTCCACTGTTCTTATAAGTTGGACAGCAGTTTCCAATGATTGCACAGTCAGATGCAGAAATTCATTAGGTATATCTGATTGATGTTGTTCTTCCACAAATTTCATTACATTGTTATCAAACCAAGAAATTCAGCATTATAGTACTAGGAAGACGGAGAAACATGTTTATATTTTAAATGCGTTTAAAACAACTCCTTCAAAATGAGTCATTTTAATATATAAACGTGTTTTTAGGATGTCAGATTTCAACAGTACATTTAGTATTCATCAATTGACAGTGGTCATGCAGTCGCTCTTTAGTGGTTACATGGTGGAATATGTGAATTGATTTGAATAATTAAAATTTTTAAAAAAGCTGATGAATAATTCTCTGCTATAGAATAGTCATTTAAAAAAAATATGATGCAAAGATCAATATGGACTCCCTTTAATTTTTATAAACATAAGATCTCATAATCATATTTTATTATACATGTATTGTTTTGCAACATATGAGGAATTTGATTTGCCATACAGTTAATACCAATAAAAAGTAACTAAACACACACAATACATTTTAACATAGACATCCACCACAGCAACGACTCCACATTCCTCACCGTGATGGAAGGTGGGGGAAAAAAAGTTCAATCTTTCCTTCTCCGTTCTCACGTTGTTGGGGGGCCTCGAGCCTTTTGTTGATGGGACGATCTTGGCTCCCGTAGCCGGCGATCGGGACTTCCACGTCGGGGCGATCAACTTCCTGCATTGTGGGGATCTTGGCTGCCCCACACCGGGAAATCGGATCTGTAGTTTATATTAACAATGATAAAGCATAAAAGAACAAAACCTCTCTTTCTCTCTTCCCCTGCCCCTCCCCCTCCTCCAAAGGGAGCCCCAAAGAACTTGAGGAAAATGGGAAACTGAGGTGATCGCTCAAGCCTGCTCTTCAACATGATAGTGGTGAATTGTCCAGACATTATCTCTTCTATAGATAGACACAAAATACTGGGATATTCGGTGGGTCAGGCAGCATCTCTGGAGAAAAGGAATAGGTGACATTTCGGGTGGGGACCCTTCATCAGAGTTAGGGAGGGGGAAACTAAAGGTCTGAGAAGGTACAGAACAAAACCGCCTGCATCGACGACTCGGGGAAAGGTGGAGCCCACAATGGTCCACTGTTGGCTAGGGAGGAGGTGATAACGAAGGAATAAAAGTGAAATTATCAAGAGAACTAGGGTCGGGAGGAATGGAGAGAGGGAAAGCAAAGGTTACTTGAAGTTAAAGAAATCTGTGTTCATGTCGCTGGGTTGTAAGCTGGCCAAGCGAAATATAAGGTGCTGTTCCTCCAATTTGCGTGTGACCTCACTTTGACAATGGAGGTGGCCCAGGAAAGAAAGGTCAGTATGAGAGTGGGAAGGGAGTTCAAATATTTGGCAAGTGGGAGATCGTGTCGGGCAAGGCGGACTGAGAGGAGGTGTTCAGTGAAAGGGTCAGCCGGTCTGTGCGTGGTCTCACCGATATATACTATTGAGGTCCATGAAATAATGAACTAATTAGTCAGTTTATGTGGGTAGACTCTTCCAGCTAGATAAAATAAGATCTGAGGACATGCATGTACAATTCTCGGGTTAACTGCTGGGAGTTTATAAACAAAAAAAGGCTTTTTGATGTCAATACAGATTCTTGAATACAAGCGTTCTTGCATTGCCCAGGAAGTTGTGATGGTTAGTTTTGTGCACGGGAGATTGTGCACTGAAGTCACCTCACTAGATACAGGAATGGGTCAATCATCAGCTGCTAGTTTTCTGTACTTTGTACTCTCAGATTTTTACTGTCATTTTTACTTTTTTCTAGCATTTATGTTTTGCTATCCTGTCGTGGCTGCTCTCTTTTGCTGGGTAGAATGTACCTTTGCACTCCCGTCCATCTTGACTTCAAGCGGAACGTGTATTGCTTGGCTGTGGCCTATATTGAAAGGCAAGTGTGTAAATATGAAATTAAAATTGATCACAAATCTGTGACGTGTTAGTGTATTTACCTGTTTGTCAATTTATAGATATTTGTAAATGCTTCTTTTAAATGGCTGTTTATGAATAAATGTCACTACTTGTAAATTTTACAAATGTTTTAATTGTGAACTGTTAATTTGTTTGATTTTTGCTGAAAAGGTTTTTTTATCACATCATATTAATTTCTGTTGTTGGATGAACTCTGAATTTGTAAAATGATAGCCAATTAAAAATGAAGTTCAAGCACTGTTTTATTCGTTAGTTGAGTGTCTGGCACACAGCCTTATTACCTTGTGTTCATCTCAAAAGACCTGTTGAGTGAATAATTCAGATGGGGTTTCTGTTTGGCAAATGTGGAATCTAATACAAACATACATGTAATCAAATTCCATAAAACTTAAGCACAGGGTTTTTAAACTATTCTCCATTATTTTATATCATTCTCACACACCAGTAATAGTTGTATGTTATTCTTCAAGGTACTTTCTCAGCAAAGGAACATTGTGACACATGACTAGGCATAGATCTTCAATCCAATAGTTTCACTATAAATATAATGACTAGGAGAGGTATTGTTGACTTCAATCCCTAGGTTCAATTTCTGTGTACTGTAACTTGATTTTAGCTATAATTCCAGTAGCGGGAAACCTTATTCTGCTGGATTTTAATGTGCATTATCATGCATTGAACAATGTACCTGCGTGAATGAATAGAAAATTAATATTGATTTCAGCATCTGCAGTCTCGCACGTCTCCATCTGCCTATTTCTATTGTGCTTGTGTTGGCTAATTCTATCCTCTCCTTAATCTGTTGAAACCTCTGCCCATCTATGAAGGCCATTTGTGCTGAGTTTGTGTGTTTTCCCTGTGACTGCGTGGGTTTTCTCTGGATGCTCCGGTTTCCTCCTACATTCCAAAGACGTGCTGGTGTCTAGGTTCATTGGCTTCTGTAAATTCTCCCAGGTGAATAGGATAGAACTAGTGTACAAGTGTTCAAAAGTCGGCATGGACTGGGTGGGCTCAAGGGCCTGTTTCCAACCTGTACCTTGGAATTCAATTAAACCGACTGAAGATCTGAAGATTCTTCTAAAGCATTCTGACTAGTTCTTTGTAAATTTGGAATCATTTAAAACGACATTTTAATTTCCATCAAGTTCTGTTCATTTGTCCTGCCTTTTGCCTGGTGACTTACTATATCCCAGCTGGGTTATGGCTTTTCTGTTTTAAACATATTCACAACCTCATTTTGAAAGCTTTTCATGGTTTTGTCTCTGAAATGTAAACATTTTCTTCTTCACAGCTTAATTATTTCATCACTGATAGCCATACAATAAACTCTTAAACTTTTAAATTTTGTCTTGTAATCTTTTCCTTCGCATCTCCCTCCTTTAAGAATTGCTTTAACCTACCTGTTTGTCTTCTGATTTTTCTATGTGGATTAAATAAGTGTCTAAGATAATCCTCCATTGATGCAACCTGGACTGCTGCAATAAAAATAAATATAAATTATTATCATCATCAGAGGAAACTGGGCAACATTCTGAACTCTGAGTTCTGAACAACTGCACATAAATTGCCAGATACATATTTTGGTGGTGTTTTCTTGGGAATGAGCATATGTATTATCATCATTAAATATTTCGTGAACACAAAACCTCATGTGCAAAAAAGACCTGCAGATGCTGGTTTAAAACAAAGGTAAACACAAAATGCTGTAGTAACTCAGCAGGACATGTAGCATCTCCGGAGAGAACGAATGGGTGACGTTTTGGGTCGAGACGTTTCTTCAGACCGAAGATGGGTCTCAACCCGAAACTTCACCCTTTCCTTCTCTCCAGAGATGTTGCCTGTCCCGCTGAGCTGCTCCAGCATTTTGTGTCTACCAAGGGAAAACCTAATGTTGGTTTGTACCACACCTGTAATATAAAAATAAATGTTTGTAGTGTATTTAAACCCATGACTTCATAAGAGGGCTGTTAAACCTGGACTGACGGCACCAATATTTAATTCAACCGGTATCATATGCTGAACAAACAATAGTCACATTGGAACAATTAAAACTGATGTGTTCTTTATCAGTTTAATATTACAGCTGTATAAGATTCCAGGAAAATGTCTACCCAAATAATGATTTGCTTTCCAAGTTGTAAATGCCAATCTTTTCTTTATTTTCATAGTTATGTCCTTGGCTCCACTACAAGTGCAGAATTGACAGATTACAATAAAAAGCCAGTTGTTCTAGAAACACAATCTGAAGTCCTTGAAGAACTAGCAAAGGTAACTTCTGCATGATATAATTTTTACATTAATATTGTTTTCAATGGGTTTTCTTTGCCTAAAATGTTTAAATAAGAATGGGTCAGTTCAGGAAACCAAATGTTGACAGTTGAATATTTTATACATGCAGATCATTGGAAAAACTTTTGAATTTTTCACTAATATACTTAGAAATTGCATTTTAACATGTTAAAAGTTAAACACGGGTATTTGTAACTCGCCGGAGCAAATGTTGCTAAGAAACTGCTTTTATTCTAGAAATTGAATATTTTGATAAATCACTCATAATATCACTTTTGAAAAAGGAACATTTCACATGCTTTTTTAAAAAATTAATAAATAATGATTTGTAGTTAATTCTCATTAGATTTAGTTATAACATATAACAATTACACCCCTCGGCCCTTCCAGTCCGTGCCGAACATTTATAACATACCTGCTACCATAACGTACCAGAACCCTCCCCTTCTGTTGGTTTGGGTTTAGTTTAGAGATACAGCACTGAAACAGACCCTTCGGCCCACAGAGTCCATGCCTTATAACCATATAACAATTACAGCACGGAAACAGGCCTTCTCGGCCCTTCCAGACCGTGCCGAACATTTATTTTCCCCTAGTCCCATCTACCTGCACTCAGACCATACCCCTCCATTCCCTTCCCGTCCATATACCTATCCACTTTACTTTTAAGTGTTAAAATCAATCCTGCCTCCACCACTTCTGCTGGAAGCTCATTCCACACAGCCACCACTCTCCGAGTAAAGACGTTCCCCTTCATGTTACCCCTAAACTTCTGTCCCTTAATTCTCATGTCATGCCCTCTTGTTTGAATCTTCCCTACCCTCAATGGGAAAAGCTTATCCACGTCAACTCTGTCTATCCCTTTCATCATTTTAAAGACCTCAATCAAGTGCCCCCTTAACCTTCTGCGCTCCAAAGAATAAAGACCCAACTTGTTCAACCTTTCTCTGTAACTTAGTTGCTGGAACCCAGGCAACATTCTAGTAAATCTCCTCTGTACTCTCTCTATTTTGTTGACATCCTTCCTATTATTAGGCGACCAAAATTGTACACCATACTCCAGAATTGGTCTCACCAATGCCTTGTACAATTTTAACATTACTTCCCTACTCCTATATTCAATGCTCTTGATTTATAAAGGCCAGCACATCAAAAGCTTTCTTTACCACCCTATCTACATGTGATTCCACCTTCAGGGAACTATGCACAGTTATTCCTAGATCCTTCTGTTCCACAGCATTCTTCAATTCCCTAACATTTACCATGTACGTCCTATTTTGATTTGTCCTGCCAAGATGTAGCACCTCACACTTATCAGCATGAAACTCCATCTGCCATCTTTCAGCCCACTCTTCCAAATGGCCCAAATCTCTCTGTAGACTTTGAAAATCTACTTCATTATCCACAACACCACCTATCTTATTGCATTGTTCTTTGAAAAAATGTTTAAAATATTGCTGTGAGAAGCTGCCCAATATTATTTTCAGTTTTCATAGCACTTTGTGTTATCTTGGCATTTACAAATGTATGTTATGCCATTTATTTCCAACAGTCTCAAATTGTGCTGAATATGATGATTGAAAGACTCTCTGCTGTTGAAGAAAAGATACAATCAATACAGGGTGAAGGATGATTCCAATATATATTACATGACCATTGATGTTGATGGAAACATCACATTTTGAAAATATCAGCAGGCAACAGGTTCCCACTCTGTTAATTTCAAGCGAATGTCTTCCTTTTGCTATGTGGTGGGCTGTTGGCTTTGGTGCAGAGTCGCAAAGCCTCTCATGTTTGTCAAATATTGGAAATGATACATGGTATTGTGCCAACCGTTGAATTTAATTCTGACAATGTTTTATAGAAATACTGTTAATCAACGTGTACAATTCTTGTAAGCTATCTTTAAATGTTTGTATAATTGATCAATTAAAGTTTAAACCAAGATATTCTGAAGCCTTGATATATAATTGTCTTTGCTGGATTGCATTAAGTACATTTTGTATTTTTTGTTAATTGGATTCGAGTAGAAAAGGCAAATGTTTGTATAATTTTAATACTTTTTTTTAAAGTGCAATATTAAAGCCTCATTATTATAAATCTACGTTTAAACAAGAATATCAAATATTGATTTACTGCAAAAGTATCAATGTATAAATTTAATCCAAGGTTTTTAATGGCAAAGTACATATTCAATTGCCTATTAAGCAGTAAAAGTATGCAGTATTAATGCCTAACACTCTCAGCTATACCATATGAAAACACTGTATATTTTCATCTGTAGAGGGCACCCATGATCTGACTACGCAAATGAAACCAAAGGAAAGGTCTCCTTTAAAATGTGCACTAATTATTTTCTCCACATTTGGTAAAATAGGTATGATTACTCTACAAAACATGCTTTCTCGGATTTCTTCAACTGTGAAAATGTTGTTGCATGACAATCCTGTCAATACCTGAGGTATTATCCGAACAGGACCTGGATGTAGGGAATGTTTTCCTGTCCTGCCAATGGATATTGGATGATTTTTGAGTGTGAGCTTTAAGGTGCCTACTGTACGCATCGTATGCCTCTAAATTGTTGAGGAGAGTAGGATCACTGTTGCTTAGTTGTCCATGAGGTTAGAACTGTGATCAGTGAACACGTTTTCGGATGGCTGAACAGAACTTTGGCATGATCATTGTGGTAAATATTGATACCGATGTTTGTCTTTAGTGAGAAGTGACTTTATTTGGAAGTGACCATGGATTTCAGTATTTAGTTTAGAGTCACAGCATGTAACAGGCCATATGGCCCACTGAGTCTACACTGACAATCGATCACTCTAGTTCTATGTAATCCCACTTTTGCATCTACTCCGTACACGCTAGGGGGAATTTCATAGAGATCAAATAACCTACAAATTTGCACGCCTTTGGGTTGTGGGGAGGAAACCCATACGGTCACAGTGAGAATGTGCAACCTCCACACAGCACCTGAGTGATTTGAACCCGGGTCCCTGGCACTGTGAGGCAGCAGCTACACCATGGAGCTTTACTGTTATGAGGTGGTGTTATGCCATTGGAGACGGTTGGTTGACAACCTGTTTTAAGGATGTTCAATGTCCCATTCACACATGCTTAAGGGAACTAATTAATGATCTAGAGCTTACTCTCTGACCATCTATGTAGAAAACCAATATTTTTCAATGAGCAACCTGTCAGTAACCAGAAAACGACTGAATTAAGAACTTAAGAATTAAGAGCAGAAAAGGGTCATCTTGACAGTATAGCCTGCTCTGATAGTCTTCAAGATTATGTCTAACCTTGTAATGCCACTTTCCTGCTCTATACCTGTGACTGAAGCTGCTAACAATTTCAAAGATTCACCACTCTTAGAATACATTTTTCCTCTTTTCAGTTCTAGATGGCCTATCACACGAGACCCGTCTTATTCTAGTCCCCTTATCCAAAAGAAACATTCTTCCTGCATCTATCCTGCCATGCCTTATTAAAATGTTGCAAATTTCAAAGAGATAATTTCCCCTCTTTTTCAACCATTGAGGCGAGTAGTCTCATTTTCACTATCATTATCTCACTATTCCAGGATCTAGCGTGGTGAATCTTCATTCTACATTCTCGATGGCAAGTACATCACTTGTAAGGAAAGGAGACCAAAAATCTACACAGTACTTCAGGTGTGGTCTTGTATAGTTGCAATAGGAGTTAATTATTCCTGTTAAAGATGGACACAAAATGCTGGAATAACTCAGCGGGACACGCAGCATCTCTGGGGAGAAGGAATGGGTGACGTTTCGGGTCAAGACTGATGAAGAAGGGTCTTGACCTGAAATTTCACCCATTCCTTCTCACCAGAGATGCTACCTGTCTCACTGAGTTACTCCACCTTCGATTTAAACCAGCATTTGCAGATCCTTCCTACAGATATCTATTATTCATATTGAAATTCCATTATAATAAAGTCCAACATGTTGTTTGCCCTGCTAATAGTTTGCTGAACCTGTATGTCACATATCAGAACTTCTAGGTCTTTTTGAACAGAGATTAATAATGTCAATTACCCTTTTTTTGAAGAAAAGTTTAGGTTTTGTTAGTGCAATAATGTGTTCAGGCAGTGTCACAAAATGTGTCAAGGAGAATGTAAATCAAAAAGGATTCTGTTCTCTCAACATGTAGATCAAAAGCAATAGAATCAAATCATGCACATTGGTTTGCTTCAAAGCAAGGCAGCTCATGGTCGAACAACTTTGATAACATAATGCAAACGTGAATTTTACATTATGTTATTAACTATCCTGGTGAAAATAGCATGCAGTAGAATGTTAACCATGAGTACAATATCCTATTCTTAATCCTGTCTGAAGAAGGTTCTCAAGTAAAGCATCACCTATATCTTTTCTGCAGATGCTGCCTGATCCGCTGAGATACTTCAGCATTTTGTGCCTATCCTCAGTGTAAACCAGCTTCTGCAGTTCCTTACTACATGTCTTATTTTGAACTTGGTTTCCCTTGAGGAAACATTTGCCACTTTGTGCATGGGAAATTAGATTTATTGTTCGGTGACCCAGTTTCATCATAGATGATATTAAGCTAAGGCTTCATGCACTGAAATTTAGTTATATAGCAACACATTATCTGCCAGATACCAACTGCATAATTATGCAGTGCTAATCTTAAACTTCAACAGTGAACAAATATACATAGCATAAACCTGCACATGAGCACCGGTTGGAAAATGTTAACATTGTGACTGATGTGACAAGGAAGGGACATTGATTCTAAGTTAAAGATCTTTTACAACTATTTATAGCATAATTATGTTTAAAAAAAGATGTTCGGGGCAATGTTTTTTTACACTGAGGGTGGTGAGTGCCAACAATGCGCTGCCAGTGGTGGTGGAGGTAGATACGATAGAGGCATTTAAGATACTTGTAGATGGGTGCATTGATATGCAGGGAGCGGAGGAATATTGATTATGTGCAAGCAGATAAGATTGGTATTGGCGTCATGTTAGGCACAGACTTGGTGGGCCGACGGGCACAGACCTGGATTTGATCTTAACTATGGATGTTGTCTGTCTGGAGTATGTATGTTCTCCTTAAGACCGTGTGCGTTTTCGCCGGGTGCTCTGGTTTCCTCCCACATACCATTGTACGGATTTGTAGGTTAATTGGCTTTGGTAAAAAAATTAATGCAGTAGAAAATGTGTAAGATAGTGCTAGTGTACAGGAATTGCTGGTTGGCATGGATACGGTGGGCCAAAGGGACTGTTTCTGCACTATATTTTGAAACTAAAAATTAGGGTTTCTTATCATCAAAGTCACACCAAAATAAGTTTGTGTTGAAAGCCTTCATTTGTCCGCAGATTATTAACGTCACATGCTAAACACTATTTGTGGCCAAGACAATTTGCAGGTGAGCTGCATTTATGTCAACTGAAAGTGGCCATTTTCAAATTTCCTTTACAGATAAATTGAGCTGTCATGGTCTGTACCCAACACCAAGTAACAGAGCTGTGAATGTGGCAGGACAAAGGACATTTATTTTCACATACACCAATTGGTGCAGTGAAATTTGTCTTGCCATGCAGCACACAAATAAAGATAAGACACAACATCAAATAATTTAACAGTAAACACAAAAACATCCCCCCACAATGGTTCCCACTGTGTGGGAAGGCAGCAAAAGTCCAGTCCACCCATAGTCAGGCCTATTGAGGCCTCAGCAGTTGCCGCTATGGCAGCCCGATGCTTCAGGCCCTCTCGCCGGATGATGAAGCTCTGGTGTTGGGTGAACAGTCTCAGTGTCTGGAGCGGCTGCTTCCTCCCCGGAGTTCACAGCTCCCGAAGTCCACGGGCCGTGCCGGTCGTAGCTCCGACTCTGACGATCTCGGTGTGAGATCCAGGCTCTGCGGTTCAGCGCTGCCCGCGGCTGGAAGCTCCACAGACCGCAGCTCCGCGATATTGGAGTCGGCGGTCCCAGCCTACCCCACGGCGACCCGGGCAAGGCATCGCCGCTCCACGATGGCGCCGCTGAAGTCCCAGTCGGTCCTGGCAGGAAACACCACTCCAGACTGCCAGTAGGCCGCGAGGAAGGGGCGAAGATATGGCCCGGAGAAAAGCCGCAACTCCAACCAGGTAGGGACTGAGAAAATTTGTTTCCACCTTCCACCCCCCACATAAAAAGACTAAAATACCTCCAAAACAAACACTTTTAACTAACTAAAAATTTTAAAAAGGGTGAAAAGACTAACAGCTGCTGGCAGAGCAGCCATATTCAATGGCGCCCCCTTCAATACTACAAAGTTGCAGATCCAAATGTAAGACCTGTTCTTACTAATGATTTATTCTCCTTAATGGTCCTTTAAATGCCACTCCCAGTATAGATCATGGTTTAGAGAGTAGATAGAGAACAAGCATCCCAGATTCAGATTAGTTTATTGTCATATATCCAAGGGCAACAATGTTTTTTGTTCACAAGTAGCTCATAGAGTAAACACTCTAAGTGATAAATACAATAATGAATGCAAAACAGCTGAATGCTGCAATGAATATACAGCAATCTTAAATAGTGCAAAACAAACTAATGTACAATAAGCTACAAGTCAGAGTATGTGGCAGGACCTTGGGGAAGGTGTGTGAAAGAGTTGATTGGTTCAGGCATCCCAACTTATACCCTGACTGATGAAGGACAGTGTACCAAATGCCTTCTTTACCACTGTATCCACCTTGGGCGCCACTGTTAGGGAACAATGTACCTGTGCTCCTGGGTCCCTTTGCTCAACAACACTCCCCATGACCCTATCATTCACTGTGAAAGTCCTTTGAAGCATTTTGGCACCCCAAAATGCATCATCTCACATTGATCACCCCTCTCCTCCCACCACATTTCTTTCTCTAGCTTAACAATTCTTCAATCTGTTTGTGTCACATCTATCTTTTGATCGCTGGCCTTTGTTCAACCATCCGCCTTTCAAGGCCCCCTCGCCTGTATCCACCTATTACTTGCCAGGCTTTGCCCTCCCCTTCCTCTCTTCCAGCTTCCCCCTACTTCTGCCCCACCCCCACCCCTGTCAGTGTAAAGGAGCGTCCCAACCCGAAATATCACCTATCCATGTTCTCCAGAGATGTTGCCCGAGCCACTGAGTTACCCCAGCACTTTGGCTTTTTTTGAAAACCAGAATCTGCTGTTCCTTCTTTCTACTGCACTGTCGTAGCAAGGTTTTAATGTTTTTGCTTTCCCATAAACATAAGTATTCTCTCTTTGTGCTTACTATATTTTTTAACATTAACAATTTAAACATCTACTTTAGTAATGCCTCAATCCTTTTTTCCCTAACTTGTTTATTTTTTCCTTAAAGTTCTGGTATCACCCTTGTGTATTTTTATTTCTCCCAGACTAATTATTTCTTCTGGCTGGAGAATTCATAAAAGGGGGGGGGGGTCAAATATTTAAAATATGTCATTAAGGAAGAAATGTACCTACATTTATTCATGTTACTGTGTTGTTGGAGGATGGACTACTTTACCATAGACAGTTAAGGTTATTAAATAGCTGAAGGGAGCAATAGCTAATATTTTAAGCAAAGGTATGCACAGCGATATGGAAGGTGTCAGTAAAGTACCAGATGGTTTGGACACTTTCAGCAAAGTCACAGCAGGTAAATCTGTTCTGTAGTAATTAGTTTAGTACCTTCTATGCCTCTGTTACAGTGGGGTGTGAGCTTAACATAAGAACTGTGCTGCAGCAGTCCGTGTGCAGTGAAACCAATGCACCTAATTACTTTTTAATTCTATTCCGGTGGAAACAAAGCTTATTATTTATGGCCATTCTGCTTTCAATGATTAGTGCATTTGTTCTTCTTGCTCCCTTGGATCTTCTACTGCATTTAAATGTTTTGTCTCCAAATACTTTGAACTTCTTATTTATAAAATATGAGGCAATTTAAACCATTAGGTTAAAAAATATAGAGACAGCCTTCTGAGGGAATAACATTTGGATGGCACCCCCCAGGCACATGTCCTTTGACTTCTGAAGCACGTTGACTTCTGAAGCGTTGATGATTTAAATTCCTTCTCTGTAGCACGCACCTCAGTTAATTTCTCAATTATTAGCAGAATCCTGATACAATAATTGTATTTTATTGATTTACAGCTTTAACATTGAATGTTAACGAATATTTATGAAAAAAGTAAATTGACTTAATCTTGCCTTCATTTTCGTTTCCTTTCAAAAATGTGACACCCCTTATTATTTTACATGGTTACAATGATTGTGGCATTATCTGATGAAATATTATACTCCTAATAATGCCTAAATTAATGGGATTATGTCCCCTGAGGTCACAGGAGGCTGAATAGCAATTTAGTATGTTATTTTTAAATGTCTGTTTTTTTAAGTAAATAAAGAAAGGTTATTTCGTTTGGCTGGAGAGTCAAGAGGAAAGGTATCAATAATTTAAAACTCATTAGAGAAAAAGGTTAGCATGAATTTATATCTGTTGAAGTTATTAACAAAAATGTAGTGCCTTGGGGTCGTAGACATATACACCATAGAAACAGGTTATTCAGCCCAACTAATTTGCATTTGGCCTACATGCAACCTTTCCTATCCATGTTCCTGTTCAAATGTCTTTTAAATGTTATAAATGTACCTACCTCTACCACTTCCCCTGGCAGCTCGTTCCATATATCCAACACCTCTCTGAAAAAATTGCCTCTCAGGTCCCCTTTAGATGCTTCACCCTCAACTTAAACCTTCTAGTTTTAGCGTTCCTTACGCTGAGAAAAAGACTGTGATTATCTGTCTTATGCCCCTGGTGATATTTTAAACCTTTCTATAAGTTCACTATAGAAGAATATACTGGGACTATAGAAGAAGATAGGCTGGGACTGCTCTACTCCAGGGAAAGCAGCCCCAGCCTATCCAGTCTCTCCCTATAATTCAAGCCTTCCGGTCCCATCTTGTGGGTATTTTCTGCACTCTTTCAAGCTTAATCACATATTTCCCAGAATATGGCAAACAGAACTGCCCACAGTATTCCAGGTGCAGTCCCACCAATGTCTTAAATTATGTTTGTGTGATGAATAAATAATTTGAAGTAGAGATAGACACAAAGTGCTGGATGAGTGATGTATTGGGTCGAGATACTTTTCCAATCTGAAGAAGGGTCCTGACCTGAAACATCAGTCTGAAGAAGGGTCCTGATGCAAAACATCTTTGATCCTTTTTCTCCACAGATGCAGCCTGACCCAGTGAGTTACTCCAGCACTTAGTGTCTATCTTTGGTATAAACCAGTATCTGCAGTCCTTTGTTCTACAAATAATTTGAAGTGATGTGGGAAGATGTCAATAGGGTTGAATATTGTCAGGATAGTTCAAAAAAGACGTAAGATGATACATTTATTTATAGTAGTGTAGTTGAAGGATCATTGTTTACAATAGTACCAAGGTTAAATGAAAAGAAAAAAAAATCAATGCTGGAAATCTTAAATAAAAGGAAGAAAAACTGGAAATAGCAGATCAGGCAGCAACTGTGGAGAGAGAAACAGAGCTAACATTTAATTGTACAGGGTTTTGGTGAGGCCACACCTGGAGTATTGCGTACAGTTTTGGTCTCCAAATCTGAGGAAAGACATCCTTGCCATAGAGGGGGTACAGAGAAGATTCACCAGACTGATTCCTGGGATGTCAGGACTTTCATATGAGGAAAGATTGGATAGACTCGGCTTGTACTCGCTGGAATTTAGAAGATTGAGGGGGGATCTTATAGAAACTTACAAAATTCTTAAGGGGTTGGACAAGCTAGATGCTGGAAGATTGTTCCCGATGTTGGGGGAGTCCAGAACAAGGGGTCACAGTCTAAGGATAAGGGGGAATTCCTTTAGGACCGAAATGAGGAAAACATTCTTTACACAGAGAGTCGCGAGTCTCTGGAATTCTCTGCCACAGAAGGTAGTTGAGGCCAGTTCATTGGCTATATTTAAGAGGGCGTTAGATGTGGCACTTGTGCCTAAAGGGATCAGGGGGTATGGAGAGAAGGCAGGTACGGGATACTGAGTTGGATGATCAGCCATGATCACATTGAATGGCGGTGCAGGCTCGAAGGGCCGAATGGCCTACTCCTGCACCTATTTTCTATGTTTCTATGTTTCATGTGAATGACCATTCATGGGAACTTGATCATGGCAAATCCCTTTGCTCTCATGATACATTCTACTAAATGCTTACATTTGGGGTGAATACTCAACTAATTTAAATTAAATGTTCAGTGCACATCAGTTAACAGATACCAATTTATCAGAACAACTTTACTCTTCTTGTGTGTGGATCTGAGGGGAGAAGCAACATTTGGTTCATTTGGCAAGAAATGATAAAATGGAGATTAGAAGGTCAATACTCACAATGTTGTTCCATTAAAGCAGGATTCTTATTCCAATCTTCCCAATTATTATCCAGGGGCAGATTTGAATTCATTCAAGAATTATATAAAATAAAATAAATAAAATAAAATAAATAAAATGAAAACATGTTTACATTAAAAATCTACATTACAAATAATGAAAAGCACTTTAAAGCATGCATAATTAATCCAGTGCTCAAAAGATTAGCCAGTACAAACAGTAGGCTCATATCGATACAGTGCTGAAAGAGTTCCAGTCAAGTTTACTTCGGATTGATGCTTATATTTATTGGTGGAAAATGACCCCTTAAAAGGTCATCAAGTGTTAACTCTGTTTCTGTCTCCATTGGAGTTAACAGCAATGTTAATGACAGCGTCCAACATGTTTATGAATGAGAGTTGGCAAATTGTGGGGGGGGGGGGGTGAGGCAATTCACTGAATTGGATTTGTCCTCATTTCTTTGTGAATAGGACATATCTGAGCAATTTATATTTGTTTGAAAGTGTCAGGTTGTTGGAGGATCTTGGCTGCAAGTCCATACATTTGGACAGGCTGCAACCCAGGAGTGTGAGTTCAGGATCCCCCGGACACCCCATTATATGATCCCTTCTTTGTATGCTCATTGAATCCCTCCACGGTGTCGATCTCTTCAATGACACTCACCATGCCAACAGAGCGACTCCATTGCGCTAATCAATTTAGCATCAGCTAGAAATCATACTTGAGGCGGGGCCAATGAAGGGAAAATGTGCGTTGCAGGGGAAAGCACTTTTTAGAAAAGTAACTGGTTGTTTCTGTTAAAAAAAAGAAAAAGGGGGGTGGGGGGGGATTGATGTATAATTAGTGTAAAAGGGTGCATGATGGTTCCACAGACTCGTTTGGCTGAAGAATCTGCTTCCATGCTCTATTTCTGATTCTGTGACTCCAAAACCCTCTGCAGAAGTCTCTAGATATTTTGCTGACACAGAAATGACAGGATGTGAACAATGATGTCTTGTTTTTATATCTCCAGATATAAATTCCCTGAATTATCTTACTGACATTCTTTAACTCATTTTTAGTACCGACTGTGGCCCATATAGTAAAGGATGCCGTGTTAACACCAATAAACAAAACAATACTTAATTGTGTTAATACATGACAAAACAATCTAAATGTTGAAGTTATTAAATCTATAAACACTAGCTCCCTAGATCATGCCTCTACCTCTACCGCTGGAACTCCGGTGAGCTGAGACCGCCGAGAAAAACATCGCGGAGCTGCGGGTCTGTGGAGCGGCCAGCTGCGGGAGGCGGAGCTGAACTTTACATCGGGAGCCTGGGATCTCTCGCCGAGATCACCAGTGGGGGAGCTCCATCCAGCATGGCCTTGTTGGCTTCGGAAGCCGCGGTCTCCAGTAAGGAAGCAGCCGTTCCAGGTGTTCCAAACTGCGGAGAGGGTTCTCCCGATGCCGGAGCACCATCATCCAGCAAGAACGGCCTGGAACATTGGGCCTCCGTGAAGGCGACTGCGGAGGCCTCAATAGGCCCGACTATAGGAGGACATGGGATGGGGACTGGACATTGTGCCTTCCCTCATAATGGGAACCATTGTAGGGGGATGTTTTTATGTTTAAATCTCTTTATTATTGTTATGTCTGTATTCTTTTATGTGCTGCATTGGCAAGAAACATTTCACTACACCAATTGCTGTATGTGCCCAATAAATAACCTTTGAACCTTTGATCTCCATTCATTTCAACACAGTACTAGGATTCAAGTATAGAAGTATGAAATGCATACCTCCGTATTCAGGGGCAGCATCTTCCCAACTGTTATCAGGCAATGGAATCATCCTACCACAACTAGAGAGCAGTCCTCAACTGCTATCTACCTCATTGGTGACCCTCGGACGATCTTGGATCAGAGTTTACTGGCTTTATCTTGCACTAAACGTTATTCCATTATCATGCACCAATACACTCCATGTAAATGGCTCTATTATAAGTGTGTATTGTCTTTCTGTTGACACGCAACAAAAGTTTTTCTCAGTATATCAATACATGTGACAATAAATTAAACTGAAAACTGAATTCTTATTAAGCTGTGTGCAGTAGGAAGTATCGATCATGGTTAGCAAATGTTTTACAGTTCAGATGCATGACACAAAAAATGTGCATGAGCTGTACAAATGAATCTCTAGATGCTAATGCTTCCTCTTTGGTGTGGACAACTGTGATTTATTAACTGAAATCAAATATAAACTGGCATCACGTTTGTAAGCCTTAATAATTGTTTGTGCTGCACTTTGGCACATTTTTTTTTGTAGTCAGAGTCCCTTAACAATGAATAGTGCTATTACTGAGCAGTGATTGCCTCTCAGATCCCCTGTAAATCCTTCCCCTTCACCTTAAACCTACGTCTTCTAGTTTTTAGACTGAGAAAAAGACTGCGACAATCTATATCTCTCCGCAATCTTCTGAGGAAGTAGAGGCGCTGATGTGCTTTCTTTATAATTGCATCAGTGTGCTGGGACCAGGAAAGATCTTCGGAAATATGCACGCCCAGGAATTTGAAGTTCTTGACCCTTTCCACCATCGTCCCGTTGATATAAACGGGATTGTGATTCCCTATCCTACCCCTTTGTATTAAAAAACACAATGAGAACTTCTCAGGAACGTAGCTTCTCTCTTCACTTTGTCTGCTGGTGTCACTGATTTCAGGAACAAGGAATCACAGTCGTCATGTTTCTCCTCATTAATTCAACTACTTCTGGTTAATTGATGAGCTAATTGCTACCTGAACATTCCATGTCCCAAAGTGCAGAAAAGCGTTAATTGCTCTTAACAGCAGAACAGCAGATATTTCGGGGATCGAACAGTAAATGGGTCTGATGAAGGGTCTCGACCTGAAACATCACCTATTCCTTTTCTCCAGAGATGCTGCCTGACTCACTGAGTTACTCCACCTACTTGCGTCTGTCATCGAAAAACAATTGCCCTCTAGCAGTAAAACAGACAACAAAACAGTATTATCTCCTAATCTTTTGTCTGTGATAAAGTTCAGTTCTGGCTTATGTGGCGATTGAAACTAATCAGAAAGCATCTCCTGCATAGCTTGCAACAACCATATGCTCTGATATCCCTGAGGAAGGGGAAGTGGAAAATGCATAAGGAGGGTTGGGAAGGGAAGGCTAGAAGGAAAATTATGCCATTGAATCGTACATTTTCGGGACAGTTTTCTAACAGTCTGGGAGGGCATCTGTTATTGGCAATATGTTCCTTGCAGGCATAATTGTTCCTGCTGGCACCAGACAATACCAGTTTATATTTAATTTCAGCTAATAAATCTCAGTTGGCTAATTTTAGGTAGATGTGATCATCTGTGTACGTAATAAATGTCAGTTGTAATGTTCATCATGGATAATGCAACTTGTCTTTTCTATTTACTGAAGATGGCCAGCTACATATTTCTAATATTTCTCACACTTACATCATTGTGTGGCTTTATCTTGTTGTCTGACATAAATGGATAGTTTGCGTGTGATATCCAACTAGGAATCATATCGATCTAGATGCTCTCAGTTTTTCTTTGGTTTCTTGAGGTGTACTAGACCCCTGTGCTTTGCTTGTGCGCTCCGTAATGACCCCAGGCACAGTTCACCCTTCAGTCCATAACAAGGACAGGTGGTTGCAGGGATGGGTATTGACAAATGTGCAAGGCAACGTGTGCTTGAAATGGCAGCATTGTGGTGAACATGTCTCTTCATGAGCTGTCATTTACAGCTAAAATGTGAAACAGAAGGCTGGTCATTAGACCAGATTGCCATCACGAGTCTTGCTACTCTGTATTATAGTGCTATTATTAGGCAGCAGTTTGAAGACTAATGATAGGCAATTTTTGCAGCTGGCCCTTCATCTTTCAGATGCATATTGCAAATAATTTAAATTGCAGCTTAAAGTCAGTATGCATGTCTATTTCAATGATTATTTCAATTATTCCCCTCCAATTTAAGTGTGATTGAAAACAACCAAACAAAAAATTTTGACTGGCTGAATGTTGTCTGGAGCAACATGCTAACCATAGGTTCACAAAGTCTGATGAAGAGTCTCGACCCAAAAGGTCACCTATTCCTTTTCTTCAGAGATGATGCCTGACCCGCTGAGCTACTCCAGCATTTTGTGTCTATATTCACAAAGCTGTTATTCTTCATATTTTCAAAACAAAGCTAGGTCATCCATTTTTACCTCATAAATATATTCTCAGATTCAGAAAGATCCGTGTTTAATTCTTGCACAAGAGTTGAATCACTTCCCAGTTTAGGAGTTTAAGAAGGAACTGCAGATGCTGGAAAATCGAAGGTAGACAAAAGTGCTGGAGAAACTCCATAGTGCTGGAGAAACTCAGCTCCATAGATGCTGCTGCATCCACTGAGTTTCTCCAGCACTTTTGTCCACCTCCCAGTTTAGGAGGGTGGGTTTACTGGCTCAGCAGTGACGATTAATTCTATGGCTTGAGTACATAATCTTGTCAGTCAATTCGTAGCATGAATGAGGGAGTATTAGTCTGTTAAATATTTACCGATGTAAATCCTGGCCTTAAGGCTTTTGTCGCACTACTAAAAAAATAATAATTTGGTTTAGTTTATTGCCACGTGTAGCGCTTTTGTTGCAGGCTAACCAGTCAGCAGAAAGACAATACATGACTACTATCGAGCCATCAAATTATTCCTGTTAGATGGTTAAAACCTTTCCAACCAGGGTGGAAATATCAAAGACCAGAGGGTATAGCTTAAACTTGAGAGGGGGAAAGTTTAAAAGGAATGTGCGGGGCAAGTTTTTTTACACGGAGGATGGTGGATACTTGATATCCTTTGCCAGGTATGGTGGTGGAAGCAGATATGATAGTGGAGTTTAAGAGATTTTACTATAGGCATTGGAATATGCAGGGGATGGAGGGATATGGATCACATGCAGGAAGCAGTGAGTAATTTAATTTGGCATTGCATTTGGCACAGATATAGTGGGTTTGTTCTTATGCTGCAATGTTCCATGTTCTATGATCATTGGCCAACGTGTATTATGGACCATGAATCAACACTAACAAAAGTGGTCATTTATTTGGTATTTTTGTGTTGCATGAAAATAGTTGCTCCATTTGCCTTCATAACAACAGTTATTTGCTTCAAAGCAAATTATAGTTTGTGGAATTCTCAAAGGTTTTGGGGGAAATGTAATTAGGTGCTTATGCAAATAAATTTTTACTTTTTTCACTTTGAAATAACCTTTCCACACCCGATTATTCAGTAACATCTTAAGGTTTCCTGGCATTTGAATCCATTTTTATAATTTCCACAAAGCGAGGAAAGCAATTGCCTCCTCAAACTTTCTGTGCAAATAAAATTAAAATTGTGCATGGGCACAATTGTAAAATAACTGGTTTCTCATCAGCCCTTCCCAGTTGCTTCAAAGATTAAAAAAAGTAATTCAGTTTATTTGCCATTTCTTTGTTCCCCATTGCTACTTCTGTTAACATCCATCAATTCACAAACTTTAAATCCCAGTGTAGGCAGTGTAAAATGGAAATGCATGACAGGAGAGCCCAAACGTTTAATGTTGTAACTAAAGTACTCGATAATTTATGCATAATAGCTGGTTGAAATTGAAGTACAAAGACAATAAGCAGAGTCAAATTCAAAAAATGTGTTGATATTGAAAACCAAATGAGCTCTGGCCTTGTACTTTTATATCATCAACAGTCACTTGATTCATTTACTGTCTTGTATGTTCTTATGTGTACACTTTGCAACCAAATAAAACTCAACATGTGGTTACTTAGTTCATTATTTTATAACAGAATCACCAAGTGGGAGATTCTGCCGGAAAGACCACCAACAGAGATTGGTAACCATATTCTAAATCCCCTCTCTATTTCAACATTACTAGGACTGCAGAAAGCACTTTTAAAGACTATTCAAAAGCTTAAGCAGAATTATACATGAGGATTTGACTCCATGTGGTCAATGCTATCAAGACTTTGTACCAATGTTGAATATCAGGGTGAGAAAATATTAAAATCAATTCTAACTGACTGAGGTCTACTGGTGAAGATATCTAGTAGCCAGTTGCAAAGCCAAAATCCAGAAGATTAGGAATGATCTTAATTAATATTACTGTGTAGAAGGCTGAACTGTAGTTAATGTTCTTCAATATCAATTATAAATGAAAACATAGAAGAAGAAATGGTGGCAAAATGGTAGAGTTGCTGCCCTAAAGCGCCAGTGACCCGGGTTCGATCCTGACTATGGGTGCTGCCTGTACGGAGTTTGTACAATTTCCCATTACCACGTGGGTTTTCCCTGGGGGCTCCGGTTTCCTCCCACACTCCAAAGATGTGCAGGTTTGTAGGTTAATTGACTTCGGTAGAGATTATCCCTAGTGTGTAGGATAGTGCTAGTGTACGGGGATAGCTGGTTGGCGCAGCAGGCTTGACTAAGTGGGCTGAAAGACTTGTTTCTGAGCTGTATCACTAAACTAGACAAAATGTATCACTAAACTAAACAAACTTAGGACGCCATACAAGAGGAGGTGGAGGAAGCAGATACCATGGCAATATTTAGGAGGCAATTAGACTGTCACAAGAACAGGCAGTGAACAAAGGGATACAGACCATGTGCAGATAGATGGCATTAATTAGATCGGCAACATGGTCAATGCAAGCCTGGTGGGATGAAGGGCCGGTTCCTGTGCTCTATTGTTTTATGTTGTACCATGGATAAATCATGAAGGAGTCTTTGCAAACTGCACAGCAGATGATAATTTCAGAAACCTGCCTGAGGCCAAAGTCTGGCTGTACTTCCTCCATTTCACTTCAAACCTGTGAATACGAAACTTTCCATATACGTTGTAGGTCTTTTTAGAGATCCAGCATGGAAACAGGCCCTTTGGCCCACTGAGTCCGCGCCAACCAATGATCATGCATACACTTGTTATATCTGACACACCACAGACAATTTACAAACGCCAATTGACCTACAAAGCTGTACATCTTTGGAGTGTGGGAGGAAACCAGAGCACCTGGAGAAAACCCACGCGGTCACATAGAGAACATACAAACTCTGCACACACTTAAACGTACATTCTATTATGTGCAAATGTACACCTCTTTCTTTGAAAATAATAAATCAGCAAATTTTCCAGCAAATTTGGTCAGTTTGTTATTCAGGGATTTTTTTTTTAGCTTTCAAATTGTTTATTTTGGCAACTGACGAGAACCAGTTATAAGAATTAAAATGAAAAACCTTCCACGTTCGAACCCTATTTCTTATTTGCTCTCAGTATGTATTTTTACGTGCTATTTGAAACTTCTCTGGTTTTTAAAATTCCCTTCCTGGGATCAAGTTAAATTGCTGGTGAGAAATTATAGGGTAGGAGAGCATGGTGCTTTGGTGATTAATATACAATACTGGTTGAGTAATTTACTGGTTTCAGGTAATTATCAAGGGGCACGAATTGACACCTCCAATGTTACCTGGAGAATTTAAGCTTTGTCTTGGTGATGGTGACCATGAACATGCCAGATTGCCATTAAAATGAATGTCTCTAATGTCTTTCAGAGAAGGAAGTCTGCTGTCTTTATGTGATTCTATCTTGAGGGATAATTAATTGAAATGAACTATGTTGTGTGCCCATTGTTTGCTGTGCTTGCCTATTGAAGAGTAATGGCACTCTATTTGCTGAGATGTTTTTGACTGTGGACATGAATGCAAGTTGTTGTTTTTCCCCCCCATTCAGGGCTCAAGTGGTGGCAATTCAGCTTGCCAGAGTGCCTTGAGAGTTTAAAGGAAAGTTCAGGAATCCTACACTGCCAGTAAGAAGCCACGCAAGAAAATCGTGAGAATTTGAATGGAGGCCAGAATATAGTAAAAACTGTTTCCCCTGACTGTGGCTCTGGATGAAAGCATGAAATTTACGTACTAAAGATATTGTCCCCCTTGTTCTCATGTTAATCAATGATTAACTGTGCCTCCATAACGCCTGCTAACACACTAATAAATCATACCTCTCAGGCTATAACCTAAACTTGGATTAATCAAATAAAATTAAAATGAAGCATGGGCACAATTGGAAAATAATAGTTTTTTCATCAGCACTTTCAAGTTGTTTCTAAAGTAATAGTATTAAGGCGGCTTACAGTTAAGTTGCTGCCTAACAACACCAGAGACCCGGGTTTGATTGTTACTGTGGTTGCTGTCTGTAGGGAGGTTGCACGCAATTGAGGTACTGTTGCCACGCAACGCCAACTGGAGTACATGCGATGAACTGCAGGTAAGCATTTACTATGGCCCCCAGCACAGTGGGCCCTTCTTCTGGCCCAGCATCCGGACTGGTTGCACACTCGTGGACCCCGGGCAGTCTAACCCCATGGCCAGGGGTGGGAGGGGTGGGGGGGGTGGGTGTCGGTGCAGCATGGTCCCCAATTCTGCTGTAGCTGACATTGCCCGGAGCCGCGGCCCCACTCCACCCAACCCCGTGTGTGGGCACTGCGGACCCACAGCCCCTGACAGTGTAGCCCACAGGGGGAGACAGGTCGGAGGGCGGCTGTGGCCGGACAGCGCTGACCCTGGGGGGGGGGGGGAGTGGGGGCTGTCCCGAGGGATGCGCTCCTTCGGTCGCTTACACCTTGGTGCTCTGGTTCAGAGCAAAGATACTAGAGCATTTGGTTCTGAGCGCTCAGTCACCCAAAATAATAACCCCACAATATTTGCTGTCACTTTGAGTACGCTTTATATAGCGATGGCTTATCGAGATGGTGCTCTCTCTGGACACGACAATGAATGCGGCTATTAGTCGCGGATTGTAAAAGATGGCACACCATGAGATAACACCAGTTTCAACCTAATACCTTCCCGCTTTCAATGACAGCACCCACAACTATTTACAGCGCAAAAAATTATCATTTCGGCGTTTTTTAACAGGTAAGAAAGTACGCGTTTCGTGTGTTAACAGTGTATACCAAGGCTGCCATGTCCTCCACCTGGATTGAGCTGCTCTGTGCATCATGCCCTTTGACCCAATTACCTTACGTGCAACCCCCCTACTCTCCCCTTGACCACATAGATTTTTCTCTGGTGTTCCGGTTTCTTCCCACACTCCAGAGACATATAGGATTGTAGGTTAATTAGCTTTGGTAAAATATTCCCTAGTGTATGCTGGATAGTGCTAGTGTACGGGGACCACTGGTCTGCACGGACTCAGTGGGCCGAAGGGCCTGTTTCCGCGCTTTATCTCTACAATAAACTAAATTATTCTCATAATGTGGCACTGAAATCACCATTCAAAGCATTTACACAATATTAGTCACAAAATGTTCCCTCCAGCCTTAATTCCATCAATTACCTGACAAAGTTGATGTTAATTTGAGAATGCACCCCATTTATAACTTTTTCCACATATTGTTTTCCTTCTGGAATGAGTATCATTGTCATGCAATTCAAAAGTCCTTTGCTTACAAGAAAAGGCATATGTCACTATGTATAGTGACTCATAAGTGCAATAGCCCTTAAATTGTTCGACATTTTGGGGATCACGCAGGCTTGGATAGAGTGGATGTGGAGAGGATGTTTCCACTAGTGGGAAAGTCTTGAACTAATAAAGGTCATATCCTCAGAATTAAAGAACGCCCTTTAAGGAAGGAGATGAGGATGAATTTCTCTAGTCAGAGGGTGGTGAATCTGTGGAATTCTTTGCTACAGAAGGTAGTGGAGGCAAAGTCAGTGGATATATTTAAGGCAGAGATAGGTAATTTCTTGATTAGTACAGGTGTCAGAGGTTATGGGGACAAGGCAGGAGAATGGGATTAGGAGGGATAGATCAGCCATGATTGAATGGCGGAGTAGACGGGCCAAATGGTCTAATCCTACTCCTATCACGTATGATCTGAAGACTGACCAAATAAAAGTGAATTTAAGCTAAGGGTGTAGTCCCGATCTTCTAACCTACCTCATTGCAGACCTTGTACTTTTTCTGCACTTATTCTTTAACTTGTGCTACAACATGCAACACTACATTCTGCACTCAGGTATTTTTCTTTGCGCTACTTGTACTTGTGTCTGGCATAAATGTACTCGTGAAAAGTATGATTTAATTGGATAGCAACATTTTCCACTGTATCTCGGTACATGTGACAAAAACAAGCTAATACCAATATCAAGAATTGTCCAGCAGTGCTTTTTAAAAATATTTAATACGATTCTCTATTCAGAATGCACTCTTTTTCATCCAAAATATTGCAGATAGAACAGCTTTTGGAAGTAGGAAGAAGCCCCCAGAATTAGAAAATTGTTTAAAACATTATTGGGGCAGCACAAAGTTCAAATGAGTGCTGTGTTATAATGCATTTTTTATTATATAGTAAAGAGTTTATTCTAATCACATTTTATTTTCAACAAGAATAGCAGACCTCTCAGGATGCTTTGACTTTGAAACTAAGTCTTGTTAGGCTTAAAGGTAATGTGAAACTATTATAATAGTGTCAGGCTGAAACCATATGAAAAGTTAAGATCGAAAATAACCCACAGATGCTAGTTGACATCTATCTGATCAAATGCCTCATTCATCTTTGTAAATATTATCTGCACCATAGAGGAAATAAACAAGTTTCTTGAATTTATAGGTGAATTTCATCAAGTATAAAAAACCAATAGAAGAAATAATTAAGCTAAAAAACAACAGAAGGGTTACATTTATAAAATAACATCCATATCCTCAAGATGTACAAGACATTGGTGAGGCCACATTTGGAGTATGTGTTCAGTTTTGGTCACCCTGCAATAAGTTGTTCAGTTGAAAAGAGTGCAGAGAGGTTTTATTTAAGATGTTGCCAAGATTTGAGGGCCTGAACTCTAGGGAGAGGTTGGGCAGGTTAGGACTTTATTCCTTGGAATTCAGGAGGATGAGGGTGATCTTATAGAGGTGTATAAGCTCATGAGGGTGCTAGGGTAGATGCACAGTCTTTTACCCAGAGGACATAGGTGATGGGGGAAAGATTGAATAGGAACCAGTGTGGCATGTTTTCCA
The DNA here is from genome assembly GCA_963514005.1 of Raja brachyura. Next base: position 16,833,587 of record OY740792.1, on the reverse strand, counting down.
CACAGGGTGGCGGGTATATGGAGCAAGCTGCCGGAGGAGATTGTTGAGTCCAGCGCAAAAACAACATTTAAAAGGCATTTGAGCAGGTACATGGATAGGAAAGGTTTAGAGGGATATGGGCCAAATACAGGCAGGTGGGACTAGTGTAAATGGGACATCGTGGTCAGCATGGGCAAGTTGGGGCAAAGTGGTTGTATCCATGCGACATGACTCTACAACTCTATGTGCTCTAATGTGTTGTAATAAGTAACACACTTGTGTAGTGTATGCACTGCTCTAGTGTAGATTGCAGATTTTGCAGATGTAATGGTGGACACATTGCCAGTCTTCCTACAACTGCACCATGAAATTGATAGCAATTTAGGGTGTTGTGTATGTATATATATTTCAGTGTACAAATCCGTGTTTCCGTCAGTGGCTCTCTTGCATCTCCATGGCATATTCGTGGATGGAAATCCTTTGAAATCTCTGAACTGATATGAACTTCAATGTCTTAGACATCATTCCTACGGTAAAATCTTTTGAACATGTTAAATCTTGATGAAAGAGATATATCTGTTTACTGCCCAGAAAACCAACCAAATGTACAAAATTAAATTGCTTTCAAGGGAGAAAATTGTGAAACTCATTACGCAAATAAAATGTGTTTCTAGTTTTAATGTGTGCATTAATCCAATTCAACTTGCAATTTGTCCAGAGGCAGTCATGTGCTAATCACTGTGCTGCCTTTCAGTTGTGCCTGAAACTGTGGATGATTATGCAAAAACTGACCCAGGAAATTTACCATGCATTTCTAATTAGAAATGCAATCATTCTGTACCATTTGGAATTGAATTACACAAGTGTACATTAACATCTGCCATTTATATCTATTTATTGTTTCTTTTATTTCTACAATTTAGCAATTTAGTCCTTATTGTGTCTTAATTTTCATGAAAATATTCTTGAAAATATTAATGGTTATGGACTAACTCTATGCTTGAGTAGAAACATACAGTGGAAGGTCATTTTGACCTTCCTTGTGGGAATAAACACCTCATTCACATCAGTCAGTGAACATATAGTTTTACAGACACAAAAAGCTGGAGCAACCCAGTTGCAGCTTTATGTGTCTTTCTTCAGTTTAAACCGGCATCTGCAGTCCCTTCCTACAGCTTCCAACTTGTATAGTTGCATCCAAAATAGTTAAGGCTTCAAATTTAATCGAGCTGCCATTTCTAGTCACATTCTGGAATTGAAATTAAATTCCAAATTTTGCAATGTTATTGCTGGGTTAAGTCTCTTTTCTCGACAGAACCTTTGCTGGCATTGCAAGGTATAAGGGCTATGCATTCTTCCATTGTGACTTCCATTCCTGAAGAAACATTTTGACTTTTAGTCCAGATGTAATGTTCCCAGAGTGATTTACCCACTCATTGCAAACATAATTACAGACGGGATCTATTCTTTATAGTTCAGCCGGTAAGAGAGAGCCTCAGAGTGTGTTGCATAACTGCTCTCGTGGTTCAAACAAGAAAATAATTAGCCCTGTTCTATTCCAAGGTGCCTAACCATTTTATTATATTTCCTGCAATCCTGTGCATGTAAAGAAAGGTTGTGTTTCAAACGAAAGTATCTGAAGATCAAAATATTTCCTCACAAGCCAAGAAATAGTCATGAATCACTGCAGCAGAGTCCATACTAATTCGGAACATTCCATTGCCAATGACTGAATTCACATTTTATTGCACTCCCTTTAAGAACTTAAATGATTTCTGAAGGCAACTTCTTCAGGATGAGATAGTCTGGGATTACAAGATAAATAAAATCCTTGCAAATGATGTATGGGCTTGTTAAAAACCTACATGATAAAGATGCTTTGTGACCCATGTCAGTTTCGTGTGGGTCCTAATATTCTACCGTACGCAAGCTTAGTTTATTCAGACCTACTAAATGTCATCAGTGTTGCCAATGTCATAAAACAAACCCTAGTAGAAGCCACCCAAGGTGACGGGGCAAGGCTCGCCTGCAGATTATGGAGGATACACAGCAGCCTATGACGATACCGCTTTAGGGAAAATGAAGTTATATGTGATTCGAATTTAAATTGGTTAAATAATGAAGTTTGAGATGGTTAACAATTCAATTGTATGCCAATAAATAGTTAGTTCCTTGATGAAGAACTAATAATGAACATCAGAACAACAGTGGGGCAGCTGGCAGAGCCACGACTCACAGCATGAGAGACCCGGGTTCAACTCTGACCTCAGATGCTGTTTGTGTGGAGTTTGCACGTTCGCCCTGTGAATACATGGGTTTCCTCCAGGTTCTCCGGTTTCCTCCCACATCTCAAAGACATGCAGGTGTTTTTAGGTGAATTGGCCCCTGTATAATTGCCCTTAATGTGCAGGGAGTGGATGAGAAAGTGGAATAACATGGAACTAGCGTGAACTGGTGATCGATTCCCGGTAGGGACTGGGTGAGCCGAAAGGCCATTCAAAATCATCAAGTGAAAATGATTAACAAAGCTTCTTCAGAGGTGCTTTCCCTGTTCTTTTTAATATTCAATGATCCAAGGTTATTGTACAGGGAATGGATCAGCTTTGTGTTATTTTAAATGTTACTGCCCAATTTCATGGTTTTGCGGCTTAAAGAACCAAATTAGCTAAGCATGACAAAATCAGATTAATTATTTTTTATGAGATCCTGAGAGAATTTAAGTAAAAATATCATTAAAAAAAATCATATAGAAAAAAAATATCATATAATATATATATAGTGTTTTGAATGAGCAATTTCACAAACATTGTGCATGCATCCCAGAGATAAATCATGTCTCAGTCTATGGCTCAAGAATGAAGAGAACACTGGGGTTGTAGATTGCTGGCAGTATAGAATATCTCCTGTATAATAGTTGATTTTGGTGTCTCTTGACCATTCACGTCTGTGGGTCCTTCTGTGCGTGACTGTAAGGTTTGGTTCCGCTTTCTCAACATCTGCCCAATGCCCATCATTGGAAACTTGCCCCTGCTTTTGACCAGACAAGGATTGGCCAGTTCGTTAGATTTTGAGTTTGGCGAATCCAATGGACCAAGAGGTGACGTCTGGGGCCTTAAAGGATCTTTCTTCCCGTCATACGTTGGAACGGTGTGAGCAGGGTAGCTCGGAAGTTTCATGGGACGTAAGCACTCGTGCTCTTCGCTGGCTGTGGAAGAGAAAACTCCTGCAGATCCTAAGCCTCTCTGCCGAGGAACCAGTTCTATTTGATCCAGTCCCATGCCAGGTGGGTGCCCATTGTTGACAATGGGAAATATACCTTTTGTTCTTCTTTTTGACCTCACCAAGCCCAGTGGCGGAGATTCGTGCTGCCTGAGAGGCAGAGGGGTCCTTGGGTGGGTACGGGGCATTTCCACGTATTCACCTTCCAAGGAAGCTGACTTGATGTAGCCATTCTTGCTGGCTCTGGCTCCACCGACTGGAATGGATCCAACAGGACAGCAAGGTTCCAGCGACAGCCCTGCAGGCAAAACATCAAAACAGCATTAGAAGCTTCAAATTGCCAACATTTTAATAAATAAAATCTCTCAGCGATTTTGCAGATGCTTAACACACGACAGAAAATCTTATATAATCAAAATAATCTGCAGATGCTGGTTTATGCCAAAGATAGACACAAAATGCTAGAGTAATTCAACGGGTCAGGCAACATCTCTGTGGAAAATGGATAGATGATGTTTCAGGTCAGAACCCTTCTTCGGACTGGTTAAGTCTGACAATTAGTCTGCGGTCCTGACCCAAAATGTCACCTATCCTTGCTGCCTGATCCACTGAGTTACTCTAGCACTTTGAACTTTTAAAAAAAAACAGCAGCTGCAGTTCCTAGTTTCTACTCTCTATCAATAACCATCTCATGTGTTAAGACCAGGTGTTTAGGCGACTTTTTAGGTGAGTGCAGGAGACTCTGCGCTCGCCTCATTATCGTCACACGGTCGCCACAAGTTCGCTGGTGGTCTCTGGTGAGTCTCCTTCATGGTCGAGAGGAATTCTCGCATTCTGGGAATTAGTCGCAGCCTCTGTATGGTCGCAGCAAATTTTTCAACATGTTGAAAAATTTTCTGCGATGAAAAAATGGTCACCATGGAGAAAATCGATACTTTTGTAGTCGTAGGTGCAGTGGTGGTGGGGTCGCCATGTAGTTGTAGGTAGTCGAGGTAGCCGTAGGTAGGTTTAGTTGCTGACCGGGCACTTTCATTGGCTCATTGGGGAAAAAAACGTAAGCACGAGTTTTCAGAACCAAGGAAAACTGACCGGTAATGTTAAGCGCCCGCTAACCTTCACAGCTGTGTATCTCATGCTTATTAAAAGTTGTCTGGCTTCTTAAAAGTGTCTCCACTCCTTCTTCCCCCCCTTCTCCCCATCCTCCCCCTTCTCCCCTCCCCCCCTCCCTGCTCTTTTAAACGACTTACCGAACACTGCGCTAGCCCTCTTTAACCTTCCTGTTCATAGCGGTGTGTGTCTGTATCACCTTGGCTTTACACCCTGTGAATTTCAGACAGCGCTCCCCCGCTTTCCCTGGCCCGCGCCTTTGCTGTGTGTGTGTGCGTGTGCGTGTGTGCGTGTGTGTGTGTGTGTGTGTGTGCGTGCGTGTGCGTGTGCGTGTGTGTGCGCGCGTGTGTGTTTGTGTGTGTGTGTGTGTGTGTGTGTGTGTGTGTGTGTGAGTGTGTGTGTGTGTGTGTGCGTGCGTGTGTGGTTTTTCAGGCGAGTGCCTCGAGCTTGAAAGTCGCAGGCAGTCCGCTGAAAAGTCGCCTAAGTGGGACAGGCCCTTTACTTCTCTGGGAACATCCTCTTCCTTAATAAATAACAATGCAAAGAATATATTCAAGGTTCAAAGTTCAATGTTTGTTAATCGTCACATGTACCAATTAAGATGCAGTGAAATTCAGATTGCCATACAGTCATACCAATAAAGAGCAACAAGACACCCAAATACATTTTTAACATGAACATCCACCACGGCGACTCCCCCACATTTCTCACTGTGATGGAAGGCCAAAAAAGTTCAATCTTCTTCCCTTATTTGTTGTCCCGCGGTCGGGGCACTTGAAACTTCCGTTGTCGGGGCGATCTTGGCTCCCGCAACCGGCAGTCGAGCCCTCCGCATTGGGGCGATCAAGCTCCCACAGCGGGGGGGGGGGGGGATCTCATCTCCCCGCGCTGGGCGATCGGACTACCGAGTCGGGGCTGGTCGTACCTCCTGCGGCTTGGAGCTTACCAACATCAGTTTCTACCCGAGAACGCGAGCTCCTCGATGTTGAAATCCGCAGGCCACATTGGAGCGTTGATCCCAGGCAATTGGTCGCAAGCTCTGATGGAAAGTCTACGGCCCCACGGTGGGGCTCAAAGTCCGTCTCGAGCAAGGCCTCCAGCTCCAAGGCCGCAGAGCGACCGGAGATATGATCCAGATAACAAACTTGCATCTCTGGCAAGGTAAGAGATTGAAAAAAAGCTTCCCCCCCCCCACATAAACCAGAAAACACTAAAACATCCTCTTTAACATGTACTTAAAATAACAAAACAGAACAAAGGACAGACAGACTGTCGGCGAGGCAGCCATTGCCGGCGCCATCCGGTGATACTTACCACATATCTTTTGTGTCCACCCATAGATCTTCATTCTCCCTAACTATCCCCTTTAACTCTGACAACTCTTTTACTCTTTAAATGTTATAGGTCTATCGATTTAACGTAATGTTGATCATCATTCTATTTTCATACATTATGTTTGCTGCGCTCATTTCCTTTTCCACATGCTCTCTGTACTTACAATAATCACCTTCATTCTCCTTTGAATTATTAAGTTAATATCGATCATGTGAATTATTAAGTTAACATCTATCATATGAACACCTCCCCTGCTTCACCCCACTTTCTAACTCTTTCACCATCCATGCAGCACTGTCGGAAATTATTGTAATCTTCGGTATGTGTAGGAAGGAACTGCAGATGAATAGAATAGAATAGAATGCCTTTTATTGTCATTCAAACAGACAAGGTTTGAACGAAATTTCATTCCTACAGTCATGACATTACAAAAAAACCAAGACACACACTTAACACAATTTACACAAACATCCATCACAGTGAATCTCCAACACCTCCTCACTGTGATAGAAAGCAAAAGTCTTATCTCTTCCCTTTGTTCTTCTCCCGCGGTCCAGCAGTCGAACTGCAGCGTCGAGGCGACTGGGGTTCACGATGTTAAAGCCCCTGGCAGGTGATGGTAGGTCCCAGCGGCCATTTAAGCCGCGCCGGGCGATGTTAGGTCCCACTCCGAGTCATTTAAACCCCGTGATTCCGGCGGGCGAAGTTACCATTGCGGGAGCTCCGAAAAGCGGTCACCCACCAGGGACCAGCGAGCTCCCGACGTTCCTGTCCACCGGGCCTGCAGCTGGAGCCTCCGAAGCTGGGTTGCAGCCGCGCGCCGCATGGCTCTCCCCGCTCCGTGGGGCTCCGTGACTGGAGCCTTAGGTTGGTTCCGGTTGGAGGCCGCCGCCGGCTCCACGATGTTAGGCCCAACGACACCGGAGACCAGACAGGGAAAAAGTTGGGTCCCCGTACAGGGAAGAGATTAAACGGTTCCCCCCCCCCCCCCCCAACATATACACAGCTAAAAAATAATAAAAATGAGAACCAAAAACATACATGTAACGGGACAAAAATTTAAAAAAGGACAGAGGGACTGCAGTCAGATGCTGGTTTACACCGAAGTTAGACACAAAATGGTGGAGTAACAGCGGGAACGGCAGCATCTCTGGAGAGAAGGAATGGGTGACGTTTCGAGTTGAGACCCTTCTTAAGACAGATCTCAACCTAAAACGTCACCCATTCCTTCTATCCAGAGATATTGCCTGTCCCGTTGAGTTACTCAAGTCAGTTTTGGTAGTTTGATTAATTACTTTAAAAGATTTCATCATAATTATCAAGCTGGCTGGATTTTTGCACAGCACAGTTATGATATAGGACATAAATTAAAAACAGAAAGTGAATTCTGGCTTTAATACAGATGTAGAATACCTAAAATTTATAGGAGCAGTGAAAATTGAATATTGGAAGGGAATAGGATACTTTATGGATAGTAGAAGTTGATGTAATTTACAATCGCAATTGCCAACATTTAGAGAAAACTTTTCTTGTCCACTGTCTTAGAGAAAGCATTGACAGAAAGCAATTTGGAAATGTTGGAAAGAGAGGATATTGTTTCAGGAAGAAGGGCTTCACTGGTCCTGTTGAAGGATCTCTGCCAGAAAAAATATAGTTCCAGTGTTTCATTGAACTAAATCAGTTTGACGGTGTAGGAAATATACTTTAAATAATGAAGTCTAAGCTTATACATGAGCGAGCAATGAGGTTCTAAAGAACGCGTATACATTGGGGGTAGAAATTTATTTCAGCAGGATATGGACCAATTGGAAATATGAGCAGTGAAATGACATATGAAATAAAATCCAGTCAAATGTGAGGAGTTGCCTCTTGGAAGGCCAAATGCAAGAGGAAAGTTTTCTGCAAATAGCAGGGCCCTTCAATGCAGAGGGATCTTGGGCTGCAAGTACAAAATCATGGGTGGAATAGATCGCACAGAGTCTCTTTCCCAGAATAGGGGAATTAATAACCAGAGGACAGGTTTAGGGTAGGGGGAAAAGATTTAATAGGAATTTGAGGGGGTACCATTTTTAAACAAAGGGTGGTGGGTTTATGGAACGAGCTGCCGGAGGAGGCAGTTGAGGCAGTTACTATTGCAACAATATAGAAACATTTAGACAGGTACATGAACAGGACAGGTTAAAAAGGATATGGGTCAAACGCAGGCAGGTGTGACTAGTTTAGATGGTCGGTGTGAGCAAGTTGGGCCGAAGTGCCCGTTTCCGCGCAATATGACTGTATGACTCTACATAGCTCGAAAGTGGCAACACAGGTAGATAGTGGTAAAGAAGACGCACTCCATACTTGACCTCATCTGTTGAGGTGTTGAGTATAAAAGTCAGAAAGTCATGTTGCAGTTTTATAAAACTTTGATTTGTTCATATTTGGAATATAGTTTGTATTTATGTTACCGTGTTATAGGAAGGATGTGGAGGCTTTGGAGAGGGTGCAGAAGAGGTTCACCAGGATGTTGACTGGCTTAGAGTGTACTTGCTATAAGGAGAGGCTTGAACATGAATTTGTATCTCTGGAGTGTCAAACGCTGAGGGGCAACCTCCTAGAAGTATATAAAATTATCAGAGGCATAGACTTGGATGGTCTGAGTCTATTTCCAAATGTGGAAATGTAAAATGCTTGAGGTCATAGGTTTAAAGTGTAAGAGGGACAGTTTAAAGGAAAATTTGAAGAATATTTGCACAGGATGTCTGGAACAGGCTGTCAAGGAAATCTTTTCAAAAGCAATGATTATGAAGGATTTAGACAAGCAGATGAACAGGCAAGGAATGTAGGGATGTAAACCATGTGAAGGCAGATGGAATTGTTTTGGAATGGCATCGTAGTCGTGATAAACATCTTGGGAAAAACAACATGTTCCTGTGCTATATAAGCAAGTTTGGTATTACAACTGTGCATGCCCAGGTCATGGGTCATTCGGGATAAACATTCTCGCCAGCTGAGCTACTGTGTGTGTACGGACCTGCGTATTCATTTCAATGAGATTTATAAATAAATTTATCCATCAAATAAGTCAGCAGTAGGCCACAGCGTACTGCAGGGTGCACAAATCCACACTTGTATCTATTTAAATTATTGACTCAATACAGCACCAGCATGGAAAACGCAAGAATGCCTGGAACGAACATGTCAATTATAAAATCCCTGGCATTAGCCTGAGTCACAGCCATTCAACTTCGATATTGATTTACACAAATTACAAGTTGTGTGGTCAAACAATTTGAGACAATCATTCGTATATCTAAATAACCTTCTTTGATTGAAGGAAACAAGGAGAATGTGCTGTGTGGGGGGTAGGTTGGAAAGTTCAGGTTGGATTCAAACAGGCTGGTTAAACTTTCAAGGTGGGTTGGCTTAAATAAAGATGCTGGCACTTTAACCTCTGGAGTTGGTTTCAGTCTGCCAGGGCACACAGTTGGGAGCCGGGTCCGGGTGACCGGACGGTGATAATTATGATAATTTGCAGCCATTTGAACCGCAGCCAAACTAGAGGCTTCACTCAGGGGTGGGTCGCAGCTCCCCAACTGATGGGACCTGTCTCGCTCTCTTTGAAGGAGGTGCTGCCTGCCCTAGCGAGTGGGAAAACGCGTAGCCAACCCGTAATATGAGTGCGATAATTTTCTCAGTCAGACTTTGTCGACAGTTGGGGTGGGGGATCTGGGAGAGAGAGCGAGCTGGCGATGCCACACAGATGGAACAGTTTAATAATGACCCATTAAAATCCGCCCTTCTGCCACTCGGCAACCTGGGCTGAGCTGATCTGACAGCCCTCTCGCTAGCTCGCTGCGTGCCCGATCCTAAAGCAGAACCTTCACAAAACCTTTGGGCTTCGGGTAACACCTGCACAAAGAGCCTCTGCTAACAAGGGCTAGCGAACTGTGCTGGTCAACGTGCACTGGGTGAAAATAATAAATTCTTTAACTTTTTGAATATCTCATAATTGCAGTTTAATGAACTGAACTAGAACTGGGACTGTGCAAGTAGTGTGTGAACAGCAGAACAAGAAAGGAAGCTATTGAGTTGACAGAATTCTAGATTAATTCCTTGGTAGAATAGTTATCAATTTATACACAGTTTATACAGCGCTGCGTTCGCTTTTAAAAAAATCCCGAATGACCTTTGACATGAATCCCATGATTCCTTACGTTTATCGAGATACCAAACTCGTTTATTGTTCGATGTTCGGTGTACTTCTGTGGACAGAAAATTTCGTAGACAAATTCATGTTCATTTTTCTGTACTGAATTGTTATTAAATTGCTCACTCAGTGCTGAAAATTGAACATGAATTTTTGAGGTAATTCTATCTCCTCCATGGACGCTGCCTCACCTGAAGGGTGTTTCTTCCACATTTCCTGTGTGTCGCACTACATTGGGCTTACCTCTTTCAGTTTTGGAGACCTTTTTGTCTGTCTGATCAACATTACCGGGGTTCACTGAAGCAAGAAAACAGGGTGACTGTTTTGAAATTCCAAAACTTTTCTCTCCCTTTCTGGAAAAAGGTTTCTGGATAACATCCATTCTTTTCCCTGAATCCTTGGCCTTCTTTTCCTGTGGAGGTGAACACAATTTAAACATTGTTTGAACAAAAAGAGATTTTGCAAAAATAAATTATATCTTAATATACCTCAGAGAACTTGCTTGAACCAAGACCTGGACAACATTAAGAGCCTGATAAGTCGGAAGTAACATTTGTGCCAGACAATGTCCATCTCTAGCAAGGGAGATACACAACCATCACTAAGGTGTCACCACCAACATTTCAGGGTCCCCATTATTCAGGGCCTCAAATGGACCAGCCACATAAATACTGTGGCTACAAGACCAGGTCAGAGCCTGGGTATCCTGTGGTGGGTGACTCACTTCCTGACAGTGAACATCCCATCCTTGTAGGAAGAACAGGCCAAGCATGGACACGTTGCTAATTTTATACTGCAGCAGGTAACAGGTCCTCAGTATTGCCGTTTTACTCGCTAGACAACTCAAGACACGAGTGTATCTCTCAGAAAACCCTTGAGGGAGAAGTCAAGTTCCTCCCCCCACCCCCCCAATGTCCTTCTTCACCCCCCCGTCTGGAAAAGAGACCTTGTCTTCAGCCCTTCTCCTCCTGTTACTGGTCTTTCTGGAATCCCAGTGAGATCACCATTAAGGAAGTTCTTTCAATTATAAACCTCCGCAAACTTCAGAACACTTGAACGGCCCGTCAGTGATTCCAACTAATGTAAAATCTGACTTGCGTAAGGGTTCACGGAATGTAACCCTTAAGTCAGGAATGCCTGTATACTTTTAAAATTATAAATAAAGTTTAGTTTAGTTTAGAGTTGCAGCGAGGAAACAGACCCTTAGTCCCATTGAGTCCGCGCCAACTAGTGGCTCCTCATACACTAGCACTAACCTCGACACTAGGAATAATTTACAGTCTTTACTGCAGCCAATTAACCTACAAATATGTATGTCATTGGATTGTGGGAACACCCGAGGAAAACCCAGATGATCACAGGGGGAATGTACAAACTCTGTACAGATAGCACCCATAGTCAGGATCGAACCTGGGTCTCTGGTGCTGTATGGCAGCAACTCTACCGCTGCACCACTGTGCCGTCCTTATTTTGGAAAATAAATCATGGAATGTTAGCTTTTTTTCAGCTTTTCTTTGAGCACTGTCAGTCTGTTTGAAGACTGGATCTGGGGGGGGGGGGGGGGGTCCTTATTCATCAGTCAATGAAAGTAAGCATGCAAGTACAGCAGGCAGTGAAGAAAGTGAATGGCATGTTGGCCTTTATAACAAGAGGATTTGAGTATAGGAGCAAAGAGGTTCTTCTGCAGTTGTATAGGGCCCTAGTGAGACCACACCTGGAGTATTGTGTGCAGATTTGGTCCCCTAATTTGAGGAAGGACATTCTTGCTATTGAGGGAATGCAGTGTAGGTTTTCAAGGTTAATTCCCGGGATGGTGGGACTGTCATATGCTGAGAGAATGGAGCGGCGGGGCTTGTATACTCTGGAGTTTAGAAGGATGAGAGGGATCTTATTGAAACATAAGATTATTAAGGGTTCGAACACGCTAGAGGCAGGAAACATGTTCCCGATGTTGGGGGAGTCCAGAACCAGGGGCCACAGTTTAAGAATAAGGGGTAAGCCATTTAGAATGGAGACGGGGAAACACTTTTTCTCACAGAGTTGTCAGTCTGTGGAATTCTCTGCCTCAGAGGGCGGTGGAGGTTGGTTCTCTGGATACTTTCAAGAGCTAAATAGGGCTCTTAAAGATAGCGGAGTCAGGGGATATGGGGAGAAGGCAGGAACAGGGTACTGGTTGGGGATGATCAGCCATGATCACATTGAATAGTGGTGCTGGCTCGAAGGGCCGAATGGCCTACTCCTGCACATATTGTCTATTATCTAGATTGGCATGTAGGTTAGCAATTCCATCAGCTTCAGCGTATAACTAATTATGCTTGATAAACTGTGCATTTAGCTAATGGGCAAATCTTCGGGTCACTTTCAAAGGCAAAACAGCTGGTGAGGTGAAACTGTTCCTGTAGTCACCAAGTCTGCCTGGAGAAATTGAACGTGAAATTTAAACTACAGGAATATGAAACTGGAACACAGCTGCTCCTTACAGGAATCTCAGAGGAAAAGACTTGACATAACTTTGGGGTAAAGAAAAATTTTAAATCATCAAAGCAAATTCTTAAAAACAGAAATTGTCAAGGCCAAAGAGTGTGTGGCAGCTGCAAACATTTGTCAAAGAGCTTCAGGCAAACGGTGACTGGACAAAGAGGTCACTCTGTTCACTGAAGCAAATAGGAAACAGTTTTCTGTTAACATCCAGATCTCAATGTAAGTTGATAGTAGCCACAATTAACACAGCAGATGGACAATCTGCACTGGAAAACAACAGGGCTTAAATGTTTAGAAATGACAAACAGCCTTATATAAGGTGATATACTGGAGTATTTTTAAGGACCCCAGTAAATGTGTTTTTTTTTTTGCTTCTCCTCCTGGCATTAGTACCCTGGAAACAGCATCCCATTCTTGGATCATCTACCTGTGACACGACTTTGGATGGTGCCCCTGTGATAGGTACTGGCCACGGTATTAACTCTAGGTTAACACTGTACTCTAGAGAGAGTACAGAGGAGATTTACTAGAATGTTGCCTGGGTTCCAGCAACTAAGTTACAGAGAAAGGTTGAACAAGGTTGAACAACAATAAAGTCCTTTATTCTTTGGAGCGCAGAAGGTTAAGGGGGGACTTGATTGAGGTCTTTAAAATGATGAAAGGGATAGACAGAGTTGACGTGGATAAGCTTTTCCCATTGAGGGTAGGGAAGATTCAAACAAGAGGGCATGACATGAGAATTAAGGGACAGAAGTTTAGGGGTAACATGAGAGGGAACCTCTTTAGTCAGAGAGTGGTGGCTGTGTGGAATGATCTTCCAGCAGAAGTGGTGGAGGCAGGGTCGATTGTAATATTTAAAAGTAAAGTGGATAGGTATATGGACGGGAAGGGAATGGAGGGGTATGGTCTGAGTGCAGGTAGATGGGACTAGGGGAAAATCAATGGTCGGCACGGACTGGAAGGGCCGAGAAGGCCTGTTTCCGTGCTGTAATTTTTATATGGTTATATGGTAGGTTAATACTTGAGCCCATAGGTTTACGGTGAGAATGTAAAGGGTTAATCGGAACCTGAGGGGGCAACTTTTTCATACATAGAACAGTACATATAGGAACAGGAGCTGCAAGAGGAAGTAGTTAAGGCTTAGTTTAGTTTAGAGATACAATGTGGAAGCAGGCCCTTTGGCCCATGGAGTTCACGCTGCCCACCGATCACCCATACATTGTTTTTAATCTCACACACTAGGGACAATTTACAGAAACCAAATAACATACAAAACTCCACTTCTTTGGAATGTGGGAGGAAACCAGAGCAGCTGGAGAAAACCCACTAGGTCACAGGGAGAACGTACAAATTCCATACAGATAGCACTCATAGTCCTGATCGAACCGGGCCTCAGGCGCTGTAAGATAGCAACTCTACCACTGTAGCACTGTGCCACCCAAGGCAGGTACAATAATAACATTTGCTGGATGTTTGGACAGAAACATGAATAAGAAAGCTTTGGAGGGAAATAGGTCAAACGGCAGCAAATTGGACTAGCACAGATGAGCAACTTAGTCAGAACTGTTGAGTTGGGCCAAAGGACAACTCAACGACCATTTGGACCAGAACAATGGATAGAATCTGACCTTGCTCAGCTCTTAGAAACCGAGAAATTAAACTAGTAGGTCATTAATGATATGCCTTTTAACATTGTTGCATTTAGAGCATCTGTTTTCCATTAATAATTTAATAATTTATAATTTATAATGGATTCTATTATTACTTGATCCTATTACGTCTTTTTCATTTCACTGCCACTTCAATTATTTTTTACGTTGTGATGAAAGGACACAAAGTGCTGAAGTAAGTCAGCGTTTAAGAAAGAACTGCAGATGCTGTTTTGGGTCGAGACCTTTCTTCAGACTGATGTCGGGGGGGTCAGGAAAAAGAAAGGAAGAGGCCGAGACAATAGGCTTGTGGGAGAGCTGGGAAGGGGGAGGGGAAGGAGTGGGAAAACAAGGACTATCTGAAATTAGAGAAGTCAATGTTCATACCACTGGGGTGTATAGAAACATAGAAACATAGAAATTAGGTGCAGGAGTAGGCCATTCGGCCCTTCGAGCCTGCACCGCCATTCAATATGATCATGGCTGATCATCCAACTCAGTATCTCGTACCTGCCTTCTCTCCACACCCTCTGATCCCCTTAGCCACAAGGGCCACATCCAACTCCCTCTGAAATATAGCCAATGAACTGGCCTCAACTACCCTCTGTGGCAGAGAGTTCCAGAGACTCACCACTCTGTGTAAAAAAAGTATTTCTCATCTCGGTCTTAAAGGATTTCCCCCTTATCCTTAAGCTGTGACCCCTTGTCCTGGACTTCCCCAACATCAGGAACAATCTTCCTGCATCTAGCCTGTCCAACCCCTTAAGAATTTTGTAAGTTTCTATAAGATCCCCTCTCAATCGCCTAAATTCTAGAGAGTATAAACCGATTCTATCCAATCTTTCTTCATAAGACAGTCCTGACATCCCAGGAATCAGTCTGGTGAACCTTCTCTGCACTCCCTCTATGGCAATAATGTCCTTCCTCAGATTTGGAGACCAGAACTGTACGCAATACTCCAGGTGTGGTCTCACCAAGATCCTGTACAACTGAAGTAGAACCTCCCTGCTCCTATACTCAAATCCTTTTGCAATGAAAGCTAACATACCATTCGCTTTCTTCACTGCCTGCTGCACCTGCATGCCTACTTTCAATGACTGGTGTACCATGACACCCAGGTCTCGCTGCATCTCCCCTTTTCCTAATCGGCCACCATTTAGATAATAGTCTGCTTTTCTGTTTTTGCCACCAAAGTGGATAACCTCACATTTATCCACATTATACTGCATCTGCCAAACATTTGCCCACTCACCCAGCCTATCCAAGTCACCTTGCAGTCTCCTAGCATCCTCCTCACAGCTAACACTGCCCCCCAGCTTAATGTCATCCGCAAACTTGGAGATATTGCCTTCAATTCCCTCATCCAGATCATTAATATATATTGTAAATAGCTGGGGTCCCAGCACTGAGCCTTGCGGCACCCCACTAGTCACTGCCTGCCATTGTGAAAAGGACCCTTTTACTCCTACTCTTTGCTTTCTGTTTGCCAGCCAGTTCTCTATCCACATCAATACTGAACCCCCAATGCCGTATGCTTTAAGTTTGTATACTAATCTCTTACGTGGGACCTTGTCGAAAGCCTTCTGGAAGTCCAGATACACCACATCCACTGGTTCTCCCTTATCCATGCTACTAGTTACATCCTCGAAAAATTCCACAAGATTCGTCAGACATGATTTACCTTTCGTAAATCCATGCTGACTTTGTCCAATGATTTCACCACTTTCCAAATGTGCTGCTATCCCATCTTTAATAACTGACTCTAGCAGTTTCCCCACTATCGATGTTAGACTAACTGGTCTGTAATTCCCCGTTTTTTCTCTCCCTCCTTTCTTAAAAAGAGGGGTTACGTTTGCTACCCGCCAATCCTCAGGAACTACTCCAGAATCGAAAGAGTTTTGAAAGATTATCACTAATGCATCCACTATTTCCGGAGCTACTTCCTTAAGTACTCTGGGATGCAGCCTATCTGGCCCTGGGGATTTATTGGCCTTTAATCCATTCAATTTACCCAATACCACTTCCCGACTAACCTGGATGTCACTCAATTCCTCCTTTGACCCGCGGTCCCCTGCTATTTCCGGCAGATTATTTGTCTTCCTTAGTGAAGACGGAACCAAAGTAGTTATTCAATTGGTCCGCCATATCCTTGTTCCCCATGATCAACTCACCTGTTTCTGACTGCAAGGGACCTACATTTGTTTTAACTAATCTCTTTCTTTTCACATATCTATAACCCAAGCGAAATATGAGGTGCTGTACCTCCAATTTGCGCTGGGCCTCATCGCTGGGCAATGGAGGAGGCCCAGGACAGAAAGATCAGATTCTGAATGGGAGGGGGAGTTGAAGTGCTGAGCCACCGGGAGATTAGGTTGGTTAGTGTGAACTGAGCGGAGAAAGTAAGTCAGCGGGTCAGGCAGCATCTCTGGAGAACATCGAAAACTGATGTTTTGGGTCGAGACCCCTCTTCACAGTGAGATGTGCATGTCCATGTTCTCCACAGATGCTGCCTCACCCGCGGAGTTACACCAACACTGTGTCCTTTTGTGTAAGCCAGCACCTGCTGTTTCTTGTTTGTATTTATGTTGTGATGTTAGTTGCCATTATATTTAGCTTCCTCTTTCCTTTAAAAAACATTCATTCTTTCTTCAGCATATTTCAAACCTAAGCATGCACACTTCCACCAAAGGCACATGAAAACTGACAAATATCTGCAGCAACAATTAAAAAAAGTTAATTGACAGCATTCTGGAATCAACATAAAGTCCAATAATTTCAGATCATTACGATTGCTCCCATTTATTCAGACAGCAGCTGCTGATAATGATGCGGGCTTTCTTATTTTCATCACCTCTCCACCTTTCTTCTTAGAGTCATAGAGTGATACAGTATGAAAACAGGCCCTTCAGCCCAACTTGCCCACACATGTCCCATCTACACTAGTCCCACGTGCTAGCATTTGGTCTATATCTCTCCAAACCTGTCCTATCCGTGTACCTGTCTAACTGTTTCTTAAATGTTGGGAGAGTCCTTGCTTCAACTACCTCCTCTGGCAGCTTGTTCCATACACCCACCACCCATTGAGTGAAAAAGTTACCCCTCAGATCCCTTTTAAACCTTTTCCCCATCACCTTAAACCTATGTCCTCTGATCCTCGATTCACCTACTCTGGACAAGAGACTCTGTGCATCTAACCAATCTATTCCTCTCATGATCTTATACACATCTATAAGATCACTCATCCACCAGCACTTCAAGGAATAGAGTCCCATCATACTCAACCTCTGCCTATAGCTCAGACCCTCCAGTCCTGGCAACATCCTCTTGACTTGCCATTGCCACCTATTTTGCTTTGTGTCATCATATTTCAATCTGTTGCATATCATGGAACTCCCTTCTTGTTCTTTCCCCTACAAGAAGTTGAAGTTCCTATCTTTGCACTTGCTTCAAGGGCGATGCTTAATTTGTTCCAGTTCTCACAAATCATTACCATTTCAGCATTTACAAGTGATGACTGAGGGGCTAAGCATTGCTAGTATCGGCTGTTTAAATGAGTGGTGGCGCCATCGAGTGTGGCAGCCTCGCCAGCAGCTGTACGTCCTTTCATCCTTTTTAAAAAAATGTTGTCTTTCTAAAGTTTTTGTTTTGGAGGTCTTTTAGTCTTTTTTATGTGGGGGGCGGGGGAAGGGGGAAACTGTTTTTCTAAGTTATGGTTGCGTCTTTCCTCCGAGTTGCATCTTCGCCCCTCTATAGGCCTCGACCACGGGTGAACATGAGGAAGAGGACTGAACTTTGGTGCCTTCCCTTACAGTAGGAAACGTTGATTCCGCTGTGGGGGATGTTTTATGTTTTATGTTAAATTCTATAGTGTTGTGTTTATCTTATTTGTATGCTGCATGGTAACTCAAATGTCACTGCACCAATTGGTGTATGTGACAATAAATGTCCTTTGTCCTAGCTTTTGAGAGAATTCCTCTTGTTATCCAAATTGTAGATTTGCCCTCAGGGCAAGTCATGTCAAGTGTATTGTCATATACATAAGTACACGTACAACTAAAATCTTGCTTGCTGCAGTATCACAGATCCACAGACTTAGACAAACACACAGAAACATAAATTCTACAAGATGGTGATAAGAAAGACTGCAAAAAACAAGACATTAGTGCAAAATGATTAGAAAGCAAATTCATGGTTCCTGTGAACAAGTTCATGTATTACAAAGCCAGGCAGATACTGCCCCACTCAGAAGAGAATCATCTACATAAAACAATAAATTTCAAAAAACCGAAAGTAAGTAACCTTAAAAATAATTCCCAATTTGATGGCCCGTGGCCAAGAGATTAATTTAAATCAAAATACATTTGCATTTATAAGGGAATTGTCCCAGAATATTTTAAACACCACAGCATGGAACTGTGATGTCAGTATCAAATGTAAAAATTTATAAATAAAATAATCAGGGATAAAATCAGATTAAACTGCAGATACTGTACCTCCTGCATTTCCTTGAGTCTGTATTTATCCAACTGATGCAATATGTTCTTGTAGCAAAGACCATCTGCAAAGTCTGGTTTCTACGAAAAGTAGAAAATATGATTAACACTGGCAGATGATTTTCTCAGTACAGTCAGTCCAGTTAAATGATATATAGTTTAGTAAAATATTTGTATTGAATTATTATAAGTTTCAAAATGTCTTTGTTTTTACGGGAACCCTGTGTATAGAATTAACAAAATAACTTGGCTTTGCTAAACTTTTCCTTTATTAACCTGTTTTTATAAATTTTCAAAGGACTTAAGTTTTAAACTTTTTTTATTCTGTTTTATTAATCTTAGCTTTAACCTGACAGTAATACAAGTGGATTGGAAGAGTTATGGGACTTAGTGGAGTGAACAGAAAGGAGATTAAAAGCAGAAAAGCTCTGTAATTCTAGACTGTCGACAGTGTACGTACTAGGTTAGCTTTTGTATTGTCAGGTTTAATGTGCCAATAATTATCCCCATCCATTTCCCTCAAAGCTGTAGACAGCACTCAATTACTAAAACAAGAATTTTGTGTAGAATTATATCATGGGTCTGAGGTAACGAGCAATTTTCATGTTATCTAAAGTTTCACAAAAAAATAACCAAAGCATTGCGCAATATAATGATCCGCTGTGCAGAAAAACATAAAATGATCAACTCAGAATCAAATAAATATATCATTTTGATAGCAGCAATTTGCTTGGAATCATAGTGTGGAAACAGGCCCTTCGGCCCAACTTGCCCACACCAGCAACATGCCTCATCTATACTTGTCCCACCTGCCTGCATTTGGCCTATATCCCTCTAAACCTATCCTATTCATGTACCTGTCGAAATGTTTCTTAAATGTTGCGATAGTCCCTGCCGCAACCACCTCCTCTGGCAGTTCATTACATACACCCACCACCCTTTGTGTGAAAAACCTACCCCTCAGGTTCCCATTAAATCACTTCTCCTTCACCTTAAACCTATGTCCTCTGGACCTCGATTCCTCTACTCTGGGGAAGATACTCTGTGCGTCAATGTACAATAGCCACTAAAGTAGTGTGGTTGCCACAAAAGATAGTATACAGCCACCTATGTCAGGATAGCTTATCTTGGTTCAAGAATTGAAACTAGCTTATGACCTGTGACCAGAATGAAATGTGTAGGGTTGAGATTTCTCGACCTGAAACGTCACCCAATCCTTTTGTCCAGAGATGCTGCCTGACCCTCTGAGTTACTCCAGCATTTTGTGCATATCACCCGAATGAAATGCCTGCCCAGCATTTAAAGCAGTTGGAAGTGACGGCCAGAGCATTTCTTTTCAGCTTGCAGATATTGCTCATCATTGGGGCTAAAGTTTTGAGAAGCATTCACAGTCAGCAGCTTGTGCCGTTCTCTCCATAACATCAATAATGGATGCACCACTCCATTCCCAAAGTGAACACATGAGAGCCAGAATGCTTTCCACAAATCAAAATGGATCCGGAAGCATTTACTACTAAGTTTTAGTTCTGCATGGCTTGCAGGCCTTTTATTGTTCTTCACTCCAGAGTCAGAGGGTCCCTTTAAGGTACTAAATTTTGAAACATTCAGTACTGATGAATCCCAAAGTAGAAACAAAATCCAATGTTGCATCTAACACAGCCACCACTTGTTCCTGGATAGGTTTCCACCAATTTTATTCACTTTGACTTCCGGAAAGCAAAATGTCACTGTTTCAGCAGAACAATGTACACTTTCATATTGTTGTCTATTTTCTGTGCCAAGGAAAATATTACATTTGCTGCATTGCTGCAGCTTTTTATTCATTTAGTCAAAAAGATCTTTAGCGTTGATTTAATCTGATATGGCAGATGGATATAGGGACCAATCCTTTGTGTACTTTTTAAAACAAAACAGTCTGAAGAAGTGTCCCAAACCGAAGCATCACCTATCTATGTTCTCCAGTGATGCTACCTGACCAGCTTAGTTACTCCATCACTTTGTATCTTTTTTTTGTAAACCAGTATCAGCAGTTCCTTCTTTCTACTTCTTAGGAGTTCAGATTTAGGCGTCCACACCCTGCTACACTCATTCAGCTTGCTAAAGTATCAAGGACCTGTTGATTCCTTAATAAATGATGTTCTCATGTGCAACCTCATCTGTAGTCGATGCCACTCGTTAAATCATCATCACCATGACTCCAGTCTTTGCACCATTAGCAAAATACTTTGCCATTCTCACTAGTTTATCATATTTCTCTGACAATATTATTTCCCCACAGAAATATTTTTACTCTTTCCATGTAAAGGCCCAATCAGCTTGCTTCCATCCAGCTCAACAAATATCTGCTATAAAATTTGCCCACTATTATCATCATTTTAAGAAAAGACTCCAACTCTCAGCCTTTTTTTCAATGCCTCGTTGTCTCAATGCTTCCTCAACCATCAATATCCCAGGCTCACTGCCAATGCAGGCTCTTGAATCAAAGGCAAGTCACAGATACAGATATCAACAGAATGTCTCTTATAGAAGGCAGTAACTCTCAACTAAATAATAGTGGCTGGTACAACCAAAGTATCAAAGTCATACCTCATGGTGCACTCAAACATTAAATATACTCTTAGGCTACATACATCACAGTTTCCTTTAGTTTTCTTTTCTTCTAATTGCCTTTCTTCCTCCACAGAGACTCTGCAACCATTGGCGTCACCAACACTTGCAATAATTAGTCCCAGCCCAGAGCGAAAATCGGGGCTAACCCTCCAGATCAGGAGTTAAGGGCAGCTGCATTGTCAGAAGTGTTGTCTTTCAGCTGAAACAGCTGCTCCCCTCAGCTGATGTAAAAATCATGTTACATGGTTTTGGAGAAAATCTGAGAGTTTGGGGGGGTGGGTAAAAGCTTATTTGAACTGTATATCAATGGAACCTTATTGTGCAAACATAGTTTAGTGAAGACATACAGCGCAGAAGCAGGACCTTAAGCCGACCACATTGACACCATCCTACACTAGGGACAATTTACAATTGTACCAAGCCAATTAACCAACAAACCTGCACGCTTTTGGAGAGTGGGAGTAACCCGGAGATCCCAGAGAAAACCCACGTAGGTGACGGGGAGGGCGTACGAACTCCGTCCAGACAAGCACCCATAGTCAGGATTGAACCCGGGTCTCTGGCGCTGTAAGGCAGCAACTCTACCGCTGTGTCACCGTTTCTTACAAGGGTGATTACATTGGCTGTAATACAGTCCGAGGATGTCCTGCATCAGGTAAATGCTGGTCTTCCAATCCAGCCTAGACTACAAGTATTGTTGAGGGCAACTTTATCCACTCACCAGCCAACCAATTATACTTACAGGCTGGATGAGGTTGGAGGCTGCAGTGTATCGATCAAGAAGAAAATTACTCATTTATTTTTACCTTCAAAAACACTGAGATACAGCAGCTAAACCTCATTGCACATACTTTGGTTTGATTGGCACTTTTATAGTCTGGTAATGTAGTATTACTGATTATTCATTTATCGTGCTGTTGATTCTTGTATATTTATTTGCATGGTATTGCCTTCATGGGCATGCAAAGCAGCAGCTAGTAAGAATGTCATTGTTCCGTTGCCAGCACAAATGACAATTAAACACTCTTGACTCGACTCTCGAGATCAAAGTTTGTCATCTGAGTTCTGTGATTCATCTAATGCACTGCATTTGGTTCCTACAACGGTGGTAGTTGTGAGTTGTGAGGGTGGTGGGATGTACCCGTGGAATATATTGCCACAGGCGGCTGTGGAGGACAAGTCACTGGGTATTTTGAAAGCAGAGATTGATAGGTTCTTGATTAGTAAGGGCGTCTAAAGTTATGAGGAGAAGGCAGGAGAGGGGTTGAGAAGGGAAAATAGATCGCCCATGATCGAATGACAGAGTAGACGCGATGGGCCGAATGGCCTAATTCTGCTCCTCTGTCTTATGATTTTATGTCTCTTGCCAGTTAAATTTCTTCCAGTAAATTATTCTTTTAAAAACATCGCTATTACTTACCGCAGCACTTTTGAAATAATGATCCAATTTCCTATTTAGCAGGAAGTAGATGGAAAGAGTTTGGGAGGCCCGATTTGACAGCACCGTGTTTACCACCTCAGCATGTTTATATCCCATTTTCTCAGTCATGTGGAGCATAACACTCTGGTTCAAGTCCTCGGGATGAAGCCTAGATAAGTAGAAATGTTTAACAAAATCTTTCTATATCTCCAGCACATCAGAAAGAGAGAGTAAACACATTTTAGGCCTAATTGCAGATTACGTTTGATTAACAATGTATGACTCATTGCAATAGTAAACAATGGAATTGATGTTCAACATTTTAGATAGACATCAGCAGCTAAGTGCCCCAACATATCATTCCCACTAAGTAAGACAAGCAGTGATGTGTGCCAACAATGTGCTTAATGTTTCCTGCATCATCGAATGCTCTTGTAATTGAATGGCCTACTAACTACAGTGAGAGAAAAAACATCAGAATATAATCTGTAAATTTTAATTATTTAAAATATTCTTTGAATCTTGTTTTACATTTATATAATTTCGCTTTCAATGTGGACTGTTTTAACTGTGTTAACGTTACTATACTGTATCGGCGAAATGTCTGAATCATGGTTTATGGACCAGTTTCTTTAAGGCCGATGTATGGAAATAAACAGCATCAAAAATTGTAGCTACATATAAATGACAAGAGATAAGAATGCAGGATAGCAATCTAACTCTAGCTCTCGGGCTTCACATTACCACTGACTCTGTTGCTCTATCTTTGTTTCGGCTCTGGAATGAGGTAAGATCCACATATGGATAAGCAGCAGACTCCAATTAGGCAACCCCCTCCCCCTTTCTTTCCCCACCCTCCCTTATGCCCCACCTGAACTCGCACCTATTTCTCGCTCTCTCCCTTCCCTTCCACCTACGAACCCTCCTCTAACTTCACAATTTGCAACCCTTCACTCCTTTTGTCTCACACATTCTGTCTTTTCATCTCTCACCTTTGTCCAACCATCTGCCTAGTCAACACCCCTCCCCTCACTTGTAACCACCTATTATCTGCCAGACTTTGTCCCCCTCCCCCCTACAATCAAACTGAAGAAAGGTCCCAACCCAAAACCTCACCTATCCAGAGATAGACAAAAGTGCTGGAGAAACAGCGGGTGCAGCAGCATCTATGGAGCAAAGGAAATAGGCAACGTTTTGAGCCAAAACCCTTCTTCAGACTGATCCAGAGATGCTGCCTGACCCGCTGAGTTACTCCAGCACTTTGTGTCCTTTTGCAGAATATAGATCTCAGCTTTGTAGCATGTCAGTTGCATAAACAAAGTCCAATGTTTGCAATGGGGGGGAAAGTAAATCAGATAGTCCCTGAGCTTATGGAAGGACCATTCAGAGGCCTGATACAAGAGAGATTTAATCTCCTGGGAAAACCTAAAGCTAGTGTGCACTATTTAAAAGTAAGGAATTGCCCATTTAAGGTTGGGATGTGGTGATTTATTCTTCCTGTCTTGAGGGTCATGGGCCTCTTTTGCTCAAAGGGCAGGGGAACCAGAGAGCTTGTATATCTTTAAGGCCAGGGGAAGATTGATGGTTGATAAGCCGGGGGGTGAGAGGTTACTGAAGATGGATGGGAACGTGGATTTAAGATTACGAGTCAGATCAATCACGATCTTGTGAAGTAACAGAGCAGGTTTGAGAAGCCGAGTGACCTACTTCTGCTCCTAATTCATATATGTGTCTGAGAGGGATGTCAACTAAGGCACTCATGATTTTAAAACGGCCTGCTCAGCCAACACTCTCTCGCTTGAAACATGGGACATGGTGAATTTTCCAGGAGCTTGCACAAGTCTGACATCTATAATCAGTGTTCTTATCGTGCACATGTGTTTGGTAATAATAGTCGACGTCATTATATGAGTACTTATGAAAGTCAAAAGGAATGTTGTGGAATCATATAAATAACAACGCCCAAATAAAACAACGTATTCCCTAAGTAATTACCAAATGATGCTCCTGCCAGCAATTTTAGTTTAGTTAAGCTTATTTAGTGTATCGAGTAGTGAAAAGCTTTTGTTGTGTGCAGACCAGTCAGTGGAAACACAATACATGATTACAATCGAGCCATCCACAATGTACAGATACATGATAAAGGGAATAACATTTAGTGTAAGACACAGTCCAGTAGTCTGATTAGACATAGTCTGAGGGTCCAGCATAAACATATGAGAAAAGATAACAAGTACTGATAGTTTAGAAACACCAACCTTTAAAAAGAAACAAACTATTAATAGTTTAACAATTAATAATAATACAATAATATTTATAATAAAACAGACATTTTCATTTATAGCTTTCAGCATTGATCCTTGTATTTCACATCTTTTATAAAAATGCTTTTTCCCCTGATCTGCAATAAATTCATTATTAGTCCTTTTCTGAATTCCCAATTGAAAGCGTGCTGGCTATGTCTCTAAATTTCTGCCTGCTCTGCTCATGGGCTGGGAAATAGGTGATGTTACAGCTTCTGAGTGATTTAATCCACCCCCTCATCTGGGAATTCCAGCAGAAACCCAACACCAACAACGTAAGCAGTAACAAGGAGGGAAAAGCCTGCACTCTATCAATCCACAGTACAAGTGTGCTGAGACGTCAAGGGACTGGACAACCAGACCATCAAGTGACTGAATCAGTTAGTGGGATTCTTGACAGGCATTTGCACAGAACTGAAGTATTTGATGTGGCAAGGCTTGCAAGCCCTGTGAATTCAACTGTGTGTAACACGATTTGCTATGTGGTTCGGCTACTCCAGAGGCAGTAAAGATTCTAATCAACTCTGAACGATGGTATATTCATGCAACAAAAAAAATGCTTGCCCTACTTATTATTAACAAAAAGATTATTAAGGTTAACAATGCATCCTTAATGGTGAAAATTCGATTGTAACTCAATATTCTGTTTCAATGGGTCATATTTTATCGGTTGTTGTGCAATGCTGAATTATACTTCTGGTTAATTTAATGTGATTAACAAAATAATAAAATCTGGTAATTTTTGAAGTTTTCGTAGGCTGATGATGCTGGCCTTCATGCCTTGAAACTCAGTCACGTAAACATGTTCCAAATGTTGCAGGACTGAAAATTAACTTTGCTACGAGTCAAATGCGGCTATGGCCATTTCAGAGTCATTTTCTCCCATCCAAACATTACATTATGCAGATTCCAAAGTAATTCAGCCTTGGCCTTGGCATGATTTTGTGCAACACACGTCTTGTTCCTTTCATTGTTCCTTTTCAGTACATATGATAATAAAATACTCTTGACGTTTAAATAAGGCCACGTCTGGTGTGTAATATATCTCTTACTGGGGAGAATCTCAAAGTAAAGGTTATTCTTTAACAACAGTGGGCACCCATATAAATACGAAATGAGACAAAATTCCTTCTCTCAGAGGGTTGCGCGTCTTTAGAACCATTTACTTAAAGAGGGATGAAGGCAGAGACATTGAATGTTTTTTTCGACAGATGTAAAAAAAAAATGCTCTTTTAAGATCCAGGGGCTGAATGGTTCCAACTGGATCAGTCACAATCTTTTAAATGATGGAGTAAACGAAAGGGGTCGGGCACTTGGTCTGATCCCGTTCCATATGTTTGTATGTTCATAGTTTGCCAGAGTTTGCTTCTGAGAGTCCAGCAGTATGGCTCCCCTACACTAAAGATATTGTAAGAATTGCTTTGTTTCAGTAGTTATTTTCAACACAATGATTGAAGTTAAGATATTTCATTCCCCAAATGCAGTCTGTCATGATGTCTGTCATTACCACTATCTGATGGGCAGATTTACATTAGTTCTAAGTGAACAACTGCACACAATCCCTCTTTTTTTCCCTCAGATTTACCTCAGCCTTCTTCTTTTGGGGTCTCTTTTTGCATCGTGCTCTATTGCTATCAGAGATGAAAGTCAGATAACAATTTGAGATGCTCCATAAACCCCTGTCAACAGGGCAGGTGCAAATCTGGCTTGAAATCTAATTTTCCCCGTGGCTCTGTATGCTGCCACAGTGTATTGAATGTCAAACACATTGTTCCATCTTGCGGGCTGCTGTTAATCTTCTGCGATTTTAATTTAAAGAGAATCTCTACACTTGCCACAGAGATTTGATTTGTATCCGTGGATTTAGCACCTTCTGTGCCTTAACATCTACAAACAGCGGCGCTGGGCTTATAATTCAATTACATATAGGTGTCCTTCTTCAATTCGTCAACTTGTTTTTAATTAGCAGAAACTCTATTGAGATTACTGCTTCAGACTGCAACATAAAAGAGGCCACAATATTCTGGTGAATCGAATGGTATTGTTTTTACAGATATTCTACTGGGAGCAGGAGTAATATTGTGCATGGTTATTGACTAGTCATTACAGTTGTACAGCCCATTCCATTTATGATGACCATCAAGCATCTAATTACACCAATCCAATTTTATCTCTTGCATCGCCATCGAGGAATATGGGCCAAGCACAGACAACATGGGACATGTTGGCTGGTGTGAGCAAGTTGGGCCGAAGGGCATGTTTTCACGTTGTAAGATTCTATGACTCTATGACCCTATGTGCTTCCCAGTGTTTCCCAAATCTTTATGCCACCTAACTAAATGAGGAACAATTTACAGTGCCATGTATCCCAGCATATCTCTGGCATGTGGGAGGAAACCCTGAGCACCCAGGAGAAATCAACACAGCCATGGTGAGAACATGCAAATTCAACACACACGGTGCCCAAGGTCAGGATCGTAACCTGGTCTCGGAAGCTGAACAGCAGCAAAACAAACTGCTGTGCCTCTTGTGCACATTCTCCCATATGGGCTTCAGCTATACTTCAGCAACAGTGATCTCACCCATTAGTTAGGTTGTAAATTTTAGTTCCACTAGAAGCTTGATAACAAAATCTAGGGCAGTACTGCAATGCGATGTATATGCATCGCCAGAGAATTCGTCATAGGGGCAAAGTGGGGTTTAGAGTCAAGAGTGTTGTATTGTCATACATTCCAGACTGAACAATGAAATTCTGCAGCACAACCGAATATGTAAACATAGTATTCTGAATGAAAATAAATAAATAAATGTTATATGTGTGTGTGTGTGTGTGTGTGTGTGTGTGTGTGTACTTTTATATATATATTAGACCAAGTGTTCCCCCAACGTGCGGTTGTGGGGGGGGGGGGCAGCATGTGGTGTCACACATACTAACTACCCCCCCCGCACACACGCTAACTACCCCCTTGATATGATGTTAATATTATTAATTTGCTCCTTTTACCCCATAACGGCCCTATCTACTGACGCATAACCCCCAACCCTCAGGCGTAGGGAGTCCAGCAGCAGGAGGCGTGACGCGAGCGTACTTGGAGGCATACTGGAGGCAGGTGGGCCTGGATTGGTCGGCATGTGGGCCCAATTTGTGACGTGGGCATTGTGACGTCAGCAGCTGGTAAGAGCCGTTTAGATCTTAAAAATTGAGTTGTGTTTGAGTTTTGTGATCAATTTTACTCAAAATCTGGGGAAATAATTGACCAAGGAGTGGATGTGCGAATGTAAAAGTAAAATCGCTAGCGAAATGGTAAAAATCTCAGCGTTTTTGCGTCTGGTTTGCGTCAAGTAACGAATAAAATGCAAAACGCCGTACACCCACACACACAGAGTTTTAAAAGTATACTAGACCAAGTGCAGGGGGGGAGAGAAGGGGGGGGAGAGAAGGGGGGGAGAGAAGGGGGGGGAGAGAGAAGGGGGGGGGAGAGAGAAGGGGGGGGGAGAGAGAAGGGGGGGAGAGAGAAGGGGGGGGAGAGAGAAGGGGGGGAGAGAGAAGGGGGGGAGAGAGAAGGGGGGAGAGAGAAGGGGGGAGAGAGAAGGGGGGAGAGAGAGAAGGGGGGGAGAGAGAAGGGGGGGAGAGAGAAGGGGGGGAGAGAGAAGGGGGGAGAGAGAAGGGGGGGAGAGAGAAGGGGAGAGAGAGAAGGGTGGGAGGAGAAGGGGGGGAGGAGAAGGGGGGAGAGGAGAAGGGGGGAGAGGAGAAGGGGGGAGAGAAGAAGGGGGAGAGAAGAAGGGGGGAGAGGAGAAGGGGGAGAGGAGAAGGGGAGAGGAGAAGGGGGAGAGGAAAAGGGGGGGGGGAGAAGGGGGGGAGAAGGGGGGGAGAAGGGGGGGAGGAGAAGGGGGGGGAGGAGAAGGGGGGAGGAGAAGGGGGGGAGGAGAAGGGGGGGAGGAGAAGGGGGGGAGGAGAAGGGGGAGGAGGAGAAGGGGGGGTTGGAGGGGGAGGGAGAAGGGGGGTTAGAATGGGGGGAAGAAGGGGGGAGAGAAGGGGAGAGAAGGGGGAGGGGAGGTGGGGGGGAAGGGGGGGAGAGGGGGGTTTGTTACCAAACTGAACTCACTGTGGAATGAATCCATTAACAAAGTCACTCTGCTGCTGGATTCTAAGTTGTCCCTGCCTTCCCTCTGGAAGCCTCCTCGTCCCCATGAGATGCCGAGTTCCCAGAGCCCTTGTTAAATGCGGGGGCCGATCACGCGGGGGGAGGGGGGGGGGGGAGGGGATGGATTTTATTAAAAATGTGTACAGAAAAATGTCTAAATGTAATGAGGAGTGGATTTGCGAATGTAAAAGTGAAATCGTTAGCGAAATGGAAAAAATCTATTTAATATCATTTACTCGAAAAGAATGATTGATATTGAATTAGCAATTATATCCCTGGATGCGGAGAAGGCGTTTGACCAGGTTGAATGGCCTTACTTATTTAGGATAATGCAGAAATTTCAACTGGGAGAAGGATTTTGCAAATGGGTTAGATTTTTATACTCTGGCCCAACAACAAGAATCCTAACAAACCAAATGTTATCAGCAAAATTTAATCTTTCTAGGGGTTGTAGACAAGGCTGTCCGTTATCACCCTTATTATTTGCACTCGCTATAGAATTATTGGCTGAAAGGATTAGAGCAGAACCAGAAATTTATGGATATAATACAAAAACCACAATTAACAAAATATCTTTATATACAGATGATGTTTTAATATACATAACTAAACCAGAAATTAGTATCCCTAAATTACTTGAAGTTATAAACGAATTTAGTAGGTTCTCAGGATATAGAATTAACTGGAATAAAAGTGAAATTATGCCTATAATAGGAATTAAATTGAATAAATTACAAAAAATTCCATTTAAAATAGCTAATAATCAAATTAAATTTCTTGGAATTAATGTATCAAAATCTTATAACTCTTTATTTAAATCAAATTTCCCCCAATTATTAAATAACTTAAAAAATAATATTTTATATTGGAAAACATTACCGATATCAATAATCTGTAGAATAAATGCCATTAAAATGATATTTTTGCCTCAATTACTATATTTATTTCAAGCCATCCCGTTATATCTCCCTAAATTTTTTTTTTTTTTTTAATTGATTCTATAGTTAACAGCTTTATTTGGGATTATAAAAATCCCAGAATAAGTAAAACACACTTATGTAAGTCTAAGATAAATGGTGGCCTAGCTTTACCTAATTTTTTATATTATTTTTGGGCGGCTCAGATTAAGAACTTTAATTATTGGTTGGTACAGATGGAACAGGACCCGGTTTGGTTAAGAATTGAAAAGGAAGATTGTTTCCCATTCGATATAAGCACAATACTCCTTGCCCCCGGAGTGGTACAAAAAAAATCATATAAGGAAAATCCTATAATTTTAAATAATATACGTATTTGGAAACAAATCATTAAGACTTTACATTTAGAAACTATGCCACTTTGTTTACCAATTATGAATAATTCTATGTTTAAACCCTTGACATTGGATGTGGGGTTTAGACATTGGAAACATTTAGGAATAATAAGGATAGAACATCTTTATAGGAATGGGAAATTTCTCTCATTTCAGGAGTTGAAAGAGATTTATGGATTGCAAGCAAATAATTTATTTAGATATTTACAAATTAGAGATTATGTCAAATTAAATACGCTAAATTATAGAAATAGAGATCCAGGTTTACTGGATGAAGTAATTAACAAGCATCCAACAACAGAAAAAATAATAGCATATATATATAATATTTTTTTGGACAGGGAAATGCCAAAAACTGAACTATTTCGACAAAAATGGGAAAATTAAATTGGTTTACCGATATCAGAAGATTTTTGGGAAGAAAGCTTACAACAAATTCATCGCTGTTCGTTAAATGCCAGACATACTTTGATACAATTCAAAGTAATACATAGATTACACTACTCAAAAAAGAAATTAAATAGAATTTTTCCTAATATATCACCATTGTGTGATAAATGTCAGCACATAGAAGCCGATTTAACTCATAGTTTTGTAATATGTACAAAACTTAATAGTTATTGGACTGAGATTTTCAAAATTATTTCCATAGTTTTAAAGATTACATTAAGCCCTGACCCAAAATTAATTATATTTGGGGTTTCAGATTCAAACCAAACTTTAACAGCAAATCAAAGACATTTTCTGGATTATTGTTTAATAATTGGAAAAAAATTAATATTAAAATTTTGGAAGGGACCATTATCCCCGACAATTAAAATGTGGACAGTGGAAATGTTGGAGACGTTACAACTGGAGAGAATTATGTTTATCCTAATGGATAAACTTGAGCTTTTTGAACAAATATGGTCTCCATTCACTGATTATATGAAGGGGTAGCTGGGCTCGGCATTGAAACTCAATAAGTACCCGGTGGGAAGATCAAACAAAAATGTTTAATTTCAGATTTATATACTTGTCTCTATATATTATAATTAGAAATTGTTCCATTCATTGATAAGATGTATACTGTTTTCTTTCCCTCAAGTATAATAATTGTTTACTAGTTATAGGGTTTTTTTTTGTGTTTGTTTTTTTGTGGGTCTTTTTTTTAATTATTATTATTATTTTTTTCCCTTTTAATCAAATATAATCATATTCTTCAAATTATTCACTATTCTTTCTTTATACTTTTTTCTTTTTCTCTTTTTCATACTATAAAAAAAATGGAGGCCTATATACATGGTTTGGTAATATTTATATAATTTTGGAAAGATGTATTAATTATATCTGAAAAAATTGTTATATTATTTGTAATATGTATGGCCTCTAATAAAAATATATTAAAAAAAAAAGAAATGGAAAAAATCTCGGAGTTTTTGTGTGTGGTTTTGGTGGACCAACGAATCAATGGCCAAAAATCTAATCTGAAAATCTAATCTGACATACACCCACAAAGTTTTAAAAGTATATAGACAGATATATATATATATATATATATATATATTGGGGTTGCCCCAGGAACAGCTGGAGAAGAGGTGTCCAGACAGAAATGTCTGAAAGTGCGTTCAACTGGGGAGATCTCGAAAGAACTGCCAACAGCCGAGTGAGGTGGAGGATATTTGTCAATGGCCTATGCTCCTTAGAGGAGCAAAGGGATTAAGAAGAAGAGGAAGAATATATATATATATATATATACACACACACACATACACCAAAACGTATTCGTTTATATACACACCACACACACATGCATACACATAAAAACAAACAGTAATGGTGCAAATAGACAAAACCAATGCCTGCCAAGTCTACATAGTTCATAGCTTATTTGGAGGTTGTAATGTTTAATAGCCTGATGGCTGTACGGAAGAGGCTGTTCCTGAATCTGAATGGTACAGTTTTCAGGCTTCTACTATATCTTCTTCCCAGTGGCAGGAGTGAGATGAGAGTGTGGCCAGGGTGGTGTGGGTCTCTGATCATACTGGCTCTTTTTGAGGCAGCGACTCCTGTACATCCCTTCGATGGTGGGGAGGTCAGTACCCGTGATGTACTCGGCAGTGTTCATCATATCATGCAGTCTTTAAGTCCTCTTTGCATTTATCCACCAAACAAGCATGCCCAGAAATTTAATTGCAGGACAGTGTTTTTTATACACCTGGCAATTCAATTTCATCAATAATCATTCACAAAGGAAAATCGAGGGTGTACTCTGAAAGCCACAATGTCTACGACTGCCTACCAAGTCCTCAGAGTATTGAACACACAGAGGAAGTTGGACATGCACGGTGATGCCCAAGTAACACCACAACCTTTGTTGGAACATGCAAGGCTTAATCCTGTTAACTGAGGCAAAGAGAGCTTGTTACACCCTACCGGTTTGTGTAAGCTGTGCTTGATATAGGTGTCCTTTGAGGGTCGTCAGTTAGCCAGCGATCGGAAAGTACCTGTTGGATGTTTGGCCGTTTGATGGGGTCAGGCTCCAGTAAAGACAGCAGAAAATTAATAGCAGCTGAAAAAATAATAAAAATGGTAATATAGCATTGGTTAGTCCCATTGAAATATAAATACCTTCTCTCTCTCTCCTTAACAGTGAGTATTGAGCATTTTAACCAAAGCCTCTCCTTGACATCTTCATGTTACTACTCTCAGTCTGTATCAGAACAGCATTGGACACTGATTAGCAATGTTACAAAAATTTGAGATTTTAAAAATCAAGTCTGCAATTTATCCCATCAGATAAAGCATAAAAAGAAGTTTAATTTGACACCTAATTCACTTCCATATCTTCAGTATTAAGAAAGTTATGACCATTTTCATAATCGGAAATTAGCATCTTGTTCCCCATTGCCTTTCAATTGACTTAACTCAAAAGCTGTGATCTAAAACAGTTAAAAGCCTATAACTTTCTTAAAAATTAAGAGAAGTCAATGAAATTTTCAGTTATTATAGATTGAAGCATTCTGAAACAAATATGAAACAATCTTACTTGGATGACCTGAAATTAAAGCATATAATTAGTTAGTTATCTAATTGTAGCTAATTACAAAATTCAATGAGTAATCTAAACATCTATCCATGTCTTAAGAAAAGATAAACTTTTTTTAAATTGCCCAAGTGTCCAAATAACATTCACACAATAATCAACAATATAACATAATTTTAAAATCTCATTTTAATGAATTTCTGGGCCAAATGGAAGGAATTTAGTGTTTAATGCCTGTAAATTAATGGCCATTTAAATCAAATAGCGAGTGGGTTTTAGTGGAATGCGGTGGATTGGAACGTTGCGGTTTCCGGTGAAGTCGGGAGGAAAAATACTGTTGGTTCATACATTTTTTTGGACCCCATTTCGCAACATGAAAATATGATTAAAGCCTCCATAAAAACCAACTTTTAATATAAAAATAAAAGGTGTACTTTTCTTTCGCCCCTACGCAAAATGCTTCCTGTTGTCGGCGCTCACGGCTTTTGAAGGTGATTTTTAAATTACTCTAGTTAATAAATAATCTAGCGTAATTTAAAAATACCTTCATGAATGAAATGTCGGAGCGATTTTTCTTCCGCAACGAAATCGCCCAACATAGATCGATTTTCCCAGTCTGCAGAAAAACGGCGCTTTAATCCCACCCCCCCCCTTAAAGGAGCCAAATTCACGCACACGGGGAGCGGCAGAAATGCAGCGCTGCTCAAGGTAAGTTTTGTAACATACCTCCACTGATGCCTCATTTTGTTTTCACTGGGGTTTAATGCAGCCACCTGCTTTACATTAATTTACTATTAACAGAAGGTCATTTGTGTTGCAGCCTAAAATATACAAATTAAACCATAGCTATGGAATATTTCAGAAGGTTGCATTTGTATTTATCGAATGCAAACAGACTTTAGAAGCAAAGAATAATAATGAATCCTCACTCTATGAAACAATTAAAGGAAACAAAGTTCAAAATGCATACTCACTTTTAACTATTTGGTAAAAAGTTGATTTGAAATCATTTTGAAAGCAATTTATTACAGTATTAGCAGCACGTTGGCACAGCAGTAGAGGTGCTGCCTTTCAGCACCAGAGAGCCGGGTTTGATCTGACTATTGCAGAGCTGCCAAGTTTTGTCAGAGCATTTCATTATTCTAGTACCTGAAATCAGTATTTTGCTGAGGAAATCAGTATTTTTAAGCTGTGCCATTTTGCGGAAAAGTTTTTTTTAAATGTGCGGTCATACCCACATAAGAGTACAAGAATGCATAACTTTTTCTACCAATTGACATGTCTTCTACGCACCTTACTTGACAGTGCATTCATTGCCATCTCTTTGTATACTGCTGTTTGAACGGCTGCTTCTTGCTTTTAGCTCCAGATGATGAAGTGGAAGCCATTTTGGAAGCCTCCCTCTCCCTTCCTCGCTCTCTCTCCCTCCTTCCTCACTTTCCCTCCCTTTCCATCCCACCCTCCCTCTCTCCCTCCCTCTCTCTCTCTTCCTCTCCCTCCCTCTCTCTTTCTCCCTCTCTCCTTTTTTTCTCCCTCCCTCTTATTCCCTCCCTCCCTGCCACTCCCTCGCCCCTTCTCCCTCTCTCCCTCCTTCTCTCTCTCCGTCCCCTAGTGCTATGTGTAAAGCCCATAGCGCTATGTGTAAAGCGCTCCAGCTAGGAGCGCTATTTTTGGAACCCATAGCGCTGTTCGTTTAAATTCCCACGCGTTAAAGGACCTGTCCCACTTGGGTGTTATTTGCGCGTCACGCAGATGGCTCGCAAAGATTTTGTACACACCAAAATCTTGGGGCTCAGCGTGCGACCACGCGTCACTGCCTACGTCACCTTGCGCGCATAATGCGCACCATGTACGCATCACGTGTGCGGCACAACACGCACGTCATAACGCGTAAATGATGACGCGTAAATTACGCGCAAATGATGCCCAAGTGGGACACCCTTAAACTGACAGCGCTGTTTAAACCTGGAGCGGGACGGGCAGATCAAAGCTTACAAAAATAATCATGTAGGTCTTGAAATTTAAAATACTAATAGATTTAATCTGCTATAATTTTTAGAGGTACAGTATGACTCTTTACATTCTTTCATTTTTTAAACAGCAAGATGAAACAGGAAGTCAGGATTTTACAAAGCAAATCCGTACATCCGTATTCTGAACGCATTTCCGTACAAAATACGGAAAATCCATACCACTTGGCAGCTCTGCTATTGGTGCTGTCTGGAAGGAGTTTGTGCGTTCTCCCTGTGACCATGTGTGCTTTCAATGGGCGCTCTGGTTTCCTCCCACACTTATTAAATACACCCAAGATGTACAGATTTGTAGGTAATTGGCTTCGGTAAAAATTGTAAATTGTCCCTAATGTGTAGGACAGTGTTAGTGTTCGGGGATCGCTGGTCGACGGGGACTTGGTGGGCCGAAGGGCCTGTTTCCATGTTGTATCTCTCAACTAAACTAAACTAAATTTAAAATAAACATTTCCTCTTTCCTACCAATTTCTCTTGGCTATAACTTGCCATTCACTAAATTCAGCTTTCATGGTAAACAGTCTTCCCAAACTCCAACATTGTCATTGTAAGCCAGTTATTGTGAAGTGTATTTAGTTTAGAGATACAGTATGGAAACTGGCCCTTTGGCCCACCAAGCCCACACTGACCATCGATCACCTATTCACACTAGTTCTATGTTACCCAACTTCCATATCCTCTAACTACAAACGAGAGGCATTTTTTTACAGAGGCGAATTAACCTACAAACCCACGCGTCTTTGGGTTGTGGGACGAAACCGGACCACCTGGAGGAAACTCATCCAGTCACAGGGAGAACGTGCAAACTACACACGGAGAACACCTGATTTCAGGATCGAACCCGAGGCAGCAACTCCACCAGTTGCTCCACCGTGCCACCCAAGGGTCTGTGGACATTCTTATCTCCTAACGCAAGGGTTCCCAACTTGGGGTAAATTTCCCCCCAGGGGGTAAATTTCTCCTACTCATGGGGTGAATTTGTTGATTCTGGATTTGTACATATTTCTTCTCATTGACTGACTGTGTTTGGTTCTGGTATACCGGTATCAGTTCATCATTAGTTGTTCACAAATAAGTGAAATAACATTGTTATGTGCTCACACAGAGAGTTGTGAGTCTGTGGAATTCTCTGCCTCAGAGGGCGGTGGAGGCCGGTTCTCTGAATACTTTCAAGAGAGAGCTATATAGGCTCTTAAAGAGAGCGGAGTCAGGGGGTATGGCGATAAGGCAGGAACAGGGTACTGACTGGGGATGATCAGCCATGATCACATTGAATGGCAGTGCTGGCTCGGAGGGCCAAATGGCCTACTCCTGCACCTATTGTCTATTGTTTATTAAAGTTGCCTGGGGTAAACGGGATGAAAAAGGTTGGGAACCCCTGTCCTAGCAGGCAAGAGCCCAGCCCTGTACAACCAGCTTCTCTTTCCACCACTGCTCAGATCAGAAATTTAAACCAACATGACATCTTTTGTTCTAATTGTGTTTCATGTCTTTTGATATAACACACCGCTATACCACTATTACCACCACCACCATTCTAGAAAAATGTAAGAAAAATTTGAGCTATTCCATTTATTTTCATGAGAAGAAACTGACAAGATTCAACTGGAAACAAAGATTTAGTCTTCTAATAGGAAGGAAATTAACATCAGAAAAATAACTAAATAGTAGAACGAGCAAACAGACTTCAATAACTCTGCTCTCGTCCTTCATTCTTAAATTGTAATTATAACTTTATTTCTAACAAGTCAATACCAGTGCAGACATGTTGGTCACAGAATACTGTAAACTTCCCAAGTGACTTTGAATGTTAATTGCTTGTGACTTTTGCTTAAGGAGTACTAATATCTTTTCCATGCACATCAATGTGTAACTTATTTTTTAGAAAGAACCTTCCATGGCAGAAGTTACAGTTATCATGTCAGCAAATAAATTAAAAAATCTAAAAATTTAAGTTGAAGTCCTAAATTAGGTTGGCAGCAAGACATATTCATATTTAATTCAGCCCTGGAAGCAAACTTATACCACAACAGACTACCCAATCTCTCAAGCTACATGCCTACTCTTAGACTGGATTTATGGTAAGCCATCAAAATAACAAATGTATTATTTATAAGATTACAAGCAGCCACAACAAATTTCCTTCTTACCTTTATAAATATTGAAAATTGCTCCACTGAAAATCCATCTTCTGAGGTAACAGACTAAAAATATATTTTCTCTAAACAAAATTGCAAGCACACTTTTGACCAAGGTCCCATGTTGACCCAGTGAGAACATTTACTTTATTTTCCGTATATAGCTTAGTATAGATCTGGAAAGACAAATGTTTTCCTACTTGGCTTTGGGGAGCTGTCGAACATCTATTTAATAACTTTCTCACTTCTGCAATGATAGTTGTGATTGAATCTTTATCTAACTACTTATTGTCACCAGCCATTTGCTGTTGTGAAAATGCAATGCCATTACAAGATCCACAACAAATTACATCAACAACATTGGCAGTGAGGCATTATCAGAGCACCCGGAGTACTGCTTAGTTTCAGCTCCATCACTGCATTTTAAAAAAACGTTCTACTTAGCAATATTAAAAATAGCACCGATAACTTTGTCCTTTTTCGTTCTTTCTGAAGAATGGCCGGCACGGTGGTGTAGCAGTAGAGTTACTGCCTTGCAGCACCAGAGTCCCGGGTTCAATCCTGACCATGGGTGCTGTCTGTACGAAGTTTGTACGTTCTCCATGTGACTGCGTGGGTTTTCCCCAGGTGCTCCGGTTTCCTCCCACACTCCAAAGACATAAAGGTTTGCAGATTAAGTGTTTAAGAAGGAACTGCAGATGCTGGAAAATCAAAGGTAGACAAAAGTGCTGGAGAAACTCAGCGGGTGCAGCAGCATCTATGGAGCGAAGGAAATAGGCAACGTTTCGGGCCGAAACCCTTCTTCAGACTGATGGAGTGAAGCCCTCCATCATACTCTCCAGCACTTTTGTCTACCTAAGGTTTGTAGATTAATTGGCTTCGGTAAAAATTGTAGGTTGTCCCTAGTGTGTAGGATAGTGCTAGTGAACAGGGATCGCTGGTCGGCGCGGACTTGGTGGGATGAAGGACCTGTTTCCACGCTAAACTAAACTAAACTAAACTAAAACAGTATTTTTGCTTCAAATTCCAGCTTCTGCAGTTTCATGTAACATTTAGAACAAATGCTTTGATGGAAGTATAGGTCATCATCAAGGGCAATACTTTTAATACAATTCTTGGCAATTTTAGTTGACTTCCACCTTCTGCTCATATACCTTGATGATTAAGGATGACAAAAACAAGTCTGAAGAAGGGTTAGAATCATAGAAATTAGGTGCAGGAGTAGGCCATTCGGCACTTCGAGCCTGCACCGCCATTCAATATGATCATGGCTGATCATCCAACTCAGTATCCCGTACCTGCCTTCTCTCCATACCCTCTGATCCCCTTAGCCACAAGGGCCACATCTAACTCCCTCTTAAATATAGCCAATGAACTGGCCTCAACTACCCTCTGTGGCAGAGAGTTCCAGAGACCCACCACTCTCTGTGTGAAAAAAGTCCTTCTCATCTCGGTCCTAAAGGTATTTCCCCCTTATCCTTAAGCTGTGACCCCTTGTCCTGGACCTCCCCAACATCGGGAACAATCGTCCTGCATCTAGCCTGTCCGACCTGAAACGTCATATGTTGATAGAATGTCATATGTTGAAAGAATTGAGCGACTGGGCTTGTATACACTGGAATTTAGAAGGTTGAGAGGGTATCTTATTGAAAGATTATTAAGGGATTGGACACACTAGAGGCAGGAAACATGTTCCTGATGTTGGGTGAGTCCAGAACCAGGAGATACAGTTTAAATATAGGGGGTAGTCCATTTAGAACGGAGATGAGGAAAAACTTTTTCACCCAGAGAGTTGTGAATCTGGGGAATTCCCTGCCTCAGAAGGCAGTGGAGTCCGATTCTCTGGATGCTTTCGAGAGCTAGACAGAGCTCTTAAAGATAATGGAGTCAAGGGTTATGGGGAGAAGGTCGGAATGGAGTACTGATTGTGGATAATCAGCCAGGATCAGAGTGAATGGTGGTGCTGGTTTGAAGGGCCGAATGGCCTACTCCTGCACCTATTGCCTATTTTTTTAAAAAGATGGTGCCTGCCTGTGGCGACATTTTGCCAGCAGCTCAACAGAAGAGGATTATTTATAGCTTCAATCAAGTCACCTTGATCAGAGAAATA
This sequence comes from Raja brachyura, assembly GCA_963514005.1. Next base: position 16,794,042 of record OY740792.1, on the reverse strand, counting down.
GCAGAAATCGGTGCCGTAATGGACAAGCTGCTAGTGCACTTGAAGGCACTAGTGATATCGCGATCTCCCGCAACTGCGGGAGCCCTCGACTGCAAGCGATCCCTCGATCGCTGGAGAACACCCAACCCGACTGAGGATCACAGGTACTGTACCTGGAAACACCGAGAAGACCTCCGGATGGGCAGGATCTCCCAGGAGCAACGGAGCTGGAGCTGCCGTCTGCAAGGGAATCCCCGTTCCAGCCCAGGTTCGCAGAAACAGCAGGTACAGTAAGCACAGAGAGGTCTCCATTGTGTCTGGAAACGTGGCCGACGGGCAGGACTTCAGGTCAGACTGAAGCGCAGGGGACTTCGGCCCCCTCTCCCTACTGGCCAATGTACAGTCCCATGAAAATAAAGTGGAGGACTTAAGGACAAGGCTGCTTTACCAAAGGGAGCCAAGGCAATGCTCTGTGTTCTGTTTCACAGAGACATGGCTCACCCCCAGCTCCCCAGACTCAGCAGTTCAGCCTGAAGGTTTCTCCATCCATCACATGGACCGTAATTTGCATCTGGGAAAGGGAGAGGAGGGGGTGTCAACTCTGTGTGGTGCTCAGACGTGGCAGACCTATCCAACTCCTGGTCTCCACAACTGGAACATCTGGCGGTGAAGTGCCGTCCCTTCTACCTACCGAGGGAATTCACCTCCATCATCCTGACCGCAGTCTACATCCCACCCCAGGCTGATGTCCATCTGGCACTGGAGGAGCTGCACACCATCGTGAACAAGCACCAGACAGCTTACCCAGAGGCATTTACCACCATAGCCGGGGACTTCAACAAAGCCAACTGAAGAAATCGCTCCCTAATTTCCACTAACATATCTCCTGCAGCACCAGAGGATCAAACACCCTCAACCATGGCTACACGACCATCAAAGACGCCTGTCGCTCTATCCCTCGCTCTCACTTCGGTAAATCCAACCATACTGTGGTGCTGATTCTCCCTTCCTTCCAGGCAGCAATTGAAGAGCGCACCCCCAGAGGTGAGGACTGTACAGAGCTGGTCGGGGGGTAGGGTGGGGGGGTGGGGGGAGTGGCAGAGGAACAACTCCAGGACTGTTTGGAGTCTGTAGACTGGGCAATGTTCAGGGACTCGGCAATGGACCTGAATGAATACACCACAGTTGTCACAGACTTCATAAAGAAATGTGTGGAGGACTGCATCCCAACAAAAACCTTCCGAGTGTTTCCTAACCAGAAGCCTTGGATGAACTATAAGATCCGCATTCTTCTGAAGTCCAGATCCCGGGCATTCAGGTCTGCAGATATTGAGGTCTACAAGAACTCCAGATATGACCTTGGTATGGCCATCAAAAAGGCCAAAAGGGACTTCTGCTCCAAGCTGGAGGATAAGAAGGATGTTCGGCAACTGTGGCGGGGCTTGAATGCCATCACCTCCTACAAGGCGAAATCAGGAGGCAGCTCAATTGTTAGCGAAGCATCACTCCCTGACGAGCTCAATGCGTTTTACGCACGCTTTGATAGGGAGAACACTGATGTGCCTTCCCGAGCCCCCAATCGCCGTGATGGTATTTCAGTCACAGTCACAGACGCCAACATCAGAAGATCCTTCAGGGGGGTGAACCCTCGGAAAGCACCTGGAACTGATGGCATACCTGGTCGTGTTCTAAAAACCAGTGCGGACCAACTGACTGGAGTTTTTATGGACATTTTCAACCTCTCACTTCTGAGGTCTGAGGTTCCCACCTGCTTTAACAGGGCATCAATAATACCCGTGCCCAAGAAGAGCAAGGTGACATGCCTTAATGACTATCGACCAGTGACACTAACGCCTGTGGTGATGAAGTGCTTTGAGAGGTTGATTATGGTGCAAATAGCTTTAATGGCCGCGGGACATTCCACCGGGACATTCCAGCGCCCGCCGGGGGCTCCAATGTTGAGACTTTTGGTCCTAGAGCCGGGCCGTACATCGCCCTGCGCAGCCTCAATGGCCGTGGGACTTAACATCGCCCGCCTGGGGCTTCGACCTCGGGAGAGAAATGGTGCGGGGGAGAGAAGACTTTGCCTTCCATCACAGTGTGGAGAGATTCACTGTAATGGATGTTTGTGTGAATTGAATTGTTTGTGTGTTTTTTTATGAATTGTTCTGTTTGTATGGCTTGTAGAAACGGAGTTTCGTTCGTGCCTCTCTGAGGTTCGAATGACAAGTAATAAAACCAAAAAAATCAAAAAATCAAAATCAAATCAACTTCTACCTCTACAAGAACCTCGACTCACTGCAGTTTGCTTACCGCCACAACAAATCAATGGAATTATGCGATCTCACTGGCTCTCCACTCTGCTCTGGACCACTTGGACAACAAAAACTCATATGCCAGGCTGTTATTCATTGACTACAGCTCGGCGTTTAATACGATCATCCCCTCCAAGCTGGTTAACAAGCTCTCAGATCAGGGTCTCTGCGCATCCCTCTGCAATTGGATTCTCGACTTCCTCATCCACAGACCACAGTCTGTCCGTATTGGTGGAAATGTGTCATCCTCGAAAACAATCAGCATGGGAGCACCTCAAGGTTGCGTGCTCAGCCCCCTGCTGTACTCACTCTATACTCATGACTGCATAGCCGGACCTAGTGCGAACTCCATCATCAAGTTCGCCGACGACACCACTGTTGTGGGATGAATCACTGATGGTGATGAGTCAGAGTATAGAAGTGAGATCGACCGATTAACCAAATGGTGCCAGCACAATAACCTGGCTCTCTACACCAGCAAAACCAAGGAATTGATTGTGGACTTTGGAAGGGGTAGGATAGGGACCGAAAATCCCGTTTATATTAACGGGACGATGGTGGAAAGGATCAAGAACTTAAAATTCCTGGGCGTGCATATTTCCGAAGATCTTTCCTGGTCCCAGCATGCTGATGCAATTATGAAGAAAGCACATCAGCACCTCTACTTCCTGAGAAGATTACGGAGATCGGTATGTCAAAGAGGACTCTCTCGAACTTCTACAGGTGCACAGTAGAGAGCATGCTGACTGGTTGCATCGTGGCTTGGTTCGGCAACTTGAGCGTCCAGGAGCGGAAAAGAATGCAGAAAGTTGTGACCACTGCACTGTCCATCATCGGCTCTGACTTCCCCATCATCGAGGGGATCTATCGCAATTGTTGCCTCTAAAGGGCTGCCAGCATAATCAAGGACCCACACCATCCTGGCCACACACTCATCTACGGCTCAGCAAAGCAAGAATTTCATTGTCCTATCTGGGACACATGACAATAAACTCTCTCGACTTGACTTGTCTATTCCTTTTCTCCAGCGATGCTGCCTGACCCACTGAGTTACTCCAGCATTTTGTGTCTATATTTGGCAAAAACAACCCCAGCTTTGCACACAGAAAGTCATGTTAGGGGATAGAAGTGACAATTCTTCTCCTTTGAGATTTATCTATGCATTGCCTGAAGCAGCTCTGCACACTCACAAGCATATAAAGTTGATAGATGTAATGCCTCGGTTTATCCTGATAATCATAGAGTTCATTGCTGATCCGAGGAACAACTCTACCTATCAGTGTTTATAATGCTGGGGTGAAAATCATTTTTTTCTAAATGCCTAGCATTCTTACGTTCTTTTATTATCTTTGTTGTAATTCTGCTTATGTTAACATTGGTAAAGCCACATTGTTACTTCACTGTTAGTTATGTCACACTGGCATCTATCCCTTCCTGAAATGTAAATACTGATCAATATAATTATTCAACAGAAGACAGACCCAAACAGCAGGAGTAACTCAGCGGGTCTGGCAGCATCTCTGGAAAAGAGTAATAGATGATGTATCAGGTTGAGACCCTTCCTCAAAAAGGGGAACGAGAGATATAAATAGTACATAGAACAAATGACTGAAAGATATGCAAAAATCAACACTGATCAAGGATAGGAAGAGCCCACAATGGTTCGTTGTTGTCTGCGGGGTAGGTGATACAGTTATACCGACAGTAAAACTCAACAGGACCAAAGTGAGACTGCCGACATGAACACACCTGCCTCTCCTTATTGTCAGTAACAGTGTCATCATTATTAGTTTTTCCAAAGGCTACACTGTCTTTGTTGACACACCCTTCTTCCATCATAATTGCAATTGTTTGTGGTGATTTTGATATCCCTTGAACATTTCCATCTATTCTCTAGAAACGGGGAACTGCAGATTGAGTCTGAAGAAGCACCCCAACCCGAAGCATCATGTTCTCCAGGGATGCTGGCTGACCTGCTGAGTTACCGCAGCACTTTATGTCTCTCCAACTATTCTCTATTTTTTTAACCTCTTGTTCCCCTTCGTGTCTTTTCCTGTCACTGGGATCTGAGCAGGATTTTGTAATTTGATCTGCTTTTTCTTTAAGTTTTATGTTGCTCCCTTAGCTCTTTAATCATTCCTGGATGTTTATTTGGCTATTGGAACTCTTTCTCCTCTGGGCTAGAAACTGGTTATGCATCACCTTAAATTATTTTCCATCGTCTTACTGATCATTCCTCATAGACCTTCTGTTGTTTTGCCATTAACAATTTTACCCAGTTTGCTGTGAGAGAAACACCTTCTCTCTTTTGCAGTTACATTTTTTTCAGTCATAACAAAATTCTTAAAAGATATCTTGACAAAGTCTACAACATATGTGATACATTATGGGACAAAAAAAGTGGTTTCATGAACTATTAATCCCCATCTGGATCCACTTTTCTTAGTTTAAACACAGTGAGAAACTAAAGTGACATAAATTTAAAACAGACTCCAGATGCGGTAGGATTATATTATTTTTAGTTGGGTTTGATATGACTCATTACGAAAGTGCACTAGTTGGTTCCACGTGATTCAGTTGTTGAAACTGATAACAGCTGACACATCTCACCTACCATAACATAAGGTCCATTGGCTGCATAGTGTTGCATGATGTGTTGCAGGGAAACAAGATGGGGAATGGAGTTGATGAGTGATGGCATTGGCTCGATGGGCCAAATGGCTGCTAAACTAAAAATAAAAAACACTTATGCTGTTTCAGCATTAAGCATATAATTGGACAGAGTGTATGATGTGGGGCAGTGGGGCTCCAATGACCTGCTATGTGGTACATTCAACATTTAAAAGTAAAGTGGATAGGTATATGGATGGGAAGGGAATGGAGGGGTATGGTCTGAGTGCAGGTAGATGGGACTAGGGGAAAATAAATGGTCGGCACGGACTGGAAGGGCCGAGAAGGCCTGTTTCCGTGCTGTAATTGTTATATGGTTATATGGTACAATTCTTAATGCATTCAATATTTCTTACAGTAGGAAAGGAACTCCAGTGATTGCCCTAAGTTTTTTTTTAATTTAGTTAGGTTTAGTTTAAAGATACAGCGTGGAAACAGGGCCTTCAGCCCACCAAGTCCATGCCGACAAGTAATCACAAATACACTAATTCTATCCTACATCCTAGGGACAATTTACAGACGCTAATTAACCTACAAACCTGCACCTCTTTTGGAATGCAGAAGGAAACCGGAGCACCCAGAGAAAATCCATGTGGTCACAGGGAGAACTTTCAAACTCCAGACAGAACGCACTCACAGTCAAGATTGCACCTGGGTCTCTGCCACTGTAAAGCAGCAACTCTACCATTGCGCCACTGTGCCACCCCTCATAAAAACAATCAAATATCTTTAATCTTTTTGAGAGAAATAATAAATACAAGGAATCTTTGCAACCACAGGTAATCTCTGCTTTCACTCGAACATCTACAGAGTGTGGCAGTTGTATAAATAAGACCTCCGTTCTTCATCGTGAATGTCAGGAAAATATTTCATTGTAGCCATGCTCTTTTGAGAAGCAAATCCAACAGCATTGGATTTGATAATGAGCTCTGCAACCCTGTGGTTCATAGAATGCGTGCAGATTGATATTTAAAAGGAGAAATACGAAATGCAAATGAATCATTTTCTACTATAAAGAATACTTTGCAAAGAAAAAAAGCCATTATTGAAAAATTCTCCCTCCCATTACCATAGGAGAAATGGGAGGTAGAATTCTACCTCTCATTACCATTACCGGTAGATACGGTAGATTACCAGCATATTTCCTTTGCTTTCTACTTCACCCATTATTCACACTATTCTTGAATCACAATTAGAAAAATGCATAGAATAGAAATGCACAGTGATGAAGACTGAAATTTACTATAATATGTAAAATCACAGTGGCCATGACATTTTCTGAGTTTAGTTTTAGCTTTTTAGATTTTTAGTTTTAGTGAAACAGGCCCTTCGGCCCACCGAGTCAGTGGGCCCAGCGATCCCCTACACATAATAGGGACAATTTACACTTATACCAGGCCAATTAACCTACAAACCTGTACATCTTTGGAATGTGGGAAGAAACCGAAGATGCCAGAGTAAACCCACGCGGTCACGGTGAAAACATACAAACTCTATACAGACGGCACCCGTAGTTGGGATCGAACCCAGGCCTCCAGTGCTGTAAGCAGCTGTAAGGCAGCAACTCTACCGCTGTGCCACACTTTTCCTTTCCTCACTTCAGTTTTGTTTAGATTAAATCCATCTTAGATGGTGTTACTTTGACTTAAGAAGTGACTGAGTTATTCTGAATTGTTGGAAGCCTGTTATCTAGGTGGCGAAATTCACTCGTTTAGGGAAACAATTACTAACCCTCTATTTTTCCCCTGAAAACATATTCCAAGCAGGCAACGAGGTGCAGCCATCTTAATCATCCCACTGGTTCGCATCAATAAATAGTATAATTGTCACGTTTTTAACACCAGCTTCACACAACTGCTGTGCCACTGAACATGTACAGAGTAATCAGGGTCCAGTATGTGAGTTAGGCCATGGTAACTGCTTTTATATCGCAACACAGTTGACTAAACTTATGACCAGATCATAAATGCTCACGGTTCTCCATCAGTATATGTTTTTGATTGGTTATCTGGCTTCATGCCAAGCAAGAGTTGGAAGGACTACAGTTGGCCTCAGCCCTCTGCATTCTGCAGCCAGATCACTTCTGTGGGAGTGGGAGAAACTTGTTGCACTTTCCTTACAGTTAATCAACAGTCACTGGAGCACTTAACTGCTTGTAAGATTACAGACCAGCAAGGAGCAGGGGAAGGAGGAGGGAAGATAATGAGAGAAATAGGGTGCAAAGAAAATTGCAAAATACATTTTGATTGCTGTTTTTATTTGTGGATTATTGTGTTGCTGCTGCTCCAAAAGACAAATTTACTTTTGTCTGTTTTTTCCTGAGCACTGCTGACCCAGCTTGTTTCTGCATCAGTTAACGCATTTCATTGATATGAACCTGACTCCTGAGAAAGTCTGGCCGAATTTCTTTTCCCCCGAGGACATTTTCTCAGAAACATCTGCATTAAAAATTGCAGGCGGAAGAAATACAATGAAAAGTTAAAAATGTAAATCATTTTCTTAGTAAAGCACTTGGAAGCAAAGATTATAGAGGATCTATAATCTTTGCTTGGAAGTATGTTTAGACATTTTTTCAAATAATCCCTGGTGTAAACACAAACATTAGGAAGATATTAGTGAAAGTAAATGAAAGTAAAATTTGTAATCTGATTTCCTGGTTTGCAATTCTCCTTCAAAGTTAGAGACTGCTGGTCCCTTTCACATAACGTAATATAATAAAACTCATGGTATCTTGTTACCTGATGAGAGATGTACAGGTAGGGGATTAAGGTCTTTATCAACCATTTTCTGATGCAAAGCTTTCAGGCTGAATGGCTCCACTGTGAAAGGTAAGGTGCCAGTCAGCATTGCATAGGTGTTCACGCCACTAGATGACAAAAATAAATTATTAGCAAGTGTGCCATCATAAAATAAATAGGAATGCATCATAATCATATTTTATTAGCCAAGTATGTTTTGCAACATACGAGGAATTTGATTTGCCATACAGTCATATCAATCAAAAGCCCCATTTCTCCTACCACCAACACATAAGCCACCCTAGCTCAAACCTGCAACATTCCCACATTTCCTGTCCATAGTACAACTGTAAAATCAGTAACTGAATTTCAAAACTCATGTATAAACTCATGGAAAAAACCAGGACCTATTTATTCTGACTTTTAAAAAAAAAGTCCAAAAAAAGAAACCAAAAAAATAACTACTATCCTTTAATTCTGATGTTGTTGACGTTCTATGACTTAGATCTTCACAGCAGCATGCACACTGACGCTGCCCCTCATTATAAACTGATTTAGAATAACCATACATCAGAAAGAATCAGCAAAAAAAACATGCCTGGAGACAAATCGTGAATGCATTCAAATATTGCTGGGTGAAATACAATACAAAACGCATTTTAAAAGTCACTCACCATAACGTTGCATTAATTTTAAAGAGGAATGTGAGACACTAAAGCTGAAGACATTTGCTTTCATTGAATATCTATTATTTAAATCCAATGTAATCATTATTAAAGCACTTACATGGACCATATATCCACCTTGGGACCATACTTCTTCCGTGCTAAAAGCTCTGGAGCTGCGTAGGCTGGACTTCCACACTGAGTACTGAAAGGGTCTGAATAACCCAAAATACCAGCACAGTTGCTCAATCCAAAATCTGGCGAACCCAATGGAAAAAGAAACAAAATGAAGGCTGTCTCAGCTTCAAAATATGCTGAAATAAATTATTTACAAAGTAGCAATTAAACAGTCTTTTCAAGGATCAAAGTGTTTTATTTTCCCAGTTTTGTCCCTTGACACCATTTTATCAATCTGAAGAAGGGTCCCGATCCAAAACATCATCTGTCCATCTCCCTCTACAGATGCTGCCTGACCCGTTGAGTTCCTCCAGCGCTTTGTGTATTGCTCAAGATTCCAGAATCTGAGGTTGCTTGTCCCTTGTGACACCATTTAATCCTCAAAGTCCAAAATACTTAGCTTAGTTTCGAGATACAGCATGGAAACAGACCCTTTGCACCCTTCCCTCCCCCCAATTTCATCTTCTGCCCAGTTTCTCTCCCAGGGTAACATTCTAATAATTGTGAACTCCACTCGTATGTTTTTATTTTACGCACAGTTTTCTCATGCGATTTTTTTCCCGATGTGAACCAACAGCGGAGAAGGTCTGAAAATTATACAACTCCTCCCAATTCTGAACCCCTGCCCACTGAGCATACCTATTAATTTTATATTGTTTTCCTCGTCGAGTAAAAGGTTTTCAATCTTCAGATCTCTGCAAAAAGAACGAGAAATTTAAGAGTTCATTGGGAACATTTGTAGCAGTTATGACAAGATAACTGTGAACAGACTATGAACTGTGACAACTGTGAAGAGAAAGAAAGCGCGCACTAAAGTGATTAAACTACTCTACACATGTGTATTCACTCACTGTTAGCCCATTCCCCTAAAGTGAATGAAGTCATTGAAGACTGAGCAAAGTGTTTACTGCTTATGAAAAATGCAGTTCACCTCTGGGGATCTGTCAAGCATGTTTATGGCATTTTAGGCATTGGTTGAAAAAGTATCTCGAGTTTACTGCTCAAAAGTACAGCAACACATTATAATTTATTGTTGAAGCACGTCTAATGGCTCTGAAAACCGTGCAAAGGCCCATAGAAGTTGAAGCAAAGGGGGTCATTCCTCTTTTCACTGCACTGGTTAACACTTCTGTTTCTAATTCCTGTGTGTGCTATTTAACCAAGAGCATATTAACGAGTTAAAAGAGAAAAGGATCGATGGGAAACAGTTGCAATTCCATTAAATAATTATTGCTCTGAAGAATTGCTTGCAGGTGCATAGCACTTTCTGGTACGGAAGTAAATCAGTTGAAGGGCAAAGCGAGGTCTGCTTTGTAAAAACAATAAATAGCTGATTGTGTGGCAATTCAAGGCTCTTTTGCAATCCCAGAATCAATTTTATTTGAACATTTCACATCCAAATTGGATATTTGAAAGTAGTTTGACATTGTTTTGTTGCTTGCGCAAGTAACAACTTTCTACAGCAGTGTGTACAGTGCTATGGATTTGCATTGGCCAAAGCAAGAGAACAATCTCTGTGAAAAATCCAATCAAAGTGGCCACCTGCTGAGTTCCATTTACCCTCTGCAATAATTCTTGTTATGACATGCTTTCTTGTGTAGCTATATGTATTGTTCTGCACGTTCATTTTAGGAGACAAGGTGCAGTTGCTCAAATCAATGATTTTTCTTAGTTTTATTACATGCACCTTCGGGAATTTGTCAAAAAGAGTATAGGAAGCAGAAAATGTCTAAATATATGGAGGGATAAAAATAGGCCAACTAGTCACATTCCATTGATTAGTGTTGAAAAATCATAATCGTTCATCAAAGTCAGGATCAACTTTATCATTGTGTCAGACATGTTTTTCCCTCTCTCCAAACCAATATATGCCCAGTGCTCACGTTATTACAAATATTGGTGGCATCATTTTGTCCCTATCCTTGATATTACAGATATTGATGCATCATTTTGTACCTATCCTTGATATTACAGATATAGATGCATCATTTTGTACCTATCCTTGATATTTTCACAATCCATGTACATGGATTCCAAAAATCTCTGGATCACTTCTTCCAACATTTTACATTTAGAATATGCTCCTTTTTAATTCTTTTTCAGGTTTAATAGTGGATGAAGTTAATATTCACTTCTAATGTCATAGTATTAACCATTTGCTCAATCTACCGATACCCATTTGTAATTCTGCACTTCCATCTGTGTGTCACCTTTATGTCATGGGCAAGCTTGGACATGTAGCTTCCAATCACATCATCTATGTCATTAAGCCATATCAGAGTCACATCCTTCAAAGATTAGCACCTGCCTTCAATTCCCACTCTCCGTTTCCTGCTGTTCAACCAATATCTTCAAAAGGTTAATAATTCACAATAAATTTTACGAGTTTTATCATCAATGAACTGTTCTTTATTAGGATCTTCATTAAAGAGCATCTGGAACTTCCATTAAATAACACTCATAAATATTATACTGTATATAACTTAAATCACATCTTCAAAACGTCCATCAAGTTTATGGAGTCAAGAGTCATACAGCGTGGAATCAGTGCCTTCAGCCCAATTTGCCTACGCTGACCAAAGTGCTCTATTTAGACTAGTCACACCTGCCTGCATTTGGATGAGGCAGGTAGGACTAGTGTAAATGGGGCATGTTGTATCTTTTACAAATTCAAGCTTTTGCTGAACAATTTAAAATTGTCAATGCATTCAACCACTCTTTGCTGGTTGTAAAAACTGTTAGTATTTTGCTGGCAACAGACGTGTGGCTAACTGATCTAAAATTCATTGGTTCCTTACCCGCACCCTTCTTAAACGGCATAATAACATGAACAATGTTCGTTTTCAGGTGACATTTCCTAAATTAAGTTAAATAAACAGTGATGGTTGAAACAACTAATGTTTTCCCCAAAGATAGACACGAAAAGCTGAAGTAACTCAGCAGGTCAGGCAGCATCTCTGGCGCAAATGAATAGGTGAAGTTTCAGGTCGAGACCCTTCTTCAGACTGAGATTCAGGGGAAACGGAAATGAGAGATATGGACGGTGATATAGAGATATGAATGAAAGATATGCAAAAAAGTAAAAAAAGGTAACAATGATCAAGGAACCTAATTGCTATTAAACCCTAGCCCTGGGATATCAAGTCATAGTGACATAGAGTTATATAGCATGAAAAAAGGCCCGTATAACACTCTATAAACCACTATTTCTATTACTGCACTACAGACAGCCCCTTCATTGTGCCCCTAGCAAATGGGACCCATAGCAATTTTCCATAACAGCTGTCCTTGCATCAAAACAGCTACATTTTATATTGCTTTATTTACGGTTTTTCACACTAATGCCATGAGAGCCAATTTTATTCCATATTAAAACTTTTGGAGCAGTGATTTATGAATTCTGTAGGGGGAATCACTGTAACAAGCACAGTGTTATGTGGGTTTGCATTGGCCATAGCAAGACCTTCAATAACCAATCTCTGTAAAAAATGCAATCAAACTAGTCACCTGCTAGGTCCCATTTATCCTCTGAAATAATTCTTGTTATGATACGCTTCATCCGGTAACTATATGTATTTCCGTTGCGTCCCTAGAAAATGGGGCATATCGCAACTTTCTATTGCAGGTACATCATCTGCCCATACGTCAAAAATTGCTACATTTTGTGTTGCTTTATTTACATTTTTTCACACAAATTTGAATGAGCACAGTTTATTCCATATTTCAGATTTTTGGGTAGTGTAGGATGAATTTCCATAACAAGAATGGCTGTAACACAGGTTTCCTATAACTTAGGTTGAGTAGGCTGGGACCCTATTCTTTGGAGCACAGAAGGATGAGGCGTGATCTTATAGAGGAGTATAAAATCATGAGAGGAATAGATTGGGTAGATGCACAGAGTCTCTGGCCCAGAGTAGGTGAATCGAGGACCAGGACATAGGTTTAAGGTGAAGGGGAAAAGATTTAATAGGAATCTGAGGGGTGACTTTTTCATACAAAGGTTTGTGGGTGTACGGAACAAGCTGCCAGAGAAGGTAGTTGAGGCTGGAACTATCCCAACGTTTAAGAAACAGTTGGACAGGTACATGGGTAGAATAGGTTTGGAGGGATATGTACCAAACACAGGCAGGTGGGACTAATGTAGCTGGGACATGTTGGCTGGCGTGGGTAAATTGGGCCGAAGGGCCTTTTTCCACACTGTATCTCTCTATGACTCAAGGTTCCCATATATTTAGATATTTACTTTTGATGGCTCCCTGCCCCTCATTCAGACTTAGTTTTCCCATCAATTTTGGGATGCTATCTTTTACTCGAAATGGCACAATGTAATCATTGAAAAGATTAATCAATATCTTAAATTGATTCACAATATGAGATTTATTTATTTTTAATGATGCCATATGGTTTTTTCCAAATCTTTTTCCAAATATATTTGTATGTTTTCATTGATCTTGACATCCCCATGCAAACAACTCTTTCAGTTGTTTACAATATGTTTTGCTGCCTTTTACTAATTCACTACTGAGTTTAGTTTAGTTTATTATTGTCACCTGTACCAAGGTACAGTGAAAAGCTTTTGTTTGTATGTTATTCAGTCAAAGAAAAGACTATACATGATTACAATTTTAAGCAGTTTCAACACTGGTGGATCCAAAACAGTTACGTTTATGTTTCGTACAGATATCAGTGGTATTTGCTAGCTGCTCAGAGGCTCATTAGAATACATTAATTATATAAGATTTTTTTTGGGATGTGCATTCTGTTTCGAACTGGGAGTAAGAAAATAATTTATTCATTTTAAAAAAACAGATTTGTTCAAATCCGCACAAAGTAACAAAGCATATTCCATTCAGCTACTATGTCAGTGTGAAAGGGCACAAATAGTTATTAAATAATTAAAGAAAACAAAATGGGAAAAGATGCCGTTCACTCCATTAAATCCCATCCCTTTCCTGGGTTAACTTTCCCATCATATCAACATCAGACTTTTAACATGTACTTTAAATACCTTGAATGTTTTTGCAAGTTTTTCTGGAACTGATCAATGAATAAAGTTACCATGCTATATATTCCAAAAATCCTTCATCGCAATTCCATTTATATTCTAGTTTCTCCAAACAACTGTAACAGATGTCAGAAAACTAACTTCAAGCCTTTCCCAAAATGCCACTAGTCATTTCAAGGGGTTTACTCTGATATATCTAAGGTGGCAGCATGATTTTTTTGATGTTGAGAACAGCGGTATCAGCTAAATGTTGTGACATGACAGACATGAAAATGATTTCAGTCTTCACAATCGTACCAGCTATGTTTATTTACAAGGTCAAAACAACCTGTTGAAAGCAAATGTTAGAAAACTGAGATATTTACGTAAAGTAAGCATATCTGTAAACACATCCACACACACACACACCAACACACACACCTACCTGTGGACCACTCCAGCGCGGTGTAGATGCTCCACTGCGAGAGTGAGCTGCCTGATATATCGCCGTACCTCCGCTTCTTCTAGTATCTTTCTGTCGTACATTTTGTGCATTAAATTGCCTCCTATGCATAGCTCCATTACCAAGTAGTAGCTGTTTTCGGTTTCAAGTATGTCAAGAAGCTGTGTAATATTCGGGTGCCTGATCATCTGGTGAATCTGCCCTTCTCTCCTCAGGTTCTTTGTTACATAGGAGTCTTTCTTAGCTTTCTTCTTGTCAATAACCTTCACAGCCACCTAAAAGAATTTACAGAGGTTATGATTAACGCACAGCGTGAAATTCAGTCCCGCCATTTTATGAAGCTAATTAATAAGCCAGCTCCTTTTAGAAAGATAGTAGGTTAAAATCAACAGGTGCCTTGTTGCCACTTGGATTTTATGAAGTTTCAAATGTTCATAATTTGTCAACGTCAATTGTGAAATACACCCAGCAGTTAACTTACCAAAATTGGAGAATACGCTTCAAATTATGAAATGCAAGTAGTGCACTGTACAATGTCAAAATATTGTAGTTTTCTGTAAACATTTAAAATTAAAAGTGCTATAGGAAAGATGTCATTAAGTTGAAAAGTGTGCAAAAAAGGTTTTTTTTGAGGATGTTACGCAGTAGGGAGCATTTGAGTTATCAGGAGATGTTGGATGGGCTGGGACCTTATTCCTTGGAGCATAGGACGAAGAGGGGTGACCTTATAAAGGTATATAAAATCATGAGGGTGCATAAATAAGATGAATAGCTACAGTTGTTTAGCTGGGATAGGGGAGTCAAAAATAAGAAGGCACGCATTTAAAGTGAGAGGGAAATTATTTAAAAGGGATCCGAGGGGTGCCTTTCTCACGTACAGCGTGGTGTGTACATGGAATCAACCATAGTAGAAGCAGGTACAAGTATCTTATTTAAAAGTCACTGAGAGAGATACATGAATTGAAAAGATTTGGAGGCATATTGTCCAGGTGCAGGCAAGTGGGACTAGCTTGGGTAAACAACTTAAGCAACATGGAAGAGTTGGACGACTTGTTTCCATGCCGCTTGGCTCTTTGATTGTGATTCCAAGTCAGGCCTGACATTAAATTTGCCGGCAATTAAATGGATAATTGTTGCACATTCTGGAGCTCTCAATTGTGTTCTAGCAAGTTAATACTGTCACTCATGACTATTTTGTACTTCACAAAACTAGTTCTAAGGGGTTGATCCCAACTGACTAAAGATTTCCATTACACTGATGGTTGCTTTGGTTTTACTAATAGTCTTCAAATTGATTAACTTCAACAACTTTGTACCTTTTCTTAAGGACAGCAGAGGGAATCAAGTCTGAAGCAGGGTCTCGACCTGAAACATCACCTATCCCTGTTCTCCAGTGATTCTGCCTGACCTGTTGAGTTAAGGGCCTGTCCCACCAGCATGCAACTCGATGCGATTAGCGCGACCTAACGTGGTCGCTTGAGCCGTCCGGCGTCGCGGGGCCGGTCCCACTTCGATCGCCGGAGCCGTGCGGAATTGGTCCCGAGTTCATCCCGACGCCGCGCGGGGCTCCGAAAAACTGACAATGTCCAAAAATCCCGCGCGGCAACGGCTTGTCGGCTCGCAGTCGCCGCGACATTTACACACCGCCCGGACATCGTGCCTCCGTTAAACTATTGGAAGTGCCTCCGTGACCCTCTATGTGTGTGGCTCCGTGGCCCTGTATGTGTGTGTGTCTCGGTGCCCCTCTCTGTGTGCCCCTCTAAGTCCTGGCGAACTTACCTTGGACTTGCTTCAAGTTCGCCTCGCTTTGCGCCGCGTTGCGCCACTCACCCAACCTCCGCGCGGCCCCTGCTGCCGGTTTAGTTGCGCTTGCCGCATGCAGGCGCATGCTGGTGGGACCGGCCCTGTACAGGGGATCACCCGACCTCCGCGCGGCCCCCGCTGCCGGTTTGATCGCGTTCATCGCATATAGTTGCGTGCTGGTGGGACAGGCCCTTTACTCCAGTACTTTGTCATTCCTTGGTAAACCAACATCTGCAGTTTATTACTTCTACTGAGCATTGCTGTTGTTTATTATGTGTTTATAGAGTATTGTGTTTACATACAGTGGCTTGCAAAAGTTTTCATACCCCTTAAACCTTTCCACATTTTGTGACATTACAATCACAAACGTAAATGTATTTTATTGGGATTATATGTGATAGACCAACACAAAGTGGTGCATAATTGTGAAGTGGAAGGAAAATGATACATGGTTTCCAAATTTTATTACTAATAAAAAACTGAAAAGTGTGGCGTGCAAAAGTATTCAGCCCCCCTGAGTCAATACTTTGTAGAACCACCTTTCGCTCAATTACAGCTGCAAGTCTTTTGGGGTATGTCTCTACCAGCTTTGCACATCTAGAGACTGAAATATTTGCCCATTCTTCTTCACAAAATAGCTCAAGCTCAGTCAGATTGGATGGAGAGCGTCCGTGAATAGCAATTTTCAAGTCTTGCCAGAGATTCTCAATTGGATTTAGGTCTGGACTTTGACTGGGCCATTCTGATACATGAATATGCTTTGATCTAAACAATTCCATTGTAGCTCTGGCTCTATGTTTAGGGTCGTTGTCCTGCTGGAAGGTGAACCTCCGCCCCAGTCTCAAGTCTTTTGCAGACTCTAACAGGCTTCCAAGATTGCCCTGGATTTGGCTCCATCCATCTTCCCATCAACTCTGACCAGCTTCCCTGTCCCTGCTGAAGAAATGCATCCCCAAAGCATGATGCTGCCACCACCATGTTTCACAGTGGGGATGGTGTGTTCAGGGTGATGTGCAGTGTTAGTTTTCCGCCACACATAGCGTTTTGCATTTAGGTCAAAAACTTCCATTTTGGTCTCATCAGACCAGAGCACCTTCCTCCACATGTTTGCTGAGTCCCCCACACGGCTTGTGGCAAACTGCAAACGGGACTTCTTATTGCTTTGTTTTAACAATGGCTATCTTCTTGCCACTCTTCCATAAAGGCCCGATTTGTGGAGTGCACGACTAATAGTTGTCCTGTGGACAGGTTCTCTCACCTGAGCTGTAGATCTCTGCAGCTCCTCCAGAGTTGCCATGGGCTTCTTGGCTGCTTCTCTGATCAATGCTCTCCTTGCCCGGCCTGTCAGTTTAGGTGGACGGCCATGTCTTGGTAGTTTTGCAGTTGTGCCATACTCTTTCCATTTTCGGATGATGGATTGAACAGTGCTCCATGAGATGTTCAAAGCTTGGGATATTTTTTTATAACCTAACCCTGCTTTAAACTTCTCCACAACTTTATCCCTGACCTGTCTGGTGTGTTCCTTGGGCTTCATGATGCTGTTTGTTCACTAATGTTCTCTAACAAACCTCTGAGGCCTTCACAGAACAGCTGTATTTATACTGAGATTAGATTACACACAAGTGGACTCTATTTACTAATTAGGTGACTTCTGAAGGCAATTGGTTGCACCGGATTTTATTTAGGGGTATCAGAGTAAAGGGGGCTGAACACTTTTGCACACCACACTTTTCAGTTTTTTATTTGTAAAAAAATTTGAAAACCATGTATCATTTTCCTTCCACTTCATAATTATGCGCCGCTTTGTGTTGGTCTATCACATAAAATCCCAATAAAATACATTTATGTTTGTGGTTGTAACATGAGAAAATGTGAAAAAGTTCAAGGGGTATGAAAACTTTTGCAAGCCACTGTACCTGTGATACTGCTGCAAGTAAGAATTTCATTGTTCCATTTCGGGACATCTGACAATAAAATACACTTGACTCTTTTTATTTGTTACCTACATTAAAAATGTGGATCTGAAAGTAGAAACTGAATACTAAGTTTGAAAAGGACATAAAAAGTGGTGCACTGTTAACAGTGATAAAGATTATGGGGAAATATTGATCCTTTGGTAAACTGAGCAGTGCAATGGTAGATAGAATTTAATCCTAATTGGTGTGAGATGATACACTTGAGGGGGACTAATATGATTAACGTTGAAAGGTAGGGCTGAAGGGCCCATTCTAATCGACTGCATTAATTGCTCACAATGAGTCCTCCTCTGCATTAGGAGATATCAAACACAGATCGGGTGATCACATTGCATGGCACTGAACCGAGTCTCCTACGCTTCCTATTGTGTACCACTTTAATGCTGAACCCCATTCCCATTCTGACCTTGTCAGTCTGTCGTCACTGCTGTGGTGAGTCCCAATATCCCAATCGAGGAACAACATCTTGTCTTCCATCTGGGTCCTTCACATCCTACTCGAATGAATGCTGATTTTTGTTTAAACTTCAGGAAAACTGGTCTCTCGTTGCTTCTTTTATGTCTCTGCCTCAGTTTATTACTATAAAATAGCTTCTATATGGTCAGTACTGATGCTCCTTATTACCTGATCTGTCCTCACCGATCTCCTTGTAGTCTTTTGTCTTCTCTCCACCCTCGAACACCTCTGAAAACTGCAAAGCTTCCACTTTTCGCCCAGTTTTAAGGAAAGCTCCAAAACTTTCACTTGCTTTTCCTTTCATTGATAGTGTTTGACAGTCACAGTTCTTTCAGCATTTTCTCTATTTGCTTCAGATTTTTTTAGTTTAGTTTAGAGATACAGCACGGAAACGGGACCTTTGGCCCACTGAGTCCGCATCGACCAGCGATCCCCGCACATTAATACACTAGGGACCATTTTATATTTATACCAGGCCAATTAACCTACAAATCTGTGCGTCTTTGGAGTGTGGGAGGAAACCGAAGATCTCGGAGAAAACCCACGCAGGTCACGGGGAGAACGTACAAACTCCGTACAGACAGCACCCGTGGTCAGGATTGTTCCAGGGTCTCAGGCGCTGTAAGATAATACTGCAACCAATACGCCACCATGCCGGCCTAACCTCTGCAGTTTTATTCCCTTGGCCACCGCGTATTGAGGAGCAGAAGGATCTTGGTGTACAAGTCCAAAGATCCTTGTTGTGACAGCACAGGTGGATGAGGTAGTGCAGATGGCTTATGAAATACCAGCCTGCAATAGCTCATTTATGTTTAGGTAAAAGTCAGTATTCCATCTATAAACAGAAATCAGTTAACATTTCACCACAGACACTCCACCACAACTGCGTAAGAGAGCGAATAGAGTATAAGAGTGTAATTTTAATAGAAAAATATCTAATGTCAGTTTTCCTGAAATGACAATTTACAGGGTTGTGATCTTGCACATGTGTTGCAGGGGCATTTCTGTAGACTTGTTACTTCTTCCATTCCACTCAGGAATCCCAGGAATTAGCAGGTTAACCTATGATGAGCAATTGTCGGCACTGGGCCTGTACTCGCTGGAGGTTAGAAGAATGAGGGGAGACCTAATTGAAACATACAGAATAGCGAAAGGCTTGGATAGAGTCGATGTGGAGAGGATGTTTCCATTAGTGGGAGAGTCTAAAACTAGAGGTCATAGCGTCAGATTTAAAGGACGTTCTTTTAGGAAGGAGATGAGAAGAAATTTCTTCAGTCAGAGGGTGGTGAAACTGTGGAATTCTTTGCCACAGAAGGCCGTAGAGGCCAAGTCAGTGGTTATTTGTAAGGCAGAGATAGATAGATTCTTGATTAGTACAGGTGTCAGATGTCAAGGGGAGAAGGCAGGAGAATGGGGTTAGGATCAGCCATGATTGAATGGCGGCGTAAACTTGATGGGCCAAATGGCCTAATTCTAATCCTATTCCTTATGACTTTATGACACCAGCAGAACAACTGAGAAGGAGAAGGTTGTCAGGAGAATCATAGAGTCATGCAGCATGGAAACAGGCCCTTCAGCCCAACATGCCCATGCTGACTAAGATGCCCCATTTTTACTAGTCTCACCTTCCTGAATTTGGCTCATACCCCCCAAAACCTTTCTCATCCATGTAGCTGTCCAAAATTCTTTTCAATGTTGAAACAAGTCAAAGTTCGCGGAGTTGAGTGTGTTAACTTGGGTGAGTATATTTTTGCTCCTTGCACAGAATGTATATTTAGAATCGAACACTGTTATTGCAACTCATGACAGTCTAGACTTGAACTAAAAATATGTAAAACTACATATTCCCTGAACCATAGGGCACCATCAAAGTGCAAAAAAAAGTTTAAATTCTGGCTATCTTTCTTGGAACTATAAATGAATTCTTGTAGTCAAGTTTCCACTGCAGTTAGAGTACCTGTTTGTGATCACATTATAGCATGGTCTTAAATATACAGTAATAATATATAGATATATAACTAGTATATGTATATGCAAAAAATGTATCATTTGTTTTCAAGACGGAATACTTACGTTTTGCACATACTGAGTCTTCATTAGAATTACTGGAATGTTTCAGATGGTGACATTGTTACATTATTGGGAAGCTGGCACATCACAAGCTAACCGAAGCAACAAGAATCATTGCATGGACATAAACAGTGCACAGAAGTAGAGCTAACACTTAAAGGTACACTATTGATCGAGATAACTAATAAAACTCTGTATGAGTAATTTATCGCTCCTTGACTTTCTCAACCTATCCAACCATATCACCCTCCAGCACAGCCTCTTCATCAATGTCCACCTAGGTTTAGTTCATCTGGCTCAATTCTTATTCAGCCATTCACAATCAAAAATTGCTTTCCCAAGTTTATCTCGATCGCAATTTTGACAAAGGATCATCGTCCTGAAATGTTAACCAAATCTCCCTTTCCATAGACGCTGCTAAATGTTTCCAGCATTTGTTGTTTTTATTTCAGATTTGCAACATCTTAAGCGTATTTCTTTTCATTCCCCTCCAATCTCATCCCTTCTTGTGACTGCAGCAATACCTCAGATTGGCACCAGGGGCTTATACCTGGCCCATTCCTATTCTTCAGTAATGGCATGGGGGTGAGAGATTAGATCTTCACGTGGGTCGCCCTGTTTCGACTAATGTAATCAACTCGACGTGCACAAACGGAAGATCAAGTAGAACAAGTTGTCCTGCAACTTTAGGCTGTGCACGCCACACGAAGGAAGAAGTAACGGCATCAAAAGTCAAGAACCATTCTGACATGGATGCTAACTACATCAAACTCTGCTGCACTACCATATCATTCTCCTGTCACTAAATGTATCCATCGTATAAAATGATTTAAAAAACAAGTTTTCTCCAATCAAGTACTGAGAATTTTCTTTGGTCCCTGCCGTGAACTCTCTTCCCCAACCAATGATTCCAAATGGTCTGAAGAAGGGTCTTGAGCTGAAACATCATCTGTCCATTCCCTCCACAGGTGCAACCTATCCTGCTGAGTTTTTCCAGCAGTTTGATTTTGGCTCCAGATTCCTCCTTAAAATTGAATTATCCTAAATGATGCTGCAAGCTTACAGTCCCACTCACCTTTTATCTCTTATACACAGGCCTTGAGCCAAGAAGCACATCAACCAAAAAATTCAGTGTTACCCTTTCTTGCCAGTGGAAATCCACAGCAAGCAAAATTGTCAAGTTGCCTGATAAGATGCTTGAAGCAGCAATGCAACATATTACATCCAGAAAATATGTACTAAAATGTCAACGGAGGCAACATTTATTATAGCACAGCATCAGATTCCTGGCTGCAAAATAGCCTGAATCCCAACTCGAAATAGCCTGGGTCCCAACGCAAAATGTCACCCATCCCTTTTCTTCAAAGATGCTGCCTGCCCACTGAGTTACTCCAGCTCTTTGCGTCTATCTAGGAAGGATTCTTTCTCCAAGGCAGCCACCCCTAATATAGTTGCTAAATAGGCAACAAGCTCTGCAGAGAAGAGAGAAAACAACTTTGACATTCACTCTTAGCATGACAGGATTAATCTTTGGGGATTGTTTAAGAAGGTCCGACTACTGATTTAAGATTAACAAGGTGGATGTTGAGTCGTGTATTGGAGCGTCTAGAACCTGGGGGTCATGACCTCAGCATAGATAGGGCACATTCTCATGCTCAAAGGGTAATGGATCTGGAATTCTCCAACTCACCAGGCCACTGATGGTCAGACGTCAATGTGTTCTAAGTCAATGAGGAAATAAAAGGTGACAGGGAATAGGTGGGAATATATGTTGGACATCTTCTTGATTTAACGAAAGGCAGAGTAGGCTGTTCCTGCCATTTCCGATGTTACCACAAATCAGTACAGAAATGGCAGGAAAGTCCAACCTAAATGTAACACAAAATCCTGGTGTAATTCAACGGGTCAGGTAGCATCGCTGGAGAGAAAGAATGGGTAACATTTTGGGTCGGAACCTGTCTTCAAAGTATCTATCATATCTACAGTAAAAAACAGCGTCTGTGGTTCCTTCCGACACACTTGGGTTAGCATACTTTGGAGTCGGGGAGTCCATTACCAGTCTACGCTCTTCTTCCACTCTTCCAGCACAAGTTAACATGTAGAAACAAGGAACTGCATATGTTGGTTTACCAAGGAAGGAAACACAGTGAGCTGGAGCAACCCAACAGGTCAGGCAGCATCCCTGGAGAGCATGGATATATGACGTTTTGCGTCTTGTCTGAAGAAGGGTCCCAACCCGAAATGTCACCTATTCATGTTCTGCAGGGACGCTGTCCGACCCTCTGATTTGCTCCAGCATTTTTGTTGTCTTTCCTACAAGTTCCTCTGACCAAAGGCGTTCACCTCCAGTGTCACAATGCCTTGCATCAAATTCTGTTCTATTCTGTTGTGAGTTTGGAAGGAGGAATTTCTCTCACCTACCGTCATTATCAAACCAGTACACACTCATTCAGGTTTGACTCTTCCTTAAACCCGTGAAGTTATTCTTTCATGTTTAAACTTCTGCCAGACAGGGAACCAATTGATTTTAAAAATATATATATCAAATTAGAGCCAGTAAATTAAATTACCTTTTCACCAGTTAGAACGTGTAATCCTTCTCTAACTTTGGCAAAAGAGCCCTCTCCTAACTTCCTCCCAATCAGATAACTTCCGACCCTCTTGGTGTGGTGGAAATTCCGGATCGACTCTCGAGAAACATGGGCAACCGAGAATGGAAGGTTATTTTCCGAGGAGGAGATGCGGAGAGCTCCGGGAGCCGGGTGGTCCATGCTGTCCCCCGCCGCCGCGGGCATCCTCGGACCGGGTACCGACTATCTGCCTTATGTCGCTGCTCCTGCAGGGAAAGTGTTCCGCGGTCCGGAGCGACAAAAGGCGGGTGGCGCTGCTGCTGTTCAAAATAAATAAAGAAATAATCCGCGCCGATTTCCAACTATCAGTCGTTCGACATCAGACCAAACAACTCTGGCGACTCACCAGAGCGAATTGGAGGAACTAACAACTCGCCCGGCGCGGGTTTCCAGTTACTTGTGATGAAGGGAAACTGACACAAAGAATGTGGGGCGAACGGGTCTCCCACTTACTGTCTGTCCCAGCAATGTTTACCAGCGCGGCGGCCAAGAGCTTGTGTCAAATGCAGAAGATCGTAATTCCGACCGCACCGCTGCACTGTACTTCCTGTGAGTGGGGAGCAAACGAGAGGGTTGGGGGGGTGGGGGGAAGGTTCGAGACCAGCAAAGTAAGCGGACAACTTCCAGACAACTGAATCCCTTCCTACGTCCCCCTTCCAGCTTAACGTTTCCGAATCATCTCGGTTTACTGTGATTTCCTGCACGTCCGCACAGGGCAACTGGTCCGCTGGAGGGGGGATATTCGAGTTTTCAGTCTGATCCTGTTAATCCCGTGCGATCCGCAGACGAGGGGCGCGATGCTGTTCGGTGGAACATCTTGTTAGTTTCTGCTGGGTTTGGCTCGCTCGCTCGCTGGAGGTTTCTCTCAAACACACACGCACACGGGCTGGGCCGCGGGAAGGGCACCGCTGATTTCATCTTCTCAACGTCTCGGATTTCCAGAAGGCGGGCGCGAACCCAACCCCTTCCCCCAGGACGCGACGCGATTTTTTTCTAATCCTCTCGCGTCTCCTTTCAAATCTCCTTTCAAACTTTTTGCTCCCATGAACCGGCTATTTATTAATTGTACCTTTCTCGACAGCGCGGTCTTTAATCAGCTTTCTTCTGAAATTCAGCGAAATGTTTATCTTTTATTGTTCCTCGTTGAAGTAAAAAATAAATGTACTCCAAACAGTGCACCCTTTAAATCATTTCATGGTGAATTGTCCTTTTCCAAGACGGCGCCGAAAGTTTTTCCTCCCGTTATTCAATTTTGCCGCTCTATTCGTACATCGCTAGGGAAGGGAAAAATAATTTCGCTCCAAGTTTGTCACGTTATTATCCTAGTTGTTGTTAATGCATATTTTCCACAGCGCAGTCCTATTTAGTTTAAAGATGGAAACAGGCACTTCTATCCACCAATCACTTGTCACAGCAGTTCTACGCGGACATACTTTTTCATCCACTCCCGACACATTAGGGCTAATTTTACAGAGGCCAGTTAACCTGAGAACCAGCACGGGATGTCTGTTTGGGATATGGGAGGAAACGGGGGGGGGGCACCCGGAGGTGACCCACACGGTCACAGGGAGAACGTGCAAACTCCACAAAGACAGCAGCCCAGGTTAGGATCGAACACGTGTCTCAAGCGCTGCGAGGCGGCGCCTAAGTTTGATTGTGTCCTTCGCTCCAGTTTCCGGGTGTGCCTCACAGCGTACACTTTCTGAATCATCTCCATTTTCCGTGATTCTGTGCACTTTGGCCCGAATCCACATGCCCTAACCCCTTTGTGTAAGAAAGAACTGCAGATGCTGGTTTAAATCGAAGGTAGACGCAAAATGCTGGAGTAGCTCAGCAGGACAGGCAGCATCTCTGGAGATAAGGAGTGGGTGACGTTTCGGGTCGAGACCCTTGTCTACTTACCCCAACCCCTGTCTTCATTTGACCTCTCCTCAGTTCTTTTCTCGTTTGATTTTCCGTGTATCCTCGAAATTATTTCCCGTTTTAAACACGCTGGCCCTCCCATTCACCTTATTCCCTCTTATCATATTTTGTTATTTTCCTTTAAAGCTTGCTGTCCCATAGTTTGGCCTCTTGCTGTGTTCGCCAGGGAACCCGTGAATGTGACAGGCTAATCGTTTTATGCAAACCATTTAATTCAAGTCGGAAGAAGGGTCTCGACCCAAACCTTCACCCTTTTCTCCAGAGATGCTGTCTGATCCGCTGTATTTGTCTGGAGGCAATGGAGCTCTTTACATATTTCGTCCATCTATCTCCAGAGAGGCACAAGGAACAGCAGATGCAGGAATCTTGAGCAAAATACAACATATTGGAGGAACTCAGCGGGTCAGGCAGCATCTAAGGAGGGAATGGGCCAATGACGTTTCCTGTCGGAATCCTTCTTAATTCTCTTTCACATTGTGTAACATCAAACAGCAAAGCTATGAGGCATCTTTATTCAAATATACAACAAATAATCCAAGCATAGTTTTGGTGTAACATAGATCAGTGTGTAAGCTATGTCAAGTTGCTCACTGATTCAAGGGTGAATTAATCAAACACTGATTGAGGCAGTGTATCAACACTATTACCTTTTTCAATTAAACATTTGACCATCTTGGCCATGATTTCCCCTGTTTATTACCATGATCCTGTGATCTTTGTTGGTGCTTGCTTATTCTAGCATGTGTTCGTTTGAGAGGATGCAGAATGTAAGACTTGACATTGCAAATGGCTTGTAACGATCACATGTTAACACAGATCGAGAGGGTGGGGTGTACAGAAATAGTATTTATTTAAAGGAATAAAAGGCATTTGGCTTCACATTCTCGGGTGCTTTGCAGGTTCCTCCCTGTCCAGCACCACAGACTCGGTGCTGCTGCAATGTTGAATGTTCGTGTGAATGGCTCAAGATATAATTATTAGTTAGTTTAGTTTAGTGTCACATGTACAAAGCTACAGTGAAAAGCTTTTGTTGGGTGCTGACCAGTCAGCGGAAAGACTATTCATGAGTACAATCGAGCCGTCCACAGTATACAGATACATGATAAAGGGACAAACGTTTATGCAAGAAAACTTTCAGGAAACTCCGGTTAACGATAGCCTGAGGGTCTCCAATGAGGTAGATAGTGGCTCAGGATCACCCTCGGGTTGTTGATAGGATGGTTCAGATGCCTGATAATAGCTGGGAAGATTATAGTACAATAGGAACAAAAACAAGGCATTCACTAGAGACTGGAATCTTGAGGAAAAGAAAGATCGCTAGAGCAGGGTCTGAAGAAGGATCTTGACCTGAACCATCACCTATTCCTTATCTCCAGAAGGTTTTTTCCAAAAAGCTTTGTGTGTCTATCGCTGGAGTAGGTTAGGCAGCATCTGTAGAGGGAAATAAACAGAAACATTATTTGGGCCGGGATCTTTCTTCAGACTGGGATCCCAGCCAACACTTTCTTCTCAACTAAAAGCTCCAAAAATCTCTCTTTTATCTTGCAGCAATTTGCGTGATCTGATGAACAACATACTTACAAATTGTACGATTACAATTTTTAATTGTATCATTTTGAAATATTGCGTTTTGTAAAATTCTGAAATCCCTTCTCAACCAAGACCACTAAAAGCAGTTATTTTTATCTTGTGCTCTTCGCATGACCTTGTTGTGTGCAAGCTGCTAATTTTTTAATGTATCATTTTGAAATGTTCTTTAATTCAGAAAAAAAATTGGTATTACTTGAAATGTTTTAAATATGGGCAGCAAATTAATGGTTTGTATAAAAAGAAACTGTCTTTCCTACCAGTGGCACCAAACATAAACCACATGTCTACTACAGGATATACAGTATATACAGCTGAATGGAGCCACAAGAGAGACTGCATATATCCAGCTGACGTGCCTGAGGCCTGACATCTACTCATGTCTCTTGAAGGAGACACAGCAGCTGGTGTAATTTTATGAGGTTTTCAGTCAGTCAACTCCTTTCCTGAACTCTTCTTTTTCAGTCTGCATTAAAAAATGTAGAGCTACTGCAGATCTCTAGATTTATATTTTCTGGTTTAGAGATTAAGTGCTTCTACAGGAAAATAAGATAATACCCAGTCCATAATTGGCTTCTTCCTCAAATTCCACACAAAGAAAACAATTGTTTTACTTCAGTGTTGCAGCGCACATCAAATGGTTGCAGTTGAAACTAATTTCCAAATAGATTAAAATATTTATTGTTTTTTTATCTAGTTGAAGTTCATGTACTCAGCTGGTAGCAAGAATATTACTCAATTTGTCCGATAAATATATTGTCCTGCAAGGTTCTACAATGGAAAAAATATTGAACAATCTAGGCATCCTACTCATCTTTTGCTAGCATATTTTCTGTGTTATAAGCATTAGCATTGTCGAAAGCACGAAGTAAAACAGAAAAAGTAAAGATACAAAGTGCTGGAGTAACTCAGCAGCGATGTTTTTTCCTGATCTGAAACATCACCAATCCACGTACCCCAGAGATGCTGCCTGACATGCTGCATTACTCGAGCACTTTGTGTCCTTTTTTATTTATCAATAAAAACCAGATGGGTTCATTCTGAACATCTTGAAAAATAAGTTGTTTCGCAACACACACATAAATTGCTGGGGATGCTGTTTACACTGATGCTCCTGTTCTATGGTCTATGAAATTTGTTCTTTTCATGGCAGAGCGATTAAACACCTTAAACTTGTGGAGTCTTTTGTAGTCTCAAGAAGTTAGTCCCACTACTGGAAGAACGCCACACAACTTTACTTGTTGCCATCCTCTTTTAAAATAATTCCTTATTTCTGGATCTTGTAAGTACCACTCTGATTAATGGCAAAGATCACATTACAAAAGTAAATAGTTATTATTGCTGCAGATGAGCTCAGAACCCAAAAAGAGATTGAATGCATCAGGACATTTTCTCCGAGATCTTTGGTTTCTTCCAAAGATGTACAGGTTTGTAGGTTAATTGGCTTGGTAAATGTAAAAAAAATGTGCCTTGTAGGATAGTGTTAATATGCGGGGATCGTTGGTCGGCGCGGACCCGGTGGGCCGAAGGGCCTGTTTCTGAGCTGTTCTCTAAAATTCTAAAAGTACGTCAACACAGACTCATGTGCGGATGTCTGGTTATATCTGAGGCGAACTGCACTTGAGGAGAGCTTTGTCAGGAAGATAGCTATGTAGACATGTGAATTTATTGGAAATGGAACTGCAAACAATCCATCACAGCAACAGTAGTGTCATTAACAATTAAGATCAGTACCATTCTCTGGCTTCAACATTTTTGATATCATCAAGGTGACCTCTAAATCAATTTGTAAGGCGGAGATAGAAAACAGATTATTGATACATAGTTCCGGAGGGACAACCTGATCATTAATCTAAAGGGAAAAAGAGAAATTGCAGGTGCTGCAAATTGGCTTTGATTGAAGGCATCATCTTAATAGTAATGGAAATATAAATTATTTTAGTCTTTCAGAAAATGTATGTAGTGACCTAGATAGTCAAATGAATACTGTCAGCAACTTGTGTCTTGGGTAATGAAAACATGTAGTCAAATAAAGCAAATCTAAAATGCTGCTTCAGACCCTTTTTATTTACCAGAACGATGCCTGGATTAGTGGGTATTAGCTGCAGGGGGAGGTTGGACAGATTTGGCTTGTTTTCTCTGAAGTACCGGAGGTTGCGGAGAAATCTGATAGCAGTATATAAAATGATGAGAGGCATAGATAGGGTAGACAGTCAGAATCTTTTTCCCAGGTTGGAAAAAGCAAATACTAGAGTACATAGCTTTAAGGTGAGAGGGGCAAAGTTTAAAGGAGATGTGCAGGACAGGTTTTTTTACTCAGAAGGTGATGAGTACCTGGAACACACTGCCTGGAATAGTGGTTGAAGCAGATACATTAGTGATATTTTAAAGACTTTTGGAAAGGCATATGGATATGGAGGGATATGGTGTTATGTGCAGGTAGATAACTGATGGTCTTGCCATTATATTTTACACAGATATTGTGGGCCAAAGGGCCTGTTCTTGTACTGTACTGTTCTATGTTCTATATTCTAGCATCTATGGAGAAATTAAACAGTTGTTTGAAATATAATTTAGAACTCCTTTGCTTGGAGCAACCAAACACGGAATGGGTGACCAATTTGTAGAATGCTTCTATTTTGTTGTTAAAGGTGTCTCAGTTGCTTGTTACTTTAATTCTTCTTTCTATTCTCAGTGTAACCCCTCTCAGTCCATGGCCTTCCACACTGTTACCACAAACCCCAACACAGGACAAGGAAATGCACCTCATCTTCAGTCTGGACACATGGCAGTTTTAGTCTTTGAGAACTGTGAAACTTTGTCAGCATTAAAATAGGAAATGCTGGCAATCCCGTGCAGAACTGCACGTAAAAGCCAGCAAATTCCTTGCCAATGGGTCAGGTTGTCTGCCAATGCTCCTGGCTTCCACAGTGGAGTCAGAAGAACCTCATTCAATATTTTAAATCAAATTTACAAATATCTAAGATCTTAATTATTTTCCTGTTAAACAATTTCAGATGGACAGTCCAGTTTCTGTCAGATCTGGCAGTTCTGCTGGAAGGTCCTAAAGCATGTAACATTCACCTGGTTTTGATCTCCACTCAGATATTACCTGACCTGATGAATATTTCTGTAACTGCACTTTTCTGCATCTCACAGTTCCAACATTTATCTTCCCTGTTCTCAATTGTCTCTAATTTCACATCCTCCAGTCCAATTGGATATGATTAAGAGGTTTTAGCGCTTTTTTGGATGACATCTATGTGTTATCTCATCTATGTGACACAACAGATGGTTTATGTGTGACATAAAAGGCTGGAGTAACTCCGTGGGTCAGACAGCATCTGTGGAGAAAAGTAATAGGTGACGTTTCAGGTCGACCCGATTCCTTTTCTCCAGAGATGCTGTCTGACCCTCTGAGTCACTCCAGCTTTTTATGACTACCTTCTGTTTAAATCAGCATCTACAGCTACTTCCTACACATATGGTTATATGTTATCTAGGGTTTCCAAGATTCCCTTGGTTTTCATTCTGTCACAGATATTCCCTTCGTCCGCTTCATCCTTCCTTTCAATTTGCTTGACATGTCCTTGTTTTCTTATCTTTTAATCTCTGAAAACATTAACTCTCGTTTCCTCTGCACATATGTAGCTTCACCTACTGAGCATTTCAAATTTGTTCATTGTTTTACCATATGATTAATAATAGCATCATTATAGATTTGCTTTATTTTACTACATTTTTTAAATATTTCCAAGATACAAGTTGCTGACAGTATTCATTTGGATATCTGGGTCGCTATATACATCTTCGAAAAGAGCTAAAATAGTTCCTATTTCGATTACTATTAAGATTATGCAGATCAATGTCATGGTATCTTCAGTCAAAGCATATATGTCACCATCAAACAATAATTAAATCTTCTCACTCAGAAGTGATAAGTTACCTATTTGCACAGGCCACAAAAATAACCTGAGTGCAGATAAATTGAAATTTAAACAAGATCATTATAAAATATGTCACAGATATGTTGAAGACAATACCTCAGAAAACTGAATGGATGTTACAGCACATCAGAAGAAGATTATTGGGGTTTTCATTCTTTGGTGGACATTGTGTAACTTTGGTCTAAAAAGAAATTCAATTATTAAAGAAAAAAACAACCTCTGGTCAAGGCCAGAAAAGGTTATAGATAACTATCAAGACAAGGGCTATGTAGAACCATCAGTGTACTCAGTATTAAATTACCTTGAACTGTTAATTTTCATTCTTCTGGGAGTCATCCTGCTTTGGAAGTATTAAGAACATTGAATGGTTGCAGCATTCCAGGGACATCCCGGTGGCCCTATACTTCCATCTGTTTTGTCATGAGGTGAAAAAAAGGAAAGAAAAAAGCTTTTCACTGTACCTTGGTGGTCATGACAATGATAAATGAAACTAAACTAAACTACATATGGTGTAAAGTCCCTTTTGTTCCTTCTGTGCAAGGCGTCCACCATGGAATATTGAAGACTGCAAAGTCCAGGCCAACATGCTGAAGAATGTACAGAAGGTTAGTTGACCCATTGCAAAAACTCAATTGAGAAAGGCCATTGTATAAGGATCTGCTACTATTTCACACTGACGACCTGGAACCCATGCAAATTCCTCAATCCATTTGTTCATGAAAAGATCTGCAAAAGGAAAATCAATGTTATACTGATAAAATCAGCATCTTTAATATAAACGGAGGGGCCTGCCTTGTGCTGTGAATTGTACAGTATGAATGAACATCAGCTGCAATGCACATTTTCTCAAGGTTTGTTTTTGAGATAAAAAGAGAGCCTTCCTCCAGTGAAAGTTTTTGTCAATGGAAATTAGCAATAAATTGTTGTCAGTCTTGGTTCATCAACTGTTCTGCACGAGACGGCAATAAATTGCAGAGGGTTGTGGATGCGAACCAGCCCATCATCCAAACCAGCCTTCTCCTCCCATCAACTCCATCAGTCCAGCTACACTTAACGCTGCCTCAATAAAACAGCCAACATAATCAGGGATCACTTGCACCAGAGTCATTCCCTCTTCTGAATGAACTAACCCTGGTGTGCGATATCTGGAACCAAGAGCCAACATTTAAAATTCAGGAGTCAGACTATCAGGTGGGAGTTGCAAGAAATCTCTTCACTCAGTAGGCACTGAATATTTGGAAGATAGACACGAAATACTGGAGTAATCCAGCGAGTCAGGCAGCATATCTGGGGAAATATTTGGAATTCTGTACTCAAGAACAACAGGAAGGGTCAGTCGGTGAGTATATTGAAGACAGAAAGTAGGTTTGGGTATTCAGAAAATCGAAGGTTATCAGATCAATGTAGCAAAGTGGAACTGAAGTAACAGTTCAAACATAACTTATGGAATAGCCTACTCTAGCTTCCATAGAATCACAGAAGCATACAGCACCGAAATGAGCCCTTTCGGCCCATGCAGATCATGTTGCCCATTTACCTCCTTCCCTCTATGTATTTCCTCTCCAGAAACATAGAAAATAGCTGCAGGAGGAGGCCATTTGGCCCTTCGAGCCTGCACTGCAAAAGGGAATCTAAGCCCTTGTACAAATAGCTTTATAATATCTTAAAGATATTATATCTTTATAATAAGGGAAAAAGATACCGCAGCATAAGGAGCAGAACATCAAGGTTCCGCAACAGCTTCTTCCCACGAGCCATCAGACTCCTGAATGCCATGTAAATGGGCTGCCACTATTGTCTATTTATCCTTTTCATACATACCTATCCTTCGGTTAATTTATTGTGTTGCACAGGGAGCCAAATGCAACGTAATTTCGTTTGGAACTGCATATATCAATGTATTTCTAAATGACAATAAAGTTTGTTTGACTTGTTTGACTTTTGACTTAATTGTATGTTTGACTCCACCACTTTCTCTGGCAGCTTGTCCCAGATAAACACCAGCCAATGTGTGAAAATCATCCTTCAGATCGCCTTTAGATTTCTCCCCTCTCACCTTAAATCTATGCTCTCTAATTCTAGGCCTGCTTGCCCTGGGAAAGAAGACCATGCACCTCATAATGTTATAAACTATTTAGCTTCCTAAACTCCTGAGAATAAACCCATCCTATCCAATCTCCTTATAATTACATCTCTCCATTCCAGGCAAGAACCAGAATCTCCTCTGCACTCTATTTGTCTATTTGATTGATTGAACTGACTGAATGAAAGATACAGCATGGAAACAAGGTCTTCGGTCTACCGAGTCCTCCAGCCATCGATCACCCATTCACACCAGTTCTATGTTATCCCACTTTTGCATCATTAGGGGGAATTTGCAGAAGCCAATTAACCTGCAAACCCACACATCTTTGGGATGTGGGAGGAAGCCGGAGCACCCGGGGGAAACCCACGCAGTCACAGGGAGAATGTGCAAACTCCAACTGCAACAGCACTCAAGGTCAGGATCGAACCCGGATCTCTGATGCTGTGAGCTCTACCAATTGCGCTGTCGTGCTGCACTCTCTCTTAATACAATCGCATCCTTCATGTTGTGTGCTGATCAGAAGTACAAAAGGACTTTGTGTTCTTAAGGAAAGCTTTGATCAAATCATTTACTGTTTTGATTAAATATTTCTAAAATGTTTATGAAAATAGAAAACAAAATGTAACAACTTAAATTATTGGATAACTGACTTGTTTCAAGCAAAATATTTTCTCTTTGTAAAGTGCAAATCACAAAATGCAATCATTTTGCAGAAAAGCTGTCAAGGTGAAAATGCTGGAAACATTAAAAAGAAAAACCAGAATATTTTAACTTAGATTCTAAACTCTAGAAATATTTATTTAGTTGGGTTAAATAGTCTTATGAAGGAAGTATTTTGGCGATCGAGCCCACTTAACCTGTTTCTTACATGAGTTGTTTACTTTGATGATGTCTTTCTCCCTGACACCAGGCTTGAACTAGACTATTCGTTTCATGGTATAACATGAAATAGTTCAGCAATAACTTTCTGAATTCAGCCAAGTCATACATAAAGATTTACTACCCTTTGAAGGCTAAGAAGGCCAACTTTTAACAACCATGTTTTCCAAAGGCAAGGATTAGTCATTGATAATTCTTTCCACTGTCAGTCTCCTGTGTTTGAAGTCAGTACCAAAAGCCTTACTGGAGCCTTACACAATCTCAAGGTGGTGATTTCATTTTAAAATTCCATGGATCCAGTAATAGAACCTCAACGCTTGCAACGCTTTGTAAAAGATTAGAGATGGTGCATTTTCAATTACCCTCTGATATCATAGAAAAATGCCTAGAACAATGGCACAAGTATTTCTGGAAATAATACAGAAGATGCAGGATCAGTTCATTCCAAAGAGGAAGAAAGGTTCTAAGGGGAGTAAGGGGCAAACATGGCTGACAAGGGAAGTCAAGGACAGTATAAAAATAAAAGAGAAGTAAAACATAGCAAAGATGAGTGGGAAGCCAGTGGATTGGGAAACTTTTAAAGAGCAACAGAAGATAACTAAAAAGGCAATACAGGTGAAAAGATGAAGTATGACGTAAGCTAGCCAAGAATATAAAGGAGGATAGTAAAACCTTCTTTAGGTATGTGAAGAGGAAAAAAAATAGTTAAGACCAAAGTTGGACCCATGAAGACAGAAACAGGTGAACTTATTATGGGGAAGAAGGAAATGGCAGTCAAGTTGAACAGGGAATTTGGATCCGTCTTCACTAAGGAAGACACAAACAAACTCCCAGATGTAGTAGTGGCCAGAGGACCATGGGTGACTGAGGAAGGAACTGAAGGCAATTCACATTAGGCAGGAAATGGTGTTGGGTAGACTGATGGGACTGAAGGCTGATAAATCCCCTGGGCCTGATTTCAAACCAGGGTTCAAACAGGGTACTGGAAGTGGGTCTAGAAATCGTGGATGCATTGGTGACCATTTTCCAATGTTCTATAGATTCAGGATCAGTTCCTGTGGAGTGGAGGGTAGCTAATGTCATCCCACTTTTTAAGAAAGATGGGAGAGAGAAAACAGGGAGTTATAGACCAGTTCGTGGGGAAGATGCTGGAGTCAATTATAAAAGATGAAATAGTGGCACCTTTGGATAGCAGTAACAGGATCGGTCCAAGTCAGCGTGGATTTACGAAGGGGAAATCAAACTTGACTAATCTTCTGGAATTTTTTTAAGGATGTAATTAGGAAAATGGACAAGTGAGAGCCAGTGGATGTAGTGTGCCTGGACTTTCAGAAAACATTTGATAAGGTCCCACATAGGAGATTAGTGGGCAAAATTTGAGCACATGGTATTGGGAGTAGGGTACCGACATGGATAGAAAATTGGTTGGCAGACAGGAAACAAAGAGTAGGGACTAACGGGTCCCTTTCAGAATGGCAGGCGGTGACTAGTGGGGTGCGCAATGCTTGGTGCTGGGACCGCAGCTATTTACAATATACATTAATGATTTAGCTGAAGGGATTAAATGTAAGATTAGCAAATTTGCAGATGACATAAAGCTGGGTGGCAGTGTGAACTGCGAGGAGGATGTTATGGGGATGCAGGGTGACTTGGACAGGTTGGGTGAGTGGGCAGATGCATGGCAGATGCAGTCTATGTGATAAATGTGAGGTTATCCACTTTGGTGGCAAAAACGGGAAGGTAGATTATTATCTGAATGGTGCCAAGTTAGATAAAGGGGAAGTACAACGAGATCTGGGGGTCCTTGTTCATCAGTCACTGAAAATAAGCATGCAGGTACAGCAGGCAGTGAAGAAAGCCAATGGCATGTTGGCCTTCATAACAAGAGGAGTTGCGTTTTGGAGCATAGAGGCCCTTCTGCAGTAGTACACGGCCCTAGTGAGACCACACTTGGAGTGTGCAGTTTTGGTCCCCAAATTTGAGGAAGGGCATTCTTGCTATTGAGGGAGTGTAGCGTAGGTTCGCAAGGTTATTCCCGGGATGGTGGGACTGTCAAGTGTTGATAGAATGGAGCGGCTGGGCTTGTATACCCTGGAATTTAGAAGGATAAGAGGGGATCTTATTGATACATATAAGATCATTAAGTGATTGGACACGCTAGAGGAAGGAAGCGTGTTCCCGATGTTGGGAGTGTCCAGAACCAGGGGCAAAACTCTTAACCTAAGAATAGGGGGTAGGCTATTTAGAACAGAGATGAGGAAAAACTTTTTCACCCAGAGAATTGTGAATCTGTGGAATTTTCTGCCTCAGAAGACAGTGGGGGCCAATTCTCTGGATGCTTTCAAGAGAGAGTTAGATAGAGCTCTTAAAGATAGCGGAGTCAATGGATATGGTGAGAAGGCAGAAATGGGCTACTGATTGTGGATGATCAGCCATGATCACATTGAATGGCGGTGCTGGCTCGTAGGGCAGAATGGCCTACTCCTGCACCTATTGTCTATTATCATCAACACTTCATTCAAACATTCAAGCGTTCTTTTCCAAGTTTTGTGAGGGATGTTTGGTGTTTGCACTACCCTGTACAACTGTAAATGTTTTCCTGAGGTGTAAATAAGCATTAAAGCGCAGTTTAATTTACATTAAATGATTATCCTAATTAGTCATTACTGGACCTGGCGAACAATGCATTCCTCAGGTTAAAGTGTTTCCTGAGTCACTTAACGGTTTGCTCTCTTGCATATGACCCATCGAAACAGAGGCTACACTGAGGTTAATAAACTTCAACTGAACCCAGGCCAGCAGACTTCTTTTTGTTGCCAGCTGAGGTCAATGTTTTCAAAATTGCTAAATCTGTCAGCAAACAGGACACATAAGACGTTGCTCAGAATAGTGAAATAATAGGCTGTAGCTAGCCACGGATTATGTACTGGGCTGCAGAGCAACAATTTAAATGGAATAGTCTTTGCTTTTTGGTTTGTCATTAAAAGAAGAACCCCCAGCCTGTTTTCTGCCACAGCTGTTAACCAGCTTCAATTGTAATAATTTTCAGAAACTTGTTTTGATAACTTACAGACAAAGAATTTTAAAGATAGCCACTCTGCTGGGTCCCTAGTCACATTTTAGAGATACAGTCTGGAAGCAGGCCCTTCAGCAATCACCCCGTACGTACACTGATACTATCCTACACGCTAAGGACAATTTACAATTTACACAAGCCAATTAACCTACAAACCTATTTGTCTTTGGAGTGTGAGTGGAAACCGGAGCACGCTGAGAAATCCACGTGGTCACAGGGAGAATGTACAAACACCGTACAATCAGCACCCGTAGTCAGGATTGAACCCGGATCTCTGACGCAGTAAGGCAGCAACTCTACCGCTGCGCCACTGTGCCGCCCTAAGCTAATTTTAACTAATCTGCGACTGCTATAATGGCATAAAACGTTTGCTTTTCTTTACATTCTCAAATCTCTTTCAATTCCTTTCTTCATTTTTTATGCTTTGTTTTCCCCTCCTGCAGTGTCGCGTCCTATTTGTCTTATTTTCCTTACTCGGAAGCTGAGTTTGCAACCTGTTCCATGGTTCTTTGCTGCATAACTGGTTTCCAGAGACCTGTGTGCTGATTGATTTGCTTCTCCCCTATGGGGAAATAATTTGACGTGCACATTTACTGATTTTCCCAGATGGCTTACTGAAAGCTTTGTGGGAAGAATGGCTGACATTGATCTCCATGCTCGTATTCTGCATGCAGTCTGTTTGTGCATATGTTCAAACACTCATCAAAATATACTTCTGATGCTCTGTGCCGCAGAGTGGCGCAGTGATGGAGTTGCTGCCTTACAGCGCCACAGACCTGGGTTCAATCCTGACCAATGGTGCTGTCTGTATGGAGTTTGGACCTTCTCCCTGTAACTGCATGAGTTTTCTCTAGGTGCTCCAGTTTCCACCCACATTCCAAAAAAGTACAGGTTTGTTGGTTAGAATCATTGAATCATAGAAAATAGGTGCAGGAGTAGGCCATTCGGCCCTTCGAGCTTGCACCGCCATTCAATATGATCATGGCTGATCATCCAAATCAGTATCCTGTACCTGCCTTCTCTCCATACCCCCTGATCCCTTTAGTCACAAGGGCCACATCTAACTCCCTCTTAAGTATAGCCAATGAACTGGCCTCAACTACCTTCTGTGGCAGAGAATTCCAGAGACTCACCACTCTCTGTGTGAAAAATGATCTTCTAATCTTGGCCCTAAAAGACTTCCCCCTTATCCTTAGACTGTGACCCCTTGTTCTGGAGTTCCCCAACAGCGGGAACAATCTTCCTCCATCTAGCCC
Source organism: Raja brachyura (assembly GCA_963514005.1). Next base: position 16,756,362 of record OY740792.1, on the reverse strand, counting down.
GTCCAACCCCTTAAGAATTTTGTAAGTCTCTATAAGATCCCCCCCTCAATCTCCTAAATTCCAGCGAGTACAAGCCGAGTCTATCCAATCTTTCTTCATATGAAAGTCCTGCCATCCCAGGAATCAGTCTGATGAACCTTCTCTGTACTCCCTCTATGGCAAGAATGTATTTCCTCAGATTAGGAGACCAAAACTGTACGCAATACTCCAGGTGTGGCCTCTCCAAGACCCTGTACAACTGCAGTAGATCTCTCTGCTCTTGTACTCAAATCCTTTTGCTATGAATGCCAACATACCATTCGCTTTCTTCACAGCCTGCTGCACCTGCATGCCTACTTTCAATGACTGGTGTACCATGACACCCAGGTCTCGTTGCATCTCCCCCTTTCCTAATCGCCACCATTCAGATAATAGTCTACCCTCCTGTTTTTGCCGGCAAAGTGGATAACCTCACATTTATCCACATTATACTGCATCAGCCATGCATTTGCCCACTCCCCCAACCTATCCAAGTCAGCTTGCAGCCTCCTAGCATCCTCCTCACAGCTAACACTGCCCCCCAGCTTCGTGTCATCCGCAAACTTGGAGATGTTGCATTCAATTGCGGTACCCCACTAGTCACTGCCTGCCATTCTGAAAATGACCCGTTTACTCCTACTCTTTGCTTCCTGTCTGCCAGCCAGTTCTCTATCCACATCAACACTGAACCCCCAATACAGTGTGCTTTAAGTTTGAATGCTAATCTCTTATGTGGGACCTTGTCAAAAGCCTTCTGAAAGTCCAGATACAACACATCCACAGGTTCTCCCTTATCCACTCTACTAGTTACATCCTCGAAAAATTCTATAAGATTTGTCAGACATGATTTACCTTTCATAAATCCATGCTGACTTTGTCCAATGATTTCACCACTTTCCAAATGTGCTGCTATCCCATCTTTAATAACTGACTCTAGCATTTTCCCCACTACCGATGTTAGACTAACTGGTCTGTAATTCCCCGTTTTCTCTCTCCCTCCCTTTTTTAAAAGTGGGGTTATATTAGCTACCCTCCAATCCTCAGGAACTACTCCAAAATCTAAAGAGTTTTGAAAAATTATCACTAATGCATCCACTATTTCTGGGGCTACTTCCTTAAGTACTCTGGGATGCAGCTTATCTGGCCCTGGGGATTTATCGGCCTTTAATCCATTCAATTAACCTAACACCACTTCCCGGCTAACCTGGATTTCACTCATTTCCTCCATCTCATTTGACCCCTGGCTCCCTGCTATTTCGGACAGGTTATTTATGTCTTCCTTAGTGAAGACAGAACCAAAGTAGCTATTCAATTGGTTTGCCATGTCCTTATTCCCCATGATCAATTCACCAGTTTCTGACTGCAAGGGACCTACATTTGTTTTAACTAACCTTTTTCTCTTCACATATCTATAAAAACTTTTGCAGTCCGTTTTTATGTTACCTGCCAGTTTTCTTTCATAATCTATTTTCCCTTTCCTAATTAAGCACTTTGTCCTCCTCTGCTGGACTCTGAATTTCTCACAGTCCTTTGGTAGACAGCTTTTTCTGGCTAATTTGTACGCTTCATCTTTTGACTTGATACTATCCCTGATTTCCCTTGTTATCCACGGATGCACTACCTACCCTGATTTATTCTTTTGCCAAACTGGGATGAACAATTGTTGTTGTCAACCCTTTAGAAATCACTTGCCAGTCTATCTTGGCCAATTCACGTCTCATACCCTCAAAGTTACCTTTCTTTAAGTTCAGTACCCTTGTTTCTGAATTAACAATGTCACTCTCCATCCTAATGAAGAACTCAACTATATTATGGTCACTCTTGCCCAAGGGGCCACGCACAACAAGACTGCTAACTAACCCTTCCTCATTACTCAGTACCCAATCTAGAATAACTTGCTCTCTCGTTGGTTCCTCTACATGTTGGTTTAGAAAATTATCCCGCATACATTCCAAGAAATCCTCTTCCTCAGCACCCCTGCCAATTTGATTCACCCAATCTATATGTAGATTGAAGTCACCCATTATAACTGTTTTACCTTTGTTGCACGCATTTCTAATTTCATGTTTGATGCCATCCCCAACTCCACTACTACTGTTAGGTGGCCTGTACACAACTCCCACTAGCGTTTTCTGCCCCTTAGTGTTTCTCAGCTCTACCCATATCGATTCCACATCCTCCAAGCTAATGTCTTTCCTTTCTATTGCGTTAATCTCCTCTCTAACCCGCAACTCTACTCCACCTCCTTTTCCTTTCTGTCTATCCCTCCTGAATATTGAATATCCCTGGATGTTCAGCTCCCGGCCTTGGTCACCCTGGAGCCATGTCTCCGTGATCCCGTGAGGTTAACTGGCTTCTGTAAATTGTACATTGTGCTTAATGTGTAGGATAATGCTAGTGTACAGGGTAATTGCTGGTCGTCATGGACTTGGTAGGCCTGAAGGCCCAAAATAAAGTGATGACATTGGTCTTGAACAAGCACCACCCAATGTTTTATGTGCAGGTGATCTAAAGGCCTGTCCCACTTAGGAGATTTTCAAGTCGCTGGCAGTCGCCTGAAAAACTGGGAACTGGAACGGCGACTGTCAGAGTGAAACACACAAACTGGTCGCTTCCTTCACCAGCCCGCGTGATTTTTTTAGGCAACTTGCCCAGTCTAAAAAATTCACATGGTGCAAAGCCAAGGTGATGCAGACACACACCGTGATAAACAGGAAGGTTGGTGCTGGAAAAAGACGGCTAAAGCACAGTTTATGGTAAGTCTAAAAGGAGGGGGGGGGGGGGGGGGGAGAGAGGGGAGAAGTAGTGGAGACAACTTTTAAGAAGCTAGAGATACAAGGCTGTGAAGCTCGGCGGGCATTTAACATTACCGGTCAGTTATCCTTGGTTTTGAAAACTACTCCTTACGTTTTCTTTCCCCAATGAGCCAATGAAATTCACTGGTCAGCACCGGTTACAACCTACGAGAATCTCCGAGAACCTTCGACCTCCTGACAACCCATTAGGACCTCCTGGCGACCCACCTACGGCTCGAGAATTCTCGCTACTCTCCATGGCGGCTTCATTCTAGTCAATGCTAATTCACTGCGACAATAATGAGGCCGCGCCTAGTTCCCAGAATGCGGGAACTCCTCACGACCATGAAGGCGACTCCCCGGCAACCACTCACGAACATGTGGCGACCATGTGGCGACTGCATAGTCTCCTGCAGTCGCCTAAAAAGTTGCCTAAGTGGGACAGGCCCATTAGAGATGTACAGCACAGAAAAAGGTTCTTCAGTGCATCATGTCATAAGATCATACCACATGGGAGCAGAATTGGACCATTCAACGCATCAAGTCTGCTTCGCCATTCAGTCATAGCAGATCTATTTTTCCCCTCAACCCCATTCTCCTGTCTTCCCATAACCTTTGACACCCTTACTGATGAAGAAGCTATCAATCTCTGCTTTAAAAATATCCAATGTCTTGGCCTCCATAGCTATCTGTGGCAATGAATTCTATAGATTCACCGCCCTCTGGCTAAATAAATTCCTCCTCATCTCCCCATTCTATAGGTATGTTCTTTTATTCTGAAGCTCTGCCCTCTAGTCCTAGGCACACCCGCTACTGGAAACATCCTCAAAAAGTTGCTCAGTGTGAATCTTCTGCAGCAGTTACCCAATATCTAAAAGATCAAAGAAACAGCTACATACAACATTAAAGAAGGAGAAACACATACAGTTGTTGTAAAGGTAAATTTTACAAGAAAATTCCAGAAGATTTTCTAATACTTTAAAAAGAAAAGGCCAAACATTGCACGTAGGACTAAACAGGATTACATATAAACATAATTCCATAAATGCCTCACTTTGCAGAATGTGAAACCTAAATTGGAGTGAAACGCAACATTGACGGTCAGTGTCAAGAGTAAATCAAATCATAGAAACATAGAAAATAGGTGCAGGAGGCGACCATTCGGCCCTTCGAGCCAGCACCGCCATTCATTGCGATCATGGCTGATCGTCCCAAATCAATAACCTGTGCCTGCCTTCTCCCCATATCCCTTGACTCCACTAGCCCCTAGAGCTCTATCTAACTCTGTCTTAAATCCATCCAGTGATTTGGCCTCCACTGCCCTCTGTGGCAGGGAATTCCACAAGTTCACAACTCTCTAGGTGAAAAAGTTTTTTCTCACCTCAGTATTAAATGGCCTCCCCTTTATTCTAAGACTGTGGCCCCTGGTTCCGGACTCTCCCAACATTGAGAACATTCTTCCTGCATCTAGGTTGTCCAGTCCTTTTATAATTGTATATGTTTCTATAAGATATCCCCTCATCCTTCTAAACTCCAGTGAATACAATCAGAATCAGAATAAGATTTTATTTGCCAAGTATGTATTGCAACATACGAGGAATTTCACTGGCCAGGTCAGTCATACAATTAAAAGCAACAGACTCAAAAACACATTTTAACATGAACATCCACCACAGTGACTGCTACACATTCCTCACTGTGATGGAAGGCGAAATAAAAGTTCAAGTCCCTTCCTTTTGTTCTTCCTCGGTCGGGGGCCTCGAGGATGGTCTCGACTGCCGTAGCCGGCGGTATTCGGGCCCTCCACGTCGCGGCCTTCAGCTCCTGCATCGGGAGGTTGTCAGCTCTCCCGCGCCGGGCGATCGAACATCGCATCGGGGCTGGTTGAACCTTCTGCAGCATTGGAGCTTCTGATTAGCCTCTCCCGAGACTGCGAGCCTTTGATGGCAAGTCCGCAGGCCGCGGTGGGAGTGATCCCAGGCAAGGGATCCTCTCCGATGTTAAGTCCGGGCCCCGCGGTGGGGCTCACGACAGTCCGAGGAGGCCTCCAGCTCCAGAGATGGTAGGCCGCAGAGCCCGGAGACTCCAAATGTGATTCAAAAATTGATCAGATCTCCGGGAAGATAGGAACTTTAAAAAAGTTTCCCCCCGATTCCCTCTCCCCTCACCCCACAAAAAACAAATCAAAGTACATTAAAAACAAACTTTTAACAAACACTAAAAATAACAAAATGTTGAAAAAACGAACAGACTGCCGGTAGGGCTGCCATCTCCCCGCCGCCCCTGATGGTCACAAGCCTAGTCTTTTCAATCTTTCCTTATATGATAGTCCCGCCATCCCAGGGATCAATCTCGTGAACCCACGCTGCACTGCCTCAATCACAAGGCAGGGCTCGAAATTAGCGGTTGCTCGGGTGCCGATGGCAACTTACAGTCCCGCAGGGCAACCTAAAAGCCATGCCATTTTGCCCGGCTTGGCAAGCAACCGGGACACCCGCCCGCCATCCGTGTCCGGGTCTCGGCTCTCGGCACTCGGCGCTAGCTCTCGGGTCTCGGCTCAGCACGGCAGGCCGCCGAGCACATAATCGGCCGTGGTTGTGCGCATGTGCGGCCCTGCACATGCGCTCTGCCACGGCAACTGGTTGGCGTCGGCCACTTTCTCCTTCCCTTTGCATTGTGGGAGTTCTGGCCGCCATTGCTGTCCGGTTGCTGCCTCACCGTGACCGCTGAAAAACAACGCAGAATCACTCCCTGGAGTTGGTTTCCTGGTCCTCCAAAAATATTCAAAATGGAATTTAAACTGGTGGACCAACCACTACCACCACCAAACTCCAAACTCTAGAAAAATAACAGCCTATTGCATTTTATCTGTTTATTTATTGTGTATATATATGGTCTATAGTATATAGACACACTGAACTTTTATCTCCTGTTCTGTATTATGTTTACATATTCTGTTGTGCTGCAGCAAGCAAGAATGTCATTGCCCTATCTGGGACACATGACAATAAAACTCTCTTGACTCTTGACTTAAGCAAAAAAGGATTCTTGGGAAAAATAAAGCTACCTTAAATTTAGTTGCGGATACACAAAATGCTGGAGAAACTCAGCGGGTGCAGCAGCATCTATGGAACGAAGGAGATAGGCAACATTTTGGGCCGAAACCCTTCTTTAGACTGATCCGTAAATTTAGTTGCGTCTGGTTGGTACCTATGATAGGGTGAAGACTATTCCATGCTTTAATTGCGCAGGGGAACTCCATGGAGCAGCCAGCATCTCTGGATAGAAAACATTGGGTGACGTTTCGGGTAGAAACCCTTCTCTACATTTCCTCTGGTTTTAGTGTTTTTAGTTTAATTTAAAGATACAGTAGGGAAACAGGCCCTTCAGCCCACGCCGACCACCCGTACTCTAGTTCTATTCCACACATCAGCGATGTAAATCAAGAGTGTTTTATTCTCTCGCGTCCCAGTTAGAACAATGAAATCCTTACTTGCAGCAGCACAACAGGATCTGTGTTCGATCCTGTTCTCGGCACTGTGTGTTGAATTTGCACATTCTCCCTGCAAGCATGTGGGTTTTCACCCACATCCCAAAGACACATTGGCTTTGTAGGTTAACTTGTCTCTGTAAAATTGCCCCTAATGTGCAGGGAGTGAGGAAAGTGGGATAACAGAACTTGTGTGAATGGGTAGACAAAAATGCTGGAGAAACTCAGCAGGTGAGGCATCATCTATGGAGCGAAGGAAATAGGCGACGTTTCGGGTCGAGACCACTCTTCAGACTGATGTCGGGTGGGGTGGGGGGCGGGAAAAAGAAAGGAAGAGGCGGAGACAGTAAGCTGTGGGAGAGCTGGGAATGGGAGGGGAAGGAGGGAGAAAGCAAGGACTACCTGAAATTGGAGAAGCCAATGTTCATACCGCCAGGGTGTAAACTACCCAAGCAAAATATGAGGTGTTGTTCCTCCAATTTGCGGTGTAGATAATACTGGATTTATGGAACAGCTGAAGAAGTACCTGTAGGAATAGGCTGATGACATTTCATCAGAATGTGAATTTTCTAATAGACCAACAGGTCAGAAAGAGGAATAAGCACATTGTAGGTATATTTCTTGGTTCTCGGTTCTCCAAAATATTCCAAATGGAATTTAAACTGGAGATGGCGGAGGGTAGAATTCATAGCAATGTAGCTGTGATTTTATGTCCAGATACATTTTGTAAATAACATTCTTTGAAAACATTTTGTGATCTAAGCACGTTTTTATGTCAATGAATAGCAGTATAGAGTCAAGTCAAGAGTGTTTTATTGCCATGTGTCCCAGGCAGAACGATTAAATTGAAAAGGTGCCTGGGTTTTTAATCACCAGGAAGTGATTAAGATCACCAAACTTTAAGCTGACTACTGACCAAAGTTGGGGAGATCCTCCTAAACAATGTTAGTTCCTGATAATGTTAAAAAAAAAGGAATGGGGAAAATCATCTTTTGGCCCCTAAGTTCAGTTATTGGAATTCTTAAGTACATAGTTAAATGTATATTTTGGCTAGTTATATTAAAACACCCCACGTCTTAAATGTTCTGATTTTTCCCCTAAACTGTCTCTTCTCCGCTGAAAGAGTTTTTGCTCCTTGAATTATGTTAAGAACCATTATGCCCTTGAACAGTACACAACACTAACCTCAGCAACTGTGATCTTCTGTAGAGAACATCTCTAGTTGATAACAGACTTTAGTTTTTGCATTATTATGGCTATTTAGTATTGTAGTTATTAATTTAGTTTTAGTTTAGAGATACGGCGTGGAAACAGGTCCTTCAGCCCACCGTGTCCACGCTGACCTGCGATCCCCACACACCAACACAATCCTACACACACTAGGGACAATTTCAAGCCAATAAGCCTACAAACCAGTACGTCTTTGGAGTTTGGAAAAAAACTGGAGCAGCCGGAGAAAATCCACGCAGGTCCCAGGGAAAACGTACAAACTCCGTATAAACAGCACCCATAGTCAGGAACTAACCCAGGTCTCTGGCGCTGTAAGACAACAACTTTACCTCTGCATCACCATGCTGATTATTGTATTTTTTTATATTATGTTTCATTGTTCCATTGTCTGTACACAAGACAATTAAACATTCACGACTCTTGATGTTGGTAAATCGTTTCAGTGTTTCCTCTAGTCTTGGCATCATTTAAAAAATACTTCAAATAGTTTCTCCCCATATGGGCCTCTGCTCTCTCCATAGCCTTAAGGCTTACTTTCTGCACCATTTCCAGTACTTTAATCTGTGAACTAAACTTTTACTTTTAATGTTTTCTAGATCATTGCATATGAATAACTATTTGCATGCACTTAATTGTCTCAGTACTCTAAAGCCTGATGGTACTGTTATACTTCTTAATAGTGCTCACAAAATTTGTTATAAATTCTCTGGTGTCTCCTTGCTTGTTCAAATAAATTTTATCACCTACACTATCATCAGAGCAAATCCAAAAGACAAATTTGAAAGGTAAGGTAGTAAAGATCTCATAATAAAGAAGTGTGCATAAATGCACCATTTTTCATAACCTCTAAATGTCCTCATAACTAGTTAAAAGTAGCATGGAAAAAAAGAGGGATATTTTGTAAAATGTAATAGATGAAAGAATGGATTGACTGGACTTATATTCACTGGAATTTAGAAGGATGAGAGGGGATCTTATATATAAACATAAAATTCTTAAGGGATTCGACAGGCTAGGTGCAGGAAAAATGTTCCCGATGTTGGGGGAGTCCAGAACCAGGAGTCACAGTTTAAGAATAAGGGGTAGGCCATTTAGGACTGAGATGAGGAAAAACTTTTTCACTCAGGGAGTTGTGAATCTGTGGAATTCACTGCCACAGAAGAGAGTGGAGGCCAATTCACTGGATGTATTCAAGAGTTCGATAGAGCTTTTAGGGCTAATGGAATCAAGAGATATGGGGAGAAATCAGGAATGGGGTACTGATTTTGGATGATCAGCTGTGATCATATTGAATGGCCTACTCCTGCACCTATTTTCTATGTAATATACCAATGAGCAGATAATCTGATTTAATAGCATTGACTTTAACATTAACATTTTCCAGTGTAATGCAGGTAAAACTCCTCAGTTATTTTAGACATTGGCACAGAATCTTACACCTCCATCAATGAGGCCAGGTGGAGCTTTGAATTTGACATCTCACATATATACACCCCTCCAATAATTCAATTCCTGTAGAATTGAATTGATTGGCATGCTAGAGTCTTGTGGGAGAAATTCATTTTCATTTGATGCACACAGTGGAAATCGTCGATCATCATTTGTTGTCACCTTTCTCAAGTTGAGTTTATGCACAAAGATGGTGCTGTAGATACAATGAAAATCTTGCTTGCAGCAGCATTGCACTTTATTTCTGTAACAACGTCTTTGTTTTGGTGGGAATGCGAAATGGTCAATGATCTTTGTGATAAAATCACAAGCATCTGTAAAACTACCAAACCTTCCTGTCCCCCACCAGTGTGAATGATGCATCATACTACAAATGTAGAAGGCATTGAGTTCATGACATTACAATCACCTTTAACTGGTGATAGGCAATAGAAGTTCCCCATTTCTAATGGATTATTATTTATTTTACTCCTTGACAATCACTGATTAAAAGGATTGCTCATGGTATTCATACTAGAATTAGCATTGCTCCTCAGTTACACATTGCAACTTTGAATATAACCTCAGGAAACAAAAAGTACCAGGCAGCAAGAAAACATCACGTTTGCTTATTTGAGTTTCCGTATCAAAGATTCATCACGTCAAATTTAGAAATGCAGTCACCCTTTTGATAGTGATTGTATTTTGTTTTAATATAAAGTGCAATGCTCACTTTCTGCCAGTAATTTGTGCTCAAATCAATGAATTAAAGTAAATATCCAGAGGATAATCTAATAAATACATTTGTAGTTGCATAATGAGTATAATATGCTACACAAATGTCTGTTAAACATCTCTTCCCCATACCATATCTTAAAAAATAATAGCAGAGGGTTGCAGTCTGTGAACAATTCATTTGGGCTCATTTTATTTCTGTGTCTAGGTTGAGGAGAGCAGGCTGATGTTGAGATCAACGCAACAATAAGACGAGAGGTACAGACAACTGAAAATTCATACCTCCAGATTCAGGGACAGTTTCTTCCTAGCTGTTATCAGGCAACTGAACCATCCCATAACCAATTAGACAGCAGTCCTGACCTACCATATACCTCATTGGGGACCCTCGGACTATCTTTAATCTGGCTTTACTGGACTTTATCTTGCACTGAACATTATTCCCTTTAGCTGTACTGTGGACGGCTTGATTATAATCACGTATAGTCTTTCTGCTGACTGGATAGCACATAACAAAAAAGTTTTTCACTGTACTTCAGTGCATGTGATAATAAATTAAGATAACAGTTTCATGGAGAAAGCTGCAAACCTGGCAGATTTTAAACATCGGGTCTCATTTTAATCCTCTTAGTTGTTTGATTCCAGATGGAAACAGGTATCCAGCTGGACAACCTGAAGACATTTCTCAGGGCTGGAAAGAACACAATGTGCTGGAGTAACTAGGCAGGCCAGGCAGCATCTCGAGACAATATGGATACGTGACATTTTAGGTAAGGACCTCAAGACAGCTTGAAAGACCTCAAGAGAGACCTAGATAGGGCTCTTAAAAATAGCGTAGTCAGGGGATATGGGGAGAAGGCAGGAATGGGGTACTGATTTGGGATGATCAGCCATGATCACATTGAATGGCGGTGCCGGCTCGAATGGCCTACTCCTGCACCTATTGTCTATTGAAATGTCACCTATCCATGTTCTCCAGAACTGCTGCCTGAACTGCCTGGTTACTCCAGCACTCTGTATCCTTTTGTGTATTAACCAGCATCTGCAGTTCTTTATTTCTACTCTCATGATGGGAAGCCTGCTGTGAATTTCAGGGTAACACTCTTAAATCTCGGAGAATATTTTTGTTTACATAAAGAACAGCCTTGTGCTCACACAGATAAATCTACTTAGCAGTTCCCTGTACGATACATGGACTCATAAAGGCTTGTGCTGGGATTGATAAGGCAAAGTAAGATTTTATTCTCCATAATTTCAACTTGATTGTTAATCCCAAAGATATAATGGGAACCGACCGGGGGGGGGGGGGGGGGGGAGAGAAGAGAGATAGAGAGAAGATATCTCCATTTGTTAGGAACTCTAGGGGACTTGATGGGACTAGCAAGGACAATATATCCTTACCTCAATTCCAGACACATCAGGTGTAAGAAGGGACTGCAGATGCTGGTTTACACCGAAGAAAGACAAAATGCTGGAGTAACTCAGCAGGTCAGGCAGCATCTCTGGAGAAAATGAATTGGTGATGTTTCGAGTCAAGAGCTTTCATCAGAGTCAGATCTGGTGAAGGGTCTTGATCCACACGTCATCTTTTCCTTTCTGCAGAGATGCTGCCTGACCCGCTGGGTACTCCAGCTTTTTGTCTCTATCTCCAGACACATCCATGTGGTTGACTTTTAACATAGACCTTGGACAAGTAGGAATGGATAATATATGCAAGCATTATTAACATTTTCAACTTGAACAAATAAAAACAAACCTTTCCTTAAATTCAAGTTATCCATGAATAGAATTAACCAAAATGCATTTGTATATTATTTGTAATAAATAAAGACATTAATTCTGATCTTTAATTTTTCACCCAAATTGGAGCTATCTACTTATATAATGAAAATTGACAAACCAGATTTCTTCAACCACCAAATTAATACCTTTGGGAAATCTGAATAAAATGTTCATTACCTATAATCAGCAGCAGAAAAAAAATAACGACAAATCACAAGAAAGCAAGTGACCTAGTAGTCAATAGTTTAAGTCTTGAAACTGATTAAAATATTTATTTTACAAGGCCCATGAAATCATGAAAGACAGTCTGTAAGAAATCATAGTGACTGTTTATTACATTTTGTGAGTAATGCACAAATATCAAATGGTCATATATTATCTTTTTATTGAAACAATTAATATTTTAATGCATATACTACTTAAAAATCCCAACACCAGAAAGAAATATCAAGTGTTCGGAAAAGTAATTGAAATAAAAAAAAATAGGTGCGTGGGAAAGAAAAAAAAGATTTGTAAACAATCTTATTTCAAATTATTCATTGTATCCAGCCCACACACGCACCCATGAAGAACTTTTCTCCTTTCATTAATCAAAGTATAAAAACTGAAACTTTACTCTATATTGAAAACTATTATTGTTGCACTTTGATTTTTCTAAATGTTTGCAAATATAAACAGGTTCAACTTTGGAAAAAGATTATTAATATATCAAGACATCCTTTGATAAACGCATTTTTCCATTGCATTATTTTTTTCATTTACTCCCATTATACTAAACTCTACAATACATGCAGCAAATCTCAAAAGGCTGCACATTTTAAATTAAGGCAAAATATATACTTTGCTTAGAGATATGGCTCCTGTCCTAAGGACATTGATATCAGCTCTGTCTACTGAAACAATTTTCCCTCTTATTTCCATTTACCTCAGTGCTGAGATGGAGAGTTTAGAATTTAAAAAGACACCATATACAAAGTGTACGTGAACAGTGTTTAAAAGGATTCAATTTTTCTACAAAAAAATTGCAGCATGTTTTCTTAGGATGAAAAGTAGTAATAGCCATTATGTTAAAAATTATGTTGCACGTGTATAGGTTTTACAAAAGAGTGCAGTAAAAGATGGACAAGTTTGGACTTCAGTGCGCACATTCAGTCTTGTTGATTCACATTAACGGGCCCAGTCTTTGGGGGTTTTCAATACCTCCAGTATCTCCGCCTCCCTGGTGCCTTTGGCAGGATTATGCATATATTCCCATCTGCAGGACAAAAATATAAGTATAGAAAATGAATGAACTGCAGACTTGACGTCTGTCTCTACTTTTCAAAAAAACAAGTGACTTTTAATTAAATCGGCATAGCTTTGTGTATATCCATGTATCAGCGGCTTAGACACCCCATATCTGCTAAAACACTGCTTTATCTTGTGAGAAAAATCATTGCAAATGTGAGATTTCAAAATTATCAGTGAACTGAGGGAAATTATAACTGCAGGAATCCAATTTGGATGGGATAAATTCAATGTACCATAAATTATTTTAGTATCTTCACCATAGTTGGGGAGCACTGGTAAATGAAAAGATTAAGAACAAATGAGAAGTATTACTAAGTAAAATATGCAGAAAAAGGTAGCGATTTGTTACTTTTTCCACAAATGTATAATTTCACCAACAAAGCTTATTTCAACTATTTAATGATATACATTTTGGGAATTCTCAGATTAAAAGTTAACAGGATAAAGTGAGTATGAAATATACAGCAGGGTACAACTAATGCAGTTGGTAGAAGTTTTGTGCAATTCAAAATAATTAAGCTTCAAGAATTTTAAAGTGTCATTTTAATTAGCAAGCACCAATGCAACTGTACACAATCCATCAACATGAACTTAGTTTTTCTAAATGATGAGAGTATGTCAGCATTTAATACGAGATGGTTAACGGACAAAGATGATGAGACTGTCAATATTTGTAATGAGACCTTACCTAGCTGTCAGGGGAAGAGACATCAGGATGCTTTCTATCCTGGATCCTGGAGTTGCAAGACCAAACTTTGTTCCTCTGTCATAAATTAGGTTGAACTCTACATATCTGAAAGAGATAAGAGATGGGTTTTTTGTAATGACAATAGTTAGGAAAACAGGGCACTCTGGCAATATTAGAATACAGCAAAACACTAAGATCGTGTCACAAAGTGCTCGAGTAATGCAGCAGCAGCATCGCAAGAAGACATGGATAGGTAACCCTTCCTCACGTTTCCGACCCGAAATGCCACCTATCCATGTTTTCCAGAGACCCGCTGAGTTATTCCAGCACATTGTGCCCTTTGTTGTAAACCAGCATTGTTTCTACAAAGGATGTGGTAGTTCTCTGCATTAAAGATGATTGCAAGGTAATGGACTAAAGTCTAGGAAAATGCCAGTGTTTTAAAACAAAAATTTGAATATTATATAATTTTGCAACCATTTTTATCATTCAGAAGCACCTTCAGGGCTGGGGGAAGAGGATACAGCTATTCTTTCTTCATTAAAGAAATTGTTTCAAAATGATTGTTCTGTCCAAATGAAGACCAAACATACAATGCCACCTACTGGATCTATTTTGCATAGTTCCACCAAGGGAACTATGATTCCAGAGTTTTCTGGAATCAAACAATGGGCTAGTTACTCTATCATTTTTCCACAGAATTTCCTTTGCTTGCCACCTGTACTCTTCTCCCTCATCCTTGTCCTCCAAGAGGCAGGGCTCAAATGAATCAGCACTTGAAAGCTATCTAGAACCTTCTTGTACACATCTATTCACTGTCAACCTCATGCAATCCTTTAAATTTACCTTAACAAATTTAATATGTTCAAATAGTTTGCTTTAGGGCAGTGAAGGTGGTTAGTAACTTGTGCAAATTAGACCTAGTCATCTCAGTGTCTAACTTATTTGGTTTTATACTAGCCCATGAAGAAATAAACTAAACTTTGCTTGAAAAAGGAGAACCAACTCTTCTTTAACTACATATGAGAAATGTAATGAAACTTGTTTTTCTTTTAACACTTGATGCATTTCAAATTCCCTCCATGGTTTAAGTAGTTGGCTGCTGCTGTTTATTTGAAGGGCCAGTGATGCTTTGACAACTCCCTGAGTTGTGGGAGATAGCAGATATTATCAATACCTAGAAATGGAAAGCTCTGACAAACTGAAATTATTTTCTTGGAAATTGAATAATATTTCTGCAGGCTTCCAATCTGCTTCAGGTCAGATACAAAACCTACGCATAACACAAGATATAGAAGAGCAGAGTAGGCCATCTGGCCCTTCAAGCCTGTTCTGCCATTCATCACAATCATAGCTGATCTCTTACCTTAGCACGATTGCCCTACACTTTCCCATTATCCCTCAATTCCCTTAACAACCAGAAACGTTATTCAATGCTGTTTTGAACAAATTCATTGATTGAGCCTTTACAGTTCTCCAAGCTGGAGAATTTCAAAAGGTTTCCCATCCATCAAGTGCAGAAGAAATTTCTCCTCATATCAGCCCTAAAATTCTCTCACTTTTCTAATACTGGGATCCCTTATTCTCACCTCCTCCGCCATGGCTGATCCTCCACATCAATTTCCCTTTCCCATGTTTTTTTTTCAAATATCCCCTTTAGTGCACAGTACTCAAAGCATGTTGATTTTGATTTACTCAAAGGCCGTGCCTCAGGTCTCGCAGAAACACTCTGAACCTTGCGAGTAAAGAGATTTCTTCCCTTTATCCAGACACTGTGATTTCTGGTTAATGATTCCGCAGCCAGGGAAATAGCATCTCAACATTTTCAGTCAAGGGGGCGACAAGTGTACTGAGATTTGCCCACTGGATGCTGCATGGGTCCTTGCAGCACCACTATTATTAGAGTTTCAGCCACACTGCAAATAGTGTGCCTCTTGCTTCATCCTGAGAGGTTTGCACTTCTGGTGGAGAAGACACTAATAGTCAAATAAGGTGTCACCTGCAATATCGACTGATTAGGTCAGAAAGTCTGCAACACTCAGGTACACAAAACAGATAAGTAAAAATGTTAGCATTGTCTAAGTAGTGAGGGAATGGGAAAGGTTGATGTTCCAAAAGACTGAGGTGTTCGTATATAAAACCAATGAGAGTTAGCAGGCAGATGTAGCATGCATCAAGGTGGGCAAACAGTAAATTTAGTTTTATTGCTGTAATTAGTCATTGCCATAGTTTGCATGGATTGCCTCCCAATCTCCTGATTTCTTCCTACATTCCAAAAACATGCTGGTAGGTTAATTTTCTGCCGTAAATAGTCCCTCAGCGCAAGGTAATGGCAGTTGGATCAAGACTGAAGAATCCAGAGTGTGTTACATTACCAAATGTACCAGGACTGAACAATGTAATTCTTACAATTGAAATCACAGAAAGATGATGGGCATTTGATGCAGAATAGTTTACAGCAATTAAGAATAATGGAACTGATGGGAATGTTCTGTGAGATGACATATCAGATTACTACTATATTCAGTGGAACTGTGGATGGCGATTTATCTGCATCTACTTAACAAATGCACCTTCTGAACTTCTAGTGGTTAAAATAAAAGCAAATGTTTCCCCTAACTAAAAACCCTTCAATCAGTCATTATATTGGATCATTGGCATGAATCAGCTTATTACTGAGAAAATGTTCCTTGCAAAAAGATGACAGCAACTGCTGGCAAAGAATTGAAGATTGTCCTGAAGACAACTCATTTACAATAACTTTCATGGCTGATGCGCTATTTTGTTCGGTAGTTCTCTGTAGTTGTGATCAAGCAACACTCAAGACTGTTTGATGTTTGGTCCTTGTTTGATATTAATAAAGCACAGATTATTTGATTATTGATGATTATAGCTGCTTGCTTTGTGTAAATTTGCTGATGTACTTCCAACATTACAATAACAACATTTCAAAGCCACGTATTTAAATCGTGCAACATGGTATAGCCTAAAAGGGAACTAAAAGACACTGTGTAAAGTATCTTTTTTATGGGGAAAGAAGAGAATTTCAAGCAACCACATGGTGATTAAATAATCAGGTTCGACAAGGTACTTTCCATCAAGGATTTCACTCAACCTACCTGCCTCTTCGGAGCTGCTGCCATGCTTTTTGCTCTGGTGTAAACGTGTCATGGACGTGCTTCTTCACAATGGGAACATAGCATGGAACCACTGCCTGGGCACAGCTGCGTACAAATTTGAAGAGCTCTTCCGCGGAGGGTGAATCCAAGTCATCAAAGAATATACCGCCCACTCCTCTCCGCTCTCCACGATGCGTGATGACAAAATAATTGTCGCACCTTCATGTGGAAAAGTGGGAAGGTGGCAGTTACATAATAATAAACATTCCCAATTCCTTTTTCTCCCACGTTTAATAACCATGTGTTGACTATGGTGGTGCACATACTAATGCACATTTTGACATGATTACGAATGTAATTTGTACTTTGGGGCCAGAATTGGAGGAACATTAATTTGAAGGTTAGAGCTGGCAAAGATTATAAACTTCAGAAGGATGCATTCACTTTTATTACGTGCAAAGCAAAAACCATAAATAACTTTCATGTGACAAGAGTTTGAAATTATTACCTACTGCAATTAATGATTAAGCACAAACCATCCTTTTGGATCTCTCTGGAGTTCCAAAAGTAGGCATACCTTGAGGAGATTTCGCAGTGGAGTAGACAAAGTGTTTAAGAAGGAACTGCAGATGCTGGAAAATCAAAGGTAGACAAAAGTGTTGCAGAAATTCAGCGGGTGCAGCAGCATCTATGGAGTGGAGGAAATAGGCAACGTTTCAGGCCTGAAGAAGGGTTTCGGCCCGAAACATTGCCTATTTCCTTTGCTCCATAGATGCTGCTGCTGAGTTTCTCCAGCACTTTTGTCTATCTTCCAAGTCTACAAAATTACTCCACGCTAGAATGTGACATTCACCATAAGAATTAAGATCAATTGTTAATTAGTCCCCGATGCCAAATTACATGGACAGTTGTGACCATTGCAGCTGCTAGAGTGATTAATAGCAGAGTAGTGGAGGGAGAGAAAGATTCCTTGCAATAGAACTCAGTGGCAATCACTTTTGTAAAAAAAAATACTCAAACTATAAAAATATAATGAAAGCCTCTGCTCTTCCAGTGTAGGTGCTTGGATGCCAAGTATTACCACCCTGGTTAACCGGACAGGTATTTCAAACACTATACTTCTTATACTTTGAAAATGCGCGCGGGCTTTGATTTTGATATGATTTGATTTGATTACTTGTCATTCGAACCTCAGAGAGGCTCAAACGAAACTCCGTTTCTACAAGCCATACAAACAGAACTCATAAAAAAACACACAAACAATTCAATTCACACAAACATCCATCACAGTGAATCTCCTCCTCACTGTGATGGAAGGCAAAGTTCTTCTCTCTAACCCACACCATTTCTCTCCCGATGTCGAAGCCCCACGTCTGGCGATGTACGGCCCCACTCTAGGCCCAAAAGTCACAAAGTTGGAGCCCCGGCGGGCGCTGGAATGTCCCGCGGCCATTTAAAGCCGCGCCGGGCGATGTACGGCCCTGCTCCGGGTCGTTCCAATCCCGCGACACGGGCGGGAGAAGTTGTGTTGCAGAGCTCCGGGAAGTGGTCTCTCACCCGGATTCGCGAGCTCCCGATATCACAGTCCACCGGGTGTAATCTGCAGCTGGAGCTGGAGCTCCGGAGTCGGGCCGCAGCTGGAGCTCCGGAGTCGGGCCGCAGCAGCGAGCCACCACCGCTCCACACACTCCAAGGCTGGCCAGGCCTACGATGGTAAGTCCGCAGCTCCGTGACTTTTTCCGGTTTCCTCCCACACTCCAAAGACATGCAGGTTTGTAGGATAATTGGCTTTGGTAAAATTGTCCCTAGTGTGTGGCATATTGCTGGTGTACAGGATGATCGCAGGTTGGCGCGGATTCAGTGGGCTGAACAGCCAGTTTTTGCACTGTATCTCTAAATTCTCTAAAGTCTAAAAGATGCATTCTCATGGCCAGACTCTGACATTAAATGTTTAAGGACAAACTTATACCATCACCAGGGTATTATTACCAATTGAGATATTGGCTAGCAAGGATGCTGGAAGTCAAAGACTTTGCATTATGAAACTGCTAACATTTTCCATGCGGTTGAACAAAAAACTCAATCTTTGAAGCAAACATTTGGATGCACAGTAGAGCATACAGCGAGCTTTTCACCATTAATCTTGAGTGAAGCATCAACTTTAAACAGTGACCCACCCACTACTAACTGCTAAGTAAGTGATAAGGACTGACATTCTCGACCTTTTGTTTGCCCCTGATTATGCCATCCTTGTCCAAAGTCACTGTGATCTGCCTTCAAGTACAAAATTCAGACGTAATCTCACAAATATGTTTGGTCATTTATCTGTTATGACTCTTATCAATGTGAATAGGTTGCTGTACTTGCGACATGATGGTTACTCTAAATCTCACCAGTGGTCTGCACACGTAGCTTTAAATATCAGGCATAGTCAGACAAAGAGAGCAAACCTTTAAGGTGCAAAAGTGCAGTTAAGCAGTGAATTTTTGCCATAGAGGGAGTGCAGCGAAGGTTCACCAGACTGATTCCTGGGATGTCAGGACTGTCTTATGAACAAAGACTACATAGACTCGGTTTATACTCTCTAGAATTTAGGAGATTGAGAGGGGATCTTATAGAAACTTACAAAATTCTTAAGGGGTTGGACAGGCTAGATGCAGGAAGATTGTTCCCGATGTTGGGGAGGTCCAGGACAAGGGGTCACAGCTTAAGGATAAGGGGGAAATCCTTTAGGACCGAGATGATAAGGATTTTTTTCACACAGAGAGTGGTGGGTCTCTGGAACTCTCTGCCACAGAGGGTAGTTGAGGCCAGTTCATTGGCTATATTTAAGAGGGAGTTAGATGTGGCCCTTGTGGCTAAGGGGATCAGAGGGTATGGAGAGAAGGCAGGTACGGGATACTGAGTTGGATGATCAGCCATAATCATATTGAATGGCGGTGCAGGTTCGAAGGGCCGAATGGCCTACTCCTGCACCTAATTTCTATGTTTCTATGTTTGAATTCAAGCTGATCCAAACCATATTGTCCCATTCCTCCACTCGCTGCATTATATCTCAGCGAAACTCGCAATCGCAACACGTAGAACAGAATGTTCTATTTACGTGGAATAACGTACCAGAAGAAAAATTATAGCTCGTCTATTTTACTGTATATTAAATGCTAACAGTGAGACATCCTAACTAATCTACAACCATCTCATTAACATTTAAGACAACCTGACAACTAGTTACAGAACTTGTTTCACCTCTCAAAAGGTCCTAAATGGTGTGTAGAACAATGCTTTGCTGTAATACTTTGTGAATTACGGCAAAGTCCAGTGCAGAAAAGCGCTGCACAGGAACAGG
Source organism: Raja brachyura (assembly GCA_963514005.1). The sequence continues at coordinate 16,736,441 of OY740792.1, read as the reverse complement.
CCATTCAGTCCACAATGTCTGTGCCGACCACAATGCCAAGATAAACTACTTTCATTTGCCTGCACATGAACCATGTCCCTCCATTCCCTGCTTATTTATAAACAAATGTATAAGCCTCGTAAATGCCGCTATTGTATCTGACCTCTGGCAACATGTTCCCAGCATAAACCTTCCTCTGTGCTCCACACATTCTCTATAATTATAAAAGTCTGATCGCGCGCGTGTGTGTTTATTAGTTTGTGTGTGATCACATCTACTCGAAAAAACAACGCGCGAACGGGAAATCTTTTATATATTCCTGTAGTTTTATCCCGTGGAGTCCAATATTGTTTCGTCTGAAAAATTCATGCTTTATTTCTCAAGTCATTTGTGAAATTGTTCACATATCTGAAATGTCTTTGAAAATAGAAACCCAGTGGCTTTGGCTGATGACGTCACAATCGCTCGGCGTGCTGTGTCTGCAAGTGACTTCCCCTCCACCACGAGCTGCCCCCCCCCCACAAGCTGCCGACCCCCCTCTCCTCCTCCCTTACTCCCCTCTCTCTCCCTGCCCCTCCCTCTAGACGTGCCTGCGAGCTGGGGGCTATGTGACAGTGGATAGGGTGGTATGGGGTAAAAGGAGCCAATTAATAATATTAATATCAGGGGTGTGTGTGTGTGTGTGTGTGTGTGTGTGTGTGTGTGTGTGTGTGTGTGTGTGTGTGTGTGTGTGTGTGTGTGTGTGTGTGTGTGTGTGTGTGTGTGTGATGCCACAGGCCGCCCCGCCTCGCAACCATGCGTTGAGGGGACGGGTCCCACTTGGTTAAGTTTCCTTTAAAATTTTCCCCTCTCACCTTTAAGCTATGCCCTCTAATATTTGACATTTCTACCCTGGGTATAATTATTGTTGAAGATGGCTTGTAACTTAGTGAGGCACGGATGCAAGTAAAGAGCAGTAACCATGCAACTTGACAATAATAGAAAATCCATACCAAAGATGGGCATGCTAAGGTTTGATAAAATAATGTGGTTGGAAAATGGAATAAACAAGAATGGCATTTAATATTTTGGCCAACATTGCAGTAAGAATTTACAAGTCTTCCAAATTGCCCTCAATACAAACACAACCAAGCAAAATTTAAGAATTACTGCATTAACTAAACATTGATTTAAAGAAGGGTCTCTACCCGAAACGTCACCCATTCCTTCTCTCCAGAGATGCTGCCTGTTCTGCTGAGTTACTCCAGCTTTTTGTGTCTATCTTCAGTTTAAACCAGCATCTGTAGTTCCATCTTACACATTGATCTAACTGACTGGCCAAAAACCTGTCATTGAGAGATGATAGGGATTACGCTTCTGATGTAAACACTAAGGGAGGTCAATGGATATTATAAGATACAAATGCTGGAATAACTCAGCAGGTCAGGCACCATCCCTGGAGAACATATATTGGTGTAGTTCTGGGTTGGGACCCTTCTTCGGACTAAAGTCTGAAAAAGTGTCGCAATCCCAAACATCCATGTTCTCTAGGGATGCCGCCTGGTCTGCTGAGTTACTCCAGCACTTTGTGTCTTTTTTTGTAAACCAGCATGTGCAATTCCGTGCTTCTAAATCAATGGATATTATGGTGGTTCCTTGGTGATTATTGCTGGAATCTTCCCTTATCCCCTTTTTTGATAGAAAGCTTCAATATGGCATATTCAATGGAAAGTAAATAAAGGATTACATCAGAAACTTTAAATATTTTAACAGAAAACATGTAAATCTAACATTGTTTTTTAAAACTGGCAAGTGTTTGAATTTGCACTCAATTAATATATTTCAGTGTTTCCTGTTAAGCGCACAGTTTGTTCATTTTCTGCAACTTTGCCTGCCTAGTTTTTTCCCTTCTCTTATCTGTGAATTCCATTTACCTCCTGTTGGCTTTCATTCAATGCAGGCAAATAATAACATACAGTGAGGATTCTCCCAAACAAGCAAGTATTGCCCACCTAATGTTATTCACTGCATGCAGCTGAAGTTCCGGTCGGCTAATCATTAAAACAAGCTCACAACAACTTTGCACAAACATTTGTGGAAATGTTGCAGTAAATTTTAGAAATTATCCATTTTACTCACCATTTTTTAAAAGCTGGATAATAACTTCGATCATGTTTATCACAGGCCTCCTTGAGAGTTTTGTGAAAATGAACTGCATCATCTTTATTTAGGTACGTAGGCGTCAGATCTGTCCCACCACCAAACCACCATGTCTTTTGACCTTGCAGACAAGAATTTGCAAACTTAATGGGTAGCCTAACAGCAACATTTACTTCGCACTTACAGGAACATTCAATTTATAGAATAGAGTAATTGTTTTTTTAAAAATAGCACTTCATGCCCCACGAGTGAAAACTGAAGAGATTAAATGCGTATCTACATGCCGTATCAAACGGACGTTAAAGATTGATCACAAACACCAGGTTAATGTGACATCAACAGTCCTTCTCTGCTATAATATGTGTCTTGATAACATAAATTAGATATAACATGATTAATAAATTAGGGAGCAATTTCTACCATGGCTATTTTAACCAATGTCTAGAAAATTACTCAAAAACTACTTTAGGAGTTGTCAAACAGAAAAAAAGCTGTAATGGGAAAAAAAGTATCAGGGAAAAAGTTGTTTCCATGTAACCTCCCCCCGATAATCAGATACCATTGTCTCTCAAGAACATTGTCTATCAATTTCACAGTAGGTGGCCGGTGAAAAGCAATAAATTATTATGACACTCGTGCGACAAAATTCTATTAAACAATGCAACATTCAGACTTTAGTATTTTTAACTTTCAGTAACAAAAATATACTTATAGCTTCTAAAAGTAACCCAAGGTAAAATATTAGCAGACACAATATTACTGCACACATTGAGTAATCGAACTATACAGAACAGAAACAGGATCTTCAGCCCAACTTGTCCATGCCAACCAAGGTGCTTAACCGAGCTAGTTCCACTTGCTTGCACCTGGCCCATATCCCGCCAATTCTTACCTATCCATGTACCCGTCTAAGTGCCTTCTAACATTTCCCCTTAAGAAACCTCAATCATATTGGTGAGGCACAATTTCTTATGCACAACCCATGCTGACTACTCCTAATCAGCCCTGCCTTTCTAAATGCAATAAATTAGCAATCTACCATTAAACACATAGAACATTTTAAAGTAGTTACCATCTCCTTCTTCAATTTCAAAATATCGATAGTTGAAATGAATGGTTGGAATGTGAGGATTCTTGGGATGGATCACAGAACTCACTCCCATGGCACAAAATGGCAACTTCCCTGCAAACCAAAGCAATACATGCCAAAAGGTGACCAAGCTATATTCACAGTTTATTAAACGTTTACTTTTACACATTTATATCCTGAACCAAACCCAGAACTTCTAAGCATAAAGAATTCCCTTTATTACACATCCTCCGCAAATCAATCCCGCTTCAACAAACAAAGGAGGTGCACTACTCAGAGACAGGACATCATCGTGACTGCCAATGGCAACTAAAATTGTTTGGAAGTGGATAACTTCCACTGTAAATAGGCCTTGGACAGCAGAGTGCTGCAGCTGGTAGACCTGCTGTCTCAGAGGGCCAGATCCTGACATTGAGTGCCACGCATGTTTTCTCCAGGTGCATCCCACAAATATGGAGGTTTCTAGGTGAATTGACCTCTGTAAATTGCCCCTAGTGTATAGGGGTGTTGATGAGAAAGTGAGACAACATAAAACTGGCGTGAAAGGATGGTTGATGGTCAGCGTGGGCTGAAGGGCTGTATCTCTAATCTAAACTAAAATGAAAATCTGGTAAAAAGGGATCACATGCAGGTCGATGCTACAAATCGAAATTCATGTTGTTGTATTCTACAGATAATGCAAGTGAATGTGATCATCTGATAAGCTCATTGTTAAAATTGAAAAGTGTCATAAAACTACTTTTGACAACAGCAAAATGCAAAAACATAATAGATCAGGCAGCATCTGTCAAAAATGTAACAACGTTTTTGTTTCAGATCAGAATCATCAGAATTGGAAGCAGGAAATGAATGCGTTAATGTGCAGAGAAAGTGTCCCTTTCCACCCATATCCCTCCCCTGGTTTTATATTTCACTCCTCCTCTTCTTCCTTTATCCGGCACGCTTTTGTCTTATTTTTACCTCCAGCTAATCTCACTTACTCCACTCATCTGCCACCTGCTCCCTCCCCTCACCAGTATCCACCTATCATATCAGGCACAGCCCCAACCCTACTTCCCTTTTCCAGCTTTCACCCACCACCCCCCCCCCCCCCACCCCCACCCCCTACACCCTCACCCCCCTCTTCCTATGCCATCAGTCTGAAGGATCCCAAATCCAAAAAGGCATCTGTCAGGAACCTAGGAGTATATTTGGAGAATTAGGGATGGAAGTAGCAAAGACAAAGACAGCAAAGAAACTGTTGTACTACCCAAATAGCTTTTGAGGTACAATCACAATTTCATATCCAAGGATTCCTCCTTTAGAAACATAGAACATAGAAATTAGGTGCAGGAGTAGGCCATTCAGCCCTTCGAGCCTGCACCGCCATTCAATATGATCATGGCTGATCATCCAACTCAATATCCCGTACCTGCCTTATCTCCATACCCTCTGATCCCCTTAGCCACAAGGGCCACATCTAACTCCCTCTTAAATATAGCCAATGAACTGGCCTCAACTACCCTCTGTGGCAGAGAGTTCCAGAGACCCACCACTCCCTGTGTGAAAAAAGTCCTTCTCATCTCGGTCCTAAAGGATTTCCCCCTTATCCTTAAGCCGTGACCCCTTGTCCTGGACCTCCCCAACATCGGGAACAATCTTCCTGCAATCTAGCTTGTCCAACCCCTTAAGAATTTTGTACGTTTCTATAAGATCCCCTCTCAATCTCCTAAATTCTAGAGAGTATAAACCGAGTCTATCCAGTCTTTCTTCATAAAACAGTCCTGACATCCCAGGAATCTGGTGAACCTTCTCTGCACTCCCTCTATGGCAATAATGTCCTTCCTCAGATTTGGAGACCAGAACTGTACGCAATACTCCAGGTGTGGTCTCACCAAGACCCTATACAACTGAAGTAGAACCTCCCTGCTCCTATACTCAAATCCTTTTGCTATGAAAGCTAACATACCATTCGCTTTCTTCACTGCCTGCTGCACCTGCATGCCTACTTTCAATGACTGGTGTACCATGACACCCAGGTCGCGCTGCATCTCCCCTTTTCCTAATCGGCCACCATTTAGATAATAGTCTGCTTTCCTATTTTTGCCACCAAAGTGGATAACCTCACATTTATCCACATTATACTGCATCTGCCAAACATTTGCCCACTCACCCAGCCTATCCAAGTCACCTTGCAGTCTCCTAGCATCCTCCTCACAGCTAACACTTTCCCCCCAGCTTAGTGTCATCCGCAAACTTGGAGATATTGCCCTCAATTCCCTCATCCAGATCATTAATGTATATTTTGACTTCAGATCATTACCATCTTTTGACCTCAATGTTTTTCCTCTGCTCTTCATCTGTTTTGCAGCTTCTTCGGAAAGATTTCCAAATACCACAGAAACATTGACCCCAGCTTTCTCGAAGACTTTCCCATCTTGAAGCACGCAGCTAATACCACCACCACCTGCAATTATAAACAAGTCCCAAAGTAATACTTCAAAAGAAAATTAATTCAATCTCCATAGTCATGTTACATAAAATACTTCCATTGGGCATTCACTTAATCATTAGATTCACATTTTTATTTGCTTTAAGTTGTGGATAGCAACATACAGGTGACTCCTTCTACAATTGTACTTCACCATAATTGAGATTAAGAGCTGATCTTTGCCTTTATTAAGAGGGAACTATAATATAAAGGAGAGGACATCTTGCTTCAATGATGTCAAGCACCAAACCAGGCCACGTCTTGAATATAGTGGAGAGTTTTGAGCACTACGTTCTTAGAAAGGATACATTATATTGCAAGGTGCGATATTGAAAGGATATGCTATATTGCAAGGTGCAATATCAAATTTCCCATACAAGAGCTTAAAAATGGGAATTCAGACAGGGCAAATGGTTATAGGGTTCCTTCATTCTGTCGTGTAGCACCAAAATTATGTTTATTGAAGCAGCAAAGTGCTGAAAATACTCAGCAGGTCAGGTTGAACCAGAGGGTAGAGAAAAGGAAATGAATGCTGCTCAGCTCGAAGATTTTTTGTCAGCAACAGTGCTCTGACAGCATCAATGACACTGGTGTCCCTACAACTTCCTCTATTGTACTCAACATGCATGGATATCAGCACGTAGACGTGTATTGGGAAATACCTTCTTCGCGTTGCCATCGGTCTACTTTGAATACCTGACTGCCTTCGACCTCAGCCAAGGCTTTGCAAACATCAGCCTGGACTTCCATGATCAGCAATTCCATCTTAGTCCTCATGTCATCCTTATTTTCCAGCAGTTTGTTGATATCGGTCACCGGATCCGACATGAAGTGATTGCATTTCTGTAACATTTCATTCAACGCGTGCTGTTGCTCTCGGTCAGACGGGCTCTTGGAAGCCATCAGAGCTCGGTTACGTCTGAAGCCAAAGCCGGCTGCCGTCACTCCAACCAGTGCGGCGGTGCCCACCAGGAACCCCTTGCGAAAACCGGCGGCCCGCGCTGTCTTGCCCGAGAAGCAACGGAAAACGACGGTGCTTCGTGGGGTGTAGACGGAGAGAGCGACGCCGGACTGCGGGGCTCTGGCGGCGGTGAGAGCCTGAGCAGTGGCCGGGTTGCTGGTGCCCAGCACGGAGCGGCGCAGCGCGGTCAGAGCCAGGAGCCGCGACATGGCTGCACAGCAGAGCAGAGCAGAGCTCGAGACCAAGACACCGTCCCGCGCCGGGTCCACGTTCCAATCGGGGATGTCAACCTGGACAATGTGTGCGCGCGAGCGACCGTGCAGCCCCGGGAGGAGGGGGGGGGGGAGGGGGGGAAGGGGAGGAGCAAGGGGGGCAGGGGGCGGGACTACCCGACCCGAGGAGAGGAACAGCCGCGGCGGTTAGTTGTCCGAAATGCATTCTGGGATTTGTAGTCAAACCAGGGAAACAGCCCCAGCGATTGATTGACCAAGTTGCTGTAATAGTGCCACCTTTCAAGTCAAGTCATGTCCCTTTTATTTATATAGCACATTTAAAAAAACACGTTGGCCAAAGTGCTTTACATTGGTATAAGAATAGTATACACAAGCAACAATGGTTCATAGGTTAAATACAAACATCACTACATATATACAGGCCCTCGCTCAGAGGACGTCAAGAAAGGCTTGGGAGTAGAGATGAGTTATTAGTCCCGACTTAAAGGAGTCGATGGAGGGGGCAGTTCTGATGGGAGGAGGGATGCTGTTCCACAGTCTAGGAGCTGCAAACGCAAAGGCGGTTGGTTGGAGGATTGTAAATGATTGAATAAACCACAGTGCACCAAAGATGCAGTGCAATGTGCAGTCGATTTCGGGTTACCAGCAAAGATCATAGAGTGAGTCAACTCGTATTTTATGTATGAGCATAAGATATCACAAAATGGCGACGAGGAAGGGATCGTGGATTCCCCAGCTTTAATTGTTGGTGTAGATAAGGGATTCTACAGAGGCACGAGGAATGTTGTATAACTTTCGGTGTCACGGAAAGCTAAAAATCCGGTTACAAAGTTGGAATTCTGTGAGATTGTTAGAAATCCAAAATTGCGGTGCCCAGCAGGTACATCGGACGATTGGGCGAGTTCCAGCAAAGCCGGGAAACGTTCAGTGCGTACATTGAACGTTTAGAGATGTTTTTGTTGCGTATAACATTACTGAAGTAGAAGTTTCTGATGCGGAATCAAGACGTATGAATGAAGCAACTCAAGCTAGGAAAAGAACAATTTTCCTCACTGAAATGGGTCCCAATGTTTATGTATGGTTAAGAATTTGTTAGCTCTAGCCAAACCAAAGGACACGCCTTTGAAGGATACTCTTAAGAAGTTAACAGAACATTATGACCCTAGGCCCTTAGAAATAGCTGAAAGCTATCGATTTGTAACGAGATGCCAACTTCCAGAGAAGGACATTAGTCATTTTATTGTGGCACTCAAGAGGCTATCAATTAATTGTAATTTTGGAAATTTCCAACATTGGGCGTTAAGAGACCTTTTCTTGTGTGGACTGAGAAGTGAGCGGATCCAAAGTAAGCTGATGACGGTGTATGACCTGACATTTGAAACAGCTTGTAAAACTGCTTTGTCAATGGATATGGCAGAGAGGGGTTCTAGAAAAGTCAGGACAACTTCTAGACAAGTAGTGGAAGATTTGAACAAGCTGCAGTCCAGCAAACCAAAGACGCATAAGTTGACAAAGACGTCAGAGAATCGTTATCCATGGAAGGGTAGCTAGACTACCGCAAAGTCATGCTATCACTGTTCGGGCTCACATCTAGCACAGTTTTGTCCGTTATTCAGGGCGGAGTGATACTCGTGATATTGTCTGCATACCAGTATGATATTCAGTATGGTAAGGCAGCAGAGCACAGTAATGCTGATGCCATGTCTAGATTACCTTTGGAATTGGAGGTTACCCTAAACAGAGAGGACGTGTTTTATTTATCTCATGTAGATGAGTTACCTATCACATCAGGGGACATTCGGAAGGCTACTCGCACTGACAGACTTTTGTCAAGAGTGCAGGAGTATGTTACAAATGGATGGCCATGCAAATTGCCGGATTCAGAGGCAGAACTGAAATCATTATTTGTACATAGGAATGAACTCTCAGGAGGCCAAGGGTGTATCATGTGGGGAGCGAGAGTTGTAATCCCTGAAAGATATGGAGTAAAATTGCTAGGAGATCTTCATGATCAGCATTTGGGAATGTGTTTAACAAAGAGTCTAGCTAGAAGCTATCTATGATGGCCTGGTCTAGCGCATGTCAAGCGGTTGGAAAGAATCCACCAACAGTACTGCTACAGCCATGGAAATGGCTGGCTAGAGCGTGGCAAAGATTACACGTTGACATTGTAGAGTTAGATGGACAACAATTGTTCATTGTGATTGATAGTCACTCCAAGTAGGTTGAGGTGTTTCCGATGAACAAAACGACATCCAGCAAAATGATAGACATTTTGCGAGGATTGTTTGCGTCCTATAGATTTCCAGAGGAAATTGTGTCTGATAACGGACCTCAATTCTGTTCACAATTCATGAAAGGGAATGGTGTAAAACACACTAGAGTTGCTCCATACCATCCCGCTTTAAATGGAGTATGATATTCAGTATGGTAAGGCAGCAGAGCACAGTAATGCTGATGTCATGTCTAGATTACCTTTGGAATTGGAGGTTAGTCAACTAGTGAGTCATCTCGTGTTCTGTGTCTGAGCAGAAGATATCACAGTTACTTGCTGGGATTTGTATTCCAACCCAGGAAGCAGCCACAAACAACTGATCGTCCCGCTGAGTTGCTCCAGCTTTTTGTGTCTATCTGCAGTTCCTTCCTACACAACTGGTCTACCAAAGTGCTTTCTGTGAGTTGTAGTCATACTCTGGAAAGCAGCCACAAGCAACTGATCGACCAAAGTGCTTTCTGGGATTTGTGGTCTTATTCTCGCAGTCAGAAGGTGCTTGGCCCAGAAAGACTAAATTGCTGAAAATAAAATAAAACTACATTCGTTGGAAATATGAAATAGAAACATAGAATACTAGAAACCCTCAGCAAGTATGTGGAAGGAGAAACAGAGTTAATATTCCAGATTAAGGCATTTTATTAGAAGGCCTATAGAGTTGATATGATATGGGTCCTCGCTTTGTGCTGCATTTGGTCGACGACACGTGGCGTTGAATCATGCAATTTAGTCTCTCCTGTCGCTACGCATGAAGAGGTGATATTAATTCTGCTCTCATTCAGTCTGATGCCTTGAAATCTCACGGGATCTGGAGTAAATGTTGAGGTCTCACACGATTAATGTAACCCAAGACTGTGTTGGAGGACTATGACACCCTTGCTGTGAGGATCTTGAGAGATCTAAAGAGTCTCAGAAGAAAATGTTGAAAAGATGCACTCCCTAGATTCTGAGAACCTCCAACATTGGAAAGCCCACAGCTACAACTCCCCTATTCAAGAGAGGGAGGAACTAAACCAGAAGCTATAGACCACTGAGCCTAACAACTATCACTAGGAAAATGTTGAAATTTAATTCAAAAAGCAACAATAATAGGGAATTAAAAAATCATAATACAATCAAGCAGTTGAAAAATAGTTATAAACTCACTGGGTTGTGTAGAATAGAAACGGGCTTGTCGACCTACCACATCCATGCCTACCTCTTTGTCTATCTGCATTAATCATTTTGGTCCACATAAGGTATGTGTCCTATACTTTGCCTCTTCAAGTGTCTGTCTAAATATCTATTAAACATAGTGATTGTGTCTGATATTACCACCTCCCCTGGTACCAAATTCCAGATATCCATCACTCTCTGTGAAAAAGAATGTTGTTATCAAATGCCTTTAAAAACTCCTTCCTCTCACCTTAAACCAATGCCTTCTTGTTTTTAGTAGTACAACCATGGAAAAAAGATTCTGACCTCCCCTGTCATTGGTCATTCAATTTTATATACAGTATCTCTATCAAGTCATTTCTTCTGGGAATACAAAATAACACCGGCTGATCCAATCACTTCCTAATAACTAAAGTCCTCCAATCCATGGAACATTGTTGATTTTCCTCTGTATTCGCTCCAACGCCCTCACATCCTACATTTAGTGTAGTGACCAGAACTGCACACAGTACTCCCCCTGCTACCTAACCAGTGTTTTGAAATGTAGCAACATAACATCCCAACTTTTATATTCTATGGCCCAACCTGTGACTGCAACATGACACATGTCTTCTTCACAATCCTATCCATTGAGTTGCCCTAAGGTTCCTCTCTTCATCAACACTTATGAGGATCCTTCTGTTCACTGTATATATTTTACTCTATATGACTTCTCAAAATGCATCACCTCACACTTGTTGGGATTAAATTCCATCTGTCAATACTCTGCGTAAATTTCAATCTGATGCAATATCCTGCTCTAGCCTGGCACATCTTTACCCCCTACTGGAACATCACCAACTTTGGGTCAAGCGCAAATGTAGTGATCACAGCTGCTACATTCACATCCAAGTCGTTAATATACATCACAAATGGGAAGTGTTCCTAAGGTACATCAACAGACTTCCAACAGAGTACAAGCTCACAGACTTCTAATCAGAAAAGCATTCTTTCACCACCACCCTTTGCTTCATTCTCCTTAATAAATTCAGATGAAAAGTATTCATGTAACACCTCACTCAAATCCCTATGCTCTATACATAGATCTTGTTCTGGTCCAAAAGGAGACCCATTTATTCCCTGTCAGGTGGTTATGGGGAGATGGCAGGAAAATGGGGTTAGGAGAGATAGGTCAGCCATGATTAAATGGCGTAGTAGACTTTATGGGCCAAATGGTCTAATTCTGCTCCTATCATTTATGACCTTATGACTGCCTCTTGCTGCCAATTAACATAGAATGTCTTGGGATTCCCTTCAATCAAAGGTATTCCACAGACACTTTGCCCTCCTAATTTTTTTTCATAAGTGCTCTTCTGTACACTTTAAAAACCATCATTGATTTCAATTGTTAAGACCTTCCACGTTCTTCCTATATTCCAATCCAACCTTCAAGATCCTTTGTCCTTCAAGGTTCCATAATCTCGCAAATTTGTCTTTCACCTTGACTGGGACATGCTGGCCCTGTCAATTCACTTTTATAAGTCTCCAATTTGTCAGTTGTCATTTTACCTGCAAGTATCTGCTCCCAATCTAGTTTTGCAAGGTCCTCTCTTACAATATTGAAATATGTCTTTCTCCCAATTGAACACCTTAACTTGAGGACCAACTTTATTGTTTTCCATAACTACCTCAAAACTTTTAAATAAGCTTCTGAATTTCCTTGCTTCTTTATATATTTGATATATACAATGACGACTGCGGAGATATATTTCTTTCCCCCAATGTGGCTTTGCAAGAAAAGACAAATGTATTGCTATATTTATTTGCCCCAATATGTCTTTACAATTGTACTACCTCAAATTTGTTGATGTATTATTTAGCTTTAGTTTCCAGATGCAGCAAGGAAACAGGCCCTTTGGCCCACCAGGTCCACGCCGACCATCGATCACCCATTCACACTATGTTATTCCACTTTCTTATCCACTGCCTACGCAGGAGGGGCAGTTTGCTGAGTCCAATTAATCTTCAAGCTGATGAGTCTTTGGGATGTGGGAGGAAATCGGAGCACCTGAAGGACATTCACGTGGCCACAGAGAGAACTACACAGGCAGCACCCTTGGTCAGGATTGAACCCAGGTCTCTGGAGCTGATGAGGCAGCAGCTCTGCTGACTGTGCCGACTATTGAGAAATTCAATTGAAACTTAAGGAGTTACGATTTTTGAACATCACACATATATCTTCTTATGAGATTGATGCATGACCGTTGATATATATAAAAAAGAGGAACAAGACACAAAAAACTGGAATAACTCAACGGGTCAGGCAGCATCTCTGGGGAAAAGGAATAGGTGGACGGAAACGTCACCTATTCCATTTCTCCAAAGATGCCGCCTGACCCGCTGAGTTACTCCAGCTTTTTGTGTCTACATTCAGTTCCTCTCCAACACAAAAAGAGGAAGGCGAAGCTGCAATGTCGTGTTGTACCACAAGTGGGCGTGCGTTGCAGTCCCATGCATGTTTACCTAACATTAGTAACGCAGTAAAAACATATTTATCTGAAATGACTTTATACCATTCAGCACCTGGACAACCACGAATTGCTGTCTCTGCATTTAGCACAAATTTAAGATTTTAAGTATTTGTGGTGCAAATTAGGACTACCATGGAAAACCCGTTTTGACAAATTTATCTGGAAAGCTAAATTGCACCGAAACTTTAAAAAAAAGCAACATCAAGAGTCCTGGGTTTCATGAGACGGGCACTGTGCACTTAAAAAAACCCGACTGGGACAAGAATGCTTAAGTTTCTTGGCAAAACAACAATAGACGTCACAGGTGCGTAAATTTGCTTGCGGACACTGAATTATTTCGAGTACGGCGGATTCTCACCTTTCTTGGGCTCTACATTTTCAAGAATCTCCCAATCGTATTTCCTTGTACCGTGAGCTGCAACAACAGTATACGTTTAAATGCATTCTCCCTTTCTCTTTGCTACGTACATAATTTTACGCTTCTGAATGCAAGTACTTAGATTACGTGGTTCGCCAGAGACTGGAATAGCCTCAGCCTCCATTAATTCAAGGTTGGTGGAAGAAATAGGATTACAATCGGTTCCACCCACAGCTGCTGACGCTCTGGTGTTGTCAACCCATCCACCAAAACAGTCGCAATAGGGTTTTTTTTTAATCCGAAGATTCTAAAGTCATCCAACACTTTGGTGGAAGCGGTAACGAGATTGTGACATGAAGGCGAAACACCTGGAATTGAGGAAGTTTTTGCTCTCTCTATTTCGCAATGATTTAACGCTTCTTGGTTAGAGTTGGAAGAAAAAACAACCGTGAGCTAACACGATTAGCGAACACCTCTGAAGGAGGCAGAGGCGAAGGGCAGTGGTGGAGTTACAGGGACTGGCAGCAGTGTTGGAGTTGTACACGAGTTGGAAGCAGTGGGCGGGAATATTTATTTCCATCTGCCTGTGAAACTGACAAGGAGTAACACGACATCCATTCACTGTCCCTGGAGAACGGGAATCCTGCAGAAATTACGGGGGCGACAAGTGATGGAAAAAACACAGTGCCAGTGCCACAGGCAAATATTCCTCAAATTGGGAATTAAAGCAACCCTAACATTTTTCTAAATCCAGACTGCACCAAAGCGACAAAATCGAAAGAATCAAATCGTTTTTTGAGCAGCATTAGTTCGCGGCAGGGAATGCCTGAATTGCGCAACGCCGTGATTATTATTTTTTAACAAAATCGAGCGTGACACGTTTTAAAGTACTCGGCCTTGGCAAATTGCAATAAAAAGAATAGGGTTGTGGATAATGTAGACCAATTAAGTCAGACTAAGTGTTACTGCTCCGCATTCTGCAAGAAACGGGAAGCAATGTCTGGGCGTTGAACATCTAAAAGTTACAATTTCCTCCCAACTCTTCTCAAACTGGGGACCAAATAATTTTGAAGGAAACTAAGAACCACACCCCCAAAAGGCACACGCAATTAAACTGCGATCAACAGCTATTGTAGCCAAAAGCGGAAAGATGCGGGATGGAAACTATTCAAGTTTGTATTTTTTGGATATGCTTTGTCAAAGAACTTTGCAGCAGGTGGGGCGAGAAGCCACGTAGGATATAACGCAGCATTAAATAACACTTGGACGTTATGATGAAGAGATTGTAATTGCAGTAAAAACTTTCAGGCAGAACTGGACCTTTAACAAGAAAAAAAAAGGCGAAAATCGGTAGCTCTGACTCGCAATGTGATTTGGACTCGCCTGCTCTCGGGAATCTGTATGTGTACCATTCAGGTAGTAAGATCCTGCTGTCCTTGTGCCTTCGGGATAGCGTTCTTCCCGCGTGCGCCCAAGGGTGGTGTTCTATCCCACCCCGCGAGTTAAGGGCGGGGTTCCATCCCGCGCGCTCCCCGGGGTAACGTTCCTAAGGAAAGGGTTCCATTCATTCCCGGCTGCTCGCCTGGGTAGTGTTCCATCCCTTCCCGTGTGCTAGCCTGGCTAGTATTCTATTCCACCCCGCGTGCTCCCCGGGGTAGTGTTCTATTCCATCTCGCGTGCTAGCCTGGCTAGTATTCTATTCCACCCCGCGTGCTCCCCAGGGTAGTGTTCCATCCCTTCCCGTGTGCTAGCCTGGCTAGTATTCTATTCCACCCCACGTGCTACCCAGGGTAGTGTTCTATTCCATCTCGCGTGCGCGCTGGGACAGGGCTCCATCCCATCCTGCGTGCTCACAGTATTAGTTTCCATCCTTTCCCACGAGCTCCCGGGGGTGGGTCCTATCGCGTGCTCCTAGGGGTGGGGTTCTATACTTTCCCTCGCGCCCACCAGAAGAGGTTTGTGTTCTATCTGCACGCTCAAGGGGCGAGTGAGGCGATTCTTCCCCATTTGCACCCCGGGGTGGGTGGTTCTTGTCTGCGCACCCCTCGGCTGTGTTGGATTGCATTATCGCACACGTTCATCAGGCGGGCGTGTTGTCGATTTTGTGCCAGTGCCTAAAAGAGGCATTGGTTGTGGACCCTGGATCTCCTGGAAGGGAGGTCACCGTGGATAGCATCCTCTCCTTTCCTGGCGTAGCACTCCCGGGACGTGTGCTGGACCTCTGAGACGTTGCTGGACCTCTGAGACCAACGTCACTTAGAAATGGGCGTGCAAAGACCGATTTGAAACGATGTGAACTTCTCATCGCACTTGCACGATGACCCTGTTCGATGGAAGTCCAGGGAGACAGATACCAGTGCTTGTCATCCTGATCTATCTTATCCTCATCCGGACCAAAGAGATGAACGCCTCGGCCATCTTTTCAGGTAAGAGAGAATTTAACAAGTTTGCACAGAAACTGATGTGTAATTGACAATATCTCGAAGCAAATCACAATTTCTGCAGCAATTCAGTATTTGTTGTAATTCTTATTTCATCTCGATGCCTTTTAATATCAAGCTTATTGTTTGTTACTATCCCAGAGGAATGTGATATGCAAACACAACGTTCTGTGCCCATGCACCGTATTTGACACATTGTCGGTACAATTAGGAGAATGGGAATTAACTTTCTATTTGATTGCTACTTGTCAAAGATATTTATTTAAATGATGCAGTAATTTTGTTTTGCCGCGTTAACTCCGCTCCTGCTTACCATGTAGACAATCTAAAACCCTTTTTTTGGGTTACTTGCACTTAGGGGGGGTAATGTCAACATTGTAAACCTTTGTTTGCTGTAAAATGAAGCGTGCCCGGGTAATGTGGATTATGCATCCATTTGACAGTTGATCCTCAACCCACGTGTAAATTGAGGTTTTAAAAAATATCTGTTTAAGCTCTTTTTAAAATTCCCTCTGTGTTTTCCTATCTGCCACATGTAACAAGTGGATAGTTGGCCAATTAGCTCCCAACCTTTCTTCTTTCCCACTGTAAGAGTTGTTAAGGCACCTGTTTTGCGACTGCGTTACTTCCACATTAATGTAAAGCACTTTTGTTTGAACATCAGTATAAGATCACTGAAGAAGGTAACTCCACTGAACACGGGAGTTTAATGCCATACTAGAAGTTGATTTCCTGTCCTACTTGAAAATCATATTTGCTGCAGTATACTGCAGCCCATTGTTAAAGGTCTTTGGTGGCTTTTAGCTTCTCAAATGTTTATACATGCTGTTAAATATTACAAAAAAATAACATGGTGAGGTGGAATGTGCACATTGTGTAGACGGTGATTGGTACAATTGCAGTGTCCACTAAAATGAAGTAGCATACAATATTTTCATGCTTTGAATATTTCACAGAGCTGTGGCCATTGAACAACACCTGATAGAAGCAGATAAGATTATATGAGACATAAATGGTAGATGGACAACATTCCATTTCCATGGTATGGGCATATAAAAAAAGGAGTATGAAGGAAGGATCTTTAAAGGGGATTTGAGGGAAATAGTTTTACACAGAGTGTGGTTGACATCTAGAACTCGCTGCCAGAGCAGGTGATGGAATCGGCTACAATCACTACAGTTACACCACATTTAGAAAGGCACTTGTTATAGACAAGGCCTAAAAGGACACAGTCCTAAAGGAGGCAAATGTGATTCAGTGTAATTGGCCAAAACGTTTAGAATGGACATGATGGACCAAAGGACCAGCTTCTGTGCTGTACAATTCTACGACACTGACTCATAGCCTCCTCTTCCGACAGAATATAAACATAGAAGCAAATTTGACAAGCCAAGATGTAGTTTGACTTCAATAAGTGGATCAACAATTAAGGATCAGCAGATAAAATGGAGTTACCTACAGTTGATGAATATATTTTCATAGGTCCAAGAGGACTATGGCATGGATATTTATGTTAAGTTTTGGAGTGAATCGCAGTGGTGAAGAGGCTGAGGGTTTATCGAAAATGCATTTATGTTCGAAGTAGATAACTCAAATTAATATTGTTTTTGATTATGTGGTTGTAAAGTCCTCCTCTGGATTCCGATCTCTCCCAGTGTTACAATTTTGCAGCCCGACAGACCTGATCCAATGTGCATGTGCAAATATATAGCAGCAGGCTCAAGGAAGAGTGCAACTTATTACAAGGGTATTCACGTGGTCCAAATCTCACATCAGCTCACCGTAGGAAAATAGAATTATGGAAGCTGAAAGGTATGTGAGGATGCCCTTTAGTCAATTTATTTTTGCTGCCAGGAAATCTTTGGCCTCCACTCCTAGCTGAAGACATGGCCTAGACAGAGTACGTTGCATCGTGGAACAAAGCTGAACATATAGTTCGCGCTCTGTTTTAATCTATACTACTATTCCAACATGCTGCATCATGCAATCCTTGTGCCTGTTCTATAACTTCCATCAGTAATTAC
The DNA here is from genome assembly GCA_963514005.1 of Raja brachyura. Next base: position 16,718,809 of record OY740792.1, on the reverse strand, counting down.
TCGTAACACAGTTAAAAACATCAGATAAACTGAGGAATTTGTAACCAAATTCCGAGAGTTGTGTTGAAAGTTGTCAAAAATTCGAACTGTGCTGGTAATAGCAAAAAAAACGGTGTGTCATTGGAGGACTGTCTAAATTAATGCATCACTAACACCCATAACGTTAGTGTCACTTGTAAGGACTGAAGTAATAAATTTGTAAATGTTTAAACTTAATATCTTTCACTTTAAGATGGACCATGTACACATTCAAGAGTCAAGAGAGTTTTATAATTTAAATATGCCCTAGTGTACATTTTCTGAGTGAAGTAAGAATTCAATTCTGGGCTAACAATTGTGCTGTTAATTGATTGAGTAAAAATTATTGCTGCGTATCTATCTCATAGCTATCATAGCTATTTAATTTATGCAGTTATTCATGATGAAAGATCATGATATTATAGCTGTTGTTTAACAAAGCGAATGAAGAGAAGGATTAGCAACCGAATACTCTGATTTTTATCAAAATGCAGATGGATTAAAAAAGAATGGGGTGGGACGGAGTTGCTGATGTTTTATATTGGTTGAAGAAAGAAATCTTGTTGTGATGTCCAAGAAAGATGCAAGGAATAAGGAAAAACCATTAGGTCTAACCACCAACTGTTTAAGAAAAGGTAGAAAAACAAATAAGCAGGCTAATTTTGTTCCCGAGACAAAAAAAGAAAGGGCAGTAAGTCTAAACTGCAACTATTCTAACAAAAGCAGCATAAAAGTATGCATTTACAGAAATTGCATTCAAGAGAACATTAAAAAAAAAATCTATACATTACCAACGAACAAGAGAAGGGACAGTCCTGAACATGGATTTATGAAATAAAGCTGGGAGGTTGGTACTGGTGGCAACAATAACACTACTTGTGGCAGTGGTGAATATAATGTCTTTGTAATGGAAAATGACTAAAAATAAACCAGTAGTAAAAGTTCTAGTTGGAATGAAGCCAATCTTCTGAGACGCAGACATTATTTGGCAAAAATGGGTAGCAAGCAGCTAATTTAGACTTGTGTCAGAGCAGTGGGAGGTGTTAAAGGATGAAACTGAGTTCAGAACATGTACATTCCAACAAAGGAAATTCTGTCCCCTCCCAAGATGTTAAGGCAAAAAAATGAAGCCAGTGTCCTGAGAAATCAACTTTGCTGCAAGTCAGAGCACAGGAAATGTAATTTTTGTTAAAAGTGCGTTTAGTTTAGTTTAATTTAGAGATACATCATGAAAACAGGCCCTTCGGCCCACCAAGTCCACGCTGACCCTTAATCACCCATTCACACTAGTTTGACATTGATCCACTTTCTCATCCAGTCCCTACACAATTGGGGCTTCTTCTTCATGCTTATGGCATGCACAGCCCAAAGTTGCAGGGCAACTTGTTGTATTTGATCTTATTTGATTGTGCATGCTGGGTTGATTGCTTTCGTTGAAACAGGGCTGACCACGTGAAGGTTGCAATCTTCCACCCCACAATAGGGGCAATTTACAGAGTCTAATTAACCTGCAGGTCTTTGGGATGTGGGGGGAAACCAGAACATCAGGAGGAAACCCACTTGGTCTCATAGAGAACGTGTGAACTCCACACTGACAGTACCTGAGCTTAGGATCGAGCCTGGATCTCTGGTGCTGTGAGGCACTAACTCTATCAGCTGTGCCATTGAGCCACCCTATTAAGGGCAGCATAGTGTGATTGAGAAATATAGTGGCAAGTAAATCAAGATAAACCTAGATTTTTTTAAATGTAGGTTTATCAGAAGCAGTGTCACTGACACCAATTAAGAAGTGACTAGATGAGCATTTGGATGCTTCAGTTTAATTTATTGTCACGTGTACCGAGGTACAGTTAAAAGCTTTTGTAGTGTGCTAACCAGTCAGCACTGGTGAAAGACAATACATGATTACAATGGAACTATTCACAGTGCACAGATGCATGATAAGGGAATAACATTTAGTGCAAGATAAAAACAGTAAAGTCCGATCAAAGAAAGTCCGAGGGTCACAAATGAGGTAGATAGTAGTTCACGACAGTTCTCTAGTTGTGGTAAGCTTGTTCAGTTGCCTGATAACAGCTAGTATGAAACTGTCCCTGAATCTGGAGAAATGCGTTTTCACACTTCTATACCTTTTGCCCGATGGGAGAGAGAAGAGGTAATGGTCAGGGTGCGACTCGTCCTTGATTATGCTGCTGGCTTTGCCGTGGCAGCATGAAGTATAAATGGAGTCAGTGGAAGGGATGTTGGTTTGTATGATGGCCTGCTTCCATACTGTGATTCTATGACTCTATGAAATATAACAGTTGGTCCTGCAATTTGATCTGAAGATGTTGTAGTTCTGTGTTTTGGCTAAATAATCATATGCATAATACAGTATGTGTTAGCGACTGGGAAATGCAGAGAAACTAAGAGCGGAAAAGTATGTCTGAAAGTAGCAGGTTTAGTGGAAAGGATGGATTAGGAATGCAGGATCGTTGCATTTATTTGCTGAACAGGGAATTCATGGTGTTTCTAGGAGAGATAGTATGTGAGAGAGAGAGTGTGTGTGAGAGACATTACTAATAATTCCGATGTTTGCAATGGCTCTCCTGGCATTTTCCATGATTCTGTGCAATCCAATAACATCCTAGGGTTCTGCAAATTTTTCCGCAAATCTGCAAGTTGCATATAATGGGGTAAACAGTACGTCACGTTGGAGCAACAATCACCTTCATGTAAAGCGGAAGCACCGATTATGAAGCAGCTGTCAGTTGTTGCTGTAAGGCAGTAGAGGCATGTGGCAGTTATGATTCTTTCCTCATCCATCAGCCTTTCAGATTCAGTGGCAGCAGCAACAGTTACACGTGCAGTTATAAGGTCACAAGGTCATAAGAAATACGAGTAGAATTAGGCCATTTGACCCACCTAGTGTACGCCATTCAATCATGGCTGATCTATCTCTCCCTCCTAACCCCATTCTCCTCCCTTCTCCCCATAACCTCTGACACCTGTACTAATCAGGAATCTATCTATCTGCCTTAAAAATATCCACCAACTTGGCTCTACAGCCTTTTGTGGCAGAGAACTACACAGATTAGCAACCCTCTGACTAAATAAAAATTTCCTCTTCTCCTTCCTAAATGAACGCCCTTTAATTCTGAGGCTATGACCTCTAGTTCTAGACTCTCCCACTTTTGTTTTGAGAGACAAACCACTCAGTTTTGAGAGACAGAGGAATTGTTTGGCGGGACATAAGTCCTTCAATGTCCTCCATGTGTGTCTGGCGAACGTCACCCAGCAACCCCATGTTCCACCTTCCAAAATGTGGTAAGTTAAAAATATATCAAGTTGAGAGAATTGTTCCAAATTGTGGTAGGTATTTTGGGCTTTTGCAAATAATTTTCCTAATTTACGTGCCTTGACGATTATTGAACCTATTGGGTCTTTATATCATTCCAAAACTTGGTGGTCTTTTCTACCATGTTTTGAATAATCAAATCTTTAAAAATATGAATTATTTGATGCACTTCCAGGGAAACTGAAGTGAATTATAGCAAGTCTAATGGCTGATAAAATGAGCATTAGAGTCATGTGAATTCTACAGAATGGGAATATGCCCATTTTGAAAATAAGTCCCAGCATTGCTGAACCATGGTTATATTTTCGAAGGTTACACAAAAAGCTGGAGAAACTCAGCGGGTGCAGCAGCATCTAAGGAGCGAAGGAGATAGGCGACGTTTCGGGTCGAGACCCTTCTTCAGACTCTATATTTTAGAATATGGCTGTGTAACATTTAAGACCTTCTTTCTGTTTATCTGTTGGCTTTCTTTGCTATCTTTCAATGGAGATAATTTACTCTGGATGTTACTCCTACTTAAATTGTGAATAATTGTAAGGTGCATTGCCAAGCCATTAATAGGAACTGGACCAAGTGTAGACCTGTTGGGTCTGCTTCCCCAACGCAAGATTCCACCATTCACCCGTTCCCCCAACGCAAGCCGTCCCCCCAATGCAATATTGCACCACTCGCGCATAGCCGCCAACTGCTCAGGCGAGGCTAATTTCTCTTCATCCTCCAGCACTCCCTCCTCCTCTTCATCCGCTTCAACCCCTAGAGAGGGAGGGGTGGTAGAGAGGGAGGGAGACGGGCATGGAGAGGGAGGGGAATAGATAGCGAGGGGAGTAGAGAGGGAGGGTAGAAGGAGGGAGGGGGAGAGAGGCAGAGAGGGAGGGGGGTAGAGTGGGGGGGATGGAGGGTTGAGAGGGAGGGGGGTAGAGAGGGAGGGGGTAGAGAGGGAGGGGGGTAGAGAGGGTGGGAGTGAGGGTAGATAGGGAGGGATGTATCTCCCCCCCCCCAACCACACCTCCCTCGACCATCCCACTCCCCACCCCATCTCCCTCCTCATTTCCCTCATCCTCCTCCCCTCACTCCCATTCCCTGTCCCAGGACCTACCCTGGTCGTAGAGCATTGCCAGGGCCTGGAACTCAGCCTGGTTCAGGTACTCGCCCTGGCTGTAGCCCCCAGCCGTTAGCTCGGTCCAGGCCCTAACTTAGCACGTAACAGGCCCTAATCTCCGGATTCGTTCCTGAACCCGGAAGCAGACTCATCCTGTTCCAGCGGCGTCTTCTTTCTCGGCCCTGGTCATGGCCCCATCCCAACCCCTGGGCTCGGCACTCACTCCAGCTCCAGCACCACCCTCTCCACTGGCTGTTGAGTGTCTGGCCTCGGGCGCCGGTAACCGCTGCCACTCCTCTCAGATGCTTGAGTGCCGCTCCTTCAAGTCAGGACTGTCCCGTCCTGCTTTGAGTGCCGCTCCTCCCAAAGCAGGAGTGTCCCGTCCTGCTTTGCGAGTGGTCGTTGGAGCGCTGGAGTGCCCCTCTCACCAGGAGTTTTTTTTAAATCTGGAAAGTGCCGTTGGAGCGCTGGAGAGTGCATTATGATGTCACTCGGTCGGAAAATGGGTGAGTTTTTGGGCTGTTTTTTAAACTGTGACGGGAAGATGACTATCGCCTCGACGGGGAAAATGTGAGTAGAATGTGTGACAATGGGAAGGCTGTGGCCTAGTGTGTGGAAGAAAAGCCACAAAGAGAGTTTTAGTATAATACTATAGTAAGTGGGACCCGTTGGGTCCCATGTTCACACGGGAGGGCTGGTCCCCCAACACAATATTCCACCTCTCCACCAATTCCAATATTGCTGGCCAGTGGGGGAGGGGGAGTTCTTGAGCGCTAGTTTGGGTGTTGTGGGCCGAAGGGGCTGGTGAGAGACTATGTGAGAGAGAAGGGGGAGCGGGTGGAGAATCAATTTTAGCCATTTTTCATATTTTTCTGCAGATCACAGCAATGAAGGAAGAAAGTCTATCCTGGCTTGGATCTCTCACAGGGAGCAAATGAAGGGAGGGATAAAAATACTGGGGTGAGGTTTAATACTTGCAGGGGGAATACTTACTGATGGGCCGAAGGGGCTCTTTAAAAAAAAATCGGAGTGAAATCTCAGTGAAAGGCACTTTTTCTGGACTTTTCCTGGCATGGCACGGGCCTTTTGGGCTCCTCCTGAGCTAATATGGGCATTTTGGGCTAGGGGACTGGTTTCTCAGCTAATAGGGGCATTGTGGGCCGAAATTGGTGGTTTCAGGCATGCCAAACAACTAATTTAATTTCATTTCCAATTGCATTGCAGTTTCAAGCATAGGGCAGCCCGAATAGCTCATTGCATTTTGATTTAACTTCCATTGCCATTGAAGTTTCAAGCACAGGGCAGGCCAAGCCAAACAGCTAATTGCATTTTCACTTCATTTCCATTGCCATTGCACTTTCAAGCACAGGGCAGGCTCAAGCCAAACAGCTGATTGCATTTTCACTTCATTTCCATTACCATTGCAGCTTCAAGCATAGGGCAGGCCAAACAACTCATTTCATTTTCATTAAGGGCTAACAAATCACTTATTCAAGTACATTGCATACTCACAGTTCTGTAGTTTCCCAGCTCAGACAGAGAGTCGTGACCTCTCCCTCGCCATCTTGTGGACAGATTGAGCCACGCCCACACTTCTGGGTTTTGCAGTCCCTCCCTCCCCTCCCATCGGAATGGGCGTGGCCTTCGTGGCGGTGATTGACAGGAGAGAGAATCTTAAGATTTTTTTTTAAACTAATAAGTCTTTTATTTTGGAAACGATGGAAAAAATCCTCGGGGCCTGCGCAGTGGAGGAGGACTCCACATAGGAGGACTCCACAGCTACCACATACGGCTGTGATTTTTTTTTGCCATCTTACTCAGATGGCCAAACAATCACAGCCATATGTGGTAGCGTTTTTTCTAGAATCAAAGCACAGTGCAAACAGGAAGTGGTCAAGATGAGACGTTTAATTATATAGATATAGATATAGATAGATACCAATACACAATGCAAATAGGAAAAAAATAGTATGTATTTCAAGCAAGGACAGGATAGTTTTAATTCTTCTGGTTTTAACGTCTAATTATCCTGAAATAATTATTTCTCAAGGCGACATGATATCCCCCATAATGTCAAAATGGTAAACGAGGAATTCATGTAAAAATATTTCACAACGTTTTTCAGTTATTCAGAATAAATGAAAGGTGGTTGAGGTAATGAAAATGTGTGCATTCCTTTTTGTCTCTGCATAATGTGAAGAAGTAGAACTCAAATAATGGCCAAATCCTGATAAAGGTCCATCACCTCCAAACAGTAAGAGTGAATGGCTTCCAATTAAACCATGTCAGTGACCTGCTATCTTCTTGGTAGCAGTATAACAAAGAATTTTCAACGTGGTTAAATTGAGCCGCCAACGTTTATGGTTGCATTTTAAAACAGAACTCGGCAAAATCGGTTTGAGGATGGCGTGAGGGGGAGGGCGAGGGGGGGGGAAGAATGGTATGAGTGTGCAACATTTACAGAGCTATTAAGCTCCCATCTCCCTTTTACTTGTTAGAGAGCTGTCTCCTTTACTGTCATCTTATCGATAAATTTACAAAAAAGGGCACAATCACGTTTCATAGCTGCCAGCTCCATTGCCTTCCATATAACATAACGGGAATTACTTAGTCTGATGTTGTACATCTTGCAGTCATTTGGAAGCCATGCTAAAATTAAGGCAAATGTCGTGGATCACTACCACATAACACACTGACAACAATTGGAAGATTAAAACTGATCTGTGTATTGGATTTGAACTGCTACCAGGAGTGAATCAAGAAGTACAGAGCCTGCATTGAGCGATAGAATCATCTCGCACGGAACCAGACCATTTGACCCATCACGTCCATGCCAACCTTTTTGCCGATCTACACTAACCCCATTTGCCCACATCAGGTTCATATACTGTGCCTCGCCAATTTACTGCTTGTCTCAATGTCTCTTGAATGTAATGATTGACTGTATTTGATTCCACCTAGGTTAGGTGCAACCCATCCTCCTTATACAGATTCCACCTGCCTCAGTTGCAATTGCAATGATCCAAGTACTAAAGACCTCCCCCACAACCCCCTGCCCCCGGCACCAGCCCTTTACCCATGCAATCATCTGTCCTGTCCTCTTATCCCTACCCTTGTATAGCACATGACATTGAGAATAATCCTGCAACTTTGTTCCTAGATGTCCTGTTGTTCAAACTTTTGCCTATCTCCCTAAATTTTCTTTGAGGGGGAACAAACCTTCGTGGCGACTTTTTTGTGCACTTTGTATACAAAAACAAATAATTTCACTGTACCTAGGTACAAGTGACAAATTATTATCATCATCATCAAATTCTAGTATTAGCAGCAGTCCTATTTGATCAAAGTCGGCCGTCTTGTTACAAAATTTCTAACTTTATCAAGAGTCTTGTAAAACAGAAATTACAACTAGAAAGAATTAAACCCATTTTATTATAGTGACATGGTGAATCATATTACTCTTTATCTGTTATTTTATCTTTGACATAAATGTAATTTAATTAATGACTAGAGCCAGGATTTTGCCATGTGCCATAAGTGCCTTTTCATGCCTTTTTTGATGATTTCAGCAAGATAATGCTTTTTTCACGACCGAGTGCCCAAATCAGCCTTTTTTATGCCGCTAACGTAACTTATGACAAAATTTCCACCACCAAAGTAGGTGTGAAGTGGTGATTGGGGAGGAGTGGGTGGGGAAGGGTCCAATTTTTCAAACCGAAGTCGGGCTGTGAGTAGGTGTGAAGTGTTGGCTGAGGGGGAGGGGGGAGGGGGTACCAGGGTTAAGTTTCTGTTAATCGAACCTGCAGTAGAACTCGTTCAGGTCATTAGTCAGCTGACGATTGTCCAAGGAGCGGGAGGGCTTTCCTCTTGTAGCTTGTGATTTCTTGCAAGCCCTTCCACACTGAAGAAGAGTCATTAGCTGAGAACTTGCTCCTCAACCTCTTAGAGTACCTTTCCTTGGCAGCACTGATTCCTCTTCTCAGCTTGTACTTGGCCTGCCTGTAAAGGTCTGCATCCCCGCTCCTGTAGGATATACCCCTGCAAGCGTCAAAATGCCTAAAGTCAAGTCAACACCTTGTAAAAAATGGAGGATTTGGTGAGAGTGTCTGGAAGTGATATATTTGCTACAGACAACTGTGTACTGTTTTGCAAAGCATGTGAGAAAGCAGTGAATCATGAGAATAAATATTTCGTCTCCCAGCTAAACACAAGTCGGCGGCAGAGAATCTGAAGGCGGGATATACACAAGCTTTTCTCCTCACTACATTTACTGCTGGTTCTAGTCACAAATCTGAGTTTTCGAGTGATCTGTGCAAGGCATTCATTGATGCTGGAATTCCACTGTGGAAATTGGAAAACAAATTTCTCAGAGGTTTTTTAGAGAAATATACAAAGGAACATATACCGTGCAAGTCATCATTACGGAAAAATTATGTTGACAGCAACTTCAACATTATTGTGCAGAAAATTAGAGATGAAGTTGCATGCAACAAAATGTGGATCTCAATAGACGAGACAACTGATGCTGTGGGGAGATATGTTGCCAATGTGGTCATCGGTACACTGGAGGCAGGTCAACCATCAAAGGAGTATTTGTTTACATCGGAAGTATTGGAGAAGTCAAACAGCTCAACTATTGCCCAGTTGTTTCCATCTTCACTTGCTGTACTTTAGCCAGAAGGTATAAAACACGAGAATGCTCTTCTGTTTGTGACTGATGCAGCTCCGTACATGAAAAAAGCTGCTCGTGCTCTTAAAGTTTTATTCCCCAAAATGTTGCATTTGACATGCTTAGCTCACGGACTCCATAGAATTGCCGAGCACATACGTAGCTTGTTTCCAAATGTCGATTGGCTAGTTTCCAATGTCAAGAAAATCTTCCTCAAAGCACCGTCACGTGTGCAGTTGTTCAAGGAAATGGCTCCCGAGATTCCGCTACCTCTTCAGCCCATTTTGACTAGGTGGGGTACATGGCTCTCTGCTGTACTCTACTATGCTGCAAATTTTGAAAACATAAAATAAATTGTCAACTGTTTTGAAGAAGAAACTGCTGCAGTCAGGATCGTCAGTGAAATCATGCAGAAAAAGTCCCTCCACCGTGATCTTGTGTTTATTGCTTCCAATTTTGCAAACTTCCCACAAGCTATCACTTTCCTTGAGAAACGTGGAAAAACATTAGTGAATAACTTGAAGGTTTTCAACAAAGTAACTGACGATATTCATAAAGTTCCTGGCGATGTAGGTAAAGACATACAAGGAAAATGTGAGAGAGTGATTTTAGGTAACAAAGATCTAAAAGAAACACAAAACATAGCTGAAGTTCTCAAAGGTAGTTGTTATGCACAAGATATCAACATGAATATAGAGTCAGTGGCTTGTTTTGGGTATGCACCAGTGGGGCAGAAAGTGGTTTTTCTCAACTGAAGCATATTCCGTCTGACAGATGGCATAGTTTAACACTAAATAATTTGAAAAAAAATGCTAGTAATTATGTGCAACCAGGCAACTTTGGTCATTTAATGTAGTATACCTTTATATTATCATTTTTAACTATATTTTGGCAGTGGAAATGCCTTTTTATGCCTTTCTTTGTCAATAAATGCCTTTTTCGTGCCTTTTTTGTAATTTTATTATGCCTATTTGCCTTCCTATTTCAGAGATTTTTAGTGCCCAAACATCCCGGCTCTATTAATGACATATATATTTCTGTTATACCTATTATTATAATCTGCCCATCTTTTTATCCAATTATCTAAGCATTCCCCCCCCCCCCCCCCCACAGAATTACAGAATCTTAACATAGAAACATAGAAATTAGATGCAGGAGTAGATTCAATATGACCATGGCTGATCATCCAACTCAGTATCCCGTACCTGCCTTCTCTCCATACCCTCTGATCCCCTTAGCCACAAGGGCCACATCTAACTCCCTCTTAAATATAGCCAATGAACTGGCCTCAACTACCCTCTGTGGCAGAGAGTTCCAGAGACCCACCACTCTCTGTGAGAAAAAAATCCTTCTCATCTCGGTCCTAAAGGATTTCCCCCTTATCCTTAAGCTGTGACCCCTTGTCCTGGACCTACCCAACATCGGGAACAATCTTCCTGCATCTAGCCTGTCCAACCCCTTAAGAATTTTGTAAGTTTCTATAAGATCCCCTCTCAATCTCCTAAATTCTAGAGAGTATAAACCAAGTCTATGCAGTCTTTGTTCATAAGACAGTCCTGACATCCCAGTAATCAGTCTGGTGAACCTTCTCTGCACTCCCTCTATGGCAATAATGTCCTTTCTCAGATTTGGAGACCAGAACTGTACGCAATACTCCAGGTGTGGTCTCACCAAGACCCTATACAACTGAAGTAGAACCTCCCTGCTCCTATACTCAAATCTTTCTGCTATGAAAGTTAAAGGCCAATAAGTTTATTTATATTTATGGTATTGAATTTGGCTCATTCTATATTAGATCAAGTTCTTGAAAGGTTTCATTAGTGTGCGTCATCAGCACTCCAGTGACTTATGGTTACGTAAAATACATTTATAACACTGTTAGTTGAGGTCAGTGAAAGTCCACTGCATTCAAATTATTTATAGACCTTTGCTATTGTTCTAATTCAGCTGATGATTAACTATTATTTTTGTACTGCATCGCCAAAGAACAAACTGTGCTGTACCTTATCTGGGATTATAACTTCTTCTTCTACTGTTATGCTACTTTTGTAAAATTTGTCCTAATAAAATTGCATACACAACGTGTTAAACTTATGAAATGCTTACTCTCTCTTCCTGTCAATCCACAAATCCAATTTATATTTGTTAATGAGGAGGTTAGTTGTTTCAAGGGTTAAGCTGCTTTTCTGATATCTTGGCAAAGTAAAATCTTGATTTTAATTGAGGGCACTCATGCCTTCCGCCAGGATTGTTGGACACAGTATTTTGCAACCATTGTGCTTGCTGCAAACATTGTTTAGTTTCCTATTATTAGAAGGAAATATGTTTACATGCCTTAAAATCTCCAATAATTAACTAATGTTTTCAGAGCTTTGGACTTTCACTGATCTGTCAAAGAAAATTCCATTATCTTTAGTCATAGGTATTCAGATATTATGGGCTCCAGTACTTTTGCTTGGCTGCAGGGATCATGGAAGTTGTAGTTCCCTCGTCACCGGAAAATTGGGGCACATGTGTGGTGCCGCTTGAGAGAGGCGTGTCAGGAAAAACCATGATTCATAAGACCATGCTTTTCCGAAAACATGATTTTCCAGGAGAGCTATACTGTATGTCCTTGTAATGCTGCAGCAGTTCATGTGATCTCTCATTCCTTGCTGGAGCTTATTGTTTGAGGCCTCAGGCACACAGTTTCACAGGTTCAGCCAAATATAAAATGCATATCTGCAATGTCTCAATATTCCTGCCATTTTGATCCATGTTACTTAACTTTCACGGCTGGGTAATGTTAGTCTCGTTACCTATCTGTTTTTGCATCTGTTCTATTTCGACTTGATATATTACTGGACAAAAACATTGAAACTAAATGGCAAAATTTTCAGGTAATAAATAATGTAATTCTGATGCTAAAGTTTTGCTGTAATTTTAAACATTACCTTTGAAGAATTCTGTCAAAAATATTCTGTAGCATAGCTAAAATATTTTCAAAGCTGAATTTGTATCTATTAATGTACATTGAGAACAATTGTCTTTGAACTTGCACTAGTAACTAAATTGCAAATCATCAAGTAAAGAAAAGAGCCTTTTGTTGTTCCTCTACATTGTTACAATGATGGGAGGGCAACCTTAATGAACAATTAACTTACTGGAATTGCTTTATTTGAATTCAGCTGTCAGTGGTAGAAGCTTTTTTTAAGCAAGGATTGAACTAAATTAGAAAAACAAAATCTATCTATCTATATATGCTGGAATCTTACGTTCGGGAACGGCTTGAGTTGGAGGACCACGCATTCCGTGGGGACTATGGATAAGGAACGGGTGCCATACGGGAACCCCCAACGGGTCTGCACTTGGTATAGACTTATTAAAAGACTCATCTTGTATGTGTGGGTGTATATGTGTATGGATGTGTGTGTATATGTGGTTGTCTTTACATCTTCGCAAAAACACTACGCAGCAACGATTACATTTTTACATATTCTGATTCACATTTTTCCCCTCTAGACAGAGATCACCTTCACTTAACATTTTATGCTTTATTTCTTGACTTATTCTCGACTTATTGCTGATTAAAGTTTAAAAAGATCAAAAGACGTTGAAGTTAAAATGACCAGCTTCAACTGATGATGTCACAATGGCTCGGCTAGCAGTGACCAGCTTCACTGAAGATTTCATCCTATAATTCACATGTTATTCGCAATTAAAGTTATAAAATGGCAACTTTGAACAAGATTTTTACTGTTAAAATCCTTCCTCCCAGCTTCCAACACACTTCGATACAATGTTGCAAGACAGAAACACTCTGAACTTTTCACCTCAATGGGATTTTTCAACAGGAGGGGAAGGGCCAATTGGTATTGCAGTTGGAACTTCTGCGGCAGGCAGGGAAAGTGCAATTGGAATATTTTTTGTAAGTCCACTGCTGAGGGAGGCAGGGGAGTGCTGGAATCTTACGTTGGGGAAAGGGTTAAGTTGCCTTGGGGGAACGGCTGAGTGGTGGAATATTGTGTTGGGGGAGCAGACATATTCTGATTCACATTTTCATTAAAATTATTCCTGCCAGTTTCCAACACACTTTGATACCATGTTGTGACACAGGAACACTGAACTTTTCACCCCACAGGAGGGAGAGGGCAAATTGCTATTGCAACATGCATGGGAAGTGCAGTTGGATTTTTTTAAAGCCCACTGCTGAGGGAGGCAGGGGAGTGCTGGAATCTTACGTTGGGGAAAGGGTTAAGTTGCCTTGGGGGAACGGCTGAGTGGTGGAATATTGTGTTGGGGGAGCAGACATATTCTGATTCACATTTTCATTAAAATTATTCCTGCCAGTTTCCAACACACTTTGATACCGTGTTGCGACACAGGAACACTGAACTTTTCACCCCACAGGAGGGAGAGGGCAAATTGCTATTGCAACATGCATGGGAAGTGCAGTGGATTTTTTTTAAGCCCACTGCTGAGGGAGGCAGGGGAGTGTTGGAATCTTGCATTCGGGAACGACTTGAGTTGGAGGACCACGCCTCCCATGTGGAGCAGGGAGTGGGCAGCGGGGCGCACGTCAACTAAAGGACTGCGTGTTCAGTGGCTTCAATCCAGAGCCTGGGGGGAGGGGTATTCATGGGAGGGCTGGTCCCCGAATGCAATACTCCCTCGCTCCAGTCTGGCAGCTCCCGGCTGCAGGGTCCGAATGCGGGAAGGGGGGACTGGTCGGGGGGTTGACGTCACTCGCAGCACGTGGAACATACTGTCGAGCAAAGGTTGCGCGAGGCAGATCCATTGTGACGTCATCAGCCAAAGCACAATTTTTTTCTAAGTTCTTTCAGATTTTTGAACATTTTGATTAATAACTCGAGAAATAAAGCATGAATTTTTCAGGTGACGATTTTGGAGTCCACGGGATAAATCTCTACTAGACCACACACGCACACACGCAAGATCAGAGTTTTATAATTGTAGAGATATGATATGATTGAATCAAAATCAAGAATTATAAATTCACATTTCAAAAATGGTTTCACAATTCAGTAGTACTGATTTTCAGTATGCCATACTGATATTTGAGAATACATGAGGTTGCATGCAAAATACTGATTTCCAAAAATCCAGTTTCTGTGTAGTACGTTCTATTGCATTTATGTGAGAAATACCGATTTCCCCAACGAAATACTGATTTTCAGCCATCAAAATACGGAAATGCTCGGTAAAACTTGGCAGTTCTGCAATTATTCACAATCACATTGTGTTTGAGAATTCAAAATGTGATTTATGATCTTGTTTATGAGTCATCGTGGATCTAAGATTTGTTATAGTATGACAGTAAAATAGGTTAGTTTGAAAGCGATCATAGTAATGTAAATGCACCATTTAGTTTGACTTCAATTTTCATGATGGAAATTGAAGTTGAAATAAATGTTGTATTCACATCACTATGATGAAGTTCCATGTTGAAGTTGTTGGGTCACGAGGACCAGTAAGGGCGCACTGCACACACTAACACAGTCTAACAGTAACAGGCAATCAAATCAACACCCAAAACATTTTCGAAAAAAAGGTTTTCTTTACTGCAAAAACTTACAGTATTTCATTTGCAGTTTTTGCATGCTCCTTCATTACATTTTACATAACATTTTACAACAGGACAACTTCAATTCTTGATTTAAAAAGATGTATACAACAATGACCCCAATCATCCTATTCCACCCACTCATTACTCTTGACTCAACCAAAATTATTTCTGAAATATTGGTCATAAATCTGGTGCAAAAATGCTCCAAAATAAGGCTCGGAATGCACTAGAGAGCATCTAAAACCCCAGAGCTTCCTTAAAGCGGGCCCTGGACCCTGGCCGTGAGGGACTTTGTGCTTTGCACTCAAGATGTGCGCTGCGCACACATTATTTTACATAATATTTTTGTAATCCTGTCATGCCACCCCCCTTTTTTGAAAAGCTTCGATAGGGCCTGCGTCACCTCTCTCCAGGGATACCAGCAAATATCTCCAGCAATTTGTGTTCTACTGCATTCTGTACCATCCTCTCACACAATGGTTTATAAAGAAACCATTTCACTTTGACTTTGTCTTTTTTTCTGGCCATGGTTTGTCTGGTTTCTCTAGAATGGAATTAATTGCCAAAGAGTTATTAGGGCAGAATTTAGAAATCGTGTGATTTAGGCCTATTATTTGTCTCAGCAATAATGATGAACGATTGGGAAAGATAAGCATAGAAAATAAGTAAATGCTCCTAATTTGAAATTAAAAAAGAACAAAATGCTAGTAATATAAAAATCAAATTGGTCAGGAAATTAATTCATATCCAATTAAAAAGATGTCCATACAGATTGATGCTTCCCTAATTATTTGAATATGGACCTAATGTAGAGATGCTACTCAGATCATTAAACCTGGTCCTGGTTTCTGAATTTTCAGTCTGGTGACCTTCATAACTGATTTTGGCAAAATGAAAGACACATTAAATCCATGAGGATACATCGTTTCTGTGGTTTTATTATAGTGGTATTGTTTATAGAAAGATTTGTATCTTGTGGTTTCACGTTATTTTGCCAATTTTCCACAATATAAGCCACAAATATGTAGCAAATTGGCAAGGATGCATTTCTTTAGACATCTAGGGCATTAGTGTCTCTGGTGACCAAGCTGTAACACTGATTTATCTTGTAACAAACTGAGAACATCATTTTGGTAAAGAAACATGCAGTAGGAATGGAACTATTGAGTGATCATTGAGATTGATTAATTAGAGGCAGCAGAGAATTTAATTATCAATGAAACTGCAGAGAAGTGTGATGGAAAGCAATTCAATTAATAACCCCTTGGAGCAACAATTTTAATTTTAAAAGGACTTTTGTGATTAATAAAGTGGCTTTGTTCAATGCTGTATCACATCTTTACCAATCCTCCACCAGCTTTTAGCCTGGATATTTCCCCAAGACTTGCAAAAAAGAGGGGATGCCATGGTACTCCACCACAATAGATACCTTAGAAATGTTGCTGAAGGAAAGGAAATGTTTAGATAGTTCAAGTTCAAGTGAGTTTATTGTCATGTGTCCCTGATAGGACAATGAAATTCTTGCTTTGCTTCAGCACAACAGAACATAGTAGGCATTGACTACAAAA
Organism: Raja brachyura; assembly: GCA_963514005.1. The sequence goes on along the minus strand of OY740792.1, from coordinate 16,702,552 downwards.
CAGATCAGTGTGTCCATATATCATTATATATATATATACACACATGAATAAATAAACGGATAAAGTGCAAATAACAGATAATGGGCTATTAATGTTCATAGTTTTGTCCGAGCCAAGTTTAATAGCCTGATGGCTGTGGGGAAGTAGCTATTCCTGAACCTGGTCTTTGCAGTCTTCAGGCTCCCCGACCTTCTACCTGAAGGTAGCAGGGAGATGAGTGTGTGGCCAGGATGGTGTAGGTCCTTGATGATACTGCCAGCCTTTTTGCGGCAGCGACTGCGATAGATCCCCTCGATGGAAGGGATATGTATTGATCTCGTGAGGAAAAATGGGAAGACTAAATGAGGTAACGAGTATCAGCAGTAGAAAGAGACAAAAAGGTATGAAGATTGGAGGAACATGGAAATACAGATACTGGTTGACAAAAAAGGACACAAAGTGCTAGAGTAACTCAGCATGTCAGACAACATCTCTGGAGACCGTGGATAGGTGACTTTTCGGGTTGGGACCCTTCTTTAGACTGATTGTAGGGAGGAGGGGAAAGAAAGTTGGGCGAGAGAAGAGAGAGGTCAAAGCAAGGCAGACACAGTCAAGGTGGGGGGAGGTAGTTGATAGGCAGATGTTTGACACAGGTGCCAGAGATTAAAACCCATGGGCGGACATCGCTTTTAAAACATGGGGGCCGACACAATTTCCCACCCTCCTTTTATCTCCTCCCCCCCCCCCCCCCCCTACACACACAGACACACACACACACCTTACATACATCTTACACGTATCTTACTATAACGATCCTGGGGCCTGGGGAAGTTTTGAGAGACAGTGAAAGAAGGCCAAAAGTGGTGTAAATTAAAATTGATATATAATTGCGCTGAGGCATAACATCGAGGAGCTGGTGGCCTCCAACTGGAATCGACCTTGAGGACTCCAGTCGCAGAGCCTGTGGACTTACCATCACGGAGCTGGCTGACTTTGGAGGCTGTGGTGGCGTTGTGGCAGTGACTCGACTTCGGAGGCTTCGGCCGCGGGCCCTGTGGGCGGTAACATCGGGAGCTCGCGGGTCCCTGGTTGGTGACGGACTTTTGGGAGCTCCAGCAACAACAGCAGCTTCCTCCACCCCAAATCGTGGGGCTTGAATTGGCCCATTCACAGGACCTTTCATCGCCCGGCGCGGCTTAAAATCGGCCGCGGGACCTACCATCGCCCATCGTTGAGAGCCTTGATGGCCTCGACACAAAACATGGGGGGGGGATTGTCCCCCACCTCTCAAAACATGGAACACACTCGACCCCGGGATTTCCGCCCCTGTGTGAGACAAAAACATTAAAGAGTTGCGAATTGTGAAACCGTGATTGGGATGGGCAAAAGGTTTTGGTTGTGGTGGATGACCCCAGTTCTCCAAGGGTCAAGACTCCTATATTAACCGAATCTGACAACAGCACATAAACTGGTTAAACTTTACTAAGTAGGGTGCCTCAGAGATTTCTGGCCTTATGGAAAGAGTACTCTGTGCCTGCAGCACAGCCAACAGTGTATTATCTAATGCAAGTAGGATCTCAGTACCAATTTCCCGGTACACAGTACTGGAACTTTCCAGGCTGTCACAGGTTATATGAGAGAGCACAACTCTGCTCTTTGTGGACTGAGAAATATCAATGTATCATTTTGTATAGGCAGAGAAGAACTGAGAGAGGGATCTTTAGCATCTTTAGCATCTTTCCAATATCCTGGCTCGCTCATTTACGTAAATCTCCACATCTAGCCTCGGACCTGGGCAGCAAAGATGCAACTCACTTTGCAGTGGGGAGCACACAACTGAAAATATATTTTGAGGCCCCATGCGATGACCATCTAGTGTTCACATTAGTATGCACAAGAACATTTGGGTACCTATCATTTTAGTACATTCAATAGGGCTGGTTGGAAGAAAATTAGTCAACTCCCTCATTCTCCAATCCCTCCTGATGTGTGTTATACGGCACAATCCATTACTCAAATTGAGTAAACGGAGACCTGTCTATATAAAATTGATTTTAATTTGCACCTGAGTGCTAAAATCGTGATATTTTTTATAATTATAATTATAATAAATTTTAGCATTTAGAAATTTCAGTACTTTGAGACAAGTTAAATCATAACTTTCACTAATTAACTTGAACAGTACAAGCTGAAATCAGAACCTATACATTTAGTACAAAAAAATTGAGTTGACCATGAAGTGATAAAAAAAAAAAATCATCCATGCAGTGAAGGATATTTGCTGAATAAAATAAATCTGGTCATGGTTAGAAAAATCTGTCATGGTCAAATGATGAGGAAGAGATACTGGAAAGAAAATCCCTGCTACAGATTGCTATCCAGTTCATGTGTGGTCTAAAACATGAAAGGATGCAGTTGAAGGTTTTTGGTTCACAAAGTATTATGCTTGGTATGGTGTGTAAGAAGATTGTGACTATCTTGGAGATGGTAGCGAAGAATGAAATTCTGCCCTGTGTTACAATACAATATACAATATTTTATTCCATGTCATTTGAACCTCAGTGAGGCTCAAACGAAACTCAGTTTCCACAGCCATACAAACAGACAATTCCTACAAAACAAACAATTCAATTTCCACAAACATCCATCACAGTGAATCTCCTCCTCACCGTGATTGAAGGCAAAGTCTTTTCTCTCCCCTGCACCATTTCTCTCCCGATGTCGAAGCCCCAGGCGGGCGATGGTAAGTCCCACGGCCATTCAAGGCCGCGCCGGGCGATGTACGGCCCCGCTCCAGGCCCAAAAGTCACAAAGTCACAAAGATGTACGGCCTCGCTCCGGGTCGTTCCAACTCCGCGACACGGGCTGGAGAAGTTGCGATGCGGGAGCTCCAAAAAGTGATCTCCCACCCAGACCCGCGAGCTCCTGATATCACAGTCCACCGATCCTGCAGCTGCAGCTGGAGCCTCCGAGCTCCGGGGTCGGGCCACAGCAGCGAGCCGCCACCGCTCCCCATGCTCCGAGGCCGGCCAGCCCCACGATGGTAAGTCCACAGCTCCGCAGGCTCCGCGACTGGAGCTCCCAGGTCGTTCCGGTGCAAGTCAAAAGAAACAGATGAGCTAATATAATACGATAAACGATATTCAACCCTGGAGGGAAAGTGGGCTGCCGACAGTCACAACACACAAGGTACACAAACTTGAAATTAAAAGTGAAAACAAAAAAAAAACATAAGCAACTGTTGGCTGACTGCATGTGCACAGCACCTTCACCGGGACAAATGAACAAACAAACAAACAAACACAGACTTATCCCCTGGGCAGAGGATTCTAGAGTGCCTCCCCAACACCGGGTCCCCTTTTGTTCTGCCACCATGCCTCGCGGCGGTCCCCACACAGCGGGTCCCCATTGTTCTTCACGCGGTCCCCTCATGCTAGATCCACCAATGTCTTCCCCTCCCCCCTCACGTTCAACGACTGCGAGGCCCCACTGCCACTGAGGCTCCCGCCGCTGCCGAGGCCCACATTGCCAATGAAGCCCACATTGCCATTGCCGAGTTTCTCACTGCCGCTGAGGCATCCGCTGCCGCCGCTGAGCCCTCGCTGCTACCGCCGAGGTTCCCACGGCCGCCACCATGGAGGCTCCTTCGGCCCAGACAGGCCTCGCCGCCTGGCCTCACCAGCCAGAAGGTCCAGAATCAATGCTTAGCCACACTGTCAACCCAATGACATTGAAAACTTCTGGCTATGCACTCTAGAGGTCTTTAGCAATTCCAACTTGTCATTTCTGCTTCTCTAATTCAAGTAAGATCTGCAGGTAAACTCGGACAGCTGGCAACCCGCCTGTTTGCAATCTCTGCCGCACGCCTCTCCTCTCCGCTCCGCTCGCTGCTTAAAGTCAGTGAACTGGTCCATATCCAAGGAATCAGCTACCAACCTGAATGAGTAAGCTTTACCGTCACAGGTTTAATTAGTGTGCAGATGACTGCATGCCAAAGAAGTAAATCTGAGTGTTTCCCAACCAGAAATCATAGATAAACCATGAGATCCATTCCCTATTGAAGCCCAAGTTAAAAGTGGACACGTCAGTTCACTTCCAGTACATGAAAACAAAGTACGACCTTCGCAAAGGCATCAGGGATGGCAAGAGATGATTCCAAACCAAGCTAACCAGACTAATCATACAGATGCCCATTGATTGTGGCAAGGCTCGCAAGCTATAACACACTACAAAGCTGAGTTGGGTGAATCTCTAACAACAATGTAACCTTTCCCAATGAGTTCAATGTATTTCGTGCTAGTTTTGAAGGTGGTTGTGGAATGACATTACTTGCCCCACATCCTTGTGTGAAACTGTACCCATGGTCACTGTCACAGATGTCGTATCAGCCTTCCTAAGTGTGCACCTGCAGAAAGTGACTGGCCCGGATGTCAGAACTTGCACTGACTAGCTGGCAGGTGTATTCTTAGACATTTTAACCTCTCCCTAGTCCAATATGAGGTGCCCACCTGGATAAAGAACCCCATTACCATCCCAGTGCCAAAAGAAAGCAACGTAAAAAAACGTAACTACCATATAGTGGCCCTAGTATCCATCATCAGAAATTGCTTTGAGGACTGGTCATGGAGCACATCAATTCCAGCTTCCGACACAGCCTTGATCCATTGCAATGTGCCTACTGTGGCCACAGGTCCATGGCAGATGCCACCTCCCTGGCTCTATACAGATTTACAAAACATTGGAACCCTCATCCTTGAACAATTTGGATAACAACACCACCTATGTCCAACTCCTATTTATTAACCATAGCTCTGCCTTCAATACCATAATTCCAACCATGCTCATCTCCAAACTTCTGGACCAAGGACATAAGTTCTCATCTCTGTACAGGATCCTTGATTTCTTGACCCATAGTTTACAATTAATAAAGATAGTTGATAGAACATCCTCCATGATAATTCTCAAAACCAATGTCCTGCAAAGCTGCATTCTCTGCTCCTTATTATACTCATTATGTAACTTCATTGATAAGTCGTAGATTAATCCACCATAGTCGGATGTACCTCAAACAATGATGAGATGGTGTGCAGGTACGAGATAGAGAACTGCATGGAATTAAAACAACAAGCTCTCCTACATTTTCAGCAAATTTCGAAGGAGCTTTGCATCGACTTCGTGAAGCAGGTTGGAATACACACTCCAATCTGTATCAATGGTGCTGAATTGAAGATGGCCAAGAGCTTCAAGAACCTAGTTGTAAATATCACCAACACTTTCTCCTGGTCCCACCCCATTAACGCTATAGCCAAGAAAGCACAGCAACCCCTCCACCTCCGCAAAAGTTGAAGGAAATTCAGCATGCTTTCACCGACTCTTAACAATTTCTACGTAGAATGCATCTTATCTTGATGCATCACAACTTGGTATAGCAACTGCTTTGCTCAAGACTACAACAAATTGCAGAGAGCTGGAAATGCAGCCCAGTCCATCATGCAAATTAGCCTCCCCACTTCTTCGTCCCACCCTCAATTACTCCATTTATACTTCATGCTGCCTTGAGAAAGCACCAACGTAATCAAGGATAACTCTCACCCCTTTCATTATCTTCTCTCCCATCTTCTGTCAGGCAGGAGATATAAAAGCTTGGAAGCATGTACCATCAGATACAAGAACAGCTTCCTCCCTGCCGTTATCAGAATCTTGAACCTCTCAAATGTTAAGGATGTATTTCCAATCTCCCATTTACCTCGTTGCGGCCCTTGCACTTTTTTTAACCACCCTTTCATTATCTGCACTTCCTCTGTAGCTGGTACTCTATATTCTGCACTCTGTTTCTATATCTTTTTTATACTAGCTGATATATCTGTAAACGGCATGATTAGCCTGGATAGTGCGCAAATCAAGGTTTACCACTGTATCTTGTTAGACATGATGAAATTAAACCCTAACAAAAATACCAAATAGCAAATGGGTTTTTACACCATACCAGGTTTCTGATTGCTTGTGTAGGTAGCAGCTTATCCAAAATATGCAGTGGGTGTCCTGCTCACCAAGTTGTACCTCCACCTAAGGACAATGACATATGGATCTGGGACATCAGCGAGAGAACCCAGATGCTACACCTGTAATCTAGGTAATGAATAATAGGATGTGTGGCAGTTGAAACCATTCCTCGGAAAAGATAGACAGAATATTACGTACTGAGCAATAATTTTATAAACACTCCTAATCCTTGCTTCTGAATAAAAATCATGCCGGGCAATTTTATGAAACACTTAAAAACCTCTCTAAGGAATTACGTCTACCTACCCTATTTTTATTTTACATACCAATAATTCCATTAATTAAAATAAGCATGCTTGGATTTGCAAATCAAAGGTTCAGTCACAGTTCGATCCCAAACATGTCAGCAACTGCAACTATCTAATCCTAAATGTCAACCAGGAGATTCACTGTGATATCAGTGCTTTGTAGTAAATTTCAGCCAACTGTAGATGTGTGTGTTCTCCCAGGATTCAAGAGCTCCAAACCGCAAGCATAATTTTAACTGGAGAGAAAATTGACCACATATTGACCATGTTATTCATTGGCATGCATTGCAGTTAATGTGCAAGTCGAGCTCAGAATTGGATAGATAGTATGTTCTTTCTACCTCAGGGTATGGAAATGAATCTGAAAATGATTCAAATGACTCTGCCTCATAAGGTGGTAGACAAAAATGCTGGAGAAACTCAGCGGGTGAGGCAGCATCTATGGAGAGAAGGAATAGGCGACGTTTCGGGTCGAGACACTTCTGCAGACTGATGTCGGGAGGGGAGGGGGAGGGGTGGGAAAAAGAAAGGAAGAGGCGGAGACAGTAGGCTTGTGGGAGAGCTGGGAAGGGGAGGGGAAGGAGGGAGAAAGCAAGGACTACCTGAAATTGGAGAAGTCAGTGTTCATACCGCTGGGGTGTAAACTACCCAAGCGAAATATGAGGTGCTGTTCCTCCAATTTGTGCTGGGCCTCATTCTGGCAATGGAGGAAGCCCAGGACAGAAAGGTCGGATTCGGAATGGGAGGGGAGTTGAAGTACTGAGCCACCGGGAATTGGTTATTGCGAACTGAGTGGAGGTGTTGGGCGAAGTGATACCTGGAACAGCAGATGCAGTAGATGAGGTTGGAGGAGGTGCAGGTGAACCTCTGCCTCACCTAATTTTAAAATGTTTAGACTTCTTACCAACCAGACTTTCGAAAGGTCTGCCTTAATTATTTCAATCTTAGATTGTTTATGATTGTATGGTGTTATTGTGTCTTTTAAAAAAAAAAGCACTCCTGTGCATTCTGGACCAGATATTGTTGGATAGTTCAGCACTTAAAATGGTCTCTACAAAGTTCTCGTTTACATTTTTAGTATGAGTGTCAGGGGTTATGAGGAGGAGGCAGGAGAAGGATTGAGCCATGATTGAATGGTGGAACCGGCTTCATGGGCTGTCTGGCCTAATTCTGCAACTATTATGCATGAGCATTTTGCTGTCTGTTTTCTTCCTTTAATGAACTCTTTGATTCCCATTGATGTATAATCTAGCCCTGCTTTCTCCTCTATTTGTTCCCTGCTCCCTGTTCATTGATCAGGGAGATAAGCCAACAAACGTTCAGAAGGTCCATCGTAATTTTTGGCATTATTGCACATTATCAGATCAACATTCTGAAAATATAGCGCAATGTCAATGGCATACATAAAAATCCACACAATACTATTGCTGCAAAATCTTTAGGAAGGAACTGCAGATGCTGGTTTAAACCGGAGATGGACACAAAAAGCTGGAGTAACTCAGCGGGTCAGACAACATCTCTGGAGGTCTCATTGTATGTTACTTGTTTTCACCAAGGCAATAGCTAACAATGGCCTGTCTCCTTTATCATCGTTACATTTGTGCATATCTTTAATTCATTTGTTCTATATCTCTATATATCACCATTTATATCTCTTGTTTTCCTTTCCCTGTGACTCTCAGTCTGAAGAAGGATCTCGTCCTGAAATGTCACCTATTTAATTTCTTCGGAGATGCTGTCTGATCCGCAGAGTTGCTCAAGGTTTTCATGTTCATCTTCGCTGCAAACTCTTTGTTTTATCAGGTCTTTATTCTTTGGAGCGCAGAAGGTTAAGGGAGGACTTGATTGAAGTCTTTAAAATGATGAAAGGGATAGACAGAGTTGACGTGGATAAGCTTTTCCCATTGAGGGTAGTGAAGATTCAAACAAGAGGGCATGACATGAGAATTAAGGGACAGAAGTTTAGGGGTAACATGAGGGGGAACTTTTTTACTCAGAGAGTGGTGGCTGTGTGGAATGATCTTCCAGCAGACGTGGTGGAGGCAGGATCGATTGTAACATTTAAAAGTAAAGTGGATAGGTATATGGATGGGAAGGGAATGGAGGGGTATGGTCTGAGTGCAGGTAGATGGGACTAGGGGAAAATAAATAGTCGGCACGGACTGGAAGGGCCGAGAAGGCCTGTTTCTGTGCTGTAATTGTTATATGGTTATATGGTGTGAAATATTAAACTCTCATCTCTATAATTTTCCCATGCATAAGCAGTCAATTAGAGCCCCCCATTATCAGCCTATAATTATATATATATAAGGTAAATAATTATAATAAAATACAAACTGTACTGTTCAGTCAAAATCTTCCACCATTAAATTGATTTTAATGATATTGTAAACATTTTATAAAATTTTGTAAAATGACACTGGAATTATTTGTGAAACAATGCCAGGTAGAAAGCAGCAAATGAAACACTGGACGATGATGTTTAAAGCAATTGATTACTTATGGAATCTTTAGCATTTAGAAATGTAAAACAGGTCAAACTTCATTGAAGAAAATGTTTAAGTTATTTTAACTGATGGAAAATGGCCACTTTTTAATTCTACTAAATTGTTTAATCTAGATGAAAGTAGTGTTGATCTATGGGCTTTTTTAAAGTTACGTAATCTATTCAGAATTACTGTTGAGGGTATAAGGAGGCCAAACACATGTTCATATGGTTAAATCTGTGGAGCACTCCACTATGAAATGAATGTGATTTTACAAAATGTTGCGAATCCAAGACTTTCTTGGCATAGAGGACAGAAGGCTTGATATCTGTTTTGGAGAATAGAAGTGTCAAGAGTGTTTTATTGTCATATGTTCAAGATAGAACAATCAATTTCTTACTTGCTGCAGCACAACAGAATATGTAAACATTATATACAGTAAACAATATAATAAACAAGAAAGGAAAAAAAAGTCCAGTGTGTGTGTGTATAATATATATATATATATATATATATATATATATATATACATACACACACACATACTCTCTCTCTCTCTCACACACACATATGCATGCACACATATGCAAATAAAAAAACATAGTAGTGCAATAATAACAATAATAGTCTGTAGTTCAGAGCTTATTTGATGTTGTGTTTAATAGCTTGATGGCTGTAGGGAAGAAGCTTTTCCTGAATCTGGACGTTACCGTTTTCAGGCTCCTGTACCTTCTTCCCGATGGCAGGGGTGAAATTAGTGTATGGCCAGGGTGGTATGGGTCTACGATGATTCTGACTGCCTTTTTGAGGCAGCGACTCTGGTAAATCCTTTCGATGGTGGGGAGGTCAGAGTCGGTTATGGACTGCAATGTTCACAACTTTTTGCAGTCTTTTTCACTCTCGGGCATTCAAGTTGCCCAGTCAAATAGAAAATAGTTATGGTAAAATTCTGATCGATTTACCCAAACTATTTGAATTTTTGTAAGGGATAGAATTTCCCCATATCAAGGGGACTTAACAGGGTGGACTTCCACAGTGATTGCCAAGGAAAATCGTTCCTTTGTGCCCTCAAAAGGACGAGAAAGGTCATACGAGCTGTGGCTATTCTCTTTGGCAGCTTCTGAAATGTTCCGAGAGTATTTGCTAATTAACTAACATTTGAATGGGATCAATTATTTCACAGAGGTTAATTGACTCGGATTTTAACTACTGGGACTTTCAATTCCATTGAATCCGGGTGAGCTTTTACAGGCAATCAATTAAGAGCCCAGCCTATGCCATTTGTTGTGGTAATGCAAATAACCAAGTTTCCAGTATTCAAGATTAAATATTTTATTTTAAAGTAATTAAACCGCACAGCGAAGTCAACATCTTTCATGAAGAAATATGTATAATTTATAAAAGGACAATGAAATTATTAGTGAAACAACCCCAAGTAGAACGCAGTGGATACAATTTTCCTCCAACTTAAGAGGTGGGAGAAAATAAGTTTTCATTCAACCAAATTTGAGCTGGTGATGCCAACCTCAGATCAATTCAGTTCAGTTTAGTTTATTGTCACGTGTACCGAGATACAGTGAAAAGCTTTTTGTTGCGCACTAACCAGTCAACACAAAGACAATATATGATTATAATCAATCCATTTACAGTGTCTAGATACATGATAAGGGGATAACGTTTAGAGGGAATAATGTTTAGATTCACTGTACTTTAGGACACCTGGTTCATAAAGGTTAACTGGTGTTATTTTCTTGTTTAATGTCAGGATCATAGTATTACATTATTTCCCAAAGTGGCCAGCTAAGTTTGACTTTGGCCTTGTGGCTTCAGACATTTTCTCAGTCTACATCAGTATGGGAACAGTCAAAGTATTCTCAGCGCCCTTTTTATGTCTTTGAATATTCCATTTTATTTGGAGTTCTAATATTTTACTCTGAATTTCATTTTGTGTTGCTTTTTGCAGAACTTTCAATGTTTTTCCACATCCTTTCTAGATTCTAATGATGTACAATATTGCCCAGCTGAGAGAATGCCAGAGTTTAATGTTCATAGTAGGGGATGCCAGAGATGACTTGTCTTACAACTTCACCCTTGCTTTCTGTGGTGCATGGAGCTTCCCAATGTTGCAGTTACTTTGTGAATTACTTGCAGTTATGTCGTTCCATTCTATATTCCAAAGGAAGATTTTAAAAAAAATTATTAGAGATAATAGTAATATTCTGATTGGTGAGTAAGGATTTCTGCATACTTCCCCAAGATATAACAACATACTATTTTAAAGAAACACAGCAATATAGGAACATACTAAAAAGCCTAGCCATTTTGTGGTTCAGTCATTTACTCAATAGAGTATGCATCTGCTTTATTGTTTGTGTTAATGTTTTTCTCCTCAAGTGATGAAATGGGTGATATTTTTCATGTTCTCAAAACTCAGCAAATATTAACTGGCCTGTCTATATAGTGTCCTTTATGTTCGGTTTAAAGAATATTGTTTTTTGGATAAGAGTGATCTCCAGTGATAATCGATAATTCTTGTAAAAGTAAACAAAAACAGATACGTACATACAATCGTAAAATTTAAACCACAGAAAATTACCAATCAAATCATAGTGCTTGTGCTGGTGGAATTGATAAATCGTTTGCACAGCTGGATACACTTCATTCCAATTTACCAATTCGTTTTACTGTTTGAAAGGCAGAACTCATACCAAAAGAACTAAGTGATAGTGAGGTCAACAGGAGCGGAAAATTAAAGTGGGCTGCTTTTACGCTAATTAGTCCCTCGATTAAAGCTCATTCTACACCACCCCCCCATCAGACTGCCAACTGACTCATTCTATAAATCATCACAAAATTTGACGTGGTGGCAGATTAGCTGCAAAATAATTGAAATGCACACAATGATCATCTGAGCAATAGCAACTTTTCCAATTTGGTTAATGAGAATTGGTCTTACCTTTTTATTGATTTGTTGAACAATGAAAACAATATTTCACCTAGTATTCTATTAAAATCTTTCAAACAATTCAAAACTTTCTGCTTTAATCTAAAAAAAAAGCATTTTTGTGGCTTTATAATATGAACTGGGCATTATAAGTTTATTTTTATTGGCCCAACAAATAGAATTTGACATTGTCAAAGGGCTGCATTCATGTCATTAAATAACTATATTTTTTCTAGCTAGACAGTCACTGCTTCAGGGGCTCTCAGTGCACAGGGCCAAATATTTCAATTTCTTTGTTGCAAATCTTTGATTAAACATTGGTGTCATGCCTTCTGTAGATTTGGGAACAAAAGGATTGCATTCACATTCTGTTCTCATTCATGCCATGACAATTAAGTCTCTACTTCAAAAGAAATGGCTTTAGTGGATATTACATTCCATCGCAATACCGCTGGAGCAGGAACGTAATAAATTTTTCCGAAAGCCCTGAATGCACTCTGTTTCATTGCTAAATTCAGAAAATAATTGCCCTCCACCCAATTCCTGCACTGCAGGTTAAAGAACATTAATGTAATATCACTGGCACTAGTCATATCACTGGTCCTGTCTCACTATATTTTGTACTTCTGGATGTATGAAGGGCGGCTCAATGGTCCAATGGTAGAGTTGCTGCCTTGCAGCACCAGAGCTATGGGTTTGATCCTGACAATGGGTGCTGTCTATTTGGAGTTTATACATTCTCCCTGGACCACGTGGGTTTTCTCTGCGTGCTCCTGTTTCCTTTCTCATTCCAAAGATGTGCAGGATTGTAAGTTAATTGGCTTCTGTAAATTATCCCTAGTGTGTAAGATGGAACTAGTGTACAGGTGATTGATGGTCGGCGCCGACTCGGTGGACCAAAGGGCCTGTTTCCATGCTCTATCTTAAAACTAAACTGAAATATATCTAGCAGAAAAATAGACCCATTTCCACAAAGTTGTTTTCCATGGAGATAAAACCATTTTGATGTATGGAGATAAGTCTTAATTTCATTTGATTAATGGTCTTTGAATAAAATTTATATTTTATGGTCAGTAGCAAATAAAATCTAAAGAAATCTCTGAAGATAGACACAAAAAGCTGGAATAACTCAGCGGAACAGACAGCATCTCTGGAGAAAAGGAATAGGTAACGTTTCGCGTCAAAATCCTTCTTCAGACTAACAGCATGGGGAATTGGAGGAGGAGATGCTACACCTGTCCATATAAGTTAGTGGAAGAATTGGGTGGAGGGCAGCTATTTTCTGACATGTGTGCAATGGTACAGTGGAGTGCACTCAGGGCTTCAATAAATATTTATTAGGGTCCTGCTCCAGTGTTATTGTGGAGGAATATAAGGTGGGGGGGAAAGATTTAAAAGGGACTTGATGGACAAATCTTTCATACAGAGGGTGATGGAACAAGTTGCCAGAGAAGGTGGTAGAGTTGCAAGTAAAACATTGAAAATATATTTGGACAGAGAAGGACATTTATACATGGATAGGAATGATTTAGAGGGATATGGGCCAAATACGGCCAAATGTAAATAGTGTAAAACATTAGAGTCAACTTGGTTGGCATGACCGATTTGGACTGAAGGGCCTGCATCAATGCTGCATGTCTCTATGAATCAATTTTTGAATGTGTAGCTAGATTACTCTCAATACTCATGGCACCTTTATGGCACATCAGGGATGTGTACCTTTGATATGTAGCAGTACTAATGTCAAGTCCCTTTCCATCAGCTTCCTTAGCAATGACTAGAAACACAACTGAATCTGCTACTGTATGCAAAGATATCAATGCACGCTCAATATTTATGTTAACTTTTAGAGATTTAAAAACAAAATGCAACTTTTTAAACTTAATTTCAATGACAACTTGTGAGTTTTGGCACTTTTAGTTCTTTTGCACTTTCATATCTCAGTTAAATTCCATTACCATGGAGTTCATTGGCTTTTGTCTATATCCATCAGATTGCATTATTCATTTTACACAATTCTTAATCTTGAAGCTTTTTTGTTCATTGACACCATAAAAACTACTCCCTGTCAGTGCAATTGTTACTGCATTAGTCAATAATGCTAAGTGTCTGTGAGCTGTTTTGACTTTTAAAGGGTCTGCATAAATGGAAGAAAGATTTAAATTCTTAACTCCTGCAATGATATAAACTAGTAAGATTAAATGAGAACTTACCAGTTCGAAGGTTGATCTTTATTTTATGAGGAGTTGCGATGAGGGATTTCGTGAAGAACCCGCCAGCACGCATGCGCGACATTCTTCAAAGTAGCGGTGTGGAATCACAGAACAACACAGAGAAATGACTTGGCATAGTAAGATTGAAGAGACTCTAATTACCAGTTGATTATGATCGAGGGTTGGGAGCGGAGGGCACGAAATCCCTCATCGCAACTCCTCATAAAATAAAGATCAACCTTCGAACTGGTAAGTTCTCGTTTAATCTTACTATTTCATTTCGGAGTCACGTGAGTGACTTCGTGAAGACTTCAAAGCTCTGTGATTTCACGCCCTGGACCACGTCCATGCTGACACACCACTGTTTAAGGATGGATGGGAGTAAACAACTTTCCAGACTGCTTGTACTGAAAAACAAGAATAATATTTATTAACAATCAAAACAAAAACCCCTCATTCGGGGACATCTCTACGTTCTTGATCTGCATTCAGCACGGCCTCCGCGAACTGTAGAGGAGCGGCAACAGGCTTGTTATAAAACCGCTGAAAGATGGCTTCATTCGCCCATCCTGCTGTGGCGAGAATATGGTCCATGGGCACCTCCATGACCCTCACCGCCGACGTTGATGCAGCCCTGGTGGAATGGGATTTGAAGACATTAGTGTCGATACCTGACTTACCCAAGACGATCCTGAGCCACCTGGATATCGTCTGGACTGTCACTCGATGGTGAGGTTTCTTGTGAGTGACAAGCAGGTATTTCTCCATTCCCCTTAGGTTTCTCGTCACTTTGACATAGTGACGGATACGGGCAGCTAAACATAGCCTTGCATCTGCGGGGTATGCCGGGAACTTCAGCTGCAGCCCTGTGAACCCAGGTCTATGCTGCTTGAGTAGCTCATCTATAAAGAAGACTACTTCTGCAGGGGTAGAGATCATCCTGTCGATCCGGATTTTATGGAGTGTCTGTACCCTCTGCGCTGAAGTCAGTGCTAGTAACATCACCAGCTTCATGGTGAGTTTGTCCAGCTCTAGCCCCTCCATGGGCGACCACGTCCTGAGCAGGGTTAGTACTTTCCCGATATCCCAGGTGATATTATAGCGTGGTCTGGGCGGATTCGAATTGAATATTCCCCGCATGAGCCTGGACACCAGCCTGTTGGATCCTACCTCAATATTGAGGTAGAATGACAGCGCGCTTCTGGCGCTGTTGATGGCACTGTAGCTCAAGTGTTCACCATGGTGCAACCCCGCCAGGAATTCCAATACGTCGGCTATGGTTGCAGCGTCATATGTAATTTGGGAGCGGCCGCAGTAGGTTTCCCATTTCCGGATGTGGGAGAGGTATTGCCGCCTGGTGGACTCCTGGCATGACGCTCCGATGGTATCCATTGTTCTGGGTGATAGGCCATACCGCAGTAATGGCCTGTTCAGAACCTGCAAGCCAACAAGTTTAGATAGCTGTGGCAGGGATGTGGTTCCCCTGACACAGGGTTAGTGACCAATTGTGGGCAACCCTCTAAGAGGACCCAAGGTTGACTGATCATCTCAAAGACCACCGGATACCATGGCTGCGTAGGCCAGTCGGGTATGATAAGAATGCCCTTGGCAGCATCCATCTGGATTTTCTGCAATACCCGACTGATGAGGCAAAATGGAGGAAATGCATAGAAGAACCATTTCCCCCAGTCCAGCGAGAATGCATCCATCGCCATTGCCCCAGGACTGGTTCCCACGAAACGTATGTTGGTACCTGATGGTTCAACCACGACGCAAAGAGGTTGATATCCGGTTTACCAAATTTGGCTGTAACTTTAGTGAAGATTTGAGGATGCAACATCCACTCGATGTTGTCATTGAACTTGCGTGACCTGGTGTCCACCACAGTATTGAGCTCACCTGGTGAATAGGTAGCTGAAATCCAAATATTCCGTTGAATACACCAGAGCCAAATTGTATTCGCCAATTCATCACATGAAATTGACCTGGTACCGCCCATATGGTTTAAATATGCCACCACAGTGGTATTGTCTATTTGGAGACGGACATGAGCGTCAGTAAGATTAGAACAATAAGCTCGAAGTCCGTGAAATGCACCAAGCAACTCCAAATAGTTTATCCCTTGTGTCAATAACAGAGTAGATTCAAGGTTGTCCCATCTGCCCCCGCAACTAGAATAGTTGTCCGTAGCTCCCCAGCCATGGGAGCTTGCATCGGTTTGTAAGTATATACCATCGGATTGGGCACAATGATGGGTTTAAATGAGTTACTAATATTGTCTACCCACCATTGTAACTCAATCTTAGCTTTAAGAGACAGCTGCATTGGTCTGTCAAAATGTCCAGCGTTTTGTTTTAATGCTGAGATCTTGGCTCTTTGCAAATTTTGATAATGCAAAGGCCCGTATCGAGCCGCTGGAAAAAGTGCTCCTATCTTGCCAAGCACCTTAGCAGTTTGTCTAATTGATGGTATACTGGCCCAGACCAAATCCTCACATACTTGGGTGACATCCCCAACTTCGTTAGCTGGTATGGTGGCCCTCATGCGATTGGAATCCACCGTGAACCCCAGATAATCCATGACCTGTGAAGGGCAGAACTTTGATTTATCTGGATGGATAATGAACCCCATTTGCTGAAAAATTGCCACAGTGGCTGAAACTGCCAGTTCAGCTGCTTCCAGGGTGTTGCCAACAATCAAGATATCATCCAAATAGGCCATCACTATATGATGTTGTTTCCGTAGCGTGGCCAGAATAGGTTTGAGTAATTTAGTAAATAATCTAGGGGCTGTGGTAAGCCCATTTGGCAAAGCCCTGTATTGCCATAGCTGATCCATCCAGATGAATTTTAAGAACTTCCTATGGTGTTTCCGAATGGATACAGAATAGTACGCATCTTTTAAATCAATGCATGCCATAAAGCAGCCATGAGAAATCAATGACTTGGCTGTTTCGAACGTGTCCATTTTGAAATGGGTATATGTTACAAAGGTATTCAAATGGGTCAGATCAATAATAACCCGACATCCTCCATCCTTCTTGGGCCTGGTGAATATGTTGGATACGAATTCAATTGGTTCGTGTATAGTTTTTTCTATCACTCCTTTTTCTTGTAACCTTAAGATCTCAGCATAGCCTGCTGCCTTTTCAATGCTAGACAGCGTAAATTTCCGATCGGGCATATGCTGGGATGGAGGGATGTTACCATTAATGAATTCAATCTCATGGCCCTGAATACTTTGTAAGACAAACTCATCTGAAGTGATAGTTTCCCATGCCCCCGTGAAGAACCGTAGTCGCCCACCAACATGTGAAGTTAAGCACCCAGGTGCATGAAAACCAGACCGCCTTACCTCCATGGTTACCGGCGGCCCTTGACATGTTTGGCGGGACGTGGAGGTGCTGGGTTGGGCTGGTGCTGCGGCGTCCGCATCTTCCACGGAGGCCGCTGCGGGCCTTGCCCTAAAAAAGGCCGCGGCTGCTGGGGCTGCTGGTATTGAGGCGGAGCTGGAGTGTAAGTACGTGCCGGTCTGGTGGCAGGGCCTCGTGGCCTGTAAAACGGCGCTTTCTTGGCCGCCTGCCTGGGCGCGATCTGAGACCGCATCAGTCCCACCGTTTTGACGTGTTCGTCCAGCTCCTTGACCCTCTTCGGGAGGTCTTCCCCGAACATCTGTCTGGGCGGTGGTGTAGGAGGCGCCTTACACAACACCATGAATTTTGGGTTGAGCGTGGGGCGGATGACACTCTTCCGGAAGGCATTTATTTCATGCTGAGTAGCACACAGCAGAGCGAGAGCATCCTCCTGGTCCAAGCTTAGGTCCTCTCCGTCCACCGACCGCGCGAACGCGGTGATCCCAGCAGTAAGCAGCTTCAGGATGCGCTGGAGCTTTATCTCCTGAGTCCTGATGACTGTGCCAATGTTGCCCCAGATCGGCGTATTGACCATGGGCACGTTGAGGGAGTTGCAGTTGGTTGGGGCTTTATGCCTGTTGATGGCCTGCGATAGAACTTCCTCCTGGAGCTGATGATTAGTTAGGAAGTCCACGGTGGCAGCAAGTTTGGGGTTGAGGGGTAGTCCCGATGTCTCCGAAGAAGCAAATTTTGCCGCCACGTCGAGGAGTTCTTCCTGCGGCACCTCCGATGGAGTTGGTGTATGGTATAACAAATCCTCCTCCTCTGGCTGCCTAAGGCTGCCTGTTGAGAATGGCGAAACCTCCCTGTGCCGTCTGGAGCTGGATGCATCCTGCCGTTGGTTCTGCAAGAGGAGCTCCAACATCCGCTCCATCCGGTCAATACGCCCTTCGCCCTGTACACTCGGGCGGTCGGAGTCCTCATGTTCTGGTGCACTGCTGAGGCTCCGTTCATCGGCCCGCACCTCGTCGAGGTGAACCCGGTGCCGGAAATTGTCGCTTCCAGCCGCCGCAGCAAAGCTGAGCGATTCCCGCGCGGGAGGTGCGCTCAAACGCCTCCTTTTGGCGGAGCCTGATCCCGCTGCCTCGGAGGGCAAACGCGGTGGAGAGTCGGCACCCAATGCCTCAGCACGGTGACCCGACGCCCGCGCGGGCTTGCCGGCTGCCCACATCGTGGACCTAGCCGACGGACGGTCCCGTCCTCCCATCCACGGGGGACTCGGTGACCGTGGCGGGACTCCTCCCAAGTGACTCTTCCCGGTATCGATGGTTGGGGAGTCAACACTGGTCCTGATAGGTCTCCCAGTGGACTTGAGTCCCGCCATAACACCTGTCCGCATTTTAGCGGCAGGTGACGCCTTTGCCCCTAAAGGGTGAGGCTTACGGGCTCCATCCCTCCCTCTACTCTGAGGGCTCAGGGAGAAGGGCTGTGCAGCCGCACGCGAGCCCTTGCCCAGGTCGGCCAACGAGCCCGTTGGCGACCTCGATACGGAGGCAGGGTCTACCTGCTCCGATGGCACACCGCAGTCCTGCTCCTCGAATTCCTCACCGGAGCTGCGGTGTATCGGCGGGTCGGGCCCTGTAGCGACAGGGCTCACCGACTTCCCCGCCTTCTTCCCGGCCTGTCTCACAGGTGCAGCCGATGATGAGGGCTCCGGGACAGGTGGCCGGCGACTCCGGACGGACGTCTTACGGCCTCTGCTACTCCCTTCCATGCCCCTGCTGAAAGAAAAAATACTTTCAACAAGGACCAACCAACTTAAGGTTAGTGTCACTTACCTTAGCGGTCCCTTATGAAGGGCTGGCGGGAGCGCGCTCCACCGCCAGCCGTCGGCAGCAACGCGTTGCGACGATATGTCGCGCATGCGTGCTGGCGGGTTCTTCACGAAGTCACTCACGTGATTCCGAAATGAAATTACATGTGCCAGCTGTGTCAGTTCCAGTATTGGTATCAATTTATAAGTTTGAATTAGGTTCAAAATGTGAGTGCTATAAAATGTTCCAGTAATGTTGCTAAGATTTAAATCTATGTCTTGTAATAAATGGCAGAATTACAAATTGTTTTATAGATAGAAGAGGACAGAAAGGGAGGCATGTATGGTCAAGAGTATTTGGGGGCGGGGGGGGGGGGGGGGGGGGGGGGGGGAGGGGAGCGGAGAGGGCTCTACATTTTGTTCCTACTTAAGCACATTGCAAGTGTGTGCTGCTGTTATCACATCTTGGAAACAGTAATCTTTGGCTCCATGCCTACCTACCGCAAAATCACTACAGTAGGGAGGAAACTCCTCGTTTGAAGCAATATTTAATGAACAAATGGGACTGCTTAATATATGGAAAAGGAACTCATCGGTCATGTGCACATTAATTCTTTAAATTGAATGTCATATTTATTAAAGTTTTAATGTTTTTTAACAAATTGAAAATATGGGAGACGTCTTAGTCAGGTCATCTGTGAAAGGTACATAGAAAATAGGTGCAGGAGTAGGCCATTCGGCCCTTCGAGCCTGCACCACCATTCAATATGATCATGGCTGATCATCCAACTCAGTATCCTGTACCTGCCTTCTCTCCATACCCCCTGATCCCTTTAGCCACAAGGGCCACATCTAATTCCCTCTTAAATATAGCCAATGAACTGGCCTCAACTACCTTCTGTGGCAGAGAATTCCAGAGACTCACCACTCTCTGTGTGAAAAACGTTTTCCTCATCTCGGTCCTAAAGGAAATCCCCCTTATCCTTAGACTGTGACCCCTTGTTCTGGACCTCCCCAACATCGGGAACAATCTTCCTGCATCTTTCCAACCCTTTAAGAATTTTGTACGTTTCTATAAGATCCCCCCTCAGTCTTCTAAATTCTAGCGAGTATAAGCCAAGTCTATTCAGTCTTTCCTCATATGAAAGTCCTGACATCCCAGGAATCAGTCTGGTGAACCTTCTCTGTACCCCCTCTATGGCAAGAATATATTTTCTCAGATTTGGAGACCAAAACTGTACGCAATACTCCAGGTGTGGTCTCACCAAAACCCTGTACAACTGCAGTAGAACCTCCCTGCTCCTATACTCAAATCCTTTCGCTATGAATGCGAACATACCATTTGCTTTCTTCACTGCCTGCTGCACCTGCATGCCTACTTTCAATGATTGGTGTACCATGACACCCAGGTCTCGTTGCATCTCCCCTTTTGCTAATTTGCCACCATTCAGATAATAGTCTACCCTCCTGTTTTTGCCACCAAAGTGGATAACCTCACATTTATCCACATTATACTGCATCTGCCATGCATTTTCCCACTCACCCAGCCTATCCAAGTCACCTTGCAGCCTCCTAGCATCCACCTCACACCTAACACTACCCCCCAGCTTAGTGTCATCCACCAACTTGGAGATGTTGCATTCAATTCCCTCGTCCAAATCATTAATATATATTGTAAATAGCTGGGGTCCCAGCACTGAGCCTTGTGGTACCCCACTAGTCACTGCCTGCCATTCTGAAAAGGACCCGTTTACTCCTACCCTTTGCTTCCTGTCTGCCAGCCAGTTCTCTATCCACATCAATACTGAACCCCCAATACCGTGTGCTTTAAGTTTGTGTACTAATCTCTTATGTGGGACCTTGTCCAAAGCCTTCTGAAAGTCTAGATATAACACATCCACTGGTTCTCCCTTATCCACTCTGCTAGTTACATCCTCGAAAAATTCTATAAGATTTGTCAGACATGATTTACCTTTCGTAAATCCATGCTGACTTTGTCTAATGATTTCACCACTTTCCAAATTTACTGCTATCCCATCTTTAATAACTGACTCTAGCAGTTTCCCCACTGCCGATGTTAGACTAACTGGTCTGTAATTCCCCGTTTTCTCTCTCCCTCCCTTTTTTAAAAGTGGGGTTATATTAGCTACACTCCAATCCTCAGGAACTACTCCAGAATCTAAAGAGTTTTGAAAAATTATCACTAATGCATCCACTATTTCTGTGGCTACTTCCTTGAGTACTCTGGGAGGCAGACTATCTGGCCCTGGGGATTTATCGGCCTTTAATCCATTCAATTTACCCAACACCACTTCCCGGCTTACCTGGATTTCACTCAGTTCCTCCACCTTATTTGACCCCCGGTCCCCTGCTATTTCCGGCAGATTATTTATGTCTTCCTTAGTGAAGACAGAACCAAAGTAGTTATTCAATTGGTCTGCCATGTCCTTGTTCCCCATGATCAATTCACCTGTTTCTGACAGCAAGGGCTCTACATTTGTTTTAACTAATCTCTTTCTCTTCACATATCTATGAACACTTTTGCAGTCAGTTTTTATGTTCCCTGCCAATTTTCTTTCATAATCTATTTTCCCTTTCCTAATTAAGCCCCTTGTCCTCCTCTGCTGGACTCTGAATTTCTCCCAGTCCTCTGGTTGGCTGCTTTTTCTGGCTAATGCATGCATGTAATAATGCGGGTGTAATCCCGCAAAATGCCCACATATATGCTGTAGTGTGAACTGAAAATGGCACAATGAATAACAACACCAACAACGATAATGGTGGCATAGCAGTAGAGCCACTGCCTTACAGCGCTAAACACCTGGGTTTGATCCTGAAGACGGGTGCGATCTGTACGTAGTTTGTAGCTTCTCCCCGTAACCTGCTTGGGTTCTCTCCAAGATCTTCAGTTTCCTCCCACACTCCAAATACATACAGGTTTGTAGGTTAATTGGCGTGGTATAAAAGTAAATTGTCCCTAATGTGTGCATGTGTGTAGGATAGTGTTCATGTTCTGGGATCACTAGTCGGTGTGGACTAGGTGGGCCGAAGGGTTTGTTTCCGCACTATATTCAATGGTATATGGTCACACTGATCTGTTCTGTATTTATTTATGCCTACTATATTCTGTTGCAAGGATTCTGTTGCAAGTCTCGCTGTTGCAATATTCTGTTGCAAGTCTCCTATATGGGACACATGACAATAAACTCTCTTAAATCTTGAATATTGAAAAAAGGCAGAAGGGGAAGAGCAAGGGTGAAGAGGAATCACAAGAAGAGGTCTCAACGGGTGAATGTAGATGATGTGATGGACTGTCCCAGTACATCAGATGACTGGAAGAGAGTGGCGCTGGGCTTTGACAAAAGATAGAACTTTAAGCACACGTGTGGGGCAATGGATGGCAAGCATGCCATTCTTGTCCTGTCCCTGTACCCCTCATTTTCCAGGCATAACCTTCGTCCAGCCCTCCCTCACCACCAATGGGGCATCTGCCTCTGATGCTGTGTCAGACATAAGAGAAAGGGCTGCTTTGCTGCCTTCAAATGAGGCAGTGAAGGATGGGGTGGTGGTTGGGACATATACTACCACCCTGGTCTCCTCCTCCAGGGGGTCTCTCATGCAGGGCGACCTCCTCCTGCACTATCACCTCCTGTGGCATCACCTCCTGCCACTCCTCCTCCTGGATGGGCAACACCTGCATGGCAGGTTTTTTTTTTAGGGTTGTGCCCTCCCCCTGCGCTGCTGCCTTTTTGGTGCCATCTCTAAAACACAAGTCTCCTCTACAAAAAACACTCCAGCTATGAATGAACATGCCCTGGAGAGACAGAGGTCACGTGCCGCTGTTTAAATTACCTTTTTTTTTTCTAATGACCTTTTTTTCACCCCGGAGCTATTACCTTCGACCACCTTCGAGTACCTACAACTAGCATCACTACGACCGACTTCGACTAGGCCTACGACTAAAAAAGTATTAATTTTTCCCACGGTGACCTATTTTTAGTCGTGGTCAAAAATACGCCGTGACCTAGCTGAAGCCTCGACTACGCGGAGACCACTATCGACCATGAAGGAGAGTGATGAAGACCTCCTACGACCTCTTGGCAACTATGGGTCGCGGGCAAGGTCGCCAGAACTCGCGATGGAGGTTGCCCAAGTGGGACAGGGGCTTAACTGTCTTCAAAGATATGTTAATTAATCTCAGTGGTGTGCCAGGGACCATTCTGGTCATGGATCAGTAGCTGGCAAATTCATAGTCCCAAACTAATGTGCATTGCAGTAGGATTAGGAAAGTGACAATGCAGAGTGTAGGAGAATACACCAGTATAGCTGTAGTCCTTCTGCCATGGTTTGGAACCAAGGCTGGGGTTCAAAAGGTGATGAAGAAACACCAGGTTATCGAGTCATATAAGTATATAAAATAGCACCAGGACCTTCGGCCTACATCTATGCTGATAATGAAGCCCATCAGAACTAATCCAACTTGCCTGCATTAATTTACCATCATTCTATGCTTTGCTGATTTGAGTAACAATCTAGATGCTAAATACATTTACAGTTCCTGCCTCGATCATCACCTCAGGCAGCTCATTCCCGATACCAACCACCCTTTCTACGAATGATTTACCCCTCAGATGCCCTTTACATTTTCCCCTCCTCACCTTAAACCCACATACGCAAGTTTTAGATACTCCCAAAGTGGGAAACAGACACTGTCCATTTACCCTGTCTATGCTCTCATAATTTTACATACTTTTATAATCGTCTCCTTCACTCTGGAGGGAAAAGACCTTGCCTATTCAATCTCTCCCAACACTCAAGGTCTCCAAGCCAGGTATGGATGAATGGTAGTTCGTAAAAGTCTGCAAGTCTGTAGAGGGTCAGGCCATGTGGTGATGGACAGCGAAGAGGTGAGGTTCGTGTTTTCGGGCTATTGACATCAGGAGATCAGTGGGTGGGGAAGTTGAGTGATGAGGGTTTTATTATGATTGGGAGATGGAGCCATGAGTAAGATAAAAAAGGGAGCAGATAATGAATAAAACCAATGAACGCCTTTGTGAGCTAGATATTAAAGTTTGATTGGGTCAAGACTGCCCAACAATAGACATGCCTCGAATCACTTGAACATTAAGCCATTATTTTTTTTAAGTAAAATCCAGTCTGTCTTTCTTTGCTGCACTGTAAAGCACTTGAGACATATGATAATTGCTGTATTTCATAATCCATAATAACATGAAATCTTATTTACTTTGCATTCCTTAATATAATTCTAATTTAAAGATAAGTATGAGTTGGTGCCAAAAACATAATTGTGAAAAACCACATTTGAAATATACGCCCAACTTTCTAATCAGAACAAGGGCTCAGTATATTGAAACAAGTAAAAATACAATTCTGATCCAGACATGTCTTTACAATATTGTATATCACAAAGAAGACTGTTAGAAGAAGAAGTCAAGACTCCTGTAGTAGAGAATTATCGTCAGTAACTTGAAACTTGGTAAAAAATGTGGTGTGTTAGTGTGCTACTTATATTTTAATTACCATTTAACTAATATCAGTTGTAAGATCTTCAAAGCGCTAGCTGTTCTCAATTCATATTCCTCTGGTCTTTTTTTAATCTGTTTGGTCGAATGCTCAAAACTCGGTGATCATCAGTGAACTTGTTACCATAGAGAAATCCCTGCAACGGAGAATGATATGCAGTCAAGCAAAGAGATGCGGGAGACAGCAGTTTCCATCACAACCGATAGAGGATCATGAAATATACAATAGGTTCCAGGTGATCTTTCAACAAAGGGCCAGTCATGGTGCACTCCTGAGCCCCACATCTCAGCACTGAGCAGATACACAACTTGCTCCAGCCACTCAACATCACCACTCACACGCAGCCTCTCCCACATTGACTGATCCACATCGAACAATTAATTGCTAGATTCACACCGGGTTTCCATTACAGCTCAGGTAGGGCAGTGGTTCATGGCAGTTTCCCGCACACCAGCCTGAAAATTGCTGATGTGGCGAAGGTCAATGTTCAGATGGGGAGCCGTCAGTCCACAACAAGTCAGTGCTCTGAAGGGTAGTGTAAAATGAGGTGCCAGTGTACTGAGAAATCTGCCACCTGACTACTATCAAGTTTGGAGAAAGGGGAGCAAATTAAAGTTGAAAGTCTTATCATCTGCATTTCATTATTTCAATTTTATGCCTACATTTTACGTTGTAAATTGATTATTTACATTTAGGATTCTGGTATTGTAACAGGGAATTTGCAGGGTAGCTTCCAGAATGATTGTGAGCCAGAAAAAAATGGTGCAAAGGTATCCTTGTCGAGTGTTGTTGAATGGGAGGCCCTGGGGTACAAGCATAAATTTTCTCGAAAGTGGCCACACGGATAGATAGAGTGATGGAGAGAGCATATGGCATGCTTGCTTTCATCAGCTGAGCCACTAAGTACAAGAGTAGGAACGTCAAGTTACAGTTGTGCAAAATGTTGCTGAGACTGTACTTGGAGTATGGTGTGCAGTTGTGTTTGTCACACCACAGGAATCATGTGATTAAGCTCTAGGGACTGCAGGAAATATTCACAAAGATACAGATATGAAAGGTTTAGAGGGATATGGATAGGAAAGATTGAGAGGGATATGGAGCAAATGCGGGCAGGTGGACTAGTGTAGATGGGGCATTTTAGTCAGCATGGGCAGGTTGGGCTAAAGGATCTGTTTCCATGCACTGACTTTATTACATTGCCTGGTTTGGAGGACTTCAGTTATTAGTATAAATTGGAGCCATTTGTCGCGTAAAGGAGACTGAGAGATGACATAGAATCATAAAAATTATGAGAGGCTTGGATAGGTTTGTTGGTTAGAATCTCGAATGAGCTGCCAGATGAGGCGGTAGTGGCAGGAATAAGAGGGGTTTTGACTGGTACTTGAATGAGCAGGTTTATTGTTGACAGTTCACCTGGAACCTATTGAATGAGTGATATAGAATTAATGCGGGCAGGAAAGCAAGGTTGTATAGATAAGCATGATAGTTAGTATAGATTGCCTGGGCTGAAAGGCCTGTTTCTATACTGTTCAGTTCTACGACTGGAAAATTGAAAACTTTTTGTAATTTTACACCAATTTCTTTTATGCTTTTCTCCATGAGAAAGGAAATGTGTAATATGCACGATATATTGAATATCTGTGTCTACAGATTTCCTGTCTGCTATTTGACGCCCCGCATTCACACTTCCAGTGCCAGTGTTTTTATTATAAATTCTTACAACTGCATTAATAATATCAAACTGTAAATAAGTCCTGTTACTGAATTACCTTGCGGGACTGCTCGGAGTAGCATATATGAATATTGTTAGAGAGTGGTTTTGAAAATGTTTAAGAATTGTCGATCCTTTCATTTTCTGTTGAAGTGAGTTCTGCTCTTAACTTAGGTTACATTTCTCTCTCTCAGATATTTGGCTTTTCCAGCTTGGTTCTAAAATTTTAATATAAAACCTGGTTCCACTGATTTCATTGCTAGGATTCTCAACACTTTGAAAACAAATTGACTGCATTTCAACATATGTTTTTATATCTTTTTATTTTTCTTAAAATATTTACTTTGAAACACGGATTTGACTATCCCTATTGCCTCAGGCTTTCCCTGGCATGCTGTGTGTACACTCGTGGTGCAGCCACTACAATGATATTTTAGCTCTCTTCTATTTTTCCTAGCCATTGGCTGTGCTTGAAGGTCACCTTGGCAGATACTGTATGTGTACTCTCTTTTGCTCTTTTACTTGCTAACAGATATCGATGGGGCTGTTGGCATGTTGCCAGATGCTGTTGAACTAACCTGACTAAATAACATACTCTCGGCCACAAGTGCTAGGCACTCTCAATGTTACTTTTACTCCTTTCTTGGTCCCAGATCCTGGTCGACTGCTGCCTGTTCTTGACCTTCCAGCTTTTAATTCTGTAAGTTTAATGTAGAAACGGCAATGCAATACAATTGTAGGGTCATATATGTAGCCACTTGGGTATCCGAGGATGGCAGTTTAGGCTGTTTGTATTATCCAAACAACAAATGAATTCAATATTATTGGTGATGGGAAATTTTGACGATAAATTAAATGTAATATATTTAATTACAATTCTGAAGTAATTAACAAGAAGTTTGCTGTGATCTGAGAAAGACTGTGGAAAAGATGCATAAGAATTTAAATGAATCCTCTTTTTGGACCAGAACTACAAAAGTACATAACCATACACAGCTTAATGATTGGGCCATGTTTGCCATCCTGCTGTTCCCTGCACATCCACAAGACTATGGGAAGTTTCTCACATCTTATGCTCTTTGTCGAAGGTCTGTATAAATAATTTAAACAGCAGGCTTTTGAATGTTATACCACATAATTAAGCAGCTTTTGTGGTCTACATCAAGATAAATAAGTTGCAAAGGAGATGAACTAGTTAAGTGATTGGCATGAAGATGGTAGATAGCATATAAGATGAAGAAATATAAAAATGTACCCATGAATAGGAAGAATGAAACAGTTGAATATCATTTGACACAAGTGCCGCATGGTGGCACGGCAATAGAGCTGCTGCTTACAGCCCCAGTAACCCAGGTTCGATCCTGACTACGGGCGCTATCTGTACGGGATTTGTACGTTCTCTCCTTGACCACCATGGGTTTTCTCCGAGATCTTCGGTTTCTTCGCACACACCAAAGACGTACAGGTTTGTAGGTTAATTGAATTGGTAAAAATAAAAATTGTTCCTAGTGTGTGTATGTGTGTAGGATAGTGTTAGTGTGTGTGCGGGCATCGTTGGTCAGCATGGACTCAGTGGCCCGAAGGACCCGTTTCTGTACTGTATCTCCAAAGTAAACTAAGATGAATGACTTGTAATTATTAGCATTCAGAGGGGTTTGAATGCCATTGCACAGAGAAACATGGATGATAATGGCAGAATTAGACCATTCTGCTAGTAGGGCCTATTCTACCAATGAACAATCATGGTTGATCATTCCCGTCAGTACTCTGGTCCTGTTATCCAACTTGTCTGAGTTATGTTGGAGCCTCTTTACACCACAACAAGGATGCAACTAGGCAAGATCATATTTAGTTTCCTTTCCACAGCCATCAATGTAGATTGTGAATAATTGGGGCCCAAGCAGCAATCCTTGCAGTGCCCCAATGGATGTCATCTGTCATCCAACAAAATACCTGTTTGTTCTAATTCTTGTCTTTTAACCGACTTTCAATTCATGTCAATAGTTTGTGTTAATCCCATGCACATTGAATTTGGCCATTAACCTCTCATGTGGAACTTTATCAAATGCCTTCTAAAAGTCCAAACCTATTCCGTCCACTGGTTTTCTCTTATCTATTCCACTTGTTACATCCTCAAGAAACTCCAGTAGATTTGTTAAGCATGGTTTCCTCTTCATAAACCCATGGTTGCTCTGCCAAATCCCATTTAAAATTCCCCAGTGTCGGTTATTCCATGTTTTATTCTTGGATCTTAGTATGTTCCTTACAGCTGACATTAGGATTACAAGTTTGGTATTTTTTTTCCCCCTCTGTTTTTAAATAGTAAGGTGTATCACTTTGCAAACTGTAGGAACAGCTTCAAAGTCCAAATCATTTTCGAACACATTCACTATCTCTAGGGTTCTTTGATATTCCATGATTGCATTATCAGTCCCTGGAGATTTGTCAGCTTTTAGCCCCAATAACCTTCCTCTCATTTATTTCTTGACTAATAATGATTTCCTTCAGTTCTTCCCTTTCTTCGGATCCCTGGTTCCCTAAAATATTTAGAAGGATTTTTGTCACTGAATTACAGAAATGTTAAACCCAGGTGCACAAAAGAATAAAGAGGGCAAATGAGTTATTAGTCCATATTACTAATGTGTAAGTAAGAAACATTGAATTTTTTTTAAAAATAGGAGCAGAAGTAAGGCATTCAGTCTTTCCAACTTGCTCTTCCATTTGAAATTCAATACAGTGTTCCAGCTATCTTCCTGTATCTCTTGATCCATCTGGTCTGTAGAAAAATAGTAAGGATGACTTGTGGCACTAATAAGGTGGTTTAGGATTGACTACTTGTGGAATACTGTGTAATAAAAATAGAAAATGCTGGAAGAACTCACTACAACAAACAGCATCAATGGAGAAATAATCAGAATCCATGGCCTTTTGTTGGGGAAAGAACTGCAGATGCTAGTTTACACCAAAGATAAACACAAAATACTGGAGTAACTCAGCGGGACAGGCAGCATCTCTGGAGAGAAGGAATGGGTGACATTTCAGGACTATGACCCTTATTCAGACTCTTATTCTGAAGAAGGGTCTCGACCTGAAACATCACCCATTTCTTCTCTCCAGAGATGCTGCCTGTCTATGACCTTTTCATTGGTTCTGAAATATTGTGCACAGTTTGTAAGGAATGATACACATGCCTAGATTTGATGGAACAGTCTTTACCAGATTAACTCCCATACTATGATGGTGACAACATTTCAGTAAGTATTTAATTGCATACGTTTGTAGTGTGTATTATATTTGTCAATCCTTTTTTTAATGAAAGGTATGTCCTATGAGAAGTGATGGAATAGAATAAGGCTATATTCTTTTGAGTTTAGAGAACTGAGTAGTGATGGAACAAAATAGGATGACGTCTACAACTAGAGGGACCAATCTCAAGATAATATGTCAGCAGTTGGAATATTAATATTTTAAATATGAAAAAAATAAATAGCAATTTCTCTCTATGGTTGACATTTGAACGTTGAAATGTTCTACTCCCGAGGGATAAGGATGTTTAGTCATTAAGTGTATTCAATATTGAAACTGCTAGATTTATGGACATTTATGAAATCAAAGAATAAAAGTTGGACAGGAAAAGAAAATTGATGTAAGCATTTAAACATCACTATTGAATGGCAGAGTATGCTTGAGGAGAATGTACCCTGCTGTTGTGTTTATATTTTCTTAAAATACAGTTGAAACAAGACATGTTGGCTTGGCCAAAAACCAAGTCCTTTCATATACTTATTTGAGTATGCTGCAAACTGGAATCAGATTTCTACAGATTCAAAAATTACATTGAATGCATGTGCAACAACAAGTTCATGACTGGTTGCAACAAATGGACCCTTGAATCTATAATATATAATTCTGTTTGATTTATATAATTCCGGAAATAGTTTTATCCCGATTCAGCGTTCAAAACCTGGCATCTTCGGATTGAGATCATGTAGTATTTCAGATTTTGACTGTATTTCAGTAATATATATATATTTTTTAATATATATTTGATGTACTTAACAAATATTCTTTCTGTTAACCTTTTCCAAAGTTAGGTTAGGCCCTTCAGATTGGCAAAGTCAGAGATCCTACAGCTTTTTGAACTTGAAGAAATGTTCAGATCTCAAAGAGCACGACCTTTGGCTTCAGGCCTGTATTTGTAATTCAATCAGCTAATTTTATTTAAAGAATATGATTTGTTTATGGATTTTCTCAGCCCAATTTTACAACACGTACACTCTGGAAAATTCAAGTATTAAATCTGTACATTTTGTCCCAGCTTTAGTGTGATTATAGCTAGCCGACGTATTTAACTATGTACAGCAGAATGCTATATTAATGACAATGAAAGGAAATCTTTGCCACAATTCCAGTCATTTGGCCACAATGTCTTGCTGCACTGTGAATGCAAGTTTCTTATTGTAATGCAACTAGCTATATTATAGAGAAGGTAGATATATTCAAAGCTAGAAGTGTCAACTTTTTTGCACTTTGTAAACAAACATACTACTATTCCTGACTTTTGACCATGTCTCAGTAAATCTTGTGAAAGTAACTGAAGTTGTGTTTAAGAATAGGCTCCTCAGAACCCATCCACTTGCTGCCATTTTTAGAGCTATCAGCACGTATACAAGGCTGATAATTATCCAAAAACATTTTCTCCTGGGGCAAACACAGCATGAATGACTGAAAACGAACACCTATGCATACTCTCTAGAAATACTGCCTGATCTGCTGAGTTACTCCAGCATTTTGAGTCGTTGTTTTGTAAAGCAACATTGGCTGTTCCTTGTGTCTATCATCAATCATCAGATCTTTGAACTGCACAAAGAATGGTTTTGCTGCCTCAATATATCTGATGGATTTTTGTGATTAAGCCCATAAAGAGCTGCCCACATATGCGCAATCTGCAATAATTTGTTGTGCTATTGAGACACAAACATGGAGTTACAGAGCAAGCATACTTTTTGCATCCTGAAATAAGGACAAAAGTAGAACAAAAGGCAGATTGTATTCGTTTTCAGACAACCTATTCCATGAGAAAGGAGAAACCAACATGCAGGACGGTTCATATTGTGGGCTGACAAACTGTAAACCATGCCAGAACAAATTGTTTCAAATGGCTTGATGAAATAATCAAAATATTTTCAACAAGGAAGTTTCTCGCCACCTGCCTAAGATATTCAATGAGATTACCCGTGCTGAACGGCCAAAGGCCTAAAGTCTCTACTGATCAGAATTCTTTATTCAGGCATTATAGGTTAGATATACATGCACGTTAATCCTCTAACACAAAAGTCATTGTTGCTGTTGCGAGGCAGTTGCCTCGTGGGCTCGAGCTGAGCTGCTGAGGTGGCAGGACACTCACGCGAAGAGAGAGGAAGAGCAAGAGAGGGAAGGTTGACCTGGGGTTTGTTATATACTAGGGCACACCCCTATACCCCTGACAACTCCTTCCCGCCATTTCCCAGTCACGTGACCCTATCCCCGACTGCTGAGGGTTCGCATAGCAAGTGGCCTAACCACTGGGTGCTGCCATAAGAAGCTCAAGTAGGCTAGTCGTATAAATACTGCAGCTACAGTGCAAGTTTAGTATCTTGTAGCAAGTGACTGAACTCTCAACCCAGTGAACCTTTTCCTCTGTCTACAAGACATCAGCCAGAGGTGGAATACCCTGCACTTGCATGCATGAATGCAGCTCCATTAATACTATTAAAGCTTGATGCCATCCAGTTACTTGATTGGCATCTTATCCACCACTCTAAACATTCAATCCCTTCGTCACCAGGGCAGCACAACTGCATTGTGCACTATCAACAAAATATAGTGCAGTTATTTGCCTGTGCTACTCTGTTATCAGCTCTCTTATCCTTGACCTCTACTGCCATGAAGGATATGAGTAATAGTTACATGGGAATCCCAGCATCTGCAATTTCTCTACTAAGTTGCACACCATGCTGACTTTAGAAACATATCACCATTCTTTCATTATTGGTAGCTTCATTTGTAGAACTTGCCTCGCCTACGATATTATGGGAAGCCCTTCACAAGAATGAGAGGATCAGCTTGAGGGGAGTTTGATATCGGTAATAAATGTAATCTAAAACCACTATTAAAAATATGTCGTCAAACTATATTTTCTCCATAGTGTGTTGCCTGTGTTCTTTGCCTGTTCATGTGCTGTTTGTCCAGCGGCTCATCCTTGGAAGAGAGGGGGTAGCCCAACTGCTGAAAGAAAGATCAATCGAGATTTTACTGATCTGTTTACTTCAAAATCATTGGCTAAATATTGCATTTCATTCTTCTTCAGTATTGCTTCTGCTGTTACTAGTCACAGCAAAACATTTTAGCAACAGAAATTTGATTTTGTTTTTATGGTGAGTATACTGAGGTACTAATTTTATCTTATAGATGATGGTGAAGTAGCAATCGTTCTTCTTATCAACCGTCTTAAATGTGTTCCCCTTATTTTAATCAACGTGCATTTTTGGATTTCTCTTTCCTTAACTTTCTTTGATCATGATCTTTTGTGATATAATTTATGCTTCAATAGATATGTACTCTGTGTAACAGACAGATCAGAACTATTTGTTTGAACCTGTGGAATACACATGATTATCATCAGCTATAGTTAGCTTAACTTTGTGGAACTACAAATGTTAGGTTTTCATTGTTACAGTTTTATCATTATTTTTGCGTGGAGATAAATAATCATGAAAGAGAAACACAGTAGAGCAATGGAATTTCTTTTTTGAAAGCAGGCTGTAGTGGGGAAAAAAGCAGGAGACTGTTATCTGAAATGAAATACCAAACATTCCTGATGCATGATGAGAACATTCTAAATTGAGCTAGTAAATATTTGTTAACCAACATATAACATTTTAAGGGTACACAAAAGGCTGGAGAAACTCAGCGGGTGCAGCAGCATCTAAGGAGCGAAGGAGATAGGCGACGTTTCGGGTTGAGACCCTTCTTCAGACTGGTTAGGGATCAGGGAAACGAGAGATATAGACGGTGATGTGGAGAGATAAAGAACAATGAATGAAAGATATGCAAAAAAGTATCGATGATAAAGGAAACAGGCCATTGTAAGCTGTTTGTAGTGTGAAAATGAGAAAATAACATTTTAATGTGTAGGAAGAAACTGCAGGTGCTGTTTTAAACTGAAATAGACACAAAAAGCTGTAATAACTCAGCAGGTCAGGCGGCATCTCTGGAGAAAAAGAATAGGTGACATTTCGGGTCGAGACCCTTCTTCAGACTGAGAGGTGAGAGAAAGGGAAATGTGAGATATAGAAAGTACACAGGACAAA
The DNA here is from genome assembly GCA_963514005.1 of Raja brachyura. The sequence continues at coordinate 16,668,847 of OY740792.1, read as the reverse complement.
TGAATGAAAGATGTGCAAAAAGCAACGATGATCATGGAAAGGTAGAGTCCTCAATGGTCCATTGCTAGCTGTGGGGTCGGTGATAATGAGTTATACAGACAGTGAAACTCAACGGGACAACAATGAAACTAGTACGACGACTAGGGTGGGGGAAGAACCAAGAAAGTGGGCTGCAAGGGTTACCTGAAATTAGAGAAATCTGTATTCATACCATTGGGTTGTAAGATGCCCAAGTTTTAATCCTAGAGATAAATTTCAAAACTATCATCATCAGTTACATTTTGGGCTTCACAAAGGGATTCCTCTGGAACTTAATGATTACATCAGTTAAGATAGCAATCATTATTTGCTGAATCTGTTATCTACTACATTTGAATTTAGATTTTTGCTGTTTGCATCTTCCAAATGTATGATAGACTGGCATTTCAGGATAGCAAATAAAAACATGGATAGATGACGTTTTGGGTCAGGACCTTCCTTCTTTCTCCTTGAGTTACTCCAACACTTGTGCCTATCTTTGGTATAATCCATCATCTGCAGTTCTTTTTTATTCAATCATATAGTCTGTCATGTTCTCATGGGAAAGATGAAGATTGTGTAACAGTCCGACAGTTTTTGATTAGATAAAGGTATTTAAAGGCAATTTATCCATAATACTAAAATACAAAGGTGCAAAATATGTGTGGAGGTTAATCCAAACTATTCTGTGAAACTTTAGTGTGTGGGTAGTGGTGGAATGGGAATAAAAGATAATCAAGATAATTATCCAATTTCGCTGTCTGAGGAAATCAAAATTTCACTTGTTTCTTAACCGAAGTCCCTTTAGTCTATCATTATTTGAATACGTTTTTTCAGAGTCCGATTTTTGTGCATGTTAGTTCTACGGTATATTTTAAAATAATCCCCTTTAATTAGTATTGCCTCACCTTATCTTTCCAAAGCTTTATTAGTTTTGCAATAATTACCAGCAATCCTTGGTATTACTGGTTTGCTTTGCCAAGAGTACAAGAGAGGTCTTGCTCCAATTATACAGGTCCCTGGTGAAACAGCATATGGAAAATTGTGTACAGATTTGGTTGCACAACCAAGTTAAAATATACTTCCAATGAAGAGATTTCACCTAAGATTCACCAAATTAATTCCTGAAATTGTGAATTTGTAATGTGAGGAAGGATTAAGCACATTAAGTGTATGCTTCCTAATATTTAGAAGAATGAGATGTGATTTTATTGAAATGTACCTCGTTCTTATAGGGCTTGACAGAGTAATTGTAGAGTTGATATTTACCATGACTGTGGGCAATAACCTGGAGTCACAGTCTAAAAGTAAGGAACAAGCTTTCAGAATTTTAGTCCAAATTCTCTGCACGAGGCGCTTCAGTTGTCGAGTTTATTCAAAGCAAAATGTAACAACATTTTAAATATTAAGCAAATCAAGGGATATAGGTTTGGTGCAGAGTTGTCATTGAAGGATTGAGAAGGTGAGGTGATGAATTGTCTTTCTAGTTTGTGTTTCTAATGTTCTTACTGAGAGCATTGATTATATGTTAGCATGTAGTGAGCAGGCTTTCTGCTATATTGAAACGTTCTTAGCTACATAAAAATTGGAGGAGTTACTATTTATTCTAAGGCCTTGACACCAATTAAAGACTTTATTTGTTTTATGGTGATTCCCAAGATGTCAAGGTAATCAAAGAATATCTAGCTCTTTGCTCCGGGACTAAATATAAGATTTTATTTTGTGGCAAAAGTTAGCAGATGGAGAACAATGAAATGAGGGGGGGAAAGTACTGTAGATGAGAACCTCAGTATCTGTTTGCCTTACTGTCATTATGATATCCAAATTATTGTAGACTAGATTTTAGTATGGCAATACTACACAATGTGATAGTGCACAGCATTTGGATAGGTATCTGTTTAGGAATGGTTTAGAGGGATATGGTCCAAACACAGGCAGGTGGGACTATTGTAGATGGAGCATTTTGGTGAACATGGGTATGTTGGGCTTAAGGGCCTGTTTCTGTGTTCTTGACTCTATGACTATGTATATAAACAAAATGAAAACCAATTGCCTTCCTATTATATGTATTGATGACTGTGTTCCAGCAAAGACAATTGGGGTCTAACCCTAACCAGAAAAGGGAGATTCACTCGCTGCTAAATTCTAGATATGGGGCTTTCAAGAAGGCCAAGTATGATCTCCGCCAGGATGTCAGTGATGCCGAGAGAGAATTCCAGAACAAGCTAGAAGCTCAAATCAATCAAGCAGACAACTGTGGCATGGCCTGAACCATCATAGGCTGCAAGCCAATATTGGGGGAGTTCTCTGACAACAACGCATCTTTACCGAATGAGCACAATACTAACAAAGTTCCATCAAGTTTGGTTTCCTTACCCCCTCCTCATTCCTCAACAGCTCTGTCCCATACATCTCAGTGGCATAAGTCAGATATACTATCATGAAGGTAAACTCTCAGAAAGTGGTCAGCCCAGTCCCTGGATGCGTTCTGACATCATGCACAGATCAATTATCCAGCCTTCGCCGACATCTTCAACTTCTCACTTTAACATTCTATTTGCTTCAAGGAAAGCCAGGAAAAGAGGGGGGGGGGGGGGGGGGGGGGTTGACGGAGTGAACACAACCATGCCCCCAAGAATAGAGCTGCTGTAGAGATGATCGACAGCTTCAAGTTCTTTGGTATTCATATCACCCGCAACCTTCAAGCAGCGAGAGGATTTGGGATGTCCATGAGGATTCTCGCAAACTTCTACAGATGCTCTGTAGAATATATTTTATGGTGATGTATCTCAGCTTAATATGTCTGTTGCTCTACTCTTAGTTTCCAGAACCTCCAGAGAGGGGTGAACACTGTCCATTCATCACTTCATTCCTTTCAGCCCATCTTCACAGTTGTTTGCATCGGAAAGACTGGAAGTGTTGTCAAGGATGCCTGCCACTCTGACCATTCCCTTTTCCATCTTCTACCTTTGGGAGAAGATACAGGAGCCTGAAAGTCCAGGCAACTGAACCATTCTATCAACAACTAGAGAGTGGCCCAGAGCTACTATCTACCTCATCAGAGACCCTCAGACTATCTTTAATCAATCTTTACTGGACATTATCTTGCAGTAATCGTTATTCCCTTTATCCCGTGTCTGTACACTGTGGATGGCTTGATTGTAAGCATGTATTTCTGCTGACTGAACTCAACTAACCTACTAAAGTCTAGACTTAAGAACAGCTTCCTCCCCACTGCTATCAAATTCCTGAACCAATCACCCTTTTCACACAGCCTTCCTAGAGGTGCTCTTTCTGTTATGTTTACCTCTTTTGGTTATTTTGTTATTGGACTTTAGTCATTTTTTAAATACCTAAATCGGATTGCACAACGGTCGATACACCATTCTGCTGCTTTTATCATTGTATTTATTGTATCTATCATAACTGTTTGTACGCTATTTACTCTGTGAACTTCACGTGAAGAAGGAATTTCATTGCATCCTCGTGTATATGACAATGAACTAATCTGAATCTGGTCTACCAATGATATTGTAACAGTTGTGTTACACTAAGCTTAGATTTCCAATTACTAAAATATTTATTTTTAAGTAATTCCAACATTGTTCTTTTTTTTTCTCTTATAGATTACTTATCTAAAGTTTTACGTAGCCATACGGAGCAAGCTTGTGATGGCAGTCACCTGAACCTACAATGTCCTCGAGATGCAACATTAAGTATACAGTCAGCATTTTATGGACGTAAGGTGCCAAGTTCACTTTCGTGTCCAAGCTTAAATCCTGGAAACACTGTAGAAGAAAATCTAAATTGCACAGCACCTACCACTTTACAGGTAGGACATGAAATTATTAGATATGTATTACTGATTTTATAATGTTACACAAAAATATCAGTAAGAGGCACAAATATATTTGCACAATTTTATGTTAAATTATATTTTAAGGTAATACACTTTGAATCAAGTTGTTTCTATTGTGAGTAGATATCCATTCGAATCAGAGAGCTTTTTGCTGTTGTTTATACTGTTTGGCCATGGACTACCCAATCCAAGATTCAAGGTTAGAAATTCTCCATGTAAAAGCACATCGTGAATCAACATTGGAGGGCTCTGCAAGACATTGGTCATAACCTCAACGGAATAATATTTCAGCACAGATGGTGTGCCATGTATGAACCCAGGTGTTATTTGTGTGATCGCATATACGATGCATATGAGGGTCAGACTCTCATGACAAGCTAACGTTTTTATTGATAATCTCCTTTGGTGGTTTTAATGGTTCTTCAACTAGAGGAGCTGGTTTGGAATCAGATTTTCCCTCAAGTGGGTAATGAGTGCAAGCACCATGTGCCTCTATTACCTGTTGTACTATAATGGTATTGGAGGTGAGTACCCAAGTGAAAGTTTGTACTGGTCCAGAAAACCTGGATAAACTGTAAATGTGTAAGCCAATTGGGATTCTTTGGAACAAAGTGGAAGTCAAATATGGACACTCTTTGGATTTGGACTAATCACATTCATGGAGTAAAAATTGAGATATGCTATGAGGAGAAAGAGAGGCTAGCTGATCAAGATCGAACCACAGAGTCATACGGCACTGAAAGAGGCCCTTTGGCCCAACTTGCCCACGCAGACCAAGATGCCCCATCTACCCTAGTACCATCTGCCTGCGTGTGGCCGATGTCCCTCCAAATGTTTCCTATCGATGTACTGTTCCAATGTATTTTAATCCTTGCCCTGTGCAGCAATAACTTTAAAATTGGGATTAAAAATAAAACTACTTAAAAAAAGAAAATTGATGATATATCTTTAGGAATTTAAATGGCCTGAAGCATCATGAGATTATCATGGATCAATGATGGGATTACAGGGTCATTTATGTATCTGATCTTGCTGAATGAAGTGGGTTGCCAGCTGCACAGCAAGTCTAATTCTAGCTCTAATTATCAAAAGGCTGCTCATAGTCAAAGTGACGTTTAATCATCTTGATCATTGTTGCCAAAATAGAACCACGAGTATATTGCATAACCCTTTCTTGATTATGCTATGATTTTGACACACTTTCTTTTTGTTCATTATAAATTTTAACATAGTACTTAATGCTCTTTTATTGTGAAAACACGTTAGATCACATATTCAATCTAAAAGTAATGCATGGGTCTATACTTGCAGATAATACCCTTTATTCCTGAAACATGTCTTCTTACTTTCATTGTTGTCAGAAAATACTGGATGAATGCCAGGACCAGCAATCTTGCCAACTCCTAGTCAATAGAAAGGTTTTTGGACTTGACCCGTGTCCAGGCACCAGCAAATACCTCCTTGTCTCCTACAAATGCAAGCCCAGTAAGTAATACTTTCACAGTTAATGAGCACACATTCTCTCATTAGGCCTTTCAATTCATGTTTAAGAGTGTGAACTGCGTATTGTGCAATTAGAGATGTGATAGTAATTAATTGAAAAGCTTATATTATTTATAGCTAATTTGTGGTAATCTGTTTATGTTGACTCTGTCCTTTGAACAATTTCCTAATTCAAATTTAAAAATAATTAGTAACTATCAAGATCCTGCTGCATTTTTTGACAACCATCTTTGCTATGTACAATACCACCCACTTTAGTATGAGCACTATGTGTTTAACGGAACTATGTTTCTATTTTAATTTGTTCTTTTAAATTGTGTTTTTTTTAATGTGACATAGTGGTGTAGCTGGTTGAGCTGTTGCCTCACAGCACCAGAGATCCAGGTTTGATCTTGACCTCAGGTGTTGTCTGTGTAGAGTTTGCAGGGGCGGAAATCACTATCAAACCATGGGGGGGGGGGGGGGGGACACATTTTGGGGGGCACAATTTCTTCATGGCCAAGCACACACACACACGGCTTTGGCCGCGGGCCCTGTGGACGGTAACATCGCGAGCTGACCTGATTGGTGACCAACGCCGAACTTCAACAGCAGCAGCTTCCTCCGCCCCGAATCGTGGGGCTTGAATCGGCCCATTTGCGGGTCTTTCATTGCCCGGCGCAGCTTAAAATCGGCCGACGGAGACTTCAACATCGGGAGCCTCGATAGACTCGACGCAGCAGTTTGATTTTAAGCCTCGCCTGGCGATGAAAGGCCCCGCAAACGGATCGATTCAGCCCTTAGAAAGCGTCTGATACCCGCTTGAATCTTTCAAAAGCTGCAATGACACTTAAACAATTAAAACTGAAGCAAATAAAGGCAAACAGAAGAACCAACCTTGGAGGGGGGAGGGAGAAAGAGAGAGAGAGATGGGAAAATCATACTAAATAGCGTGAGTGACCGTCAATGAGGGACTTACCTGCAAGCCAGCCTGGAAACCTTTCGACCGGAGCCCTTAAATCCGATGCCTGTTTAAATCTTTCCCATCCACCAATACATCCAATTAGTTCAAATGGTAATTGTACCCTCATCAGACAGCTTTAAGAAATTCTCCATGAATACCTTCAGTAATACTTGACGAGGTCAAAACACAATTGGTGACACATCGTGTTAATATGATGTGAATAGAGACATTTAACAAGCGCTTAACAGTGACACCCCCACTGGCTCGCAGAAAGCGGAGATTTTAATAGATTTTTTTCACCGAATATCAAAATCCGGATTACAAAACATGTGGGGGATTGTCCCCCACCTCTCAAAACATGGGAGGGACGTGTGTGTTTCCCCCCCCCCACGGGATATCCGCCGATGGGAGTTTGAATGTTCTCCTTCTGACCGCGTGGGTTTTCTCCGGGGTCTCTAGTTTCCACCCTCATTCTAAAGATATGCGGATTTAGCCTCTGTAAATTGCCCCTAGTGTGTAAGGAGTAGATGAGAAAGTGTAATAATGTAGAACTAGTGTGACTTGGTGGGCAGAGGGCCTCTTTCTGTGCTGTTTCTATAAACTAAACTTAATCATATCTTTTTCCACATTGAGAACAATAGGGTTAATTAATTGATTCATTATTTTGTGGGATATCTATTCAAGAAAAAGCACAGGGTAGAAACTTGGCACTCCAGTTTAATAGTCTCATGCTTTAGCGATGTTACAATACCTACCTTCAGCTGCAGTTCTGCCACTGGCCATGTGTGAGACTTTGGCGCCTTTGAGGGGGGGGGGGGGGGGGGCGGGATTAAAATGCAGATTTGTACCGCTTATCGGAGAGGTATTTCCTCGGTATGCGAGTCGATGAAGTAAAATCGATCGGACTTCCGTTCCCTTTTTTTTTTAAGTCGCTGCACAATTTAATAGTTTGATTAAAATAAAACATGACTTCTAACACCCTCAACACCTACAACGGGACAGATCGCAAGAATGGGACAAAACAAAGTCGTTTATTTTACATATAATCTTGCTTCTTTGGGTGGCTTTAATCCAATTTTACTTTGCGAAAATGTGATTTGGGCCCCATATGATTCGGCATTTTCTTTCCTGCCGATATGGGCTTCAAATTCACCGCAAATGCAATGTCCCAATCCAGAAACACTCACTCGCACGATGGTTTAAATCCTCTCATGACAATCATGTCATAAGAACATCTAAATCGTCTATATTTTGTGTAATTGTATAATCAATATTTTTATACTAAATATACACAACGGCTTTAGCCACATTTATTGTGCAAAAAATAATAATTTTGATTATATTGAAAGTAGATGTTTCTAGATTAATTTATGGGAATTAAACATTCATTTCCTTCCATCTGGCATATGTTCGTGACAGTGAGATTTAAAAAGCATGTTATATTGTGAATTCTTGTGTGAATGGGATTAGTTTGTTGTTTAGAAACATACACATAGAAAATAGGTGCAGGAGTAGGCCATTCGAGCCTGCACCGCCATTCAATATGATCATGGCTGATCATCCAACTCAGTATCCTGTACCTGCCTTCTCTCCACACCCCCTGATCCCTTTAGCCACAAGGGCCACATCTAACTGCCTCTTAAATATAGCCAATGAACTGGCCTCAACTACCTTCTGAGGCAGATAATTCCAGAGACTCACCACTCTCTGCGTGAAAAACATTTTCCTCATCTCGGTCCTAAAGGAATTCCCCCTTATCCTTAGACTGTGACCCCTTGTTCTGGACCTCCCCAACATCGGGAACAATCTTCCTGCATCTAGCCTTTCCAACCCCTTAAGAATTTTGTAAGTTTCTATAAGATCCCCCCTCAGTCTTCTAAAATCTAGCGAGTACAAGCCAAGTCTATCCAGTCTTTCCTCATATGAAACTCCTGACATCCCAGGAATCAGTCTGGTGAACCTTCTCTGTACCCCCTCTATGGCACAAATGTCTTTTCTCAGATTTGGAGACCAAAACTGTACACAATACTCCAGGTGTGGTCTCACCAAAACCCTGTACAACTGCAGTAGAACCTCCCAGCTCCTATACTCAAATCCTTTCACTATGAATGCTAACATACCATTTGCTTTCTTCACTGCCTGCTGCACCTGCATCCATACTTTCAATGACTGGTTTACCACGACACCCAGGTCTCGTTGCATCTCCCCTTTTCCAAATCTGCCACCATTCAGATAATAGTCTACCCTCCTGTTTTTGCCACCAAAGTGGATAACCTCACATTTATCCACATTATACTGCATCTGCCATGCATTTTCTCACTCACCCAGCCTATCTAAGTCACCTTGCAGCCTCCTAGCATCCACCTCACACCTAACACTACCCCCCAGCTTAGTGTCATCCGCCAACTTGGAGATGTTGCATTCAATTCCCTCGTTCAAATCATTAATATATATTGTAAATAGCTGGGGTCCCAGCACTGAGCCTTGTGGTACCCCACTAGTCACTGCCTGCCATTCTGAAAAGGACCCGTTTACTCCTACCCTTTGTTTCCTGTCTGCCAGCCAGTTCTCTATCCACATCAATACTGAACCCCCAATACCGTGTGCTTTAAGTTTGTATACTAATCTCTTATGTGGGACCTTGTCGAAAGCTTTCTGAAAGTCTAGATATAACACATCCACTAGTTCTCCCTTATCAACTTTGCTAGTTACATCCTCGAAAAATTCTATAAGATTCGTCAGACATGATTTACCTTTCATAAATCCATGCTGACTTTGTCCAATGATTTCACCACTTTCCAAATGTACTGCTATCCCATCTTTAATAACTGACTCTAGCAGTTTCCCCACTACCGATGTTAGACTAACTGGTCTGTAATTCCCCGTTTTCTCTCTCCTTCCTTTTTTAAAAAGTGGGGTTACATTAGCTACCCTCCAATCCTCAGTAACTACTCCTGATTTAAGGAGCTTTGAAAAATTATCACTGATGCATCCACTATTTCTGTGGCTACTTCCTTGAGTACACTGGGATGCAGACTATCTGGCCCTGGGGATTTATCGGCCTTTAATCCATTCAATTTACCCAACACCACTTCTCGGCTAACCTGGATTTTACTCAGTTCTTCCACCTTATTTGACCGCCGGTCCCCTGCTATTTCTGGCAGATTTTTTATGTCTTCCTTAGTGAAGACAGAACCAAAGTAGTTATTCAATTGGTCTGCCATGTACTTGTTTCCCATGATCAATTCACCTGTTTCTGACTGCAAGGGACCTACATTTGTTTTAACTAATCTATTTCTCTTCACATATCTATAAAAACGTTTGCAGTCAGTTTTTATGTTCCCTGCCAGTTTTCTTTCATAATCTATTTTCCCTTTCCTAATTAAGCCCTTTGTCTTCCTCTGCTGGACTCTGAATTTCTCCCAGTCCTCTGGTAGGCTGCTTTTTCTGGTTAATTTGTATGCTTTATCTTTTTTTTTTTACTATCCCAGATTTCCCTTGTTATCCATGGATGCACTACCTGCCCTGATTTATTCTTTTGCCAAACTGGGATGAACAATTGTTGTAGTTCATCCATGCAGTCTTTAAAAACCTTCCATTGCACATCCACTGTCAACTCTTTAAGAATCACTTGCCAGTCTATCTTGGCCAATTCACTTCTCATACCTTCAAAGTTACCTTTATTTAAGTTCAGAACCTTTGTTTCTGACTTAATTATGTCACTCTCCATCCTACTGAAGAACTCAACCATATTATGGTCACTCTTGCCCAAGGGGCCCCGCACAACATGACTGCTAACGAACCCTTCCTCATTACTCAATACCCAGTCTAGAATAGCCTGCTCTCCCGTTGGTTCCTCTACATGTTGGTTTAGAAAACTATCCCGCATACATTCCAAGAAATCCTCTTCCTCAGCACCCCTGCCCATTTGATTCACCCAATCTATATGTAGATTGAAGTCACCCATTATAACTGTTTTACCCTTGTTGCACGCATTTCTAATTTCCTGTTTGATGCCATCTCCAACTCCACTACTACTGTTAGATGGCCTGTACACAACTCCCACTAGCGTTTTCTGCCCCTTAGAGTTTTGCAGCTCTAACCATATCGATTCCACATCCTCCAAGCTAATGTCCTTCCTTTCTATTGCATTAATCTCCTCTCTCACCAGCAACGCTACCCCACCTCCCTTTCCTTTCTGTCTATCCCTCCTGAATATTAAATATCCCTGGATGTTCAGTTCCCAGCCTTGGTACCCCTGGAGCCATGTCTCCGTGATCCCAAATATAGCATAGTCATTAATAGCTATCTGCACATTCAACTTGTCCACCTTATTACGAATGCTCCTTGCATTGAGACACAAAGCCTTCAGGCTTGTTTTTACAACACTCGGATACTTGGGCCATTTAAAACAATTATCCTTTTCTTAAGAAATGGAATCTACAGGACATTCTTAATGGGGAAAGTAGTGGGCAGAAAGGCATGTCATGCGTGGTTTGAAGAGCAAAAACATGTAGTTTACAATGCCACAATTGAAAAGTTGAGGAAAGACAAGGCGTACAGAGTTACTTATTGGTTACAATCTGAGGTATGATGATGCCATTGATTATGATATGCCAATGTACCAGGTAGCAACTGATCTTCTCCATAAAGACTTGGTCTATTGCTAGAAATTGTAATTTATTTACCTATCTGTTACAGACTTACAACATATAATACAATAATATTAAAATTCTGATCTTGAAAATATCACATTTTTGAATTTTTAAGGCAGTCTGGGTGTTTATTACTATTTCCATCACAACGGTCAATTTTGTAATTAGCTACAATTAGGTAACTAACTAAATATAGGCTTTAATTTCAGGTCATCCAAGTAAGATGTTTTATATTTGTTTCAGAATGCGTCAATCTATAATAACTAAAAATTTCATTCAGTTCTCTTAATTTTTAAGAAAGGTATAGGCATTTGAATGTCCTCGATCACAGCTTTTGTGTTAAGTCAAAGGAAAAGCAATAGGGAACAAGATGCTAATTTCCGAGTATGAAAATGGCCATAACTTTTTTTAATACTGAAGATATCAAAGTGAATTAGGTGTCAAATTCAACTTTTTATGCTTTATCTGATGGGTTAAACTGCAGACTTGATTTTTAAAACCTCAAAATGTTGTAACATTGCTACATGTTCTGACTGTGACTGTGTTCTGACTGGAAATGTATTCTACAATCTGTTCTGGACAGGAAGGCGACATGATTTGAGTGATGATATTCTTGACAACAGCAAATAGCGACAACAATCAACAGCTTGTAGGGATAATGGTTCAAATATAAAGTCTGAGCAGCCAATATTAGTTTTCTATTTCATCATATTCCAAATGTGGTATAGCTTTCTCCCCTTTATATAGAGAAATAAGTCTTTTTCCCCATGTTGTTTAAAATGGGAACTGTTAATCCTAGAAAAAGAACACATTTAAACCAGTCATATTTTGTTGGCATAAGCACTTTTTATTACAGGATTAAATATTTTATATAACTTTTTTTTAAGTCACACAAGCACACAGACATACATGTGCACTCAAAAAGTTATTGTAATGACAGAATTTCAGGCATCATGGTTCCATTTTAAAAACGCAATTGTGCTCACACTAAGATGGTTGTCAAAAATTACAGCAGGATCTTGATCAATTGGGCAGTTGGGCTGAGGAATGGTTACTGGAATTTAATACGGAGAAGTGTGCGGTGTTTCATTTTGGGAAGTCTAACTAGGGCAGGACCTACACAGTGAATGGTACAGCTCTGGGGAGGGCTGTAGAGCAGAGGGATCTGGGAATGCAGGTAAATAGTTCCTTGAAAGTGGAGTCACAGGTAGATAGGATGGTCAGAAAATCTTTCAGCACATTGGCCTTCATCAGTAGGACATTTGAGTAAGGAAGTTGGGAGGTTATGTTGCAGTTGTACAAGACATTGGTCAGGCCACAGTTAGAGTATTGTGTTCAGGTTTGGTCACCCTATACCTCTTGACACTTGCCAATTCTTAGCAGTTATAAGGAAGCATTCAAAGCACACAACATGAAAATGGGTGACTAATTGCTCAATGACACTGATATCAAGCTAATTATAACCTTTAAGTGTTTAAAAAAAATAAACTCTGCGAGTAGCCCTGTAAGTGCTAAGCAATTGTTTCGCCTGCAATCACAGTTGCAACTCGAATAAAATTTCTCCCTGAGACCAGTAACATTTCTTTTTGGGTCAGTTGTCTCTGAGGATCTAATGATGTAATTACTGAATAACTAAATAGTATTTTCTGTGGCCTTATGACCTGACAAAAATAAACTATGGACTGGAACTGTTTGCAACTTGTCTTGGTTTCCGGCTGTAACTGGTGGAAAGTAAATGGAATCTCCCTTCCATTGTAGTTTTTAGATATTTATGCAATTCTATGGAACATTTATTAGTTTTCTGTTAATGATGAGAAACAAGCAGTATTACATTTTAGAACCTCTAAAGTTAAAATCTAGAATTTTTTGAGAAAACAATAAATATTTATATGTTGTACATATGTTAAACAGTATCAGCAACAAATGCGAAAAGGATGATTATGCCTGGCTAATCGCCTTACTTATTTTAAAGAAATAATATCTCCCATATGACAATCTAAAGGTGGGAAAAAATAACCATTAATAATTAATTAAAGATTTTTATTTAGAATGATTCACAAGTGTTCCACAAACAGATGAAACAAGTGACAAACTTCTGATGTGATCTGTGTGTAAATGGAGCATAGAGTTTAACGTTTTAAATTGTGTATGTTGTAGTCATCCCAGAAGTGCAGCAGTGATTTAATATATTGCCTTTTCTTGCAGAAGAGTACAAACGTAAACTAGCCTGTGAAGGCAAAGAACTTAAAATTCGTTGTAAAAATTCCGCATTGATTAATATCTATTCAGCAATGTACGGCAGAATGTCAAATGGAAATAAAGCTTGCCCTTCAAATCCCAAGCTGCCTGGAATTGGTAAGTTATACGGAGATGCAGATTTTACAACATGTTTATTAAAGAGGTTTATTAAAGAGGTTAAAGAGGTACACTGTGAAACTTGGCCAATTTAAAGGAGCCGTTTAAAGTATATAGCCTTCAAATTCTAATTTTAGTTTAAGGCGATGAACTAAATCAAAATTAATCATGTATTTCAATTAATATCCCAAGTGTAAACTGAATAGATTGCCTTCATAGAGAAATTGATGGAAGATCTTGGTTTATTTAAAGTGGACGATGTTCTTAAGAAATTCTGGCAATTGATCTAATCGGGATTGGCGTCTCTACTTTACAACTTCCTTAGGAAAATTAAAAGAAAGGCAAATGCAAACTTTAGATCATTTGGTGGCAGTAGTGGAGGTTGCATTAATCATCTTTCATTTTCTTGCTCAATACCAAGAAAGGGCTTGTCCCACTTGGCTATTTGTTAGGCGACGAGGCTGTTGCCACATGGTCGCCGGGGTGTCGCCTGTATGGTCGTGAGTAGTCTCCTCAGTCACCCAAATAGTTGTAGTGTCTTTCTGGTCACCGCTGGATTTTCAACATGTTGAAAATTTTTCAGAGACAGTCGGCGACAGCGGGTTTGATGCCAATGAGCGCATCTTGACTTCTCCTGACGTAGGTGCTGTCATAGTTGTCGCCAGGTTAACGGAGGTTGTTGACAGGTTATTGTAGGTTGTCACCAGGTGACGCAGGTTGTCACCAGTGCTGACTTTTTGTTGTTGTTAAAGTAATGATTCTATTTCAAATTTTATGTCGAAGGGGGGTCCAGTCGGCGGTTTTTCATTCGCCGGTTATGACAGTCGCCAGCAGTCGCCTAAAAATAGCCTAAGTGGGACAGGCCCTTGAGGATTTCATTTCATTTTCAGGCATGGGCTGCAAATGTTTCATAAGTAGTTTGTTGCAATATGGTGGATATGCCGCATCTGAATGGAATCATCACCAGCATTGGTTTAATGCCCGTAAATGGGGGCGGGAATTCCAATTTCTGGACTCAAGATGCAATACAACATGCATGTACAAAACATTGCTTGCAGTATAGTGTGAAAACTCACACAACCTTTTAAGATCCTAATTTTGTTTCCAAGTTAAATAACTTAAAAATTGGTAAAGTCCTTGCCGGACAACTTGAATTATTTGGTGCTTGTGACTATATTGACATTATTTGTGGCTTCAACTAAACTGCCGGAATCAGGATCAGTGACTACAATAATGACGTTGATAACTTAAACTTTATTTCAAATCTTGGATCCACACCTGCCATGAAAATTTAAGTGTTTTGAAAACACTGGTTGAAAGATCCATGGATTTAAATCAAATTATTCTGAGACAGTTCTCAAATAATTTGTGAAGACAATGAGACAAACGAGCAGACTGGCAGCCCTTCTGGTCAATTCTCAGGTGCACAACCAACCATCTTTACAAAAATGCTGGAGAAACTCAGTGGGTGAGGCAGCATCCATGGAGCGAAGGAAATAGGCAAAATTTCGGGCCGAAACCCTTCTTCAGACACAAAATGTTGGAGTAACTCAGTGGGGTCATGTTGCCTGACCTGCTGAATTACTCCAGCATTTTGTGTCTATCCTCTAGCATTAAGTAGTGTCAGCCTGACAACCTGCTGTGGGCCATTCGTGATATTGACATGCTCCCAGGGCAATCAGTACAAATGGGGTACCAGCTGTGTTGAAATTATTATAAGGCACATACAGCATAGCAATCTAATGTATCCAACATTTTGTGTCTATCTGGTATACACTAGCATCTGCATGTTCCTTCCTACACGACTTAATGCTGGACTGCATCTTTTATAGGATGGTCTATTTTTGTTTGGCGCTAGTGCTGGCAGATGTTCAAAGAGTGAATCTGACACTCCTTGATTCACCACCCACCACGATTCACCCACACTATTAACTAGGATACATACCTAACATTCAACTGCTTGCACACACACACTTAGCTCTGCTGTAAGCCTCACACTGATATCATGCAGCTAGTTATTTAACCATTTCAGAAGGGAATTTTATGGCACTCCCTGACAGGAAAAGTGGCACACAATCAGAGGCAGGAACTGGATTATATTTGATAATGTTTCTATGAATCACTGTGGGGTGTGTAGCTTTCCTTTCTGCCTTGCATTCTTAGTCACTGACATCATGGCTGTTGATTACTGTGTAGAAGGTTTTTCCAGATTTGTCACAGAGGTCTAACAAGCTAACATCCAAAAGTTGACTAGGGTCTATTTTGGGTCAGGACCGTTCTTCAGACTGATTGTGGGGAGGGCAGGAAAGAAAGCTGGAAGAGAGGAGAGTACAGACAAAGCATAGCCGGTAATAGGTGAACTCGGAAGAGTGTTTTGATAGGCAGATTGTTGGACAAAGGCCAAGAAGATTAAAAAACAGGAGTGAGCAAAAGGATAAAGAGTTGTGAATTGTGTTCCCCAGAGATGCTCCTGACCCGCTGATTTTCTCCGGATTTTTGTGTCTTTCTTTGCTAAATCAGCATCTGCAGTTCCTTGTATTTACAGTTTACTTGGATCGCTGAGGCACAGCCTTGCAGAATTGGCAATGGCTCCTGTGGGCATGAATGTGCTCCCTCTCTTTGAAAGACAGCACTCTTCATCCACCCGTTCCTGTGCTGCAAACTGTCAATTAGCCATGAGGAGGTGTAGCCTATCACCTTGAGGAAGTGCAGACCATAGCCAGTTCTTCTCAGCTTAGAGCACTGGAGGTTCCTTTCCATCGCCATATGCTGTCTCCAACGGTGAAAATCGGCAACCCCTTCACCAGCTGTGCTGCAGTTGCAAGTGTATAAGATCATGAGAGAATTAGCTGGTAGATTAAATGACCACTCTGAATTTTGCCCAAACGTGTAGGTGAATGGTAGAATCATGGCAGGGAGAGGGACGAAGGGGTAGATGGAAGGTAGAGGTGTTCATAGAAATGTAGAGAGAATTTTCCTAAGTGAAAACTAGTGAGAAATGTATTGGATTTATTCTATGTCGACAGAAACTTGATGGACTCAATTGGCTTAATTGAATAATTAATGAAGTAAGGAAATAGAGAAACGTTGTCAACCGTCTGTGTGTGTTTATGTACAACATCGGGATACTGATATAGTGAACCTATATGCAAGTTAAACATAATTGAAAATACTGGAATTCCTCAGCAAGTCAGGCAACATTTGTGGGGAGCATTAATGTTTCAGGTCAGTGCCCTTTCGGAACTGGGAAAGAGAGAAAACTAATTTTAAGTTGCAGAGAATGAGGGAAAAAGTGATGAGACCAGGAAAGAGCTTTAGCGGCTGGGTGGAGGTCAGAAGGAATTGACAAAAGTGGTGATGGGACCTGGCGGTGACATTTTGTGAATGACAAGATGTAAGACCAGAAGAGGTGTAAAGAGAAAACGAATAAAATAAACATAATAAACAAACCCACAGATATTTAACTGTGTCCCCAGAATCTGCACAACCACTTTCTCAAAAGCAAATGGAGGTGACTCAGATGGCTTTTATTGAGATATGGCATCCAGGATTGCAACATCAGCAATGGAATGACAGTGCTCATGTATACAAATGCTATGTTCTGTGATTCTACATTCCCACATACTAGCTGGTAACAGAAAGGATAATGGCTATTTGTTGGTTGTGGCCAATCTCCAAAATATCGAATTATTTTTAAAAAAGTTAAATATCCACCGTTTCATTGACGTTTGCTCTGATTTCGTTGGAGTTGAGGGATTGCTTGGTGTGCCTTGCAGACATTTTCCCTTTCCTGTCAGGTCAAAACATTTTGCTCTGTAGATTTCTGTATGTGCACACCAATATCGGGGAAGACCGGACTTTGATGAACAATGATACCAGCAGTGTGTGCAAAGTACTTATGATACAGAGTCATCGAGATGAGTATTGTAGGCTCCGTATCGTAAGTTAAAACAAAAACACAACATGGCTGCCCGCATGCACGAGGTGGCGGTGGTGTGGGAAACCTGACATGGATTATGGATCAGGTCATCAGCAGCAAAACCAATCACGGATCCAATCAGCAGTTTGATCTACATCCCCCGTCTTGGGCTTTTGCCCAAAGGGCAAACATAAAGCATGCAGGAGTAATATGTATATAAAGCTGTAAAAATTAACCATCATCTACAGTAAAGCAATGGAGGATATACTGCAAGTAATATAAGTTACGTCGGTTATAGTTAATTAGAGTCCCAGATCTGAATATAGACATTATCTCCGTATCTAGACACAGGTTTGCTGACCCGTCCTGCACGCGTACCGTGCAGGGCTTCAGCCGTGCCCCTCACAGGAGATGTCGCCACAGGCACGGCCTCCATCGGGAGTTTCTTAACAGGCGACGACTCAACCAGCACGGGGTTCACAGGGGATTTGTCGACATGTTTTACAGGGGTCCACTGTAGTTTGAGATCGATCTGCTCCCCACAGCTTCCGCTGCAGCGGTCGTCAAGAAACTTGCGAGGCATTTTTCGGTCCATCAAACCCTCATGTCTGACAATGTTGGCCAATTCACAAGTCAGCGTTCGGGATTTTAGAAACATCACCAGCAGTCCGGAGTACCCCCAGTCGAACGGGCTGGCTGAGCGAGCTGTCCGCAGTGCAAAGGAGCTCAAGGAGAAGTCCAGCAGGGTCCGGGTCTTTTGGATCTTCTCAATCTCCGCAACTTTCCACGTGATCCCACTTACAGGGGTTACCTCCTTATGGATTACAAACAAAACAAGAATGGTGAGGAGGGAAATGGGGTAATCAAGTCAAATAAATATAAATAAATAAATAAAGGAACATAGAAAGAGAGATCTTTCAAACTTTAGATGGGGAAATATTTCATCAGTGTTCATTGCTATTACCCACCACTTAAGTAAGCATATTGAAATTATATTACAATAATAAAAGTAGTTGCCCGATGTATTTTCATCATTTGAATTGTTGCACCCTGGATTAGTGAGTCTGCCACCAAATTCACAAAATCAATTCCTTAGCACAGGTCAACAGGAATAAGGAATGTACATTTGTAGCAGGTCAATGTTCCCACCACAATCATTTTTGTGCACAGGAAGGGAGGGGGCAAGTATTTGAGGGACAGCACTCCACACTAATCATCTCCAAAACTGCAAAATGAGATAATGGGTGCCAACAGTATTTCATTCAGAGGAGCTCTTATTGATTATTTCTTCTTAACCCGGGACCAGTGAGACCACTGCTTGCATTGACAAAGCTTACTCAGGATTGTGCAGCAATTGAATCAACCCCTGTCCCTGTGTGATTCCCTTCCTGACTGTGCACCAAACTAACTGAAAAACCACCAAGGGATTACTTGAGTTTAAAATAGTTAAAGCCTTCTTTAAAAGAAAGCTCTTTGTTGCTGAGTTTATGATGTCCTTTTCTAACCAAAAATACAAAAAACATTTTTTATAAAATCTTTTACTGACATTTTGAAAAGATCCTGCTGTTTCTTTGTGAAAGGAAGGAAGTTGAAACTATACCCTGCTGTCTTTGCTCTCCATGTACAATTGGCTGTCACTCGCCCCCTATACAGCTCAGATTTTTCTCTGGAAAGTCAGTTCTTGGAATTGCTTGCTGGTAAGCATGAAACCAATGTCTTTGTAACTGACAGGAAATCATTAGTTTACTCTAAATGTCACTGGCACTATTTCAAACCCTAAGAAATGTTGCACATAATTCTTTTAAAATAGCACATTGGAAAATGTTCTTCTCTTAAATACAAGTTTTTAAAAATGTGAACATGCCAATTTATTAAACATAATTTCCATGCATTACAGGACTTTAGACTGGTCAATCATTTGGTTTAAAAACTGGATAAGGAATAAGGTAAACTTTGTCATCTAATCTTGCCCACAGTAATTTTCCAGTATTTATTTATGAAAAATACCGAGTACAGAACGTTGGTTACGTGAAGAATTTAATTGTCCTTGTTATCATTAGATTTCTTGCAAGTTGTGTAATATTCCAGTAGCCATTAAATCAACAGCAGTGATAAAATATTTATAATGACTTCACGAGTTCATTTTAAGGAATTGCAGAGCATAATTTTATTTTTTGAATATGTTGTTTGGAAAGAAACTGCAATTGTTCAGTAAGGTGGGCAAGTATTTTCAGAAACAGGAGAGGAAGAAAACTGGGAACTACTGACCTGTTAGCCTGAATTTAGTAGTAAGGAAAATGTTGGAATCTAGAATAATGCACATTCTTCCGGTAAATGTGTGGGTTTCCTCTGGGTGTCTAATTTTATCCCATGGGGAGATGGGGGCAGGACAAAGTCAGCCAATTGATAGGTGGCTACAGGTGAGAGGGTTTTTGATTGACTATACAGCAAGCAAACAGGCCCGATTCATTGATATGAACCATGTTGCATACCTGAGCTAGTCTCATTCCCCTGCATTTGGCTCTTATCCCTCTAACCCATTCTTGTCCATGTACCAAATGTCCTTTAAACTTTGTAATTCTGCAGAGCTTTGCACTTCCACTGGCAAATTGTTCCACATGCACACCACCCTCTTGTGAGGTAGTCTTTCAATTCCCTTATTTCAACTTTTCTCTTTAAATCTTTCCTTCTCACCTTAAATCTATGGCCACTTGCATTCTATGCCATGATTCATGAAGGCAAGTGTGCTAAATGCCTTCTTCACTATCATATGTGATGTCACTTTCAGGGAACTATGTACATACCATTCTAGCTCTCCATTCCACAACATCCTCAAGGGCCCTTGCCATTTACTATGCAGGACCTGCCCTGGGAACGCTGCTTGAGACCATACTTTGGCCTGGTTTTATCAGCATCATTATAATGCAATTTTTAAGTTGTGGAGAATAAAATAACAGAGGAAAATAAAGAAGAAATTGTAAAGTATATAACATCATTAGTTGATATCACTATATTTATCTTAGATAGTTTCACTCCTCCCATATTAAAACTAATTGTCGTAGCTCAGCCCATAGGAAATTCAATGTCATAGAGTCACAGAGTGGAAACAGACCCGACGGCCCAACTCGTCCACACTGGCCAACAATGTCCCAGCTACACTAGTCCCACTTGCCTGTGCTTGGTCCATATCCCTCCAAACCTGTCCTAACCGTACAGTTTTGGTCTCCTAATCTGAGGAAAGACATTCTTGCCATAGAGGGAGTACAGAGAAGGTTCACCAGACTGATTCCTGGGATGGCAGGACATTCATATGAAGAAAGACTGGATAGACTCGGCTTGTACTCGCTAGAATTTAGAAGATTGAGAGGGGATCTTATAGAAACATACAAAATTCTTAAGGGGTTGGACAGGCTAGATGCAGGAAGATTGTTCCCGATGTTGGGGAAGACCAGAACAAGGGGTCACAGTTTAAGGATAAGGGGGGAAGTCTTTTAGGACCGAGATGAAATTATTTTTTTCACACACAGTGGTGAATCTGTGGAATTTCATTTCGGAGTCACGTGAGTGACTTCGTGAAGAGCCCGCCGGCGCGCATGCTCGACATATCGTCGTAACGCGTTGCTGCGACGGCTGGCGGTGGAGCGCGCTCCTCGCCAGCCCTTCATAAGGGGCCACGGAGGTAAGTATTCTACCTTTAGTTGGTGGTCCTTGTTGTCTGATTATGTCTTGCAGCAAGGACATGGATGGGAGTTCGAAGGGCCGGAGGACGTCAGGACGAGTTCGCCGGTCAACAGTTCCGGGGCCTTTACCATCGGCAGTACCTGCAGCGCAGGCCGGGACTCAGGCGGAGATGTGGGTAAGCCCTGTGATTACAGGTCCAGATCCGCCAGCACACCACAGCTCGGAGGAGTTCGACGAGGAGGAGTGTGGTGTGCCGCCAGAGCAGGGGGACCCTGCCATGGCAGTCAGGTCGTCAGCGGGCTCGCTGGCGACCTCGAGCAGGGCACGTGCCGTTGCATGGCCTGTTCCACTCAGCCCTCCGAGAAGGGGGAGGGCAGGAGCCCAGAAGCCTAACCCTGTTAGGGCTAAGGCATTGCCTATCGCGGAGGAGCGGTCAGGTTCCAGGGCGAGACCCAGGGCGGCTGTGAGGTCCAGCCGTCACACCCCGACTCTCGACGCCGGGACGGGTCGGTCGAGTCGGGTCTCGTCACGGTCGCCGAGCCCCCCATGGATGGGTGGGCGAGACCATGCGTCGGCAACGTCCACGATGTGGGCAGCCGGCAAGACTGCGCGGGCCCCAGGCAGCCATGCTTCGGCTGGTGCCGACACCTCGCCACAAGTGCCCTTAGTGGCAGCGGCTTCAGCTCCCGCTAAACGGAGGTGGTTGAACACGCCCGCGCAGGAATCGCGCAGTTTCGCCTCGGCGGCTGTTAGCGACAACTACTGGCACCGGCAGGGCCTCGACGAGGTGCGGGCCGATGACAGGAGCCCGGTTTTCTTTTCAGAGCCGGAGGACTCCGACCACCTGAGTGTTCAGGGTGAAGGGCGTATTGACCGTATGGAGCGGCTGCTGGAGCTCCTGCTTCAACGTCAACAACAGCAGGGCAGCAACAGGCACAGGGCGTCTTCACCAACATCTACTATCAGCCTGGAACAGCAGGAGGAGGTGGTTCTGGTGGATCCCGTACCACCTCCGTTGGAGGTGCCAGCGGAGGAACTCTTGGATGTGGCGACCAAATTCGCGGCCCCACATACGGCTGGTCTTCCTCTAAATACAAAGCTGGCAGCCACAGTGGACTTTCTTAATAATCAGGTGCTGCAGGAAGAAGTCCTCATCCAGGCTATGAGCCGTCACAAGGCTCCATCAAACTGCAACTCCCTCAACGTGCCTGTGGTCAATACGCCAATATGGGGCAACATCAGTGCGGCTATCCGTCAACAGGAGCTAAAATTGCAGCGGATCCTGAAACTCCTCACGGCCGGTATTACCGCCTTTGCGCGGTCGGTGGACGGGGACGAACTGAATTTGGACCAGGAAGATGCTCTGGCCTTATTGTGCGCGACCCAGCACGAAATCAACGGGTTTCGCAAAAACAGCATCCGCCCAGCACTCAACCCGAAGTTTGCAGGATTGTGCAAACCACCGCCGCCGCCGCCGCCCCGTCAGCTCTTTGGTGAGGACCTCTCGAAGAGAGTCAAAGAGCTTGAGGAACAAGCCAAAACGGTGGGGATCATGCGCTCTCAGAGTGCCCCCACACCGTCAGGCTCAAAAGCTCCATACATTCGCTCACGAGGGTCGGCCAGTGCCTCGACGAGGACTCGCCCTCTAGCTCCACAACGACAACAGCACCAGAACCAGCACCAAGGGTCTTTTTTAGGACAGGGTCGGCAGAGACCTTTGTGGAAATCGAAGACGCCGCGCCCTCAAGCCAACCCAGCACCTCCACGGCCACCCACACGTGTCAAGGACCGCCGGTAACCACGGAGGTGAGGGGGTCTGGTTCTCTTTTTTCTCTCTGTTTAACTTCCCATGTTGGTGGTCGTTTACGGTTGTTTTTGGATGCATGGGGTAATTTTACTGGTGATGAGTATGTGTTGCGGAATATTCAGGGGCATAAAATTGAGTTTATCAATGGCGACATTCCTCCATCCCAGCACATGCCTGGTCGTACGTTCAAATTGTCTGCTGCAGAACAGGCAGCAGGTTATAAGGAAATTATAAGTCTGGAACAGAAGGGTGTGATTGAGAAAACGGTGCATGAGCCAATTGAATTTGTTTCGAACATATTTACTAGACCTAAGAAGGATGGAGGCTGTCGTGTCATTATTGATCTAACCCGTTTGAATACGTTTGTAACATATACTCATTTTAAAATGGATACGTTTGAAACAGCCAAATCATTGATTTCTCATGGCTGCTTTATGGCATGCATTGATTTGAGGGATGCATATTATTCAGTATCCATCCAGAAATATGATAGAAGGTTTTTGAAATTTATCTGGATGGGGCAACTTTGGCAGTATAAGGCTTTGCCTAATGGGCTCACTACAGCCCCTAGATTGTTCACTAAATTGGTGAAGCCAATCATGGCTTATTTGAGACAACGACATCATATAGTTATGGCCTATTTAGATGATGTCTTTATTGTGGGCCACACCCTGCAATTGGCTGAACAGGGTGTTGCAGCTGCTGTCAATATATTTCAACACTTAGAATTCATTGTCCATCCAGAGAAATCGAAGTTCTGCCCTGCCCAGGTAATTAATTACCTAGGGTTCACGGTGAACTCAATGAGCATGAGGATAACTATACCAATTAACAAAATTGAGGAAGTCACTAAGGTGTGCAGAGATTTAATTGGCACCAATATACCATCGATTCGGCATACAGCCACAGTAATTGGCAAGCTAGTGGCTTTGTTTCCGGCAGCACGATATGGACCTTTGCATTATCAGAATTTGCAAAGAGCTAAAATTACTGCGTTAAAACGGAATGCTGGTCATTACGATCGATCAATGCAGCTGCCGTCCGAAGCGATAACTGAGTTGCAATGGTGGGTGTGTCACATTAGCAACTCATTTAAGCCTGTTAGGGAGGCTAATCCGGTGGTATATTTACAGACTGATGCAAGCTCCAATGGTTGGGGAGCTACTGATAATTGCTCTAGTTGTGGGGGCAGATGGGACACCCTTGAGGCATCGATGTTGTTGACTCAAGGGATTAACTATTTGGAGTTGCTGGCAGCATTCCACGGACTTCGTGCATATTGTTCCAAGCTTGTTGGAGCACACGTCCGTATCCAAATAGACAACACCACAGCTGTGGCATATTTAAACCATATGGGTGGTACCAGGTCAGTTTCGTGTGACAAATTGGCTAACTCAATTTGGCTCTGGTGTGTTCAAAGAGACATTTGGATTTCAGCTACCTATTTGCCAGGTGAGCTTAATACTGTGGCGGACACCAGGTCACGCAAATTTAATGACAACATTGAATGGATGTTGCATCCTGAGATTTTTTCTAAAGTCACAGCCAAATTTGGTAAACCGGACATTGACCTTTTTGCGTCACGGTTGAACCATCAGGTACCAGCCTACGTTTCATGGGAACCAGATCCTGGGGCAATAGCGCTAGATGCATTCTCGCTGGACTGGGGGAATTGGTTTTTCTATGCCTTCCCTCCGTTTTGCCTCATCAGTCGGGTATTGCGAAAGATTCAGGCAGATGCTGCCAAGGGCATCCTTATTATACCCGACTGGCCCACACAGCCTTGGTATCCGGTGGTCTTTGACATGCTCAACGAACCTTGGGTCCTTTTGAAGGGTTGCCCACAATTGGTTACTCACCCTGTCTCAGGGGAGCCACATCCCTGCCATGGCTATTTAAATTTGTTGGCTTGCAGGTTCTGAACAGGCCGTTAGTCCAATACGGCCTCTCGGCTCGGACCATGGATACCATCGGGGCGTCGTGTCGAGAGTCCACAAGGCGAAGATACCGCTCGCATATTAAGAAGTGGGAAGCCTACTGCAGCCGCTCTCGCATCACGTACGATGACGTGACAATAATCGACGTCCTGGAATTCCTCGCGTGGTTGCACCATGATGAACACTTAAGTTACAGTGCCATCAACAGCGCCAGAAGTGCGCTATCATTCTACCTCAAGATTGGGGTAGGATCCAACAGGCTAGTGTCCAGACTCATGCGGGGTATATTCAATATGAATCCGCCTACACCACGCTATAATATCACCTGGGATGTCAGGGACGTATTAACCCTGCTCAGGACGTGGCCTCCCATGGAAGGGCTCCAACTGGACCGACTCACCATGAAGCTGGTGATGTTACTAGCGCTGACTTCAGCTCAGAGGGTACAGACACTACACAAACTTCGTGTCGACAGAATGACATCTACCCCTACAGAAGTAGTGTTTTTCATTGACGAGCTACTAAAGCAGCATAGACCTGGGTGCACAGGGCTGCAGCTGAAGTTCCCGGCATACCCCGCAGATGCTAGGCTATGTTTAGCCTCACATATCCGCCACTATGTCAAGGTGACGGCACGCATCAGAGGAATGGAGAGATACCTGCTTGTCACTCATAAGAGACCTCATCATCGAGTGACAGTCCAGACGATATCCAGGTGGCTTCGAGTCGTCTTGGGTAAGTCAGGTATCGACACTAATGTGTTCAAGTCTCATTCCACCAGGGCTGCATCGACGTCAGCGGCGAGGGTCATGGAGGTGCCCATGGACAAAATTCTCGCCACAGCAGGATGGGCGAATGAAGCTGTGTTCCAGCGTTTTTATAACAAGCCTGTTGCTGCTCCTCTACAGTTCGCAGAAGCCGTGCTGAATGCAGGTCAAGAACGTGGAGATGTCCCCGCATGAGGGGTTTTGATTTGTTATTAATAAATATGCTCTTGTTTTGCAGTATGAACTATTGAGCAAGTTTGTTCCTCCCATCCATCCCTGGTAGTGGTGTGTCAGCATGGACGTGGTCCAGGGCGTGTAATCACAGAAGCTTTGAAGTCTTCACGAAGTCACTCACGTGACTCCGAAATGAAATAGTAAGATTGAACGAGAACTTACCAGTTCGAAGGTTAATCTTTATTTTATGAGGAGTCGAAGTGAGGGATTTCGTGCCCTCCTCGCCCAACCCTCAATCACCTTCATCTGGTAATCTTAGTCAATTCAATCATACTATGCGAAGTCATTTCTATTGTTGGTTCTGTGATTCCACGCCGCTACTTTGAAGTATGTCGAGCATGCGCGCCGGCGGGCTCTTCACGAAATCCCTCACTTCGACTCCTCATAAAATAAAGATCAACCTTCGAACTGGTAAGTTCTCGTTCAATCTTACTATTCTCTGCCACAGAAAGTAGTTGAGGCCAGTTCATTGGCTATATTTAAGAGGGAGTTAGATGTGACCCTTGTGGCTAAAGGGATCAACGGGTATGGAGAGAAGGCAGGTACAGGATACTGAGGTAGATGATCAGCCATGATCATATTGATTGGCGGTGCAGGCTCGAAGGGCCGAATGGCCTACTCCTGCACCTATTTTCTATGTTTCTATCCATGTCACTGTCTAACTGTTTCTTAAACGATGGGATAGTCCCAGCTTCAACAGCTCCTCTGGCAGCTTGTTCCATACACCCACCACCCATTGTTTTATTTTTCAGTTTTCAAGTTTCTTAAAGCTGGAAAAGTTACAAAGACGTGTAAACAAAATGGAAGACAAAATGAAACCAAAGGCAATGAATTGCACCCAAATTATCAAGGAGATGTAGCTATGTCCATAAATGTCCACAGTCGAATGTTTATTTAAAAAAAAAACACATCAAGGTGTCAATTGGCATTTAATGCGTTGAAAAGTCCACTAATCGCGCATATACAACAATTGTTTACAGGTAACCCCTGCTTTATGGCCTTTCAGATGACAGAAATTTGCCCTTTCACAATTCACAAGTTACTACCTAAAAAATTGATTTTCGTAATAAAATTCAGCCATCCCTAATTCATATGAGACAGTAAATGAATGTAAAAAAAATTAAATCCATGCTTCTTGACACATGCGCAGATGACGTGGCTTCACATTATGGAAAATCATGATGATGAACTTCTCCATAACACAGACTCTCACCTCGCCCATCATAATGTGGGGATTACCAGTACATCCACAGTCATACACACGCTCCAAACGTGCGATTAGATTATCTTAATGGTGTTCAGTCGAGCTTGAAATCGGGGCACTGCTAATTTTGTTGATCACCCTAACAATACATGCATTATCTTGGCTGATTGATGAATTAATTAATCTCTATGATTAATCCATATTGTAAAATCCATAGTATTAATGGACTAATTAAGCAGTAGGACACAAAGTGCTGGAGTAACTCAGAAGGTAGACAAAAATGCTGGAGAAACTCAATGGGTGAGGCAGCATTTATGGAGAGGAATAGGTGACGTTTCGGGTTGAGACCCTTCTTCAGACTGATATGACTATCCATTTCAGGGAACTCAGAAGGTCAGGCAGCATCTCTGGAGAACATGGATAGGTGACATTTTGGGTCGAGACCCATCTTCAGAAGTCTGAAGAAGGGCCTCGCCATCCAACATCTTCTATCCATGTTCTCCAGAGCCTGACCTTCTGAGTTACTCCAGCACTTTGTGTCTTGTTGTGTATTAACTAGCTGCATATATCAATCATGGAAAATAATAATTGGAGTCTTGTAATAATGCCTGACCATCTGAGTATTTCCAGCACATTTTTATTAATAATTTATATGACCATTTCAGCATCAATCTAGTTACGTGCTTTTTCTCTCTTTGAGATATTTTTCCACAATTTCTGGGTCTTTTTAAATACAAATCTTTGCACGCCTGACTGTGACAAAGTAATCTTTGACTTTCAGTTTCCATACTGAAGATGTTTGGTATTGCTGATTTTTAATTGCAGTTCTTGATATATTTCTCCTTGAACATTTCCTTCCCTCCGCACTGGGACAGAAGAAAACAAAGAACAATTATAGATAGGTCACACTACACCCCATGCTAAATGGGTTGCTGGACCATTTCAGGAACGGTTACGAACCATCCCTATTATTGTGGGTCTTGAGTTACATATACTTATAGACTTGAGTTATATATTTCGAGGAGCATTCGTTATAAGGTGGATGAGTTGAAGGTGCAGATAGCGATTAATGACTATGCTATAGTTGGAATCACGGAGACTTGGCTCCAGGATGACCAAGGCTGGGAGCTGAACATCCAGGGATATTCAATATTCAGGAGGGATAGACGAAAAGGAAAAGGAGGTGGGGTAGTGTTGCTGGTGAGAGAGGAGATTAATGCAATAGAAAGGAAGGACATTAGCGTGGAGGATGTGGAATCGATATGGGTAGAGCTGCGAAACTCTAAGGGGCAGAAAACGCTAGTGGGAACTGTGTACAGGCCACCTAACAGTAGTATTGGAGTTGGGGATGGCATCAAACAGGAAATTAGAAATGCGTGCAACAAGGGTAACACGGTTATAATGGGTGACTTCAATCTGCATGTAGATTGGGTGAATCAAATGGGCAGGGGTGCTGAGGAAGAGGATTTCCTGGAATGTATGCGGGATAGTTTTCTCAACCAACATGTGGAGGAACCAACGAGAGAGCAGGCTATTCTAGACTGGGTATTGAGTAATGAGGAAGGGTTAGTTAGCAGTCTTGTTGTGCGTGGCCCCTTGGGCAAGAGTGACCATAATATGGTTGAGTTCTTCATTAGGATGGAGAGTGACAAAATTAAGTCAGAAACAAGGGTTCTGAACTTGAACAAAGGTAACTTTGAAGGTATGAGATGTGAATTGGCCAAGATAGACTGGCAGGTGATTCTTAAAGGGTTGACAGTGGATGTGCAATGGAAGGTATTTAAAGACTGCATGGATGAAGTACAAAAGTTGTTCATACCAGTTTGGCAAAAGAATAAATCGGGGAAGGTGGTGCATCCATGGATAACAAGGGAAATCAGGGATAGTATAAAAACAAAAGATGAGGCATACAAATTTGCCAGAAAAAGCAGCCTACCGGAGGACTGGGAGAAATTCAGAATCCAGCAGAGGAGGACAAAGGGCTTAATTAGGAAAGGGAAAATAGATTATGAAAGGAAACTGGCAGGGAACATAAAAACTGACTGCAAAAGTTTTTATAGATATGTAAAGAGAAAGAGACTAGTTAAAACAAATGTTGGTCCCTTGCAGTCAGAAACAGGTGAATTGATCATGGGGAACAAGGACATGGCAGACCAATTGAATAACTACTTTGGTTCTGTCTTCACTAAGGAAGACATAAATAATCTGCCGGAAATAGCAGTGGAACGGGGGTCAAATAAGATGGAGGAACTGAGTGAAATCCAGGTTAGCCGGGAGGTGGTGTTGGGTAAATTGAACGGATTGAAGGCCGATAAATCCCCAGGGCCAGATAGTCTGCATCCCAGAGTACTCAAGGAGGTAGCCACAGAAATAGTGGATGCATTAGTGATAATTTTTCAAAATTCCTTAGATTCTGGAGTAGTTCCTGAGGATTGGAGGGTAGCTAATGTAACCCCACTTTTTAAAAAAGGAGGGAGAGAGAAAGCGGGGAATTACAGACCAGTTAGTCTAATATTGGTAGTGGGGAAACTGCTAGAGTCAGTTATTAAAGATGGGATAGCAGCGCATTTGGAAAGTGGTGAAATCATTGGACAAAGTCAGCATGGATTTACGAAAGGTAAATCATGTCTGACAAATCTGATAGAATTTTTCGAGGATGTAACTAGTAGAGTGGATAAGGGAGAACCAGTGGATGTGTTATATCTAGACTTTCAGAAGGCTTTCGACAAGGTCCCGCATAAGAGATTAGCATACAAACTTAAAGCACACGGTATTGGGGGTTCAGTATTGATGTGGATAGAGAACTGGCTAGCAGACAGGAGGCAAAGGGTAGGAGTAAACGGGTCCTTTTCAGAATGGCAGGCAGTGACTAGTGGGGTGCCGCAAGGCTCAGTGCTGGGACCCCAGCTATTTACAATATATATTAATGATTTGGACGAGGGAATTCAATGCAACATCTCCAAATTTGCAGATGATACCAAGCTGGGGGGTATAGTTAGGTGTGAGGAGGATGCTTGGAGGCTGCAGGGTGATTTGGATAGGCTGAGTGAATGGGCAGATGCATGGCAGATGCAGTACAATGTGGATAAATGTGAGGTTATCCACTTTGGTGGCAAAAACATGAGGGTAGACTATTATCTGAATGGTGGCAGATTAGGTAAGGGGGAGATGCAACGAGACCTGGGTGTCATGGTACACCAGTCATTGAAAGTAGACATGCAGGTGCAGCAGGCAGTGAAGAAAGCAAATGGTATGTTAGCATTCATAGCGAAAGGATTTGAGTATAGGAGCAGGGAGGTTCTACTGCAGTTGTACAGGGTTTTGGTGAGGCCACACCTGGAGTACTGCGTACAGTTTTGGTCTCCAAATCTGAGGAAAGACATCCTTGCCATAGAGGGGGTACAGAGAAGATTCACCAGACTGATTCCTGGGATGTCAGGACTTTCATATGAGGAAAGATTGGATAGACTCGGTTTGTACTCGATGGAATTTAGAAGATTGAGGGGGGATCTTATAGAAACCTACAAAATTCTTAAGGGGTTGGACAAGCTAGATGCTGGAAGATTGTTCCCGATGTTGGGGGAGTCCAGAACAAGGGGTCACAGTCTAAGGATAAGGGGGAATTCCTTTAGGACCGAAATGAGGAAAACATTCTTTACACAGAGAGTGGTGAGTCTCTGGAATTCTCTGCCACAGAAGGTAGTTGAGGCCAGTTCATTGGCTATATTTAAGAGGGCGTTAGATGTGGCACTTGTGGCTAAAGGGATCAGGGGGTATGGAGAGAAGGCAGGTACGGGATACTGAGTTGGATGATCAGCCATGATCACATTGAATGGCGGTGCAGGCTCGAAGGGCCGAATGGCCTACTCCTGCACCTATTTTCTATGTTTCTATTTCCTTCAATAAAATGTATTGGTGGACCAGATTACCTTTTATAATAATTTGAATAAATTCATGGTCATCATTACTAAGGTCATGTTAAGAATTAATTTATAGATTATTTAATTAACTCAAGTTAAATTTCCCATCTTCCATGATAGGATCCTTTTTTTCTCCGAGTCATGCCCAGGATACCAATACACTACTTGCATACCATCAGCATGTAATCTCAGATGAGACTTTCCTAATTCCAAATTAGGTTGGTTGTTTCTGCTACCAAAGCACCCAAAGTTGAAGGTCTCCAGTTCTATGTCTCTCCATAAACAACCCGTGCCACTGGAGTGTTATTGGAGAATTGAAGGTCTACATATCTTGGTGGATTTAGATTTGTAGCGGAGTTCTCTTTCAAAAGGAAATATGATTTAGTTTTTCATTTTGGAGATACAGGCCCTTCAACCCATCGAGTCCACACTGTCCAGCAATTCCCCCTTACATTAACACTATCCTGCATACTAGGGACAATTTACAGAAGACAATTAAGTATTTGGAGTATAGGAGGAATCCGGAGCACCCAGAGAAAACCCACCCGGTCGGTGATGGGGAAAGTGCAAACTTTGTACAGGCAGCACCCATAGTTAGGATCGGACCCGGTCTCTGCCGTTGTAAGGCAACAACTCTAACACTGCGCCACTGTGCCACCCACTTTTTAGGCCATTGCCTTTTTTTTGCCAGGATATCAGGTTTAATTTAAAAGACATATTTCTCCAATAAGAACCAAGTCTGGCTTTGATAGTCACATTGGTTTTTTTTAGCTGGCCCATATGTCTAATATGAGGATGGTTCCCAGCAATGTTTGAATCCCTAATCACATGCTACTTGTATCTGTGGAGTTGTTTAGAATAGAAGGTTACTCCATGTCCAACTGGACATCCAGGAAAATTCTGCATATGACTGCGTTTGATGTAACTTGAGTCCTAGCCAATGTTATACATGTTCTAGTACATTCACATCTATGCTAGGATGTGAGTGCACTAAAAGGATTACAGGTACTCAACCATGAGGTATTTCTGCAAGTACAATTAGGGAAGTATTTAAGTTGGATCATAGTAAGTCACTGTTGGACATCTCCCCAGATCAAAAATAACATTGTAAGTCACCCTAGGGCATCCAACCAGATCAAGAATGAGAATGAATGGTAATCATTGTAATTCGCATACTTTCTGCAATTTGTAATGGTGCAACTTGTTTGCCATATGGAGAACATTTTAAGTGATTCCTCTCTGATTCAAATCAAGGTTTTATTTTTAATTGTAATAAAACATCTGTTTTGAAACTTTAAAAATTATGTTGAATTCTATAAACACAGTAGAGTGATTTAATCTATTGAGTTCCTTTGAATAGTCTTAAATTGTTATATTGAGAATATTTGCAATATTTTATTTCATATTTTTAATTTTTTATGATTTTAATTATTTTAGCTTTTAAATTGCTCCAGTTGTCCTGATCAAGTTTTATATCTCAGAAGCTTTTAAGGGCTTTCACTGAATTTTGAGCTGCAGGTTGTAGCTTCAGCCAATGATGAGGTGTTACCATGCCTAATGCCCAGGATTCTTCACGCAATCCCATTGTGTCACAGCAGTCTACTTGCAAGGCTACACTAAGAGGGAGGGAGAAGAGACTGCAAATGCTGGAATTTAGATCATGAAACAAACTGCTGGAGGAACTCGGGGTCTAGCAGTATCTGTGGAGTTAAAGGGATGCAGCATCATGACCCGAAAAGTCAACCATCCCTTTGCCCCCAAAGCTGCAGCTTAAACTGTTAAATTCCTCCAGCAGATAATATTCACACCACAAGGGATCTATATTCCTCACAATCACGTTGGCACAGAAAAAACCTCACCATATTCGTAAAATCTTCATTCAGTCATC
Organism: Raja brachyura; assembly: GCA_963514005.1. The sequence continues at coordinate 16,636,157 of OY740792.1, read as the reverse complement.
GGTGGCAAGCAATTCGCCAATTGTTTCAGGTTTTGAGCTTAAGTATTCAGACAACTGGATAACATTTTAGTCTAGACAGGCACACCTCGTTCAGGATTCCATGACAGTTCCAGACAGACAGGTCAATATGGTTGGCAAATTCCCCTAAACAATTCAAGAATAAAAATGTTTCTTTTCAATTTTAGTTTAGGTCAAAATCGTAATTGGGGGATGTGGGTTTAATAACTCCAGGAGAGGAATTGAAGGTTGTTGCAACAACTTGGCATTTTTTGTATGTAATTTTGCTGAAGCGTCACAACGAAAGTCAAAATGATAATGTGCTAACCTAAGAACAGGGTTTGATTCGGAGCCAAATCTGATAGATTTTTCATGAATTCATGAGGAAATAGCAGCATGTAATGAACAAAGTAATGGAAAATCTGATATGTCCTGAGGGGAAATAAGATCTCTAATTTGTTTGCTTCTGTTTCTGGATCATGGGTTTCAGAATCATTGAATCTGGAGTATAGATACGGTCTAGCATTCAGAGGTGTGAGACTATCGTAATTATATAGATGCCAAGAGAGATACCAGAACTCACTCTCGTTGTCTCGCGTGCTCTCTATTGCTCTCTTTCCCATTCTCAGATGTATTATAATCAAAGTAGCATTTAGATTGGATGCCATGCTGATTTTATATTGTAAAATCCCTAAAGCCGTTAATGCAATTTTATCTACCTCGAGTTATAGAATGATACAGCGGGGAAACAGGCCCATTGGCTCAACTTGCGCACACAGGCTAACATGTCCCAGCTACACTAGTCACACCTACCTGCATTTGGCCCGTATCTCTCCAAACTTGTCCTGTCCATGTACACACAAAATGCTGGAGTAACTCAGCGTGGCAGGCAGCATCTCAGAAGAGAATGAATGGGTAGTAAAATCTACTGAGGAAGTGGTCCCATTACATTTGTGATTTGGTGAGCTATTCGAGGGGCGCAACACAAAGGTTCCAATCTTAGATGGCGAAAGCACATGGTTCACAAAAGGAGATGAAATATTTGTTTCGAAAGGAGAACAAATCTTGGATCATATATGTTATGAATTTTGAGAGAGAAAGTGAAGATGGTCATAAATTAGATTTTTGGTGTTGTCAAAATCCATGGCAATGGTTGTTGTGTGGCAGTGGTTCAACAAAACAAATAATCTCAATCAAATGTTTTACAGATTTGTTTGGTATGGGCTGTAACTAATCAAGTGAATTAATCGACAATTTTAAAGATGAAAAGTAGTTTTTTGACACTAAAGATATAGCCAGAAAAGTGACTGGTTAGGAATTGCATCCACTCAAGCCCTCCTTCCCACTCAAGCAACCTGTTATCACCGTTCATTACATTAGCAGGACCGCTGACACTGCCATCTCCAGTGACAATTGTGGAGGCACAATAAGAGTGAACTTACTCTACTCTGTGTTGTTGATTAATGCATTTGTTAATTTATATCTTGTTTTGTTGTGTTACAGAATGTTTGTCGCACACTGCCTTGCAAGTTGTAACAACAAGCTGTTATGGTAAACAAAACTGCAAAATTATTGTCAGTAGCCACTATTTTGGAGACCCTTGTTTACCTGGAATGCAAAAGTATCTCAGTGTCGTCTATATATGCGGTAAGAATAAATAGTTTCAGCATTAAAATGTTTATTTTCAGGGAGAAGTGATTCAGAATTCACAAGAGCTTTCATTATTTATTTTGTGGCATGGTAGGACTCTGATAAGAATGATCAGAACTGAAAATTCAATGTAATTTGGTCTGCGTGCATATAAATCTATTTGAAGGTGTTGAGGCACACATCTTTATAAGCTATTTTTATTGACTAATAGTAGTAGCTTCAGGCTTGAAGTATGACAATTGTACATGCAGCCACAGTCACATTGTTTAATAGAGAAGTATTGGTAGATATTGCAAGGATATCTGCTTGATTTGTGCTTTGTCATACGTACTGTATATGATTAATAATTTCGATAAGAGTGTAAGTGCCATGATCAATAAGTTTGCAGAAGACACCAAAATTGGGAAAGTAGACAAAGAAATGGCCGATGGAATTTTACTCATGAAAAGTGCAAGTGATGTAGTTTGGGAAGATAAATCAGGACAGGGCAAACGCAGTGAATGGCAGCACCCTGGGGAGCATTGTTGAATAGAGAGACCAGGAGATGAGCATATATTAGTTCTCTTAAAATGACAACACATAGATGGGATGGTGAAGAAGGCATATGGCACATTTGCCTTAATTAACTGAGGCACTGAGTACAAGAGTAGAAACATAGAAAAATAGGTGCAGGAGTAGGCCATTCGGCCCTTCGAGCCTGCACCGTCATTCAATGTGATCATGGCTGATCATCCAACTCAGTATACCCCCTGATCCCTTTAGCCATAAGTGCCACATCTAACGCCCTCTTAAATATAGCCGATGAACTGGCCTCAACTACCTTCTGTGGCAGAGAATTCCAGAGACTCACCACTCTCTGTGTAAAGAATGTTTTCCTCATCTCGGTCCTAAAGGAATTCCCCCTTATCCTTAGACTGTGACCCCTTGTTCTGGACTCCCCCAACATCGGAAACAATCTTCCAGCATCTAGCTTGTCCAACCCATTAAGAATTTTGTAAGTTTCTATAAGATCCCCCCTCAATCTTCTAAATTCCAGCGAGTACAAGCCGAGTCTATCCAATCTTTCCTCATATGAAAGTCCTGACATCCCAGCAATCAGTCTGGTGAATCTTCTCTGTACCCCCTCTATGGCAAGGATGTCTTTCCTGAGATTTGGAGACCAAAACTGTACGCAATACTCCAGGTGTGGCCTCACCAAAACCCTGTACAACTGCAGTAGAACCTCCCTGCTCCTATACTCAAATCCTTTCGCTATGAATGCTAACATACCATTTGCTTTCTTCACTGCCTGCTGCACCTGCATGCCTACTTTCAATGACTGGTGTACCATGACACCCAGGTCTCGTTGCATCTCCCCTTTTCCTAATCTGCCAACATTCAGATAATAGTCTACCCTCATGTTTTTGCCACCAAAGTGGATAACCTCACATTTATCCACATTATACTGCATGGCAGATGCCATGCATCTGCCCTTTCACTCAGCCTATCCAAATTACCCTGCAGCCTCCAAGCATCCTCCTCACACCTAACTATACCCCCCAGCTTGGTGTCATCTGCAAATTTGGAGATGTTGCATTGAATTCCCTCGTCCAAATCATTAATATATATTGTAAATAGCTGGGGTCCCAGCACTGAGCCTTGCGGTACCCCACTAGTCACTGCCTGCCATTCTGAAAAGGACCCGTTTACTCCTACCCTTTGCCTCCTGTCTGCTAGCCAGTTCTCTATCCACATCAATGCTGAACCCCCAATACCGTGTTCTTTAAGTTTGTATGCTAATCTCTTATGCGGGACCTTGTCGAAAGCCTTCTGAAAGTCTAGATATAACACATCCACTGGTTCTCCCTTATCCACTCTACTAGTTACATCCTCGAAAAATTCTATCAGATTTGTCAGACATGATTTACCTTTCGTAAATCCATGCTGACTTTGTCCAATGATTTCACCACTTTCCAAATGCGCTGCTATCCCATCTTTAATAACTGACTCTAGCAGTTTCCCCACTACTGATGTTAGACTAACTGGTCTGTAATTCCCCGCTTTCTCTCTCCCTCCTTTTTAAAAAAGTGGGGTTACATTAGCTACCCTCCAATCCTCAGGAACTACTCCAGAATTTAAGGAGCTTTGAAAAATTATCACTAATGCATCCACTATTTCTGTGGCTACTTCCTTGAGTACTCTGGGATGCAGACTATCTGGCCCTGGGGATTTATCGGCCTTTAATTCATTCAATTTACCCAACACCACTTCTCGGCTAACCTGGATTTTACTCAGTTCTTCCACCTTATTTGACCCCCGTTCCACTGCTATTTCCGGCAGATTATTTATGTCTTCCTTAGTGAAGATAGAACCAAAGTAGTTATTCAATTGGTCTGCCATGTCCTTGTTCCCCATGATCAATTCACCTGTTTCTGACTGCAAGGGACCAACATTTGTTTTAACTAGTCTCTTTCTCTTCACATATCTATAAAAACATTTGCAGTCAGTTTTTATGTTCCCTGCCAGTTTCCTTTCATAATCTATTTTCCCTTTCCTAATTAAGCCCTTTGTCCTCCTCTGCTGGATTCTGAATTTCTCCCAGTCCTCCGGTAGGCTGCTTTTTCTGGCAAATTTGTATGCCTCATCTTTTGTTTTTATACTATCCCTGATTTCCCTTGTTATCCATGGATGCACCACCTTCCCCGATTTATTCTTTTGCCAAACTGGTATGAATAATTTTTGTACTTCATACATGCAGTCTTTAAATACATTTCCATTGCACATCCACTGTCAACCCTTTAAGAATCACCTGCCAGTCTATCTTGGCCAATTCACATCTCATACCTTCAAAGTTACCTTTGTTCAAGTTCAGAACCCTTGTGTCTGACTTAATTTTGTCACTCTCCATCCTAATGAAGAACTCAACCATATTATGGTCACTCTTGCCCAAGGGGCCATGCACAACAAGATTGCTAACTAACCCTTCCTCATTACTCAATACCCAGTCTAGAATAGCTTTTTCTCTCGTTGGTTCCTCCACATGTTGGTTGAGAAAACTATCCCGCATACATTCCAAGAAATCCTCTTCCTCAGCACCCCTGCCAATTTGATTCACCCAATCTACATGCAGATTGAAGTCACCCATTATAACCGTGTTACCCTTGTTGCACGCATTTCTAATTTCCTGTTTGATGCCATCCCCAACTCCAATACTACTGTTAGGTGGCCTGTACACAACTCCCACTAGCGTTTTCTGCCCCTTAGAGTTTCGCAGCTCTACCCATATCGATTCCATATCCTCCAAGCTAATGTCCTTCCTTTCTATTGCATTAATCTCCTTTCTCACCAGCAACACTACCCCACCTCCTTTTCCTTTTCGTCTATCCCTCCTGAATATTGAATATCCCTGGATGTTGAGCTACCAGCCTTGGTCACCCTGGAGCCATGTCTCCGTGATCCCAACTATAGCATAGTCATAGTAGGGATGTCATATTACAGTTGTACAAAATATTAGGTAGGCCACACGGAGTACTGTGATTAGAGTACTGAGTGTATTTTGCTTGCCACACTGCAGGTAACATTGAAACATAGAAAATAGGTACAGGAGTAGGCCATGTGGCCCTTTGAACCAACACCGCCGTTCAATACGATCAAGGCTGATCATCTAAAATCAGTAACCCGTTCCTGGCTTTTCCCCATATCCATTGATTCCTTTAGCCCTAAGAGTTAAATCTAACTCTCCCTTGAAAACATCCAGTGAATTGGCCTCCACTGCCTTCTGTGGCAGAGAATTCCACAGATTCACAACTCTTTGGATGAGAAAATGTTTGCTCATCTCAGTCCTAAATAGCCTACACCTTATTCTTAAACTGTGACCCCTGGTTCTGGACTTCCCCCAACATTGGGAACATTTTTCCTGCATCTAGTCTGTCCAAGAATTTTATGTTTCTATAAGATCCTTCTAAATTCCAGTTAATACAAGCCCAGTCAATCCTTTCTTTCATCATATGTCAGTCCCGCCATCACGGGAAATAACCTGGTGAACCTACGCTGCACTCCCTCCATAATAATAATGTCCTTCCATAAATTAGAATACCAAAATTGCACACAATACTCCAGGTGCGGTCTCACCAGGGCCCTGTACAACTGCAGTAGGACATCCTTCCTCCTAAACTCAAGTCCTCTCGCAATGAAGGCCAACATGCCATTAGCTTTCTTCACTGCCTGCTGTACCTGCATGCTTACTTTCAGTGACTGATGCACACCCAAGTCTCCTTGCTCCTCCCCTTTTCCTAATCTGACACCATTCAGATAATAATCTACCTTCCTGTTCTTGCCACCAAAGTGGATAACCTCACATTTATCCACATTTTACTGCATCTACGATGCATCTGCCCACTCACCCAACCTATCCAAGTCACTCTGCAGCCTCATAGCATCCTCATCGCAGCTCACACTGCCACCCAGCTTTGGGTCATCCGCAAAACTAGAGATGTCACATTTAATTGCCTCGTTTAGATCATTAATATATATTGTAAATAACCAGGGTCCCAACACCGAGCCTTGCGGCGCCCCACCAGTCACCAGTAGCTTCCAGTCTACCAACCAGTTCCCTATCCATGTCAATATCCTATCCCCAATACCATGTGCTCTAATTTTGCACACTAATCTCTTGAGTGGGACCTTGTCAAAGGCTTTTTGAAAGTCCAGATACACCACATCCACTGGCTCTGCCTTATCCATTCTACTTGTTACATCCTCAAAAAATTCTGAAAGATTAGTCAAGCATGATTTCCCCTTCATAAATCCATGCTGACTTTGACCGACCCTGTTACTGCTTTCCAAATGCGCTGCTATAACATTTTTAACAATCAACTCAAGCATCTTTCCCACGACCGATGTAAGGCTAACTGGTCTATAATTCCCCATTTTCTTTTTCCCTCCTTTCTTAAAAAGTGGGGTTACATTGGCTACCCTCTAGTCCACAAGAACTGATGCAGTTCTATTACATGGTGACCAGAACTGAACACAATACTCTAAAGAAGAAGGGTCTTGACCCGAAACGCTACCCATTTGTTCTCTCCAGAGATGCTGCCTGACCCGCTGAGTTACTCCAACTATTTGTGTCTATCTTTAGTTTAAACCAGCATCTGCATTAACTTCCAACACAATACTCTAAGTGCGGTCTCACCAACGTCTTATACAGCTGCATCATCTGTTATATAAATAGGCAATATATAAGAAATAGATCTGTAAACAATGTAATAAGCACAAAAAGTTCAGTATATTTAATGAAAATATATACTTTTATATATTTACGTTTGCATATCCCTACTATAATATATATAATTATATATTATGCTGTATGTACATTATGAATGAATGAATATGTAGATTAAATATATTATTATATATATTATATTATCTTATATATACACGCACGGACATATCCTTGTCTCGCCTCACCTCCGAGTTCTTCGGCAGACATGATTAAGCTAGAGAGGGTGCAGAAAAGATTCACAAGGACTTTGACTGGATTTGAGGCCTTGTCAAAATGAGAGATTGGATTGGCTAGGTCTGTTTTCCTTGGAGCAAAGGAAGCTGAGAAGTGATGTGATCAGGGCTGGATCAACCATTAAGCAAAATAAGCACGTGCTTAGGGCATCATGGGAAGAGGGGCACCACAGAAATGGTAAATGGTTAACGGCACAAAATAAATCACTTTAAACTTGCTAAAATAAAATAATCAGACTTTGCAATTTAAAAAAAGTAGGAGAAAACTTTTCAAATATAAATAAAGTAGAAGTATACAAAGATAAACATTATTTTCCATCTTACTGTTAGTTTTGTTTCATTTTGAAAAATAAAAAAATATTTTATGGTTTATATTGTTTATATTCTGAATTACATATATATGGGGGCACCAACATCTTTAAAGTGCTTAGGGCCTCTATGGGTCTTAATCCGGCCCTGGATGTGATAGATGTATATAAAATAATGAGAGGCATACATAAGGTACATCGGCTGAGTTTGGTTCCCATGGTATGTATGGGTGTCTTACAATAGAGGGCTTGGGTTTGAGAAGAGAGACAGGGAATTTAAAGAGGGACTGAGGGATATATTTTTTCAAAGGAAGAGGTGGAAGCAGGAACAGTAACAATATTTTAGAGGCATCTGGATAGGTACCTGGATGGGCATAGAGGAATATGTAATTAATGTAGGCAAGTGCGATTAGTATTGAAAGGCATGATTATTGGCAGTGATGTAGTGACCTGAGGAGCCCGTTAGTGCACTAAAATCTATGTTCCCCTTCATTCCTCCACCCCTTAATAATAAAATAAAAATTAATTAAACATCACTCACTTTTATCACCCATTTCAGTGTTTTATATATTCATTTATCACACTGAAATGGAGCTCAAATATTTGGCTTGCAAATTCCTAATGTTGCTGATCACTTAATGTTGTGTTGCCTTTGTGATGGCTGATAAAGTTTAGTACTTTTGATGCAGGACCTCACAAGTTATTGAGTCACAGAAGAATTCAGTGAGCTGGAACTTGCCGGCAAATGCCAGCAATTCCACACTGGACTGCTGGCTCTCCTCAATATAAATGTCACTAGATTGGGAATATTAGATGAACATGCTAACTGAGCTTCACTGACGATTGCATGACCAGGCAAGTTACTCGACTGTACCAAATCAGTATAAAGGATTAAAACTGCACTGCAGCAAATCAGGACATAAGCATAAAAATCAAGAATTGACCTGGGCATTGGCTTTGGATGTGAAACACACGCCTGAGAATGATCCAAAATGAGGGATCTGCTTGAACCTGGCTCTCTGGCACTGTGAGGCAACAACTCTACTATTGTGCCGCCCTATTGTAAAGTTGCATTTAGAAATATAATGAAGTTCCTAACTTGTTATGCTCAACGATTCAGTTGTTCATTGCATAGGAAATGTTACTCTCATACCTCTGAAAATTTCAAGTTGTTAATTCATTTATTATCTATTAAATTGTTACCAATTTGAAATAATGTGGACTTGATGAAACGATTTTCACCCCGTCTCCCCTTATTGAACTTGGAATTTATGGGCTGTTTTCTCAAATTCTTAGTACAAGTTAGGTCAAATTAGAAGTTTAAAATACCATGAGGTCCTTAAGAAGTAAGTGGTCCATTTACAGGATTCACCAGTAATGCAGATGTGAATAAACAATAATATCAAATTTCCAAAAACAGCTGTTAAAGTCAATACAGTGTAAAAAAAAACCCATGCTACTATGTATTGCAAGAATACTGTAGAAACAAGGAATTTCAGATGCTGTTTTAAAAACAAGGACACAAAGTACTGGAATATCTCAGCAGGTCAGGCAGCATCACCGGAGGGCATGGATAGGCGATGTTTCGGGTGGGAAAGACATTGTGGGGGGGGGGGGGGGGGGGGGGGGTAGAAAGCTGGGAGAGAAGAGATGCAGAACAAAACGTGGCAGGTAATAGGTAGACAGCCAAGGGAATTTTTGATAGGCAGATGGTTGGAACAAAGACCAAAGATTAAAGCCAAAAGGTGTGAAACAAATGGATTGAAGAGTTGCGAATTGTGAAGCCAGTGGAAGGATTGCGGGTGGAGGGGGAGAGGAGAAATTGGTGTGAATCCAGTTGGAGTACAGGAAAGGGGGCGTGGGGGGAGAAAGCGTGTGGGGACGGCAGTTGTAGGGGTTACATAAGTTGGAGAATTCAATGTTCATACCGTTTGGTTGTAAGCTGCCCAGGCAGAATACGAGGTCCTGTTCCTGTTTACATGTGGCCTTCACTCTGGCAATGGAAGAGGCCCATGACGGAAAGGTCAGTATGAGAATAGGAATAATAATTTTTAACTACATTAAGATAAATGGATGCATCTGCTATTTTGAAATTTATTTGATTTATTTTGGCCATCTTTTTCAGTTTCCAAACTGTTGCTACAGGAAGCTGATCCTGGTTTCTCTGCTCTTGCACCTTCGTGGATTTATAATGAGAATGGTAGGCTTATAACCAATGTTGTAAAAGTTCAATTACTGGAATATTTACTGGCATTCGTACAGAATCATTTAAATGTAATTACTCAATAAACAATAGAACAGAAACTAATTAATTACTTTAGAGGAAATGCTCTAATATTCCTTTAGACTGGGAGTTTCTCATCAGTTATCTGCCGGATATATCTATGTGCAGCATATAAACATATTGTAGTATGTTTTGTGCTAGCAAAATTAGAAGCGCAAACTGGCACTTGATTGCTGCAAGTTGCCCATAGTAAGGTCTATCATGTTGCAAAGGCCTGTTACTGAATATCTGTTGAATCTATACATCAACACACTTTTGACATTCTTGGTTCTGTCATGTACGCGTAATTCCTATTAGTAGATGTAATCTGAACACTGCCATCCCAGCTTTGGTCACCGATGCCATCTATTAGATGCAGTAAGAGGGCAGCATTACAAACTGGTCCACATTTCATTAAATGGAATGGCAAGGAAGTGAAAACACAATAACTTCAAGAAATCCCTTTTTGATAATAACAACCAAATTAACCTCTCATTGGCATGAATTTTCTGAACAGGAAATGTTTGAATTTGAGTACTACATCCCAAAGTCACCAGAGGCATGGATTTTACATCATACCCTTTACACACCATGTGGAAAATTCTGGAAGTCTAGCTTCATTTTCTGGAGCCAAATAATGAGTGTGTCCTTTGCAGTATCAATAAACATCAAACATTCTGTGATATTTGTCAGAGGGTTTGCCAACATCCAGCCAAGTGACACTACTGAAGTAAAAATCAGTCAAAGGGCAACTCACCTCAGTGCCGTTAGTTGTATCTTTCTTTGAAATTTTTTTGTTGAAATCAAAGAAGGCTATAGGATCTTTGGTTGAAATACTGAGTAAACTTTAAAATAGTTTCATAGCATGTACATCACTTTGAGGTACAAGCTCTTCCTTTTCTCATAACAATTCATTTTCTTTACCTTTGTACATCCATAGCCAACAAGTCTTTGAGCCCTCAAGAATCCAGACTTTCAACAAAAGAAGGAAAAATTGTAATCGGCACCCTGCTTATATTTGCTTATATTAAAAGTAAGTGTTCATTTTTCTAGTATATTTTAATTGAAATAGAACTGTATTTTGCAGTAATCCCAAGTTGGTGCTATTTGAAGAAATACATAAATTGAGCAAAGTTACAGAAAATGTTGAACATTTCCAATATTTTCAGTTTTATTATATAAAAAATAAGATTTCATTGAGTGCAAAATTGTACACGGTGGTTTAAAAAAGCTTGGAGCTCAAAGTATATAAAATAACAATGGAAGTCGGTAGTTTGAATACCGAGTTCAAATATCCTTCTGAAAGAAAAATCAAACATTTAGTCATAGAGCTAAACAGCACAGAACAGGCCCTTCAGCCCAACTCACCCATGCCGACCAAGATGTCCCTCCTAAGCTAGTCACATTTGCCCGCGTTTGGCTCATATCGCTCTAAGCCAGGTGTCGGCAACCTACGGCGCCCAGACTGAATGCGGCCCATAACCCGAAATCATCCGCCCCGCAGGCCGATTTTTTTTCCCGTAATCATCTGGCACGCCGAGCGCCCGCCCCGAGCGCAGCCGAGCTCCCGCCCCGAGTGTGCGGCTGAGCTCCCGCTGTGAGTGCGAGGCCGAGCTCTGGCTGTACCGCATCCTGCGCAAAGCCACCGGCATGGCCGCGCACCTTCTGTGAACACGTTTAAGAAAGAACTGCAGCTGCTGGAAAATCGAAGGAGGACAAAAATGCCGGAAAAACTCAGCGGGTAAGACATGCAAGGATTGCATGAGGCTGCCTCGCCCGCTGAGTTTCTCCAGCATTTTTGTCTACCTTCTGTGAACATATGATTTCATGCCTGCCATCCGGGGCGGGATGGGGGTGGGATCCATGTGTATACGTGATAGATATGGCCCGCCATCCGCTCACAGACATGCGTCTCGGCTCCTATGCAGAACAAGGTTGCCGACCCCTGCTCTAAGCCTTTTTTAACCATGCACCTGTCCATCGTATATGGATCAAGCTGCCCAGGGAAGTGGTTGAGGCAGATACAATAACTATATTTTGTCTATTATATATAGTTCTTTTATCTGCCTCAACTACTTCTCATGTCAGCTCGTTCCTCTCTGAAAAAGTTACCTCTCGGGTTCCTTTTGAATCTGTCATTTCTCACCTTAAACCTATACTCTCTACTTCTTGCTCTTTACTTACCTTGAATAAAGTATTCACCCTCTCACCCTCTCTATTCCCTCATGATTTTATACATCTATATAATTCCCTATGTTCCAAGGAATAAAATATATGCTCACCCTTTAGCTTAGGCTTTTAAATCCTCATATCTTAGAAAGTCCAGCACCACTGACTGTTACATGGATTAACCTCAAGATATCGCCATTAGCCTTTCCAAGTTCCCTAGTCTTCATGTCTTTTCTGCAGTAACAACAGAAGAAAAACGCTCATTAAGGAACTTGCCCATCCCAGCTACCTATGCGTGACCCATGTTGTCTACTTATTCCTGTGGAGTGACTCAATTTATCTCATCATCCAGGATTCCTTACTCCTTTGCCCTTCACTCGAACAGGAACATGCATACCTTGAACTCTCACTGTTACACTTTTAAATAGTTGGCAGAAAATAATGGTATTCACCATTTATTATATTTCATTCATTATCAAACATTTCATAGAAAAAAGTATGAATATTATATATTGGCTGAGCAAAAAATGCAAGGCCATATTCTTAAGGAAGTATTATAATATTACTTTTCCCATATAACAAAATTTTGCTTGTGAAAGCATAAAAATGAACGAATACCTGCACGTTATCCAGATTATAAACTATATGGTAAACTAATAATGTGCTAATGTAAGTTTTTTTGAATTGCACACATATTGCATATATTTGCATATTTTGTCCAAACAATATATAAGGTCATAAGGAATAGGAGTAGAATTAGGCCATTCGGCACATCAAATCTACTCTGCCATTCAATCATGGCTGACCCATCTCTCTCTACTAATCCCATTCTCCTGCCTTTCCCCCATAACCTCTGAAACCCATACTAATCAAGAATCTATTTCCCTGCCTTAAAAATATCCACTGACTTTGCCTCCACAGCCTTCTGTGGCAATATTGCTGAAAAATAGCTGCGTGCAAATGCAGGTTTAACCTGAAAGGAGCTCAACAAGTTTGAAGAATTCAAGATACCATGTTGCAAAGGTTATGTGACAGGGGCAGAATTAGGCCATTTGGCCCATCAAGTTTACTATGCCATTCAATCATGGCTGACTTTTATCTCTCCCACCTAATCCCATTCTCCTGCCTTCTTCCCCTAGCTCAGTGGTGCTCCACCATGTTTTCTACACAAGTAGTATTGTACTATTTCTCTCCTCTCCATCATTTATCAATAATTTGTGTCAAATAATAGCACTTTTTTTTGTGTTGTTGCAGATAACCCAGAAATGGTTGGTTTGTTATTTGTATCCAGTGTCTGCATTGGATTAATATTCACACTGTGTGCAATAATAATGCAAGTATTCTGCAGAATAGACCTGCGTAAAATTTACCACAAGAAAATTGACTCACCGGAAACTTACCACAGGAAAATGGACTGTTGTCAGGACAATAGTGATGTTGAAGGCAACAGCAACAGTGATGAGTATGAAAGTACCGATGAAGATGATGATGACGAAGTGAGTTCCTCAGACTTTACTTTTGAAGGATTAACAAAATTGTATGGGACCACAGGATCCAGCAGTGCAGAAGCAGCAGAAATAGCTGAGAGGATAGAACGTCGAGACAGAATTATACAAGAAATCTGGATGAATGGAGGCTTAGAAATACCTGTCGTGAGGAACCTTAATCTGTATTACTGATAACTAAGGAGCTCAAAAATCATCAGAATGAATGTATTGGCAATTTTCAATTGGTGGACTTATTTCAACACAGCCTTTATTATAATGACAAAGTTATTTTTATTTTATTTCTATAGATCCATTTTAGCTACAAGTTCCTTCTATGAAGGAAACCGATTGATCTAAAATGCATTGTGAATTCAAAAATTGATATTTTTAGCAGGGTGAAATCTTTTGGCCAGACCTCAGCTTCAGGGAACTGTGAACAATTTTATGAACTCATCTATTTTATGGTAAATATAAAATTTCCAGATCACTGTACACTGGATCAGGCCATTGATCAGAAATATTCTGAAACTGAAATGTATTCCATGGTGACCATGTTAGATTCCTTAGGCTTGTGTTTATACATTTCACTAAGTCTAAATAAAAAGAATATTAAGTTGAAGGGCAAGTGAATGTTTTCAATGTATCATAAATGTGATCTTTCAGATAAAAATATTGTTGTCATTAAAAAATGACTATTGAACTTTGTGAATATATCTATTACATATAAAGGCAATAGTGTAAGTATTTAATCCACCAGTCTACTCCTGTAGAAAAATACCGCTTTTTACTTAGTGATTTGACAACAGTGGCTGCTGACGTTTAAATATCAATGTTTTGCATCATTATACTATACTGTTCTATGCAGCAGTGGTGCTAAAAATGGTTTTAAAAAGGTTTTTACCAACAGTGGACAGTTGGACCTCGATGAACACAAGAAAATAGGAACGGGGTAGGCTATCAGGCATTTCAAGCCTGCTCCATAATTTCACATGAAGGAAGGAACTGCAGATGTTGGTTTAAACCTAAGATAGACACAAAATCCTTGAGTAACTCAGCGGGAGCAAAATGCTTGAGTAACTCCTTCTTCAGACTTCATCTCTATTCAGATATGCTGCCTGTCCCGCTAAGTTACTCCAGCATTTTAGTGTCTATCCATAATTTAATGTTATCATGGCTGATCTATGGTGGTCTCATCTGCTCTCCTGTGTATTTTATCCATACCATTCAATTTCTTGATCTATCAATTATTTATCCACAACCACTTTGATTACATTAAATGAACCAGCTTCCATCACCAATTGGGGCAGATAACACCTGAGATTCATCATTATCTGCGATTAAAAAAAATTCTATGTTCCACAGTTTTAAATGATGAACCCCTTTAAATAATATACCTTCCTCCCTCCCCCCCCCCCCCCCCACCCTTTCCTACAATATTCAGACCACTGGTGGAACAGAGAGAGGTCTTCCAGTGGCTGCTATTGCCTGACATTCTAACCTCCGTATTCTAAATATGTAGAAAAGATCCCAGACAGCCGAATTAGCCTCCCTTTTGTTATTCCCTGATATTACGCTGGGAAATTGACACTGAGATCATGTAACAGTTTGAACAGTGTTAGAAGTAAGATATGTTTCAATTATTTGGATTCATTGTAATTTTCAAAATATATATTTTTAAATTGTTTCCCCACATTTAATCCTTTTAAAATAACTTAGATGCCCCCGAATGTTGTCATTTAAATCAGTATCCACTATGACAGATGGCAAAACTCTATCTTCACCCTTCCATCAGTCCTGCTTTACCATCTGCTAGTAGTGTTGCAGCAGCATACTGGTACCCAAGAATCGATCACTTTTTCGGCCAGGCCACTGTTCTCTATGACCTCTTGCCGTCACCCACCAGTCACTGTGTCTTAACACCACTTCTTGCTCTCCCCCCACTGAGCTCCATAATCTCTCTCCCCACCTGGTTCCACCTTTCACATGCCACCCCCTATCTCCCCCTCTCACCTCTATATACTGGCTATCTTCCCTCTACACTCTCAGCCCTGATGCAGGGTCTCGATCCCAAACAGCAACCATCCTCTTGTCTCCACAGATGCTGCCTGACCTGTTGAGTTCCTCAAACAGTTTGCTTTTTAGTCCTGATTATAGCATCGACAGTCTCTTGTGTTTCTCACCATTTTGTTTCTGAGCAGCTGTCCATTTCCAGTATATTCTGCTTTTAATTTATAATTTTAACATCTTTAGTATTTTGATTTAGTTTATTTGAAGCTGCTGACAAGGCATGTTAACAGTTTACCTACATTACACAGAGCTGGCTTGGGAAGATCAATAAGAATTGAATTTTCAACATTATGCAACAATATTTGTTGGAAGAAAATATCTGTGGAGTGATTTCATGTGATCAATATGGTTAGTGGCATGTTGTTGATCCAGGGAGATCAGCTATGGTTGATTATTTCTGGAGAAATCATGGAGATACAAATGTAAGGAACAAAAACGCTGGAAGAACTTAGTGGCTCAAGCAGCATTTGTGGTGGTAAAATATGTTCTTCTGCAATTTGGGTTGAGTCACCGCATCAAACTTTGTACAGCTTTTGTCTCCACAGATGCAGCTTGACATGCAGAGTTCTTCCAGCATTCTTTTGTTTTGATTGCAGCATGCTCAGTATCTTTGGTCTTCAGTTAAAAAAAAAAATCATCCTCTGTCACTTATGCTAAAACATAAGTGCACAAAACTATTTGATTCCACTGAAGTCAAGGTAACCAAATTTCTGAAGTGGAGTTCACTTACATCCACAGTTGTTTCCTTAGTTCAGATCATGTTACAATATAAATCCATCCAACATGATTTAGCCAGAAAAGCTCTTGAAAATATTTGTCAGTTCACTGAATATTGTGGTGTGAGAATAATTATTCTTGCCTAAGCATGGGATCATACACAATTGCAGTGCTTTTTATTGTTCAACAACCTATTAACTATCATTGTTTAAGTCTCTGCATGATAAATAGTCCATTGGCTGAAGTGTTGATCTCGTCAAATGTGGTGGTCTTGTTCAAGACTTTAAATAAGTATTCTTGCATTTGAAGTAATATTTGTGCTGTCAAATTATGAGAATTTAGTCACTAAGATATGGTCGAACATGAAAACGGTGCCGCTTTTTTAAAATACTTCATCGTTGAGGTAGGAATGTGTCACCTGAAACGTCTGAATTGAATTTCTGCCTCAGCTACATCAGAACCAACTCTCCTCTTGTAGAATCATGAAATATGTTGAGTGCCAAGAAAGTGATGAAATTGTCAAGGGAGCCACAAGAGACCCTCAGCAACATAATGCTTCTACTATGATGTGAAAGAGGATTCTGCAAAGAAATCTCATCAAAAGGAATCCAGAACAAACCATGCACAGTATTGCAGTGAGAACCAGCCAGCAATTGTGAGCATAGTTCTTCAGTTGCAGGATTTGATTTACTATCAAACGTAGTTTCAGCCAAAATCCTGGCACCACTCATCACAATAGCTCCAAAAATTCAGTGAGGTAGGTATGAATACATTTTGTGTTGTCTGGATAGAAAAAAATTATCAACGTCTATAGTAATTTACAATGTTTGATTATTCATTAACCCTCAACTACTCTAAAGGCCAGAGTTCTGTTGTATTCTGAAGCTTAGGAGCTGAGGCAATGGCCTCTTGGTCAATACGGATGTTTCCCTTCTGCTACAATAGCCAGGGCAATTCACTTCACTAGTAACTTTTGTCTACAATTAAAACTGATAATATGTATATGATGTACATTTATTTGTTTCAATTCTTTGACTGGTGTAATTCAAGTTAACAAAAATGCTAAAAATCCTACTTTGTAGTTGAACAATAGAACTTTCATGCAGTCAAGAGGTTTTGTTTTAATTCCATCAATTCTTCTATCAGTTCAAAGAGCAATGGGATATTCAACCTTTTGACCTGAGAAGTAAGAAATTGTGAAAAGTCTAAAAAATGAAGCACAGGAGAGTGAAGTCAGGGATGGATGGACGCGAGTTAAAAGTGAGTGTTAAGAATAAGAATTAATTTAGTGACTGTTTTGGTTGATGTCTACTGTCAGCATAGCCATATTTGTATCTATATTCCAAGGGTTAAGTGTTTAATCCGGTTGGGGAATCAAAGCCTTGAGGGCAGAGTCTTAGAATTTAAGACTGCTCTTTCAGGAGTTAAGACATACTTTTACACACAGGATGGGAGAGATTTGGAATTGCATTGTGCAGATGCCAACTTTTGCTCTACCAGCCATTAGTTTTAAATGTGGGATTGCTAGAATGTTTTGTAAAACAGACCTATTGGTGCTTAAGGGGAAAGAAGGTGTACTGAGTTGAGTCACAAATTATCTTGTTGTATGTGGGAGAAGCCTGATGAAATAAATGAGTATTCCTGAGTGTAAAAAATAATCTTGGACGTGCATGTTTAACACAAACATATTTCTATTATAATCGCAAGTTTAAAAAGTTATTTGAAAACAGACTTGCCTTGGATTTGGTAGCAATCTTAAGTGTAATTGAGGCAAATAACATTTAATGGTGTATGTAGTGAATTATCCACCATGTTGC
This sequence comes from Raja brachyura, assembly GCA_963514005.1. The sequence continues at coordinate 16,618,189 of OY740792.1, read as the reverse complement.
TGTAAAGGATCAGCATTATTTTTGATACATTTAAATATTCACCTCCTTTTTAAAGAAATTACTCTTTTATTGGAAGTTGATAGTGACGACTGTTTATTTTTGTGTTTCTTGAGAAAATGGTCTTGTGTTGCAATAGTCCAACTGCTGGGAAACATACACCTAACTCCTCTCCATCTCATTGATGTCAACGCCCTTTGGGGAATGATTACATGGATAGGTAAAGAAAGGTCGTGACCCGAAACATCTCCCATTCCTTCTCTCCAGAGATGCTGCCTGTCCTGCTGAGTTGCTCCAGCATTTTGAGTCTACCTTTAAGTTAATCATTAGTTCTTCTAGAACAATCAGAGAGATGTTACCACATTCTCTGTTCAAAGTGTGACAGAAAGACTGGTTGGAACTCAAGTACACTGAATTTCAACCCTGTAAATGAATTTCAGTGGGGTCTAAACTAAGCCTCTACACTATTTAATACAGGTCACTGGCCTAAAATGGAATTAGACTTGGGCCCCAAACTAGAACATTTTTAATAGGTTCAACTCATCAGGCACCAAGCACATTGAGTGTTTAATAAACTGAGTGAAATTGGTGGAAGAGAGTCTCACATGCAATGCCAGAGCTGAATTTAGACCCTGCCCTCAAAAATGTGAATGCAGGTTAATTTTGCCTTCATTAAGGGAATCATTGGGAACAAGTGTACTCTGCAGAGAAATGAACCCTCATGAATCCAGCAATCCAGGCAAAATATCTAACCACTTTTAGATAAGCTCATTCAGATTGGTGCCTCGATGGACACTTTTTAATTAAAGGACGGGACCCACAAACCTTAAATTCAGGTTCAGAGATCCCCGCCAAGAGTGTTTACGCATTTGCTTCTAGCTGATTTTAACCTTCTACCACATCTGCAGTGCAAAACTGTCCACAGTACAAGAAGGGTTATAAATCACGTCTTTGTAACCCTTTGAAAATTTATTTTTCAGAAGATTAAATAGTTCTATGTGCATAGTTCAGTGGAAATAAATATAATTTATTGGTAAGGAGACTCGCCTTTGGAAGTAGAGCAAGGTCTATGTAAAATTTCCTGCTTTGCAATAAAATGGGCGTCCATTGTTCCAGTGCTGAGTCAAGTGATCTCCAGTTTGACAAAGGGAGGAAATGTATCACTTCCCATTGATGATGTTGATGTAATATGTTCCACTCTAAAACTCCCGTTCTGCCTGAGACATTAAGTTCTTGGCTGACTTGTAGGTGAGAAGAGGGCATGGATAAAATAACTGTATAACTGTAAGTAATCGTGGATGACGTGTAAAGTATACAACCAAAGCATAGATCATTTCCTTGCATCTTAAGTCTGTATGGATACAAATCATTCATAGGAAATGGATGAAGTTTCCAATAAATACGCCTACTAAATTTTGGCTACTTGTATGGATGTGAATTTTTAAGGTAGCATTTTACAGTTTATTGTGGAGGAAGGAAATTGTAAAAGTTCCATCAGATAAGAAAGTCAAGACTGATATTGTAGATACAATTCACGTTGCAGAGAATTTTTGAAACAATTATTTTCCAAACGTTAAATCCACTCCTTAACATTGTGGTCAGCAAGATAACGTGTTCTGAAATTCAGACTTTAATAGTTTAACCACAAACTACTGCAACTTTTTCAATGATGTAATGTGAAAGTTTGCTATGTGGCAGTGTGCAAAATTCCACTTTAAAAAAACCCCTTAGAAGTATCAGATAACTCTGGCAAATCAAAGTAATGGACTACAATTCAGGTTAAGGAATAGTGTTAGAACACAGAAAATGAGAACAGTGTATCAGATCATTAGACAGTAATTAATTGATATTAAGCTGTAATTTAAACAATGCTTGAAGATCTTCTGTGCAAGTATAGTCTTCCACAGGTGACTGTAAAACATTGGAACTCATATATCAGACAGTAACAGTGAGAACTGAAAAATGTTAGCATCCTCAGCATAGCCTTTCTCTTTCTCTGTCAAATGTCCATCTTCTGCAATATTTTGGCCTTCAGCAACTCAAGAAAAATTCTACTTTAATCACAATGCAAGAGTTAAGGCTGAAAATGTAAAACCAGAGGACCTCAATGAGAGTATTGTGTCCACCATTGGACTCTACGCAGTTGGGAGAACAGTAAAGCTTTTGACATGGTATAATGCTCCTTAGGGTAAAGAAATACAAATGCAATGAAACATTTGAAAACTTGTGAAATACAAATGCAATGAAACATTTGAAAACTTGTGGTTTAGTAAGAACCACATAGATTACAGGATCTATAATAATGTATTTAAATTATTGAAAAGGTATGATTGACTAAATAAATTGACAGCAGTTGATAATTCAATGTATATAACCTAATTATGAGTTTTTTTCAAGCGAATATAGGAAAAACAAAGCTGTGAGCTTGTGAAAAGGATGTATAAATGTTATAAGAAATTTCACTGGATTTTTTTCCTGAAGACAAAAAGATGGGCTTATGTTTCAGTCACTGTTTTAAAAACTACAAACATCATAATATCTAAAATAGTGAGAAATTATTTGCTGAAGCACCATATAGCTACACAAATGAGGTATTTGGGAGAGATAAGAACACAAAGTGCTGGAGTAAGTCAGGTGGTCGGGCAGCACCTCTGGGGGAGATGGATAGGGGATGTTTCAAGTCGAGATCCGTCTTCAAGCTTGTTATGGGAGAGAAAGCTGGGAAAGAGGTGGGGAAGGTTAAAGCCTGGCAAGTGATAGGTGGATACAGATAAGGTGTGGGGGAGGGGGGGGTAGTTGATTAGCAGGTTGGAGGACAAAGGCTAGAGATAGAAAGAAGACAAATGGAAGGTTACACAAAAAGCTGGAGAAACTCAGCGGGTGCAGCAGCATCTAAGAAGCGAAGGAGATAGGCGACGTTTCGGGTCGAGACCCTTCATCACACAAATGGAAGGTCCAGCTAGAATCTGGGCCTTAAATACTTTTCAATCACTGTGGAGTTTAGGAATCCACATTCATACAATGCAAAAGGAATCCAAATGTAATCAATATTTGTACCATCACAGGCTCTTGCAGTTACATTGCAGAGCTATGGACATGCAAATATGCCTACTTTGAATGAAGACTGTTTCTATAAGAATGTAAAAGAAGATCTTGGCATCATGTTCGGCACAGACATTGTGGTCCAAAGAATCTGTTAAAGGAGATGAAACTGTAAGTGACAGCACACAACACTTAAATGAATCAGAATTAAACAGGCCTCTGACAAAATGTCAGTGATCAACATTATTATCAAATACATTGTGCTGTGATGTGGGATTAAGTGCCTCACATGGGCTGTAAGGCAGTGAAGGCTGGATTAATGAGAAGCATTGGTATGGCAACTGGGCATGTGCCTTGCTTTGGTGGACAGTGAGAGATGCATTCTGTGGCGGTGACAGAGGTCAGTTACTGCACCACATGACGGGCCTTTCAGAAGCTAAAGCCAAGGAGAATTTCCGGAAATACAACCTTCTTAACTACTTTATAGCACATTTTAACAAAAGAATTCTACGGGAGGTGAGGGGTAGGGGTTGGGGATAGAAGAGAACCTAGAGACAGTCACTTCACAAATGCAATTATTTCTATGTGATCTCTTGTGCATTGACCAGAAATTGAATGACCCCTTGATCCTTTTAGGTTTACATTAAACATAAAGCTTTGTATGCGATTCGGCAAGTTTTGAATAAATTTGGTATTTATTTGAGCACAATTAAAATGTTTTTTTTCTCTGTTCAGTCAACTTTGTACCTTTATATTGCCTGCCTCTGTTTTTTGAATGGAGTTGTTTGAAATGCCACCCAGATTTGTAGTGAGTCTACTTTCTTTTGAAAATAGAATCTGCACAAAACTTGTCAATTTAACTAGCTTATTCTATTTGCATTTATATTTCTCTCACCAGGAAGCCAAAGCTTTGGATAAGCTTAGATCACCTTTCATCTGGCAACAATTCAAGATCCCTACTGCAGAGTACCACTGTCATTTAATGTAATTCTTTTTAAAAATCTTTTCATCCTTATTCCATCACATCACATTCATTTCTCAGTCTAAAGGGTAGTCATCAAATCTGTTTCCAAGCCTCTGCCAGCATTCCTCTGAAACTAAATGCTGACAAGAGTAGTATCGGTTAAATCATTGCACAGGGGTTTTCTTTCTCCTTTTTTGTGTGTGAAAAAATGCCTCGCCTACATGGTGCCTTGCTGTGCAGAACAACTAAAGTCTAGAACTTGCCACAGCAGTTTGCTGTGAATCCAGAGGCAGTAGTGATGTTGTATGTCAAATGACGACGCATGCCAAATTGCTCTTGTGTTTCATATAGGCACACAGGAGCACATCTGTATTTTGTACATTTCTGAATAGCTTGCGCACATCTTAATTCGGCATTTACATTTTATGACATATGGTCATGCGAACAGTTGCCCACTTCTGCCACAAGATGGAGCTCAATAAACCAGATGCAGTTAGTCTCCAAAGATAGACACAAAAAGCTAGAGTAACTCAGCAGGGAAGGCAGCATCTCTGGAGAGAAGGAATGAGTGATGTTTCGGGTTGCGACCCTTCTTCAGACTGGTCCAGCTCTTTGTGTCTATCTTCGGTTTAAACCGTAGCGCCGACTGCGGAGGCCTCAATAGGCCCGACTATGGGTGGACATGGGGATGGGACTGGACTTTGTGCCTTCCCCCACAGTGGGATCATGTGGGGGGATGTTTTTATGTTCATTGTTAATTCTTTAGTGTTGTGTCTTATCTTTATCTGTGTGCTGCATGTAGCAATGTTACAAAATTTTGAGATTTAAAAAATCAAGTCTGCAATTTATCCCATCAGATAAAGCATAAAAAGAAGTTTAATTTGACACCTAATTCACTTTCATATCTTCAGTATTAAAAAGTTTATGGCCATTTTCATACTCAGAAATTAGCATCTTGTTTCCCATTGCCTTTCCATTGACTTAACACAAAAGCTGTGATCTAGGACAGTCAAAAGCCCATAGCTTTCTTAAAAATTAAGAGAACTCAATGATTTTTTCAGTTATTATAGATTGAAGCATTCTGAAACAAATATGAAACAATATTACTTGGATGACCTGAAATTAAAGCATATAATTAGCTAGTTACCTAATTGTAGCTAATTACAAAATTCAATTACTAGACCTAAACATCTATCCATTTCTTAAGAAAAGATAAACTTTTTTAAATTGCCTAAGTGTCCAAATAACATTCACACAATAATTCACAATATAACGATTTTTAAATCTAATTTTCATGAATTTATAGGCCAAATGGAAGGAATTTAGTGTTTAATTCCAGTAAATTAATGGCCATTTAAATCAACTAGCGAGTGGGTTTTAGTGGAATGCGGTGGATTAGAACGTTGCGGTTTACGGTGAAGTCGGCATGAAAAACACTGCCAGTTCATACATTTTTTTTTGTCCCCATTTCGCAACATGAAAATGTGATTAAAGCCTTCCTAAAAACCAAGTTTTAATGTAAAAATAAACTGTGCACTTTATTTTCTCCCCTACGTAAAATCCTTCCCGTTGTCGGTGCTTACGGATTTAGAAGATGATTTTTAAATTACTCTAGTTAATAAATAATCTAGCGTAATTTAAAAATACCTTCATGAATGAAATGTCGGAGTGATTTTTCTTCAGCAAGGAAATCGCCCGACATGGATTGATTTGCCCAGTCTGTGGAAAAACGGCACTTTAAACACGCCCCCCCTCTGAAAGGCGTCAAAGTCACGCACACAGGGAGCGGCAGAACTGCACCGCTGCTCAAGGTAAGTTTTGTAACATACCTACTGCATGGCAAGTCAAATTTCACTACACCAATTGGTGTATGTGACAATAAATGTCCTTTGTCCTTTGTCTTTGTCCTTTGCATCTGCAGTTCTTTCCTACACAGTTAGTCTCCAAACACTACGCCCTCCAAAAGGAATTGTTTGTCTTGGATTTCTCTAAAAGCTATGGATTTTGGTGGGAGGGAGTGGTTTTGGGTGGGGAGGGGGTTGAAGTTAAAACAACAGTTCAATACCCTAATGGTAATCTAAAGAAGTAACTTTCAATCCCAGCCTTGTTCATTATTTAATTTCATTGAGTTTCAGCAAAGAATCTTGGTTCTCAGCTAAGTTTACAGTGGTGCTTTACCTTGCAGCATCTTTACTGAAAAAGATCATGATTGCATATCCAGGGCACCCTGGCATATTCATTACTTTTCAGACTTGTGACAGAAGTTCCTCTGAACCAAGTTGTCAACTTCAGCATCTACTCCTAAGGCCATTGAATTTTTGTTTTTTGTTGCCATACGGCATTTTCAACAATGAATCAGCCAGAGGCTGTGGCATGGCAGGTTTAGGTGGTTTGCTGTGAAATGGTATCAGAGGCAGGCTGAAGGACGAGGAGTTATTCAAATTGTTGCATCATGAGGTCATTGACGGCTCTCTGTCCCTAATTCATTCACCTTCATGTGCAACACTCAATGGTGTGGGTCGAGTGTGTTTGGGCCATTTCTTCAGCAACATTAAGGAAGTTTAATGTTGCTGAAGAAACCAGTCATGCCTTGATTATCATCGGTGAATTACTGGACGTTGGTCTTCAGGTGCATGTAGATCTGTTTCTCTTGAGGCATGGTGGAGCTTCCGATCCAGGAAAACTTTGCATGCACAGTTAGTTGGCTTGCTCCTGTATCTTCTGCATGTTCTCAACAAAGCAATCCTGGTGGGGAAACAAAGAGTCTCATCATATCGCCAATGAAAAGGCTCCTGGCTTTCGCACCAGATGCAATTATAATGGACTTCAACGCAGTTGCTAGTGACATGCTGTAGTCTCTGTTCATTGTAAGTCAACAGATTGTCTATGAGGTAGTGTCTTAGAAGCACTGCATTTGTTCAGTCCTTAAAACATGATATATCAATGGGTTTTTTTTCACCAATGTTTCTGTTGCTGCTGTTGGAGCCAGGCAGGTAAAGAACAGTCCAGCGGTCATCTGCACCTGTGTTGGTGATAACCCTGTTTTCCTCTGCTTGAACAGTGACATAATCCAACAGGTGACATTGCTTGTATGGAAGTTCAGACTGAAGACAGGCCTCAACTTGATATGTCGCCTATCCATGTTCTTCAAAGATGTTGCCTAACCTGCTGAGTTACTCCACTACTTTGCGTCCTTTTGTGTGTCAGCCAGCATCTGCAGCTCTTTGTTTCTACATTTTGACTGCTCTAACATGATATGCTAACTTTTGTACTCCATACCTTTCCCAATGAAGGCAAGCGTGACAAACCCCTTTGTCACTATCATGTTCACTTGACTCGCCATGAAGATCGCATTCCTCTACCAATTTGTCCTTTCAGGAAAAGGTAAACCTCCATCTGCCATTTGCTTCTCATTCAGGGCTGCGATATGATGGCAAAAGGGTCAAGTCAGTTTTATTCGTCACGTGCACATAAAGTGCTGTGACATGAATTTGCCAGTAGCGGTAAAATAAAAAAAGAACACACAATACACAATAAAAATTTAACACAAACATCCACCACAGCACTCATCACTGTGGTTGAAGGCACAAAATTTGGTCTGTCCTCCTCCATTTTCCCCCGTGGTCAGGACGACAACCCTCCGCAGTCGCCGCTGCGGGCGTCCAGATGTGCAAACAAGGTAAGTCCTAAATCAGTGCCTCCCCATGAGGAGGGTCAATCATGAGGAGTCATTGCCAGTGTCCTCCAGGAGCACTTTCTCCCAGTGACAGACTGAGTAGCTGCCCCCAGAATCGCAGTGTAGATTCCATCCATGTGCAGCCATGATTGTGTGAGTTGCAACTTGCAGCAACTCCAAGGGAAGTTTGAAGAGCAACACCAACCACTCTGCATGATCCCTGATCTTCTAGTATTGAATTTAATTAAGTTGCTTCCATGGCTTAAATGCAGTAAGTTTACAATCACCAATGAGAAAATGCTGCAGTGAATGTCACAGAGCCATCAAGTGCAATTTTGCAATTCATTTCTATGTAACGTAGCCAACTATCTGGATTTGTTTGACATTCCTGCTAGCGATAAAAGCCGAATTTCAATTCTCCATATATATTTTACAATCATAATTGTAAAAACAGCCAAAACTTTCTGCTTTGTAGAAACAGATCTACATGCACCTGAAGCAGTAAAATTTATCTCTTGTCAGTATTGTGACTTAACAATTTAAAATTTGGTTTTGATAATTTAATAACCGCAAAGACTTAAACATACACAGTGCCTTGTGCATTCTTTCAGCCACTTCTTGGAGCTTATTAAATTTTGATTTATGAGAAGTAAGGTTAAAGATTCTCTTGAGATGCTGCACTTTGTGCAAAATGAACCATTAAAAGCATTAGAAGTATTTGAAGCAAACCAGTAAATTAAGTTGAGACACAAGGAAATTCAGATGCGGTAATCTTGAGCAGAACAAAGTGGTGGAATAACTCAGTAGGTCAGACGGTATCCTTGGAAGGAATGGACAGGTGATGTTTCGGTTAGGAAATTTCTTCAGATGTTTCCTGTCCATTCCCTCCTAAGATAGCGCCTGACTCGCTGAGTTTCTCCAGTTCTTTGCATTTTATTGTAAATCAAGTTGTTTCCAGGCTTCCATGACTTCAATGCACTGAATTTACAATTGCGTTGATTTTAAAAGTTAGCTCAATGTTAGGTCACTGATATTTTTGGTGAATGTCTGTCATGCAACATCAAAGTTTGGCACATCCTAAATAATGTATACATAATGTAGAAGAGTCCCAATGCAAAATGTTGCCCATCCATGTTCTCCAGAGATGCTGCTTGACCCGCTGAATTATTCCAGCATTGTGGGTTTTTTTTGTAATAGATTCTGCAGTTCCTTGTTTCTATCTCATACGGAGTGGTTAGTGCTGCTCCCCAATCTTCTATTGGAGAAATTACTTCTGGGTAATTTCATCCTCCGAAATAGTGGCCCAGATTTTTCTGTTCTAATCATAGTGAAACTGTCACTGTGTAATATTACACCATGCCACTGACAATGGCAAAACATATCGAGTCGATTCTGAGGAGCATGGCCAGTCTGAACAATGAGCCACATGAGATGCAAGAGATAAAATATAAAAGAGGGCATATTAAAGGAAAACTCGTGAAGTTTTGGGGAAGTTGGGTTAGGGCTTGGCAACTATTGCTTCAGTAGTAGGAGCAGTCTTATATTTGGCTTGGAGGATTACTGATGCCTCGGCAGGGGGCGTGATTTGTTGGGAGGGGGTTAGAGGACTGGATTTAAAAGAATATTCAAAGCAAGAATGAAAAGTTTCCAATCAAGGTCTTAACCAGTCAAGGTGATAGGAATTGGTGCAATTTGGAACATGGGTCCTATTATAATCAAAGGAAACCATTGATTGGGTCAATAATTCAGGTATTTATGAGCTTACAGTACAGGCAAACCCTCACTTGTTTCCTAAAACTTTATTTTTAATGCATGGATTTTAATTCTCCTAGATAATAGTTCGAAATATGATCATTTTTAATGTTATATATAGCATCTTGATTTTTCAAATAATCTTCATTTTGTGCTTTGTAAATTGATGAATACTCTTCTAGTAATTTCAACTATGTGATTCCAATAGACAATAGGTGCAGGAGTAGGCCATTCGGCCTTTCGAGCCAGCACAGCCATTCAATGTGATCATGGCTGATCATCCCCAATCGGTACCCCTTTCCTGCCTTCTCGCCATATCCCCTGACTTCGCTATCTTTAAGAGCCCTATCTAGCTCTCCAGATAGTATCCAGAGAATCGGCCTCCACCGTCCTCTGAGGCAAAGAATTCCACAGACTCACAATTCTCTGTGAGAAAAGTGTTTCCTCGTCTCCGTTCTAAATGGCTTACCCCTTATTCTTAAACTGTGCCCCTGGTTCTGGACTCACCCAACATCGGGAACATGTTTCCTGCCTCTAGCGTGTCCAAACCTTTAATAATCTTACATGTTTCAATAAGATTCCTTCTAATCCTTCTAAACACCAGAGTATACAAGCCCAGCCACTCCATTCTCTAAGCATATGACAGTCCCGCCATCCCAGAAATTAACCTTGTAAACCTACGCTGCACTCCCTCAATAGCAAGAATGTCCTTCCTCACATTAGGGGACCAAAACTGCACATAATACTCCAGGTGTGGTCTCACTAGGGTCCTATACAACTGCAGAAGAACCTCTTTGCTCCTATATTCAACTCCTCTTGTTATAAAGGCCAACATGCCATTCGCTTTCTTCACTGCCTGCTGTACCTGCATGCTTACATTTATTGACTGATGAACAAGGACCCCCCCCAGATCCCGTTGTACTTCCCCTTTTCCCAACTTGACATCATTTTCTGTCGTCATTCTGCCGTCATTTTCCGGTGTGTTTTTTCTCTCTAAACCAGCATCTGTTGCTGTTCCTTGTGCCTTCACATTCTGACGTACTGATATCAGAAAAAGACCAGATTGTCACACAGAGATTACCTTGTAAACCATTAGCTCGGTGGTCAGCTAAATGGTATCAATGTGACACTGGAAAATCTAGGCCACTAATGAATGTTTCTTCTGAAGTTCTTTTCGATATCTAACCATGAAAGCTTTGTGAAGATTCATTACTTGTAAGATATCAAATTTTCAAGTGTCATAGATTCAACAGTCATTTTGTAATTATATCTTTTGACTTAAAACCAAACTTCAAGAGTATTTTCCAAACTCCTGGTGCCATGTTTAAAGCCCAACTCAATCTTTGAACATGGCATATTATAATGACCCTCATTATTAAAAACCTGTCATATATTCTTTCCTTTAAGCATCCCAGAGTTTTGCTAATCTTTCCCTGATATGTGCTTACAGAGTTCCACGACCATACTGGTGCCTGTTTATTGTCGTTATTTCTTTTGTCACACTATTAACCAAACTGCCCACCTCTATTGCTGAACTGAGACACTGTCAGGGCAAAGGTTAAAAAGCAGGACTGAACTATTTTAATAGGTTCAAACTTGAAGAATACAAGATGATGCCAGAACCACGGCGACTGTTGTGTGCTGCCTCGGTATAAACTACTATTCTAACACTCCTGCATTTAAGGATCTTATTGATCTTATAGGAACATATAAAATTCTTAAGGGACTAGACAGGTTAGATGCAGGAAAAATGTTCCCCATGTTGGGTGAGTGTAGAACCAAGGGTCACAATTTAAGAATAAGGGGTAGGCCATTTAGGACTGGGATGGGGAAAAACATTTTCACCCAGAGTTGTGAATCTGTGGAATTCTGTGCCACAGAAGGCAGTGGAGGCCAATTCACTGGATGTTTTCAAGAGAGAGTTGGATCTAGCTCTTAGGGCTAGCGGAATCTAGGGATATGGGGAAAAAGCAGGATTAAGGTACTGATTTTGGATGACCAGCCATGATCATATTGAATGACGGAGCTGGCTCGAAGGGCCGAATGGCCTACTCCTGCACCTATTTTCTATGTTTCTATGTTGAATGTGATTGTGCAACATTTTTACTGAATTGTACATAAAATGTTAATTTCACTGTATCTTGGTACGTGACAATAAAGTATCATTGTACCAATGGTAGTAATCTCTAAATTACTCCCAGTGCCAAGTTTAAGTGAAGATAAAGAATAGAAAAATCTGACAGATGAATGTGTGGCTGTGGAGTTCGGGGAGGAATTCAGATTTTTAGACCTTTGGGATCTCTACTGGGCAGAGGCGATCTGTACACGAGGAACAGGATGCACCTGAACTGGAGGGGGACCAATATCCTGGCAGACAGGTTTGAGGTCGCCATTCAGGATTGTTTAACCAGATTGGCAGAGGCGCGAGATCCAATACAATAGTGAGGCTGGAAATTGGCAGAGAAGTTGATGACAGCTAGTTCAGTAGACAGGGATTGGCAGGAGCACCAGAGGGATTGAGGAAAAACGATTGGATTCAATTGCATTTATTTCAATGCTGGAGTCCTGACGGGTAAGGTGGGTGATCAAGGGTCATGGACAGGTACGTGTGACTGGAATGTTGTAGCCGTTACAGAAACCTGGATAAGGGAGGGACAGGACTGGCAGTTTAGTGTTCAGGGTACAGGTGCTACAGGCATGATACAGGTGGGGATAAAAAGGGAGGGGTGGGGGGGGGGTTGGGGTTGCTTTATTAAGGAGAACATCACGGCAGTAGTCCAAGATGACATTACCAAAGAATTATCCAGTGAGGCCAAATAAGTGGAGCTCAGAAACATATGGAATATGATCACCTTATTGAGATTGTACTGTAGACCCTCAAATAGTCAACGCGTATTAGTAGAACAAATATGCTGGATGTTTATAGGCAGCTGCAAGACTAATAGGGTTGTCGCATTAGGGGATTTTAACTTTCCCAATATTGACTGGGATTGAGGGTAAAAAGGGGACATGTGATGGTTCTGGCAGATACGATTAAGGAGCATGCAAAGAAACGTAATAAGTATATTATGGGGGAAAATGATCTCCAGAGAGAGAATATGGCCCCTCAGAAACCAAAGTGGTCATCTGTGTGTGGAGCCGCAGGAGATGGAAAGATTCTCAATAAATAGTTGTCTTCTGTTTTACCAAGGAGTAAGACACGAAGACTAGTGAACTTTGGAAAGTTAATAGCAATGTATTAAGAACAGTCTATATTACAGTTGAGGAAGTACTGAATGTCCTACGATGTATGAAGGTAGATAAATCTCCTGGGCCTGATCAGATAGTTCCAGGGACACTGTGTATAGCTAGAGAACGATGATGAGGTTCTACATGGTAGGCTGCTATGGAAGGTTCGATTGCATGGGCTCCAAGGAGGGCTAGGAAATTGGACACAAAATTGGCTTGAAGGTAGCTGGGTTAATTTTCAGGCTGGAGGCCTGTAACTAGTTGTGTGCATCAGGGATTGGTCCTGGGCACATTGCTATTTATCATCTTTATCAACGAATTGGGTGAGAATTTATAAGGCATGATTAGTAAGCATGCAGATGATAGTAAATTAGGTGGTATAGTAGATAGTCAAGATGGTTATCAAGAATTACAGGGCATTCGGGTCGAGGAATGGAATTTAATTCAGTTAAGTGTGAGGAGTTACATTTGGGAAGTCAAACCAGGGCAGGCCTTCATTGAACGGTAATGCCCTGGGGAGTGTTGTAAATAGAGGGTTCTAGGAATATACAGACGTATTTCCCTCAAAGTGGCATTGCAGATGTATAGGATGGTGGAAGTGGATTTGGCATGTTGGGCTTCATCAGTCAGGGGAATTAGTACAGATGTTGGGACATTGTGTTACCAAACTATGGTGAGGCTGCACATGGAGTATTATGTAGGAAGGAGCTGCAGATGCTGGTTTACACTGAAGATAGACACAAAATGCTAGAGTAACTCAGCGGGAGAGAGAGCATTTATGAATAGAGGGAATGGGTGACGTTTCGGGTTGAGACCCTTCTTCAGTATTATGTTCAGTTTTAGTTAACTTGATGTCATTAAACTGAAAATGGTGCTGAGATGTTTTACAAGGATGTTGCCAGAACTTGAGGGCCTGAGCTATAGAGAGAGGTTGGCTAGTCAAATACTCTATTCCTCAGAGTGCTGGAGCCTAATATTAAAGATGTATAAAATCATGAGGGAAATGAATAAGGTGAACACACTTCCTTTTTCCCATGGAAGGGGAATCTAGAACTAGAGGGCATGTCTTTAAGGTGAGAGAGGAAATATTTAATAAGAACCCAAGGGCCTACATTCTCTCACAGAGTGTAATGTATCCATGGAATGAGCTGCCAGAGGAAGTAATTGAGGCAGACACAAAGACAACACTTAAAAGACATTTGGACAGGTACATGCCTAGGAAAGGTTAGAGGGATATGAGAGAATGTGAGCTAAAGGGACTAGCTTGCATGGGGCATCTTGGTTGGCATGGACAAGTTTGATCAAATGGCCTGTTTCTGCAGTATATGACTCCAGCTGTTTCAATGAAGTACAATAGAATCTCTACTACCTTGGCAAGCTATGAATTAATTCGCAAGAAAGTAATATGATAAATGAGCTGCAGCTTTGGGATTAATCTAAGCACGGGGTTACCTTTCCTGCACTTTGTGCCGGATAGGTGCAATTGATAGTGCCCACAACACTGCAACATTTAGCATCCACAATTTTCAGAATTGCCATCTGCGGGATCACTGCCAAATTCATTAAATTGATCAACAATGACAAACAGGGCCTTTCACAACTAACGTTATGGAGAACTACACAGCAATTTGGAGTGTCTGCCAAAAAAAACTAGATTGACCCTGTGCTTAAAGGCTGGGAGAGTTGTGTTTACTTTCGTAGGGCAGGCTGAGTGTTGTATGTGTTATAGATTTGAATGCAGATCGGATTGCAGCAAAATGAAAAACAGCTCTCCAATGCTTTTACAGAGACACGGGTCTCAGAAAAAGCAATTAGGTCCATGGTGGCCACTGGATCAGTAATGCAAGATAGGATAACTATTTTCTGTTGCTGCTTGATTTATCTGGCTTCTTGCCAATATCATGCAGAGTAAATCTAATGGATAAGTTCATTGTGAAATTCTCTGACGCAGTGACGATTTTGAACGCTTCCAAAAATTATTCATAAAGCAGCACAAAGTTTCTTGAAAACCACTTTGATAGGCCTGATGTGAGTTCCAAAATGCATCCAAAACATTCTGCGACCAAAGCTTGTGAACATTCTTCATTAAACAAATTGCATTCACCTGGAAAAACTGGATTGATTCTCGAAGATGAATAGAAAAACTAAATTGTGGATTTTGAGGAAATAACATCATTGGTCCTATTTCCATTCCCATGCGAACTGCAGGAGGAAATGAGTGAAGGGGAGAGGAACCGAGTGGGAAGGGTACAAAGTGGATAGAGAACTGGCTGGCAAACAGGAAGCAAAGAGTAGGAGTAAACAGGTCGTTTTCACAATGGCAGGCAGTGACTAGTGGGGTACCGCAAGGCTCAGTGCTGGGACCCCAGCTATTTACAATATACATTAATGATCTGGATGAGGGGATTGAAGGCAATATCTCCAAGTTTGCGGATGACACTAAGCTGGGGGGCAGTGTTAGCTGTGAGGAGGATGCTAGGAGACTGCAAGGTGACTTGGATAGGCTGGGTGAGTGGAAAAATGTTTGGCAGATGCAGTATAATGTGGATAAATGTGAGGTTATCCACTTTGGTGGCAAAAATAGGAAAGCAGACTATTATCTAAATGGTGGCCGATTAGGAAAAGGGGAGATGCAGCGCGACCTGGGTGTCATGGTACACCAGTCATTGAAAGTAGGCATGCAGGTGCAGCAGGCAGTGAAGAAAGCGAATGGTATGTTAGCTTTCATAGCAAAAGGATTTGAGTATAGGAGCAGGGAGGTTCTACTTCAGTTGTATAGGGTCTTGGTGAGACCACACCTGGAGTATTGCGTACAGTTCTGGTCTCCAAATCTGAGGAAGGACATTATTGCCATAGAGGGAGTGCAGAGAAGGTTCACCAGACTGATTCCTGGGATGTCAGGACTGCCTTATGAACAAAGACTGCATAGACTCAGTTTATACTCTCTAGAATTTAGGAGATTGAGAGGGGATCTTATAGAAACTTACAAAATTCTTAAGGGGTTGGACAGGCTAGATGCAGGAAGATTGTTCCCAATGTTGGGGAGGTCCAGGACAAGGGGTCGCAGCTTAACGATAAGGGGGAAATCCTTTAGGACCGAGATGAGAAGGACTTTTTTCACACAGAGAGTGGTGGGTCTCTGGAACTCTCTGCCACAGAGGGTAGTTGAGACCAGTTCATTGGCTATATTTAAGAGGGAGTTAGATGTGGCCCTTGTGGCTAAGGGGATCAGAGGGTATGGAGAGAAGGCAGGTACGGGATACTAAGTTGGATGATCAGTCATGATCATATTGAATGGAGTTGCAGGCTCGAAGGGCCGAATGGCCTACTCCTGCACCTAATTTCTATGTTTCTAAAAGAAAGGTGTGATTCTGTTAAGGGGAGAGTGACTGAAGGAGGAAAGGGGATCAGGTTGAGTATGTAGCCATGCATGTGTTTGTGTCCATGTAAGCGTGATTTAACCGTGCAGCAGAATCTGGTCTCCAATTGTATAACACCTCCGTAATGTTGGATCAAGATATCTCACTTTTTTATATCTGTGTGGCAACTGGTGAATAGTTATTACTCCACATTAAGAGAATTCAGACACCAATATCTTCTACTCCTCATAACCCGTGTGAAATAAGTCATCCTCAAACTCAAAAAACTACCTGAGAAGAAGAAAACTAATTGCTGGCTTTTAAGAAGGCTTCAACTAAAGCTCCAAAGAAGAGGTGGGAAAAGGAGATGCAATGAATTGCAGATGCTGGTTTACAAAAAAGTAACTCAGCAGGTCAGACAACATCTCTGTAGAACATGGAGAGGTGACATTTCAGGTTTGGTAACGGTGGGTTTCAGGGTGGTGTTGCACATGGGGTGGCACAGTGGCACAGCAATAGAGTTTACTGCTTTACAGCACCAGAGACCTGAGTTCAATCCCGACGACAGGTGCGGTCTGTACAGTTTGTATGTTTTCCCCGTAATGCACTTGTAATGCTTAGTTGTCAGAAACACCAAGGCCAAATAGTTCATCGCCAGAGTTACTGAAGCAGCGTTGAATCAATAGACAATAGGTGCAGAAATAGGCCGTTCGGCCCTTCGAGCCAGCACCGCCATTCACAGTAATCATGGCTGATCATCCGCAATCAGTACCCCGTTCCTGCCTTCTCCCCATATCCCTTGACTACGCTATCTTTAATAGCTCTATCTATCTCTCTCTCTTGAAAGCATCCAGAGAATTGGCCTCCACTGCATTCTGAGGCAGAGAATTCCACAGATTCACAGCTCTCTGGGTGAAAACGTTTTTCCTACCATCCTGGTAATTAACCTCGTGAACCTACGCTGCACTCCCTCAATAGCAAGAATGTCCTTCCTCAAATTTGGAGACCTAAACTGTACACAATACTCCAAGTGTGGTCTCACGAGGGCCCTGTACAACTGCAGAAGGATCTCTTTCCACCTATACTCAACTCCTCTTGTTATGAAGGCCAACATGCCATTCGCTTTCTTCACTGCCTGCTGTACCTGCATGCTTACTTTCAGTGACTGATGAACAAGGACCCCCAGATCTCGCTGTACTTCCCCTTTCCCCAACTTGACACCATTCAGATAATAAGCTGCCTTCCTGTTTTTGCCACAAAAGTGGATAACTCACATGTATCCACATTAAACTGCATCTGCCCACTCACCAACCTGTCCAAGTTACCCTGCATCCTCATAGCATCCTCCTTACAGTTCACACTGCCACCCAGCGTTGTGTCACTACCCCATTAGTCAGCGCCAGCCATTCTGAAAGGGACCCGTTAATCCCTACTCTTTGTTTGCAGTCTGCCAATCAATTTTCTATCCATGTCAGTACCCTACCCCCAATACCATGTGCTCTAATTTTGCCCACTAATCTCTTATTTGGGACCTTATCAAAGGCTTTCTGAAAGTCCAGGTACACTACACCCACTGGCTCTCCCTTGTCCATTTTTCTAGTTACATCCTCAAAAAATTCCAGAAGATTAGTCAAGCACGATTTCTCCCTTGTAAATCCAGGCTGACTTGGACAGATCCTGTTACTGCTATCCAAATGTGCTGCTATTTCATATTTTATAATTGACTCCAGCATCTTCCCCACCACCGATGTCAGGCTAACTGGTTTATAACTCCCTGTTTTCTCTCTCCCACCTTTCTTAAAAAGTGGGATAACATTAGCTACCCTCCAATCCACAGGAACTGATCCTGAATCTATAGAACACTGGAAAATGATCACCATTGCGTCCATGATTTCTAGAGCCACTTCCTTAAGTATCTTGGGATGCAGACCATCAGGCCCCGGGGATTTATCAGCCTTCACTCCCATCAGTCTGCCCAACACCATTTCCTGCCTAATGTGAATTTCCTTCAGTTCCTCTGTCACCCGAGGTCCTCTGGCCACTTGTACATCTGGGAAATTGTTTGTGTCTTCCTTTAGTGAAGACAGATCCAAAGTACCTGTTCAACTCACCTGCCATTTCCTTGTTCCCCATAATAAATTTACCTGTTTCTAAGTTCAAGGGACGCACATTTGTCTTAACTATTTTTTTCCTCTTCACATACCCAAAGAAGCTTTTATTATCCTCCTTTATATTGGCTAGCTTCCCTTCGTACCGCATCTTTTCTCCCCGTATTGCCTTTTTAGTTATCTTCTGCTGCTCTTTAAAAGTTTCCCAATTCTCTGAGTTCCCGCTCATCTTTGCTATGTTATACTTCTTCCCTTTTACTTTTGTACTGTCCTTGACTTCCCTTGTCAGCTACAGTCGCCCCTTACTCCCCTTAGAATCTTTCTTCCACTTTGGAATGAACTGATCCGGCACCTTCTGTATTATTCCCAAAATATCTGCCATATTTGTTCCACTGTCATCCCTGCTAGGGTATCTATCCAGTCAACTTTGGCCAGCTCCTCCCTCAAGGCTCCATAGTCCCCTTTGCTCAATTGTAATACTGACACTTCCGATTTTCCCTTCTCCCTCTCAAATTGTAGATTAAAACATCATATTATGGTCACTACCTCCTAATGGTTCCTTTACCTCGAGTTCCTTTATCAAATCTGGTTCATTACACAACACTAAATCCAGAATTGCCTTCTTCCTGGTAGGCTCCAGTACAAGCTGCTCCAAGAATCCATCTCGGAGGCACTCCACAAACTCCCTTTCTTGGGGTCCAATACCAACCTAATTTTCCCAGTCTACTTGTATTTTGAAATCTCCCATAACAACCATACCATTACCTTCGCGACATGCCAATTTTAACTTTTGATTCAACTTGCACCCTATATCCTGGCTACTGTTTGAGGGACTGTAGATGACTCCCATTAGGGTCTTTTTACCCTTACAATTCCTCAGTTCTATCCATACTGGTCCTCTTGCAGCCATGTCTCTGTAATTCCCACAACATCATACTTGCCAATTTCTAACTGAGCCTCATCCACTTTATTTCTTATACTTTGTGCATTCATATATAATACTTTTAATCCATTACTCCCCTCACCTTTCACATCGATTCCTATTTCACTTGGCCACATTCTCCGATCCCTTCCTGAGCTTTCTGCCCCGTTAATTCTGGTGTCTTTCTTAACTTTTCTTATTCTCTCTTTCCCTTTAACTCCATCCTTATATTTCCAGTATAAATAGAGCACGAGAGCACACATTTATTTGGGATTGTACAAAATGGTTTGCAGAGCAGAGAAGTGAGTATGGCTCTTTGGGGAGTAGAATCTCGTATCTGAGCTGCTGCAATAAATCTCAAAAGGATGGATGAATGAATGAGAACACTGCCCAGGTCATCACAAACTATAATGGATGAATTACTGAAGTGTATAAATATGAGCATCCTTTGTCTCGCGTGCTCATTTTCACTTGCATCATGTATTTGTAGGCTTCTGTTCTCCTTTGTACGTTTGATTGGAAGGACACCAGGTTCACTGAGAACAGATGCGTGCAGTTAAGATCTTGCAGTTCTTTTGTGTTTCGTTAATTTGCCATTAAAACAAATACAGCCTTTGATTCCGATGGGATCCTCTTCTAACATAATACAAGCCGAAAAACAAGTAACCTCATTTCATCCCAAATAATACTGCTATTGTATCCTTTTACTCAAGCAGGTCATTAAGATTGCACACTTTAATTTTTAAATGTTTATTCAAACTTTGAAATGTAGTGTGCCACAATGATGTTATAAAACGCTATATATTCTTATATACTAACTACAGTTTAGTTTGAAATTTGCTGTATATGTTGTAAAATGTCATTACACAGCAGTGCAGCGAATATTATAAAGTCCTCCTCTTTGATTCTTGCATTAATTACATTCCTGCTGCCCCCTCAGGTTACCGAGGAGACAATGCTTTTGATGGTCTGGAATTTGTTTCTTGCTAAACTGATATCCCAGAGCCAGACGTGGAAAAAGAAAAGCTCTCTCAAGCACTGAATCTTGAGGCTAATCACTGGGACAAACTCTGATCACCTGAAAACAGATACAGAATAGAATTGCAATGAGCCACATTGTCATTAAACTATCATTCATTTCATTAACTATTTTAAAATCCTAGAAACTCTCAGCTCTGTTTTCCATCAACAAATTTCAACAATGATAAATTTAATTTTTCGCCTTCATTAGATTCAGAAAGATTTGAATCTATCTGCCTTCCTGTGAGCATAAAACCTCTAGAAAGAAAACACAACAAAGCCAATGGTACATGGCAGGAATGCAGGAGAAGAACCCGATGCACGTGAAAGGTGAGAGAGGTAAAGTTTCCCACAGTGGCCACATGTTCACTAACCAGAGGGACATTAATCCATTTTCTGTTTCCAACTCACCAGAGGTCCTCTGCCTGTGCTATCTGGTCATCCACAGTGACTGTGCCAGCCTTGACCCAGCTTAGAAACATAGAAAGTTGGTACAGGAGTAGGCCAATCGGCTCTTCGAGCCAGCACCACCATTCAATATGATCATGGCTGATCATCCAGAATCAACACCCTGTTCCTGCTTTTTCCCCATTTCCCTTCATTCCTTTTGTTAGCCCTAAGAGCTATAACTAACTCTCGCTTGAATACATCCAGTGAACTAGCCTCCACTGCCTTCCGTGGCAGAGAATTCCACAGATTCGCAACTGGCTGAAAAAGTTTTTCCATATCTCAGTCCTAAATGGCCTACTGCTTATTCTTAAACTGTGACCCCTGGTTCCCCCACATGGGGAACATTTTTCCTGCATCGAGCTTGTCCAAACCCTTAAGGATTTTATATGTATCTATGATCCCCTCTCATCCTTCTAAATCCCAGTGAATATTAGCCCAGTCGATCCATTATTTCTCAAGCTTCCCCAGAATGAGCACTTCTATGCACCGTCCACTATTCTTAATTGGAACACTTGCATTTACTGCTGGATCGGAGCTTTTGCCTTCTGTTGGTTTTGGGTCAGCCCGAAATGAAGGAAATAGTCTGCTTTTTTTGTTTTGCATACGCTCTGCTACTTGCCCTGCAGGCTTTCCTTTAACTTTGTGAACTCTTCTGTCATCTTCAATAACATTTGTTGCATTCCAGAACACACTTAAATTTCTCAATAATAATTCCTAGATACCCAAGTTACTGATCTCCAGCTTTTACATGAGTCGTGATACACAAGAGAAAGTAACTATATTTGTTAATGTCGGCGCCACAAATTTTAGGAGGGGCAGTGGATGGAGAGGACATTTCCAATATAATTTGGTTACCTTAAATACTTCTGCTCTTGAGGTGGAATGCTCTGCGAGTCTCTATCTATCCTCGCATGGCAAGTTGCCATTCTGAACTGGACAAAACAAAATTCTGGAGTACAAGAGACGAGGCTGTGTGCAGCTAACCATTATTAACGAGATTAATGAAATTGGAATGAAATGCTCCAGTGAAGCAAAAATAATAATTCAACTTTGCAGCAATTATTTTAATCTGGTGTTTTGTAATGTACAAAATTATATTTGACATGTCAGGTTATTGGTCCAGGCTTTGTGGTCAGGGTAATGAAAAAACTGTCAACCTTTGGTTCCATTACACCAGGAAATTTGCAGCAATTTCTTGAGTAAGCACATATGCAAGTACACACTGAACTCCAAAATGTGCAGTCAGTCATTCCTCAGTGTAATCAGTGAATTGCCAAGAAATTGGTTACTTGCAAACTTCCTACTCTATAAACGGGGAAAATTGTTGATTGTTAACGTTTTTGACTTTGGTTTTTAACTGGGTGTTTGACCACAATTGCAGTTTAAACATATTTCTGCTTCTACAATGCCTGGATTATAATTTTCCTGATGTATAGTTCAGAATGTCATGATCTTTAAAATGTTAACGGTATTTTCAAAATGTTTACTACATACTTTAACTGCCTTCTACCCCCAATGTAAATTTCACTCAGATTATTTTTTTAAATATTGATTTATAATTCTTGTCGATTTGTTTTGTGAGGATTTTTCAGTCTGAAATGCTACTGAGATAGCATGATTTCATTATCACTGCTGGATGCTTAAAAGCAACAGCTTTCAGAAATGGAGGATATCCATGGTGTAGAGTTCACTTTACCTTTTTATAAGGGAAACTTTAATTAATGTTAGCAGTAGCTACACACATAGACCATGGAACAGTACCGCGCAAGAACAGGCTCCTGGGCCCTAATATCTGTGCCGAACATGATGCCAAGACCATCACCTATCTACCTGGATATAATCCATATGCCTCCATTCCCTGCATATCCATATCCAAAAGTCTTTAAAATCCCCTTAATGTATCTGCTTCAACCTTCATTGTGATCCATGCACTCGCCTCTGCATTTTTTAAAAACTGCTCCACACACCACCTTGAAACATTGCCCCTCTCACCTCAAAGCTCTGGCCACTAGTATTTGACTGTCTAGCCTATCTTTGCCTCTCATAACTTAATACACTTCTATCAGGTCTCCCCACAATCTCTGCCACCCTAGAGAAAGCAATCCAAGTATGTTTAACCTCTCCCTGTAGTTGCACCGTGGCCTAGTTCAGTAACTTGAACGTCCAGGAGTGGAAAAGACTGCAAACATTTGTAAACACTGCCCAGGCCATCATCGGCTCTGATCTCTCCACCATCAAAGAGATGTATCGTAGTTGCTGCCTCAAAAAGGCAGCCAACATCATCAAAGACCCACACCATCCTGGCCACACACTCATCTCACCACTGCCATCGGGAAGAAGGTACAGGAGCCTGAGAACTGTAACGTCCAGGTTCAGGAACGGCTTCATCCCTGCAGCCATCAGGCTATTAAACACTACACTCTCATAAGCTATGAACTACAATCTATTATTATTATTATTGCACTGTTATTGGTTGTTCTATATTTTCTGAGTTTTTATTATTTATTATGATTACATATTCTGTTGTGCTGCAGCAAGTAAGAATTTAATTGTTCTATCTGGGAAATATGACAATAAAACAGTCTTGACTTGTCTTGACTCTTGACACCCACTAATTTGGGTAGCATTCCATGCACTTCACCACCAAATGATAAAGTTGACTATCAAGTAAAGCAACTGGGCGGCTGATTGTACAACCACTGAATAATTTAACTTTAGCTGGATTTTTAACACATGTGCAGTGCAAGAGCACAAAGGACCTCCACACCAGCAATCGACATCACCCATCGCCCACATCCAAAGATTTTGATTTAATTAGTCCCCACTTTCTCTGACTGCATTCAAAGCTAATTTGAGTGACTTACAAAATGCCTATGTTAATGTAAGACATTACGCTGCAATTACGAGATATTGACAATACTGCAGATTAGGGTTAGTTTTTGAGGGATATGGGCCAAAAGTGGACAAATGGGACTAGCTAATGGGCCTGTCCCACTTAGGCGACTGCAGGAGACTATACAGTCGCCACATGGTCGCCACATGTTCGCGGGTGGTTGCCAGGGAGTCGCCTTCATGGACGTGAGGTGTTCTCGCATTCTGGGAACTAGTCGCGGCCTCATTATGGACTTGAAATTAAGCTGCCATGGAATGTTGCGAGAAATCGCGTGCCGTAGTTGGGTCCCCAGGAGGTCCTAGTGGGTTACCAGGAGGTCGAAGGTTCTCGTAGGTTCTTGTAGGTTTTAGCCTGTGCTGACCGGTGAATTTCAGTGGCTCATTGGGGAAAATAAAAGTAAGCAGTAGTTTTCAGAACCAAGGATGACCGACCGGTAATGTTAAATGTCTGCCGAACTTCACAGTCATGCATCTCTGGCTTCTTAAAAGTTGTTTGGGTTCTTAAAAGTTGTCTCCACTCCTTCTCCCCTCTTCTCTTCTATCCCCCCTCTTTTAAAGGACTTACTGTAAACTCTGCTTAGCCGTCTAAATGAAAGCGCCAACCTCCCTGCTCATCGCAATATGTGTCTGCATCACCTTGGCTTTGCATCGTGTGAATTTTAGACAGCGCGCCCCCCACTTGCCCTGTCCCCTGCCGACGATGTGTTTGTGTGTATGTGTGTGTTTCACTCTGACAGTCGCCGTTGCAGTTGCTGGATTTTCAGGCGACTGCCGGCAAATTGACAGTCACCGGCAGTCGCCTGAAAAATCACCTAAGTGGGACAGGCCCATTAGCCATCAAACCTGGTCGGCATGGATGAGTTGGGTCAAAGGGAAACTATAGTACTTTCCAAAGATACTGACTTCCACTGCATTCATGAGGCGTTACAAATTTGTTCACCTTGACAATGAGTACAGTACAGCAGCAAGATAAGTTCTGAATTTCCCAAAACATTCTAAAGTACTTAAAACTATTAAACGTTGTTTTATTTACATCTATTAATTCAAATTCAATGTGTAGGAAGAAACTGCAGATGCTGGTTTATACGGAAGATAGATTCATGCTGGAGTAACTCAGCAGGACAGGCAACATTTCTGGAGAGAAGGGATGGGTGACGTTTCTGGTCTGGAGAAGGGTCAATGTCACCCATTCGTTCTCTCCAGAGAGGCTGCCTGTCCCACTGAATTACTCCAGCATTTTGTGTCCATCTTTAATTCAAATTTAATATATTTATTATATTGCACTAGGATTTCAGAACCTTCCTTTTCATTTTGTTACTTGGATGAACTTCATATTCATGGTCCATTTAAAATGTTTGGTGTTTGTGGAAAGTATAAAAACTTTGGAAAGGTTATTTAATGGCATAAATTACTAAGTAAAGTTAAATGGGAGCAAAACTAAACCGACAGGAATTATAAATCTGATGCAAAAATAAAAAGACGGAAACTTTCAGCAGGCCAACTAATATCTTGGTAGAGAATTGAAGAGTTAATATTTCTGTAGTTGACACCATGCAGTTTTGACCTCTTTTTATTCTTTCATAGGTTGTGGGAATTAATGCGAAGGTCAGCATTTCTCTCTTATTCTAACTGGCCCTTACAACGAGATAGCAGGTTGCCAAATTCCTGAACTGCTGCAGTGTGCACTGAAGATGCTCTGTGGTACCAGGGCTTGAGCACAATGAAGTAGGTGTAACGAGTGACACCATTCCCATTTGGGATGATGTGTGACTTGACGGCGATGAACTGGAGGGCACTCGTTTTCTTTGTGCTTTATATGATAGCAACAGGGTTTGGGAGGGAGGTGCTGTTAAAGACACTTTGATGAACTTCAAATTGCAAGCTTCAAATTGTTACACAGTGTAGCCTTGTTGTGCCAATGGTGGAGGGAATGCACGTTATAAGAGATTTATATTAGAAACATAGAAAAATAGGTGCAGGAGTAGGCCATTCAGGCCTTTGCACCAGCACCACCATTCAATATCATCATGGCTGATCATCTAAAAATCAGTACCCCGTTCCTGCTTTTTCCCCATGTCCCTTGATTCCTTTGGGCCCAAAAAGCTGAATCTAACTTCCTCTTGAAAACATCCAGTAAATTGGCCTCCACTGCCTTCTGTGGCAGAGAATTCCACAAATTCACAACTCTCTGTGTGAAAAAGTTTTTCTTCACCTCCTAAATGGCCTACCCCTTATTCTTAAATTGTGACCCAGCATCTGCAGTTCTTTATTATGCCATCTGAAGTCCAGAACTGAGCAGTAATAGATAAATCTTGAGAAATTGGTAACATTGTATTTGCATAACACCATTAATATAAAAAATGATCCAAATTTTAACAATAGCTTAAGTTCCTCTCACCACCACCCTTTTTCTCCAACAGTTAGGGCTTCATGTTATAGTTAATCAGTTATAACTGCTTGGTGTGCTGTTTTGCCGCTCAGCATTTATTTCGCTATGCCTGTAAAAATATCTTTCTTAAAGTGGAACAATCTAATTTTCCAACAGAATGAAGAAGCAGTTTTAATAAAATGACACAGGATACACTTGCACAATTTCAATCCAGTTGAAAACGCAAACTGCTAGGAGGTCTCAGAGGATCTGTGGAGGGAACTGGACATATGATGTTTCTGGCAAGGACCCTCTTCAGACTTTGAAGAAGATCTCCTCTACCAAAACAAGATTCCAGCATTTGCTCTCTCTTGTGTCTTCAGTCCAGATTTAATCTGTTTTGAACTTGGATAGGAACTTTGTAGTCAGTGGGCTCACTACAATATGAAAAATAAAACAAAATTCTACATTTTTTCAGAGTGTAAAACTAATCATATATGTTAATTTAATTTATCCAGCTGCTCCAAAGAAAGCCCTTCTAAGTTACCGAACTAAAATTTATCAGGCATGTATTAATTTAGCTCCATAACAAAGGTGGAATCTCAAATTATCAAAATATAGAGTTTGACAAAAGAATGAAATTTTAGATTTTCATATCCATATTGTTCTCAATGTATACTTCACTTGAAACAGTCAAGGTGTCAAACTAGTGCCAGTAAAATTACTGACACTTCATGAGAGAGTGATTCCTATTCTAAACTAAATAAGTTACCATATTTGGGCAGTATCAGAGTGCCATGTTACTTAATCCCTTTTCTCGTTGTATGCACACCCACACAGATCCTAAACACAAAAAAATCTTCAAATTGCTTAAAAAATAAGATTAGGCAATCCACATTACAAATATGCAGGATAAAACTTGTAAGGAAGTGAGAATGATATTTGTAACTTTCAATAATTAAATACCACTGGTTCCAAGGAGCCCAATTCAACAATTTTACAGTGGAAATCCATTTGGTATGTTTTTACTTGTTTGGCAAAGAGACAAAAAGGCATTAACATGAAGGTTAATATCAGTTAAGTCATACCAGCCAACACCTGCAGAGAATTTGAGCTGAAATAACTAGGCAAAAAAAAAATCTTTTGTTCAAACTCTAATGAATACTTTATGCAACCTGTGAGAATCGGTTACAGTATACCTACAATAATCAATGAAGCTAAGTGGCATTGAATTGTCTGCAGCCCATTCAAAATAGACAATTGAATTGGATTCCAAGGGAACAGTGTATTAAACAGCATGTATATAACAAAAGCCCTCAATGTCTGAGGAAATTTTCTGATGCTCTAAGGGACTTGAGTGATGTGGAAAGTTTGAAGTTTGAATTGTTCTCAGGAGGCTAAGGGTTCAATGTAAGCGTTCAAAATTGCTATATTTTTGTGGTCACATCTCAGTGGCTGTAAACATCAACTGGGATTTTTTCTCCGTCATCCTTGACTTCTAAAGCGGTCCCTTGGGATCGAGGATGACTAGGGGTTCCTGTCTGGTTGTATGGGTAATGAGGTCAGTGTGGGAACTGCCCTGCAGACTCATCCACACATGGGACAGGAAGTGCTTAACAAAGCAAGTGGATGGGTAATTTGTGAATGGTAATGTTCCTTTTGCTGTTTAAACAGGCCCTCGGAGTTCCAAATGAATGATCTGTGTTTTTAATATTGGTTGATTGCTTCTTCTCTTTGAGCAGTTAGGAATCGGTAATCCAAAGAATTAGTGGGGATGTTGCATTTTGTTTAAAAGTTTGCTTTGTGTACATCCTTGGATCTTTTTCTTTGTTCATCAGGTTAATTGGCCTCTGAATTATCCCTAATGTGTCGGGTGTAGATGAGTTCACTGTCTAACATTGAACTAGTGTGCACAGGTCACTAATAATCGGTGTGGACATAGTGGGTCAAAAGGCCTATTTCCATGCTATACCTCTAAACTAAACTAATCCTAATGTGGTAAAGTTATAGAGTTATAAATTAAAGTTATAGAGTTTCAGCAAATAAACAGATTATTTAACCCAATTCGTCAATGCTGACCAAGATGCCTGCTTAAGATAATGCTATTTGGCCCATATCTCTCTACCCTTTACCACCCATGTTCCTGTTCAGATGTGTTTTCAATGGTGTATTTGTACCTGCCTCAACCATTTCCTCTGGCAGCTTGTTTCATATACCTGCCACCCTCTGCATAGAATGACCTGCCCCTCAGATCCCCTTTAAATCTCTATCTTCTCCCTTTTTAACCTGTGCATACTAGTTTTAGACTCTCCTCCCCTAGGAAAGAAGATGGTAACCATAAACCCTATTCATACCTCAAGATTTTATGAACCTCTGTCATGCCACCCCTCAGCCCCCTTCAACTCAGGGAAAACAGTCCCAGCTCATCCAATCTCTCCTTTCTAGCTCAAGCCCTCCAGTCCTGGCAACAACCCTGTGACTCCTTTCTGCACCTTTCCGAGTTTAACTGCATCCTTTCTGGAGCAAAGTGGCACACAACAATGCAAGTGTCATCTCACCAACAACTTGTAGTCTTTTACTGTGTCAGAGCTCTGTATGGAGTGAGAGTTTAGGGTGTCTAATGCTCAGTGAATAATCAATAGGGTGACTATCTCTAGAATAAGGTATTCTGCCCAATGTGGTTGAATGTGTGTACAGTGCTTCAGTTCAAAGGCTTCTGGACTGGAGGATGATACTGACATATTTGCTTATCCTTACAGTGACTTTGAAGGATTTTGCAAAGACAACGGGGATGGTATTTTTCAAGTCCCTTGTGGTGCTTTCTGTAGTCTCACAAGCATATAGGAAACTGAGCTTTGTACCAAGTCTGAGACTTTGACCTTCCAATGTCATGTCCTTAGTTCTGGTGCACCAAAGGTGATCAGTGCACTTAATCATTGATGATTGTCTTTGCTAATAAGTATTGGTCCACAACTGCCAACGTCTCACTCTGAACCATTATTGTTGGAGGACAGTGATATGCAGGTCGGCAGAGGTCTTTTGTCCTGCAGATGTTTAGGGCAAGTTGCAACTGCTTCAGTGGGCAAGTCCATGATGGCTTACAGCTTGTTTTCTGAGCATGCACTCAGTCTGTACAAGGGTCCCAACCTGAAACCTCACCTATCCACATTCTCCAAGGATGCTGCCTGACCCGCTGAGTTACTCCAACATTTTGTGTCTTTCCTTGCACTCATCCAACTGTGTACCACAGCTGGACCATTGGAGTAGCCTTTGTTCTGGAGTGTAGTCTTCACTGTTTCCCATTAGGTCCACTCAGCAGGACGTTTGTTGGAGGTGAAATGCTGCATTGCAGCTGAGAAGATTGAACAAGGCGTGAATGTTGACACAGGCTTGTTTGAATGTCAATTACAGCCTTCCTACATTCCACTTATTGTGTTCAGCTTCTTGTCCTGTCGTTCCATTGAAGACCAGCAACTGCTGAGGGAAAGCACGAGGTGATGTTATTTTATTAAATGGGGCTAATGTTCTCTTGCTTTAAAATGTATGCTAATAATTGTTTACGATGTTAAAGTTTATTAATTCATTTGAAGCTTCCCAAGTTATAGAAGTAGAATTAGGCCATTCAGCCCATCGAGTCTACTCCATCATTCAATCATGGCTGATCTCTGCCTCCTCATCCCATTTTCCTGCCTTCTCCCCATAACCCTTGACATCCATTCTAATCAAAGATTTGTCTATCTCTGCCTTAAAAATATCCACTGACTTGGCCTCCGCAGCCCTCTGTGGCAATGAGTTTCACGGATTAACTACCCCCTGACTAAAGAAGTTCTTCCTCACTTATTTTCTAAAAGAGCGCCCTTTAACTCTGAGGCTATGACCTCTGGTCCTGGACTCTCCCACCAGTGGAAACATCCTTTCCACATCCACTCTATCTATGCCTTTCATTATTCTGTAAGTTTCAATGAGGTCCCCCCTCAACCTTGAAACACCAGCGAGCGGAGGCCCAGTGCTGTCATGCTTTACTTGGACTGTTGGCAGAGTGGATTGGAAAATAAATTAGAAAATGTAACACTAGATCTAAATAACAAGTAGATTGATTGTTAGGTCCCTAGGCTATGTCATTGTACAAGTACACAGGGAAGTGTCAGCTCCTTTAAAAGATGCTCAGATTACATGTGGGCACAATTGATGTTTTTCAAGTATCTGTAACATACCAGAATTTATAATATCTTTGTTTTAAGTATGAATTAAAATTTCTTCAATTACAAATCACTCCATAGAGTCACCACACCAAATTCTTCCACGTAGCCTAATCTTTTATCATGCAACTCTGGAGCGCAATATAACCCTTCACCCCCGAACCCACCAGTATTGCCCCCATGGATACACCATACTTGGAAACAAGGCTTTTAGTGGCAGATTTCCAGAAGGATGGAATCTCACAACTACTTTACTATCCTCCCACCAATAAAAGCCACTTTAAAACCATGTCCAACTGTGTAATCAGTTAATTTTACTACCATTCAGCCAGTTCTATCGAGAATAAGGGTCTCGACCCGAAACGTCGCCTATCTCCTTCGCTCTTAGATGCTGCTGCACCCGCTGCGTTTCTCCAGCTTTTTGTGTAACAATCTATCGAGAATAATGTTTTTTAATAATTTATGTTAAGAAATGCCAAGAAATGTATTGTCTCACTGAATTTAAGGTGAAACAAGGTGAAAATATTGTCTTTAGTAGTGGATAATTTTTACTGCAGGACATGATGAGCAATTGAAGATAATGGAAATAAAACATATTTGTTGAATTAGTGATAAATACAAAATCTTTCAATATTTTAAGGGTTTAATGCCTGAACTTTTACTTTAAATGCTATTATATACTTATGGTTCGCTAAAATGACAAGACCATGCACCACAAATGAGGGAGTGAGTTTAATTCAATTAGTTATACTACAAATCAACGATTTAGAAAGTGTGATAAATTATACATTCTCTGTTCCAATTTGTATTTCAGCTATCCTTGTATTTCCCTATTGTTTTTTGTTAACAGTCAGTGTTTCCATATCAGGTTGGCGCAGCAGTAGAGTTGCTGTCCAGAGACGCGGGTTCGATCCTGACTGCAGGTGTAGTTTGTACGGAGTTTGTACATTCTCCTTGTGACCTGCGTGGGCTTTCTCCAGGATCTCTGGTTTCCTCCCAGGTTTGTAGGCAAATTGGCTTTGGTAAAAAATTGTAAATTGAGCCAAGTGTGTAGGATTGTGTTAATGTACAGGGTGATTGCTGGTTGACATGGACTCAGTGGGCTGAGGGGCCTTTTTCTGCGCCATATCTCTAAACTAAACAGTTTGTCTGTGTACTCGCCCATCCAAGTCACTATTGCGTTCTCTGCTTATTCCTGTATTTTACTTTGCTACTGTATGCTACTAGTACCCTCAAACAGATGTTCCATGTGCACTGGGTTCTCCATCTTTAACACTGTTCAAATTGAGTTCTGGAAGATATCAAGGGTTTAGAAGCAGATACCTACCTTGGTTTGGTTCAAGAACTGCATTATTAAAGAGGCCTCCCTTAAATTAAAAATTGGTTCAAAAGTTAAATATCCCATTGTGACTTTTGCACAGGACCATTTGAATAATTGTAAAAATGATAGATATACAAACTACATACTCAAAATATAAAAGCTGTAAAACATAAAAGATAAAGATGAATATATAGCATTACAGCTTAGAAATAAGCGCTTAACTACAAACGTGTTCCTATGTTCTCACAGAGGGTGGTGTATATTTGGAGCTACCAGAGGAGGTACTTGAGGCAGTTACTACAACCACATTTAAAATACATTTGAACAGGTTCACGGATAGGGAAAGTTTAGCCAAATGCAGGGAGGTGCAGATGGGGCATTTCGTCGGATGGGCAAGTTGGGCTGAATGGCCTGTTTCTGTGCTGTATGACTCTATGCTTGGCATCATACTTAGATTTAATCCCACCTTTGGATCCCATCCTAATGATATTCCTCCAATTAATTTCCCTCCAGAATAATTAAGGGCTCTTAAGTTTATCAATTTATGAACAGATGTCAAATGTCATTTCTTAAAAATAGCGGAGTCAGGGAATATGGGGAGAAGGCAGGAATGGCTACTGATTGGGGATGATCAGCCATGATCACATTGAATGGCGGTGCTGGCTCGAAGGGCCAAATGGCCTACTCCTGCACCTATTGTCTATTGGCAAG
Organism: Raja brachyura; assembly: GCA_963514005.1. The sequence continues at coordinate 16,586,180 of OY740792.1, read as the reverse complement.
ATAAGAAATGATGGGTGTTCTATCTGCTAATGAGGGGAAACAAATCTGCTTATTGGTCTTGTACTATGATTGTTGTGATTGTTGTTTTGCATTGGATTCTTAACAATACCCTATTGGTAAACAAATCTTAGCTTTGGCTGTAGCCCCTTTCAGCGTCAATCAATGGCCAATTAGTTGCATCCACACAATACGTGCTCGGCTCTATGTGCATTACTCCTCTTGGATATTTTTACTTGCAGTTGTTTCTCATCCAATTTTTTTTTCCCATCCACAAACGCATCAACAGTTTTGCCTTATTTCTTCTGTCGCATCATTAACAAAAACTGAAAAGAATAACTCATTGCGTTGAATTTTTGCACAACTTTACGAGCAGCCAGAATAAATTGTTGCCATTCATAACTTCCGTTAGTGAGAATTCAATTACTATCTTATCTACCTCCCGACCCATCTTCCAGTACTGCAAGGCTCCTATTTAAGTAGTCCATGTTTTGCATCTTATCAAACGCTTTAATCCAACTAGAATTTCAATTGGACTAACTACGAACACTGACCTTATGTCTCAAAAAAATATCAAATGTGAACAAATTTTCAACAAATCCTTTTTTTGTTTACTCTTGGCCAGTATATATTAATGAATGCTCTTATGTATCTTGTTGCAATCAATGAAATTTGGATTTTCACCATGGCGTCTGTATTGTTTCTCTACCAGGGGTGCATAAAACTGTATTGTAGCAAGTCCATGAAGTGCCTGTGGTCCATACAAGTCTCTCTTCTCTTTTGTTATATGTTGATGTTGTGAGACCCGAAACACCCGATGACCCCAGGTCACATCACTGAGGATGCGTCCCAGCTCATGTAGAAGATGTATATTTTTCACATTGAAGTCTGGCTCAGCCAGTGGCACCTAGGAATAGACTGGGTGACAACCAAGAATAGTTTGGTGACTACTGGAGAGACAGTTGACGGCACGGAAAGACGGCACCCGGGAAAGGCTGGGTTAGCACCCCAGTCTGTGTCTTTCGTGAGAAAGACACCCAACAAAGCTACGGAAAGGCCTAATGAACCAGTGTGGCCTAAACATCCATCAGGCGAGAATGAAATGCTTGGAGAAGGAGAAATAGGTGCAGCGCACAGGCCTTGAACCTCGTGAGACGCAGAAGGAGCCCGGCCGGGAGTCACCCCACAGAGCCCAGTCCCTCCATGCACTAGAGTCTCCCAACCCCTGCAGAGTAGTTATTAAGATGGCTGATCCGCGGGCGGTTGCTGCTGGGACGCAAGTCGGGGCGAGGGTGTCTGATGTTGTGAGAACCGAAACATACGATGACCCCAGGTCACATCACTGAGGATGCATCCCAGCTCATCTAGAAGATGTATATATTTCACATTAACACATTCTATTTCTTTAAACCTCATCTGGTTTATCTAAACTTCCCTTAAATCCTTCTATTTGAATTGTCTCCATTATTCCCTTGTGGTTGCAAGTTCTATATTCTAAATTCTCTGCAGTAGGGAGATTCCTTATGACTCTAACTCTATTTAGTCAGAGTTGGTTATATCTTTGTATTCTAATTCCAGTCTTCTTTACAATAGTAAATGTATTTTCTACCTCTATTCTTTCAAATCTTCATAACCTGTCATATGGCCTCTGTCATCTGCAGTCAGTCAGCTCTTTGCCTTTAAAAGGATACAACTCTAAAACACAAAACAAAGCAGTATTTTTATATTTAAGGGCATTATCTAATTCCACAACTTAATAAACTGGTACTTTGCACACCAAGGTTTCTCTGTACCTCTTACTACACTTGCCATTTAATATAAAATTTATTTCTGTTTTAATTTCTACTATCTATTAACTTCACATATTCACACTAATCTTCTCATCCTGCCAGCCTGAATTTACCATTTTGGTTTACAATAACTTACTTCGCAATTGTACAAAGTATTAAAGGCTGGTATTTCATTTTACAAAAAAGCATTTAAAGGACATCTCTGTTCTCCTGTGGCATGTTACCTACAGTTAATTAAAAGGTGGGGAACTAAAGGATGACTGTTTCTCCAGTTTCTTTAAGGCCCTCGTGATTTAATACAAACTGCATGAATGGAGCAAAAAATATGGTTAATACTTCAGTTCAGTATTTAAGACCCTGTTACATTGTCAGGGAGAGGTTCAGCTAAAACTATTTCTGCTATTCAGGTGGATATATGAGATCCCATGGCAATTTCCCAAGGTGGGAAGATCTGCATTATGTGTTTTACTGGCATCAAGTGGGAGGCAGCAGTGAAGGTTGCCGTTGTTGAAACGTATTTGGCCATTAGGTTTCAAACTGTGGTGTTTTAACTCCAGGAGAAATGGTAATTCTAAGCCTTGAGTCATTGCATTGCTGCTCCTTTATTGGAAAAACTCTTGTAAACAACAAATGTTCAACCTACAGTTAAAATCATTCAGTGGATTATTTACATTATGACATGTCGCAAGATGGAGTTACAAAGAACACAACACAGTAGGGTATTGTATTTTGTAAAATAAGTCTCAGATTGGATCATGAAGTTGTTATTGTGATTTGAAGAAACTGCTTGCGAAACTTGCGGAAGAGAAAGTATATTTATTCCACCTGCTACATAGCTCCCTCTTCTGTCCAAATTGGTAACCTTGTATGGATTCCAAAAGGGAAAGTAAACTATAAGTTAATGATTTTTCATAAACTGTGTGATTTTTGTGCTGTACAGCAATTCCACTTAGGGGAAATCAAAGCACAATCTAGATTTTGCAGTTTGTGATGAAGAAACAATGCTTGGCATTCAGTATGTTGAATTGTGAACCCTGGTGGGCTTTTGAGTACAAACTTGCTGTTGTCAGGCATGTGATTCATTACCATGCCATCGAGAGTGGATATGTGACACATAAAAACACAAGGAGGAAATAAGAGTCCCTGCAACCTGCAGCAGAATCTACACCAGGAAGTATAAAACAAAAATAAGTTTTTAATTTTTAGAAAATGAAATAAAGATTTATAAAGTCAGATGGGAGAGCACATTTAGTGAGAATTAGGAAAGAGTAAACACAGTTTAAAAATAAATTTCCAGATATGTAAAATTATAAATAGCATTGGTAATAATTATGACTCTCCGTATTAAAAATTCACATCCCTGAAAGCAAAAGTTTTAATAAACATTTCTGTTTAATAGGTAAAGTACTATAGGTTCACGCTATTGATTTGCATTGAAAAGACTGTGCTGGTTTATCCTGGACTCTGCATGCGGACTGGCTTCACCAACCAGGGTCCCTACTGTGTCGTATTTTTCTGGATGCGTAGGGTTGGATATGTGACTTTCTGTATCTGACGTGTAGCCAGCAAAGTGTAGCAGCCTTCCTGCTATGAGTTGACTTTGGATATCATGTTGTGAAACACTCTGTTGCTGGTCCACTCCCCAGTACTCCTTAACAAGGTCTCCCAAACATTTTAATGCAGCAAATGTATTTTGTCCATCAAGTGCTTTTTTGTTTCTAAATGTCAGAACTTTAAACAGTTTAAATTTAAGTAATAATAAATTAGAAGCATTCTTAATTAAAAATATTTCAAATAAAGCCAGATAGGTGAGGCACAAGTAAAATTGGAAATGCACAGCAGACCAGGTATCAAGATGAATAACTTTCAGAATGAGGTGACTTAGAAAAAAAAAGCACATTAAGTTGCAGAGAAAGTGGAATTGAATAGGAAAGAAAGATAACTTTTCCGATAAAGGTGGAGATTGAGAAGCTGAATGACTGTGTTTATGCTGGCTGAGAGGTGTTTGCGAAGGTGAGGGGTGTTTAATTCAGGTAACTTGACTGGTGGTGTGAATAGTGAGACGAACTAGAAGTGAGATAAATGCCAGAACTGTGAGATACAAAAGATTTACATTTGACATTCAGTCTTTAACATGTGTCTGCCAAAGTATGAGAGCAGGCACGTGCCGTGAGTAATTACTCAAGGTAGGCACTCAGTCCGCTTTAAAAAAAATTAAACCGCGCATGCGCAGATTGTTTGCTCCGTTAAATAAATAAATAAATAAAAAACAGTGACATTTCAATTTGCCCAATGCTTCCTAGTCCTAGACTAAGGGGAACAGTTCCTTTCACAGCGTGTGTAGAGTCTGTGCCAGGGGCAAAGTTGTGGGGAGGGCACGAGTGTTGAGAAGGACTGTGTCGGGGATACTGCCAGTAACTCACTCACTCACCACTACGGAGACGGAGAGCTGCCAGATGTCCGCGGGGACCGGCAGAAGGAGCTAAGGTGGCGGCCGCTCAGGCACCCGAGCTACTTCTCTCTCTCCCCCCCCCCCCCCGGCCTCAGAGCAGTGGCATTCCACGTCCCCGTGCAACGAGCGCCGCAAGTGGATGCTCCCGACCCCTCATTCATAACATTCGTACCCTCCCCGCAAATTTACCCCGGGCCAGACTCCCCAAACGCTGTGAAAGGAGCGCTCCCCCCACCCCCACACTCCGGGAAATACGGTATTTAAAAAAATAAACACAAAATGTACTTACCACATCATTGGTACACGACAAACCATATTTGAAAACCCCGCCAAGAAACTTGCGCTGCGCATGCGCAGTAGAAAGATGCGCATGCGCAGTGAAGCGAAGGCAAAATTTCTGCTGCCTTCAGCCCCGCTTGAAACTGACGGCTTCAGGCAGCGCTGACGGCACGTGGGCTGCACAGACCATCCCGTGTTACAAGCGCTGCGGATGAAAGCCACGGAGAATTATGCCTACATAAGAGATCGGTCTCTTACATAGGCAAAATTCTCCCATGTCTTTATTATTTATATTTAGTTATTACTATGTTATAATTTTAGTCAGGGTAGGCAGTGCCTGCCTTGCCTACCCTGATGGCACGTGCCTGTATGAGAGACACTGCAGAACATCTGTAAGTATTATTTGGAAGAATGAAACAGAATGAGAGCAAGCAAATGTGCAAAATTAAGATGCTGCTCTTAAACCTGCTTCATAAAGACGCACCTGTAAAATTGCAACAAGTAAGAATTTCATTGTTCTGTTCCCGTTCATACAACTAAACACTCTTGACTCTTAACAGTAACTTCTGACAGCTTCACCATTATTCTAAATGTAAAATTTGAGTTAGTGGCTTTTATTGCATGTGTAAGAATTATTTAAACCATTAATCTGAATATGAACCCTGCAGAAAGTACAAAACAATATATAAATTGGAAAATAAATATTTATTTAACATGAATACAAGTGTTCCAGGATGCAAAAATAAGACAATTGGGCTAAAGAACAGCTTCTGCCATACAAAATTACCAGCAACAATATTTTGAAAATCTGGAGCTTTCCATTTGGTCAAAAGATGAGAAAGATGGCAGCCATTGATTCTCTCAAATGCAAATACTCGAGATAGGAACATTTGTAACATCCTGTTTGTGGTAGTGATGCAACAGACTGCCATGCAAGTTGATTGCCACTATTTTCTAGGACCCCACTTGATGTCATTTACCCCCTGAAACTGCCTTTTCAGAGCATGTCGATCCGCCCAGGTTGAATCAAGATACGATTGATCATCATTTTCATCAAGTTTCTGGGGGGGGAAATCAATAAATAATCAAGTTAGAAATGTTATCTTAAAAAAAATCTTAAACATTTCAAACCAATCAATTATTTTATTTAGAAAAGAAAACCTTTTTAAAATGTTGTCACATTGTTCAGTGTGTACAGTTTGTCAGACTCCAATATTGTCCCATTCTAATTCTACACCAAAATTCGAGGAGAGTACCATGGAAGTTATGTAGTCGAGTATCATTTATCTTGGAGTTATGCAGCACAAAACAGGCCCTTCAGCCCAACTCATCCATGTCAACAGAGTTGCTTAACTGAGCTAGTTGCTTTGCCTGTGCCTGGCACATATTCTTCCAAAACTTTCCTATCCATATATCTATCTAAATGTCACTTAAATGTAATGTACCTGCCTCATCTACATCCCCTGGAAATAAATTCCGTAAATCCACCACCATCTGTATGAAAAGCTTTGTCCTCGAATTCTTGATTCCCCTAGCCCTGGAAAAAAAAGACTCTGCATTCCTCCTATCCATTCCCCACATGATTTCATGCACCTCTATAAGTTCACCTCTCTGTCTTCTGCACTCCAATGATGAGGATGAATTTCTTTAGCCAGTGGATGGTGAACCTGTGCAATTTAAATACCACAAATAGCTATGAAAGCCAAGCCATTGGGTAATATTAAAGCGGTGATTGATAGATTCTTGATTAATAAGGGCGGCAAAAGTTACGTGAGAAGGCAGAAGCGTGGCATTGAGGAGAAAAATAGATCTACCATGTTCAAATGGACCAAATGGCCTAATTCTTTCCCTGGATCTTATGATTTAAAGAACTAGCCCGTCGGTCCTCTCTTTAGCTCAGGCCCTTTCCAGCTTAATGGCATCTTTTCTACAGCAGGGTAACCAAAATTGAACACAATACTCCAGATGCAGCCTCACCGTAACCATTTGGAGGGTGGCGGGGGATGCTGTGGAAAAAGGGGCTAGTAGTTGTCAGTGAAAATAAGGAAGGGGGGGAATATTGGGTTATTGAAATGTGGTGATGCAGCGTAGAGAAATGGTAGGTGATCAGTAGAACTAGATAAGGGAGGGATAATGCATAGATGGAACTAGGTGTGGATGCATAATGGGTCTTGGTAATGGAGGGGAGAGGGTGGGGTGCAGGAGAGACATGGGTGGACTGGTGGGAATGGGAAAGAAACACTGGGTGTGGATTATGCAAAATTTAATGTTCAAACTTTTGGGGTTAGGCTACCCAAGGGGTACAAGGTATTATTCTTCTAGAATGCATTTCGCCTCACCATGTCAATGGAGAAGACCAAGCGAGGGAATGGGAAGTGGTGTTAAATGACATACAATGGGATGCTCAAGATGGCCATTACAGACAGAGCAGGTGCTCTGTGAATTTGCTGCCTTGGTCTCACTGATGGAGAGGAGGACACATCACAATCACTATCCTAGGCAAATCTGGGTCTTTATTCAAGTTGTTCAGTCCCTCTTAATTAGGGACACCAGCAATTAACACAGAAGTAAGGCTGTCCAATAATCTCTTTCACATACTGAATAGCTGAGAGATTTTCCAATCAGTTCAAGATATGCATGGTAGATAAAATAATTGTACCTTGAGTTCCTCTTGTCTTCTGTAGTAATACATCATCATCTGCTTCTGGTCATCTTCATTGATCACTGGCTCTCTAGCTGGAGCACCATGACTTTGCTGTTAATAAATCAAACCACAGATTGGCATTCAGTCGCTAAATCGCTATTGTCATCTTTTATATAAAAATACTACTCTCCTCTTTCCCCACTGCTTTGCTCCAGTGGACACTTTTTGAGACGAGTCTAGGTTGTTCACAAAGGCATAATGTTACAACTTTAATATTCAATGCCTCAACTATACCTCACCACCCCAGCTACCCATGTGGCCACTTTCAGGAAATGTTGGAACTAAATCCAAAATCCCTCTGTTTGTCAACATTACTTAGTGCCTTACCATTTACTGCGTAGATCCTATTCCTATTTGACTCCCAAAAATGCATCACCTTGCACTTCCAGATTAAATTCCACCTGAACGAATGAATTTCCTGTTGTATTGTACAATCGTTTCACTATCCACAACACTATTTTGTGTCATCTGAAACTTGCTAATCATTCCTCAAACACTCGCGTCAAAGAAATGTATTATACAGTATATCACACAAACAGCAAGGATCACAGCACAAGCTAGACTTGCATCTAAAATGCTTCCTTCCACCACTACCCTTTGTTTCCTCTCATCAAGACAAGTAGCCATTCGCTCTGGATTCCATATGCCTAAACCTTTGAGCAGCCTATGATGTGGAACTTTGCAAATGCTTTAGTAATGTCTACTCAGTCATCAATCATCTCAGTTAACTTCTCAAAATAACAATCAAATTAGTGAGGCCTGGATTTCCCCAGCACAACATCATGCTGACAATTCCTGATTCCTGTCTTTACAAATGTAGATCATTTATTTCCTATGGGATTTTCTCCACTAATTTTCCTACCACTGATGTAATGCTTACCAGCCTACAGTTACCTAGCTAATCCTGCTGTCCCTCTTAAGTATAGGTACAACATTTACTATCCTCCAGTCTCACCTTAGGATAACAAAGATGCAAATTTATTTCAGGGTCCCAGCTATCTCCCGCTCTTCTTTCCCATAGCAACCCGTGATAGATCTCTTCTAGCCCTGGGAATTTATCAACCCTTCTGCATCTCATAATACCAACACCACCAGCTTCTTAATACTGACCTGCTCCAGATTTCACATACCCTTCTTTAAACTTGCTCTCTTTCATGTTCTTGGTGAATTGCCAAGAACCTATAGAGTTTTAATTTAGTCCCCTTCTTTAAGCACATAGACGTCTATCAGGACGACAGATACATATATTTTTCAAATGTGCTACAATCATAATAGAATGGGCATGGTCCTCAATGAGTATTTCTCCTCTGTATTTACTAAGGAGAAAGACAGTAGGACGGAGGAAATTGGAGCAGTCACTGGAAGTGTCACGAGAGCAGTCAAGGAAGTACTGAAGGAACTTTCGGGTTTGAAGGTAGACAAATCTCCAGGGCCTGATCAGATATATCCAAGGGCATTGCAGGAAACTAGAGAGGAAATTGCGGGAGCCCTTGTTGAAATGTATGAGTCGTCCTTAAATACAGGAGAGGTGCCAGAGGATTGGAGGGTGGCAAATGTTGTGCCTCAGGCAAGTGGGACTAGGGAATATGGGACATTGTTGGCCGGTGTGGGCGAGTTGGGCTGAAGGACCTGTTTCCACATTGTATTACTCTATGACTCTATAATAAGTAATGTACCTGCAATCTTCTGTTTTTTCTCCATTGTCCTAATCAGGTGAATTATCAGCAATATATTTATTGGTTAGTGATGATGTGTGCTTTACATAATTTTCAAAGAACATGGGGGAAAAAAAATATTTTGGGGTCTTGCTATAATCTCCTGCACGTTTGTGGAAGTTCCAGGGAAACATTGCAGAAATGGGAAAGCATCCTGGGATGGTGGTATGGTAGCATAATTAAAACTGACCAGGCCACTACAAAAAATGTTTTAAACAGATCAAAATTACCAGGATTTAAACAATTCTCTCACCGGCTCACTGCCACTCCCCGACTATGCCCTGAATCCGGGTAAGGAAAGAGGAAATAATGACGAAAATAATCCAAACGTTTTTACTCTTCTCAAAAAGAAGCAATCTTAGACAATTTCCGGGAATCTAATTTCATGTTTACTCTTTCAGCCAAATTATTATTTTAAAATCAACCCTATGTAGGTCACTTCCCAAATTTCTCAACTCCTTTTAGGGGAAGAAAAAAAGCAGGTTTATTCAACCTGCCCTTTAATTTAATCCTTTAAATACTAGACTGGTAACACATTAAAGCACTTCTTCACCCATGCACTTACTTTTTGTACTTTTACAACAATTTTAGTTTTCTCATTCTTGCCAATATAGTCGGACAGTTTCTTTCCTCTTTGCAACTCTTTTCCTGCCCACCAAAGACGCGCCTCAGACTCTTCAATTACCATTTTCCCAGCCTACAAAAACATGATTACATAATTAATCATTTTATAAAACATGAATACATTAAAAAGAGTAAACATCTTTCATTAACTGCCTATTTTCATTTTATTGAACTTAAGGAAATAAAACTGTAAATATTCACTTATCTCCAAAACAAACATAGCTGTTATCCAAAGAGAAATAGGACTCAGTATCTTTGTATCTATCAATTATCTCTCAAAGGTTCAAATGTATTTTATTGTACCAATTAAGTGAAACTCGATTTACTATACAGTCACACTAAAAAAAAACCACACAACTACATAAAAGTTAACATAAACATCCACCACAGTGGATTCCCCACATTCCTCACTGTGATGTTAGGCAATAAAGTCTAATCTTCTTCACTCCTTATTCTCCCGCGGTCGGGGCAGTGGAACCATCCGCAGTCAGGGCGATCGAAGCTCCCGCAGTCAGCGATTGAAGCTCCCACGTCGGGACAGTCGAAGCTCCTGCAGCCTGGAGCTCCACGATGTTAAGTCCGCAGGCTCCTGCGTTTGGAGCTCCCGAGTCGATCCCTGACAAAGGGATCGCAAGCTCCACGTTGTTAAGGCCTGCAGGCATCCATCGTTGGAGCACCCAAGGAAGAGTCTGGCAGCTCCTCGATGTTAGGCCACAGCGTGGATGGAGATACGATACGGAAAAATCGCTTCGCCATCTCTCTTATAGTGGATATGCTTTTCTACTTACTTGCAATCCTGACAGGTCTTCTTTTCCATCAAATTCCTGTTGGATTGGATCATGTGGAGGCAGCCCCATGGGATAAACTATCGTAACAGCTCCTCGCAGTTGGTCAAGAGCTTCTTTAACCATCTCCATTGTTACACATACGTTGGCCTGAGCTTGTTTCTTACAAAAAGAACAGAGAATCATTCATTTTCCATTAATATTTAAGAATCTTTCACTAGAGATAGTTCTCCGTTTCTGTCTTTATTAAGTTATTAAATCTTTAACATTGTTCCTTGATTCGAACCCTCTATTCCATGACCATGTGTTAAACCATCATATTCTATTTAGCCATAGTTTAATTCAACTTGGGCACGTGCTGCAAAAGAGAAGTGATTGTCAGCTCCAGACAAGAAGGGAATTAAAAAATCCCTGCTCGCAATAAGAAATAAAAGACTGGTGCTCGAGAGTCTATGGACATGAGGAGAATTGAAGTTTATATCTGCAAACAAAATTTGATACTGACCTCCATAAGGAGTTACTAAAGAGGTGTCCAAATGCTTAGGCAAAATACAGCTCTAAAGCAAGAGCAAGGAGTTGCCAATGCAAATTAGGAGTTGCCAATGCAATTTGAACAAATTCTCCCAATACATTTAAGGTCATAAGTGATAGGAACAGAAGTAGACCATTCAGCCCATCAAGTCTACTCTACCATTCAATCATGGCTGATCTATCTCTCCACCCTAACCCCATTCTCCTGCCTTCTTCCCATAATCCCAAAAAATTATGGGGTATCCCATATATTTGTCAACCATAACATTTCATGATACTCAAACTGAATAGAAAATGAACAGCACATAATGTGTCATTATTTTAATACCAGAAAGTAGTTTTAAACCAAAGTATTGCATTACTGTGTCCAGTTTTGATCCCCCTCACTACTGTAAGGATGTGGATGCAACTGAGACTAGAGAGATTCACCATGTTATTGCTGAGTGGAAGGCTGTAGTTAGTTCAAGTTCAAGTTTGTGTTTATTGTCATTTAACTAACTAAGATAGTGACATTTGAGGTACCATACAGCCATAGTAAGTGAAAAGAACACAATACACACATAAAATAAAATTTAACATAAACATCCAGCACAGTGGAATCAACATTCTTCACTGTGATGGAAGGCAATAAAGATAAATTGGACAGGCCGGTTTATTCTCATTGAAACATTGCAGAATAAGGAGCGATCATCCAATGTACCTTTGAAATCAGTGCTTTAGCCTCTTCTTTGGTCTTTGTTAAAACTGCTTTCATTGACTGATTTGGAGCTGGAAGAAAAGGAAAAAAATGATATTTTCAGATTAAATTCCAAGTTTCACATCAACTTTCCTAGAAAATGCAACAACCTGCACCAATAACCTCAGATTTTAAAAACATTCGCAATATCTATTTCTGTATAATTCTTTAACTTTAATTTAAGCAATTCTAGTTTGTAGCATTTTTCATTTTCTGAAATTATCTTTCCCAACAGTACTGCATATTGAAAAGTCTTCTCAGTCTGAGTCTAAAACAGTAACAAAACCCCAAATAATAATGAATGTTAGAAACCGTCATTAATCTTACCATGTCCATTTCTCCGTCCAATTTCATCCTTTTTAAATTCAAATCCTCCACTTGGTACACATTTCTCTGCCCACTCATCTTTCAGTTTGAGTTCTTCTATCTGCTCATCTGTCAGTCCTTGCATATTAATAGGAAGGAAGGTGCCATGCTCTGCCAATTCATTTATTTCTAGAAAGCAAAACATTGTTTAGAGGCTTATAAACAGGATATTGAACACTGTTTTCCAAGTAACGCTCACATCAGGATAGATCATGTATTTACTTGTACTTTAGTCTGTCTTTGTTAGTGCCATAATCGTAAATGGGTCAAAAATGGGCCAAAAGTTTGCAGAATCCAGAGACCAGCAAAAAATCAAAATATTTAGTCCAAGTCAAAGAATGCCATGCAGTCAGGAGGTGCCATCATTCAGATAGTCTGCTACTAAACATACATTGCAAAGATTCTCTTGGATCGACATGACAGCACTTTTCAATACAGCAGACGTTTCCTAGATTTGTTACAGCAGGACAACGCCTGGCACCATTGTTGGTCTTATTTTTCTTCCTTGCAAATTAAAAAATATATACAAAAGATTTGTTTTAGTTTTAATTTCAGAATGCCAGCATCTACAGTTTTTTAAATTCCAGGAATTAAATTGCTATTTTAATGTCGTCATCAATATTATTGAATCCACCAGTCAGACTCTCCATAATTGATAGGTAATTGCAGATGTTGTTCCTACAAATCCAAATTCCTCCAAATCCAAGGCGTAACTATGGGCACTCGCATGGGCCCGAGCTATGCCTGCCTCATTGTAGGGTACGTCGAACAATCACTATCCCCGACGTACACTGGCACGATCCCCGAACTATATCTCTGCTACATTGACCACTGCATCAATACTATCTCCTGCACCCATGCAGAACTCACTGACTTCATCAACTTCACCACCAATTTCCATCCTACACTAAAATTCACTTGGACCATCTCCGACATCTCTCTACCATTTCTAGATCTGCTGTCTCCATCACAGGAGACAGACTATTGACAGACATCTACTACAAACCTACTGACTCCCACAGCTATCAAGACTACACTTCTTCCCACCCTGCTTCCTGTAAAGACTCTATCCCCTACTCCCAATACCTCCGTCTACGCCGCATCTGTACCTAGGATGAGGCTTTCCATACGAGGGCATCAGAGATGTCCTCATTCTTTAGGAAATGAGGGTTCCCCTCTTCTATTATAGATGAGGCTCTCACTAGGGTTTCCTTGATATCCCACAGCTCTGCTCCTGTTCCCCCTCCCCCAATTCATAACAAGAACAGAGTCCCCCTTGTCCTCACCTTCCACCCCATCAGCGTCGCATACGGCATATAATCCTCCAACATTTTTCCCACCTTCAATGGGACTCCACTACTGGCCACATCTTCCCATTTCCACCCCTTTCTGCTTTCCGAGAGACCGTTCCCTCTGCAACTCACTGGTTAACTTGTCCCGTCCCACCCAAACCACCCCTCCTTAGGTACTCTACCCTGCAACCGCAGGAGATGCAACACCTGTCCCTTTATCTCCCCCCTCAACTCCATCCAAGAACCCAAACAGTCTTTCCAGGTGAGGCAGAAGTTCATTTGCACCTCCTCCAACCTCATCTACTGTATCTTCTGTTCCAGGTGTCAACTTATTTACATCGATGAGACCAAGCGCAGGCTCGGCGATTGTTTTGCTGAACACCTCCGCTCAGTCCGTCTTAACCTACCTGATCTCCCGGTTGCTCAGCATTTCATTTCCCCCTCCCATTCCCAATCTGATCTTTCTGTCCTGGGCCTCCTCCATTGTCAGAGTGAGGCCCAGCACAAATTGGAGGAACAGCACCTCATATTTCGCTTACACCCCAGCTCTTTGAACATTGACTTTTCTAACTTTAAATAGCCCTTTCTTTCTCTCTCTATCCCCTCCCCCTTCAAGGTTCTCCCACCAGTCTTACTGTCTCAGACAACATTCTATTTTATGTCCTGCTCACTCCCCTGACATCAGTCTGAAAAAGGGTCTTGACCCAAAACGTCACCTATTACTTCTCTCCAGAGATGCTGCATGTCCCACCGAGTTACTCCAGCATTTTGTGTCTCCATAATTGATGCCTTATTCAGGATAAATGAGTAAGGATCAAGTACTTTAAGGCTTAATTATGATTCCAGCTATGCAGTTAGATTTGTATGATCTATTTTGTACTCTACTATTTCTTCCCCGATTTATAATTCCCATTGAACAATGATATAAAATAATGTAAACAAATCCAAGTTCCAACCTGAATTGTCTGCTTTTGCGAAGTTACTGATTTCAGAATCAATGCCAAGAAGGGTTTTACAAATGTTCTTCTACCTTCCTATGCTTTGCACTTTTATTGATTTTAATTCATTGGAAACTCTATATGTAAGAACATAAGTATATGATCCAACTCTATTATTCTTGTTGGACACTTTAATTCTCCTTCCCATTCCTACACAGACCTTTCTGTTCTCGGTCTCCTCCATTGTCAGAGTGATGCTAAACGCAATTTGGAGGAACAGGATCTCATATTTCACTTGGACAGCTTACAGACCAGTGATATGAATATTGATTTCTCTCACTTCAGGTAGCCCCGGCATTCCCTCTCTATCCCTCCTCTACCCAAGTCGCACTAGCTGCTCATTTTCACCCTACAAACAGCTTACAATGGCCTGTTTCCTTTATCATCGTTACTTTTTTGCATATCTATCATTTATTGTTCTTTATCTCTGCACATCACTATTTATATCTCTCGTTTCCCTTATCCCTAACCTGTCTGAAGAAAGGTCTTGACCCAAAACTCCAGAGATGCTGCCTGTCCCGCTTAGTTACTCCAGCTTTTTGTGTCTACTTTCTATTATTCTATTGCTATTTCAACTATGATAGTCCTTTAGTAATGGACGTTGAGCTTTACCTCTGTTACATTAACAACTGCTTTGGTGTCACCTCCTGCACCCACACACAACTGACTGACTTCATCCATTTCATCACCAACTTCCATCCGCCACTTAAATACACTTGGACCATTTCCAACATTTCCCTACCGTTCTTTGACCTCGCCATCTCTATTGCAGGTGATACACTCCTGACCGACATCCACTACAAACTAACTGACTCTCACAGCTACCTGGACTACTCTTCCTCCCACCCTGCTTCCTGTAAGGACTCCATCCCCTATTCCGAATTCCTCCGTCTATGCCGCATCTGCTCCCAGGATGAGGTGTTCCACACCAGGTCATCACAAATGGCCTCGTTCTTCAGAGAACGGGGTTTACCCTCCCCCACTATAGATGAGGCTCGCACCAGGGTCTCCTCCATACCCCGCAACACTGCCCTCTCTCCCCATTCCCCCACTCACAACAAGGGCAGAGTCCCCCTGGTCCTCACCTTTCACCCCACCAGCCGGCACATACAACAGATAGTCCTCTGCCAGTTTCGCCACCTCCAACGTGACCCCTCCACTCGCCACATCTTCCCATCTCCCCCCCTGTCTGCCTTCCGCAAAGACCGCTCCCTCCGCAACTCCCTTGTCAATTCTTCCCTTCCCTCCAGCTCCACCCCTTTCCCGGGCACTTTCCCTTGCAACCGCAAGAGATGCAACACTTGTCCCTTCACCTCCCCATCCACTCCTTTCAGGGACCCAAGCAGTCCTTCCAAGTCCGACAGAGGTTCACCTGCACCTCCTCCAACCTCATCTACTGCATCCATTTGTCCAGATGCCAGCTGATCTACATCGGTGAGACCAAGCGGAGGCTGGGCGATCGTTTCGCCGAACACCTCCATTCGGTCCGCAATAACCAACCCGACCTCCCGGTGGCTCAGCACTTCAACTCCCCCTCCCATTCCATATCCGACCTCTCGGTCCTGGGCCTCCTCCACGGCCAGAGTGAGCAACACCGCAAGTTGGAGGAACAGCACCTCATATTCCGCTTGGGGAGTCTGCATCCTCTGGGCTTAAACATTGAATGTTCTCAATTCTGTTAACCCTTGCTGTCTCCTCCCCTTCCCACCTCTCCCTCAGCCCTCGGGCCCTGGCATTCCTTCTCTCTCTATCTCTCCCCCACCCAAGTCGCACTAGCTTCTCATTTTCACGCTACAAACAGCTTACAATGGCCCGTTTCCTTTATCATCGATACTTTTTTGCATATCTTTCATTCATTGTTCTTTATCTCTCCACATCACCGTCTATATCTCTCGTTTCCCTGATCCCTAACCAGTCTGAAGAAGGGTCTCGACCCGAAACGTCGCCTATCTCCTTCGCTCCTTAGATGCTGCTGCACTCGCTGAGTTTCTCCAGCTTTTTGTGTAACCGTCCATTTCTTTACATGTTTAACTGTTCTACACTATTATGTCCCAACTCAAGATCATGTCTTAATTGATGTTTGCTCACCTGTCTAAATCATTCTTGTTAATTTTCTAACAATTGTTTATCAAACACTCACCTGCACAAATCCTGTCCACTTTGAGTCTGCCATTGTAAATCTGTGTTACTAGCCTGGTTAGATCTTCCACTGCAACATCTACTGTGGTGTCAAGCAGAAATTGGCTTTCACTGCCGTTTTTGATGTGTAATTGTACCATAACTACGATAAAACAAAAGACCATTCAGTTAGATATCTGCACAAAACCTACACAATGACAGCATGATGTGAAATACAATGAGCACTGGATGGAGTACTTGAGTCACAAACAACAGGCTCAGGGTCTGAATTGTTGTTTTTTAAAAGGTACATTAATTCAGCCTGCAACCCTGTATTTTCTCCCTCATGTAGTGGAAATCCACATAGTGGCAAATATGAAGTATATAAATATGAATCATCCAAGGTGAAAACTAGAGGTTAAGGTTGAAGTTGGCTAATCACAGGATATAAAGTGACATGTGAGCGTTGTAAATATGTGGCACACTGAATTAAAACAGTACATTGCTGTTCCACCTTGGTTTCTGGGTGGTGGAGGGTTGCTCATCATGCATTTTCTGTGGAAGGTGGCATATAAAAATACATAGGGACTTCAGCCCACTATGTCTGTGAATTTTGTTCAGAATTTGGGAGAAAGAGCCCATGAACTAGGGGTGGCTGGAGGCAAATAACCTGCTCATGTAACCTTATCCAATGCTAATGAAAGATTGAGACACAAGGAACAGCAGATGCTGGAAATTTGGAGCACAACACTAAGAGCTGGAGTAAATCATAGAAAAAAAAACTGCAGATGTTGGTTAATCCACAAAATATTTTTTTGTGTATTAACCAGTGCTGGAGTAGCCAAGCAGGCCTGTGAAGGAATATAGGCTGACGATGTTTCACGTCAGGACCCCTCTTCAGACTAATTTGTGTCGGAGACTAGAACTGATAAACATTAAGAGAATGAAGTGTGCCAACTGCAGATGCTGGAACCTGGAGCAAAACACAAAATGCCAGAGGAACTCAGCGCTTGAGCCACCATCTGTAGAGGGAAATGTTTAGTTCAGTGGTACGTGTGCAGTTAGAAGTACTAATGTGTACAGTAGTTAGAGGTACAGTGAAAAGCTTTCTGTTGCGTGCTATCTCGTCAGTGGGAAGACAAAACATCGAGCCACCCACAGTGCACAGATACATGATAAAGGGACTAATGTTTAGTGCAAGATAAATGGACAGACGACGCTTCAGGATCGAGACCACTCAGACCGATGTAAGATCAGCATCCCAGAGCGAGTATCTCCGGCATTTTTATGTATTTCTCCGTGGAGTTGCGTCCCGGACCCCTGAGCTGCTTTAGAAACGAGTTGCCATGGCGACCGCCAAACTCCTCGCAGTTTAACAGCTCCAGCGCAGGAGAGAGCGCACGCCACCGCCGCTGCCGATCACACGCCGTGAGTGTAGGGAATAACACGCACCTCAGCCGGCGGATCCAGCAGCCCCGAGCCTGAGTTTCGCCGAGGACCGACCGTGGGAGATGCACCGCAGCCCGGAAGAAGATACTAGAACATGCCGAGGCCCTGCGCGTGCGCGTTGGCGTGAATTAACGCTTCCCTCAGACACGTGTGCATTGCCGGCCCTCCTGTATGACGCATGCGTAGCAACGTACGTCGCCGGCCGTCCGATCGGACGCATGCGTGTTAATGTCCGTTACCGGCCTTCCGTTATAGCGCATGCGTATTAATGGTTCGATTGAAGCTGTGGTCGGAATTTCAAAGGTGCATTTACATTGCCGTGAGTCAGGGCCGGCCTTAGGGGGTGCGGGACAATTTTGGTGAGCCCCAGGTTCCCAGCCAAGGTCTGTCAGCCCTGTTATTTTGTATATATTATGAAATTGTACATTAAGGTGCTATGGATTATACACTGTCTTAATCTCTCCTGCTCCCGTCTGACTGTCAGTACCAAAGATTATTTATTCACAACCTCCAAAGATTATAGAGGTCAGTATCTCCGCAAGCTTCCAGCCTTTACCGTAGCTGCTAATTACCATTAAACTGCATTATGTGATTGGACACAATGCCCTTGGAGACAGCGGTTGATTGGACGGGAGGAGGCCGATTTGTTGATTGGATGTGAATTTTTAATGCAAGCTGGTTGGCGATTGGACGCAACCCCCATAGAGCCAGCGGTTGATTGGCCGCCAAATAATCAGGCACAAAAAAATTCACAAATAGGAAAACAAAAATCGCTCGTGGGTGCGAACTCAGTGGACTATCTGCGCTGTATCTCCAAACTAAACAGTATAACATGCAGGTACATTCATTTAAAATAAAATTCAGTGATTGTTTCACATGATTTCTCACTCAGTATCTGACTAATTTCTGTTTAACACGTTTGGTCTGCTGTGAGCATTTCTCTCTCCCAAAACAGTTCATACCTAGCAATACGATCAACGAACCAGACAGCAGTTGACGCAGTCATGCAATTAGCAAGCGATTGATAAGATTTGATGGGGCACCGTGGGCTTTTTTGCACCAGTATTAGGGTTATTAAGTTATTGAATTTAGTAGTTTCTCATACAATCTATGAGTATTGTGTTTACAGGCCTGTTATGCTGCTGCAAATAAGAATTTAATTGTTCTGTTGTGGGTACACATGACAATTATCCATTCTTGACTCTTCACATGCATTTGTGCAATAGAAAGCGGGTGACCATTGCACTTTGCGGCAAGTTAAAGTGTCAGCAGTTAGTCAGGAAGTGACTATTCGCCTCCAAAGAGCAATCCTTTGTTGGATGGTCTTCACTAAACGGTGTGACTCAATATTCCTCCAGCAGTTAATTTTTTATGCTCAAGATTGGCAGCATCTGCAGTCGCTTGTGATTTAATACTATGCTCCACTGCAATCTAAGTAATGGATGGTCTCATGCAGAAGCACACGCAACATTGAAATGCTAACACGACAATTATCAAGAATAGTGAACAATACAGTAACACGTAGCTCAGAGGACACTGGGGTTAAATTTTACAAATGCCCATTTTCACGCAGCAAGTCACTTTTGGCAACGATATCAGTTTTTTAGAAGGTAGACTTTGCACTGACCATTTGAAAATAAATCAGTGGTTAACTAGCAATGTAAATGTGATGGTGTGCCTGCCACCATAGCAGCAGGCACTGTGGGAGGAAGGTGGGGGAGAGGTCAAAGTCAAAGTAAACTTTATTGTCAATACAAATAATGCAACAAGTAGTTACACAGAGGATTGAAATTGTGTTTCCCCATACTCCAAATGTGCAAGTAATATTTATAACACAGACAGACAATATACCATTAAAAATACCATTAAAAAATATACCATTAAAAATAGACATTATATTAAAAAAAAATTTTTTTTAATTCACAGAGTCTAGTAACATTTTGAGGTATGTTATTAAGGTGCAATAATAAAAGGTACAATATAGAAAAGTGCAAATAGCATACTGCAGACATCGAGTTAAAGTTATTTGACAGTCAGTTGGTCTTTGTTTGTGTAATGTTCATGGAATTTTCTTGAGTGAGTTGAGTAGTCTGATGGCCTGAGGGAAAAAGCTGTTTTTGAATCTGGTGGTTTTGCTCCGCATGCTGCGGTAGTGCTTGCCGGATGGAAGGAGGGTGAACAATTTGTGTGCTGGATGGGTGATGTCTTTGATGATATTGGTTGCTCTCTTGCGACAGCGAGATGGGTATAAGTCCTGGATTGCTGGTTCGGGTGATCTGATGATCTTCTCCGCTGTCCTCAGCACTCTTTGTAGGGCCTTCTGGTCAGCAGCAGAGCAACTGCCATACCAGACTGAGATACTGCTGGTAAGAATGCTCTCAATGGCACCCCTGTAAAAGGTGGTGGGGGCAGAAGGGGGGAGGTCGGCTCTCCTCATCCGTCGAAGGACGTGGAGGTGTTGCTGTGCTTTCTTGACTAGGGAGATGGTGTTGGTGGACCATGTCTGATCATCTGTGATGTGCACTCCCAGGAACTTGGTGCTTTTCACAGACTCCACTGCACTGCCATTGATGGTGAGTGGGGTGTGTGCTGTCTGTTTCTTCCTGAAGTCTACAGTTGTTTATTTTGTTTTATTGACATTGAGAGGGAGATGAATGTGGACGGACAGGGGGTGAAACGAAAAGATAAAGAGCTGGTTTCAGTCCAACAGCAGTACAAAACGGGAAACAGCTGGTCACAGGGCTAAGAGGCTGAGGTGCTTCAGGCTGCTGTGGAAACAATTCTGCCATGGATTTGGGCCACTTTCTATAGCACCCATTATCAAGTGCAGCATAAACAGTGATGGAAATGGGTTTTAGGAACTAGGGGTGCACTAGCCTGAGGTTGGGAAGCAAGTGGGGGGGGGGGGGGTTGGATGCTATAAGCCCCCCCTGAAAAATGTTATGTCTCTGAAAATGAAGATAGACATAAAGCTGGAGTAATTCAGCAAGACAGGCAGCGTAGTGACTCTGGAGAGAAGACCCTTCTTCAGTCTGAACCGAACTCTTGTCGGTGAGAGTACTTGTGATTGTCTGAAGAAGGGTCTCGACCAGAAACGCAACTCTTTCCCCAAAGCCCATGCCCGTCCCGCTGAGCCACCACAGCCCCCTGTGTCCACCTTCAACTCCAGAGCCAAACATAAAACACAGAGTGCTGGAGGAACTCAGCGGGCAATGCAGCACATGCGGAGGGAACGGACCAGGAGCTGCCATAGGCCAGGACTCTTCCCCCCCACCAACAGAAAGGAACCGCAGATGCAGCTGTCACCACAAAAGGTCTAAGAAGGAACTGCAGATGCTGGAAAATAGAAGGTAAACAAAAATGCTGGAGAAACTCAGCGGGTGAGGCAGCATCTATGGAGCGAAGGAAATAGCCAACGTTTCGGGCCGGGTCTGAAGAAGGGTTTCAGCCCGAAACATTGCCTATTTCCTTTGCTGCCTCACCCACAGCCTTTTAGTCTACCGCAAAACGTTAATGACTCTGGGAATGCTGAGGCGACAGGGTGAGAGAGAGAGAGAGAGAGCTACAGAGAGACGAGATGGGGAGCGGGAGAGAGAGAGAGTGAGAGATGGAGAGGGAGATGGAGGGAGAGAGAGAAAGACAGAGAGACACAACGTGGGTCGGTAGGTGAATGACTAACATGCACACCAAGAAGAAGCTCCTACTCGCGGTCCGGAGCTCTCAATCACGATGGTGAATTAAAAAAAATTCTCAATGTGTCAACAATGCATCGATCTACACTCCTCAGTAAATGTAATTGTGTTTTGAACAAGTATTAATGACGCCGTGTTCCTTTGAATAAAATTCACAGGAGCCTATAAATTTGTATTCCCGTACGAAATACGTAACATTAGCGCGGGCCCCCCTCCCCCCCTAAGGTGCGGGGCCCAATCGGGAGCAATCGATCCAATTGGCTTAAGGCCGGCCCTGCGCTGAGTTATCTAGCAAACTTGTTTAATTTGAATCATTTTCGGTTATCGGAATTTCTGCATGGGGACTCGGTTATAACTGGTTATAAGTGGGGGACTGCAGGAGTGGGGCGCCATTGTGTCTGGCAGCTCTGCCTGCAGTCCGTCCCTTCACCCTTTTTTATTTTTATTTGTAGTCCTGTTAGATACAAATGTTTGTTGTAGGTCTTCTTTTATGTGGTGGGTGGGGGGAGGGGAAGGGGGAAACTTTATTTCTGTGGTTCTCCTCCGAATCGCATCTTCGTCCTCTCCGTGCGGCCTACCATCGGACTGGAGCAGAGTTTCCTGCCGGGGCCAGCCGGGACTACAGCTTCGGCGGTGGCACAGCGCTGGGATACCAACACGGAGCAGGCCATGACTTACTGGGTCACCGTGCGGTAAGCTCTGGAGTGCGGTGACCGCCAATTCCAACATCGAGGAGCTGTGGCTGTGGGCGGCACTGGATTTAGAACACTGCGGAGCCTGGGATCCGAGTCGGAGCTCCAAACCAGCGCGGCCATGATGACTTCGGGTGCCGCGGTGTTCGGGAAGGGAGCGGCCGCTCCAGACATTTCCATGCCGCTGAGGACTTTTCACCCAACGCCGGTATTCCATCTTCCCGGCAAGAGGGCCTATAACATCGGGCCGCCATTGCGGCGACTGGCTGCGGAGGCCTCAAATAGGCCCTGGCCTCGGGTGGTCTAGGAGAAGGAGGGGGACTGGACTTTTTCGTGCCTTCCCTCACAGTGGAAAGTGTAGATTCTGCTGTGGGGGGATGTTCATGTTTAATCCTATGGTGTATTGTATCTTTTTTCTTATTATTATTTTATATGGATGTATGGTAATCTAATTTTTTTCTCTGTAAAGCACTTTGGCTTCAACATGATTTGATTTAAAAGTGCTATATAAATAAAAAATATTTACTTACTTACTTTGCTAGTTGGCTCTCTCTTGATGCAAGTCCCAGTCGCAGTAACGAAAAGCAGCCTTGCATTAAAGGGCCTGTCCAAAGATCATCGAGCAGAGCTCTAGTGTTAAAGAAGGAACTGCAGATGCTGGAGAATCGAGGGTACACAAAAGGCTGGAGAAACTCAGCGGGTGCAGCAGCATCTAAGGAGCGAAGGATATAGGCGACGTTTCGGGTCGAGACCCTTCTTCAGACTGGTTAGGGATCAGGGAAACGAGAGATATAGACGGTGATGTGGAGAGATAAAGAACAATGAATGAAAGATATGCAAAAAAGTATCGATGATAAAGGAAACAGGCCATTGCAAGCTGTTTGTAGTGTGAAAATGAGAAGCCAGTGCGACTTGGGTGGGGGAGAGATAGAGAGAGAAGGAATGCCAGGGCCCGAGGGCTGAGGGAGAGGTGGGAAGGGGAGGAGACAGCAAGGGTTAACAGAATTGAGAAAATTCAATGTTTAAGCCCAGAGGATGCCGACTCCCCAAGTGGAATATGAGGTGCTGTTCCTCCAACTTGCGGTGTTGCGCACTCTGGCCGTGGAGGAGGCCCAGGACCAAGAGGTCGGATACGGAATGGGAGGGGAAGTTGAAGTGCTGAGCCACCGGGAGGTCGGGTTGGTTATTGTGGACCGAGCGGAGGTGTTCGGCGAAACGATCGCCAAGCCTCCGCTTGGTCTCACTGAGCTTGATACACAGAGCTCTAGTATCTTTGGGCCTGTCCCACTTTGCGATTTTTTTGGCAAGTGCGGAGCGTCAGTGACTGATGCCCGTAAAACCGTCAAGTTGCACGACATACACACTGACGTATGCTGTCGAGTGGGCTACGCCCAGTTAGGGTTTGGGGACCACAGATGGGCTGTAAAATATTCTTCCCTCAATGCATGGGTTTTAAACAATAATATATTAAAATTAATACAATAAAATCTATTGTGCAAATGAAAAGATGTCTGAGTCGTTCAGTTTTATTTATAGATGTATTGGTCCGCTTCCAGATCCAATCACCATCTCTATAACTTTTCACAGGGATGGATTCAGTGAGTGCAGACTGAATTCCCCTTTCCCCTCTTTCCCCCTCCCGCCCCATCACTCCTTTTCCACTCCCCCTACTCTTCTCCCCTCCCCCCCCCCCTTCTTCCCTTCCCCCTCTTCTTCCCCACTTAGCTCTTCTTCCCCTTCTCCACTCCCACCCACCCCTCACATCCCGTTCTCCCCCTCTCCCTCCCTTCTCCCATTCTCCAATCCCCCCACTTTCCCCGACGTCCCCCCATTTGTGGACCCTGTCTGCAACCAGCGATCCCTCACACACTATCCCACACACGCTAGGGACAATTTATACAAACCTGTGCGACTTTGGAGTGCGGGAGGAAACCTAAACCCTAACCCTAATCCTAGCCCTAATCGCAACCGTAACCCTAAATCTAGGTTGATAGGCTTGGTATAAGTATAAATTATCTCTAGCGTGTGTGGGATAGTCAAGGCCGGATGTATGTATAAGCTTCGCAAGCTTAAGCTAAGGGCCTCGAGATCTAGGGGTGCCTCGGCAGGGCCGGATTTACCTACAGGCCTCATAGATTGAAGCCTAGGGCCTCAAAATCTAGGGGGCCTCCGGCCAAGGTATTTTTTTCCCAGAGTAAAAAAATTCCTGAGAAAAAAAAAAATTGGAGCGCCATCAACATTTCAACTTTGACAGAAATTACTCGAAATTCTGGTTCCGTCCGCTGGAAGTTTTTTGGGAAATAATTGTCACCATCCACGCCTGAGCAGTTGGGGGAAGCCGGAGACGCAGTAGTGCGCAAAATGACACTGTCTCTCTGCGCGTGCGCAGTGGGCCCGGGCGGTTTCAGATCTCCATTTGCACTCCACACAATCACCTCGAGGCCTCATGTCCACTCCGGGTAAGTAGTGGAATATTGCATTGCGCAAGTGGGAGGGAGAGAAAGGGGGAGGGAGTGAGGGGGGGGGGGATGTGAGAGGGGGGATTGTGGGGGGAAAGGGGGGGTTGAGACAGAGGGGAGAGGGAGGGGAGGGGGAGAGAGAAGGAGGGGAGGGGGAGAGAGAGAGGGGGAGAGAGAGGGAGGGGAGAGAGAGGGAGGGGAGGGGGAGAGAGAGGGAGGGGGATGGAGAGAGAGATGGGGGAGGGGGAAGGGGGAAGAGGGAAAGGGGATTTTCTTTAGTGAGATTGCAAAATTAAGGTAGGTTTTAGAGCAATTATATTTTCTCCTCCATATGAATTATATCAAACAATTGGAACTGCTTTCTTTTCCTTGATAACAACACTGAAAAATATGAATTCCATAGTTTGCGACTTTCATTTTGCATCATATTTTAATGTGCACACACTAACACAGTCGAACGGTAACAGGCAATCAAATCAACACTCAAAACATTTTCTAAAAAAAGGTTTGATTTACTGCGAAAACGTACTATTTTATTTGCAGTGTTTGCATGCTCCTTTATAACATTTTACAAAACATTTTACTGTACAACTTGATTATTAAAACAAACTTCAATTCTTGATTTTAAAAAATGTATACAACAATGACCCCAATCATCCCATTCCAACCACTCATTACTCAACCAAAATTATTTCTGAAATATTGGTCATAAATTTGGTGCAAAAATGCTCCAAAATAAGGCTCAGAATGCACCAGAGAGCATCTAAAACCCCAGAGCTTCCAGGGCCCACTTAAGGGCCCTGGACCCTGGCCGCAAGGGTCTTTCAGCTTCGCGCTCGTGATATGCACTGCGTGTACTTATTTCACATACATTTTTTTCTAATCCTGCCATGGTACCTCCCTCTTTGAAAAGCTTTGTATGGGCCTAGTGCATAATATTGGTGACACTGTCATCAGCCTTTCTTACATATGCTGTCACAACGCACTGTAGTCTCTAAACAACATTTCAGTAATTTTCCTTGCCCTCCATTTCAGAATAACAGTGTTTTAAGCTGATAACTCGACACTAGCACTGGAAATAAATAAAAAGCGCAGCTTTCCAGCCCTTATCTCATTGGCCACGCTCGGGTGCACATCGGTGTCAATCTGGTGGACTCTTCCATCTTCCTCTGGTCGTGGGGGTAGGGGATTGGGCGGGGCCTCACAAGTGGAATAGCCTAGGGCCTCTCTTCATCTAAATCCGGCCCTGGGGATAGTGTGCAGGGGATCGCTGGTCTGTGCGGACTCGGGGGACCGAAGAGCACTGTATCTCTGAACTAAATGTGACACGGGCCCCAGGGGTTGGACTCGAACCCCCAATGTTCTGCCTGCTCCTCACGGGAACTAAACTGTTGGCCACGAGTTGTCGCAGAGGCAGATCTCTCTTCCAATGGTCTCTCCAAACCTCCAGGGGCAGCGGGCTTTTCAACTGGGTACAGGCAATGTTGTCTATATACCAGTGCCACCCACCTGCTCCGGCCACTGAGTCTAAATACCCACCACCCATTTTGAAGCATGGCGAGGGATCGGAGGGGTGTTGTTCCCAAGGTCTGCAATTATCCCATAGTCAATGATACTAAAATAAATGATGTGGCCTTTGTGCAGTATCATTAGTGGGATCTAGCTGTCACAGGCTGGGTCCACAAATGGGGATCGTCGGGGAAAGTGGGGGGGGGGGAGAATTGGAGAAGTGAGGGAGATGGGGCGAAGGGGATGTGAGGGGAGGGGGGGAAGGGGGCGAAGAGTGGAGCAGGGAGAACGGAGGAAGAGGGGGAATGGAAGAAGGGGGAGAAGGGTAGGGGGGAGTGTAGAAGGAGGGATGGGGGTGGGGGGGGAGAGGGGAATTCAATCTACACTCACTGAATCTGACCCTTGTGATAAGTTATAGAGACGGTGATCTGGAAGCTGACCAATACATCGATAAATGTCTGAAGAAGGGTCTGAAGAAGGGTCTCGACCCGAAACGTCGCCTTAGATCCTTAGATGCTGCTGCACCCGCTGAGTTTCTCCAGCTTTTTGTGTAAACATCGATAAATAAAACTGAACGACTCCGACATCATTGGCACAATTGATTTTATTGTATTAATTTTAATATATTAATGTTTAGAATCCATGCATTGAAGGAAGAATATTTTTCAGCCCATCTGTGGTCCCTAACCGTAACTGGTTTTAACCTACATTTCAACACCTATGCGTCACGTCCCGACCACGACGAGGCAACCTCTTTCCAGGCTGTTGCTGAAAATGTCGCCCAAGTGGGACAGGCCCTTAATAGAGCGCCTGTCACATCCCAACGAGGTCAGGCCACAGAATATCCGCGCTCTCCTTCACAGCTGGAAAATTAAACGTATCCTTGGTCGGTGAGCATCGACACTGATGCTGACTTTGGTTCACATCAAGTCATGCAAAGTTTATTGTCATGTGCACAAGAACGGTAATGGAATCTTGCTCGCAGTAGCATCACAGGCACATGAACATATAAAAACATTAATATTCTGTCCTCTACTTGAATTCATGTGCAATAGCGCCATCCGTTGGACCTTTATTGTGAAATGGCCATTGCATACAGGAAGTAGGAAGCAGGAATTAGTCTCCTGTCTTTTGTTTGCCTGCCATGCATTAACATCAGAAGCAATCCTTTCCAATCCTGGCTTGTTACGCTTAAGAAAGCAATGGCTGTAAATTCATTTTGTTTGTTTGTTTCATTTTATGCTTAGAATCCTATATTGAAGAGTATTTATGACGGATGATGTTTAACACCATAGCATTTGTGAATGTTCAGTTTACTAGTATGCAGTCATGTTGTAGCATAGCTAACATACAGTGAATAGGATTTGCAGTGGCATTAGCTGGATTTAAGTATAATGTTTATTGTATATTTTGTCCTATATGTTTCACTGTACCAGAAGATTTGTTTATTTCCATCTAAATGTATATTTCTGTAAAGGACAGGACTTTGTGTATCTTCCGTTTCCTTTATAGTTTTCACTCTTTTTCAATGACAAGAATGTGACAGCACTGGAAAGTCATTAAACTTGAGAGCTGTGATGCTAACTTGCTGACTCGCATTTCATTATTGAATCGAGTTTGGCTGGCTGTCAATCTACGTTCTACTGCTCACAAACAGGTAGAGAGGACAGTTACTGTGAAAAAAGCCAAGAGAACAATGAGTGAAGCAAGCAACTGCAATAAAGCTGCAAACATGGAAAAGACAAATGATCGTTATGACAAAGCATCGCAACCCAGTTCAAGCTCACGACTCACCTCCTCCTCTAGATCTTCAAGTAGTGCAGCCGCTAAAGCTCGTGCAAAGGCTGAGGCTGCACGTGCACGAGCATCATATGCTGAGTGAGAGCTGGCCATAAAAAAAGAGAGAGCAAGACTAGAGGCAGAGAAAACAGGAGTAGGGGCAACTTTAGAGGCTTTACATTTGAAGCAAGAGCCTGCTGCTGCTCTACCACATGCTGAAGCTTTGGAAGCAGCTGCGGAAGTGGACGATAGAGAACGTTACAGCCAATGTCAGTCACACTTACAGCAAGTCATAAAGCAACAAACAGAAGGCTATGTACAGGAACAAAGAGAATGGCTAACTGTCAACGCTATCAACCCTCCACCAGGCAGACCATGCAACAATGAGAACTCACCACCAGCAGCAAAACATGAGGTCACCCAGGTGACTCATTGACGTTACAATGATAGTAACCAACACCCTCAGGTCGACAGAGCTGAAACCAAGAAAGAGTCAAGGTATCATGCTTCCCCATCTCATACACACCAGCCTGGCCAAAGCCCTTCTCGCAAAGCCTCCCTTGCTGAAGAGGAACCTCTATTAGGCCATATAGCTTACGACAAACACCCTATGAATCGTAAACAACACCTTGCACCTGAGACAGGACCTACTAGTATGATCGACTTCGCCAAGTACTTAGCACAAAGACAACTCATGACCAGTGGGCGCACTATGTTTGATGATAGACCCGAGAGCTTCAGAGCATGGCGATCATCCTTTATTAATGCCATTCGCGGCTTATATCTCACTGCTAGCGAAGAGCTAGATCTCTTAGTAATGTGGTTAGGCAAAGAATCATCAGAGCATGTCAGAAGAATTTGCTCAGCGCATGTTACCAACCCATATGCTGCTCTTCAGCTGGTATGGGACAGGCTCCTGGATTGTTACGCCGCTCCAGAGGTAATAGAGTTCTCTATTCAAAAAGTTGGATAGCTTCCCCCGCATAACCAGTAAGGATCACATCAAACTTCAAGAACTCGGAGATTTGCTTATGGAGTTGCAGGCTGCTAAAGAAGATGGATACCCACCTGGTTTGACTTACTTGGACACGGCCCGTGGCATCAACACAATTGTGGAGAAACTCCACCATGGCCTCCAGGAAAAATGGATCTCGCTGGGTTCAAGGTACAAAGAGGAGCACAGTGCCTGCTTCCCACCATTCTCCTTCTTCACGCAGTTCATCTGTGGAGAGGCAAGAACTAGAAACGACCCACGTTTTGCCTTTTCAAGCAATGTCAGTAGTCCTGCCAAGTATGAGAAGCCTACCCAGAGACAGAATAATTCAAGAACCCCCATATACGTACACAAGACTGACATCGCTACAACAGTTGATACCAATACAGACAAAACAAGGCACAGCAATGACCTGGCGAAGAATTGCCCCAACCACAGCAAACCTCATTCCCTCGCCAAATGTAGAGGTTTTAGAGCCAAGCCCATAGAGGAGCGTAAAACCTATCTTAAGGAGAACAGCATATGCTTCAGGTGTTGCTCCCTGTCTTCCCACTTCACCAAAGACTGTAAGAAAGTCCTCAAGTGCAGAGAATGCGAAAGCGACCACCACAGCACAGCAATGCATCCAGGCCCTGCCCCCTGGACCTCCAAGCCCCCCACTCAAGAGCCAGAGCCAACAGCACAAGAGAACAAAAGTCTCAACCCTCCAACCACTATCACTTCCCATTGCACTGAGGTATGTGACCCTGGCCTTTCAGCTCGTTCTTGCTCCAAGATATGCCTGGTAAAGGTATACCCACGTAGGCAGCCTGAAAGCTCAATCACAGTGTACGCAATTCTTGATGATCAGAGTAATCGCTCTTTGGCGAGATCAAGTCTTTAATCCGTTTGGGATTGAAAGTGACCCATCCCCTTACTCACTGAAAACTTGTGCAGGAGTGATGGAGATGACAGGAAGAAAAGCAGATGGTTTCCATGTTGAGGCTGTGAATGGAGGGATAGTCATTGATCTTCCTCCACTCATTGAGTGTGATGAAATTCCGGATAATAGGACAGAGATACCAACACCGGAGGCAGCACATCAACACACCCACTTAAGTCCGGTTACAGCTCACATCCCAGAACTTGATTCAAATGCTCGGATTCTACTCTTGCTTGGAAGAGATATCCTCAGAGTACACAAGGTGAGGCAACAAATCAATGGGCCAGGCAACACTCCCTTTGCACAGAGACGGGACTTAGGCTGGGTGCTCATGGGTGATGTTTGCCTTGGGGATGTGCATAAGCCGAGCATCAGCACCTTAAAGACGCACATCCTTGACAATGGTCGACCTTCATTCCTCACCCTCTGCCAGAGCCAAATATATCTGAGAGACGGTGAACCACGGCAGGGAGTCAATGCGTTGTGATGTGTTTCCTTCACCTACAAGTGTCTCTGCTGCCAAAGCAGCTGTAGATAAGCTTGGCAGCTCAGTATTCATGAGGACCGAGAATGACGATAAGTGTGCTTCATCCTTTGAAGACAGGGCCTTTCTAAAGGCTATGGAGGAAGAGTGCGATAAAGATTACACCAACAGCTGGGTGGTGCCTCTATCTTTCAGAGTACCCATTCATCCTCTTCCCAATAATCGGGATCAGGCCCTCTCTCGTCTTGCCTCTTTACAGCGCACCTTGAACAAAGGATTTGCAATGAAAGAACAGTTCATTGCCTTCATGGGAAAGACGTTGGAGAACAACCAAGCTGAACGAGCTCCCCCACTGAATGTTGGAGAGGAATGCTGGTATCTGCCGATCTTTGGAAATTACCACCCTCAGGAACCAGACCAGATCAGGGTGGTCTTCGAGTACAGTGTGCGCAGCATGGTGGAATATCCCTCAACAACGTTATGCTTACCGGCCCAGATTTGAATAACTCCCTCCTTGGAGTGCTGATCCACTTCCGAAAGGAACCTGTTGCCATAACAGCAGACATTCAGCAGATGTTCTATTATTTTGTAGTGAGAAAAGACCACAGGAATTACCTACGGTTTTTATGGCACAGGGACAACGACATGTCATAGACATAGAAAATAGGTGCAGGAGTAGGCCATTCGGCCCTTCGAGCCTGCACCGCCATTCAATATGATCATGGCTGATCATCCAACTCGGTATCCTGTACCTGCCTTCTCTCCATACCCCCTGATCCCTTTAGCCACATCTAACTCCCTCTTAAATATAGCCAATGAACTGGCCTCAACTACCTTCTGTGGCAGAGAATTCCAGAGACTCACCACTCTCTGTGTGAAAAATGTTTTCCTCATCTCGGTCCTAAAGAAATTCCCCCTTATCCTTTAACTGTGACCCCTTGTTCTAGACCTCCCCAACATCGGAAACAATCTTCCTGCATCTAGCATGTCCAACCCATTAAGAATTTTGTACGTTTCTATAAGATCCCCCCTCAATCTTCTAAATTCTAGCGAGTACAAGCCGAGTCTATCCAGTCTTTCCTCATATGAAAGTCCTGACATCCCAGGAATCAGTCTGGTCATTGGACATTGTTGAGTATCGGATGCGTGTGGACGTCTTTGGGAACAATCCCTCTCCTGCCATCACAATCTTTGGGCTAAGATATGCTGCTCAAGGTGAGAATGAGTTCATCTCTCTGCCCACAGAGTCCAAGGCCATCGATCTGCTGAAACGAGCTCAAGCATGTCTTCCTTAATCAAACCTGAAGCTGCACAAAATCGCTTCAAACAGTGCTGCAGTCATGAAAGCCTTCTCTGCTGAAGACCTGGCAAAAGGCATAAAGGATCTTTCCTTGCCTGATAAAGCTTTACCAATGCAAAGAAGCCTCGGACTGTACTGGGAAATGGAGTCTGACACATTCACCTTTAAAGTCTCTGCAGAAGAAAAACCATTCACTCGATGTGGAGTTTTGACCATGTTATTGGTAGACAAACTCCATTCTTTTTGTTTCCTAAGATATTCTTAAAATAATGACAATCCATATTTAAAAAACCCGCCAAGAAACTTGCATTGCGCATGTGCAGAAGGCTGCTGCGCATGTGCAGTACTGCAAAGGCAGAATTTCAGCTACCTTCATCCCCGCTTTAAATTGTCGGCTTGAAGCAGCGCTGACGGCACGTGGGCTGCACAGACCTTTGCATGTTGCAAGTGCTGCGGATGAAAGGCACGGAGAATTATGCCGACCCAAAAGATTGATCTCTTA
Source organism: Raja brachyura (assembly GCA_963514005.1). The sequence goes on along the minus strand of OY740792.1, from coordinate 16,554,011 downwards.
GATAGGCAGAATTCTCCCATGCCTTTACTATTTATATTTAATAATTGCCATTTCATAATTTTAGTCAGGGTAGGCAGTGCCTACCTTGTCTATCCTGGCAGCACTTGCCTGCCACACACACATCCAAGATCAGAGTTTTATAATTATAGAGATGGATAGATTTTCTGTTCTGAATAAAGTTTATTTGTAGAAATAACAAAATGATTCAACGTTCTCCAGGAATGCTGCCTTTCCTGCTGAGTTACCCGCTGGGGTACTGTTTAGATATTAGAGATACTGCGCTGAAACAGGCCCTTTGGCCCACTGAGTCCTTGCTGACCAGTGATCACCCCGTACACTAGCTCCATCCTACACACATTAGGGACAATTTTACAGAAGCCAATGAACCTACAAACCTGTAAGTCTTTGGAAAGCAGAAGGAAACCGGAGCACCTGGACAAACCCCCCCCCCCCCCCCCCCCAGGTGACGGGGAGAACGTGTAAACTCCGTACAGACAGCACCCGTATTCAGGATGGAACCCAGGTCCCTGGCGCTGTGAGGCAGCAGCTCTGCCACTGCACCTTTAATATCCTCCTTTTAAAGCAGAGATTGTTAAGTTCCTGATTAGTGTCTGTGTTAGGGGTTAAGGGGAGAAGGCAGGAGTTGACAGGAAAAGATAGATCAGTCATGGTTGAATGGTGGAGTAGACTCAATGGGCCAAATGGCCCAATCATAATCGTCATTTATTAGCCAAGTATGTTTCGCAACATACAAGGAATTTGATTTGCCAGTCATACCAATAAAAAACAACCAGACACACAAAATATCATAAGCATCCACTACAGGACTCCTCCAACATTCTTCACTGTGATGGAAGGCGAAAAAAAGTTACATTATTTGTTCTCCGAGCACTTGAACCTTCCATTGTCGGGGGTAACTGTTGTTGAGGAATGAAATTCAGTCCCATGCGAGGGGTGACATAGAATCAGATGTTGAGTCAGTATGGATAGAACAGAGCAATTGTATGGGTAAAAAGACCCTAATGGTCTACAGCCCCCCAAACAGTAGCCAGGATAGAGGGTTGAATCAGGAGTTGAATCAGGAATTAAAATTGGCATGTCGCAAACGTAATGCTACTTGTAATGGGAGATTTCAACATGCAGGTGGGAAAATCAGGTTTGGTACTTGACCCCAAGAAAGGGAGTTTGTGGAGTGCTTCCGAGATGGATTCTTAGAGCAGCTTATACTGGAGCCGACCAGGGAGAAGGCAATTCTGGATTTAGTGTTATGTAATGAACCAGATTTGACAAGGGAACTCGAGGTAAATGAACGATTAGCGGGTAGTGACCATAATATGATAAGTTTTAATCTACAATTTCAGACGGAGAAGGTAAAATCGGAAGTGTCAGTATTAGAGTTGAGCAAAGGGGACTATGGGGCCATGATGGAGGAGCTGGCCAAAGTTGACTGGAAAGAGACCCTAGCAGGGATGACAGTGGAACAACAATGGCAGGTATTTCTGGGAATAATACAGAAGGTGTAGGATCAGTTCATTCCAACGAGGAAGAAAGATTCTAAGGAGAGTAAGAGGTGACCATGGCTGACAAGGGAAGTTAAGGACAGTATAAAAATAAAAGAGAAGTAGAAAATGGCAAAGATGAGCAGGAAGCCAGAGGATAGGGAACTTTCAAAGAGCAGCAGATGATAACTAAAAAGGCAATACGGGGAGAAAAGATGAGGTACTAAGGTAAGCGAGCCAAAATAATATAAAGGAGGGTAATAAAAGCTTCTTTGGGTATGTGAAGAGAAAATAATTAGTTAAGGCAAAGGTGGGTCCCTTGAACTAAGAATCAGGTGAATTTATTATGGGGAACAAGGAAATGGCAGGTGAGTTGAACAGGTACTTTGGATCTGTCTTCACTAAGGAAGACACAAACAATCTCCCTGATGTACTTGTGGCCAGAGGACCTAGGGTGACGGAAGAACTGAAGGAAATTCACATGAGACAGGAAATTATGTTGGATAGACTGATGGAACTGAAGGCTGATAAATCCCCAGGGCACGATGGTCTGCACCCCAGGGTATTTAAAGAAGTGGATCTAGAAATTGTGGACGAATTGGTGATTATTTTCCAATGTTCTATGGATTCCACATTTCCAGTGCATTGGATGGTAGCTAAGGTTATCCCACTTTTTAAGAAAGGCGGGAGAGAGAAAACAGGGAATTATAGACCAGTTAGCCTGACATCAGTGGCGGGGAATGAATGAATGATAAGATTTTGGCATACACATTTTATTCATATACAAGGAATTTGCCTTGGTGCTCTGCCCGCAAGTGACAACATGACATACAGTGACAGTTAGGAATGACAAATAAAACATTAAGATGCTCGAGTCAATTATAAATGATGAAATGGCGGCACATTTGGATAGCAGTAACAGGATGGATTTACGAAGGGGAAATCATGCTTGACTAATCTTCTGGAATTTTTTGAGGATGTAACCAGAAAAATGGCAAGAGCCAGTGGATGACATGTACCTGGACTTTAAGAAAGCCTTTGATAGTATCCCACATAGGAGATTAGTGGGCAACTTAGAGCAACAATTTGTATTATCAGGTTAGGAAAATGGGAAGTACAACGAGACCTGGGTATCCTTGTACATCAGTCACTGAAAGTAAGCATGCAGGTTCAGCAGGCAGTGAAGAAAGTTAATCGCATGTTGGCCTTCATAGCGAGAGGTGTTGAGTTTAGGAGCAAGAAGGTCCTACTGCAGTTGTACAGGTCCCTGGTGAGACCACACCTGGAGTATTGTGTGCAGTTTTGGTCTCCTAATTTGAGGAAGGACATTATTGCTATTGAGGGAGTGCAGCGTGGGTTCACTAGGTTAATTCCCGGGGTGGCGGGACAAACGTATGATGAAAGAATGGGTCGACTGGGCTGATATTCACTGGAATTTAGAAGAATGAGAGGGGATCTTATAGAAATATACATTTTTTAAGGGTTTGGACACGCTAGATGCAGGAAACATGTTCCTGATCTTGGGGGAGTCTAGAACCAGGGGCCACAGTTTAAGAATAAGGGGTAAGCCATTTAGGACTGAGATGGGGGAAAAAACTTTTCACCCAGAGAGTTGTGAATCTGTGGAATTCTCTGCCACAGAAAGCAGTGGAGGCCAATTCACTGGATGTTTTCGAGAGAGTTAGATTTAGCTCTTAGGGCTAAAAGAATCAAGGGATATGGGGAGAAAGCTGCCAGAGGAGGTAGTTGAGACTGGGACTATCCCAACATTTAATAAACAGTTAGACAGATCAGGATAGAACAGGTTTGGAGGGATATGGACCAAATGTAGGCAGGTAGAACTAGTGTAACCGGGACATGCTCGTCGGTGTGGGCAAGTTGGACCGAAGGGCCTGTTTCTACACTGTATCATGCTATGACACTAACACGCAGTACTGGGGTAACTCAGTGCGTCGGGCAGCATCTCTGGAGAACATGGATAGGTGACATTTCACAGAGTGCTCGAGTAACGCAGCGGGTCAGGCAGCATCTGCGGAGAACGTGGTCAGGTGACGTTTCACACTGTGCTAGAGTAATTCAGCGGGTCAGGCAGCATCTGTGGAGAACATGGATAGGTGACGTTTCACAGAGTGCTGGAGTAACTCAGCGGGTCAGGTAGCATCTCTGGAGAACATGGATAGGTGACGTTTCACAGAGTGCTGGAATAACTCAGCCAGTCAGGCAGCATCTGTGGAGAACATAGAAAGGTGACATTTCAGGTCGGGACCCTTCTTCAGACTGACACTATGTTAACAGATGAGGAGGTGATCGGCAGTTGAGTGAAGTGACAGAGGCGAGAGAAAATAAGTAGATAAAAGGGTGTTAGATAAGGAGAGAGGAATGTATATGTCCAGCTTCAAGGGACATTGGTCAGGTAGCATTTGGAGTGTTGCATACAGTCACTTCATGACAGGACTCATGTGGAGGCTTTGGGGAAGGTGCAGAGATGGTTAAACAGAATGGTTTAAAAACAAGGAACTGCAGATGCTGGTTTACAAAAAAGGACACTAAATGCTGGAGTAACTCAGCGGGACAGGCAGCATCTCTTGAGAGAAGGAATAGGTGACGTTTCAGCTCGAGTCTCAACCCGAAACGTTGCCCATTCCTTCCAGAATTTTGTGTCTACCCAAACAGTGCCTATCCATGTGGCGGAGTGCCAGCAGGATGGAAGAGCGGGCAAAGGCCTTGCCACAGAATGGGCAGGTGAAGGGGCGCTGGCCGGTGTGGACTCGCCGGTGCTCTAGCAGGTGGCCAAGGCGGGTGAATCCCTTACCACAGGGCGGGACGAGGAAGGGACGCTCACCACTGTGGGTACGCCGGTGCTGCCGCATTCTGGACATGCGGGTGAAACCCTTGCCACACTCAGCACACACAAAAGGTCTCTCATCCGTGTGTATTCGCTGGTGCTCCCGCAGCCCCCGTGCGCTCTTGAAACGCTTGCCGCAGTGGGGGCAGCTGCTCGCCGGCGTGGGACCGCCGGTGCTGCCGCAACCCCCGTGAGCTGTCAAATACCTCACCGCAGTACGGGCAGTCGTAGGGCTGGCCACTGGTGTGCACATGCTGGTGAGACAGGGTGTGGGAGGCCATGGCGAAGCGCTCTGCACACTCCGGGCTGGGGTAGGGACGGTCACAAGCGTGCACCCGCTGGTGGGACTGCAGAGAGGTGGAGCTGAAAAATCCCTTGCCACATTTGGTGCAGGTGTAGGGGCGCTTGCTGGTGTGGATACGCTGGTGTAATAGCAGGCTATGGGACTGGGTAAAGCCCTTGCCGCAGTCGTTGCAGGTGTAGGGTCGCTCGCCGGTGTGGGTGCGCTGGTGTAATAGCAGCTGGTTGGAGCGGGTGAAGACCATGCCGCACTGGGTGCAGGTGTAGGGACGCTCGCCAGTGTGGATGCGCTGGTGTTCCCGCAGCTTGACGGAGCGGGTGAAGCCCTTGCCGCAGTCGCTGCAGGTGAAGGGCCGCTCCGTGGTGTGGGTGCGCTGGTGCTCCAGCAGCCCTGTGGAGAGGGTGAAGCCCTTGCCGCACTGGGAGCAGGTGAAGGGGCGCTCGCCGGTGTGGGTGCGCTGGTGCTCCCGCAGCTTGGTGGAGCGGGTGAAGCCCTTGCCGCACTGGGCGCAGGTGTAGGGACGCTCGCCGGTGTGGGTGCGTTGGTGCACCAGCAGGATGGTTGACTTAATGAAGCCCTTGCCGCAGTAGCTGCAAGTGTAGGGCCGCTCCCCGGTGTGCAGGCTCCTGTGCTCCTTCAGGTTCGAGACCGACTTGAAGCATTTGCCGCAGTCGGAGCAGGTGAAGGGCCGCTCATCGCTGTGCACCCGCCGGTGCACCCGCAGCCCCGACGACCGGGCAAAGCTCTTGCCGCAGGTGGAGCAGCCATAGGGCTTCTCGCCCGTGTGAACCCGCCGGTGGATCTCCAGCTGGCTCAGCTGCTGCCAGGCCTTGCCACACACGTCGCACTTATAACGCTTCTCCTTGTTGTGCCCCGTCATGTGGCCCTCTATCGAAGCTCAGCCCGCACACCGAGCAGATGAGGGGGGCCCACCGGCAACCTGTCCGCCCTCAACTGCCGCTGATGTCTCCATCCACCGCAATGGCTCCTAAATCCTGTAGGAGGGGAACACAGAGAGTCAACTAGCTGGCAAACAGGATATTACTAGTACATATTGGGTGCGTTTATGGTGGAGGAAAACTTTATATAATTCTGCGCGGCACAGTGGCGCAGCAGTACAGTTGCTGCCTCACCGCCAGACCCAGGCTCGATCCTGACCAAAGATACTGGAGGAGCTCCTCTAGGAGCTTTGGTCCTGATTACGGGTGGTGTCTGTGCGTTCTCCCCTTGATCTGCGTGGGTTTTTACTGCGGGTGCTCTGGTTTCCTCCAACATTTCAAAGACGTTCAAGGTTGTATATTAATCGGCCTCCGCTAATTTGTTTAATTATCCCTAATGTGCGTAAGTTAGTGTTAATGCACGGGCTGATCGCTGGTCGGCGCGGACTCCACCGGCTGAAATAAATTTATCTTTCACCTTCTCCCTTCCCTCCACCACCCCGGCCGAGATGGTAGTGTTGCGGCGGGACCCGGCGCAGCTCCGTCCCGGCTCCCCGCACCGCCAACCCCAGCCCCAGGCTCACTCCCGGTGCGAGGCCGCGGCATGGCCGGACGACTGGACCCGGCCCCCGGCCCCCGGCCCCCGGCCCCCGCGCACCGAATCCCCCAGCGCGCCCGCCCGCCCGGATCCACCGGAGCCTCTCATCGCGCCAGGTTACTCACGGCCCGTCCGCTGCCCCGGGGAGACAGAGACCACGGGTAGAGCGCAGACCCCACGCTCGGCTCTCCCCGCCTGGAGGACCAGCCCGGAGGACCACCGGCGCTCGGCTCACCCCGCCTGGAGGACCGGTGGCTCCCATCACGGAGTGATACCGCTCTGTATCGTCCCGCATCCTCCCCCCCCCCCCCTTCTCTCCCCCATCCCCCATTCCCCCCTTCCTTCCAGCTCCTCTCTCTTTCCCCCACCCCTCCTCTCTCTTCCCCCCCTCCTCTCTCTTCCCCCCTCCTCTCTCTTCCCCCCCCCCCTCTCTCTTCCCCCCCTCCTCTCTCTTCCCCCCCTCCTCTCTCTTCCCCCCCTCCTCTCTCTTCCCCCCCTCCTCTCTCTTCCCCCCCTCCTCTCTCTTCCCCCCCCTCCTCTCTCTTCCCCTCTTCTCTTCCCCCCCTCCTCTCTCTTCCCCCCCTCCTCTCTTCCCCCCCTCCTCTCTCTTCCCCCCCCTCCTCTCTCTTCCCCCCCTCCTCTCTTCCCCCCCCTCCTCTCTTCCCCCCCTCCTCTCTCTTCCCCCCCCTCTCTCTTCCCCCCCCTCCTCTCTCTCCCCCCCCCCCTCCTCTCTCTCCCCCCACCCCTCCTCTCTCTTCCCCCCCCTCCTCTCTCTTCCCCCTCTTCTCTTCCCCCCCCTCCTCTCTCTTCCCCCCCCTCCTCTCTCTTCCCCCCCCTCCTCTCTCTTCCCCCCCCCTCCTCTCTTCCCCCCCTCCTCTCTCTTCCCCCCCTCCTCTCTCTTCCCCCCCTCCTCTCTCTTCCCCCCCTCCTCTCTCTTCCCCCCCTCCTCTCTCTTCCCCCCCTCCTCTCTCTTCCCCCCCCTCCTCTCTCTTCCCCCCCTCCTCTCTCTCCCCCCCCCCTCCTCTCTCTTCCCCCCCCTCCTCTCTCTTCCCCCTCTTCTCTTCCCCCCCCTCCTCTCTCTTCCCCCCCTCCTCTCTTCCCCCCCTCCTCTCTCTTCCCCCCCTCCTCTCTCTTCCCCCCTCCTCTCTCTTCCCCCCCCTCTCTCTTCCCCCCCCTCCTCTCTCTCCCCCCCCCTCCTCTCTCTCCCCCCACCCCTCCTCTCTCTTCCCCCCCTCCTCTCTCTTCCCCCCCCTCCTCTCTCTTCCCCCCCTCCTCTCTCTCCCCCCCTCCTCTCTCTTCCCCCCCCCCTCCTCTCTCTTCCCCCCCTCCTCTCTCTTCCCCCCCCCTCCTCTCTCTTCCCCCCCCCCTCCTCTCTCTTCCCCCCCCCTCCTCTCTCTTCCCCCCCCCTCCTCTCTCTTCCCCCCCCCTCCTCTCTCTTCCCCCCCCCTCCTCTCTCTTCCCCCTCTCACTACTGATGGGTCTTCCCTGTGGGAGGGAGTGGGAGAGGGGAGGGGGGAGTGGGGGAGCACTCGGACCCAGCAGAGCCAGACCACGTGCTAACTGCATGGTGGAGGTTGTGGGCCTCGTGCTGCGCCGGGAACTCCAGTGAGGCTCCGGCCCGGGCCCGCTCGTGGCCGGTGGAGAGGCGATGGGCGGCGGAGTCGCTGGTGGAGGCCCGTGGGGGGGGGGGGGGGGGGGGGGGGGCTGGAGTAGAGATACGGGCAGCGGCATCCGTGGCCCCGTGGAGACAGTGAAGGTCGGCGGTAGCGGCGGCCCCGCCCGGGGAGGTGGTGAGAGTCGGCAGCCGGGGGCGGCAGTGTCGGTGGTCCGGGCCCGGCGGGTGGTGAGGGTCGGAGAGGCGGCGGATGTTGTTAATGCTCCTCGTGGTGGCCATCTCGGCCTGGTGGTGATTGGGCACGCGGCGCCGCAGTCCAGCGGTGGAGTCAAGGAGTGTCGGTGGAGGGACCGGTCTGGAGTGGGTGTGTGCATGGAATGGACATGTGTGGGAGTGTGTGCGCGCGTGGGTGATTGAGTGACTGAGGGTATAGGTGGGTGAGTGTGAGCGTGAGTGGGTATGGGCGTGTGTATGGACGTTTGTGTGTCGGTCTGTGTGTCCGTGTGTGTGGGCGTATGTTGGCGTGTGTGAACATTTGTGGGTGGGTGGGTGGGTGGGTGTGGGCGTGTGTGAGTGGGTCTGGGCGGGTGTGGGTGGTGAGTGAGTAGGTGTGTGGGCGAGTGAGTGAGTGCCATACTTCACAGTACTGGCCTTTTGAAAATGTATGTTTTAGTGCTGATTTAATTCCAAGTGCCTGTTTGCCCCACAGGTTGGGCAGTATGGTGATGGCCGTTTCACCTTGCAACTTCGCATAGTAGCTTTTGATTTCCAAAAAATAAGTCAGGCTTATAGGATTTAGGCTTGGATAAAGACCAGGCAGCAGGAGGATTGTCTTTTTCCCCCTTTTTTGAGATATAAAAGTATCTATATATTTAAAAGTCTGATCTTGGATGTGTATTTATTTGTGTGTGTGTGTGCTTGTGTATAATCAAATCTTCTTGAAAAAAACATTCAAATCTATTCAATTAAGTGATGTGTCTGATACAGTGTTTCAATTGAATGGGCAAACTGGCTTTGAGGGAACCAAGGAAATATTCAAATTAAAACAAGAAACTTTTTTTTTAAAGTGAATCTAATTTTCTAATGGTTTGAATATTTAATAGTCTTGGAATGCCTCTAAATGCTACAAATAATCAGAATCATTCAAAATTAATTCTGCAGGGATCCTGCAGATTCACATGATTATGAGGTTGCCATGATTGTATTACTGGGAGTGTCGTGAAATGTAGTACAATCCTCCATGCCCTTTCATGCAATAAGAGGCAAATCCCTTTTCTGTGAGATGGATGGACATCCATTACGGTAAAGCGTGAAATATAAATTATTCATACGGTAGCCAAGATTGGGAACATTGGGGGTGGAATGAAGGCAAGAATATGACTGAAGCTGGAGTGTGCAATACGTCTTCACAAGACAAAACCAGGAAGATGTCTCTTGCTAGCTGATAATTGTTTACATAAAGTTTATTATATTCATGTCACTGAATATTTGCATGTTTGGAAAATACCTGTTTATACTGGGGATCAACACAAGGCAAATGTAGACTGCATAGCAGCAAAGAGCTACTGCACTTGCCATTGTCCGACAAGATCCAGACAATTTCTGAACCAGAGCAAAATGTTGATGTGTTGAGGGCACAGGACCCAATGGGTCCCACTTGGTCTATTACTATTATATTACAAATGATCACGACTTTCTTCCAGAGATTGCTCTGCTGTAGTGTAGTGGTTCAAAGTGTGAAATCTGTTAAGTAGCCTAGATATCTTCAATTTTTTCAAGCATTTGTATTTCAAGCACACTCATCCATGAACCATAGCACAATTTTGCTCTTATTTGCTTTGCTTTTGTTATTTGTAGCAAAATGAAAACTACCATGCTGCAAAAATACATTTATAGGACAAAGCAACATTTATTGAATGAAGATATGCCTCAAACATTGCATGATATGTACAATTTACTATGCACACATTAAACTCAACATTGCAGTCTTTAGCAAAAGCTTTAGACATGTTATCCACTGAACATAATACCAAGTTTAAATTGTAAGGTTATCGATATGCATTGAGAGACACTTTAAAGATAAGGAGACTTTATAAAAACTATAAACAGCCAGGTTACCACACTGAAACATTGCAGTTACAATTTTGTAAACACTATTTTAAATTGTTGCAAAATACATATTTGCTGCAGCCCCATCATAAACCACAGAAGTCAGTGGATCACTCAACAATTACAAATTGGGAATTTGCACACCAGCAGTCCAATACTTGCACATTGAGATTTTTAAAATTAAATACTTAAATGAAGAGTCAAACATGGAAGTGGTGTATTCAGTTGAAATGTAACTGGATAATTAAAAAAAAGATTCTCCATTACACCACAGGCAAGAACAGCAGCACCAAGCATTATTATACCTTGTGGATATCAGTAGTGAGTATTTAGCCAATTCACTATCTAAAGCAAGGCTGCAAGATTACGTTTTTAAACTTCCAACATTTTTTGTTACATTTCTCACCTGATGAAAAGCCAGTTCCATTTTCAAATTGTTCAGAATGAAATTCGAAAACCAGGACAGTTTTAAAAAGATCCAATAAATCATCTGTTGGTTCTTTTAATACATACTTTAAACAGATATCTTGATACGTACTTTTTTATTTATTACAATTGGATATATAGAAGTGCATCATGACAGACTGCCTGTTTCATCAATAACATTAAATTGCATTTGCATAGTGAAAAACAAAAGGAAAGTAGTAATGTGCTAAATATATTAGAACGTAGTACAGACGTGGTTAATATGTTGCAAATCGTTGCAGTTTCTGATGTTACAGGTTTGAATCTCATCATTTAGTAGCCCTGCTACACTTTGTCACAACCTTAGTTTGTGCAGGCTAATGAATCCTTTATAAAACATATTCTTTCATAAACTAAATTACAGTATGTCTTAAATTGCAAATAGGCTCAGAGGTTACTTATATGTATATCTAATGACATATATTATAAAATTGTTTTTTTAGATAGGACATTCTTATATAAAATTATTTTTTAGGTAACATGGGTGGGGCACAGGCTAAGTGTGCTTATCAACATATATTAGGAACCAACTACCAATTGTGAATTTTAAATGAAAATCCACGTTTTGGTAAAAAATGCAGTTTATTTTTGACTCAATGGGCTATAAATTTCAGCGATGGTCATTACAGTTGGTGTTAGCTGAATTTTGATGCAGATATATCTGTTGAGGAATAAGGTTTAATTATTAATGAGCAATTTACTATTTTTCTTCCAGGTAGTAAGAATGTAGGCAAATTAGGCTTACGGGATTTAATGTGTAGGAAGGAACTGCAGATGCTGGTTTACACCAAATATATATGCTGGATGTCAGCTGCTCTACTTTGGTGAGACCAAGTGTAGGCGTGTCGATCGCCTTGCCCAACACCTCTGCTCGGTTCACAATAACCAACCTGATCTCGCGGTGGCTCAGCACTTCAACTCCCCCTCCCATTCCGAATCCGACGTTTCTGACCTGGGCCTCCTCCATGGCCAGAGTGAGGTCCACCGTAAATTGGAGGAGCAGCACCTCATATTTTGCTTGGGTACTTTACACCCCAGCGGTATGAACACTGACTTATCCAATTTTAGGTAATCCCTGCTTTCTCCTTCTTTCCCCTCCCCAACTCTCCCACAGCCCACTGTCTCTGCCTCTTCTTTTTTTCTTCCCACCCCATCCCCCCCCCCTCCCCAGCCCCACATCAGTCGACTCGAAAAGTCGCCCATTTCCTTCGCTCCATAGATGCTGCCTCACCCACTGAGTTTCTCCAGCATTTTTGTCTACCTTCTGCTGGAGTAACTCAGCATCTCTGGAGAGAAGGAATAAGTGACGTTTCGTGTTGAGACACTTCTTGAGACTGCCTGATGGGTTCCATATAAGCTATTAAGTGTATTAGACATGTCCTGCAATTCCACAAATATTGCAATCTTTTGCTTCAGTAGTGGTTACCATTATGCAAAGGAAAATGAAAGTTTGATTCAATTGCATACAGAACTCAAAAATCCAATTTACTGACAGTCATAACAACTGCAAAATCATTAAGAAATAGACCAGTTTCAATCTCGCCAAGCAGCAATTATAATATGTAGACACAAGAGACAGCAGATGTTGGTTTACCAGAAAAAGTGCTGGAGTAACTGCGTCAGGCAGCATCTCTGGATGAGACGTTTCGGGTCAAGACCCTTCAGATGTATTGTATTATTGGGGAGAAAGCTAGAAGAGAAGTAGGGGCAGGACAAACCCAGTCTACAGGAGGTTGGGGGGGCGGGGGGTTGATTTGCAGGTGGTTGGACAAAAGCCAGAGATGAAAAGACAAATATCCCTGTTCATTAATTCAAAGCATCTTTTAAACATAAAGCAGGGTGCAGTAAGGTAAACAAAAGCAGAGGGTTTTTTTAAATGACAAGTATTTTACATAGCAATGTCTATCTTTTACCTAAATGAGAGAAACAATTTGGGGCTTTTTTTTAATAAAGAGAATACTAAAGTGAATGTTATTAAGGATGAAAATGGTGAAATCTCAGAACCACTGGACTATCACAATTTTTTAACTATGGTAAGTTATAACACAGACATCATATTTGAACAGAGCAAATTTGAACAGAAATTTCTTGGACGAGTTTGCAAATTTTACTTTGACCAGAATGATTTAATATTTTAATAACTCAAGTTATATCACTGAAGCTTTATCATTTCTTCTTGCATGAGTCATTTTTACTGCATCTTGCAAAAGGTCAGTTCCTACTATAACATTCATTTGCTGATATCTTGGAAATGACAGATTTCAAACATGGACCCATAACAAAATATTATAATATTTGTTAGCCATTCAAAGCTGTTACCAATATTTTAACACCAATACTAACCTGGTACAGTTTAAACATCTTTTAAACACATATTGCACGTGTAATGTCCCAATAAAGAATTCAAGTTACAAATAATATTTGTTTTTAAATCAGCCTGCCTTATTGGAATACCTCTCATCTTTCCGTGAAGTCTTGTTTTGATAAAGAGGCAGGTGCCTCAGAGTTAAAAGGCAGGATTGGAATTATGACATTTGATCTCAAAGGTATAGGAGGTGGTGCTCTTCGAGTTGGTACAGGTACTGTTGCACTAGTTGCTGTGTTACCTGTGTTCCAGTCATTGCCAAACCCAAAATCAGTACCTGGAAATAATTTTTGTGTGCTCTTTAGTGACAAATTGTTAATATTTTCATTCCATTGATCCTGGGAATCACATTTTTTTTCACCTGTTGATAGTTTTTTTTCTTTTAGACCAAAGTCATTATCCTCAAAGGTCACCCACCCACTGATTGGCATTTTGTCATTTGCATGTTTACTTGGAAGGACATTGTTGTCTACAAAAGGATTTGACATGAAGGCAGCTCTTCCAATTCCAACTCCAGGAGTCATGTTAGCAGATAAAACAGGGTAACTGCTGCTACTTTGTACAGATAGCTGTGATGCAATAGCAGGTTTCTGAACATTTTGACCATCAGTCCTAAATGGATTGTAACCAGTTTTTCCAGTGAAAGGGTTTGGGTTGGAGACATTTCCATCAGCTAAAAAGTTGAAAGGCATTGGAGAGGCTTGGAAGCTCTCCTGTGATTTACTTCGTGGGGGAATAGGAGGTACAAATGGCATGCAATTAGGTTGCGTTGATGCAATGGGTTGGATGGATTGTTGCTGGCACAAAGTTGGAGATATACAAGCAAATGCTGGCTGCATTTGAGTGTTTCCACTTGTTAACTGGGTCTTTGTCCAAGGATCAGCAAGCCGGTCAAGTGAAAGGTCAGCAAAAGGATCAATGCTGGATGTTTCTCCATTGTTAATCCCATTAATATTGGCCTTTAGCTGTAAGGAAATTTTATAAAGAAATTATTCACAAGAATTTACAGGATTACTTAATTGTAACTAAAATTAAAATATTGTATTTAACCATTCTAGTTATTATTGCTGTATGCTAAACCCAGCATCTGCATTTCTTTCCTACAGCCATGACCTATATTTCTGACATCCTTAATTCCCATCAGCCTTCAGGATGATAATATTAGCCTCCTTTGCATCCCCTATACATGAATTGTTCTGGTAATAATTTATATATTCCTTCAGTTGTCTAGGCCCTAAAATATGAAATTCTCTTCCAGAACTGAACTCGGTTCTTCTTCCTTGAATATACTCTTAAATCATGCTATTGATCTACCCTAAAATCGAATTTCATGATGTTAAAATTTGTGAGGTAACTAAGGATATTTTTACTACCTTAAAGGTGCTGCATAAAAGCAGATTATTGTGATACCAAATTAAGTGACCATTAAATTGAAAGTATGTGCTCATACCTTACCTATGTGGTGATTTACATTTGAACCAGAATATAATTGGTCAGCTTTTGTCTCATGTGGAAAGATAACAACGATACAACTTTTCTCCTGAATGTTTATACTCCTAAAGTGTTACTGAAAATTGCTAAAATTATTGTGCAATGAGGAAATAAAAACGAGATTAAAATGAATTGTGTAGCTTCAATTTGATTGAAAACCTTTAGCGCGAACAAAGGGTTGATTGTATATGCACTTAAACAGAGATAGAAGTCTTGATACAAGAAACAGAAAAACAAAAGGATAGATATTGAATTACAGTGGGATTGTCAACCAAGCATGGAGGTTTTCAGAAAACCAGGCAATCACATTGCAGGATACAACAAAAATATCGAATCCAACAGCATGAATATTCCAGTTGTGACTGAAACGGTGTACTTAGAAAATAGTCAGTTAAAAATTATCCATAACTGTTGTAATACATTGTTTGAGACATCAGATTTGTCCCTAGGGTCCAGCTCTGATAGAGAATATTTTTGAATTAGTATTTTAAATTTTCTCCCATCATATTAGCAGATGTTATGTTCCAGACTTATTTGGTTAATAGTTTGGAAGCAGTCAAATTGGATGCAATGTTATTTATAAGAATTTAAAAAAACTTACAATATTATTTTGTGCTTTAGAATTAACAAAAAAAAGGCTTGTTACTAAGCCACTGCAACTTTATCAATTGGAAGATAACATTTTTTGATTGGAGAAGCTGAACATATATTAGTCATTAAAGAAGGTGTGTGCAGGATAAATTTGTTCAAGAAATAAATTGTGAACAATTTATTTCCAAAGTTATCAGATCATTTGACAAGCAATGCAGTTTTATACTTTAAGATCTGTATAGATTCAGCAACATCAAAATATTAAAAAAGTTATTGGATATAATTTTTTTAAATGTGATTAACAAGACCATATCAAGAAAGCTATGTTTCTCCTGCATTTTAGCAGAGAAACATTTTAAGTCGGCTTTATCTTAACCATGAAGTTCTGTTTTCTAGAGGTGTTTTAAGTATTTTCAATAGATAAATAAACTAAACACAATGAGCTTCATGACTAAATCTAACATGAATCTTTAAAAAAGCTACTGTAATTACTCTGCAAAAATGAAAAGTGCACTTCACAAGACTGATACATTTGCTGATGTATAAGGTATACATCAAAATATAGTGAATAAATTATTAGACCACATTGAAAATTGTAAATTAATTCAATACCTTTCACCCTGATGGTTGTTCCTGCTTGTGAGAAAGAGACAGTAAATAAGAAAGAGGAAAATCAAGTCATTATGCAGTGGATAGCTGCTGCTTTAAGTCCAGTTATGGATTTCCCTGGCATCAGTTTTTCCCAATGTTGTATAGTTAAACCATACACTGAAATGGATACCTTTTTAAGATGCACTTAATTAACACATTTTAGATGAACACAAGTAACAATTATAAGGTGCCTTTTGGTAGGATATACAAGAAAACCTTTCTGGAAAATAAGCTTGAATGAGGAAGAGGTACTGAATATACAAATTGAGAAATCATTAAATAATGGCAAAAACATTAGAACTATGAAGGATGCTAACATAACAGCTCACTTCTGCAAGTTAGAATTCAAGAACTGAAGTTACATGAACTTTCATGAGAATGGGCTAAACACTTGTAGAATTGTCACCACATTACAAAGGCACAAGAGAAGATGTATATTATTTACAAGGATGCTCCGAAACTAAGTGGTAACAAAAATCAAGAAAGATCGTACCCAGGAATTATTAACGTAAGATGGTGATGGAATGCGATTTCTCTTCTACAACTGGCACAAATCCATTTAAAGGAAATATCAGTTAGTACCCAGGGGAAAAGAATAGAAAAGTGTGTTGATGAAGAAAGAGAAAATAAGGATTTTCTAGGCAACCAAACACCAGGATAGTCCTATTAACCCAGGGGTCGGCAACCTTGTTCTACATAGGGTCCAGGACACATGTCTGTGAGCGGATGGCAAGCCACATCAGTCACGTGTACACATGGATCTCATCCCCATCCTGCCTCGGATGGCAGGCATCAAATCACGTGTACACATAGATCCCACCCCTTCGAGGATGCCACCTGGAGCACTGACCCCCAAAGATCCTCCGCTATAGATCTTTGAACATGGCGTACCTACGGACCATTGCCTTGGCTCTGTCCTGAAGGAGGTGGCTCAAATATTCACACTCACTCATCCCCAGCCTACTGACAACCCTGATCCTGACAGTGAAGCTCAAATACTCACACTCACTCGTCCCCAGCCTATTGACGAACCCAATCCCAACCCAGAAGGTGTGCGGCCGTGCCAGAGCTCAGCAGCTCCGCCATTGCGGCTACCAGCACAGGCCTCCTTGCATCACCGTGCCTGGGCGCCGCGGCCTCGGGAGGTACCGGAAATGATGGAAGTCTGCGGTGCGGGCCGGATAATTATGGGATAAAAAATATGCCTGCTTGTCGGATGGTTTCGGGCCATATTCGACCCGGGGGGGGGGGGGGGGGGAAATAGGTTGCCGACCCCTCTATTAGCACATTCATTTGCAAGTTTCTTTCCTGTCAGATTTTGGGAATTGTCAGAGGTTCTTAGTTTGGAAAGGTATAAGCCTCAGGAGTATGTTATGCTAAGATGCAACATGGAACCCAGTATATGATTATGGCTATGAATCATGAAAGTAGTGCACTGCTTGTGTAACATGCAAAGAAACTGGGTTTTGTGTCCATGTACCACCATCAGTCTTCCTTGAAAACCCCTATCCAATCACAGGCTACCTGCTGATCATTACTTGAACTGTTACCAGGGAGCAATCCTTCAGTTCCCAACTGGTGGCACCCTGCATTCGTATTATTACACATCTGCTGGGTAATCAGCCATCTAATCATTATCACTGAGTTTGTGCAAGAATCTTTTAAATGCAAGGATGAGACACCACATGCTAAAATAACGGCGCTGGCTTGAGATACAATCCATTTCCACTTACCGGCTCTGTTGTGACAGGTTCTACTGGCAAGTTCTGGGCAGACTTGCTGCGGGGTGGAGCTTGTGGTGCAAGATGATCTACGTTATGAAAAGGGGGCGGTGTCTGGGAAATCGGTTTCAAGCCAATTGGTTTAAGAGGTTCTTGTAGCTTCTGGGAATTTATCGAGGGAGGTTGAGATGGAAGAAGAGTAGCAGCCTTTGGCTTGAGTGGTTCTGGCAGGAGCATCGATCCTAATTGACAAGCAGAGTTAGAGGACATTAACTTAACATATATTTAAACATTCCTTTACATTAGCAAATTTGCAGATGGGATTCTTAACTACCGTATGCATATGAATCATGATTCCTGATCTGGAGATTAGAACATGCTTGTGTCAGACTCGATTACAATCAGCACGGGAGCACCTCAAGGCTGCGTGCTCAGCCCTCGGCTGTACGCACTCTATACTCATGACTGCGTAGCCGGTCATAGTGCAAATTCCATCATCAAGTTTGCTGACGACACCACTGTTGTGGGATGTATCACTAATGGGGATGAGTCAGAGTATAGAAGAGAGATCGAGCAACTGTCCATATGGTGCCAGCACAATAAGCGGGCCCTCAACCCCAGCAAAACCAAGGAACTGATTGTGGACTTTGGAAGGAGTAGGATGTCCCGTTTATATTAACGGGTCAATGGTTGAAAGGGTCAAGGGCTTCAAATTCCTGGGCGTGCACATCTCTGAAGATCTTTCCTGGTCCGAGAACACTGATGCAATTATCAGGAAAGCACATCAGCGCCTCTACTTCCTGAGAAGATTACGGAGAGTCGGTTTGTCAAGGAGGACTCTAACTTCTACAGGTGCACAATAGAGAGCATGCTGACCGGTTGCATCGTGGCTTGGTTCGGCAACTTGAGCACCCTGGAGAGGTAAAGACTACCAAAAGTAGTAAACACTGCCCATTCCATCATCGGCTCTGACCTTCATTCCATCGAGGGGATTTACCACAGTCGCTGCCTCAAAAACGCTGGCAGTATCATCAAAGACCCACACCATCCTGGCCACTCATCTTTCTGCTACCTTCAGGTAGAATGTACAGGAGCCTGAAGACTGCAACAACCAGGTTCAGGAACAGCTACTTCCCCACAGTCATCAGGTTATTAAACCTGGCTCGGACAAAACTCTGAACTTTAATAACCCATTATCTGTTATTTGCACTTTATCAGTTTATTTATTCATGTGTGTATATATTTATATAATGGTATATGGACACACTGATCTGTTTTGTAGTCAATGCCTACTATGTTCCGTTGTGCTGAAGAAAAGCAAGAATTTCATTGTTCTATCAAGGACACATGACAATAAACTCACTTGAACTTGAAAGGGTAATGGTCAGATTTTCCCTATTTATTTGATAAATGTGTTTTAATAAATTATATTTTGTTTCACTTAAAGCCAATTTAAAAGATATTAAACCATTACAGAATATCAAGAGATATTTATAAATGCTTACAATGCCTCAGACTAATAGTTGAGGCTCTTTGCCAGTTCAGAGAGCAACCTCATGCCCTCACTAATTTTTCTTGTAACCTAATCTATAATTTAGCTACACCAAAGTCAATTTGCAACGGCCAATTAAACAACTCATCCCCATGTCCTCAGAGTCAGAGGGGAAACTGAAGCATCTGGGAGACCCGTGCAGTTATAGTAAGAACATGCAAACTACACTCAGTCAGCTCTGGCGATCAGGGTTGGAGCTATGAAGCAGCAGCTTTACTTGCTGCACTAGTGCCACCTACCTTACCCCTCATGGTTGATGTCTATCTAATTATACTCCAGTAATCTCCTCGATCTTGTACTCAGTAAACACAGTAAATATTTTCCAGGTTTAACAACTTTATACAAATGCACATTGTTATTGTTGAGGAAATTGGAGTAAAGAAGAATGGAAACTGAAAAAATAGAAATTGGTCTACTACCATGCTGAGAAATGCTACAGGAGACCAGGAAAAGCTGGGAGTTTTCCCACGGAGTAAAGGTTGAGGGGAGATCTAATTAAGATGCACAGGATCATTGCAGTTTTAAGATTAGGTAAATAAGGGTAATATTCTCTGGAATATAGCAGGTTCACAGACTGGGGGCACAGACTAAATATCAAGGCATAAGATACATGGAAAATGTGAGGAAACACTTTTTGGTGCAATTAGTCATTACGATCGGTTACACACTTGTACTTGTGCAAACAAAGTGAATGACAACATTCAAAAGGGAAATGAACAGGCATTTGAGTGCAAATAATTTGCAAGACCCTTCGGGAAATGCATGTGAACTGGTACTGACAGATTAACAAGAGCTGGCAGAGTTTGTGACTGGCCTCCCAAAGCAATTCTACGTACAAACCTTTTAAAGGTTCTGGTTTACTGAGAGCCTCTGAAGGTGGTATTCCTGCTGTTGGCTTGATAGATGCATGATTTACACCAGCTCGTGGTGATATGTTCTGTCAATAAAAAGAGTAGATAATGGAACCGAAAGTTTCAAATAATTTAATTTGATTTTTTTTTAAATTGAGAACTCAGTAAATTAATCAAATCTTTTCTTCAGGTCACAATGAATGCACAACTATCATTGAATATTAGACTATAATGAATATACCAGTCTAGAAGCTGCACCAGCTCCTGCATTAGCTGAACTCATGATTGCCTGCGGAGATGGTTGACCACGACCTGCAGAGAAAAAGAAAAGCAACAGGTAGCACAAAATGGTATTACTCTTGTCTCTGCACTTATAGATATTTCTGATAAGAGAGAAGTTTACCTTCTGGTTCTTTTCTGACTTGTGCTGGGCTTTTGGGCACTATGCAGCATTAGATTAAATTAAACAAATTTTACCTGGTTTATCAATGACAAGCAGATTTACATTCAACACCAATGAACACTAGTTATCAAGAGTCTTTGACAAATTACTCACAACAAATCGCATGCAGGTACCAATTATTTACCATAACTATTTTTCAATGAAACTTTAAAAACATTCTACCCTTTAACTTTCATACATTACACCAGTTATATCACAGACAAGAGTTACCTTCCATTTCCTTTCTAGCTAACCCTGGACTGACAGGTACCCCAGCACCTTATGAGGGGGAAAAAGAAGAAAATATATTCTCTACAGAGAAATCACCATAGTAGACGCACAAGAGTAGAAAATGTAAAGTGAGCCAAATCACAACATAGTTGAGGGTCTCTCCATTTATATAACAGCTAGTTCAGCCACGTAGCATTAGCAAAAAATAGTGAAATAAAACTATCGTTGCTGAGCTAGCCTTGCAGCATTGTCTGTGAAATAGAGTTTCCAGTGACATTCACTGGAATTTGAGGTAGTCAAGTAGAATTAAGCATAATTAAGCAAATTTCCACTTTGTAGTTTATTCTAAGCATTATCAAGTTGTACAGTGTTGCTTTTTATAAATAAATAGGTCAAATGGGCTGTGTGAGTCTGAAGAAGAGTCTCGACCCAAAACGGCACCTATTCCTTTTCGACAGAGATGTTGCCTGATCCGCTAAATTATTCCAGCATTTTGTGTCTATCTTGCACGGGTTTCAATTGACAAAATATTACATAGAAACATAGAAAATAGGTGCAGGAGGAGGTGCCCTTCGAGCCTGCAGCGTTACAAAACACCAGGATCATGTTAATGGAGATAGTGTTCCTGCAACGTAACCAAATTGTGAGCAGCTTAGCTTTGAATTTACAAGATTTGGAAATTATGTAGATAATCCTTGAAGGAGATTTTTTTAAATTAAAACAGGAGATTTTAAAACAATGAAGAAAGTAAAAAAGGTTTCAATTGTTTCATCTTGGTCCTAGGTTATAATAATCAAAAAAAATTTAAACTATCCTGATGTAGTGAAAACAAAGAGGATATTTGTTTCTGTGGCTCTTCAATCAATATTAATAGTAATCTCTCCATATGCATAGGAATATTAAATTTCAACAAATGTAAATCTACAAATGGCTCAGTGGATTGAAAAAGTGATCAATTATTTTTTATTACTAGTGCAGCATGACACACTAATTAAATGAATACAATTCTGCTGCACAATTAACAATGAAGTTCACAGTATATGTTCCACATTTATCCATTTGGAAACTTAAGTAATAATTCTACATTTTACTTAAGGCCTATTTAGAAGAAACTATTTCATTTCTACAGTGTTCGGCATATCATGCAGGCACAAAAGGTATAACCACAAGTGAACATTTAGGGAAACAGCGAATATCATATAATTTTACCTTTGAACTCTTTCCTAGAAGGTGCTGGGCTTCTTGCTCCTTAGTGAAGCAATATAATTACAGTGCACAGAAGGCCATTAGTATGTATGAAGCAAATGCATTTATTTTTAGTGTACAAAAACATACATGTATGCACACAATAGTTTTATTGACTCAGAAAAAGTGTATTCCTCTCAAGCTATACAATTGTGAATCGCTTTAACTTCCAACTTAATCCATGAAAGTGAAAAAGACAAATGCTATAAATCAGAAACAAAAACAGAAAGACTGGAAACACCCAGCAAGTCAGGCAGTATTGGGCAAAAAGAGTACCAGACTTAACATTTTAGATCGAAAAACCTTCATCAGAATTGGTAAAACATAGAACATAGCAAACTGCAACAAAGGAACAGGCCCTTTTGACCCACAATGTCTGTGCCGAACATAAAACCAAGATAAACGAATCTCATCTGTCTACACACTGATCCACACCATTCCTTTCCCAGCATATCCACGTGCCACGGGACAGCATCCTATCTGTCCCCATCACCATCCCTGCAACATGTTCCAAGAAAGAAAAGTTTGTTTTAAATTGAAAGACATTAAAGAGGATAGGGATGGGATGGAAAGGACAAGGGAAAATAAGCAGTGAAATTGCAAGCTGGAGGAAATACCCAGCAGGTAAGGTACACTGATGGAGATGTAGATTAGTGGCTCATGCTATGAGTCATGCATTTGTAGTTACGCCCACAAGCTTGTTAGGTTCACCGTCTGCTGCATTCCGTTAGTCTTAAAGTAAATTCTTAAGTGAGAAGTTGTATTGCTTGTACCCAATAAACTCTATATAACCTGGGATGGTTTGAGGCCACTTATTATTAGGACTACAAATCGACATGGTGTCAGAAGTGGGATGGATTCGTTCCTCAATTGATTATATTGTTTTTATCTTAGTTTATTTTTTTTACTGCAGTTATTGCTGTTGCTCTCAGGAAGCCGGAGATCTTGGTGTTTGATGCACACCATGCAGAGCGATGGCGTGTATTCAAGGAGGATTTCTAAATCTACATTGATGCAGCATACGTAGCAGAGCAAACATTAGTCCCACATGTCTTTCCGCCTAATGAGGTTCAAGCCAGGTTGCAACAGAAGCGTGACGTTCAAAAGAAATGGTTCAACAAGACGAGTAGGCCACTGCCACCATTGACCAAAGGACAGGTGGTCCGCTTACAGACTGACAAAGGCCATGACCGTATTGGGGTGGTCTCTGGTCCCACTTTGGAGCAACGCTCGTACATTGTTAGAGCCGATGGCGGCACCTACCGACGCAACAGACAACATCTTCTGCCTGTGAACGAGCCAATCCTTCCTGCTTATTACCCGGATCATACGAGTTCATTTCAATCTGCATCTGGTGACCCCCGCATGCTCTTGCCAACACAACAATCCATGCCTGCAACAGTTCCTCTGTCTGTTCCATCTTCGCCTGCGCTACAGTCTCCTGGCTTCGCCTCCAGAGGCGTGGGTCCACTGCCCCACGGCGGTGAAATCGCCTGCTCTTTTCACGGAGAAAAAGAATGGAGATGGCCTCTATCGAACACCTGCCGGTCATGTTTGCAGGCCAGTCGTGAAATATCCGGACTATGTTTGACTTTCCACCAGTCTGTCATCGGTTGTGATATTTGCTTCGCTTAGTTATGGGTATACATCGTTATTGATTCGTTAAGAGGGAGGATGTAGATTAGTGGCTCATGCTACGAGTCATGCATTTGTAATTACGCCGACAAGCTTGTTAGCGTCACGGTCTGCTGCATTCCATTAGTCTTAAAGTGAACTCTTAAGTGAGAAGTTGTATTGCTTGTACCCAATAAATTCTATATACCTGACATGGTGTGAGGCCACTGTTTTATAAGGATTACAAATCGACAGGAGAGAAAAATAATTTAGTTTTATTTTTACTTTAGAGATAATACAGCACAGAAACAGGCTCTTCACACAGCACGCATGTACATGACAAGAAAATATCAGTGGGGTTTAAAAAAGTTAACATGGATTTATGAAATGGAAATGGTTTTTGATAAAGCTACAGGAAATTTTGTTTTGAAGATACAACTTGTAGTATAAGGGATAACCAATGGATGTAGTGTATTTGGATTTTTAGAAAGCTTCCACAAGATATTAATATCAAAATGAAAACAAGTGGGGGAATACATTTTTATTTTCTTAGGATGGCATTTCGTGAGTGAGGATACTGCAGGGATTGACGTTTGGGTTTTGGATGTTCACCATATATGAAATGGTTATGATGAAGGAAATTGAACATATTTCTAAATATGCCAACAATACAAAACTGGTTGTGTTTATGAATTGTGAAGAAGATACAAAGAGGCTTAAAGGCAATTTAGATATGTTGGATGAGTAGGTAAATATATTGTATTTGAAGTATGAAGTATGAAAATCTGAAAGATCACATATTACTTAAATGGCGATAGATTGAGAAATGTTTGGGGCTATCCCTGTACAAAGGAACAGGGATAGTCCCAAACACAAGTCACTGGATATGTTGATCTTCATTGAAAGAGATCGAGTAAGGTGCAAGGATGTCTTGCTACAAATATAAATACACATGATCTTATTAACACCAAATGTATATAAATATAAGCACAGACATACTCCAGGTGAGGCCACAACTGGAGTATTGTGTGCAGTTTTGGTCTCTAAATTTGAGGAAGGGCATTCTTGCTATTGAGGGAGTGCAGCATAGGTTCACGAGGTTAATTCCCGGGATGGCGGGACTGTCATGTTGAAAGAATGGAGCGACTTGGCTTGTATACTGGAATTTAGAAGGATGATAGGGGATCATTTAAACACAAGATTATTAAGGGATTAGACATGCTAGAGGCAGGAAACATGTTCCCTAAAATGGGGGAGTCCAGAACCAGAGGCCACAGTTTAAGAATAAGGGGTAGGCCATTTAGAACGGAGATGAGGAAAAACCCTTTCACCCAGAGAGCTGTGAAGCTGTGGAATTTTCTGCCTCAGAAGGCAGTGGAGGCCAATTCTCCGGATACTTTCAAGAGAGAGTTAGCTAGAGCTCTTAAAGATAGAGGAGTCAAGGGATATGGGGAGAAGGCAGGAACAGGGTACTGATTGTGGATGATCAGCCATGATCACGGTGCTGGCTTGAGGAGCCGAATGGCCTACTCGTGCACCTATTGTCCATTGTCATGGTCGATAATTAGAAGCTTTTTTCCCCAGGAAGGAAATGTCTTTGCTAAAGGGCAGAGAAGGAAAGTTTATGTGAGATTGATGTGGCCAGTTTTTGTTTCTCCCCCAGACACAGTGGTAGGTGCTTGGAATGCCCTGCCAAGGTAAGTAATGGAAATGGATCTGATATTTAGCATTTAGACATACAAGGGGAAGAGAATTGAGGGATATAGACCACATGCAGGCAGATGTGCAGTTTTAATTGGAATCAAGAATGGGACAAACATTGTAGATCGAAAGGCCTGTACCTGTGCTGTACGGTTCTATGCACCTAAGAAAAGATATGTTAAGAAAGGCAACAGAAGGGGAAAGGCAGAGAAATAGGTTTCCCCACTCTGTCTCCGTCAGTAGAAAGAAACGTGATTGCATTCACCCTCTTCTCTCCGCTACCCTCAGTCACTCCCTCCCTCCCTCCCTCCATAACCCATCCCTACCCCTCCTCTCCCTCTATTTCCCTGCTTCAACACTCCTCACCTCTCGCTCTCGCCCTTCCCCACTAAACACAATGTTTAAATAACATTTCTCCTCTCCTCCCCCCCCTCTCCTTACACCAATGAAACAAATCTCTCATTGCACTGGGTGGAACACTGTTGATGGGCAGTTTATATAAATGAGATCCCATTGTGATGTAATTGTCATGTGGAGCACTGCTCAGGGCAGTTTATGTAAATTAGATCCCATTGTGACATCATAGCTGTAACTGCCGCTGCAAGTTCAAATGATTCTTTCTCAAACTGGATTTTATAAAGTTAAAAATGTGAATAACTTGTAAAATATAACATCAATCTTAACGAAACTTGATAAAAAACACACTACAAGACAAGGTGGTCCAACAATTGTAGTGCCTTCATATACCGTTTTGCCTTAGTTCCGGGAGCACGCACGCACACAGAATCACAAACAAGATGAGAGTTTTAGTAATATATACTAGACCAAGTGGATGTCACACGGGAGGCCGCAAGCCATTTCCACCATTCCCCCAACGCAACCCATTCCCCCAACGCAATATTCCACCACTCACCCACAACCCATTCCCCCAAAACAATATTCCACCACGGGAGGCCTGGTCCCCCAACGCAACCTGTTCCCCAACGCAATATTACATCATTCACCCGTTCCCGTAACGCGTTCCCCCAACGCAATATTCCACCACTCACCCATAGCCCCCAACTGTGCAGGGGCGGCTCATTTTGTCTTATTCACCCTCCCTCATTTTAAACTTAAAAAAAAAATGCAATTGCACTTGATAGAGCTTGCAGGACTCATGTCCTAGGATTGCAACATTGTAGCAGGCAGGGTTACCATCACATTGTGACATCATAGCTGCTAACTGCCAGGCAGATGGAAGAATGTTTCTTACAGTGGGATTTTGTAAAGTTAAAAATGTGAATAACAATAATATCAATCTGAACGAAACTTGATTAAAAAAAACACACCACAAGACAATTGTGAGTAATATGGTCCAAAAATTATAGCGCCATCGTGTACTGTTTTGGCGTAGTTCTGGGATCACACACGCATGCAGAATCACAAAATAAGATGAGAGTTTTAGTAATATATAGATAGATAGATGTTGGCAGGTTAAAGACTAAGTAGCCATGGCAAATTTAACTAACTTCAACACCACATTCTCTTTATTGACAGTATTCTGTTACCCCTTACTTATCAAGTATCTATCTATTTCTGGCTTAGAAATATTAAAAGACTCTACTGCTACCTTCCCTAAACTGTTTCCACTACATTAATGTCCTTCCTTAAATAAGGAGATCAAAATGCACAAAGTACTCTGAAGCAGTCTCACTATAACAACAAATAACATTTTGTTAGACTTTCTAATTACATGCAGTACCTGCAAATGTTACAGAGGGTCATCTAGGACCTTCCACATGTCAAAACTCTAGAATCTCTCACTATTTAAACGTTTCTTTCTTGTTCCTGCCAAAAAGGACAATTTTGCATTTTCCCATGATACCCCATTCGTCAGATATTTTTTCACTCACTTTTGAAAAAGGGCACAGTTAATATTGTGCAGAAAAAAGTGAAGACAATTTAAGATACATTTGGTGGATAGCAGGGGAAAGTGTAAAGAAAATATTTTAAAAAACAATCTACCTGTAGGAGGAGGTGGTCTTTGTGGTGGGGCAGGTCTTGAAGGAGGGACTGCAGGACGTGGCGGTGGTGCTCGTTTTGGTTCCAGCACCTGACAACTTTCCTTCTGTGTTGGAACTTGTTGTAATTCTGAAGAAACCGATTTAAAAAAACAATGACCTAATAGTATAAACAGTCTGAGATCATACCATAGCAGAAATGATAAAACAACTATTTTTAAAAAACCAAGAGGAACTATTTACAAAGGGGAAAAAAAAACGAGTAGTAGGCCACTTAGCCTGTCAAACCTGCTCTGCCATTCCATATGTTAATGGCTGATAATTGAAATTCCGTTTCTACTTTCTCCCCATGTTCCTAGGTTCCTTTGAGCCCCAAAACATTATCTAACTCCTTCTTGAATATACTGAATAATTTGATATCATCTGTGGTGGAGAATTCCATAGGCTCATCACTTATGGGACAATATATATTTTTTCTCATCCTTGGACTATGACCGCTGGTCCTGGACTACCCTGCCACCAGGAACATTCTTCCTGCATCTATTCAGTCCAGTTTTGTGTCCTTGGATATAAGCATAGTACTCTGTAAAACCCATATTAAACAACTAAAAAAGTTCAGTACATGTATAAAAAGAAACAAACAATTAAAAAGTCAAAAATAATGCCTCCAAGTCTCAATAGTTCTGAGCCTATTTGGAGGTTGTGGTGTTTAATAGCACGATGGTTGTAGGGGAGAAGCTGCACCAAAACCTGTACGTTGCAGTTTTCAGGTTCCTATACCTTCTTCCCGATGGCAGGAATGAAACGAGTAATTAAGATATAGCATTATCAGCAATGATCGAAATGTAGGTGGTTTCCTTGAAAGATAATTAGAAGATGACAGCTAGTTTGCAAGTCACCAGTGCTAAATATACAATACTTGTTGATATTCATGACAAACCTTTACCTTGATGTGACTGTTCTTGTTGTAATGTGGAACCCCTTGCAGTTGCACGACTAGGTCTGCTCGGCAGTAATGGTGGAAGTGCCTCTGGCATTGTGGGTGAAGGACAGGGACTCGTTCTGGGTGTTGAACTAGGAGAAGTCCCTGAACCTGAACCAGAGGCAGGCTGCAAATGTTGAGGGATTTCATAGATTTCAGCATTATAGTCATCCACGTCACCTATAGTAAAACAATGCAAAGGACTTGAAAGGCAATACAAAAATAGTCACAAGTAGATTTAAAGTTGAACTGAACGACCTTTTTTTGCATCGTTCAAATTTCCATTCCCCATTTTGCCCATATTACCGTTCAAAAGTAAATTATTCTTTTGTTTTAAATTCAATGGAATTGATTTTCTAATATTCATTAATAATTGATTTTTTTAAAATAAAGCTGCATATGCAAAAAAAAAGACTAATAAGTAACAATTTATGATATTTAGTTATTAACTATATTTGGATTTTCAGAATATGATAACGGTTTAAGCAGTCAAATTAATTTGATAGATACTTGCCCATGGATCACCGATTTATTCATAGCCAATTATTTTGCTGCATGTCTCTGCATTTTAATAGTTATTAGGGACTGAGTTTACATATTTAAAACATTAAAAGGTCACATTATTTCTAACTTATTTTTATGCATTGAATAAATCAGATTTTAAACATACTGAATGCTTAGACATTTAATTCTTTCTACATACCTTCCATATCATAGTCAGCAGAAACAACAGTATCCTCTCCCAGCAGTGTAGAACTAGTAGAGACAGGTAAACCAAGGCTAATTTTTTCTAGACTCATCTCTTCCTCTAATCTGCTGCTCCAATCCAGATTCTTCAGACAGATAGCAATAGTCCTGTCCAGAACCTACATGAATACAATATTTTGTTTTTCCCCTTTGATCCTTAAATTAAACATATTTTGTGATATGGTAAGATAGTCATCTCCAACCAGCATTGTTCAGACAAGATTTATTTGCATATTTTAGATTATACATTAGAAAAACAAATCTCATTTTTATATCGGTAACATTTTTTGTAAGCACGGGTATTCACCTTTCTTTTGCTTCCAACCCATAACTCAAGCTAGGGTACACAAAAGACTGGAGAAACTCAGCGGGTGCAGCAGCATCTAAGGAGCGAAGGAGATAGGCGACGTTTCGGGTCGAGACCCTTCTTCAGACTGGTTAGGGATCAGGGAAACGAGAGATATAGATGGTGATGTGGAGAGATAAAGAACAATGAATGAAAGATATGCAAAAAAGTATCGATGATAAAGGAAACAGGCCATTGTAAGCTGTTTGTAGCGTGAAAATGAGAAGCTAGTGCGACTTGGGTGGGGGAGAGATAGAGAGAGAAGGAATGCCAGGGCCCGAGGGCTGAGGGAGAGGTGGGAAGGGGAGGAGACAGCAAGGGTTAACAGAATTGAGAACATTCAATGTTTAAGCCCAGAGGATGCAGACTCCCCAAGCGGAATATGAGGTGCTGTTCCTCCAACTTGCGGTGTTGCTCACTCTGGCCGTGGAGGAGGCCCAGGACCGAGAGGTCGGATACGGAATGGGAGGGGGAGTTGAAGTGCTGAGCCACCTGGAGGTCGGGTTGGTTATTGCGGACCGAGCGGAGTTGTTCGGCGAAACGATCGCCAAGCCTCCGCTTGGTCTCACCGATATAGATCAGCTGGCATCTGGAGCAACGGATGCAGTAGATGAGGTTGGAGGAGGTGCAGGTAAACCTCTGTCGGAAGTGGAAGGACTGCTTGGGTCCCTGAAAGGAGTGGAGGGGGGAAGTGTAGCATCTCTTGCGGTTGCAAGGGAAAGTGCCCGGGGAAGGGGTGGAGCGGGAGGGAAGGGAAGAATTGACAAGGGAGTTGCGGAGGGAGTGGTCTTTGCGGAAGGCAGACAGCGGGAGATGGAAAGATGTGGCGAGAGGAGGGGTCACGTTGGAGGTGGCGAAACTGGTGGAGGACTATGTGTTGTATGTGCCGGCTGGTGGGGTGAAAGGTGAGGAGCAGGGGGACTCTGCCCTTGTTGTGAGTGGCGGAATGGGGAGAGAGGGCAGTGTTGCGGGGTATGGAGGAGACCCTGGTGCGAGCCTCATCTATAGTGGGGGAGGGGAATCCCCGTTCTCTGAAGAATGAGGACATTTGTGATGACCTGGTGTGGAACACCTCATCCTGGGAGCAGATGCGGCGTAGACGGAGGAATTGGGAATAGGGGATGGAGTCCTTACAGGAAGCAGGGTGGGAGGAAGAGTAGTCCAGGTGGCTGTGGGAGTCAGTTGGTTTGTAGTGGATGTCGGTCAGGAGTGTATCACCTGCAATAGAGATGGTGAGGTCAAGGAATGGTAGGGAAATGTCGGAAATGGTCCAAGTGTATTTGAGTGTCGGATGGAAGTTGGTGGTGAAATGGATGAAGAAATCAGTTGTGTGTGGGTGCAGGAGGTGACACCAAAGCAGTCGTCGATGTAACGGAGGTAGAGGTCGGGGATGGGGCCCTGGTACGCCGAGAACAAAGATTGTTCCACGTGCCCGACAAAGAGGCAAGCGTAGCTGGGGCCCTGGCGTGTGTCCATAGATACGCCTTGTGTTTGAAGGAAATGGGAGGAGTCAAAAGAGAAGTTATTGAGGGTAAGGACCAACTCTGCTAGGCGGAGGAGGGCATCAGTGGATGGGTATGGGTTGCTCCTCTGGTCGAGGAAG
The DNA here is from genome assembly GCA_963514005.1 of Raja brachyura. Next base: position 16,523,508 of record OY740792.1, on the reverse strand, counting down.
AACCGGAGGGCTTTGAGACCATCATGGTGGGGGATGGAGGTGTAGAGTGACTGGACGTCCATGGTGAAGATGAGAGGTTGGGGACCTGGAGAATGGAATGCGCGGAGCCGACGGAGAGTGTCTGAGGTGTCTTGAACATAGGTGGGGAGGGATTTAACAAAGGGGGATAGGATGGAGTCATGGTATGTGGAAATGTGTTCGGTGGGGCACAAACAGGCAGAGACAATGGGTCTGCCAGGGCAGTCGGGTTTGTGGATTTTGAGGAGAAGGTAAAATCGGGCCGTGCGGGGATGGGAAACGATGAGGTTGGAGGCTCCGGGGGGGGGGGGGGGTAGGGAGCCGGAGTTGATGAAGTTGGTTATGGTGCTCGAGATGGTGGCCTGGTGCTCGTCAGTGGGGTCATGGTCCAGGGGTAAGTAGGAGGAGGTGTCCGAGAGTTGGCGCGTGGCCTCCGCTTTGTAGAGATTGACGCGCCAGACTACCACGGCATCTCCCTTGTCGGCGGCTTTGATAACCCAGTCTGGGTTGTTACGGAGTAAGTCGATGGCAGTACGTTCGGGGGGGGGGAGAGATTGGAGACAGGAGAGTGGAGAAGTCGAGACGGTTGATGTCCCGACGACAGTTCTGCATAAAGAGTTCTAAAGCCGGAGGGCCACGAGGAGGGGTCCACGAGGAGGGGGTTCGTGCGAGACAGGAAAAGGGATCATCAGTGGGGGACGAGGACTTATTCCCGTGGAAGAACGCTGTGAGGCGGAGGCGATGGTAGAAGAGCTCCAAGTCGTGGTGGGCGCAGAACTCATTGAGGTGGGGACGGAGGGGGACAAAGGTAAGACCTCTGCTGAGGACTGACCTTTCGGTGTTGGAGAGGGGGAGGTCCGGGGGGATGGTGAACACGCGGCAAGGATGGGGGTTGTGGCCGGAGGAAGGCAGGTGAGTGGACTGAGGACGGAGCGTTGTGTGGTGGGGGGGTGGAGGGTGGTCAGGGGGTGGGGGGGTATGGGGGCTGTGGTGTGGGTGGGTAAGAGCAGGGGTTACATGGTAGGGGGAGGATGGGGAAGACCCAGTGGAATAGCCACTGAGGTCACCGGGGCTGGGGAGACGGGCAGTAGGACCCAGTTCCGTTAAAAACAGAGTGGTGGGAGGAGTTAACATCGTGGAGGCTTCAGGCCCGCTGCAGAGTCCAGTTTGCATGTGAGGCGACGGCTGCGGGCTGCTGGAGGGCGGTGGAGTGTCGTGGGTCGGCGGACCCGAAGGTAGGAGTCCGCGTGCAGTAGAGTCGGGGTCGGCGGGTGATGCGTGGGAGGTCCCGGTGGGTGGGTAGTCGGTGGGGCGGCAAGGTTCAGCCCGCCCGGTGAGGCAGCGAAAAGAGTGGGGTGCGGTGCGGCGGCCATGTTCGGGGGGCCCCGGTCCGGCGGCGATGTAAGGTGAGGCGGGTGCGGCTGTGATCTTCCGCGAGCCCAGTACAACGGAGATGCTGGATGGGCCCGGTGTGGCGGCTGTGATCTTCGGCGGGCCCCGTACAACGGCGATGCTGGATGGGCCCGGTGCGGCGATGAGGTTGGGTGGTCCCGGGGGTCGGCGAGGTTCAGTGGTCGAGTTGTACTGGTGATGGGCAGTGGAATCAGGGAGGCGGAGATAAATAGAGTTACCGGGCAGGCAGCGAGGCTGGACGTCATCGGTAGGCAGGTGGAGGTCGGCGGCAGCATCGGCGTGGAGGTCAGTGAAGGCCGCGTCCTGGTGAGTCCTGGAGGCGCTCCTTGTGGCCAAGATGGCGTCGGGGGACTTAGGCTGGCGGCTCGGGCCAGAGTGGGGGCCCTGGGCCTGCGGGCGGTCGAGTCGGGGATTGTCGGTGGCTGGAACCGCCTGGAGGCGGGCTAATTTCAGGTCCTTGGTGGAGGTAAGGTGGGGCAGGAATTGTTGATTGAAGCGGTGGATCTTCCGGAGGATGTAGTGTAGTTGGGGTTCGTTGCAGGTCTGGGTGAGTGAGGCCCAAAGATTCGGTAGAGTCAATGCGAGGTCCTGCTGGTGCCGGCGCATTGCAACCAGGGTGGATCCTAGTGCCCGTTTGGAGAATTGTACAGTGTGGCGGGGTAGTCGGTATGATTCAAGCTATTATGGTTCACTATTTCAATGTTTGTTTTCAATATTCTCTCCCTCCATCGATTTTTCTGATGTTTCCCAGGGTCTATTACTCTCCCCACTTAAGTCTATGTACTGCTCTTGCAGATTTGTTACTGCCAGAAACTGATGCCATTTTAATTTTAATCTTTGTTGGATTCTAGAACAGTTCCCACAGATTGAAAGGTAGCAAATATAACCCCACTAGTTAAGGAGGCAAAAAAACAATGGAGGAAAGACCAGTTAGCCTGATATCAGTCAAAAGGAAAATGGTAGAATATATTACCTAGCAAGTAGTAGAAGAAAATATTAACAGCACCAGATAGACTGAACATAATTTTTTTAAATAAAATTCATTTTTTAATATTTATAACTAAAGGAATATGAAATGGATGTGGCGTAATTGGACATTTATAAGGCTAGTGGAGAGATTGTGGGGTTGATAAGGACATGGATTGAAGAAATGATTATTATGGACAAAAGAGTGAAAGAGGTATTTTTTGAGTGCAGAATCCATAAATGCTGAGATGTTGCAAGAATTAACTGTTCACAATCTACATCAATGTTTTGGATGAGGAAACCACAAAAGATATCAAAGTTAGAATTGATTAAGATGCTACAGACAGAACATAATGTGCATAAAATACAAGGTCGTCCGCTTTGCAAGAAAACAAGAAGAATTTTTTAAATGATGATTTGAAGTGTGCTGTTCAGTGGGACCTTGGTGGCCTTGTACACAGAACTATTACTATTATTAGTAGAATATTTTACAGGTCTTGTATCCATTCTTACTAAAGAAAATATCTGTTGCAGAGAACATGTAACGAGGTTCGGAAAAATTGCTGATGCTGGAAATCCGAATTAAAAACAGAAAATGCAGTAAATGCACTGCACTTAGGAAGCATCTGTGGAAAGATAAACAACTAACAGTTCAAGACCTAAATCCTTTTTAAGAATTTTGAAACTTAAAGTAGCAGAGAACATGGGGAGGGTTATGTAGATCAAATATGGCACAACATTCATGGTCAAGGAGTACAATTGGTCCCTGCCTTGTTGGATAAGAAAGGCAATGTCAGAGTTTTCTCTCAAGCCGACATCCTAAGCACAGAGAGCATAATTACACTCATATTCACATGCCTGAAGGCAAACTCCTGCAAGAGAAATTCCATTTCATGTCTGACAGGAAAATCAAATCAGATATGTTCTCAATCTCCATTATAAAGTGCAACATCCCTTTGAACACCCTGGCCCATTACTAGGCAAGGAGCATTGGGGATGGCACTAATAACTGAGCCCATGCATCAAGGCACACAAAACCAGGTATGTTTTTCCAATCTTACCAAAGTGGAAGAGAAGTAGGAAAGCAGAAAGGAAAAATGAGCCCTTTTTAATATTTAGGTACCAGAGTAGGGGAAAATCTAGCAAACTTTATTTGTGTTACTTCCTTGGTTACTTACCTCAGTGCCACTCAATTTCTGCACTGCAAGAGCAGAACTGCCTTCTGAGAATGTCACCCACATTTTGTCTTCTACAAACCTAAAAAAGTAAATTTTCAATCACATTTCAATATACATATACTAGCAGGTTGAATGGGGAAAGTTAAATTTTGGTGATATTACTTACAACAATGTGTTGGAAGGAACTGCAGATGCTGGTTTAACTCGAATATAGACACAAAATGCTGGAGTAACTCAGCGGGGCAGGCAGCATCTCTGGAGAGAAGGAATGGGTGATGTTTCGGGTCAGTCTGAAGAAGGGTCTCGACCCAAAACGTCACTCATTTCTCCTCACTAGCAATGCTGCCTGTGTTACTCCAGCATTTTGTGTCTTGCAACAGTGATTAGTTGCAAAATATAATTCTGTATTAAATAATTGAGCTATATTAAGTTCATTTTGAGCCATAATTCTGGAACTCTAATCCAAACAAATATACCATTAACGTTAGTATATAATTTCATCATGTTCTTCCAACATGCTAACAGTAGATGCACTTTATGCAACATATGTACAAACTCTGATTATGCAATGTTGATTGATGTTCCCATCAGCAATGTTTTGAAAAAAGATTATCAAATGTTTTATGCAGGGCATAAATTCAAGAGATTTCCTGGAAATCATTAGACTATACTATGGATTTCAATATCACAGCATTTTTCAATAAAGCAAAAAATAAATCAAGAAATTAGGTTTTGCATGACTTATGATGCAGTGCTGAAAAAAGCCATCAACACCAAAAAGTGCTAGTATTTTTCTTCGACTTGATCTTTATCAAGTCTCCTGATCTTTATCCTGATCTTGGAACTGGTAGATTCATATGGGATTGATACTAGTAAATGCCATCTATGTTTCATACACTTTTGAATAGTAATTATACCATCTTCATTTAATTATTACCTACACTTACACAGGCTTGGACCAAAACAGTGATTTTATGGGGAGAACCTAGCTGGTTATTAATACTCAAAACCGAACATTTGTAAACAGTCAATAAATTTAGGTGAAGAGAGAGAGATAAAGTCAATTAGCAGATTAAAATGTAACCGTGTATGTTGACTCCTGTGGCATCAGACAGATCTACTGTTGTACATACAGAAAAACAATGGCATGCCACATTTCAAACCTGCCCCACCATTCAATCTGATCATATGTATTAATACCATATTACTGTTTTCTCCCTGCACCCCCAGATACTATTCTCATCTGGAATATTTAACTACCTCTAAATATAAATATTTACCAATTTGACTTTTACAGCCAAGCTGACAATGTTCAGAGTGAAGAGATTTCTCCCTATTTCAACATTAAATGGCTTATTTTATATCTTGAGACGATGACCACGTATTATAGACACTGCAGCCAAAGAAAACAACTCCCCCACCCCCTTTCTGACCATCTGGTCAGTTAGAATTTTGTTTAATTCCCTTCTCATTCTTCCAAACACAAATGGACTTAATCTCTCCTCACAAAGCTGTCTCGCCATGACAGGAATCAGTTTGGTTAATCTTTACCACACTCCCTCAATGGCCATTATGTCTGTTCTTAGAAAAGAAATATTAAAACTGCACACAGTACTCTTGGTATAATCTCACCGAGACCCTATACCAAGACAGCCTTGCTCCTGTACTTTAATCCTCTTGCTACAAAGGCCATCAATCATTTGCCGCCTTTACTGGTTGTTTTCTTTCAACTCGTGTGCAAAATGACACAATTTAAGTAATCCATCTCCATTCTATTTCCCCCCAAAAGGGTATAACTACATGTATCCTTGCGATATTGCTTATACCAAGTTTTTACCTCCTCACAAAATTTACCCATGTCGCCTGGAATCCTTTTTTGCATCCTTCTCACAATCCCACCCAGGTTAATGTCATTGTCCTACACATCTTGTACAGTGAAAAGTATCTAATTATATCTAAAGCACATGGTTAGGAAAGGTTTTAGAGCAATGTGGGGCAGATGCAGGTAATTAGGATCTTGGATGGCATGAACAAGTGGACCCAAGGGCATGTTTCCTTGCTGTATAACTCTAGAACTCTACTTCTAACTTGGAACCATTCATTTTTAAATTGTAAACATTACAAGCTTAAACATTTTAAGCGCAAGGAAGGCAATTCAGGCTCCATGCCAATTACATTTGAAAATTAAATTAAAAAATTGTTAATATATCACACTAGATGGAAAAACAGACATATGCAAGACATAGTTACCTTATCAAAATAACGTCACCATATGCAGCAAACTGTTGAAGCAAATGGTCTATCAAGTTATCATCAAAGTAATGGTCTGAGGAGGTGCTGGTCAGTGATACCACCACTGTGCCATCTGGTGGTCCTTGCTCAGCAATAACTTCCTTGTACACTCTTTGCCGTGCTTCAGGATCAATGTCAAATATGTCTACATCAATAATGGCAACCACAGGCCTAAATAAAATTAAAATAACATATAATTTGTAATGAATACATAAAATAAAGCCTTGGATGACAGCAGTAAAGATTGCAATAGATAATTAGGACATGCTTCTACACAGAACAGTTGCATGCAGAAATATCTTTCTGTCACCATTCCAGTTGTGACTGATTTGGACAAATTAGCTCACTGTGCAGTGAAATTAGCAGTGCAGTAAATTGAGTAATTTTATACATTCCGGCCACGAACATTTCAGACTTGTGACATTTAAAAATTGTACCTATGATCCGATGTTTTTAATTCTGCACGTCCATAATATATTAATGTTCCAGGACTCCATGAACTCGTTAATTTAGGTTCATCCTGAATACTGGAATTCAGCAAATCTAGGTCATCGGCTGTAAAGAAGCAGAACTTATTAGTATTGCATAAAAGTCCACAACACAATAACCAAATCTACTGAATCAGTTACCTACTGAATCAGCTATCTACTGCATAGCAAAAGGATTTGAGTATAGGAGCAGGGTGGTTCTACTGCAGTTGTACAGGGCCTTGGTGAGACCACACCTGGAGTATTGTGTACAGTTTTGGTCTCCTAATCCGAGGAAAGACATTCTTGCCATAGAGGGAGTACAGAGAAGGTTCACCAGACTGATTCCTGTGAAGGCAGGACTTTCATATGAAGAAAGACTGGATAGACTTGGTTTGTACTCGCTAGAATTTAGAAGATCTTATAGAAACTTACAAAATTCTTAAGGGGTTGGACAGGCTGGATGCAGGAAGATTGTTCCCGATGTTGGAGAAGTCCAGAACAAGGGGTCACAGTTTAAGGATAAGGGAGAAGTCTTTTAGGACCGAGATGAGAATTGTTTTTTTCACACAGAGAATGGTGAATCTGTGGAATTCTCTGCCACAGAAGGTAGTTGAGGCCAGTTCATTTGCTATATTTAAGAGGGAGTTAGATGTGGCTAAAGGGATCAGGGGGTATGGAGAGAAGGCAGGTACAGAATACGGAGTTGGATGATCAGCCATGATCATATTGAATGAAGGTGCAGGCTCGAAGGGCCGAATGGCCTACTCCTGCACCTATTTTCTATGTTTCTATGTTACTGAATCCCACTATTACGGCCTTTATTTATTTACTGCATGAAAATAAATAAAGGCAGTATTAGTGGGAATCAGTAGAAAGCTTTTTGATTTTGAACTGTAGATTTATCTCATAAAGCTTGATTTGTAAATGTAGTTGTTCAACCTGTGACTTGCGTAAAGAGAATAAATCTGCCATTGCTAATTCTATTACAGCTTGACCTTCTGTAAAAATAGAGACAGGGTGGCTTTGCGTAAAATTAGAATGTTAAACCAATAGCTAACTTACCTTCCAACAATTTAAGGTAAACAGTAATAATTTATGTTGCTTGCAATATTCATCCTTTAATACAAGTTCTATAAATGTTTAAGAAATCAATCTGTCGCACATCGGAAGCTTAAAAAAAGGGGTAATCCATGTTCTAATTAGTGCTCACAGGAAGAACTGACCAGGAATTGGGGTACTTTTAATATCATAATATCTGACATGGATTCTCTCCAAATCACATTGCTTTGAATTGGGAGGATGAGTGTTAAGAATATTGTGGAATTATCCCCAAGGTGCATTGGAGTGAAGAAATCCCAACTATCAAATACAAGGTTTAGAAATGTAAATGCCTTGCAACAAAATGGTTATCATACCTGATTTGTCAACAGGCCATTTCCTTCTTTTCCAAAGAATTCGATCTGTCCAAGCAGGAGTCCGACATTTTTCACTTGTATCATAATCATCAGAGAACAAGTCATATTTGTAAGTTGGAGGGAAATTTATTCTACCTTCCAGAAATTCCCGGAAAATCTACAAAATACAAAATGATTTAACGATTACACTGGATAGACTAAAAACTAGTGAGGAGCTTGTGAACATTGAATTTTCCAAATTTAGGCAACTAACCTACAAGCAATCCCCCCTTCCCATTCTGTTTTTCCCACCCCTTTCCTGTGCCCTATCTTGATTCTCATCCATTTTTCCTTTTCACCCTCAACCTGTCCCATTCCACCTATATTCCTTCCTCTGGCTTCACCATTTTCACCTTTTCTATCCTTTATCCTCATCTCACACCATTTGTCTTTTCATCTCTGGCCTTCGACCAACCATCTGTCCGTCAAAACCTCCCCTCACCTGCATCCACCTATCATCGAAGGCTTTGTCCTGCCCCACCTCTCATCCATGTTTTACCCCACAACCCTCCCCATCACAATCAGTCTGAAGAAGGGTCCCAACCCCAAACATAACCATGTTCTCCAGAGATGCTGCCTGATCAACTGAGTTACTCTAGCATTTTGTGTCTTTTTATAAAACCAGCTTCTTCAGTTTCTTGTGTCTCCTCCAAACTAGTGTGTGTACTTTCCAATGCACAATTATAAGATAAAAGTGTCCAGAAAGCGTTCATTCAAAGCTTGTCCAACTACAATGGTATAATACATTTTCCAGTTAACATAGTGAGTTCAAAGGGACTGTAGAAACCAGGGCACCAGTCTGAACAAGGGTCCCAACTGAAAAGTCTCCCATCCTTTTTCTCCAGAGATGTTGCGTGATCTGCTGAGTTACTCCAGCACTTGGTGTCTATCGCCAGTAAACCAGCTGGCACCCATCAGGATTTTTTTTTAACAATAGGATAGTGGGTTATTAGAGTTTTATTGTATGTATGAAATGAATGGCAACAAATATAGATCCTTTACAGTCAGAAACATGATAATTTATAATGGGGAACAGAGAAATGTCAGAGTGATTAAACAAATACTTTGGTTCTGGCTTGAAGAGAATATTAATATTGTCCCAGGAATCCTTAGAAGAAAAATCAAATGAAAAAGAGAAATAAAGTAAATAATTATTAGTAGAAGAAAAACTGCTGGAGTATTAAGTAGCTGAAAGCTGATAAATCCCCAGGATAAAAACTGGTATCTACATTGCAGAGTACCAAAAATTGTATTTGTGGAAATCGTAAATATATTTATTGTATTTTTATCATATTCTTTTGACTACATGACAAATGTAATCACATAGTTTTAAAAAGAAGAGGTAAAAAGAAAACAAGGTTAGCCTAACATCAGTAGTAGGGAAAATGCTTGAGGGTCTATTACAAAGGATGTGCCAACAGAACAGTTCAATGATGATAGACAAGTCAACTTGAGTTTAGGGAAGGAAAATTGTTTGACAAAACTGACGTTTTTTAGGATCCAACAGATAAAATAGATATGGCGCAATCAGCAAATATGGTGGGTACTCTTGTATAATAGTCACTCAAAGTAAATATGTCATTACTGCAGCAGTTAAGGAGGGAAATTGGATGTTGACCATCCCCAAGTGTACTTGCAAAAAAAAAAAAAAAGCAGGTGCAGCAAATGTTCACCAAATTTGATTTCTGAGATGCAGGTCTCCTGTATGAAGAGAGATTAGGTAGATTACACCTACAAAAACTAGACTTTAGAAGAATGAAAGGGTTTTTCATTATAACGTACAAACTTCAGTCAGGTTTGGTGAGACCAGCTGCAGGAAGAATGTTCCCTCTGATAGGGGAGTCTTGAATGAGAAGCTAAAGTCTCAAGATGGAGTGTAAATTATTCAGGACTAGGATGAGGAGAAATTTCCTCACTTTAAGAGGTTAATGAAACTATGGAATTCTCCACCACAGAACACTCGAGAGGTCAAATTGTAGAATATATTAAAGCCAGACATACAAACAAAACACAGAGACAGGCAGTAAAGGCAACAGAGAATATGAAAAGAGAAAAGCACAAGGATATTCAGATATAGGATAATCTATGATGAGCATTTGTCGCCACTGGGCCTGTACTCGCTGGGGTTTAGAAGAATGAGGGGGGGGGGACCTCAATGAAACATACAGAATAATGAAAGGCTTGGATAGAGTAGATGTGGAGAGCATGTTTCCAGTAATGAGAGAGTCTAGGACTGGAGGTCATAGCCTCAGAATTAAAGGAAGTTATTTCAGGAAGGAGGAAAAATTATTTAGTCAGAGGGTGGTGAACCTAGGGAATCCTTTGCCACAGTGGATATGTGGATATAGTCAGTGGATATTTTTAAGGCAGAGATAGATAGATTCTTGATTAGTACAGGTCTCAGAGGTTATGGGGAGAAGGCAGGAGAATCAGGTTAGGAGGGAGAGATAGATCAGCCATGATTGAATGGCAGAGACTTGATGGGCCGAATGGCCTAATTCTACTATCCCTTATGACACGAGTCATAAATGTACTGAATGGCAAGGCATGCTCAAAAGGCTAAAATGCTTATATTGTCTTTATCCTTCTACATTACTATGGATGTGACAATGTAGGCCCAAGTCAACACAATGATGGCTATGGGTTGTTTGGAGATCAGTAATAAAGCATCACTATGTTTACTTTATGATATCTGCAACAGCTTACATGATAAATAATAGAAAATAAAGTATTTATGAAAACCGTTTTAATTGTCAACATCGTAAAAAGTGGTGTTTAAATTAGCCAGGATATCCTGTAAAATGAAACACTAAAATCTATTCATGCGTTTCATTCTTTATTTACTTTTCAAATTTTCAAGTTTTATTGCCCGGTCATTAATATTTTGTATACATCTGAAAGTAAAAGAGTATGGCGTTGACTTACATTTCCCTTTTCATATTCTCCAACGTTGCCAACTTCAATTCAGAGTTTAATAATTTTTAAAGCCGGCTGGAAATCTTTCACCATAAATTCAAATTTTCAATATTTTAATGTATGTCAAAAATATTATGTTTTTCAATTTAGATAACCTATATGGCTTACATGTCATATGATGCAGCCTGATAAGGTTATTTCTTGGTGATCCCTGTGAAATCGTAGGAGAGATCAAGAGCTACTCTTTCTAATTCCACCTTACCCTCTCCCTTAAGTACCATGCCAGGATAAAGATTATTTGACGGTCAACATAGCTTTCCATTGATATGCAACCTCTCCAATATTAATTGATTTAAAATACAATTTTAAGAAATTTCAATCTTACATGTCCAGCATTCTTTTGATTAATAAGTTGATCGCCTGACAGAAGAGAGTCCCAATTCTGTTGTCTTATCAGTTCTTTTACTTCTTCATTCGGAAGATCAATGCGGTAATTGAAATCTCCACACCAAAATATATAATCATGAGAAAACAGTAATCTCCCCTACAGGAAATGAAGATAACATGATTTAGAATTAAATTCAAGATTAACTGCAAAACAATATTTATTTTAAAAAATAAGGTCTCTAAGGACAGTTAAAATAACTTCATTGGCATAGGTGGTAAGTTCACCTCATCCTCCTGAACTCTCCACCATTACAAAATCCAAGCTACAGCAATTCCAAATGCCATAAGCATTGTTTGTCCCAAGACCTAGGTTAGGTGCTGAAGGCTTACAGTGCCTTCCATAATGTTTGGGACAGAGACATATCATTTATTTATTTGCCTCTGTATGCCACAATTCTTTGACTTTCATTGGCACAACTTTGGTCCTCATGTTGATAAATAGCAATAAAAGTTTCCAAAGGTGATAGAAAGACTGGAGGAAAGACTACGTGCTGAGAGCTCCCTTATGCCTGCATTAATGAGGCAATTAAACACACCTGAGCAATTACAAACGTCTGTAAAGCCATGTGTCCCAAACATTATGGTGCCCTTAAATGGGGGGGGGGGGGGGGGGGAACTATGTATAAACACTGCTGTAATTTCTACATGATGAAACCAAAAGTGGCCTCTAATAAAATCTGACAATGTGCTCTTTAACTACATGTGATTTTTTTCTATTACAAATCTCAAAATGTGGAGTACAGAGGCAAATAAATAAATGGTGGGTCTTTGTCCCAAACATAACGGAGGGCACTGTATGCCCCATTAATAGCCAGCCTCCAAACCAGGCTGTTACTATACATACACAAGCACGTATATGACCAAGTGCAAAACTGCACACCTCTGTCTTGTTCATATAAAGCAGAATATGCAAACTATTTACTTTCCCATACGTCTACTCGCAAAATCATAGAGGACTGCAATTTTAGTGGAAGATGTCACTGGCAAAATAGTGGAAGGTGTTACTGAATGGTTTCAAGCAGCTGTACCTTGACAATAACTTAATCACTTGATATTAACAATAACTTTATATTGAAGAACATGAACAAAATAACCAAATCCCAGAGATGCAAAAGTGACTCCTCTTCACATCAGGTCAGAATGTTCTTATGTGTCTTCAAGCAGCTAAAGGAAAATTAAAAATCAAATAGAAGTCAGCCACTGGGTAGACTGGAAATCTAGGGGGAAAAAAAAACACGAGAAAATGCTGGAAGCACTCAGCAGGTAAGGTAGCACCTCTGGAAAAAGGAACAGTAAACGTGTCAGGTCGAAGACCCTTCATCAAAATTAGGAAAAATAGAGTAGTTGACATGGCAGAGCGGTGGGGGAGGAACAGATAGAAAGGAATAGCTGTGATAGAGGGAGGCCAGATTTGACATGGGGTTAAGTTGTAACAGTTCTCTGGTCGTGTAGGTTAATGGGGGAAGTTGGTGATCATACACACAAAGTATAATGTGTTGTAGCAATCATTTTTATGGAATGTGCCTGGTGGGTCAGGTTCTCTGGAATGTCAGAGGTTAAGGGGAGACTTAATAGAAGTACATAAAATTATATAGATAGGGTAGACAGTCAGAACCATTTTCTCAGGGTGGAAATGTCCAACACTAGAAGACATAACTACAAGGTGAGAGCGGGAAAGTTTAATGAAGACGTGCAGGGCAGGTTTGTTTGTTTTTGTCTTACACAGAATAGTGGGGGCCTGGAACACATTGCCTGGGGTGGTGGTGGAGGCAGATATGATAGTGGCATTTAAGAGGCTTTTAGATAAACACATGGAAGTGCAGGGAAGAGAGGGATATGGTTCACGTACAGGCATACAAGATCAATTTAAATTGGCATCATGTTTCGGCACAAACATTATGGGCTGAAGGGCCCATTCTTGTGCTGTACTATTCTATGTATTAAGGAAGAGATAAAAAAACTGAGCAACTCTCACAGATAAGTGGTTGTTGTTATGGAGGGGAATCATTAGCCCCATAAGATCTATCTTCAGTTGTTTCATGACCTTCCCTCATAAAGTCAGTATTGGGAATGTTTGGTAATGATTGCAGAATTATCAGTTCAATTGACTGCTACTCAGGAAATCATGTAACAATACTTGGATAATAGTTAGGCTTGAACTGTGAAATGGAAACTAATGCTCATGCCACATTGATGCCAAGCAATGACCATTTTCAACAAGTGAGAGTATCCAAATCCAGTGGCATTCCTGGCATTGCCTCTGACCACAGACTTACTATTAATATCCTAGGGGTTAGAATTAACCAGGACCATAATCCCATATAAACACTGTGGCCACAATAGCAGACCAGAGTATAGATATTCTAAAGCAAAAAAAAATCCCAACTATCCTGATCAACATTTACAAGACACTCCAAAACCATTCCAGAAACTTAATACCAGAACAAGCAGATGATTTAACTTATCAATGCAAGATCAAGAGGAAGCACTGCCGAAATTTAATAGCACCTCAGCAATGTATTATCAATATATTTATAAAACTCTGATCTTGGATGTGGATGCATTTGTGTGTGTAATTGTGTGTTTTTCTGTGATTCACATCTCCTCGAAAACACGATGCACTAACGGTGAAAAGTTTGCATATTCCAATAGAGATTTACCTCATGATCCCGAAAATCACCTCATCTGAAAATTTAATTAATAATTTTTTGAGTTTTTATTAAAATTGTTCACAAATCTGAGATCTTTTTTGAAGCTAATGAGCTGATGACGTCACAATGGCTCTGCTCCTCGCGGCCAGCTGCTTAGAGTTTTCAACCCACAGCCTGCTGGGCACTGTTTTCCACGAGCTGCGATTTATATAACCCCCTCCGCATAACTCGCACTCAGCCGGCCGTCCGCAGCGCCCCACCCTGCCCACAGCCTAGCCGCCCTCCAGGGCTCCGGATTGAAGCCGCTGAACACAAAGTAATTTGGTTGGGCTTCCACGGGCTTCAGAGGTTCCGTGAAGTCCCGCCGCCCGCTCGCAGTCTGCCCCGTCCGTGCCGCCCGCAATCTGAGTTCAAGTCCGTCCCCTCCCCCCCCCCCCACTCCTCTCCCCACATCCCCTACTACCCCCTCTCCTCTACCCTCCCCACCTCCTCACCCCTCTTCCTCCCCTCCATCTCCCTCCCCCCTCTCTCCCCTTCCCCGTCTCCACCCTCCACCTTCCCCTCTCCACCACCCCTCACCTCTCCCTCGCTCTCTTTCTCTGCCTCACTCTCTCTGCCCCCCCGAGATAGGGCGGGTATGGGGTAAAAGGAGCGAATTAATAATATTAATATAATATCCAGGGGGATGGTTAGTGTGTGTGTGTGTGGCCACAGGCCGCCCCCCTCCCGCAACTGCGCGTTGAGGGGACAGGACCCAATGGGTCCCCCTTGGTCTAGTATTAGTTAAAAAGCAAAAGACAGCAGGAGAATGGGAAGACCTTGGCTAAAATATTCCTTCACAAACTGTCACACCACGTATTTTAAAAAAAGCTGGGAAATTGTGGAAACCCTCAGCAGGTCAAATAGCATCTGTGAATATTTCAAGAACCCTTGATCAGAAATGGCAAAGTAAGAAAACTAATTACCGGTAGGTTTAGGTTGCAGAGATGTGGATGGTTAGAACAAAAAGGAATGTCTGAAAAGGGACAAAAGAGACTGAAGGAAAAAGGTCAGAGGACCACGGCTTCTTTAAAACCAGCATTCCAGGAAGAAGTTGCAGTAAATTTAACGGTAACTGGAAATCAGCAAGCTGCAGAGAGTGCTGTGGAGATAGATAGGGCAAAGGGAATTTCCCTTGCAGGGCGAGATCTGGGTTATTGTGTGATAAGCTATTGCTGAAGCCTTCTGGTTGATGGGATATGCAAAAGTTATAAAACAAGCATTAATCTGATAAAAATCCTTGACCCGAATCTTCAAACACCAATCGCTTCTTCTTACACACTTACTCTGCCGAGAATTTTCAGTAGTCCATATTTCAATTTTAGATTTCTTGTATCTGCTGTTTTCTGATTTTTAAATAAAACATTACTTTTGCTTAAATGTAAATCCTGAAACACCCTAACAATTATGAGAATATATTTACCAGATTGCTGCATGTTCAAGGCAGCAGAGGACCACTACTTCAAAGGCACATACGAATGAGCGATATTCACAGGTCTTGCAGTACACAATGACTCACATTTCATTTCTTTCTCTTATATGAAACGGTTTTATTTTCATGAATTATTTGGTATGTGGTCTTCAATGAGTGGTTCAGCATATATTCTTGATCACTAATTGCCCTGAAGTGGTTTTCATAAAATACGGTGTTCCCATGGCAGGCTTTTAAAATGAAACTCTTACGTCACAAATTGATCACAAGTTTTTAAAATTTGATGAACAGCAAGATTATAATTGCAGGTCCACCACAAATTCTCCGGCACCTTTGGTTCATGAGCCTTTCTGGACTATCCTTCTTGCAAGACCAGCAATGGTCAAGGAGTCCAACGGTACTGAAATGGTCAGTCTAGGCTGCCGGGGAGCCTAGATACGGGCCCGCAAAGCCGGACTTGTGAATCGGTCTGCCAGCTACAGCCGGACACGAGTTCCAGAGCTCCAGCCATGGGGGCAAATTCGACCCGCCGATTGGTTGCGGTCACCCATGGGAATGGATCTGCTGGCACCGGCCGGGCAAGAGTTCCACAGTCCCGACTGCAGAGGGAAAAGTCGACTCCGCTGATTGACACAAAGGCCCAATGAGGTAGAGATCAGCTGCCTCACCTGACCAAGGTGCCACATATTCGGGGGGGGAAGAGATGACGACTATATGTGTGCTCTCATAATTTAGTACAAATTAAAGGAGGTGCCTGACCACTTGTTGCCGGAACATCAATGGTGGAGCTGTATCAAAGTATTGTTAGTATGTATCCCTCACTTGACATCATCAAATAAAGATGGTTTTATCTCATCACACAATCATTTATAGAAGCTTGTTATGCAAAATTAGCTAATACGTTTTGTACAATGGTTACAACAAAAGTTTTTAAAGGTGCTTTGGGACTTCATTTCAGTTGCGAGATGCCATATATTTTTAGACTGAAATACTTAACGCATTATGCAAATTTGTAAACAAAATATTTCCAGGAACCAACACGAGCTTTCCAATGTACATTGTTGTTGAAAACATTTGCATTTAACTAAATAACGCTGATCATACCATAGGAAAGCTCAGTTTGCGAGCTATTTCAATGTAATCCTCATTCCTTTCCTTGACTTGCGACTGTCCTGCAGCAAAATGGGCACAGAGGAAGCAAAGGCTGGTGGTATAGAACAGCATGTGGACAGCAACTGCCCCTTTGTTGCCAGTAGCTCCTCCCATTCCAGTCTTTACAGTGTCCACTGCGACGTCCCTGAAACAAAATGGCATTACCCTTATTAGCAAACCAAGACTGCCTACTCCAACCACATTTACTTGAACAAAATAGTTACAGTGCTCTCCATAATGTTTTGGACAAA
Organism: Raja brachyura; assembly: GCA_963514005.1. The sequence continues at coordinate 16,506,829 of OY740792.1, read as the reverse complement.
GACCCATCTTTCTTCTTGATGATGTTCCAAACAGTTAATTTTGGTAAGCCTAAGGCTTGGCTGATGTCTCTCACAGTTTTATTCTTGTTTCTCAGTCTCATAATGGCTTCTTTGACAAAACATTGGTCATGTTGATAAACAGCAATAAAAGTTTCCAATGGTGATGGAAAGACTGGAGGAAAGACTAGGTGCTGAGAGCTCTCCTATTATACCTGCACTAATGAGGCAATTAAACACACCTGAGCAATTACAAACACCTGTAAAGCCATGTGTCCAAAATATTATGGTGCCCTGAAATGGGGGGGGACTATGTATAAACCAAATGATGAAACCAAAATGTACAAAAATAACCTTGTACAAATCTCAAACTGTGGAGTACAGAGGCAAATAAATAAATGATGGGTCTTTGTCCCAAACGTTATGGAGGGCACTGTATATTCTATGCTCAGTGATGGATAATCATTTTGGGGAACAAACTGACTCTCCTTTCAGTTAGCCTTAACAGTCAGGTTGGGTTAAGGTATAGCACTATTTCTAAGGGTAACGTTCTACCTATTCTGGCATAACAACGTGCTCTAATCCTAACCTTTGGGCATCCTTTACTGGGCAATATTCTATTTTCTATATTAACCTTCAATTGTCTACATAATGCAAAATTTTCAATTTCATGCCAATTGTTGCTACTTTAAGAATAGCTTCATGCCTCAGAGCGACTAAACTTGCAAACTCTGTTCATATTGTTTTAAAATCCATCTCTGATCCTAATTCTATAAATGAAAGGCCAGTGTCTAACCCAAAACCTAAGCAAGTTTTTTTTACAAGATACTTATTTATGATCAAAAAGGTTTAGATAAAAGAACATAACATTTGTGAATTTAATTATTCTCAAAAGGACAGTCCAAAAGTCACAAACAGGTAATTCAATCAAAGACAACAATCTATCAACAGTGAACTGTGTGAACAATACAAAGAGAATAAGATGATGTATATGTGGCAATGGATTGACTAAATATAAATTACTCTATTTCAGTGCAAACATTGAAAGTATACATAACCAATGATACTCAAATACAGACAGTGGTAGGCAGAGGTCCACAGGTTGGAAAGAAGATACAGTGGGCAAAGCAGTGAGGGAGCAGAAAGGAGGCATCAATGAATGGACCAGGGAAGAGGCATCAAAGGGGCAGTGAAATGAACAGCAAGAAGGCCGTGGGAGAACAGCAAAACATGACCAAGGTCATCAGCATTTCGTTATGCACCATCAATATCAATCACTTTTCTCACATGTGGCTCTCAAAAGTAAACCATGCAAATCATACCATACACGAGTACATCAGGTTGTGCAAAATACAAAGTAAAGAGAGTGCAGAATACAACATGACAGCTACATAGATAGTTTTGACGAATTAATACTAGACCTGTATATTTTATGGAGACTCACATCTTCAAACAAATGACATTAGAAACAAACATTATAGGTGAGCTAGGTTCCATCACCCAAATTTTGTAGAAGCCTGCTGAAGAGATGACTCAATAAAGGTATGAAGCATTTAGATGTTTTAAATGTCCTTGCCCAAATTACAGTATCAGATCATTTTGGTGTACAATTTGTATTGCAATTAACAAAAAACTCAGCTAAAAGCATATTAAAAAAAAACCAAATAATACAAAAAACCTACCTGATAAATGCAGCATGTTGTGGTCGGATAAAAATAAAGAGGCAAACACCCACGAGTTGCTCAGAAGCTAAAAGTACGTATTTGCAGTCCCTCGAGATACTCTTCTGAATCTCAGCTGCCCATAATTTCTGATTAGTGGTGCTGTCAAAGAATTGTAAGCAATGAGATATATTATGCACAAATGTAATTGAAATGTCACGTCTTTAAGCATACAGAGCATGAAGGAGAACTTGGGAGACTGAAAGCAGTTAATTGATCAAGAGTTTAACTGAACTTCTGAAAACATATCAGCAACCTGAAATGTTGTAGGAAGGGGTAGGAGTGATCGAGTGGGCAGAGTGAAGGCCAACAGAAAGAAACAGCAGCAGGTGGGAGGGGACAGAGCCCACAGTGCCTGAGTGCAACCTATCAGTGGCAGCAGCCCTAAGAAAATGCTGTCCCAAAGGCTACAATATGAGCGGCAACAACAGACAGGGTACTTATGGAGGTGGCTCTGGAAATCGTGGACGCATTGGTGATCATTTTCCAATGTTCTATAGATTCAGGATCAGTTCCTGTGGATTGAAGGGTGGCTAATGTTATCCCACTTTTTAAGAAAGGAGGGAGAGAGAAAACAGGGAATTATAGACCAGTTAGCCTGACATCGGTAGTGGGAAAGATGCTGGAGTCAATTATAAAAGATGAAATAGCAGCACATTTAGTTAGCAGTAACAGGATCGGTCCAAGTCAGCATGGATTTACAAAGGGGAAATCATGCTTGACCAATCTTCTGGAATTTTTTGATAATGTTACGAGGAAAATGGACAAGGGAGAGCCAGTGGATGTAGTGTACCTGGACTTTCAGAAAGTCTTTGTTAAGGTCCCACATAGGAGATTAGTGGGCAAAATTAGAGCACATGGTATTGGGGGTAGGGTAGGGTACTGACATGGATAGAAAATTGGTTGGCAGACAGGAAACAAAGAGTAGGGATGAATGGGCCCTTTTCAGAATGGCAGGCATTGATTAGTAGGGTACCGCAAGGCTCGGTGCTGGGACCGCAGCTATTTACAATATACATTAGTGATTTAGAATAAGGGATTAAAAGTAACATTAGCAAATTTGCATATGACACAATGCTGGGTGGCAGCATGAACAGTGAGGAGGACGCTATGAGGATACAGGGTGACTTGGACAGGTTGGGGGAGTGGGCAGGTGCATGGCAAATGCAGTTTAATTTGGATAAATGTGAGGTTATCCACTTTTGTGGTAAGAACAGGAAGGCAGATTATTATCTGAATGGTGTTAAATTAGGAAAAGGGGAAGTACAACAAGATCAGAGTGTCCTTGTACATCAGTCTCTGAAAGTAAGCATGCATATGCAGCAGGTAGTGAAGAAAGCCAATGGCATGTTGAGTGTAGGAGCAAATAGATCCTTCTGCAGTTGTACAGGGCCCTGGTGTGACCACGCCTGGAGTATTATGTGCAGTTATGTCTCCAAATTTGAGGAAGGACATTCTTGCTACTGAGGGAGTGCAGTGTAGGTTCACAAGGTTAATTCCCGGGATGGCGGGATTGTCATATGTTGATAGAATGGAGCGGTTGGGCTTGTATACACTGGAATTTAGAAGGGTGAGAGTGGATCTTATTGAAACATTTAAGATTATTAAGGGATTTGGTTCACGCTAGAGGCAGGAAACATGTTCCTAATGTTGGGGGAGTCCAGAACCAGGGGCCACAGTTTAAGAATAAGGGGTAGGCCATTTAGAACAGAGATGAGGAAAAACCTTTTCAGCCAGAGAGTTGTGAATGTGGAATTCTCTGCCTCAGAAGGTAGCGGAGGCCGATTATCTGGGGAGAGTTAGATAGAGCTCTTAAAGATAGTGGAGTCAAGAGATATGGGGAGAAGGCAGGTACTGATTGTGGATGATCAGCCATGATCACAGTGAATGGCGGTGCTGGCTCGAAATAGCCGAATGGCCTACTTCAGCACCTATTATCTACCGTCTATAACAACAGCACCATGTGTAGGTGAAAAAGGGCGGGAGTGCGAACCGGGGGTGCAATCTACAGGTCTGTCCGCTATATCTGAAATCTGGTAACAGGGAGTCCATTAAAGCAAGTATTTACTGTATTGAAATGTGATGTTGATAACATACAGAATCAAATGGAATAAAATTGTTGCTGTTACAGTTAACATTATTCAACTCAAAAAATCAATTACATTGAACTTATTCAAATAATCCATCACAAATAATTCAGTAAAAAAAATTCAAATCATGGTTTACATCTATGTTTAACCATATCACACAAGAAGGACACTAGCAGTTAAAGTGAAATCACTTTACTTCCTCATTTCATTTGCAACAAAATTTGGAAAGACAAATATCAAAGTTAATTACCTACCTTGCACTTACAATATTTCCTGCATTCAGCTCAACCATTTCTTCAAATCCAATAGCAAATATGTCTACAGGTCTGCTCCCCTTATCTGAAATGAGAAATGAAAAAAAAATTCTATAATCTGCAATTAATTTGGCAATTTAACACAAAGAAAATGAAAAAAAGATGCAAGCCAAGGATAATACTTCTGGAGAGATCATTGGCTTGGTGGAAGGAACATACATGCTCTGAGGAAAAACACAAAATCATAATAAGGTCTTGGACAAAAATGTAGGTGGGCGATTAGCTTGCAGATGACATGAAAATTGGCAGAGTGAGGAATTTTGTCAAAGGATACAGATCAGTTAGAAATATGGATAGAGAGTTGGCAGATGGAGCTTAATCCAGGCAAATGCAACGTGTTGCATTTTTAGATGCCAAATCTAAAAGGACAGTAAATGGCAGGACCCTGCGTAGTATTGACATTTAGTGGGATCTTGTGGTGCAAGCCCATAGTATATATAGTTTCTTTATTGTCATTGTAACATGAACCATGTACAACGAAATTTAAAAATGTCAACCAGTCAGTGCAACATTCAAACCATAAAAGCTAACGATACATACAAGGTAAAATATTAAAAAAGATAAACAACTAAAATAAATATGAAATATGAAAATAGCACGCATAAACACCCAACCCTACATCCTTCTGTCGATTTCACAGTGTACCAGCCACAGTCCTTTAGTCCCTAGCTCACCGAAAGTCGCAACACCAATAGTTAGGACTGTAAAGAAGGTGTAATTATACCTTCTTTACTTGCCTTTATCCGTTGGGGCACCAAGTGTAAAAATCAGCAAAGCATACCGCAGCTGTATGAAGCCGGAGTATTTTGTGCATTTATGGTTGCTGCATTACAGGAAGAATGTGGAGATTTGAGAGAGTGCTTCATCATGGTGTTGCCTTTATTAGAGTATTAGCTATAAGAGTTGTACAATCTTGGATTATTTTCTCTGGAGCGTTCGAAGCCAAGGGAAGAAACAATCCAAATTTATAAAATTTTGAGAGGCTTTCTCCCCCAACATAGAAAAGTCAAATACTTGCCGGTAAAGATTTAAGATGAGAGGGAGAAAGTTTAAAGTAAGTTTTATGAATACATTTATACATTTTTTAAAACCCAGATAGTGGCAGGGGCCTGGAATAACTGCGAGGGTATCGTGGAAGCAGATACGACAGTAACATTTAAGACGCATTTAGGCAGGCCCATGAACATGCAGGAGATGGAGGGATATACAGGTAGATCATATGTAGGCAGATAGGATTAGTTTAAACTGGCATCATGGTTAGCAGAGACATTATGGGATGAAGGGCCTGGTCCAGTGCTGTCCTGTTCAATGTTCTATATTCTAAATAGTAAGTTAGTGAGTGAGTTACCCCCTCGCACCTACTCTACCATGAATCAAGATTGCGTTTGGTCTCCTATTTCAAACTACATGTTGTTGCCCACAGAATGACAGTGTTATAGCTACAGGGAAAATACAGATTAAAAAGTGCGCAAAGCCCATAACGTGGTAGGATTTGGAGACTTCAACTTTAGATTTTGGGAGATCCGTTCAATAGTCTAAAAACAACAGGTAAGAAACTTTTCCTGAATCTGGTGCTATGTGCTTTCAAGCTTTTGTATATTCTGCCGGCCAAGATAGGGATAGAGGGAACAACCAGGGTGTACGTTGGCTGGGGTGTGGGGTTTGATTTGGGAGGTGGGGTGTGAAAAGGCTGGTTGGATTAAGCTACATCCACAACTTTATGCAATTTCTCGCAACCTTGGACAGACAGTTGCCAAATCAAGTTATGATGCACCCCGAAACGACATTTTCTACAGTGCATCTGTAGAAATTGGTAAGAGTTGTTGGAGACATTCCAAATTGCCTTAGTTTTCTGAGGAAGTAGAAGCATTAGTGTGCTGTCTTGGCTGCATCTTCAATATGGTTGGATCAGGATAAATTCTTGATGATATTTATGCCGAGGAACTTGAAGCTCTCAACCATTTGCACTTCAGCACCATTGATGCTGGGGCGAAAATCCCATCCTGGTTTAAGAAATTTAGGACTAGCTCCTTCGTCTTGCTAAAATTGACAGAGAGATTGTTGTCTTGACACCATGTCACAAAGTTCTCTATCTTTTCCATGTTCAGAGGAGATTTACTAAGCTAAGACTTGGAATGGGTGCATTGAATAACAAGGAAAGATTGGACAAGTTGGGCATAACCGTTGAAGAGCAAGAGGGGACTTAATTGGAATGTATAAGACTGAAGAGTATTTACAGAGCAAATGTAAAGAGGATGCTTCATCTTCTGAGAGAATCTAGAATCACTGTTTAAAATCAAAGAGTCATCCATTTCAGACTAAGATGATGCAATTTTCTTTTTAAAATGATGGTCAAGTACATAAGGAGGCTACATGACAATAAACTAAACTTAAACTAAACTAAACACATTATAAAACACAATATTGAGTGCAGCTGAAGCTACACTCAAGGTTTTACCTTGTAACTCCTGAACATTAGTTTTTTTCTGTGCATCCAAGAGCCAGTCATTTAGCGTTTGATTCTTAAAGGCGATGCTGCGAAATTGCTTTCCACCATTCACATTCCAGGTTCCAACACAGACTCTGATGCGTTTTGGTTTGGTATACTTATGATAGTTTTCACACATACCATGTAAAACTTGAGTGGAAGCTGTAAAGTTAGAATAACATTTTCTTTTTGAACCATGTAATTATACATAGTTGTCCAGCTTCAAATCCTGATTTAGGATAGACTATCTATTTTATTAGAAAATAAATTATCTTTTGAGGAAGTATCAAGAAATAGAATAAAGTAAACTTAAAGTGTCCTCAGATTTGCAAGGGTCATTCTTTTTGCCTTCACATTTAAAATCAGACAAAGGGTAGAAATTACACTATATTAAATGTGCAAATTTAAAATCAATGGAGCCACAAGATTCACTACTGAGATGCTCCAACATGTTGTGTTTTACTCAAATTTCTAGCTTCTGCAGTTACTTCTTTATCCGACAACCTTTTGTCTCCTTTTCAACTCTAGCCTTTGCCCACCCCTTCTGCCAATCAATTCCCCCCTCCCCCTCTCCCTCATTTGTATCCGCCTATTACTTGCCAGGCTTTGTGACACCTCCACCTCCTTCTGTCCCTCCCAACTACAAATCAGTCCGAAGTCTCCAACCCCCTACGTTGCCTATCTATGTCCTCCAGAGATGCTCCCTGACTAGCTGAGTTACTCCAGTACTATGTATTTTACTTAATTTGAATTAAATATCTTGATCAGGGTTCAAATGCAATTCTTAATCGAATGCTGCAAGTGGAGATTGAATTCCACGAATTGCAAGGAATCCATCATTCGTTGGATTTCCCTAACCACATGCCAGCAACCAATTACTTGAATGAGTGCCTGCCTGCCCTGCAAGACTACAGTTCATTCAGCTTTCTAAATTCTATTATCCTATGGTATTTTGAATTAAATAGCCATGACTTCAATAGTATAACCCCAGAAACAATTATTACAGTATGTTAGTCACAGAGGCAGCCCATAATTTCACCCTTAATTCGTGCAGTGAATATCCCAACAGTTCTTGACATTTTTATCTCTGTAAAATAACTAGTTATACAATTCAAATGGCTTCATCGGAAATCAAATAAATCTAGCTAGTTTTAAGTTCCACCTATGTCCTACCACCAGATCAACAGCAGATATTGTGATTTGTAGATCATTTTTCAGTTTAGTTTCTAGTTTAGTTCACGAGTACCAAGATACAATGAAATGCTTTTGTTGCGTAGTAACCAGCATATTATGTTCAGTGCAATCGTTTTTCTACTACGATCAACTCTGCATTTGAAACGGACCTTAATTGAATTTTAGGTGCAACAGGACAATATGAACGTAACTACATCTGTACTGTTGAGATAATTCCACACGAAATATAACCAATTGAAGGGACCCATGAAGTTAGTTTATAACAGGCGATGCTGTTGTAAAATCTGCATCAATTACTCTGCGGTGTGCATTAGAAATAGTATATAAAAGATTTTGTCTACAACTTTAAAAAAATGTTACATTGTGGTTGTATTCAGTAAAAGTATAATCCATCACTGCTCTCATGTTGGTTATACATGTGCATTTTAATTGGCTTCAGTAAAAAATAGCAGGGATTTCCATAATGTTTTCAACATAGAAACATAGAAAAAAAAAATAGGTGCATGAGTAGGCCTTTCGCCCCTTCGAGCCAGCACCGCCATTCAATATGATCATGGCTGATCATCTAAAATTGGTACCCTGTTCCTGCTTTTCCTACATATCCCTTGATTTTTGAAAATATCCCGTGAATTGGCCTCCACTGCCTTCTGTAGCAGAGAATTCCACAGATTCACAACTCTCAAGGGGGAAAACATTTTGCCTCATCTCAGTCCTAACTGGCCTACCGCTTATTCTAAAACTGTGACCCCCAGTTCTGGACCCCTAACATCGAGAGCATTTTTACTGCATCTAGCCTGTCCAAATAGTTAAGAATTTTATATGTTTCCATAATATATGTTCCCCTCTCATCCTTCTAAATTCCAGTGAATACAAGCCCAGTCGACCCATTCTTTAATATGTCAGACATGCCCCAGGAATTAACCTGGTGAACCTACACTGCATTCCCACAATTGCAATAATGTCCTTCCTCAAATTAGGAGACCAAAATTGCACACAATACTCCAGATGTGGTCTCGTCTAGGCCCTGTACAACTGCAGTAGGACTTTCTTGCTCCTAAACTCAAATCCTCTCACAATGAAGGCCAACATGTCATTAGCTTAATTCATTGTCTGCTGCACCTGCATGCTTACTTTCAGTGACTGATGTACAAGAACACCTAGGTCTCATTGCACCTCCCCTTTTCCTAATCTGACACCATTAAGATATTCATCTGCCTTCTTGTTCTTGCCACCAAAGTGGATAACCTCACATATATCCACATTATACTGCATCTGCCATGCATCTGCCCACTCAGCCAACCTATCCAAGTCACCCTCATGGCATCCTCCTCGCAGCTCACACTGCCACCCAGCTTCGTGTCATTCGCAAACTTGGAGATGTTACATTTCATTCCTTCCTCTAAATGGTTAATATATATTGTAAATAACTGGGGTCCCAGCAATGAACCTTGCGGCACCCCACTAGTCACTGCCTGCCATTCTGAAAAGGACACGTTAATTCCTACTCTTTGCTTCCTGTCTGCCAACCAGTTTCCTATCCATTTCAATACCTTCCCCCAATACCATTTGCTCCATTTTTGCACACTGATCTCTTGTGTGGGACCTTGTCAAAGGCTTTTTGAAAGTCCAGATAAACCACATCCACTGGCTCTCCCTTATCCATTCTACTTGTTACATCCTCAAAAAATTCAAGAAGATTAGTCAAGCATGATTTCCCCATCATAAATCCATGCTGATTTTGACCGATCCCCTCACTGCTTTCCAAATATGCTGCTATAATATATTTAATAATCAACTCAAGCATCTTCCCCACTACCGATGTAAGGCTAACTGGTCTATAATTCCCGGTTTTCTCTCTCCCTCCTTGTGGAGTTACATTGGTTACCATCCAGTCCACAGGAACTGATCCAGTCGAGAGAACATTGGAAAATGATCACCAATGCATCCATGATTTCTAGGCCCACCTCCTTGAGTACTCTGGGAGGCAGGACATCAGGCCCTGGGGATTTATCTGCCTTCAGTCCCAACAGTTTACCTAACACCATTTCCTGACTAATGTGGATTCCTTTCAGTTCCTCACTCCCACTGGATTCTCGGTCCTCTAATATTTTGGGAGATTGTTTGCGTTTCCTTAGTGAAGGCAGAACCATTTAACTGTTTCCCATTTCCTTGTTTCCCATTATAAATTCACCTGTCTCTGACTGTAAGGGAATAAATTGCAAGGAACATAAATTTCAAAATATTTTAGGTCATATTGGTGTTAATTATTAAATGTAATAATTACTTTATTTCTTTTTTTTTAATCCTTTCCTTACACCATACTTATTGGCACATCTATTCTCTAGTTCAAAGTGTCCGTTTTCTGATCCTCTTTCTTCTGCCCACCCACCCAACTCTTTAGTAAGTCTTTGATTTGTCCTGTCCTTCCAATTGTTGCTCATATTCCTCTCTTTCTCATTCCGTTCACACATTCATCATTCCCCCCCCCCCCCACTCTCGTATACTGTTCTGCTATATCCACATGAATCTTTGTGAAAAGTAAGATCAAGAATAGTGCTGTCAGGAGAAATAGGAAGCTAAGGAAGAGAATGTTTGCAGGTAGAAACTATTTTTGGATATTCAATACTTGCCTTGTGCCTCTGATCACCTAAATAGATTTTTATGTTACTCTCAAGAGTGTAGTAAAAGAAAGGAAGGTTCTACACAATGTTATTTTATACCAATTGTATATGCTGGATACATCATCAACTTATGGTATCATGGCACACTAACATATCATAATGCATCTATAAACGACTGCAGCACTTCCTGAATGCTCTTCCAATAAAAGTAATTCAAATTTTGTGGCCAAAATATCTCTCATGAGAAAATTAAAGGTATTTTTGCTCATAAAAATTGGAAGGCGAGGACAAAGCAAAGGTCTGCTCATGAGTTGAGGGGTACGGAAGCAGAAAACTGATACTTTGAACAAGTAATGGGTGTGCCAATAATTAGCAGATTAATATCTTCAATTCAATTTTCGCAGATACAATTTTTATTCTTATGTGGCTACTTAAAAGTTTAAATTTATTGCAATATCAATCAATGGGAGTATTTGGATCTATGAATTATAGAATGGATTATATTTTAGTCTACTAGAGCAAAAACATTTATTATAATAGATCAGAAATATCTACTGTTACACAATAAACAACATCTTAATACTAATAAATCATCTGCACAGAATGGTAAATACTTCAATTCCTTTTGAAGATATTGCAATTAACAAAAGGCAGCTTTTTTAAGGCGACTGATTGTGCTGTTATTTCAGAAGGATTTAGGCAAAGCACTATACCTGATTGAAGTGTCAATTCTCGAACTGCAGCCACAGCAAAAAAAGAAGAAAAAGCAAAAGCATTTAAGGCACTTATGCACATCAAGTTCTTTCCTAAGTCAAAAGAAACTTCAACATGCATGTACATTATTAATTAAAAATATACGTTTGAACACATGCTGCATTTAAATCCTACACGCGTTACTTGTTGTAATAATCACATAAATTATTCTGTATATAAGATGACGCTGTTGGTTTTAGACTGTATAACAAAAGTTTTGTTTTACATTACTGAATTTATACAGAATGTTCAAATGAAGAAACTATTTTAGAATGTCCTTCAAATTCCAATTATAATCTTGTGTTCAATGTGACTGCCAATAGAATCTGAAATCAGGGAGACATTACTGCTCAGAAAATGAAAACTTTACAGGATTTTCACAGTTGTAAGATGCGTCAAGACACATTTTGATTCTGATATAGTTACATAAAAAGATTCAAAGAAGAAAGGCAAGGGAACACAATACCTAACAATCATTCAGATGGTTGAGTAATATAATCAAATGTTAACTCGCCAAAGATGTTGCCTCACTCAATGAACGTCTCTGGCATTTTGTATTCTTACGAGTTTGTCGTTACTTGATTTAGTATAAAGTTAGAAACACATTTTGAAAATATAGCTGCCTACTTTCCAAAAAGCTCTGGGTTGAAAGACAAATACAAGTACTGTGTTAAATCCATCAAAAAGTACACAATCCAGGACTTGAATGATGTCCAATCACAGTTCCATTTGACAAAAACTAAATCTGAAGCTAGAAAGACAAGCTTTAATCTCTGATGGGATTTTATCCTTTAATATTTTAAGTCTAAAACCACCAGAGTGGGATTTACCTTCTAATTCTTCTCACCAAGACTTTCCTACATAGCTCAAAGACTGATTTCCTGCATGAATTATCTGCATATGCCGAAAAAGCTTTTGTACCTCACCCAAGTGTCCATTATATTTCATGTGGCTCAATACTATGTTGGACCATATCTAACTGATCAATGCCAAGCATGGTGATCTTGAACCTGATGTTTACAAACCATCCAAAATCTCTGCAAGCAGTAGGTATTGCGAGTCCAAAATGACATGCTGACAGAAATGTGATGCAAACTGAACAAAATGTCCTCGCTGTAATCAAGGTGAACAGGAATTCTCACTAAAAATATGAAGTACTGACCAGGGTCATTCAATTGGTAGACAAGCACACCATCCAGGACTTGAATAATGCACATTCAAAATACATTCATTGTATTTTGCTCATAAGCATGCAATGCAGTTGAACTTTTTTATTACAAATGTTAAAACAGTTTTTACCCTAGCACTTTATCATGTCTTGAGAATATTCCAAAATACTTTACAGGTCCATCGAGGGGATCTATTGCAGTCGCTGCCTCAAAAAGGCTGGCAGCATCATCAAGGACCCACACCATCCTGGCCATACACTCATCTCCCTGCTACATTCAGGTAGCCGGTGGACTGCAACGACCAGGTTCAGGAATAGCTACTTTCCCACAGCCATCAGGCTATTAAACTTGGCTCGGTCAAAACTCTGAACAATAATACCCCTTAATCTGTTATTTGCACTTTATCAATTTATTTATTCATGTGTGTATTTACGTATATAATAGTATATGGACACACTGATCTGTTTTGTAGTCAATGCCTACTATGGTCTGTTGTGCTAAGCAAAGACAGAATTTCATTGTCCTGTCAGGGACACATGACAATAAACTCTTTTGACTTTGACTTTGAGGTCAGAATTTTTATTTTGAGATGCAGTTAAAATTGTTACGAGGATAAACAATGGGAAATTTTGCATGCGTCAACCCCAAAAGAGAGAAATTAATGAATGATATTTGACATGAATTAAATCCATTCAACAGTCGACGGCTGTGAATGGACTGCGAGCTCATCTCCCATGTCCTTGGAAAATGCCCTAAAGTTCCATGGTCAGTTCGGGAAGAGGGACACGGTAACTTTGTCCACTCCAACACAGGGCAGGAGAACCAGCAGCAGAGACTGCACAACAAAAAGCACTGGCACATGAGCCTGAAAATCTGCCCAATATTTTAAGAAACATTTGAATTTTAATGGTAAATGAAGTGGCAAAGAAATGCTAAAATACAGTTTAGCAAAGGTACTATATATTTAAAAATTGGTAGTTACAATGTAATACAAATTAACTAGCCCAGCTTTACTTCAAGGCCCAACCCAACCCGTGTTACCGAAGGTTGACGGGCAGAGGGGATCTGATAATGAAGATTCTTTCAAAATGGGCCTTACCTCCTGTGTTCAGAGTGTCTGCTCTAACCAGCTCACGCCACACAATTTCTTATATTGCCGTTCTGATATTGTAGCCCTGGTTTTCATTCAGACACCTCAGTTTCTCTCCCCAACACTCCACTTGATCTCCAGCCAGCTCCCCAATGATAGCCTCCCTTTTCCCCCCATCAGAATTCTCCTACACAACCCCCCGACACTACTTGCCCACTGTCATCTCCTCACCCACTTGACAAAAATTCTCATCCCTTGTTGCCCTCCAACACAATAAGAGACTGCGGAGTCAATTCCTACCAAATGTGCATACAAGGCTGGAAACTGCCACCTCTAATGCACATATCACCTTAGAATATGTTTTGTAGAATGTAGGACTCTGCCTTGATCAAAAATGGCACGAGGTTTTCTAAAGTACAAATTAACATGTGCAAACTAACGCTGAAGAATTTTTAGACTACATACCTATATTGCAAAATTTAATAAAAACCTCATATGAGTGAACATTAGGTAGATGTTGGAGTGTGGTTTAAAGCTATTCTAAGAAAAACAAGAGATCATATCTTTCAAAGGAATCAATCAGCTTTCATATCCAAATATGGGTAAAATGTACTTAATCTCTCAAGACTTGCAGTGGGAGTCCAATAATCTGGGTGATGCATCTGGCCTGGAATAGTGGTACATCAAAATATATACCTTATTTCACTAATCAAGGTGGCAATGCCTTGTAGAACCACCCCAACTGCTCGAGTAACATGGCTCACAACAAAACTGAAAGGTTGTTGCATACGAAGCATCTTGACTTTGCCTGGTATCCAGGAACAACAGAATGCATTGCAAAAAAACGTGTAACACAATAGATGTTGTCTGCCACCACTACCGCCACAGGATCGAAGATAACTTGTTTTGAATCTTGTTACAAGTGATAAACATTGTATTGTGGAGTAGAAATTGCCCATACATAGTTTCTTGCAACGTGGGGTAGCTATGGCAAACTAGCTACAGTATCAAACAGCACCCAATTGAGTAAGATTCTTTATTAAATTATAAAAATATCCAACCTCTGAAGTGCTTTGAAAAACTATGAAAGGAATTGCAAGGAACCTTAGAAATACAAGCCTTTCTTAGGTTCATCATACTTGGAAGACCACTTGGATTAGTTATTAGAATAATATAAAAATACAAGTTTTTTAAATGTAATTAAAACTTTGTTTAGTAAAGTAACATTTTAAATTTGAAGGGAACGAAAGATTATTTACACAAAAGTGAGGCCCAACTTGTATACTAGATGTGTTAAAAGCAGTGCAGGATTATTAATCCCTCTGATGTAAATGTGTACAGGAGAACACAAGGGAAAGACAGTCAGATTTTTGTTCCAAGGAGATTTTGTAAAACTCAAATTTCTGGAGATCTAAGGAAATCTTTCACACCATTTATCATTCAATGCTATTCCATCATAGAGTTTTATTGACATTTCCACCCCCCCCCCCCCCCCCCCCCAATTGTAATCAAATCCAGCTCCTCTCGATTATTTTCTGAATCTTTATCAAACCACCAATGACATTAATCTATAGTGATTGCGAAAAGCAAAAGGTAGTTGTGAATAGGTACAAATTTTCTCCCAATAAAAACTCCAATACCAGCGTGCATTGCATGCCATAAAAATGCAGATCAGCAAAATGATCTAAATATTTTGAATTTCATTGCATGATAAATCTTTCATTGCAAAATAAATCTTACCATGTAAAGAGCCAGTTGTTAGAAGAGCACGAGCTTTATCTGCCAAGTCACTGTTTAACGTATTACCAAGTAATAAGATGTCAATAGCCTCCTGCTTGGAGCTGTCAAAGAAATTATTCTGAATAGTTCTTGTCACTGAGCGAGCTCCATCCTTAAACTTTCCACCCTAGCAGAAAAAGAGCAAATAATTAAAAATGATATTCAAGTTATTACTCATGAATACACCAAGCATTGATGTTAGCTAAATTATCTCTCTGGATGAACTCAATCCCCTACTTTACTGTCTATACCTATCACTGTGCAGCAACACTGCCTGAAACACTGCAGCAAGGCTTCCATTGTTCTACTCATTGCTCCAGTACATATGAAAAATACACATGTGAACTCTTGGTTCTTGAACTATCTTTGATGTTAAAATGTGCTATATAAATACATTATATTAGGTCAATTTTCATTTACATTTCTTATATATAAATGTATGTATTTTGTGTGTGTGTGTGTGTGTGTGTGTGTGTGTGTGTGTGTGTGTGTGTGTGTGTGTGTGTGTGTGTGTGTGTGTGTGTGTGTGTGTGTGTGTGTGTGTGTGTGTGTGTGTGTGTGTGTGTGTGTGATATGTATGTAACTCACCATTAGGTCAACACCCAGAGAAAGCAGTAATCAAGAAAAGAAAGATAGATCAATTACTAAATTATCTACACTTATAACTCTTGATAATCAGTGCATATAAACATATCCATCAAGTAACCAGGGTAGTATCTTTCATGGAAAATGAAAACAAAGCTCAAGATTCCGCTTTAAGACGAAATAGTGCAAAGTTTTTAACTATGCAAAATGTTAATGACAGGATAGAAGGCAATACATACATACATAAAATTTTACTTCAAAAACACAGAACATCTGTGTTTTAATGCTAAATAATTAGGGAAATTATCGCTATAAAACAATCCTTGCATTACTCCATACGTTTCAGTGCTATGTATAATAAATTATACTGTACCTTAGCTTTACCTTCCAGTGCTCCAGTTCCAGCATAAATTTTACTTATTGAATCACCACACATTGACCACATGGAACGGAAGACTTCTTGAAATCTTGTGACCATTTGCTGCTTTTCAGCTAGCCCTAGAATTTCTAACTGCTTGTGAAGCATCTGTTGGTAAAACAAAGCATATAGGAAGGTATAAACTGTCAAAGTGTATAGACGTCAATTTTTGAACTGAATTACCAGTTTGAAATAAGCATTTAACAGGCATGTTACCATTGTAAGCTACATTGGTTTCCCAAGCAGTCATCCAAGATCACAGAATGGTTGTCATTATAATTCTATGCATTTACATTTGCATTTTTCCTACTCTTATTACTGTATTTCATAAAATATTACATTTAACAGCATTAAACTAGTATGTCTTTATATTTTATTAACTTTTCCCACAAATGAGTTTTTATGGTATTTCCAGACAGACATCAGACTCTTTTCTTGGTGGAGCAAATGCAAGGCAAGAATCTAATAATAAAACATATGTAGCACAATAGACTCAATACCATCAGCAATAGATTCAAACGTATAATAATTATTGCCAAATATTTATAGCTTATCCATTCACAGATGTGGACAGGCCTGAATTTAATGTCCATCCCAAATTGTAACCCCGAACTGAGTGGATTGCTCGGACATTTCAGAGAACATTTAATATTCAATAACAATGATATGTCTGGAATCACACATGGGCCATACCAAGTACAGATGGAAGATTCCCTTTACTAAGAATCATTATTGAACTAGCTTTCAATGACAATCCAGGTATTCCAGGTCTCGAAATTATTCCAGTTTTAATTTAATTTATTTTAATTTAAATTGCCATAGTACGATTAAAACTTATTGATTGAATCAATACTCCTTCAAATACTACTCCAATAACTTAAACCACTATACCACAGTACCCTTTTTTTTGGAATATTTTACAAATTAAACTTTATGCAACCATTTTATCTTAACAATATTTTATATGGAACATTCTCAGAACTTTCTCACATTCTCCATGTAGTCGTTAATATGTTTCTGTTGCAACAATAGCCCAAGTTTGAAGTACGGAATTTAAGGACAGAGATTAAGAAAATGGGTGATTATAGTTTTAAAGAAGGAACTGCAGATGCTGGAGAATCGAGGGTTACACAAAAAGCTGGAGAAACTCAGCGGGTGCAGCAGCATCTAAGGAGCGAAGGAGATAGGCGACGTTTCGGGTCGAGACCCTTCTTCAGACTGGTCAGGGATCAGGGAAACGAGAGATATAGACGGTGAGGTGGAGAGATAAAGAACAATGAATGAAAGATGCAAAAAAGTATCGATGATAAAGGAAACAGGCCATTGTAAGCTGTTTGTAGTGTGAAAATAAGAGGCTAGTGCGACTTGGGTGGGGGAGAGATAGAGAAGGAATGCCAGGGCCCGAGGGCTGAGGGAGAGGTGGGAAGGGGAGGAGGCAGCAAGGGTTAACAGAATTGAGAAAATTCAATGTTTACGCCCAGAGGATGCAGACTCGCCAAGCGGAATATGAGGTGCTGTTCCTCCAACTTGCGGTGTTGATCACTCTGGCCGTGGAGGACGCCCAGGACCGAGAGGTCGGATACGGAATGGGAGGGGGAGTTGAAGTGCTGAGCCACCAGGAGGTCGGGTTGGTTATTGCGGACCGAGCGGAGGTGTTCGGCGAAACGATCGCCAAGCCTCCGCTTGGTCTCACCAATATAGATCAGCTGGCATCTGGAGCAACGGATGCAGTAGATGAGGTTGGAGGAGGTGCAGGTGAACCTCTGTCGGACTTGGAAGGACTGCTTGGGTCCCTGAAAAGAGTGCATGGGGGAGGTGAAGGGACAAGTGTAGCATCTCTTGCGGTTGCGGTTTATAGTTATTTAATGTAATGCAACAATAGAATAAATATCTACAACTTAAAACATACCTCCAGTCCAAAGAAAGCCTGTACGCTGTTTGTTCTGTCAAGGCAATCAAGACAGTTGGTTCTGATAGTACCAGTCTGGGACCTGAGAGAGAACATTTGATGCTTAAAGTTAAACTGGTTTAACATCTCTCGTAGAAATACTTCATTCAAAATTTGAAGGTAAAATGAGCTCACCTCTGAACTTCATGGGAATCATAATAAAAGAAGCCACACTCCTCCAGAAATGAATCCAGTTTGGGTTTCAGCACACTTATAAGTCTGTCTGCCTTTCCACCCTTTACCTGCTGGTGGTAGTCAAAATTCACCATTGGAACATCTGCAACATGTTCAGAGGCCTTCAGGTGACTCTGGCAAAAATAAATAATTTCAGGTTGGTAAAGTGGCACATTCTTTTATTTAATACTGGAAGATATTAATCTGAAAGATGCAAACATATGATGTTAAATACTAATCTTTCATTCATGAGTTTAAAACAAAAATTTAGGTATTCCAAAAAAAAGTATGCGATATCTTCTTTAATTTCCTTCACTCCCAAAGCACATTCATTCTTTTCCTGGATGAACACTGCATTTCAGCTATTTAGTTGAAATTTACAAATATCCTGTAAACCTAGATATTAATTGTCAGATTAATGCAATAAGTAGCCCAGTTGCAACCTCAGCTGAATTCCAGTTACATGCACTTCCTGCAAAATTTGGTAAATAATTATATCAAGCTACACCACAAAATAGGCAAAAGTGCCCAAGCTGAACTACTGCATTCCATTCAATTTCCACAGTACTGACATCAATGGTGAAATCACAAAGTGTGTAAAATAGACAACCATTTATTGCCTATACTTTATTACTGCCCAATCTGAATATGTATCACAAGGTGTTTCAGCTGAGACACATCTTTCTTCTATTTAACATAGAGACACGAAGACCAACTTATCCCTACGTTTGTTGCCACAACTAAGATTTGGTGACCCCCACAGACTGAGAAATCAATGTCCTTCCTAATCAATACAGATAAACTGTTCATTACCAATCAAATGACGCATAACAATGACATATACTTACTACAAGAAACAGAAGGTCGTTTGAAAGATTGCAGGAAATAAATAACTTATTTGGGCTGAATTTGAAAACAGGTCAAATACTATTAGACTTATTTGAATAAAGCCGGAAGCAACTATTTCCTGGAAATGCATATATTTAAAGTAGACATTGGAAGCAGCACACATTTAAAATGTTCACAAGTTATATTTTAATATTTTTAACTAAGATACCACACATTGAACTTCCTAAAGATTGGAACATTTACAAATTTATTTTCACATCAAGTTTAGTCACTTACCTGGAACGCTTTACTGAGCATGTGCTCCCCTTCTTTCACTCCAAGCAAATTGATTATAGTTTGCTTCCCATATAGCTTTTTCAGTGTTCTAAAATGTCTGTAAAGATTTAATAATTATATTTTGGGAAATTGAAACTTGAGAGACTCAATATAAATTCTAATGCAAGTATTTTTTTTTGAAAAAATATAAATTTGTTACCATCGCTCAACTGATAATAGTAATTGTCATTAATTACAACTTCAATACCTGTCAAAAGCAGGTGCATTGGCTTCAAACCCTCTGGACATTCTAACACGATGGGACCCAACCTAAATGAAACAAAATTATTTATAGGATAGTTAAACAAATATTAAAAACTGCTAAATGTAAATTGATTAAGAAAAATTAGAATCAGAATTAGATATATATTAAGTTGAATATAACTTTATCTAAAATAATGATAGACAACAGTTTACTTCCTTTTAAATATGGCTGTCAAATAGCCAAAGATAGACACAAAATGCTGGAGTAACTCAGCAGGACAGGCAGCATCTCTGGAGAGAAGGAATGGGTGACATTTCGGGTCGAGACCTTTCTTCGGACCACAGACGGACACCAGACCTTAATATCACACACAATTTCAGCTGCCGCTGTCAAATAGCCAAGTTTGTTTGGTGTGCCACAACCCAAACCTCATTGTTGATATTATTTATCAGCCCAACAATAGGTTTACGTTCCAGTGGTCAATCACATTGTTATTACCTTTCTCTTACAAAGGATTCCTGCCAGCCCTATCTACAGGTTTACAAACTGCTGCTGGCATGAAGAGGGTAAGTGGAGCTACAATAGTAGCATTTAAGAGATGTTTGCAGTATGCACAGATGACTTTTCAAGCAAATCACATTTAATAGTATAAATATTTAATATAAATATTCTAACCATATTTATTCCACAACGTCATGGCTTTACAAACAATGATTAATATATGATAAGAGTCAAGAGTGTTTTATTGTCATATGACCAGGATGGAACAATGAAATTCCTAGTTGCTGCAGCGCAACTGAATATGTGAATATATAAACATAGTACATAACGGGGGAAAAGAACAAAAAAGTCCTTCTTGGGGGAATGCAAAGTCTCGGGGAAAGAAACGTTTATGCGCAATCTACCTTCCTTAATCAGACACTATTGTCTCTTAAGAACACAGCTGATACTTTAACTACAGGTGGTCACTAAAATTGACAAGCAATTGCTTCTATTGATGCTTGTGCAATAATACTCTTTTGAATGAATGCATAAGTTTATGAATGAATAGGTTTATTGACCTCGTATTCACATGCAAGGAATTTGCCTTGGTGCTCCGCCCACAAATGACAACATGACATAGTGACAGTTAGGAATCACACATAAAACATTAATAATAAAACATTATTGATTAAACATGTGAATTAAATAAAATACCAGAGCAAAAGGTGACAGATTTTTGGTTATTGCTACTACTTGTGGAAAAAAAGCTGTTTTTATGTCTGGCTGTGGCAGCTTTGACAGTCCGGAGTCGCCTTCCAGAGGGAAATGATTCAACGAGTTTGTGGCCAGGGTGAGAGGGATCATAGATGATCTTACCCGCTCGCTTCCTGGCCCTTGCAGTATACAGTTCGTCAATGGAGGGAAGGTTGCAGCCAATAACCTTCTCAGCTGATCGAACAATTCGCTCAAGATGTCGTGCTTGATGGCTGAGCCATGATGGAGAAGGTGAGGACGACTCTACGATGGCCATAGAGAATCGGACCATCATTGCCTGTGGCAGATTGTGCTTCCTCAGCTGCCGCAGGAAGTACATCCTCTGTTGTGACTTTTTGAGTGTGGAGTCGATGGTAGCCCCCCATTTAAGGTCCTTGGAGATGATAGTTCCCAGGAACTTAAAAGACTCCACAGATGTGACTGTGGTGTTGTTGATGGTGAGTGGGGTGAGGGGAGGGGGAGCCCTCTTAAAGTCTACAATCAATTCCACTGTCTTAAGAGCATTGAGCTCCAGGTTGTTGTGATACAGTAAACAGTAAAATACAGCCATTGATATTTTAGTCTGCAGTAATAAAAATAAACTTATTGCTATTGATAAGACCTTTTTCTTTTGAAAATCCTGCATGAAAAATAATTTGTTATTGCAAGTCTGAAACTCTAACACTTAACCCTTTTTATCCATTTACACATTTATTTTTACAACACCAGTTTCTATAGCATGAGGTTTCTTAGGAACACGACTAGCATTTTATGGAAGAACCACCTGTATTTGGAATTCAATTGCATGTATTTTTTCAATAATAATACAAATTTACAGAGGCAGCAGCATCATAGAATGACAATTAGCAAAACTAGCCTTTGTCATATGAATCACAATGACCTCCCGTGTTACTTCAAATCTAAACCAGATATCAGAAATCAACAGATGGGATTGAAAGTAAACCTGTCAACACAAATTATAATCCAGTACTGGCAGCTAAACCAAAGTATCCTCTAAATTTATGGCAGAGAGCAAGATCTATTTATGGCCTTCTACACTACAAATGTACACTACAAATATACATTACAACATAATTTTAAAAGACCAACCTGAAGTCCCGGTTGCTCCCAGAACAATGGGATGGAACCACGGATCTGAATAAATGAGGAGACACAATCATCTAAGAATATCACCTATGGGAAATAAAAAGTAAAGTATTGCTGAGTGATGTGGAAGAGCAGAGTTAAAACCAGAAATCACTACGTTTAAAACATCGACTGTCTGAAAATATATAGGTTTAAATAAAAACATCATGACAAATGAAAAAGAACAGAAATCACAGTAAATGTATATTTAGTTAACAGAAAAAAACTGGCAATTTCAGTAAGCCTCATAGCATTTGCGGAGAGAAAAAACATAATTTGTTTCAATTGGTGACATTTTACTTCTGATGAAGCATCATTGACCTTGAAAGTTGTTTTGTTCTGAGCTACACAGTCTTCCCAGAATTTTATTTTTATTTCATTTCAAATTTTCAACATGTTCTATACCACTAGGTAGAAATTATTTAATTCGTAGTTAAATTTGATTCTTCCTCATTATTTTTGGTATTACCAGAACAGTGGATGAAAGAAGAGATGGGATGATGAAATGGATAATTAAACAAGGTTTTATTTTGTGGACAAGAAACAAAAGCTAATTTATCCAGCGAATGTTTGATAATCAGGCCCTTAAGAGAATCTACAAACCTTAAAGAAAAATGGGAAGTAGGAGATTCAGTAAAACATTGGCTGAACTAATAAAAACAAATTTCCTTCCATGTCTCTTTGTTCTTATTTCTCACACTGTCCAAATTGTAGCAATGTCAGTACATTTTATTCAAAGGCTCAGCATCTAGGACCCAATAAAATAACAATTCGGAAGAAGCACAACCTATTAAATGAAGTTTTTTTTTTCCATAATCTTATCATTGTCCATGTTCGGCATCTGTCCGTTCTCTAGATAAGGGATACGCTTCTCAGCACCTACTGTGTTATCCACTGAAGATTTTTGTACACTTCAATATACAGTAAAACTCCATTAATCCAGCATGCCCGGGACTTTGATGGTACCAGATGGGCAACTTTATTGTACTATTGGAGGTTATTTCTATTAACAACCAAACACCATTTAATGCACTTGTTTCATTAGAAATTACACATCAGGACAATATATTTTCCAGTGAGCAAGGGAACTGGGGCCCTGGCAACTTGAAATGAAGTGTGAGAAACATCACCCAGTGAGCCAGATAGAAACATAGAAAACATAGAAAATAGGTGCAGGAGGAGGCCATTCGAGTCAGCACCGCCATTCATTAGTGATCATGGCTAAATGGTTCAGATACTGAACCATTTGGATTTCCGAATAGTAGGATACTAGTTTGAGTTTTACATTGTTTTGAATATGGGCCTATTTTACTTACCTTCTCACCCCATGGGTCAATCTGATAATGGGCGAGGTGAAGCAGGGTGAGAAGTGGCTTGTATAGACTATCAACTTCAGCATAGACAGATTGGAACAAATGACCCATTTCTGTCGTGTACATGGGTTGTATTTAAGCAAAATTTCACAAGAGTAAATTGTCACATGGGGAAAATAAGTCATGTCACTGCAGTTTCATTAAAGATCATAAGTGGTAAGGATTTTCTTTAAAATGGTTTATCATATTTCTCATTTTGCAGAGCAAAAAATAAGAACAATCACCTCAACAACTACAATTAGACATATCACCAAGATGAAATCAAATCTCATTACAAAATTAATTAGGTGAAGGGTTGTGATACTGTATATTCTAAATCAGCACACATCTGATCTCACAAAGTGGGTTTCATAATTTTCAGTCATATTTGTTTAACTTTTGTTCTTAACTTAGTTTACAATCGTCTTTGTAAAAGAAACAGATAATTTTTGTACATTTGCTTCTTTAGCTTTTGGATTTAAAAATAGCTTACCTGTTAAAATCAAGGTTTAATGTGTTTGTACTACACATCAAATAAAGACTATTAAAAGAAAGGGCTAACTCAGACATATTTTACCTGTTCTGTTTCAACAAAGTTAGCTACGTGTCCATTGTCATTTGTTCCCCGTACGTTAAATCTTGTTCCCGCTCTTTCACAGCTGAGACGTGAGATTAAACAAGCCTTTGCTTGTTTGTGAGCAGCATAGATTGTCCTGATTTCCACTCCTCCACACATGAGTCTCAGCACCCATTCATCACAATTTACATCATAATGTTTCAGGTGCAAATGCAATGCCTGATTCCTAGGAGATATAAAAAAAATGATCAAATTCCATTTTTTTCTAGTCACGGGTGGTAATTCCAAAGCAAAATATTAGAAGTACATTGGATTCTAAAAAGCATTTAAAAACTAATGGAATAAAGCTTCTTTATAGAGCAACATGTTGTTTACTATTTAAAATTACTTAGATTCACATTACCAAATATTTGCTTGAAATCATACTTAAAAATTATAGGTTTTAAACATGACAGTTAAATTAGCAAATGCAAAAACATTTCTCGTTTTTTTTAAATAACGAACAAAATAAGTTATATTTTTTAGACACATGTTAAAGAACATTGGACCAAGTATTAAAGATCAATTATTTCAAACTAGTGGTCTGCAGACTAATTTCAAGGGGTCTAAGAAAGCTGGCTTTGTAAGTGACCGGACTAATGAACAACTGATTTGTTATTTTGTTTGCATCTAGATAAATGATGCGACATCTAACTGAAGCTGATGCCTTATGTTTCAAAACATTTCGACATTCCACATATAAACCATCTCAATGCCTTCACCAAGCATACATTTGAAAAATTGGTTACATCTATTGTATGAACAGTGAATCCAGCCATTTGTTTCCATTTCTAATGATAAATGAGCGTGCAGGCCAATGGCTGGGAACTGGGATAAGACAACATTTACTCTGCTGTGCCAATTTTCCCTTTTCTCAGACCAACATCTTCAAATACAAACTGTATCAGTCAACAGGTTGGCAGATGGATGAGAAAATAAATTCACAAGCTCAAAGGTCAAAATAATTTCAAGCTTTGTGACTTTAGAGCTTTATGTAGAGGCAGGAGGGCAGAGAAATAGGGAATCTAATTTAATCAAAAACATATGCTGCGCATCCAGGTGCATGCTTATCATCTCGGTTAAACATGGACAGAAGTATAGTAAACAGAAAACATTGACATTTGTTCCTACCGGTCCTCCACAAAAACAGTCATCAAATTCCCTTTAAATTGCACACAAGTGATAATACAAATGATGGGTTTGAGATGGCAAGGAGTGAATTTGGGATTTCATATCTGACCTACATCCCTAGTTCACAGGGAATTAAATTTAGATGTAATCGTTAATATATTCTACTATAAAGTCATGCTTCATTTCAGTGACATGCCATTCAGTGATATAGCCTGTGCTTTGTAATGTTTGATGCTCTGTGATCAATATCTACCATCACCATTCAAGGTGCTGAAAATTATTTAAAATAGTTCTCTTGGATATGCAGTCCTTCTGTAAAATATTGTTTATCCCCAAAGCAATCTCATGGCCCCAATACAAACAATAGTTTTTCACTTTAATTATTTTTGAAAGAGTTTTGCAATTTTAAAAGGATGCAAACCATTGCAAATACACAAATCTTTATTATAGTTTTATGGTTCTTCAAGTTCAGAATTGACACAAAACCCAACTCACCAAAAAAATCGATTATCCGTTGTATGCTCTTGCAACCTACGATGAGCATTCAAACTCAAATCCAGACTGACGCCACTGGAAGACCAAGCAAAATAGAAGCTTCCAGAATTCAAAACTTTGCGTACTTCGGAGATGCGTTCCTCATCCAATGGTTCATTTCGAAGAGAAATGAACTCGGTAGAGGTGACTCTGAAGACTTCAGAATCTTGTATCTTTCCCACCGACATGCAGCCAGTTACCACCACAAGGTAATGTAACATATTGTCATCTACGAAATAGAAATACATTCATGTTAGCAGACAAAAAAGTAACTCCACGAATGTTTTAATGGCCATTTAGTTAGACATACAAAACTCAAGTTTTGATCATTTGATTCTTTTCAAATTAAAACATCAACAGGTGTGGCATGGTGAAGCAGCAGTAGCGCCTGAGACTTGGGTTCAATCCTGACTAAGGGTGCTGTATGTACGGAATTTGTACGTTGACCACGTGGGTTTTCTCCGGGTGCTCGGTTTCTTCACACACTCCAAAGACGTGCGGGTTTGTAGGTTAATTTGGCTTTGGTAAAAATTGGCGTGGACTCTGTGGGCCTGTTTCCATGCTGTATCTGTAAACTAAACTAAATTCAAACATTCCAGATAACTGATAAAAGCAGAATGGTTGACTCAAGATTATAGTTATCATTGTGGTCATATTGAAAGTAGTTATAACTAAAATTCTATTCATCAAAGTCAACTAAGCCACTTACCAAGATTCAACCTCAAAACACCTAAAAGGCCATAAGCATCTAGGAGCTTGGTGTACATGTTTTTGATAGCTTCTTTCTCTGCTGACGCTGTATAAAACAGAAATATTCAAAATCAGTGAGCAGATAACTATCACCAAATCCTCAAAATATCGTCTTTAAAAATAAAAACAATTGTTTTTATCTTGTTATTTTGGCAATTAATATTCAAGAGAAAAAGAATGAAATAACTCAGTAAAATGAATTAATTATGCTGTGCGAATTAGAAAAAGATAGTAAACCCAGGGGATTAAGGGGAAGAATGTGCTGCCATCAAACGTGTAGCGCAACAGAGTGACGGTAGTTTCATGGAATGAATGTTAAAGATGGAAGTTCCAAGTATGACGGGGTAGATGCAGGCTTGGAATGAGATGAAAAAAAAGCCATATTATAAATGATGAAATGGTTAACTTTAGTATGTTGTTGTATAGGGGTATGGGATATGAGCTCAATATCAAACATGTCATAAAATTCTGTTCTTCTTCTTATGCAACTAGAAGAAATTCTGGCTCATACATGACAGCCAGACATTTAACATATTGGTTGCCATGGAGTAAGGGAAGGTAACTTAAAATAATCAACCTAAAGACATTCCAGAAGGATGAGAAAAGCAGAATAGGCACTGGCAATGTCCCTTTCAAAGATACATTAAAGTTTAAGTATCAGTCTTCATCTCTACTCTTGTAGCCAGACATACTCCAGACTAAAATATTACAAGAATACCTTAGTAAGAACTACATTGTTAGAAATGCCATTTTAAATTGAAATAGTAAAGTGAAACCCTCAATTAGTCAAAAAACAATCTTCTATTTTAAACAACAAGCAGCACTCAGAAGAAACACTCCAATGGCTGTGCCTATTTTAATGTCCGACAAATGGGGCTTGAAGTTTCCTGCTTGCAAGTAGGAAACTCCATTTATTATGAAAATGGACCAATCCTAAAGTCTGCACCCTGCCCAAACAAGTGATAGAGAATCTTCAATCCTAAACAAAAATGATTAAAAAAGATAAATAATTGCATATTATTTTTTTACATTTTACTTATCTATTGTTTTTAAGGACTAAGATTGCAATTTTCAGTTGACTCATCCTTTTAGCAAAGCCTGAACACAGGAAATATGATCTATGCTGATATGCATTTAATCTAATGCAACTAAAAATAAACTGTTTATTATATCTGCCTGTGATCTATTACCAGTCCATCAACAATTTAAAAGTTTATTAAGTTCTTAGCTGAAGTAGCAATTAATATCCAGGAAAAGAAACATGCCAAAAAAAAAATCCCGAGTGGTTGCAAATTTATAATTCTAAATAAACCAAGAGAATCAAAAATCACTGTAAGAAAATGCTATGCGAAACCTCAAAAAAAATTTATATTGTAGGGTTTAACATTCTAGGATTTTACATCCACTAAAGTCAGAAATAAGATTCTGTCAATCATCACCATGACTCTGGGTGAAAACATTTTTCCTCAAATCTCCTTTAATACTTCTAAATGCCTTCAAATACAAAATCTGCAGTAACTAACATGTTAAATGTGGAAGTAACATTAACGGATCAGAATGGTCCCGATTCTTGCTCAGCACATCCACAATCTGAAACTGTACATTCACTGGGTACCCAAAAAGGAAATGAAGTACATTTGCTACCATAATAAACCACCAATTGCAACACTGAATCTCCTTTCTTGCCATTATAACAAGGAACTTGAAGGTTATTTCTTATGCCTTAAAATGCTACATTGAACAGTTATGTACGATGCCGATTTAAAGTAGAAAGTCTGATCTCCAATGTCAAATTGACAGACTTATAACTTTCAGTTTTAAGAGTGTTAATAGCTACATTTCAAAGTTAAACTCCATATCCAACCCATCAACAAGAAGGAAAAATAGAATACAAGAATCAAAAACAGATATAGGCCATTTGACTCTTTGATCATTAATCAAGATCATGAGGTGACCTTCTATCACACTACTAGTCCCATAAACTAGGACGCTCAGTGGCATTGCTGAGAGTGCAGCTGTCTCACGGCTTCAGCAAACAATGTTGTATGAGTTTGCATGTTCTCCTGTGACTGCATGGATTTCCTCCAGGTGCTCTGGTTTCCTCTCGGATCCTAAAGACGTGCTGGTTATTTAGTTAATTTTTATTCCAAATTGCTTCCAGTGCAAGTGGGTGGCAGGAGTATCAGGGGGTATTTATGGGCATATATGAATGAAAAGTGGGGGAATGGGATTGATCATAGACTTGATTGACCAAATGACCATTTTATATGTTATAAGTTATAAGTATGGGAAGTGAAAGTATTTAAAGTGCAAAGTCCAGAAATCTATGTCAGCAAGACTCAAAAAAATTATCCTAACAAGTCAGCATTGCTTTTACTCTCCTACCATCTCCTTTTTGTATCTTAGCCCAGCCATTCAATTAATCGTCCTTAGTTCTGTACTGTAATATGATATGGTTTGTTATCATCTTTGGCATGCAACCAATTCTCTCCGGGGAAGAGTAGTTGGAATGGCAGTAGACACAGTATACAGGCCAGAGAAATTATGCAAATCTGCTATAAACAAACTTCCTTTTTTTTAGTTCAAATAGTCAAGAATCAAGTGTTTAATTGCCAAAACAATTTTTTTTTTTTTTTTTTGCTGCATCATTGCCGGCCCTTTGCTGCAACAACACAATGAACAATATGATAACTTCTGTACTGTAATATGGTTTGTTATCATCTTTGGCATGCAACCAATTTTCTCCGGGGAAAAGTTGTTGAAATGGCAGTAGATACACAGTATAAAGTAGATGGCAGTAGACACACGGTCTGAAGCAGGGACCCAACCTGAAACATCAACCAATGATAAATTATCAGTTATACAAGGTAACCAGACCATAATAGTGGAAGCAGATGTACGTAGTGCAATCTTATACAAGTCCACAGTAGCTTGGAGCTGAGATAGGATTGTGGTTAGGCTCGAGCAATGTGGTTCAAGAGTCTGATAGTTGATGGGAGAAGCTGTTCTTGAACCTGGACATAACGGTTCTCAGGCTACTATACTTCTTCCCATTGGAAGCATCGAGATGAGAGTGGGCCAGGGTGTTGTTGGTCTTTGATATTAGCTGCATTTTTAAGGCAATGATTCCTGCAGCAGCCAGCAATAGTGGACTGAGCACTGTCCACCATTTTCTGTTGCCTCTTTCATTCTTGAGCATTCAAGTTACCAAATCATGCAGTGATGCAACCAGTCAGTACATTCTCCACCATATATCTGCAGACATTTGATTACATATTCAGCAATATGCCGAATGTCCTCAAACCTCTGAGGAAGTAGAGGTGTTGATGAGCTTTCTTTGCAAATGCATCAATGTGCTGGGCCCAAGGCCAATCAGCAGAGATGTATGCACATGCAGAGGAACTTGAAGCAGTTTTGCTTATTTGATCAACAATCAGCTATCCTTTGGTACTTATTGAGTAAACAAGAAGAATACTAAGACCTTACCTTCCTGTTTAAATGATCCACTTCACCTTGCATCCCAACTTCCACCCGGAATAAACTTCATCTAGTCACTTACAACCTAATTTACATTAAGCTTTGCCAAGGGATCCCTGTACAAACTTATCTTGAGAGAAGGAATGGGTGTCCCGCTGAGTTACTCCAGCTTTTTGTATCTACCTTTGGTTTAAACCAGCATCTGTAGTTCCTTCGTACACAAACTTATCTTCCTGGACTCCATTATAATCTTCCAATCTTTTGATTTCGCAAAGCCGCTTTGATTCACTGGCTCAAGCCTTCTGTGTGATTCCACACCCCCAATTGTTTGTACCCAGGCCTCACATTTTAGAACACACTCCTTAAATAATGTTATCACTTCCTCTCTGCTGTCTTTAAGACTTCATTAATACACAGCCCAATGAAAGCAAGATAGCCACTCAATTTTCCTCACTAATGTTTACCAATTCCTTTTCTCTTCTGAATTTTGTGGCATGCCAACACATTTGCATGTAATGAATGTGTTCTTATAATAATTGGGAACATGAACAGGATAAAATATTAACATTGGGAAATACAAAATTGTGATCAATAAAAAAAATTGCAAAGTGATGCCCAGAATGAAGCCTCAATAGAAGTTACATTTTGATTGGCAAAAAAAGGTGAAAAATGCATCATAGGACATGCTTCACAAGTGTGAAAATCACCATTTTATAAAGACATGTTTTAATGAAGGGGGCATTTTTGATACACATGTATATGGATCAAGGCAGTTTGTGAATAATTAAACTGTATCACATTTATCATTATGATTTGGCATTGGCATTATGCATTAATCCTGCCCGAAAGTGTATTTTCTATGTTGACATGGACTAGTTCATTACCCAAGGAACTGCAAATGTTATTGGTTAAGATTGGTGCAATCTTAACCATTATTACTACCAGGCCCAATGATTTGATAAGTGTGACTGAAGATGCAGTTTAATATGGCTAAAACTAGAGATAAGGCTAACAAACTCAGATGTCCTGGGGTCATTGAGCTAATGTTCCTAATTTCATACATTTGTTCTGTTCAGATAAAAAATTACATGCTGACAGATAAAATATTTGTTATAGTTTTGACTCCACATTTATTCTATAACATAATGAAAGGAACTGACAGAATATACCATTTACTCAGCAAGTAACATAGAAAACAGAAAATAGGTGCAGGAGGAGGCCATTTCGAGCTTCGAGCTGGCACCGCCATTCATTGTGATCATGGATTATCATCCATAATCAGTAACCTGTGCCTGCCTTCTCCCCTTATCCCTTGATTCTGCTAGCCCCTAGAACAGGGGTCGGCAACCTAGGGCCCCCAGGTTGAATGCGGCCCATAACCCAAAATCATCCGGCCCGCAGGCGTATTTTTTCTCCCGTAATTATCCCGCCTGCAGAATTCCATCATCTCTGGTACCTCCCGGGCCCGAGGCCACGGTGTCCAGGCGCAGGGACGCAAGGAGGCCTGCACTGGCGCCTCCAATGGCGGAGCAGCCGAGCAGCGCCGAGCGCGAAGCTGTGGTTGTACCACATGCGCAAATCCGCCGGCACGGCCGCGCACCTTCTGTGTCTGGGCTTCACTGTCAGGTTCGGGGCTGTCAATAGGTCAGGGACGAGTGAGTGTGAGTATTTGAGCCACTGCCTTCAGGACAGAGCCAAGGCAATGGTCCGTAGGTGCACCATGTTCATGAACGCCCGTAACTAGGGGCCAGTGCTCTGGGTGGCGTCCTCGAAGACGACGCGAACACGTAATTAGATGTGGCTTGCCATCCGCTCACAGACATGCATCCTGGCCCCTATGCAGGACAAGGTTGCCGACCCCTGCCCTTGAGCTCTATCTAACTCTCTATTAAATTCATCCAGTAAATTGGCCTCTACTGCCTTCTGTGGCAGAGAATTCTACAAATTCACAACTCTCTGGGTGAAAAAGTTTCTCATCTCAGTTTTAAATGGCCTCCCCTTTATTCTTAAACTGTGGCTCCTGGTTCTGGACTCCCCCAACATTGGGAACATTATTCCTGCATCTAGCCTGTCCAGTCCTTTTATAATTTTATATGTTTC
This sequence comes from Raja brachyura, assembly GCA_963514005.1. The sequence goes on along the minus strand of OY740792.1, from coordinate 16,474,777 downwards.
TATGAGATCCCCTCTCATCCTTCTAAATTCCAGCGAATACAAGCCCAGTCTTTGCAATCTTTCCTCATATGACAGTCCCGCTATCCCGGGAATTAACCTAGTGAACCTAAGCTGTTGCCTAAAGAGCAAGGATGTCTGTCCTCAATTTAGGAGACCAAACCTGCACACAATACTCCAGATGTGGCCTCACCAGGGCCCTGTACAACTACAGAAGGGCCTCTTTACGCCTATACTCAAATCCTCTCGTTATGAAGGCCAATATGCCATTAGCTTTCTTCACTGCCTGCTGTGCCTGAATGTTTACTTTCAGTGACTGGATTACAAGGACACCCAGGTCTCGTTGCACTTCCCTTTTTCCTAATCAGACACCATTGAGATAATAATCTGCCTCCTTATTCTTGCCATGGATAACCTCACATTTATCTAATTATACTGCATCTGCCATGCATCTGCCCACTCACTCAACCTGTCCAAGTCACCCTGCAACCTCCTAGCATCCTTGAAAGGTGAGATGCATAAGGAATTAAAATTATTGTATTTGAATGCACAAAGTATAAGAAGTAAAGTAGATGAGCTTGAGGCTCAGTTAGAGGTTGGTAGATATGACATTGTGGGGATTACTGAGACGTGGCTGCAGGAGGATCAGGCCTGGGAACTTAATATTCAGGGTTATGCATCCTATAGAAAGGACAGGTAGGTGGGCAGAGGAGGGAGGGGGGTGTAGCTCTGCAGGTGAGGGATGGAATTCAGTCCCTTGTGGATTGAGTTGAGGAATTTCAAAGGCAAGAAGACATTAATTGGCATTATCTACAGACACCCAATTAGTAGCCCGGATGTAGGGTGTAAGTTGCAGCAGGAGTTAAAACTGGCATATAACAAAGGTAATGCCACTGTGTTGATGGGGGATTTCAATATGCAGGTAGACTGGGAAAATCAGGTTGGTTCAGGACCCCAAGAGTGTTTGGAGAGTGCCTCCGTGATGGATTCTTAGAGCAGCGTGTAATGGAGCCGACCAGAGAAAAGGCAATTCTGGATTTAGAGTTGACCAATGAACCAGATTTGATAAGAGAACTCGAGTAAAAGGAACCGCTTGGAGGTTGTGATCATAATGTGATTAGTTTTAATCTGCAATTTGAGAAGGAGAAGGTTAAATCGGAAGTGTCAGTGATGCAGTTGAACAAAAGGGACTATGAAGGCATGAGGGAGGAGCTGCAATGGCAGGAATTTCTGGGCATAATCCAGAAGACGCAGGATCATTTCATTCCAAAAAGGAAGAAAGATTCTAAGGGGGGTAGAAGGCAACTGTGGCTGACAAGAGAAGTTAGGGATAGAATAAAACTAAAAGAAAAGATGTATAACACAGCAAAGAGTAGCCGGAAGCCAGAGGATTGGGAAACTTGCATAGGACAACAGAAGGAAATAAAACGGGCAATACGGGCTGAAAAGATGAAGTACGAGGGGAAGCTGGCCAGGAATATAAAGAAGGACAGTAAAAGCTTCTTTATATATGTTAAGGGAAAAAGAATAGCAAAGTCAAATGTGGGTCCCTTGAAGGCAATTATTATGGGGAACAAGGAAATGGCAGAAGAGTTGAACAGGTACTTCGGATCTGTCTTCGCTAAGGAAGACACAAAGAATCTCCCAGAGGTACTGGAGGACAGAGGATCTAAGAGGGTTGAGGAACTGAAAGAAATTTTCATTAGGCGAGAAATGGTATTGGGTAGGCTAATGGGACTGAAGGATAATAAATCCCCTGGGCCTGATGGTATGCATCCCAGGTCCTCAGGGAGGTGGCTCTAGAAATAATGGACACATTGATGATCATTTTCCAACGTTCAATAGATTCAGGATCAGTTCCTGTGGATTGGAGGATAGCTAATGTTATCCCACTTTTCAAGAAGGAACCGAGAGAGAAAACGGGGAATTACAGACCAGTTAGCCTGACCGGTGGTGAGAAAGATGCTGGAGTCAATTATTAAAGAGGTAATAATGGAGCATTTGGATAGCAGTTAAATGATTAGTCCAAGTCAGCATGGATTTATGAAAGGAAAATCAAGCTTGACTAATCTTCTGGAATTTTGAGGATGTGACAAGTAAAATGGATGAAGGGGAGCCAGTGGATGTCGTGTAACTAGACTTTCAGAAAGCATTTGAAAAGGTCCCTCATGGGAGACTGGTAACTAAAATTAGAGCACATGGTTTTGGGGGTAGGGTGTTGACATGGATAGAAAATTGGTTGGCAGACAGGAAGCAAAGAGTAGCAGTGAATGGGTCCTTTTCAGAATGGCAGCAGTGGCGAGTGGAGTGCCGCAAGGCTCGGTGTTGGGGCCGCAACTGTTTACCATATATATTAATGATTTGGAAGAGGGAATTAGGAGCAACACTAGCAAGTTTGCAGATGACACAAAGCTGGGTGGCAGTGTGAATGGTGAAGTGGATGTTAGGAGGTTGCAGGGTGACCTGGTCAGGTTGAGTGAGTGGGCAGATGTGTGGCAGATGCAGTATAATATAGATAAATGTGAGGTTTTCCACTTTGGTGGCAAAAACAAGGGGGCAGATTATTGTCTCAATGGGGTTAGGTAAGTGGGAGGTACAATGAGACCTGGATGTCCTTGTACACCGGTCATTGAAAGTTGGCGTGCAGGCGCAGCAGTCAGTGAAGAAAGCTAATGGAATGTTGACCTTCATAACAAGAGGATTTCAGTATAGGAGTAGAGAGGTTCTTCTGCAGTTGTATAGGACTCTGGTAAGACCACATCTGGAGTATTGTGTACAGTTTTGGTCTCCTAATTTGAGGAAGGACATTCTTGTGATTGAGGCAGTGCAGCGTAAGTTCACGAGATTGATCCCTGGGATGGCGGGACTGTCATATGAGGAAAGAATGAAAAGACTAGGCTTGTATTCACTGGAGTTCAGAAGGATGAGGGCAGATCTTATAGAAACATATAAAATTATAAAAGGACTGGACAAGCTAGATGCAGAAAAAATGTTCCCAATGTTGGGCGAGTCCAGAACCAGGGGCCACAATCTTAGAATAAAGGGGAGGCCATTTAGGACTGAGGTGAGAATAAACTTTTTCACCCAGAGAGTTGTGAAATTGTGGAATTCCCTGCCACAGAGGGCAGTGGAGGCCAAATCACTGGATGGATTTAAGAGTTAAATAGAGCTCTAGGGGCTGGTGGAATCAAGTGAAATGGGGAGAAGGCAGACACGGGTTATTCATTGGAGACGATCAGCCATGATCACAATGAATGGCAGTGCTGGTTCGAAGGGCCGAATGGCCTCCACCTGCACCTATTTTCTATGTTTAATATATATTGTAAATAGTTGCGGCCCCAGCACCGAGCCTTGTGACACTCCACTCGCCACTGCCTGCCATTCTGATAGGGATCTGTTTATTCCTACGCTTTGTTTCCTGTCTGCCAACCAATTCTCTACCCATGTCAATACCCTACCCCAATACCATGTGCCCTAATTTTGACCACTAATCTCTTGTATGGGACTTTATCAAAGGCTTTCTGAAAGTCCAAATACACTACATCCACCTTCATTCATTTTACATTAAGTAGATACGTCATCAGAGGTCAGAATTAAATGGGGTGGGGGGGGGGGGGGGGTGTAAATTTATTTTCTCCTTCATTCAGTGGTGAACGTTCTTGAGCAATCCACCTGGAAATTGGGGTAAGACAAATCGATAAATAATTTCAAAAGGAAATTGGACAAGTGCATGAGGACAAGTTGTTTCAGTCAGAAAGGAAGGGATTAGGCATTATTAACCTATCAAAGAGCTAGCCCAGGGTATGGCAGAATAAAAGGCTTTATTTTTGCTGCATGCCTAGGTTTCAGAAATGCTGTTTGCAATTTTGCTTTTGTTTTTTAAAAGCCATTTATTTTATGACAACCTTTGTTCAAAAGTACTTTGTTAGAAATTCAAAGTCATGGTGATGTTATCTTTTTCTTCTTCAATGATTTCCAAACATTTCCAATGTGTCTCATTGATGGTTTTGCATATACCCTTGGAAACAGTGATAAGCAAATAGCATTGTAAAACGGAATTATCCATGATACTCAAGTCTGAAGAAGGGTTTCGGCCCGAAACGTTGCCTATTTCCTTCGCTCCATAGATGCTGCCGCACCCGCTGAGTTTCTCCAGCATTTTTGTCTACCTTCCATGATACTCAATATCAAGGGAGTGTATTTGGCCAGCATCCAAAGAGCATTCTGCCTCTATTTAAAAGGATTGTTTATTTTATCTGAACAATTTGATGTCTCAACCAATAGCTAGCACATCTGATAATACAACATTCCATCAATATTGCATTCCATATGATGTGGTTCAGACCCAAGCGATCCACAATTTTCTGTCTTGTAAACAAGTAGTACTACCAAACAAACCAACTTACAAGAACTGCCCCAAGAACTGCGCACATTGAAAAGATGTAGAGGGTATATGGAATGAGCTTTGAGAGGAATTAGTTGAGGCAGTTACAATAACAACATTTAAAACACATTTTGACTGATACGTGGATAGCAAAGGTTTAGCTAGATATACACAGACAAATGAGATTAGTTTATATAGGGCCGCTTGATCAGCATTGGTGAATAGGGCCAAAGGTCCCGTTTCCACGCTGTATGAGTCTCACCATCAATCAATAATGCAGCTGGAACAGAATAGATTAATTGGTATAATTATTCAGGACAAGTCTGCCTCAATGTATGATTATCTTTGAACAAGAAATAACTAAAATATAATAAGTCTGTTTAAAATGTTGACTAGCTCTTTTCACATGTTTGCTACAAAATATTTTATATTTCCAATTGAATCCTTACATTCATTCAATCTCATTACATTTTCTAACCAAATACCAAAATATATGGTAAAGAAAGGAAAATGAAAATACCATATTTTCAGTTAAAAGTAAAATGGCAATAAAAACATGTAATTATTTTGTTTCGACTATGTTTTATCCCTTAAAACCTTATCCCTTCACCAGTTTTACAGAGGTGGACTGAAATATGTTAGAAATGCTGGCCTGCGATTTAAAAAAAAATTAAGCGTAACTTGATTTGAGTATGATTTCATTAATGAAACGTAGTACCAATGTGCAAAAGGCAAATTGTGTTTAACTAATCTACTGAAAACTTTTGAAGTAACAGAGGATTATTGAAGGTGATGTTGTTGATGTAGTATTTATGGATTTCAAAAAGGCATGTTTAACTAGCACTTACGCCATCAGACTAAAAAAGACAAAAGCAGGATGGTAAATATTAGTTTATAAAACAGAATCACTGCAAACAGCTGCTTTTCAGATCAAGGGAAGGAAAAAAAAGGAATTTCCCAGGGTTCAATGCTGGACCCACATCTTCTCCTGATATTTATTAGTGACTTGCATTTGGCTGATACTGGAGATTTTTTAAAAAAAAGGTAGTAACAATAGAACAAGGCAAATTGGAGGAATTAGACAGATGAAATGTAATGGATGAAAAATACTTTGATGGGAAGAACAAGAGGCAGAGTAAAACTGATAATCTGGAACCCTCAGGATATTGGTGGTGCCAGCCTGATAGATTTTCTGACTATTTGGTATTATTCTCACCTACGCATTTAAAATTTATTATTTAAAAAAATATTATGCACTGATGTAATTAATTTTTCATTGAATGACGTGGGTTTAAAGGGAACACAGTAAATATAGCAAGTTTAAAGGGAATGGGAAAGCAGGGCCCTGGTGAGTTGAAAAGGAGCCTATCGAGAGGTAATGAACAATGCCTGGGTTAGAAACTGAAATGCCGAGTGAATTTGCTTCCTCTTAATGAGAAGTCAAACCAGGACAGAGCCTTCACAAGTAGGTGAATGGTAGGGCCATGGGGAACGCTGTAAACCACAGGGTTTGAGGAGTACAAGTACATGGATCCTTGAAAGTGCCATCACAGGTAGATAGGGTGGTGAAGACAACTTTTGGCATGCTAGCCTTCAGTCAAAAAATTGAGAATGGAAGTTAGAACAATATGTCATAGTTGTATAAGATGTAGTGAGGGAGCACTTGGAGTATTGTATTCAGTTTGGGCAAAAGGAAAATATGTCATTAAGAGTCCAGAGAACATTTATGAGGATGTTGCCATACTCAAAGGCAAAAGCTTTTTTTGGAGAGTTTTAACAACCTAGGACTATTCCTTGGAGTGCAGAAAACTGTAAGGTGATTTTATATAAATGCATACCATCATGAGTGACATATATTGGGTTAGTCCAAATCATAACACCAATCTTATACATAGAAACTTATTTATTTTGTTATGAAATAAAATGCATGAAAAATGTTTACTTAAATACGTGTCAACTTAAATACATTTAAAAGTTACATTTAAATTCCTGAAGAGACAACACACAATTCTTCCCCAAGACATATATTTTCACACACATATCTTGGCATTGTTACTGACTAGTCCCAGAAATGGGGTTGATATTTGTTTTCAAATCACATGGTGCCAGAAACATAATGAAGAACAACATAGTAACTTTATATCATATACAAAAGGTTCTTGGTATTTATTCTTCTCACTCTGCTTGACACAAATACTATAGTGAGCAAAAGTATTATAATTTCAAGTTCTGCACATATGTGTCAAGTGTTAAATTGTTTTAAAGAATGAAATCAAATTTGAAGAGCCGTATGACTTCCTTCTGTACTATTTCTCAGGTGACGCGTCCTAGAACTCACACCCGCTTTGTATGGTAGAAACAATGCCAATGAGTACTAGCAACAAACAAGGAAAACAGATAAGTTACTTTTGGAAATCAGCACCACATTCTTACAATGTCAATGTAAACAAATAATATATTCTCAAATACATCTTAAGAACCATTTTTCAAGAATTGCAGAGAGCTATTTGGCTCTGTGCCAATTCTCTGTTCGTGCCATCCAGAAAATATTTATCTTTTAAGTATTCATACAATTTCATTTTGAAAATTACCCAAAGTGCCACCGAGCAACCTAAACGCCGACTCATTTTGCCCGGCTTGGCACCCAAATACTGTTTTATACCGGTAGACGCAAAAAACTGGAGTAACTCCGCGGGAGAGGCAGCATCTCTGGCGAATAGGAACTGACGTCTCGTGTCGGCGGCTGTATTCCTCTAGTATCTTTTATTGCGGGGCAAAGATACTAGGAGCGGTGTGACGAAGGGTCGGAGAGAATGACGGGCCCCGAACAGCGGCAATAGCGGCTCCACCGCCTCCTCCTCCCGCACCCCGCCTCGCGGAAGGAGACCACCCTCTCCCTCCCTCCTCCCGGCCTCGCCGTGCGAGACGGATTGTTTTGAAAGCACCTTTTGCGGATTGCCATCAGCGCCTGCTATCGCCCTGATAACGGCGCTTTCAAAACAACCCCTCTCACACGCCGAGGCCGGGAGATGGGAGGGAGAGGGAGCGAGCGAGGGAGGGAGAGGGAGCGAGAGGTCTCCTTCCGCCGTCTGAAGCAGCTGCACCAAAGATCCCATAGCTATAGGATCTTTGAGCTGCACCGCTCGTCCCCGCACCTTCCTGTTGGCTGGTGGAGGAGGGGAGGCGGTGAAGAGGAGGCGGCGGCACTTTGGCGTTGGACAGGGACGGCCAAGGCAGGGTGCGATGTTGTCCGAGGAGCGCTGACCTTCCTCCCTCCCCACCTCCTCTGTCTCTTCCCCCCCCCCCCCTCCCTCTTGTACACCCCCCACCACCCCTCTTATCCTGGGACCCCTCCTCTCCATCCTGCACTGATCCCCATTCCCTCCTTTATTCAGTCCTCACTGACATCCCCTGTGCTCCCCTCCCCATCTAACCCCCCCCCCAAATCTATTCATCATTCTACCCACCTAGCATTGATTCTCCTGCCACCACCCCCTCCATCCATCCTACACTGGTCCCCCAATTCATCCTGTACTGACCCCCCCTACCCATCCATCATGCACTTCTCCCCCCATTCATACTGCACTGTTCCTCCCATTCATCCTGTACTGACCCACCCTCCATTTACCCTGCACTGATCCTCCCATCCATCCTGTAGTGATCTCCCCATTCATCTTTTACTGATCCCCCATTCACCCTGTACTGATCCCATCATGCATCCTGTACTGAATCCCTCATGCATCCTGTACTGATCCCCTCATTCATCCCGTACTGATCCCCTCATTCATCCTATACTGATCCCCTCATTCATCCTGTAGTGATCCCCCATTCAGCCTGCATAGACCCTCCGATCCACACTGTCCTGACCTCCCCACATTCATCCTGTACTGATCCTCCCCATTCCTGTGCTGATTTCCCCCCCCCATCCATCCTGTACTGATAACCCCATTCAAGAAGAATGGGGGGAACAGTCTGAAGGAGGGTGTCGACCTGAAACGTTGCCTATTTCCTTAGCTCCATAGATGCTGCCTCACCCGCTGAATTTCTACAACATTTTTGTCTACCCCCATTCATCCTGTACTGAACCCCATTCATCCTATACTGATCCCCCCCCATCCATCCCGTACTGATCCCCCCAATTCAACATCACTGACATCCCCCGTGCTTTTCCCTGACAATTTTACATACTCCGACCAACATGTACTAATTCATCTGCCTCAATCCATCCATTCTGCACCGATTGCCTTTGCAACCCCCCCCCCCCCCTCGCCATCTATCCACCCCGCACTGATTCACATACCCCCTGACCCTATTGTGCTTCATGGTCTTCAGAGCGAACATTGATTATATTTGATAACGGAATGTAATCAAATGTGTTTTAATTCCCAATGTCATTATTTGTTTTGACACCTTTAAACATATTACCAAAAGAACATTTGCTGCAGTTATGTCCTTTGGCCATCTCTTGTCAGTTAGTGTAATGTTTAACCTGTCAGATGGGTATAGTCGGTTTTACCAGCTATTATCATAAAATGCCTTTAGAAATTTCCTTGCAACCTCTATATTTTGTTATGGATAAATTATGTGGGAAGCCAGAGTGTTTCTGTGCCAATAGCAATAACGACCCATGCTATGGCCATGTCATGGTAATTTTCGGTCCTTCACAGAAAACATGCTTGCATCAATTTGTAGTGTGTATGGTTAAGCATATATATTACCATGGTCCGGGATTTATTGACACAGGTTGATCATATGCTGAATAATCCAACCACATTTTTGTTTGGAAGTGGAAAGAACTAATAGAAATTGCATTAATCGCAATGTGTAAAAAGAGTTGAGATATTGTATTATAATTTTGCTGCATGTCATTGTGGTATATATCATGTCTTGATCGGTGAATATGTTTAGTTTGTGAGTTAGTTGAAGCAGAAATAATATGTGAATGTAGACAAAAGTGCTTGAGAAACTCAGCGAATGCTGAGTCATCAGACTGATGGGTTTCGGTCTGAAACGTTGCCTATTTCCTTCGCTCCATAGATGCTGCTGCACCCGCTGAGTTTCTCCAGCACTTTTGTCTACCTTCGATTTTCCAGCATCTGCAGTTCCTTCTTGAGCATAATATGTGAATGCTTCATTGAGTATAATTCCGACTGGTAACTACGCACTTCGTCCGAGAACATTATCGCACGCGTCATGCAAACCGTCTTCAATGACCACCTAAACTGTCATTTGGCAACCTAAAAAGCTGTCAAGGTTGCCCAGCTGGCAGCAGGGAAAAAAAGTTAAGCTTAACTAAAAGCGGCCACTCCAGATCATAACTTACTACATTAAAAACTGCACATCGCCTCTGGTTCTGTTGCCAATCATCTTATATTAGACTTTATGATTACTGACTCTACGGCCTATGGAAATAATTTCTTCTTACTTTATCAAAGGTTCACAATTTTTAATACCTAGCAAATCTCACAATCTTTACACAGAAGATGACAATCTATTTTTCTAACCTCATCATGGAAATAAAAAGGTTTTCATCCCAATATCATCCTTGTAACTATTTCCTACATGTTTTACAAGAGCTCGAGACTTTTTTTTAAAGAATAATGACCAAAACCGGGAACAATTTATAGTTTGTTTAAGTTTACCATATCTTCTATACCTTTGCACTCCATGCTTATTTACATGCCAAGGAAACCATCAGCCTTTTAAAAGCAGATTTCTCAATTTGTCCTACCATTTACAAGGACACATGCATCTAGACCTTTCTGTTACTGCACACCTTTTGAATTTGAACCACTTTAGCTCATTCTCCCAACTAAAAATTATTACATCTTAATTCCTTCTTAAGTCGGTGCAGCTTTTAAACATCTGAACAGCAAATAGTTGTAGTAAAGGAAATATTTTAACAAAAAGTCAGCAACACAATGTTTTGAAATAACTAACCTTGCTTCTGCAATAGCATTGCACTCTCAATCTCACTAAACAAAAAAAATCTCTTCCCTGACAAAATGTAAACCTTCTAAAGATCTGGCTTGGCAAATGTCATATTACATGCAGACATCACATTCAGTGGCAGTGCTGCTTAAGAGGTTTACCAAGGAAATGAGTCAACCAAAATCAGTTTTGTGAATAGATTCCATTTCTTTTCATCAAAGTAGCCCATTCCCTGCTTCCTTTCCGATTTCAAGATGTAGGGAGATTATGTAAACATACATCACTGACTAATGTGCTTAACGACATTGAATGAAACATGAAGAGCACAATAAAAATGCATCCTTCGATTTTCTTTTTAAAGAACAACCCTTCAAACTGCACAATAATCACAAATAGAATTCTAAATCTAATTCGAAAATCAAAGCAAAGTTCTAAAAATAAATGTGAAAGGAAAGGTTCTAACTGAAATTCAATCACCACAAAGGATCACCACAAATACATTATTATTTTTAATAAACTGAGATATATGTACTAGCCTGACATAAACCAACATATGTAATTATTCTGTGTGACCAAACCAAATTCAACTCCAGAAATACTCCCTAGTCTTGGTGACATTATTAATATTATTCAGACAGAGTGAATTAGCTAACAGTATATAATTCCATATTATAAAACAGTGCCAATTAGTCACTTTCTATCTTGTGGTATTAATCACAGGAGATAAATGGACCAACCTTTCTTTCCATGTATTTTCTTACATGGTAATACATCAATAAATATTCTTCACACTAACAACATTGTTTTTCAATAATATTTATAAGCCCTTGAAGATTTAATTAATAGAAGTCAACGAGTACTACAATGTTTCAACATTCTGTTACAATTTCCTCATGCATTGAGCTCCCAATATCAGTATTGCAATCAACACATTCGAACATTGAACAGGTGACACAAGGAACTGCAGATGCTGGTTTACAAAAAAAGACACAGAGTACTGGAGTAACTCAGTGGGTCAGGCAGCATCTCTGGAGAACAAGACTGGGTGCCGTTTTGGGTCAGGACCTTTCATCAGACTGAATGGGGGAGGGGGGGGGTGTGCAGGGAGGAGAAAGGTGCAACATTAAAGAGTCTTGACATTTCGTTGCGGGCACAGCAATGTGATGGTAATTACACCCAGTACGCGTGTATAACAATGTTTTTCAGAGCAGGGGGACACTATTTCACAACAGGCTAGGTCATTTCGGATACAAATTAGAAGAAATGTCTTCACTCCGAGAATGACAAGTATTTGGAATTCTCTACTCGGGACAGCTTTGATGAAACAGTGTGAAGTACAAATGATTTTGCAGTCCTAACAATCTCTTTATAAGGAGAAAAACACCATGATCCAGAAAGGCAAGGACTTCACAGTCGAAACATGCTGTTGATGCATATATTATGTGTAGAAGTGTTTAGCAGAGGTAAGCGAATCCAAATATCTTCATTTTAAAGATCAAATGAATTATTTGAAGCATTTGACAACACCAATAATCAAGACACTACTGATACATTTCTAACTAGGAAAATACCCATTCAAAATATGAAACCACCTAAAATCGAATTAGGCTGCATTTATTACTTACACAGAGCAGCCACAGCTCCGGATTCAAACATCAAACAATCATCTCGATTTCGGGTTTCTACTATTACACTATAAGGACTCTGTGGTGGATCCAGTTTGTGATAGATACGATATCCTTTACTAAATGCCATCTTCTCCAATAACCTGTATGCAGAGATAAGAGAAAGCACAGTTTTAGATCACCCAGTGGTCATCAAATTCATGCAAACATCGTCAGACCATACACTGCGATTTTTAAAAGCTAAGTTTTCATCTTCTAATTTCCGTTTTGCACATTTGGTTTGCCTTGTAACAAATGCATTACGCAAACAGGTCACGTTTGTTAATCTTCCTCCATTGTAGCGTCCTACACATTAAATATTAACAGATTTCTTAAACATTATCGATCATTTCTGAAATCGGTTTGCCCTCAAGGGCAAATCACAACTGTCAACATGCCGTTGGTTTGAAGCATTTTGGCTGACTGTCAGCAAATGATCAGCCACCTCCAAGCAAGTGCCTTTCGAAGACCCAAATCTTCTGGGGGTGGGGCGGGTTTTAATTCGGTTTGCAGGGTAAAGGGCCTGTCAAGTCGACGGGGGGGGGGGGGAGGGGAGAATCCCACTGGGCAGCAACCGAGCAAAATGCGATAAGAAGAGCAAATAATTTCCGGTAGTTACAATGCGGGAGGAGATCTGTTCTCGGCAGAGCTGCATCCTCTCCCTCGATCACCTCTCCCAAGGGGGATTTAAATGCCCAGCTCGCAATAACAAACCTGGACACCGATGGTCTGCGAGCAGCTCGGCCGCCCTTCTGTCCACCGAGGCGGCGGCGACAGCGACAGCAGCGTTAGCGACGGCGGCGCCTTTGCTCCGCAGCGCTCAAACACCGCAGCGACCTCCGCTTCTTGTCCGTCACCCGCCGGCGCTGTCGTCACTTCCTAGAAACCGGGGAGCGGGGCCATTGTCAATCGCCCCCCCCCCCTCTCTCACTTCCGGGGACACCGGCAGCTCAGCTGTGGAGATGGTAGGCGAGAGTTCTTCACCTTCCCAACCTGCAGAGTCAAGAGTGTTTTATTGTCATATGATTAGGATACAACAATTACATTCTTACTTGCAGCACCACAACAGATTATGCAAACATAGTACGCTGCAAACAATATAATAAACGAGAAAAAAGTTCAGTGTGTGTGTATATATAAACATGTCCATACATATATATGTGTTTAAGAAGGAACTGCAGATAGCAATGTTACAAATTTTTGAGATTTCAAAAATCAAGTCTGCAATTTATCCCATAAGATAAAGCATAAAAATAAGTTTAATTTGACACCTAATTCACTTTCATATCTTCAGTATTAAAAAAGTTAGGGCCATTTTCATACTCGGAAATTAACAACTTGCTTCCTATTGCTTTTCTACTGACTTAACACAAAAGTTGTGATCGAGGACAGTCAAAAGCCCATAACTTCCTTAAAAATTAAGAGAACTGAAAGAAATTTACAGTTATTATAGATTGAAGTATTCTGAAACAAATATGAAACAATCTTGTTAAAGAAGGAACTGCCGATGCTGGAGAATCGAGGGTTACACAAAAAGGCTGGAGAAACTGAGCGGGTGCAGCAGCATCTAAGGAGTGAAGGAGATAGGCGACGTTTCGGGTCGAGACCCTTCTTTAGACTGGTCAGGGATCAGGGAAACGAGAGATATAGACGGTGATGTGGAGAGATAAAGAACAATGAATGAAATATATGCAAAAAAGGTGATGTGGAGAGATAAAGAACAATGAATGAAAGATATGCAAAAGTATCGATGATAAAGGAAACAGGCCATCATAAGTTGTTTGTAGTGTGAAAATGAGAAGCTAGTGTGACTTGGGTGGGGGAGAGATAGAGAGAGAAGGAATGCCAGGGCCCGAGGGCTGAGGGAGAGGTGGGAAGGGGAGAAAGCAGCCAGGGTTAACAGAATTGAGAAAATTCAATGTTTAAGCCCAGAGGATGCTGACTCCCCAAGCGGAATATGAGGTGCAGTTCCTCCAACTTGCAGTGTTGTGCAGACTCCCCAAGCGGATTATGAGGTGCTACTCCTCCAACTTGCGGTGTTGTTGCAGACTCCCCAAGCGGAATATGAGGTGCTGTTGTAGACTCCCCAAGCGGAATATGAGGTGCTGCAGACTCCCCAAGCGGAATATGAGGTGCTGAGACAATCTTACTTGGATGACCTGAAATTAAAGCATATAATTAGTTAGTTACCCAATTGTAGCCAATTACAAAATTCAATTACTAGATCTAAACATCGATCCATTTCTTAAGAAAAAATTAAAAAAATATTTAAAACCCAAGTGTCCAATTAACAGCCACACAATAATTCACAATATAACATGATTTTTAAATCTAATTGTCATTAATTTATAGGCCAAATTGAAGGAATTCAGTGTTTAATGCCTGTAAATTAATGGGCATTTTAAACAGCGTGCGAGTGGGATTTTATGGAACGCGATGTGTTGGAACGTTGCGGTTGCGGTGAATTTAAACCCAATATCGGCAGGAAAAATCTGCCGGTTCGTATGGGGGCTAAATCATCGTTTCGCAACATGAAATATTGATTAAAGTCCCCTAAAAAAGCAAGTTTATATGAAAAAGGAAACAGCTGGCACTTACCTGTCCCCTACGTAAAACCGGTCCCCGTTGTCGGCGTTCACGGCATTAGGAGCTAATTTTTATTTTACTGCAGTGATGAAGTAGTTGGGCTATTTATTTAAAAAAACGGACTTACCGGCAGTCGGAACGCATCTCCAGAAATAGCTCGCACGCCGATAAAAGAAAGCTCCGGATGGCAAGGGGAAAACCGCATTTTAACCTCGCCCCCCCCCTTAAAGGCGCCAAAGTCGCGCACACGGCCAGCGGCAGAACCGCTGAAGGTAAGTTTTGTAACATACCTACTGCAGATGCTGGAAAATCGAAGGTAGACAAAAGTGCTGGAAAAACTCAGCTAGTGCAGCAGCATCTATGGAGCGAAGGAAATAGGCAACGTTTCGGGCCGAAACCCTTCTTCTGAAGAAGGGTTTCGGCCCGAAACGTTGCCTATTTCCTTCGCTCCATAGATGCTGCTGGACCCACTGAGATGCTCCAGCACTTTTGTCTACCTACATACGTATATATGTATGTACATGTTTATCTATATCTATATCTATATCTATCTATCTATATATAAACAATGAGAGTCAGGGGAGAGGGAATCAGGAGATGGAAGGGTAAGGTGTGAAAACGACAGATCAAAGTAGATGGTATGAATATTGATTTATTTAACTTCAAGTAATCCTTTCCCACTCTGTCATAGAACCATAGAAACATAGAAAAATAGGTGCAGGAGTAGGCCATTCGGCCCTTCGAGCCTGCACCGCCATTCAATATGATCATGGCTGATCATCCAACTCAGTATCCCGTACCTGCCTTCTCTCCATACCCCCTGATCCCTTTAGCCACAAGAGCCACATCCAACTCCCTCTTGAATTCAGCCAATGAACTGGCCTCAACGACCTTCTGTGGCAGTGAATTCCAGAGACTCACCACTCTCTGTGTAAAGAATGTTTTCCTCATCTCGGTCCTAAAGGAATTTGCCCTTATCCTTAGACTGTGACCCCTTGTTCTGGACTCCCCCAACATCGGGAACAATCTTCCTGCATCTAGCTTGTCCAACCCCTTAAGAATTTTGTAAGTTTCCATAAGATACCCCCTCAATCTTCTAAATTCCAGTGAGTACAAGCCGAGTCTATCCAGTCTTTCTTCATATGAAAGTCCCGACATCCATGGAATCAGTCTGGTGAACCTTCTCTGAACCCCCTCTATGGCAAGAATGTCTTTCCTCAGATTTGGAGACCAAAACTGTACGCAATACTCCAGGTGTGGTCTCACCAAAATCCTATACAACTGCAGTAGAACCTCCCTGCTCCTATACTCAAATCCATTCGCTATGAATGCTAACATACCATTTGCTTTCTTCACTGCCTGCTGCACCTGCATGCCTACTTTCAATGACTGGTGTACAATGACACCCAGGTCTTGTTGCATCTCCCCTTTTCCTAATCTGCCACCATTCAGATAATAGTCTACCCTCATGTTTTTGCCACCAAAGTGGATAACCTCACATTTATCCACATTATACTGCATCTGCCATGCATCTGCCAATTAACTCAGCCTAGCCCAAATCACCCTGCAGCCTCCTAGCATCCTCCTCACACCTAACTTTTCCCCCCCAGTTTGGTGTCATTTGCAAATTTAGAGATGTTGCATTCAATTCCCTCGTCCAAATCATTAATGTATATTGTAAATAGCTGGGGTCCCAGCACTGAGCCTTGCAGTACCCCACAAGTCGCTGCCTGCCAGTCTGAAAAGGACCCGTTTACTCCTACCCTTTGCTTCCTGTCTGCCAGCCAGTTCTCTATCCACATCAATATTGAACCACCAATACCGTGTGCTTTAAGTTTATATACTAATCTCTTATGCGGGACCTTGTCGAAAGCCTTCTGAAAGTCCAGATATAACACATCCACTGGTTCTCCCTTATCCACTCTACTAGTTACATCCTCGAAAAATTCTATAAGATTCGTCAGACATGATTTACCTTTTGTAAATCCATGCTGTCCCTCCCCCACCCTAGTTATCCGACTAGTTTCACTGTCCTTCTGAACGGGAGGGATCTGGGAGGTGTTGTTACTTACAATTGAATAATTCAATGTTCATGCCACAAGAAGTTGAATGTGATAGGTTGATTCAGGTGAGAAAGTAGAGATAAGAAGTGTTTACTTTCAAGAGGAAAAAACTGTATGGGTATCTTTCAGTCAGAAAAAAAATATTCTGGAAAAGCATAACAATCCCAAATTGTTCTTGTCAATGTTTTATTTAGGTGATAAAAAGTTGCTGGAAAGAACAGCATTTATTGATCGTTCTTTTCTGCCCTTGAAAAGGCAATCGTCCCTTCTTCAGCTGCTTCAAAAGTCGATATACTCAGAATTGCAGTGTAAGGGTTCTCCGTATCTTGACCCAGTGACAATGAAGGAATGGCAATATATTTCATAATGGATTGGGTATGTGACATGGTGGAGAGCTCCTTCAGTACTGTTTCCATACACCTTCTGCATTATTCTTCTTGGGTTAATTTTCAAGGTAATCTTATTGAGCACACACAGTGCATTATATAGAGGATATCTATGCCATCTACAATTAATGGAGAGACCCAGTTAAATAAGGAGATCCAAGGAACTGCAGATGCTGATTTGCAACAAAAAAAACACAAAGTGCTGGATTAACTCAGCCTGATCAGGCAGCATCTCCGGAAAACATGGATAGGTGACGTTTCGGGTCGGGGCCCCTCTTCAGACTCCAGTTGAGTAAGGTACTTTGACCTGAGTGGTGCAAAGCTTCTTGAATGTTGTTGAACTTACACTCATCAATGCACGTTGACGGTATTACAATGCACTCTTAGATTGTCCCATGTAGATTGTGAAAAGCCTTTTGGAACCCAGGAAGTGAGTCGCTCACCACAGGGAGCATAGCTTCTTAAATATTCTTGTGTTCACAATATTTAGTTGGCTGATCTATTTAGGTTTCTGTTGAATTATGATCCAATGGCTGTCGGTGGTAGCAAATTCAGAAATGGCATTGCAATAAATATGATGAGACACTTAAGGGCCTGCCCACTTAGGCGATTTTTTAGGTAACTGCAGACGACGGTCAAAGTCGTAGCAGGTCGCCGAAAAACTGGCAACTGGACCCCCCCCCCCCCCCCCCACGATAATGTCTACAACAAGCTACAACAACCTACCACCTAGTCAACGGCAAGCTACTGACAACCGGTGACCCAATCGTCGCAACTTAGGACGTCCACCCACGACCACACCTACGACAACCTACGAGTACACAGGTGATGACGTACGACAACCAAAGTCAACCTACGACCACCAGCGACAAGCTACGACAAGCTATGACCCTTTCGGCGTCAACTGAATCCAACTGAAGACAATGCCTGTTGCTACTTTACTTCATTTGATGCCGGTACCTGTCACCGGTTGACGTAGGGAGTCGCAAATGGAATTCACCAAAGTCAGCACCGGCGTCAACCTACGTCACATGAAGACAACCTACATCAGGAGAAGTCAAGCTACTCTCACTGGCTCCAAACCCACTCGCCAACTGTCAGCTAAAATTTTTGAACATTTTGAAGATCCAGAGGCATTGTTGGAAAGACGCTACGACTCTTTGGGCAACTTAGGAGACTATTCGCGACCCATATAGGCGACACTCCGGCGACCATGTGACGGCAGCCTAGTCGCCTAAAAAAATCGCCTATATGGGACAGGTCCTTTATTGGGAAATTAATAAAAATGCAGATACTAAAATTCTCCCACCTTCAGCACATCAGGCAGCATCTGTGGAAAGAGAAAAAGTGCTCAAGTTTTAGGTTATCATTAGAAGATATAAAAACAAATTAATGTTACATTGCAGAGAAGGTGGAGGAAGAATTAATATCTGATAAGACATGGGTTGCCATACGGAGAAAATCTAATCACGAAAATGGGCTGTATACGGGGCAATTAGAGAGAGTGAAAATGAACACAAGATATGAAATAAGGGCAGTTAGAGAATGCAAAGTCAAAAAGAGGACCATCAAAATTCTGAAATGCTAAACTATAGTATATGTCCAGCTGGAAAATAAAACTGAGCCAATATCATAGAGGGATGACTTGCAGCAGTTCTTAATTAAGGATTATGCTCTCTGTTTATCTCACAGAGAGTTGTGAGTCCGTGGAATTCTCTGCCTCAGAGGGCGATGGAGGCTGGTTCTCTGGATACTTTCAAGAGAGAGCTAGATAGGGCCCTTAAAGATAGCAGAGTCAAGAGGAGAAGGCAGGAACGGGGTACTGATTGGGGATGATCAGCCATGATCATGTTGAATGGCAGTGCTGGCTCGAAGGGCCGAATGGCCTATTCCTGCACTTATTGTCTATTGTGCCTGGCATTTATGTGCCACTTGTCAACACATGTCATCTTGGTCTTGCTGTATGCAAGCATGGTCTCTTTCATATTCTGAGATGCAAATGGATGGCGGAGGAACCCTTCCCCAGTCATCCTGTCCTTGTCAATGCATTGCTAGCATACACTTTGAAAAACTATAAAAGCCAGGATGTAATGCTGTGGCGTTATAAGGTGTTGCTCAGACATCATTTGGAATATGGTGAGCAGTTTTAGGCCACATACCTGAGAAGGGAAATATGCTGGAATTGGAGGGGAAGTTAACAAGAATAATCCCTGGGATTGTTGCGTTAATGTATGAGGTGCGTTTGATGACTCTGGGCCTTTACTCGCTGGATTTAGATTGATGCGAGGAGATATCATTGAAACCTACCAAATAATGAAAGGCCCAGATAAAGTGGATGTGGAGAGGAAAGTTTAGGACCAGAGGCCACAGCTTCAGAATAAAAGGACGCACCTTTAGAATGAAGATGAGGAGGAATTTCTTTAGCCAGACATTGGTGAATCTTTGGAATTTATTGCCACAGACGCCCATGGAGGCAAAGTCAATGGGTATTTTTAAAGACATGATTGGAAGGTTCTTCATTACTAAGGTTCTTCATTACTAAGGGTGTCAAAGGTTATGGGGCGAAGGCAGGAGATGAGAAGGAAAAATAGATTCTTATTTTCCTTTTATCCCCCTTTACCCTCCCCATTTCCCCTTCCACCCACATCATTGCCTCAACTTTACATTTCACTCCTCCCCATAGCTGACACTCTTTTGTCTCCATTTCATTTCTAACCATTGTCACTCCACCCATCTGCCAATCACCACCCCCCCATCACTGGTATCCACCTAGACCCAGGCTTTGTCCTGTCCCCACCTCTCTTTTCAAGCTCTTTCCTACCACCATTCCTATCAGTCTGACCCGGAACCCTCCCTAGATGTGAGGTTATCCACTTTGGTGGCAAGAACAGGAAGGTAGATTATTATCTGAATGGTGTCAGGTTGGGAAAAGGGGAGGTGCAACGAGACCTGGGTGTGCTTGTACACCAGTCACTGAATGTAAGCATGCAGGTACAGCAGGCATTGAATAAAGCTAATAGCATGTTGGCCTTCATGGCGAGAGAATTTGAGTTCAGGAGCAAGGAGGTCCTACTGCAGTTTTATAGGGCACTGGTGTAACTGCACCTGGCGTATTGTGTGCAATTATGGTCTCCTAATTCGAGGAAGGACATTATTGCTATTGGGGGAGCGCAGCATAGGTTCACCAGGTTAATTCCTGGGATGACGGGACTGATATAGGATGAGAGAATGGGTCGACTGGGCTCGTGTTGACTGGAATTTAGAAGGATGAGAGGGAATCTTATAGAAACATATAAGATTCTTAAAGGATTGGACATGCTAGATGCAGGAAAAATGTTCCTGATGTTGGGGGAGTCCAGAACCAGGGGTCACTGTTTAAGAATAAGGGGTAGGCCATTTATGACTGAGATGAGGAAAAGGTTTTTCACCCAGAGAGTTGTGAATCTGTGGAATTCTCTGCCACAGAAGGTAGTGGAGGCCAATTCACTGGATGTTTTCAAGGAGTTAGATTTAGCTCTGAGGGCTAAAGGAATCAAGGGATATGGGGAAAAAGCAGGTACGGGGTACTGATTTTAGATGATCAGCCATGATCATATGGAGTGGCGATGCTGGCTCGAAGGGTCGAATGGCTTATTCCTGCACCTATCCTTCTATGTTTCTAAGTTTCTGGTATCTCCTCTACACTTTGTTGTGTTCTTAACTGTCACTTTTTTGCTGAGAAAGGAATATTGGGCTACCGTATTATGCTGTTTACATGTTTTCTCTTGATTTCTGACATTTTTGAACTGAAGAAAGAAGCCAGCCATATAGCTGGAGTAACATGCACCAACAAGAAAATATTGGGCCATCGCCTGCAATTGTTGCTTCACATTCAGGAAGTCGTGTTGTGCTATTTATAGTTTTTTTCTGATTTCTGTTTTTTTTGCTTTGTAAACTACTAACAAAAAAACATTGAACTGCTGCCATGTTTGCTACCATTGTATAACTAAAGCACCACTATGAGCTGGTCACTTTCCATGAAAACTCCTTCTCGATTAGCATGCTACAGAGCTAATTTAACATACTCTTTTTATGCATATCATTGTTAGATGATGGTTATTTTGTTCTATTGATAGACTCCTTAAGATTGTTGGATTTTAAAGAATATCATGAAAAAATTGCAATTAAGTATTAAGCATGGTATTAAACATAAATGTTTGATATACAGAGGGAATGCAAGGTGCATTACTCTCTGAAAGTGGGGACACAAATAGATAGAGTGGTAAAGAAGGTGAATGGTATACTTGCCTTAAATGTGGACTATAAGATCCTGTCCAACGCCATTGCCAATCTGGTCAAGTCTGCTTTGGGACTAGTGATCCACCTGGACCAAGTGCCATCTGCAGGAAGACTGAGGCTATGCTTTTCAGCAACACTCCTGACCGATCTTCCGTCCCTTTCACCATCAGGCCTGACTACGTGATAGTGCTGGGGAACTGGTAAAGAGAGGCAAAGGCATGCAACAAGAATTGGCTGAAGGGGATGGCCAAGGTCAAGCAAAAATCGGGACTGTGGAAATGGTGCTCTCTCTCACTAACTGGGAACATTTGGTAAACTGGTGTGAGGGGCTCTCTGGTTCCAATACGGTGCACGTGTAGCAGAGTTCAGTGAGGACACCCCTCAAGCGAGGGAAGTTTTGGAGAGGAAGAGGAAAAGGTTTACCAGGATACTGCATGGATTGGAGGGTATTAGCTATAAGGAGAAGTTGGACAATCTTGAATTGTTTTCTGTGGAGCATTTGAGGCTGATGGGGAACCTGATAGAAATGTATACACTTATTAGAGGCATAGATATGGTAGACAGCTAGAACCACTTTCCCAAGGTGAAAAAGTCAAAGACTTTCAGGTCAGAGGGAGAAAGTTTTCGGAGATGTGCAAAGCAAAGATTTCTACACTGAGAATGGTAGTTACCTAGAACATGCTCCCAGGGGTGGTGGTGGGGGCAGAAATGTTAGTGGTGTTTAAGACGCTGTTAGATCGGCACATGAAAATACAGGGAATGTAGACCACATCCAGGCAGAGGAGGTTAGTTGAACATAGTATCATGTTCAGCACAGATGCTGTGGACAGTAGGACCTTTTCCTGTTCTATGTTCTGTAAAAAGCTAAATTGTTTCAGAATTATGCATTTTTTATGATGCAAAAATTAGTGAACGGATTGAGTTTTATTGTGATTTTTCAGGCATTGTTGCCCAATTTACCAGATTTATTGATGTTCTGGGGTATGCTGGTGTAATTCCTGTGCAGCAGGCCAAAATTAAAAACCATAATTATCACCCATTTTATTGATAATCATTAGTCATATATTATTGGGCATGCTGAATGTTGAATTGAGTAAAATATCTCAGAATATACATAACAAGTGATTTTAGATGCAACTCACCAATATTTATTTCAGTGCTTTGTATCATTTTGATAATTTGTCTGAACTGTGCGTCAACAAATCCAGCCTTAAATTTATCAGCTATGTTTTGCATCGTGGGTAACTATTCAGTAGCAAAATTAATCTACTTCCAGCACCAAAATTAGTTTTATCAATGAACTTGTTCCACAAAGATGATTCTCATGCTGACTATTTTGTTTTGCAAATTTGTAATCCTTTAGGTTTATCCATGACCTTCTCTGATAGATTTAAACAAAAAGTTTCAAAATCTCTGTGGGAGTGGTGAACAATAACCCTGTTGTAGACTTTGTGTTTTTATTTCTTCATTTTAAAGATCCGTTTGTCACTGGCAAGGCCAGCATTTACTGTCCTTAAGAACATGGTGGAGAGCCCCTTCTTAAAACGTGGTCTTTATGTTGAAGTCACTGCAATTGAGGAGGGTGTTCAGGATTTCGACCCAGCAGTGATGAAGGAGTGGGTAATATATTGACAAGTTGGGGGATGGTGTGTGACTTAGAAATATAGACATAGAAAATAGGTGCAGGTGCAGGCGTACGCCATTCGGCCCTTCGAGCCAGCACCGGCATTCAATATGATCATGACTGATCATTTAAAATCAATACCCCGTTCCTGCTTTTTCCCCTATATCCCTTGATTCCATTAGCCTTAAGAGCTAAATCTAACTCTCTCTTCAAAACATCCAGTGAATTGGCCTCCACTGCCTTCTGTGGCAGAGAATTCCACAGATTCACAACTCTGGGTGAAAAAGTTTTTTCTCATCTCAGTTCTAAATGGCCTACCCCTTATTTTTAAACTGTGACCCCTGGTTCTGACTTAAGGCAATGCTGGGCCTGGAGCTTTGCATTGATTTTAATTAATCTCATTAGGTTTTAAATACCTATGATATCCAGAGACATTTAAAATTGCGAAAGTTGATGTGAGCAATTTTTAAACACTAAATAGTTAAAAGTTGTTGCATTCGGTAAGTCCCAGATGTGCAGCGCACCACCCAATGGAACAGCGGTAGAGCTGCTAACTTACAAAGCCGGGTTCGATCCCGACTACGGGTGCTGTCTGTGTAGAGTTTGCACCTTCTCCCTGTGACCACGTGTGTTTTGTCTGTGTGCTCCGGTTTCCTCCCGCATGCCAAAGACATGCAGGTTTGTAGGTTAATCAACATCTGTAAATTGTCCCTAGTCTGTAGGATAGAACTAGTGTACAAGTGATCGCTGGTCGGCGTGGACTTGGTGGGCCGAAGGGCCTGTTTCCATGCTATATCTCTAACACTAAAACTTAGCGAGGAGAGTTTGCTGTTGGCTTAATGTTTTCTCAATGAAGTACCTGAGTTTGACTGAAGGTGGGGCAGTTAACATTGTGCACAGATGAGTACGAGTGAAAAAGAGGAATTTTAAGGGTGTTTAATTTGAAATTTTTTATCAATGCTTAGGTAAATGTTTTAACAAAACGGTGTTCACTGTGCTTTTGCAACACTTTCAACAAATACAAACCAGATCAAACATAAAAATGATGTGAAAATTCTGACACATTTCAATTACTACAAGCAAAGCTTGGAATTATATATGTGCATCCTATCAATAAAGTATCTGACCATTTCTTACCAGTATAATTTTTGTTCCTTTTAACACAATAATAAGTGTGTTTCATTGTTCAAAATGTAATGGTACTGAGGGGGGGGGGGGGGGGGAAATTAAAAAATGTGGTTGACTTGCCTACGTTTGCTAATCCCTTCGACGCGTGGTCAATGAGAACATTTCCCAGAGCATCACAAGAGATTTCAAGGACTTTGTGTCTTTAGAAAGGGGTTTAGTCGATGTAAGTCAACAATGGGGAGGATAGGGAGTTTGCACTGAGGAGAGGCATTACTGAAGACATCTTAAATTCCTAACAATTACTGGACCTAAGTAGGTCCTTTAGGTCAGAAGACATTGGATGCTGCCAGGATTACCTATTCTAAATTCCATTCTCTTCCTCCTATATATTTTTACATTCTTAATTTGATTCCACTTGCAACATTCTTAAAATGGAGTGATGGTTTGTCAGAAAACAATGGAAAACATGTAAATTTAAGTTATTGACAAAAGGTGTCCGATAAATATTTAATTTTTTTTTCAATTTCACATAGAAAATCAGTTTCAAGACTTATAAGGTTGAACATTTACTTACTACTGTACATTATTCCATCTAAGATGTTTAACAAATATCCATGAATATTGTAAAAATA
Organism: Raja brachyura; assembly: GCA_963514005.1. The sequence goes on along the minus strand of OY740792.1, from coordinate 16,450,104 downwards.
TTAACACTGCAGTAATTGAAACAAATGTATTCCATCGCCCAATTATAGGAAGTTGGCCAAATTCTTTCAAAAATCAATGTACAACATAAGAATGTTATCATCACATTCTTAATAAACCTATGAAGGCATAATTAATTCCATCATGAAATGGATTGGAGATTAAACTTGCTTCAGATAGGATAGAGAGCTGCGCTGAATAGCTTCCTGTGCTGCAACCATTTTACAATTCAATCTTTCTGTGAGTCAATTGGGAACTTCAAGTTGAACGTTTCACAGTAGGTCAGCATTGGTTCTGCTTAATCAAATAACATTTATGCTCCATATGCGAGGGTTGATGCAAAATCAGCAAGGCTACTTCATAGTTTCTTACACAAATCTAACAAGTTAGTGTTGAATAATAAATTAAGAACCAAGTTCTAAATCTGACAAGCCAATAACATTTAGTTATATGATTCATGGCAAGTGGCAGTGGAACAGGCAGAAATATAACATTTACCTTTTGCTGATATAGATTATTTTTGTTCAGGCATATTTTACACAATCTCTCGTTTCTAGCTCACTCTTTCATGAAACATGAACTGACAAATTCCAATATCCTTGTAATCAACTGACCGTATTTGGCAGCTTTCCACTTTTGCTCTTAAAACATTATTTGGTTGGAAAACATTATTTTTTAAAGTTTTCTTAGTCCTTTAACTTCCTTCAAACTTTATTGACTTCAGGTATGACATTTCAGACAAAGGTAGGTGTTGTGGGCATACTGTAAATCAGTGTTTGAACTAGTGTTTGAAAAATTAGTCCGTAACAGTTTTAGGCTGATTTTCATGTATTTGAGGAACTGGAATTGCAACCTATGTTTAACTTGTATATGTTTCAATTAAGTTAATATTGAATGTGAACTTGTTTAGAGTATTTAAATAGTAGTCTGAGGCTTGGTTGGACAGGGCACTGCTCCAAGTGGCCGAGCACGTGGATTGGACATGCAGGCCTGCAGCGGCACAGAAATGGCAGTAGAGAATATCGACACATCGCCTGGCAAGGCTAACCTCTGCAACACTGTCCCAGAGCCACCACCAGGACAACGGACCTTTATGACCAAGTTAAGAGTCTAACATTTTTTTTAATTTCAAACTGAGGGGTGGGTGTATGGACGAGCTGCTAGAGGTGGTAGGTGAGGCAGGGACTATCACAATATTTAAGAAACAATTAAACAGGTACATGGATAGCACAGGTTTAGAGGGATATGGGCAGGCAGGTGGGAGTAAAGTTGGAACATGTTGGTTGGTATGGGCAAGTTGTGTTGAAGGGCTTGTTTCCACACTGTATGACTGTGACCGGATGGATACAAGATGGCGCCTAAAATGTGGTGACTTTACTCCGACACAGTGTTGTCTACTGCCTTCTACTCATACTTAATATGATTGTGCCTAGTGTATGGTAGGATTGTCATTGGACTGTATGTAACAAAGAATTTCACTATACACAGGTACACGTGACAACAAAGTATCATTGAATGATTGAAATATTCAATTTTTAACTTAATTCCACTAGTCTCTGGTCAGAACCTCGCATAATGGAACCCCAGAAATAAATTCCACAGGACTTTCAGGAACTCCTCTTGGAGACTCTTTGACACATCTTAACATGCAATCATGCACTCAAGATTCCTTCCCATCAACTGCACAACACTCATCTACAAGCTAAAATCCAAACTCAAAACCCTGAGCATATTGGAGAATTACAATCCAAGCCACAGCTTTTCTGAAGCATATTGCAATTATAAAATTACTTGGGCATATAGCAAAATATAAAACTTTACTAATTATGCTAAAAATGAGCAGAGTTACATTTTCCATCTTATTCTTCTCGGAACAAAACATAACAACCAAAACAGGAATTATTCAAAACATTGAACAAATCTAATATTAAATATATTAATATAGTATAAAATATTTACAGATCAGTATGAATAATAAACCTATTCAATAATATTTTGTAACTAAAAAAGTTCAACATCTCTATCCTTTTAGGCCTTTAAAATGACCATAATTGCAAGCAATTTTAGCAGTTTTTTTCCCTCCTTCATTAAGAGATGGATGCAACTTTTCAGTCCCCAAAACAGAAGGAAATGTGATAATTGATAATCTGCTACAGATAATATTCTGGAGTGAAAAGTGGAAGGATGCTGCCTCGCCTTTCTCATTATTTCAGCTGAAGTTGGGCTCTGAAAGCCTTATGCCACTGATACCCAATGTGTGAAAGCTAGTAAGAATTTGACTGTGGTGAAATTGGTTGATGAGCAAATTTGATCATTACTTAAATATAAAAACTATGATTTTGAGTACTTTAAATATTTAAAGAATGCGAATGCTGGAAATACTCAATGGGTGTGGCACCATCTGAAGCGACATTTCAGGTCATTGATTTTTTTAATTATTAAACTGTTTGTCCATAACTGGTTTCAATTAAGATAAAGGTTGTCAACCTGAAATGTTAACTTTCTCCTTCCACAGCCTGTACCTGATCTGATGAATATTTTCAACATTCAAGTAATATTCCGCCATTGGCTTAAAAAAAGAATTCAATTTTGTGCACAATTGGTTCAATCGTAACAATAGCAGAATCAAGAACTGAATCGTTGAAAATGTAGAGGTTAGGGAGCACATTTAAAGACTTTGTAAACACTAACTGTACATCTGTTTAAAGAGACTGCAGATGCTGGAAACTGGAGCAAATAAACTACTGGATGAACTTAGGCAGATCAAGCAGCATCTGTGGAGGGAAAGAAATTGGCATTTTGGCTCAAGACCCTGCATTCCTATTTCTCTCCTCCCACTCATTCTGTAATCAATCATTTTTACATCCCTCAGTATGTCAATGGCATGCCTGCTCCATTGCACTTCCAGCACTGAACAAAAACACACAGATTTATTTGTTTTGTACATGATTTTCATTCTACAAGAATTCATTGTTAAAATAAAGATAAATGAACAATAAATTGCAGCTAGTGATAATAGTGCAGTCATTACAAGCAGCAGTAAAATACGATGTATTTAACAGGAACTGGAACTAAAATTCCAAGAAAACTTTAAAGAATATTGGCACATCAAGTTACATGAATTGCATAATCTGGGGAGACTAGTGGTTCAGAATTAAAATTCAAAGTGTGCATATGCTTCCCTCAGTTTATCTGTTATCTGAAAAAGAAAAAAAGAATTTAAATTAGAAATCTATGTTATTCGTGAAACTCCTGTTGTACTTGTCAAGAGAAAAAACATTTCTATTTAAAATTACCTTCCTGTGATTTTGTGTTAATTCCTTCTGTCTCCTTTTGTGATTTTTTCCTCTACCATGCCTTGCTAACCCATTGCTGCAATATGGGGAAAAGCTGAAAGTATCCTACACGAGGAAAGACTTGTCAAATAACACTAGCACAAAGGAAATTGGTTATATCCAGGATTTGTCTGGGCCCTGGGGGAGGGAAGCTGCTGGAAGATAGCAGAATTGTGTATCATATCAGATCAATAATCAAATGGTAGCAATTTATGGAGAGATGGTTGAAGCTTTTCTTTGCCTGTCAGGGGTGGAAACTTGGGGATCAATAGATTGGGGAATGTCTGGTGAGATGAGTGATGGATTAGTGAATGTTTGGTCGCTTGATTAACAAATGCACTAGGTCATATCTTTTTCTGTGGTTAAGATATTTTGACACAGTTGAGGGATTGGGAGGTTTGGGGGTGGGGTTCAGATCATGTGATCAGTGAGTTGGGGCACATTTGGACGATCTAATTTTCGTCCAAATATATCCAATTTACAATCCGTTACATGTTTGAATTCAAACGTATCAGCCTCAAATGTTTTTTGTGTGGTTAAGAGTGGTTTTACATAGTTATACCATTTTGCACAATGTAACTGAATAATATAATAAGTCTTTGTTTAGAGATACAGTAGGGAAACAGGCTCTTCAGCCCACTAAGTCCATGCCGACCAGCAATCCCCACACACTAAGTAAGTTTATTGGCCAAGTATTCACATACAAGGAATTTGACTTGGTGCTCCGACCACAAGTAACAACATGACATAGAGACAGTTACGAATGACTCTGAAAACACTACACATTAATAATAATAAAACACTAATGATAAAACACCATTGATCAAGCATGTGAACCAACAAGATACCAGATCAAAGGGAGGCTACAGATTTTTGGCTGTTGAGTAGAGCAACTACTCGTCGATAAAAACTGTTTTTATGTCCAACACCATCTATCCTACATACACTAGGGAAAATTTACAATTTCACCAAGCCAATTAAACTACAAACCTTTACGTCTTTGGAGGGTGGTAGGAAACCCGGAGAAAACCTATGCAGGTCACGGGGAGAACGTGCAAACTCCATACAGACAGCACCCATAATCAGGATCGAACCTGGGTCTCTGGCATTGAAAGGCAGCAAAGAGCGCCACCGTGCCACCCTTTTTGTTCCTTTGACTCTTTATACTGGTATGCAACCTTCTGCTTAAGGTAGAAGAATATTGCAAATAGAGAAAAAGATTCATAATCCTTAAGTCATGAGGACTCTAGTGTAACCATATGGATTGTAAAATAATTACCTTATTATACATCTGAACCTGTTCATAGAGAAAATGTTGAACTGTTACTTTGTAGTCACTGGTAAGTTCATGGTTAAAATGATTGATTTCAGCTGCAATCACAAAATTGAACAAATACAGTAATTGAAATGAAAATTCACAAATGGAGTTATTCAGTCAAAATTCCTTATTTATAAATGTGTGTTTGTTAGTGTTCATTGCTTATAGAGACAATCTCTTCTTTCTTATGGAAAGAGTAATTGAAAAGGAAATTGAGCCACCAGTGATTCTTGCACGGTGAGGCTAGTATAAATTATTGCTCACTATATTAACTTGCAGAATACGTTGAATGATTGTTTTTTGTTTTTTTTTGTTAAATATTTTTTATTAGAAGTACATATCAAGATAAGGATATACATGTCATATACATTCTAAATATTATTAATATTAACAATTATTTCTAATTTGTACTCCTATGAATTTTTCATTTTTTTTATATAGATAGGAAATATAAGAGAAAAATAAAATAAAGATAGAGATTCAGAAAAATGAATGAAGTATTAAGCAATTTGTACATCATTGGAGATATATCATGAGTTATTATATGTAAATCGTCGTCTATTTCTTCGTTCAGGCATCAGTCAGGTTCTCGCACCGAACCACTTTGACCCTTTAAATATTCAATAAATGGAGACCATATCCCTCTGAATTGATCCAGCTTGCCCAGAAGGACAAGTCTTAATCTTTCAAGATGAAGTGTCTCCGACATTTCAGTGATCCACATTTTAATTGTGGGGGATGCAAGACCCTTCCAAAATTTCAATATGTTTTTTCCCAGTTATTAAACTGTAATCAATAAAAATTCTTTGATTTATTGTTATTAATTGATCTGTTTCTAATATTCCTAATATTATTAATTTTGAGTCAGGAAGCAAATTTGTATTAACAACATTCGAGATTATCTTAAAAATTTCTGCCCAAAAGGTCGTAATTTTTATACAGTTTGTGAATGAGTGCGTTAGATTAGCTTCTAAATATTGACATTTATCACATATGGCTGGTATATTTGAAAACATTCTATGTAATTTTGATTTGGAATAATGTAATCTATGTAGTACTTTAAATTGTATCAAGATGTGTCTAGCATTTAACGAACAATGATGTATATTTTGTAAACTTTCATTCTATATTTCTGGTCTAATTGTTTGACCTAATTCGTTTTCCCATGATTGCCTATATGTTTCTGTCATTGGTACATCATTTTCTAATAAAATATTATAAATATATGATATCAATTTTTCTGTATTTGGATGATTATTGAGACATTCATCTAAAATTTCTGCCTTTCTATTTTTAATTTCCTGTGTGTTTGATTTTACATAGTCTCTGATTTGTAAATATCTAAAATAATCTTTTGAATGTAATCCATAAATTTGTTGTAGTTCTTGAAATGAAAGAAAGGAGTTTTCCCTGTAAAGATCACCCATCCTATTAATTCCATAATTTTTCCATTGTGAAAAACCTTTATCCATCATTGAAGGTTTAAATGTGACATCGTTTACAATGGAGAGAGCTAGTGGTATACATTCCAATTTTAATGTTTTCTTAAGTTGTTTCCAAATACGTATCCCACTCTCTATTATAGGGTTTTCTTTATAGGTTTTCTTAGCTAGTTTAGCATTGGCGAATAAAATCGTGCTAATGTCAAAAGGTGTACAACCTTCTTTTTCCATTTTTAACCAATTTGGATGTTTATCTAATTCATCCAGCCAAAAATTCATATTTTTAATACTAACTGCCCAGTAATAAAACATAAAATTTGGTAATGCTAGACCTCCATTTATTTTTGATTTACATAAGTGTTTTCAATTTATTCTATGACTCTTATATTCCCAGATAAAATTGGTAATTATAGAGTCAACTTAAAAAAAAAAGTTTTTAGGGAGGTATATTGGTATCAATTGGAAAAGATATAGCATTTGTGGAAGAAAAATCATTTTTATTGCATTAATTCTACCTAACATTGAGATAGGTAATGTTTTCCAATATAAAATATTCTTATTTAGTTTATTCAGTAATGGTGGGAAATTAGCTTTAAATAAAGAATCATATCTTTTTGTTACATGAATTCCGAGATATTTTATTTTTTCTTTTGCTATCTTAAAAGGATATTGTTGTAATGTATGTAGATTATTTACCTTTATTGGCATAAGTTCACTTTTATTCCAATTAATACTATATCCTGAAAACGAACCAAATTCAGTTATAAAATTTAATAAATTTAAAATACTAATTTCCGGCTTTGTAATATAAAGTAAAACATCATCAGCATATAAGGAGATTTTATTTTCAGTTTCTCTAGTTTCGTACCCATATATTTCAGGATGTAATCTCACGCTTTGAGCTATTGGTTCAATTGCAAGTGCGAACAGTAGTGGGGATAAGGGACAACCTTGTCTACAGCCTCGGGATAAATTAAATTTAGTTGATAACATTTGATTTGTTAATATTCTAGCTATTGGATTCGCATATAATAATTTAACCCATGATATAAACTTTTCTCCCAACTTAAAAGTTTCCATGACCGAAAACAGATAAGGCCATTCCACTTGGTCAAAGGCCTTCTCCGCATCTAATGAAATAATTACTAGGTCTTTATTATCGCCTCTTTTCGAATATATAATATTGAATAATCGTCTCAGATTATATGAAGAATATCGTTTTGGTATTAATCCTGTTTGATCCGGATGAATTAATTTGTTAATCACTGAGCTTAGTATTTGTGCTAGTATCTTAGTTAGTATTTTTTGATCAGTGTTTAAAAGAGCTATAGTTCTATATGGTCCTGGGTCATCCAGATCTTTATCTATTTTTGGTATAAGCATTATAATAGATTCATTTAACGTTTCTGGTCATTTCTGTTGGGTATAAATGTGTTCATAAAGTGTCTTTAAACGTGGTGCAATCAAATCATAGAATGTTTTATAAAATTTCGAACCAATACCATCTGGTCCAGGAGTTTTACCCTTTTTTAATGATTTAATAGATTCTTCGATTTCTTTTACTGTTATTTCAGCATTTAATGATTCGATATTTTCTAAATCCAACCCCTTTAATTTACTTTTTTTTTTAAATGCTTCTACTCCTATCTGGTTTTCTGCCGTTTTAACTGAATACAAGTTTTTATAATATTGCAAAAATCTCTCATTGATATCTCTAGGATTTACTAGTAGTTCGCCATTACGTGATTTAATCCTATGAATGATTGTTCTTTTCACCGTCTCATTTGTACTTCAATGGTAACGGATATCAAGTTCATTCATGCATTGCTTGAGGAAATTCCTATTACCGATGGTGCGAATCAGATGAGCTACTTGAGCAGTGATGTTTATTAATCTGTGATACACTTGATTTCAAAGTTTTATCTGTGAAAATGTTGTGCCTATCTATCAGTCCTCCTTGTATTATTTGTGTCAATACGAATACCATAGTGACCTACTGGGGCAGTCGTAATTTCATGGAAAATCCATTAGCCTGGCATTTCAGGTTAAGCCGAGAACATATATTTAATAGAACTCTGACTTGCATCTTCCCACAGACAGGGTGCAAAAATTGGTATGGAGAGCAGAAGCAATGCAGACAAAGACATCAAAGAACTACTGGGGCAAATCTTCCTGTGAGATGCCAGGAGATGGGCTTCGATTTGCCAGGTTTTAAGCAATTGGCACAGACTCAAGAATGCTCTGCAGACTGAAGTCTAGCCTGTCACTTCAATCAAATCATTGAAAACTTGACATCGAAACTGAAAATGCCAAAAGTACTCAGCGGTATCCTTTGACCTGTCTTTGATCATATCTTTGACCTGAAACATTAATGTTGTTTCTCTTTCCACAAATGCTTTCTGATCTGCTGAGTGTTTCTAACAATTTCTGTTTTTACTTCAATTTCTGCCAAGTATTGGCCTGTGGTGATCTGGTTCTGTTCTATCATCTGCTCAGCTCAGAGGCTGAGAAATGTGTTTGGTTAACGTTGCATCAGGTTCAACGCACCCGTTGGAATTATGTAAAAAAAAAATTATCCATCAAACTTTTTATTTGGTTTAATACAGTTAACGTTAACGTATTTAATTGTTGTATTTGTATGTATTTCAGCACTTAATTCATTCAAATTAATAATTAACATTTTATTTTTATCTTTTTTTAAAAAGCCCCAAAGTGTATTTAAACTCGAAAGATACCCGCTTCTTGCCTTGCTTTCTATTTTTCATGATATTATGTGGTAAGGATGGTTTGCCCATCTTAGAAAATCTATGTCTCTGAATCAATGAATAAGATGACTTGGGGTTTAAGGCCCGCTTGTGAAACTTTTACCCAAAAAATAAGACTAACAATCCAGAGCATTCGTCTGGAGTCCTGCAATGTGTGAAGTGTCGTCATTTGGAGGAGATGTTAACCCTGTCTTCCATTTGGGTGAACATAAAATAAATCATGGCAATATCTTGCTGGGGAATGCATATATCCCACAAACTGCCCATGATTCTAACAACCCCAGGGCCCCATCTCTACCTGCGTGATTGCATACCAAGAAACAAAAATTGGCTCTTAAATAGTAAAGATCAAGAAAGCTTAGATCTGAACAAAAACAAACCTTCTATGGCCGAAGACACAATTCCAGCTCTGTAAACAACAGCTTCTTTTTCTCTCAATGTTACTTTGTTGGAGTGGGCAAGCTTTTCATATTCATGAGCCTTTTCCAGCGCTCCCTGGAAAGATAAACAATTGCAATTTGTTTTCCAGTTAAAGATCTACTAAATGCAGCAGCATTTCTGTTGAGCCCATTGGTTTAAAAAGAACTAATGGTCATTCAACCGAAATGAGAAACCTACACAGATCTATTAAAACCTTCAGATAACTATGCACTTTATGGTGGAGTCGTGGTAATTTTCAAAGATTATGTAGATTAGTGGATCCTAACAGAACAGCAGTGGTTTTATTGATGCTCCTTTTGGAGGCATAGTTTTAGTTTAGTTTAGTTTAAAGATACAGCGTGAAAAGAGACTCGTCAGCCTACTGAGTCTTCACTAGTTCCCAGTTCCGCATCCTACACACTAGGGGCAATTTACAGAAGACAATTAACCTACAAACCTGCTTGTCTTACGGAAGTGGGAGGAAAATTGGAGCACCCGGAGAACACCCACATGTTCACTGGGAGAATATACAAACTCCACACAGACAGCTCCCGGGTCAGGTTAGACCCCGGGTCTCTGGCGCTGTAAGGCAGCAATTCTGCCACAATGCCACCCTGCAATGTACCTGCCTCGACAGCTTCTTCTGGCAGCTCGTTCCATATACACACACTAACCTTTGCGTGAAGAAACTCCCCCCATCGGTCCATTTAAAATCTTTCTCCTTTCATCTTAATGGCTTGTACAGAGGGATGGTATGTAAAACTATAATTAATTTGGGAGGTTTTGTTTTCAATATTTACTTGAATCTGTGGCAGGTACAATGCAGGTACAATAAAAAACATTTAGATAGGTGCATGAATAGGAATTGGAGGGATATGGGCCAAATTCAGGCAAAAAGGGGCATCTCAGTTATAAAAGCTGATCAGCATGGATGAGTTGGGCCATATGGCCTTTTTTCCCAATGCTGTATGACTCTAATTAGGTTATACAAAGATGCTGCTTGTCTAACTGTGGCTGATAAAGGCATTGAGGGACTCAACAAGCCACTTGCATTTACAGCATCTAACAAGCATTTTGTCCTCGTTTAATTTTAAACCTTGTTCGTTCATTTTAAACCTATCACCTATTTTAGGGTGAGGGTGGCATCCAAAGCCACCACACACCCTGCCTCCCACTGGTGTAGCACCCTCACTGCTGCCTCTCTCCAGCTGCCAATTGCTCCCACAATGCTATGTCCTCTTCTCATTTGATTTTGCTTCCCATAACCCAAGGGCTATTGCAATTCCGGCAGCAGCTTGATCAACAATTGGCATTTTGAAGCAAGTGAATACCATAACAGAAGCTCCTGGAACCATGATACACTATTTGTCCCCATTAGCACTCCCTTCGCTGATGTCTAAACCCTGTTGCTGTGCAATACAGTAATGAAATAAACAGGATGTCAGGGATTATGGGGAGAAGGTGGGAGAATGGGGTTGAAGGGAAAGATAGATCAGACACGATTGAATGGCAGAATAGGCTTGATGGGCTGCATGGCTCCCATCACTTACGAACTTATGAACACACGAAAGATCAGGTGCTCACCCTTCTTAGTCAGTGTGTCAACAAAAACATACTTCATCAATACAGCTACAGACTGAAATTCTATATCATGGGAATAGCAATCATAATTTTACCAAAAAATGTAATGTTTATTTAGAATAAATATTCTGCTCTTAAAAATCAAGACCTTATATGTTGGCCTTAAATTTCAAAACAAATATATTTTTCAAAATGATCATGCATTATTAACCTATAGTGTCATAGGATTCAATTTTTGTTTACGAGTAAATCCAGTTGAGCTGGTATGAAAGTGATGGTTAATACAATTATCCCATTTTGTTACTGTGATATCTGTATGCAGCTTTCTTGAATGAAAGGGCGTTATTAAATAAGCCAATAAAAAGCAGTATCACTTGGTGCCTGGCTTGCACTTACTCAGTTTATGAAGAGTTTGCACCAGCAGTAGGAGGGAAAATTCCAGTTATGTGGGGGCAGGAGGATTTCGCTTTGGATGCTGTGAGCTTTAGAGGGAAACACAACTGAATGAACTGCAAGCTGCATTGTTTTTTTTTAAATTTTAAAGCTCGACTCGTTTTTAACCATTCAGCTTTACCTATGGATACTGTCAGGAAGAACATCCTTATTCTCCGCTGGTTAGAACTACTGCTGAGTTTTGCCTGTTTATTTCTCATCACTCCGAACATTTCAGCTGACTTCGAATGGACAATCATCTGTCTTTTCTGTGGTGTACTGTGCACCACAATGAACAGCATTATACTCTTCCTGGAGAGTGGTGCCAGTAAGGACCGATGTCGTCATCTGTCACATTTCACTGAAGTGTGTATTTTCAGTCTTGCTGTTGCATTCACGACAGAGGCTCTTGTCCAAGTGATCAGTGTTATTGAGATTGGAATGCTGTTGCAACCTGGCCAGTATTATTTTGAACCTCCTCCAACTTGGCTAACTGACCTTCACTTTAAATTAGCATCAACATTGTGCATATGTTTGGCTTCTTTATTCTACTGGATCGATCATCACCACTCCAGATACTGGATTAGGCAACAGGGACTACCTAATGTTACACCAAAATCCATACATGGAGTGAATCTAACATTTTCTTTGATTTTACTCTTCTTGTCATGGCGCTCTGAAGAAAAGGGAATTTTTTCCACCATATGCTTCTATTTCATAGCTCACATTATTTCTGTGTTCAAGGCTGTTACATTTATACTTCCTTTAGAAGTGTTCACAATAAAGATCAGACCAGGAATCATTTGTGCCAACATGTTGCTATTATTTATATATGGCAAAACCTTATTATTGTGGCCTGAACATGTTCTGATGCAATGTAGTAATGAAGTATTTGTAAAAGTTTGTTCTAAGAAAGAAACGGATATATTGTGTGTGTTTTCCTTTTTCCGTTTTTGTGCTGAAGGAGTTACCTTTACAATACTTTCAGGTTTTAATGCTTCATTGTTCATTTATGAAACAATATACTTACTTAACTTTCATGAAAGCAATATGGATAATGTTATCCAACTTGGACCTGTGTAATGCAGTCATTTCAATATATTTATATTTGATGAGGTGATTCAAACAATTTGTTCTATTTATTTATTCTACAAAATTCAAAGTATTAGAAAAAAACGTGAAAGCAAATCAATTCAACAAGTAATATTATAAAAATCTACAGAATCATTGGACTAATAGACTTACACCGTGTTATTACTAATTTTTTTTTCATGTGTTCATTAAGAATCTTACAAAGTAAACAATGGTTAAAGTTGATGTCACTGAAAAGTACTATTGAAAATGTTATTTAAAAAACATAACTGTTTTCTAATGCAAAGCAAAATGAAATTTGAAAATAAATTTGAATCTTTTTTTCAAAATCCATTTTCTTGCGTATTCTGTATTTTAGCTGTTTTGCTTAAATTGGAATTTAATTCATAAAGTAAACTCTAACTGTAACAAAAACAAAGTGCGAGGTCAAGACCCTTCTTCAGACCGATGAAAACGTCACCTATCCATGTTCTCCAGAGATGCTGCGTGACCTGCTGTATTACTCCAGCACTTTGTGTCCTTTTTGTGTATTAACCAGCATCTGCAGTTCCTTGTTTCTATATTACCATTGCCCATTTCCTACCATCTGGAGGTCATTAAACAGGAACTCAAGTGGGCCATTCAAGTCAATATTGTAACTACAAGAGCAGGTCAGAAACTGGGTATCATGTGACAAGTGAATCACTCAAAGCCTTTTCACCAGCAGGTCAGGAGCATGGTTGGGTACTATCCACTTGCCTGATGGCTGCAACTCCAACACAGTTCATATCCATCCAGATAAAAGGCCCGACTTGAATAGCAAAACACAAAGTGCTGGAGTAATTCACTGGGTCAAGCAGCATCTCTGGAGGACATGGATAGGCAATGTTTCTGGTCAGGGCCCTACTTCTGAATGGTTAGAAGTATACTGACCTACTTTTATGACTTACCTGATGGGTCTAGCCCTTGGAACCTCCTCCCCAAAAATAATGTGGGAGTTCCTTCACTGGAAGGACAATGATGGGTTAAGCCCTTGTCCCAATTTCACGACCTAATTCGCGACCTCTGACGACCTTAAACGACCTAAAAAAAAATCAAGGTCGCGGTAACCTACGACCTCCCATGACTATGTGTACGACCTCCTACAACTATGTTGAAGACCTCCCACGACTATGAAGAAGACATCCTTCAACCTCCTTCGACTATGGTGAAGACTGGCTTCGACCATGTACGTTTTACTGCTGCTTGCTGTAGCCCTTTTGCTTCAGCGGCCTTTTAAGAAAGCCTGAAGTGGAGGAGCAAGGGTGAAGAGGAAACACAAGAAGAGGTCTCAATGGGTGAATGGAGATGATGTGATGGACTGTCCCAGTACACCAGATGACTGGAAGAGAGTGGCGCTGGGCTTTGACAAAAGATGGCACTTTAAGCACACATGTGGGGCAGTGGATGGCAAGCATGCCATTCTTGTCCCTGTACCCCCCCATTTTCCTTTTCGTACAGGATGGCATTCTACTGGAACCATTCCTCAAGGTCCCCTTCCTGCTGCCTGGTGAAGGTGTAGGGCATAACCTTCCTCCAGCCCTCCCTCACCACCAATGGGGCATCTGCCTCTGGTGCTGTGTCAGGCACAGGAGAAAGGGCTGCTTTGCTGCCTTCAAATGAGGCAGTGAAGGATGGGGTGGTGGTGGGGACATATACTACCACCCTGGTCTCCTCCTCCAGGGGTCTCTCATGCAGGGCTACCTCCTCCTGCACTATCACCTCGTGTGGCATCACCTCCTGCCACTCCTCTTCTTGGGTGGGCAACACCTGCATGGCCATTTTTTTAAAGGGCTGTGCCCTCCCCCTGCGCTGCTGCCTTTTTGGTGCCATCTCTAAAACACGTTTCCTCTCCAAAAAAATCTCCAGCTATGAATGAACATGCCTTGGAGTGACAGAGGTGACGTTCTGCTGTTTAAATAACCTTTTTTTTCTACTGACCTTTTTGTCACCCCGGAGCTATTACTTTCGGCTGCCTCCGACCACCTATGACTAGCATCACGACTTACCTACGAGTAAAAAGTATCGTTTTTTCCCATTCCAACCTTTTTTTTTAAAATAGTGGACATTTTTTTTATCAGGCTAGAAAAAACGCCGCAACCTACTTGATGCTACGAGTACCTTCAACTAGCATCACAACCTGCTACGACCTACCTACGCTCTCGTGGCGACCATGCTGTGAGTACGAGTCAAGGGCAAACTCGGCAGAGGTCGTGAATTAGGTCGTGAAAGTGGGACAGGGGCTTTAAGCTACTCAAATGGACACAGTGCTGGAGTAACTCAGTGCATCAGGCAGCATCTCTGGAGAACGTCGATAGGTGACTTTTTGGGTCGAGACCCTTCTTCAGACTATTTTCAAAAATACTTTTTCTCCTAAGGCTCACCACAATTTTCTGATACTTGGGGATAGGAAGTAAATTGTGGCCTTCAAAGTGATGTTCAAATCTCAAGAAATTAATTAACAAAAAATAACCTGACATAAAGGAGGAACATTTGGGCAAGGTGGCCCTCTATTGAAACCCTGTCGCAAAGACAGCCTGTTAGAATGTTCTTATTGCACCAGTAAGTGAAGGGCTAGACGCCCACCTTAGATTTCTTAAATCAACATTCTCTTAAAAATCAAACATCCAAATCTTTTTTAAAAGCCCCCATGCATACTGTTTGATTATCTTTGTTTAGATTAAATGAGGACTCTTCTCGTTGTTGGAAAAATCATCAACATTCATTCATAATGGCCCAAACCAAGAAAGAAGCAATTTGATTTCATTTTGGAAAATTAAGTGTAACAAGAACTGCATTTCAGGAGTGGAGCAATTGAAGAGTGTATGGGAGATCAAGTCCCAGTGTGAAATTAGTATCCTTTGAAGGCAATGGAGGGCGGTGGAGGCCGGTTCTCTGTATACTTTCCAAGAGAGAGCTTGATAGGGCTGTTAAAGATAGCGGAGTCAGGAGATATGGGGAGAAGGCAGGAACGGAGTACTGATTGTGGATGATCAGCCATAATCACATTGAATGGCGGTGCTGGCTCGAAGGGCCGAATGGCCTATTCCTGCACCTATTGTCTATTGTCTAAATGCATTTTGGATCTTCTCGCAATAGTCCAAAAAGTTTATATCTGGGTCAAAGAACTCCATGCAATCCCAAGCAGTTTGCAATGCATCAGTATGATCTACGATTGCATACTGAGTTTTGCAAAACCATGTTGCTACATTTGGATCATTTCCCACCATATTCCATTGGCCAGCTCATTGTTTTTGTTGGGTAGGTTGCACTGTATCGCCTATTTTCAAGCAAAAGACTATCATTATTTCAAAATGCCTGTGCAGATAATCTGACACTGCTTTTTACAATACACTCACACATTCTATTGAACAAGGGTCTCCACTCGAAACGTCACCCATTTCTTTTCTCCAGAGATGCTGCCTGACCTGCTGAGTTCAGATTTTTGTGTCTATTGTTGATAACGACCTTGAATAAAATGGGCTGCAATGCATGTTTTCTCTCTCTTTACTTTCAAGAGAAACATAGAAAATAGGTGCAGGAATAGGCCATTTGGCCTTTCGAGCCTGCACCGCCATTCAATATGATGATGGCTGATCATCCAACTCAGTATCCCATACCTGCCTTCTCTCCATACCCCCTGATCCCCTTAGCCACAAGGGCCACATCTAACTCCCTCTTAAATATAGCCAATGAACTGGCCTCAACTACCTTCTGTGGCAGAGAATTCCAGAGATTCACCTCACATAGATTTTGCTTTAGCACAATTGAGCTGGGAAATATCTGGCTGATGGTTGCCAAGTAATCCCTTCTGGAAATAGTGGAGTTAAAATTATGTTTTAATAGTAAGATTAAACAAGAACTTACCAGTTTGAAGTTTGATCTTTATTTTATGAGGAGTTGCGATGAGGGATTTCGTGAAGACCCCGCCAGGCACGCATGCGCGACATTCTTCAAAGCAGCGGTGTGGAATCACAGATCACAAACCGAAGATAGTAAGATTAAAACTTGACCATACCAGTTGAATATTTAATAGAGGGTTGGGAGCGGAGGGCACGAAATCCCTCATCGCAACTCCTCATAAAATAAAGATCAAACTTCAAACTGGTAAGTTCTTGTTTAATCTTACTATTTTACTTCGGAGTCACGTGAGTGACTTCGTGAAGATTTCAAAGCTCTGTGATTACATGCCCTGGACCACGCCCATGCTCACACACTGCCGTAATTCTGATGGAGGAAGTATGTTAACGTATTTCAGACTTGAACAAGCTGAAAAATAATAACATTTGTTAATACAACAATAACCCCCTGAACTCGGGGACAAACGTTTAGAGAACAGCACTTAAAACTGAATCCGCCAACGTTGCGGGAGCGGTTATAAATCAGTTATAAACCCGCTGAAGTGTAGATTCACTGGCCCAGCTCGCTATTGCGAGGCCAAAATCCATGAACACCGCCATAGTCCTTGCCACTGATGTGGATGCAGCCCTGATAGAATGACATTTAAAATATTAGTGTCTTACCTGCTGCACCGAATACCACCTCGTGTCATCTGGAGATAGTCTGCACAATCACCCTGTGACGTGGGTTTCCATGGCTGAAACAGACCCGTCTCCATACATCTGATGCCCATTTGCAGACGTGTAGTCCCAGGTCTGTGTAGTGTAAGTAATTCTTCTATAAAGAAGTTACCTTATTATGGTCCGGTCATTCTATCCAGGTTTAATTCCTGTAAAGTCAGGACCTGTTGAGCTGTGTTCAGTGCCATTACCATAACCACTTTGAAGGTGAGCAAGACCATCTGCATCATGGGCGACCAGCTCCTGAGGAAGGTCAACACTACCTCATCACAGTCCAATCTAGCGATAGGACGACAATGCACTCCTGGCACTGTAACTGAGGGACACATCCTAATGATGACCCATGAGTATACCAGCAGCTTGGAGAGTATAGCAGATATGTAGATGGTCTAGGTCCGACTACAGAAACCTCCCATATCCTTATGTAGGCGAGGTACTGCTTCCTACTGGACTGTCTCTGCACGATGCTGTTTGACATCCATCGTCCTTTATGTTGCAGAGCCTGGTTGCGTATCCTGCAGCACCTGTCTGATGAAGCAGAATGGAGAAAGCATAGAAACCCCGCATTTCTCCCCAATGTAGTGAAAACGCGTCCATCGCCACTGCCCCAGGATCTAGTTCTCAAGACATATGTTGGTATCCAATGGCTGAACCTGGACGCAAAGAGGTCGAAATCTGGTATTCCATATTAGGCTATAATTTTAGCAGATATTTGGAGGTTCAATCTACTTGATGTCGTTATTAATACTTGTGACCTGGTGTCCGCCACTATATTGAGCTGATCCAGAAGGTACATAGCTGAACCCAATTCTTTCAATCCACCAGAGCCAAATTAATGTTTCCAATTCATCCCAAGATATTAACTTGACACCACCCATAAGGTTTAATATGCCAACTCAGTGGTATTATTTTGGAAGACGAACATACGTATGCTGCAGATTAGTGCATTAATGCGCAGCCCGTGACATGCTCCAAGCATATCTAACAGTTTATACCTAGTGATTGAAGAAAGTAGAATCATGCAATCCCATTTGCTGCCCCAACTGGAATGGTGTCAGTAGTTCCCCAGCCCTTGGTGCTTGCGTCGGTTTGTAACGCGACTACTAGGTTTGATGTAATGATGGGATTTAACAATCACAATCATTGCTAATCCACCATTGTACCTCAATTATGCTGTGATTGGCAGTTGCATAAGCTCGTAATTGTCCAGCATTCGCTATACCTGCCGAGATTTTGCTTATTCACCCAAGCTTTGATAGCGTAACGACCCAATTATGTGGCTGGAATGTAGCTCCAATTTACCCATAGCTTAGCAGCATGTCGAAAGTCAGTTCCCTGGCGCAAGCAAGGCTGTTACATGCATCTATTATGTCTATAGCTCTGTTCCCTGGATAGTGACAAACAGAGCCCCAGAATGTATGTACCTCCCCCCTACTTGTGAGGTTATGCATGCAGCACTTCCAAGAGAACCAGGCCCCCTTACCTCCATGGTTACCGGCGGGCCTGACGTTCTGGTTTCTAGTATTCCGTCTTTGCTGGGTGCTGCTCAATCGCCTCGGTAAATCCTTGTTCCTGCAGCTGGTGTGTGGTGAGGTAGTCTATGCTGGCTCTGCCCTAACAAGGCTTCTGCTGTTGGGGAGCTGGTGCAAATGTGTTCTTGATGGCCTCGTCATTGACCTGCTTGGGCAGGTCCTCCCCAAACAGCTGTCTTGGTGGTGTGGTGGAGGTAGGACCCAACCCAGCGAATGCAGGGTTAATGTCGGGCCGGATGGAGCTCTGACTAAAACAGTTTCCCGAAGTGGGCTACACAGGAGGGCTAGAGCATCCTGCTGCTCTGCGGATGCACCTGTCCCATCGAGGGTCCTAACGAGCACCGTGATGCCCGACGCCAATAGCTTCAGAATTTCCTGCCTCTTCATCTCTTGTGCCCTCGCATTGGAACTAATGTTCCCTCAGATGGCTGAGTCGACCCTCGGGACGTTCCGGGGAACACAATTTCCAGGATCCTTGTACTTCTCCATGGTTTCTGAAAGCACCTGGTCTTGGAACTGGTGTGTCGTCAAGAAATTAATACTTACTGCCAATGTAGAGTGCAGCGGTACCCCTGAATACAGGTTTCAGATTTTTGACACTACCTCCAATTCCTTCTTCTGGATCGAGAGCAGTGGGCTCTTCTGCATTGAAGGTGGCGGTCATGATCCGACTCCCAGACCGCTGAGACTCCTACTCCTGCTCTTGCCGATCCAGGTCCTGCTGATATAGTTGCTCCACCATTAGCTCCATCCTAGCCATGCGACCGCTGCCGCTACACACGGACAACAGGTCGACTTCCCCAGGCCCTGATGAGTCGCTGGGGCTTCTGCCAGTAGGTCACACCTCAACGAAGTGGCTGACAGGTACTCGTCAGCACCCGCTCCTGCGGGGCTGAACGACTTCCGCACGGACAACCCGCTAGCCCGGCATCCCTCGGACCTTAGCGGCCTCTCTACCTGACGAGCAGGCAGAGGAAAGGAGTCGGAACCGGTCCCCAATACCGGCTCCGTGGTCCGTGCAGGCACACCGTCACCCTCACCCCCAGGGGTCTGTGACGGCGCTTGGCTGGCTTTACCCGCAGCAACGGGATTGCCCAACCGTATTCTGCTGCCACCGGTCTGCGCTCCGGCAGCCTGTTCCGGTGCAGTACTGGTACCTCCTGCTCCTGCAGGGTGTACGACTCCTGCACGGACATACCGCTAGTCCGCCGTCGTTCGGACCTAAGCGGCACCTCTGCCTGGTGGGAAGGCAGAGGCAAGGATCGGTACCGGTCCCCAATACCGGCTCCGCTGTCCGTGCAGGCTTGCCGTCACCCTTAACCACACGGGTCCGTGAGGGCGCATAGCCGGCTTTACCCGTAACAACGGGGTTGCCCAGCCGTAAACTGCTGCCACCGGTCTGCGCTCCGGCAGCCTGTTCCAGTGGACACCGGTACCTCCTGCTCCTGCAGGGCTCCCCAACTTCCAGCAGGTCCATCACCGGCTCGCAGTCTAGCAGGTTACCCCCGGCGGTATGTCGATGCCTCCCGCTGCAGCGGGGCATGACCTGTGCGCAGCTCTCCCCCATCTCTGAGACCTGCATAGTAGGAGAGACAAAACGAGCCACCGAGCGGGTCACACGTTTACGCACCTTTGCCCCACAGTCACTATGCTTAGGTGAGAGTGGTAGGGAGTCCAGGTCTTGCCTACCCTGGTCCCACGCGGTGCTCCACCATTTTGCGGCCCCATGGTCAGCCGTGGTGGAGAGACGGGTCCTGGCTGCGCAGGGCTCCCCGACCTCCGCATTCTTCTAGAATGGTGGCCGCTGATTCCCATCTGAAGTCGCACGGCCTTTGGAGACCTGCTTCGCTGTCTTCATTCTGGTCTCCATCCATCTGTAAGCAAACTCTAATACAGACGCTT
The DNA here is from genome assembly GCA_963514005.1 of Raja brachyura. The sequence continues at coordinate 16,429,689 of OY740792.1, read as the reverse complement.
AGCTATTCAAGGTTAGTATCTTACCTGAGGTTTTTTTTATTTATTTTTTATTTATTTAAAGTATGGTGACCAGCCTCTCATGCTTAAATAACTTTTATATGCTGGCAGTCTGAACCTCTTGAAGACAATGCATACCCTGGAGCAGCAGGGCACTTGAATGTAGACAGGCCACAGAATCCCTGCAGCTGCAGTGTGGAGTCAGGCTGCCTTTGCTTGCAAGCCTGCTGCTTCCTGAATGCCAGCAACCCGCAGAAACCCCTGCGGGCTGCGGTGTAGAGTCGGGCTGCCGTCCATGGCAAGCACTGCAAGCCCTACTCCACATGCACACCGCCAGCCCGCAGTATCACCCCCGCGGGCTGTGGTGTAGAGTCGGGGCTGCCGCTCTGCCGTTAACTTCTGACGGCGAGCCTGCAAGCCCCACTCCTACATGCACACCGCCAGCCTGCGGTGTCCCCCGCGGCTGCAGTGTAGAGTCGGGGCTGCCGCTCTGCCGTTTCTAACTTTGAACGGCGAGCCTGCAAGCCCCACTCCTACATGTACACCGCCAGCCCGCGGTGTTCCCCACGGGCTGTGGTGTAGAGTCGGGGCTGCCGCTCTGCCGTCGCGAACTTGAGACGGCGAGCCGGCAAGCCCCATTCCATTTCGTGCCGCCAGCCCGCGGTGTCCCCTGCGGACTGTGATGTGGAGTCGGGCTGCCTCTGCCGTCCTCCGCCGGCGAGTGTGTGAGCCCGGACCCTCCTGGGTCAACGGGCTTCCCGACTCCAACTATCGGAGCCGCCGCTGACTGCCGCAGCAGCCAGATCCGACGCGGCCGCGAGACCCTGCGACAGGGCCACCTAGAAGAAAAAGACCGCAGGTTAGTGTTTTACTTACCTGCAGGTCCCAGCAGTAGAGGAGCAACGCTCCTCCCTGCCTGTCGCTCGCATGCGGTCGACGATAAGTCGCGCATGCGTGCCTGGCGGGGTCTTCACGAAGTCACTCACGTGACTCCGAAGTAAAATAATGGTATAAATGACCAATAATCATAGCCAAACTGAGTAATGGACCACATTTTGTAATTCAAAACAAATAGTCATTACTAACCTTGAGGACGTTCATAAGATCAGGGAAACAAGTAAGCAGTCCTTTATACTCTTTACTGATCTCAATCAGGCTGTGAGCATCATTTTTTGGCTAGAAGACAAATGTGCCAGGTATTTATCATTCCATTAGATATTTCTGAAGCCATTAATATTACAAAATGGAAAATTAAATACAAATTACGATTAAATCATAATCAAATAATTAAATTTAATAAGTCTAGTTTACCTGATCAAAATGAAGATTCCCAATATCATCGTATGTTTTTCCAACAAATGATAAAGCATTCCCAATTGAGCCTTTTCCTTTTGAAAAATGATAACAAATTTAATCTGTGTTGAGCTAATCTGAGAATTCACTTAGGTGTCTGCACTCCAGCACTCAAGAGCACTATACTTCAATGCCATATTTATATAATATTCTGTAGCTGTAGCATGCAAGATCTTGTATAGGAAGGAACTGCAGATGCTGGTTTACACCAAAGAGACAGTCTGAAGAAGGGTCTCGACCTGAAACGTCACCCATTCCTTCTATCCAGAGATGCTGCCTGGCTCACTGAGTTACTCCAGCATTTGGTGTCTATCTTGCATGCAATATCTTTCTTAGTTGGCTGGAATGCCATTCTCCGGCTTTCAGGGTAACTATAGAGATTATAGCTATAGAGATATACTGTACACATATAGAATAGTAGTTGCTTAACGTTCAGAGTTTGCTATACCCTCTGTGTGTAAAATCATACATTTAATTACAGGGGTGGTTTAAATAAAGAGGTTTGAAGGACCTACTAGGTGCTTCATTAACTTTATTCAACAGTCTGTCAGAATTACATTTCATGCAATGTCAATCCAAAATGATGCTTGTGCATCCAGTCTCTTGTCATCAGACTTGCAGCAAAGAAGTTGCACTTTGTCTGTTTTTTGGACTTTCACCATCAGCAGACACATGAAATCAGCACAAAGAAGATGGTTGCATTTGCATTGTTTAAATTGCCCTCTAGAATTGGACTAATACCAGCATGTTTACAAAATATACTGCAATTGGAATCAGCATGGTGGAAAAAGTGCTCGAGTGACTCAGTATGTTACACAACATCTGTGGAGAACAAGAATAGGTGACGCTTCGGGATAGACGAGTTACTCCAGCACTTGGTGCATTCTTTTGCAAGCCAGCATCTGCAGTTCCTTGTTTCTAGTGGAAAAAGGGAATATTATATTAATTATTATTATTACTGTGCATTATTACATCACCACAATTCATGACTATTCATAAATCTGTAGCACCAATATCACATACTACTATTGTAAAATTAGTGCACTTAATTTTGTGATCAATGCAGATCTCCAAACAGTATATCATCTAAATTTGTTCTAGGATTGAAATAGATTCATCTATGGTTGGGATTTTTACAACATAATAGCCACAGTAAAACTTCAGAGCACACAAGAAACTGCAATGCTGGAATCGAGCAAAAATCAAAATGCGGGAGGAACTCAGCGGGCCAGACAGTATCCGTAGAGGGAATGGTCAGACAACATATTGTGTCAGGACCTTTGTTGCTGTCACTTGCTGTAGTGATGTCATCCAGTCTGCAATATATACAGTAATTGTCATAAATCTCATATTTTTCTATACCGTATGTTCTTGGGAGGGGGGGCGGGGGGGCAACTGTTTTCCAGTGGACCCCCAATCATCAATATTGTGAGCACTTTCAGAGGTATATCTGCTCCGGCCCATATCATTCAGCATTCAAGTTCAAAACTGCTCCATAGCAGCCCCACGAACTAAAGCAAGTTCCTGTTAAGAAATGCACGCCATGAGCATGAAAATATTGCTCCATCTCAATGGATTTTTTAATGCATTGAAGAATTGCCACTTGAAATTATGTTGGTATTATAGTATAGTATAATAATTGGGAAGAAATTAATATTAACATTTTGGAAAGGCCCTATATCCCTCACAATTAAAATGTGGATTACGGAAATGTCGGAGACCCTACACTTGGAAAGAATCAGATTTGCCCTAATGGACAAACAAGAAGCTTTCGTTAGAGAATATTAGAGACAAAATGATTCATTTGATAATATTAATAATGTACGATTGTTGCACACAAAATATTACTATCATAATATGTGTTTGCTAATGTACTGCTTACCTACTCTAATAAAAAATATATTAAAAAAAAAGAAATTATGTTGGTTTTGCAGAACTAGACAAAACTAGCTTCCATAATTTTTAAACAAAGATTTGATTATCTAGTTACCGCACGTCATGTCCAAAGGTGGAATGTTGTTTAAAAAAAGATGAATGTATTTGGGAGTCTGGCAAGCGGCAAAATATATCAAAGCCAAGACATCCAAGGTCAACAAAAAGGTTTGATACATTTGCTTACGATTTATGATGCTTGCTGTATTTAAGATATAGCAGAGGCCAAGATCTTTATTTCTAATTTAATTGTTAAAATCACTAGATTGACACCAAAGCAGTCACTTTACCATGATAGGTGCTTTTATCAAATGATGCTGACAGATCAGAGAAAGCTCTTCCTATTTTGATGTATTCAGATTTCAATGCTGAAAGAACAGATTTAAAAATTACACTGCAAAATTTATTTTAGCACAACTTTGAAGCATAATGCTGCAATCTGAAGAAGATTGCCATTTATGTGGTTTTCATAATTGACATTATTAATTCATTAACATAATAGATTCATCCAAATATTCATAGTACTCTACTTCTTTAGAAGGCTTAGGAAGTTTGGCATGTCCCCTACAATTCTCACCAACTTCTACAGATGCACCTTAGAAAGCATTTTATCAGGATGCATCACAGCTTGGTTTGGGAACTTGTAGGTTTAGTTGTAGTAGGTCGTGTTAGTCGTAGGTAATCGAAGGTAGTCAAAGACAGTCATAGACAGTCATATAGTCTTCATCATAGTCGAAGGGAGGTCGAAGGGAGATCGAAGGAGGTCATCTTCACTCTCCACTATTTGGTGTCCAATTTTCCCGAAGTTAGTCGTAGCTAGTCTTCAACATAGTCGAAGGAGGTCTTCTACATAGTCGAAGGAGGTCTTCAACATGACATTGTTTCAAACTCTCCTAAACACTTCTAAACTCGCCAATTAGGTCACCCAAGTGGGACAGCCCCTTAAGACTGCAAGAAATTGCAGTGAATTGTGGACGAAGCCCAGACCATCACACAAACCAACCTCCCTTCTATTGATACCATTTATACCTCACGGTGCCTCGGCAAGGCCAGCAGCATAATCAAGGACACTTTGCACCCTGGCCATTCCCTCTTCCCCCCTCTCCCATCAGGCAAAAGGTACAGGTGTGAAAACACACACCACAAGATTTGGGGACAGTTTCTTCCCAGCTGTTACCAGGCAACTGAATCATCCTACCACAACCAGAGAGCAGAGCTGAACTACTATCTACCTCTTTGATGACCCTCGAACTACCCTTGCTTGGACTTTGCTGGCTTTACCTTGCACCAAATGTTATTCCCTTATCACTAAATGGCTCGATTGTAATTATGTGCCGTGTTTCTGCTAACTGGTTAGCATGCAACAAAAAGCTTTTCACTGTACCTCGGTACAAGTGACAATTAACTAAAGTGAACTGAACTGAAACTGAACTGTCTTGCCTTTAGTATCAATGATGACTTGAAGTATAATCTTTAAGATGGAACTACAGATGCTGGAAAATCGAAGGTAGACAAAAATGCTGGAGAAACTCAGCGGGTGAGGCAGCATCTATGGAGCAAAGGAAATAGGCAACGTTTCGGATCGAGACCCTTCTTCAGACCTTGGAGTCTGAAGAAGGGTCTTGAAACAACTCATAAGAAGCTGGGTGATATTTGGGGTGGTAAGTATCAATACAAGCATTTGCTATGAAATGTTTGAGATTGTGTCAAGGGTCCACCAAAGAGCTGGTAAAATATTACAGGAGAGATCAAGAGATTTTATAATTTGCTTAAAAATCATTTGAGGGGTTTCAAGCAATAATTGTTATAATGAAATGCGTTTGCCAACCATTTTCCCATAATATGAACAAAGTAAAAAAGGGTCAAAACCTTGCCCTTGGCGGGCAGAGAAAGCTCTTCCTGTTGTTGCAATAATGCTCCATGGCACACATTCCCCAGGCTATGATTTCTATGTTATTATCTCTGGTACTAACTTTGGAAATTCTAGAATTAAACATGGTGGTTTTAAGGATTCTTGTGATTCTGCCCAAGTAGTGCCATTTCTGAACCGTTATTGGGAGTAGCACTAAAAGGCAAAACTCACAGATCCGGACTTCATATCAATGATGATCAGGCCTTTGTTTTACCTATTCCTTGCCCAGATTGTGCAAACAGCAACTATTTGCAACTTCTATGATAATTTTGCCACATTTAAATACGTTCAACAAATATTTCTTATCAAGTATTCTTGTTGAAATTGGAAACCATTATTATTCTAATATTTATCCTCTCATAGTGTGAATGGCATTGGGGAAATTATTTGCACAGCAATCATTTATACTGGATTTCATTTTTAGATCCAATAGCAAGTTCCTGTATCACTACTGGTAGATACTTGCACCAGAATTGTTCAGGTTCAGTTTCTAAAGATGCGACTTTTACGTTTTGCAGTGCATTAACATACATACTTCCAGTGCAGCGAGCCATGTGTTCTTCCGTTACCGATATAAGATTTCTGACACTTTCTCCCATACACTTGGCAAAGGTCAAACATTTGTCCGCTTCTTCTCTTGAAATTGAAAGATAAATAATCTGTCAACAAATATAAAGAACTGACCCATCACACCCAATATTGTAAAAGGTATAAGATTGTAATTAGGTTTAAACTCAACATTTATCCATGGTATTCATGGTTTTACTTACTTCTTCATACTTTTGTGCATCAACATGAATGACTTGCACTGCGCTCCATCCTAGACTGCTTGATATTTTGGCAACTTAAAGCCCCTGCCCCACTTACGTGTCCTTGGCCCCTGTCTTCGTTGTCGCGCTCAGGTGCGATGGTCCTGTGCGTCTTCATGCGCCCGCAGCGCCGTCTGGAGCGCGTGACGTCATTTGAAGATGGACACAAAATGCAGGAGTAACTCAGCGGGACCGGCAGCATCTCTGGAGAGAAGCAATGGGTGAAGTTTCGAGTCGAGACTTTTCTTCAGTCTGAAAGAAGGGTCGTGACCCGAAACGTCATCCATTCCTTCTCTCCAGAGATGCTGCCGATCCCGCTGAGTTACTCCTGCATTTTGTGTCTATCTTTAATTTACTTGGTCCCGCTCTGGGAGTAGAAGTGGGGGCGGATCCGGATCCGCAACGGCCGTGAGCCCCAGGCTAAGCTCAGCGATCGTTTGCCTGCTTCTGCTGCTGTTGGAGGTGAGACGTTGCGTCGCGCCAGGGTTGTTCGGTACAAAATCCCAGAGCGCCGCGCTATACCGCGCACAACTCCATACCCATCCGCGCCTCTCAGTGGGACCGGCCCTGCACGGCCACATGATGCCGTGCGCCTCAACGCGATGACGAGGTCGCGTAATTTGCGTGCCAAGGACCCGCAAGTGGGTCAGGGCCTTAAGATAAGAGGGCTGCCAACATTGGGTGAGAGTTGAGAGTGAGAAATTGCGAGTGAGCGTAGCGACGGGGGGGGGGGGGGGGGGGGGGGGAAGGGGGGTGATCCCCCTCCCACGGTAAGGAGCTTTTACATTTTTCAGCTTGAAATTGTGCAATCTGGTGCATACTGTAGCGAGTCTTTTAACTTACACTTGGATGCAACATTTATGCTTTAAATTGGATTAGGTATGAATAAAGTTAGGCTAAATTACATTCCTAATTACATTCCACAATAGAGCCAAGCTCTGCTCAACAGGTGCAGCACATGAATGACTATATTCATGTATGGAAATCAGATTATATTCATGCTGTTATGCATATATATATATATATATAGAGAGAGAGAGAGAGAGAGAGAGAGAAACTCAGAGAAACAAAGCAAAAGTCAGACTTCCATCACTGTTCTGCACAAATAAATCAATCAACCTTGTTCAAGAAGGAACTGCAGTTGTGGAGAATTGAAGGTAGACAAAATTGCTGGAGAAACTCAGTGGGTGCGGCAGCATCTATGGAGCGAAGGAAATAGGCAACGTTTCTGGCCGAAACCCTTCTTCAGACGGTTTCAACCTTACCCTTTGAATATAGAAACAAGACGAAAATAATGCCACATATTCAATCATATATGGTTCAATGAAATTAAGATATATATGTAAAAATATATGGAAACAGGTCTTTCCGCCCATCAGGTCCACACCGACCAGCAATCTATCATACACCAATTCCATCCATCACGCCAGGGACAATTTACAGAAGCCAATTTACCTACAAACCTGCACTTATTTCGGATATGGGAGAAACCGGAATATCCAGAGAAAACCCATGTGGTAGTAAGGCAGCAACTCTACCGCTGCACCACCGTGCCCCCCCATTAAATTATTTTTTCTGTAATATATTTATTATGGTGTCACGTGAATAAAGATGAACACATGATTCTGATTTCTGCCCTTCGTTGGATAATACACATGTCCAGTCATTGTGTTTTATGGCTGGTTTTCAACCTCTTCATGCTGAAGGTCTCGACTCAAAACATCACCCATTCTTTCTCTCCAGAGATGCTGCATGTCCTGCTGAGTTTTTCTAGTTTTTAGTGTCTATCTTCAGTTTAAACCAGCATCTGCAATTCCTTCCTACACTATTTGTTAAGCAAAACAGGTCCTATTCTCATTATATAATTTTGTGATCAGCGTGAGAGCGTGAGAGCAGGAGAATTTTGTGAAATGCGCGGGTCTCACGCTCAATGCGTGAGAGTTGGCAGCCTTGCTAATAATTCAAACATTTTATGCAAGTTCCAATTGTTTGGATAAAAATCACTTATTACTGCTTTATAACAGTTAAGTTACTTTAAAACTATTTCAGAAATTATGGCAGTCAACAAAAAAATCAACTAACAAATTAAAGCAAACTAAAAAAAAATAACATGTTCCCTTTCCTGACTCAACCTTATAAGTATTTTAAGGCTGTTAACAGAGCAAAGGGATATTAATCTCAAGAATCAAAATGGGGAAAGTGAGGCCAATTTTGCTTAAATGGTAATTCTAAGCCCATTCAGATCTGCATAGAGTCAGTTATACAACATGTACATGGCTGGCCCAATTTGTCCATACTGATCAAGTTGGCATTCTGCGTGGCCAGGGACAGGCTGCCGTTCCCAGGTCAGCTCGCGTCCCAGGGACTGGCCGCAGTTCCCAGGTCGGCTCGCCTGCAACAGAATGAGTGGTGGGCGGGGAAGGTATTGAGAGGGAGAAGGGGGGGGGGGGGGGGGGGGGAGAAGGAAGAGAGAGAGGTTTAATTGAAGCAACTTGCAGTGAGAGCGTTGCTGTTGCTGCTGCCCGCTAGTATTGAGGGGAGGGGGTGGTTGTGGCTTCTGTTCCAGGTCGGCACCCCGCGAAAACGAATTGAAAAAAACCTCACGGTTTTTCGGGTTACGGGCCGTGTGCCCGTAGTCCGAACCCTGTCCTAGATGCTTGGCCTCATTGTGGTCGTTGCTCCACCACCCCCACCCCCCACCCCCCCCCCCCCCCCCCCCCCCCCATGTTTAACAACTGCTTCACCTGGTTGTTGTTGTCGGCAGCTGCACATACGACCAAAGAGAAGAGAAGAGACGCAACGTTACTCACAGCCGTCAACCGACGCGCTTCCCCAGACCGCACAGAGCGCTGGCAGCCGGCGCAAAGGGACAAATTGGCGCAGGGACTGAACTCAGCGTGAGAACTCGGCCATGAGCGTGAGGAATAGCTCCAAGGCATGAGTCTCACGCCGAAAGCGTGAGAGTTGGCAGCCCTGAGATACTGCAACTTAATCATGCATTCAAACCTTATAGCTCGCCATGAGCCCCCCCCCCCTGTATGTATCTAATTGAACCAGACAACGTTTAAATGCCCTGTTCTAATTGTGAAATATCAGTTTAAAAAAAAAAATTAAATCCCTATCAATCAGTTTTGTTCTAAAGTTTTAAAAAATTGGGATTTCAGAACTGATTGCTTTTGTAAAAACATTGAGCAAATAGTTTCTAACTGTACACAAAATAAACCTACCCGTCCAGCAGCTTAAACTCTGACGACGCCATAATTTCAGAGAATATCATTCCTCCAACAGCTTCGTCTTTCTCTGCAACTCTTTTACCAGATTTCCATTCCTGGAGGGAGCAATGCTACATTCAAAAATCAGAACAAAGTACAGTAATAACTCAAAGCCAGTAGAGATGAAGGATCAGTGACTGCAAGGCTCGGAGGACATGATGACAATCCATACATGCAGCAATATTTTCAATGCTGCTGATTTAAAATAAATTGTTATCTTCTTGAACGATTGCACTTATCGAAACAGTACAACACTTATTCATTGCATTCAACGCTATATTCAAATTGTGCATAGTGTGACAAAAAGTGCAGGACGCAAGAAAAATAAATTTCCAATATCTCTCTGTCGCGCACACACAAACATTGGGTATTGGAAATATTAATCATATGAATTTGATTTTTCTCTCTATTTTTGGTTGTAACAGTAATTATTATTAGTTTGGTTTGAGAATGAAATAGCATGTGATCCAAAAATCCATGGGTTCCACTTCTAAGATACTAAATCTTTGTTGCTCATTTTAAGCATTTTCCAATATGAACTTCAACAAACATGTTCCACTTATGTTATGTATTATGTATTTAGTTTATTTTAGTTTATATATTCATTTGTTATCCTGGTTCAGATTATCACAGGAGTTTAAGAAAAGGAAGCGATGAATCTGTGAAATGTGATTAAATATAAAGATAAATAATCAAGACTGAGCATTTTTCTTCACGATTACTTTCTTTAAAATAGTCAAATACTCACTTTTACATCTCTTTTTCTGATAAAGTGTTGGAAAATTTCACTCTGGGAAATCACAGGGTGACGAGATATGCGGCTTATCCATGTTTGCAGACCACCCATTCGAGCCTGTATAAAGTCTTCACTAAACCGCCCTATAAATTGAAAACAAAGATAATCTTACATTATGTACCATACACCGAGCAAATGATCAATTGATCAGTTACTTACAGAATAAGATTTAAACCATCATGTTAACGTTTTAAGAAAATGTAAAAGCTAATTGCCTAAATTAAGGGTTTACTGTTTGTTGGATAATATGCCAACACAGTAGCAGAGTTGTTGCCTTAAAGCACCAGTGACCAGAGTTCGATCCTGACTACAGGTGCTGTGTGTACGGAGTTCGCACATTCACCCTGTAACCTGTGGGTTTTCTCCAGGTGCTCTGATTTCCTCCCACATACCAAAGACTTGAAAGTTTGTAGGTTAATTAGCTTCTATAAATTGTCCCACATGTGTAGGATAGAACTAGTGTATAGGTGGTTGCTGGTTGGCATGAGCTCACTGTGTCTCTAAACTAAACTAACGTCTTGGGATTTACACGGGGTTAGTTAAGGGACAGAAAACAAAGTAGGAATAAAAAATAGTTTATTTATTGGTTAGCAGACTGTTGCTTCTGGGTCCACTTCCAATATCCAATCCTTGTACCACAGGGATTAGTCCTAGATCCTCAGCGTTTCATGATGGATATTAATGTCTTGGATGAACGGCAGAGTTCAGCGTAGCCACACATGCTGATGTTTTAAAGCTAGATGTGAAAATGAGCTGTGAGGAGGATGTAAAGAGTCTGGTGGCCGATTAGGAAAAGGGGAGATGCAACGAGACCTGGGTGTCATGATACACCAGTCATTGAAAGTAGGCATGCAGGTGCAGCAGGCAGTGAAGAAAGCAAATGGTATGTTAGCATTCATAGCAAAAGGATTTGAGTATAAGAGCAGGGAGGTTCTACTGCAGTTGTACAGGGTCTTGGTGAGGCCACACCTGGAGTATTGCGTACAGTTTTCGTCTCCAAGTCTGAGGAAAGACATTCTTGCCATAGAGGGAGTACAGAGAAGGTTCACCGGACTGATTCCTGGGATGGCAGGACTTTCATATGAAGAAAGACTGGATAGACTCGGCTTGTACATGCTAGAATTTAGAAGATTGAGGGGGGATCTTATAGAGACTTACAAAATTCTTAAGGGGTTGAACAGGCTAGATGCAGGAAGATTGTTCCCGATGTTGGGAAAGTCCAGAACAAGGGGTCACAGTTAAAGGATAAGGGCAAAGTCTTCTAGGACCGAGATGAGAAAATCATTGTTCAAACAGAGAGTGGTGAATCTGTGGAATTCTCTGCCACAGAAGGTAGTTGAGGCCAGTTCATTGGCTATATTTAAGAGGGAGTTAGATGTGGCCCTTGTGGCTAAAGGGATCAGGGAGTATGGAGAGAAGGCAGGTACAGGTTACCGAGTTGGATGATCAGCCATGATCATATTGAATGGCGGTGCAGGCTTGAAGGGCCGAATGGCCTACTCCTGCACCTATTTTCTATGTTTCTATGCAAGGGGATATAGACAGGATAAACAAATGGGCAACAAAGTGATGAATATAGTTTAATGTGGGAAAATGTGAGGCAGGAAGAACAGAAAAACAGAATTGTTTTAAATAGTGAGAAACTAGTAAATGTTGGTGTGCAGTGGATATTGGCATAAGTATTCATGAAATTCAGAAGATAAACATCCAAGTTCAGTAAACAAGCAGAAAAGCATATGATATTTTGCTCTATATTACACACTAGTTTAGTTTTAGTTTAGAGATACAGCGCGGAATCAGGCCCTTTGGCCCACCGCGTCCGGGCCGACCAGCAATCCCTGCACACTATCACTATCCTACACACTAGGGACAAATTATAATTTTACAAGCCAATTAGCCTACAAACTTGTATGTTTTTGAAGTGTGGGAGGAAACCGGAGCACCCAAAGAAAACCTCTGCAGGTCACGGGGAGAGTGTACAAACCCCATACAGACAGCACCCATTGTCAGGTTGAAACCTGGGTCTCTGGCACTGTAAGGCAACAGATCTAACGCTGCGCCATCGTGCCACCCACTTTTCATAATAAACATTAAAACATTTTGCTGAGTTTGTGCCGGGCTCTGGTGAGATCTCAAATAGAATAGACTCATACAGGCATACAGCACAGAAACAGGCTAATCAGCCAATGGAGGGTTCACCTGATCATTAACCACCTTTTGTAATAGTCCATTAATCACATTTTCATTCACATGACATTCTCATCAACTCGCCCCAGATTCTACCATTCACCTACTACGGCTAATTTAAATGGGTAATGAACCTACGGAAGGCTCCTTTTTATTCGTTATTTAATGTTGCCTCTCCTCAAATTCTTTCCTAAATGCCCCACTTCATATTTCTCCATATTCAATTTTAGCTCTGGCGTAACAGCTCATTTCTCGAGATCGACAACTTTCTCAAGTTTCTATCTAATCTCACTGTGTACGACATTGTTTGCACAATTTATTCATGGATTCTAGGAATTCTTGGGGCGAGTGGGTGATTTGTATAATCATACAATCATATACAGCTGAGGGGAAAATTAACAGTTGTATCAATAGTGCATAGTATATTCTAATATGTAGATGTCTGTTTTGTACTTGAATAAGTGAACATTGGCCAACAGAAACAGCCAAGAGGGGCAAGACTTTAATGGGCCAAGAAGGGAGCACAATATAACTATGGAAGCGTTGCTGAATATTTTTATCAACTAACATTTTCATCTTTTGGCTAACAACATCAAATATTTATTTGCTGTAGATTTGGATGATCTGTTTGGATGATCTATAATATTTATTTGCTGTGTGGTATGATCTTGATTTGTGGAGAGGGGGATACTGAGCTGGGGTAGATGGCATTGCATGGAACTGGCTGATCATATTTTGGGTGGGAGGAAGTTTAGTTAAGATTAGAGATACAGCACAGAAACAGGCCCTTCGGCCCAACTAGTCCGCGCCGAACAGTACACTAGGGACAATTTAATTTTTTACAATTTGTACCAAAGCCAATTAAGCTACAAACCTGTACATTTTTGGAGTGTGAAAGGAAACACTTTCCCGAGCACCCGGGGAAAACCCACGTCATGGGGAGACTGTACAAACTCTGTACAGACAGCACCGTAGTCAGGATCGAACCCGGGTCTCCGGCGCTGTCAGGCAGCGACTCTACCACCGTATCACCATGCCAAAGTTGTTGGGTTTGACACTGGATCCTAAAGTGAATTAATGTCTGGAAAGAGGTTGGGTGTATTTACGTATATAATGGTATATGGACACACTGATCTGGTTTGTAGTCAATGCCTACTATGTTCTGTTGTGCTAAGCTAAGAAAGAATTTCATTGTCCTGTCAGGGAACACATGACAATAAACTCTTTTGACTTTGACTTGAGGTTGGAGTGCTGTTCCTCAAGCTTGTGCTGCACTTCTTTGGAACAGCATGGAAGGTTGGAGATTGGGTCCCAGATGCTCCCTGGCATGTGAGGTATTTCCAGTATTTTCTATTCCATATTTATTAAATAAGCTATTTATGAATGCAAGTGAATTAATCAACAAGAGATGGAAGTTCAATTCCCCTGCACGGAATAAGGATACACGGTATTTGGGAATCTGCAGCACATTTAAAAGTCACTCAACTATTTGTGAACTTGCTCTCACTTTGCTAGATCAATCCACATTATTCCCAGAACTCACGCCGTACCTCTTACCCCTTTCACTCCTCTGCTTTAATTAGTTAACGATTTTTACATAGAACAAGGATCAGTGCAGCACAGGAACAGGCCCTTCAGCCCATCATGTCGCGACCACGATGGCAACTAAAATAACTCCCTCACTTGATCTACTGTATATCCCCCACGATTCCCTGTATTTTCATGTGTCTGTCTTTTGTGGTAGTCAACTAGCAAGCTCAACAGGAAGGCTGGTTCTGTCCTGGAGGCAGAGTTGGATTCATGTGAGGTGGACCTGGAAGGGAGGATGCTCCTCAAACTGCAGAGCATCTTGGACAATACAGCTCATCCCCTCCATGACATATTCGTCAACCTGAGGAGTACCTGCAGCAACAGACTGGTTCCTCCATGATGCAGTACAGAACACCACAGGAAATCCTTTTTCCCCCATGGCTATCAAACTTTATAACCCCTCCCCCTTTTGTCGTGGGGAAGAGTTCCCCTTTCCCCACCCCAATCTTTTCCGCTTGTCACTTTAATTTCATGTTTCATGTATCTTGTCTTTTATGACTGTTGGCAGATCAATTTCCTTCCTGGGATAAATAAAGTTTTATCGTATCGTAAAACAATGCAAACGTCTTCATGATACTTTTAATCAGTGCTTACATGGAATGTCTTTTTCTGGAAGCAGAGGCATTAGGATTGTTGAACCAAACTTCTCTAATAATCGACCATACAGCCAGTCAAAATGTTTGTATCGATGGTAAACTGATACATTCGTGTCCTACAAAATAGTGGCAAATTAACTTTAAAAAGAAATGTGAGCAAGACAAGTTGTAAAGAAACAAAATAAATATGAAATCCAGGAATAGTTGGCAAAATGGTTTCCAACAATTTCACATACTGTTCAAAACCATAACATGATCTATTCCTGATTTGTGCTTTGCTCATCTATGATAAGGAATAGAAACATAGAAAATAGGTGCACGAGCAGGCCATTCGGCCATTCATTGTGATCATGGCTGATCGTCCGCTATCAATAACCCGTGCCTGCCTTCTCCCCATATCCTTTGACTCCACTAGCCCCTAGAGCTCTATCCAACTCCCTCTTAAATCCATCCAGTGATTTGGCCTCCACTGCCCTCTGTGGCAGGGAATTCCATAAATTCACAACTCTCTGGGTAAAAAAGTTTTTTCTCACCTCGGTCTTAAATGACCTCCCCTTTATTCTAAGACTGTGGCCCCTGGTTCTGGACACCCAACATTGGGAACATTTTTCCTGCATCTAGCTTGTCCAGTCCTTTTATAATTTTATATGTTTCTATAAGATCCCCCCCTCATCCTTCTAAACTCCAGTGAATACAAGCCTAGTCTTTCCAATCTTTCCTCATATGACAGTCCCGCCATCCCAGGGATCAATCTCGTGAACCTACGCTGCACTGCCTCAATCACAAGGATGTCCTTCCTCAAATTAGGAGACCAAAACTGCACACAATACTCCAGATGTGGTCTCACCAGAGCCCTATACAACTGCAGAAGAACTTCTTTACTCCTGTACTGAAATCCTCTTATTATGAAGGCCAACATTCCATTAGCTTTCTTCACTGCCTGCTGTACCTGCACGCCAACCTTCAGTGACTGGTGTACAAGGACACCCAGGTCTCGCTGTACCTCCCCCTTACCTAACATAACCCCATTGGGATAATAATCTGCCCCCTTGTTTTTGCCGCCAAAGTGGATAACCTCACATTTATCTATATTATACTGCATCTGCCACGCATCTGCCCACTCACTCAACCTGTCCAGGTCCCCCTGCAACCTCCTAACATCCTCTTCACAGTTCGCAATGCCACCCAGCTTTGTGTCATCCGCAAACTTGCTAGTATTGCTCCTAATTCCCTCTTCCAAATCATTAATATATATGGTAAACAGTTGCGGCCCCAACACCGGGCCTTGCAGCACTCCACTCGCCACTGACTGCCATTCTGAAAAGGACCCGTTCACTCCTACTCTTTGCATCAGCTATGCGTTTGAACTTACAACCTTTATTAATTATTGTTTCATGCTTCAGATCACTAGTTCTATGCAACTCTGCAAAAATTGATAGTTGGCAAGAAATCAAAAATAACAATTTGCAGCTTTTTTTATTATGTGCTCCCGAGAGTTTTTATTTTATTGGACCGAAACCTGAAAGATAGTAAAGGCAATGATTCAGAACTGAATCATCTATTTCTTTCTTGCTTCATATCCCATAACACAACTTTGCATAGATATCTGATCGAGTGGCATTGTGAATTTGTTACTGGACTGGTAATTCAGGGACTAAAGATCTGCTTGACTTCCCCAATCCATCCCGAACACCGAGAATCTGAAACTAACCCGACCTGACCAAAGACACAAATACAATAATCTCAAATATACTCTTGTCCCACATAATGCATGTTCCCACTTAACACAACATTACAGCGTCACCATGTGTACATCCACATTTTAAAATTATATCAATGTATCAATCATTGAATGTACTTGATTTTTCCTCCCAATGTGGTTGACAGGAGAGACAAAAGACTGCAGATGCTGGAATCTGGAGCACAAAATAAAGTACAAACTTATTCATAAGGTTATAAATGATAGGAGCAGAATTAGGCCATTCGGCCCATCAAGTCTACTCCACCATTCAATCATGGCTGATCTATCTCTCTCTCCGAACCTCATTCTTCTGCCTTCTCCCTATAACCCCTGACAACCGCATTAACCAAGAATCTATCTATGCCTTAAAAACATCCTAATTGATGTCCTCCACAGCCTTCTGTGGCAAAGAATTCCACAGATTCATCACCCTCCGATTAAAGAAATTTCTCCTCATCTTTTTCTTAAAGGAACGTCATTTAACTCTGAGACTATGACCTCTGTCCCTATATTCTCCTTCTATTGGAAACATCCTCTCCACATCCACTCCATTCAAGTCTTTCACTATTCGGTAAGTTGCAATGAGGTCCCCCCTCAACCTTCTAAACTCCAGTGAGTTCAAGCTCAGTGCCGTCAAACGCTCATCATATGTTAACACACTCGTTCCTAGGATCATTGTTGTAAACCTCCTCTGAACCCTCCGCAGAGCTATCAAATCCTCAGTTATGGTTCCCAAGATGTTATAAAAGTCATTATGTAAACAGGGACTAAAGGGCTGCCTTAATTCTGCTTGCCATGTCACCCTGAAAGTGGAGTTCCAGAGAAATAATCTCAGGCAAAGTTTGTCTGCTACCAGTCAATTCTGTCATGTCGATCCTGGATTTTTTAAAATTGAAAGATGCAGCATGGAAGCTTCAGCCCATCGTGTCCACGTCAATTATTGATCAGCTGTTATCCCTCTTTTGTACGCACTCCTTACACACTAGGGGTAATTTCAGGAGGCCAATTAACCTACAAAACCTGCACATCTTTTGGATGTGGGAGGAAACAAGAGTACCCAGAAGAAACCCACGCGGTCACAGGGAGAACATGCAAACTCCACACAAACAACTCCCGAGGTCAAGATCAAACCCGGCTCTTGGGCTCTGTGAGGCAGCAGCTCTACCAGCTGCACCACTGTGCCGCCCTTCAATCGATGATTTTTGCTCATCACTCTAAATCTGCATCTTTTAGTCCTTGAGCAAGCCTACAATGGGAAAAGCTTTTCATTATTTACTGTGTCTAAACTAGTCATGATCCTGTGCGTCCCTCGCTCCTTTGCTTCAAAGACAACAATCCCAGCTTCTTCCGTCTCGTAACTGAAATGCAACATCTCAAACATTTTAGTAAATCATAAAATACTGCAGATGTTGAAATTCTGAAATTGGAACTACAGTACTCAGCAGGTCGGCTCTGATGTAATGTCGTCAACCTGAAACACTAATTCTGTTTCTCTCTCCACAGATATTGCCTGACCTGCTTAGCATTTCCATCATTTTCTGATGCTATTCCAGTAAATCCTTTGCCTCCAACTATAGGGCTTCTGATTCCTTCAAGGCGGTATGGCCAGAATTAAGTTGGGATCTAACCAGTGCTTTCCTAAGGTCCAACATAATTTCCTTACTTTTGTCATCTGTGCCTCCACTTACGAGGTCAAAATTCCCAAATGCTAAGCCCTTCTCCCAATATATCCTGCCATTTTCAAAGGTGTACTCACATCAGCACCCATTCCTGCAGATCCTTAAGAACTCTGCCAGTTGGTGAAAGTTATCTTTCCATTCTTCTTAAGCACCTAACCTTGCCAATTGGTAATGTGAAAATATAACCACAGATTTTAAAGCATTTTTCACTGAATGGTTATAGAATCATAGGGTTAGACAATATGTAAAATTTTAGCCCATCTTGTTCCTTCCAACCAAGTGATCTACCCGAGTTAGACCCTATTATTGGAATTACAGTGAGTGATAGTAAAGGTAGCACTAATAATAACATTGCCCCCGATCTACTCCATTTTGAGGATAGTGGCAATGCTGAAATAACATGCTAACCATTTGTCCTATATCGTTACCAACAAAGATTTCCTGCCTAATTATTTGTTTAGCCCTACCAGCCTTACAAAAACAAGAATACTTACATTTGGTGTAATTTGATAAGAAATATATTTTTTAATTCCTGAATATTTAGTTTCTATCTGAGGATTGGTTATGTTGCATTCCAATGGTACTATTGGATACACCCAGGATGGACCATCTTCATTGAACTAAGACAAGAGGAAAATTGTGTTAATTTAATTTACTTTACATTTTATAATGATCACCCGGTCTGCATATAAACTCACAATTAGAATTATATATTTATTTCATATTACTACAAATATACAACATTCACATATTGAAGAAGCATGAACATATTAAAGGTAAGACAACAGTGCTTGCTATTTGAAATAATTATGAAGGATAATGTTCTGGTATTGGAGTTACTTTAATTTCCAATCTTCCTTATTGTAAAATCAATGATTGATTGAATAAATAGAATTTGAAATTGTTTTTAAAAGTACAATATTCCATTGTAATGTAACTACAACATTACATGTTCTCTAATTTATGGAATCTTAAGGTTTTGCCATCGCACCATATTGAAATAATTTCCTTGTACATGCGAACATCAATCAACGTAAGATTTGTCCGGAGTAAAACATTGTTTGGGTCACCATGGTCTGTATTGCACTTTTGACAGCAGCCAACTTCAATCTCACAGACTCAACTTCAAGCATGACGGGGTAGGGAGATTTCACCGTCCATCTAAGTCTCCCAGCAACACACCATTTCTAGCTGGGACAAATATTTAAATGTGGGAGCTCTCCATGTGTATTTTTAATTAATACGGTGGCGCAGTGGTAGAATTGTTGCGTGACAGTGCTTACAGCGCCAGAGATCCGAGTTCGATCCTGGCTAAGGATGCTTGATTGTACGGAGTTTGTATGTTCTCCCTGTGACTTGCTTGTGTTTTCTCCGAGAACTTCGGTTTCCTCCCACACTCCAAAGACATACAGGTTTGTAAGTTAATTAACTTGGTATAAATCTAAAAATAATAGTCCCTAATGGAGGATAGTGTTAATGTGTGGGGATCGCTGGTGGGTACGGACTTGATGGGCTGAAGGGCATGTATCCTCGCTGTATCTCTAACTGAAAAACTAAACCTTCCACAAACTGAGTGAAGGAAACCTCTTTATGTGGCCAGATGGGGTTTTATTGCAATTAATATAGTACACCATTTAACAAAAATAATATTTTCGTCCCCCTAGCCTCCCACTGTTGTGAACACTTATTAGACAATAGACAATAGACAATAGACGCAGGAGTAGGCCATTTGACCCTTCAAGCCAGCACCGCCATTCAATGTGATCATGGCTGATCATCCCCAATCAGTACCCCGTTCCTGCCTTCTCCCCATATCCCCTGACTCCGCTATTTTTTTTAAGAGCCCTATCTAGCTCTCTTGAAAGCATCCAGAGAACCTGCCTCCGCCGCCCTCTGAGGCAGAGAATTCCACAGATTCGGCACTCTCTGTGAGAAAAAAGTGTTTCCTCGTTTCCATTCTAAATGGCTTACTCCTTATTCTTAAACTGTGGCCCCCTGGTTCTGGACTTCCACAATTTTGGATGATAGTTGTGCCACAATCCACAAGATCCTCTTATTTGTAACTCACAAAGGGGATTACATTGAGGTACAAAGATATCCTTCCTCTTTGAATTCATTTTAGTCTTTGGACACAAGCAGTTTGATAATCTGCCACCATTTCTGAAATATAATTGTGAGCACAAACTAACAGATTTGAATTACAAATTGTGTTCATTGAAGCATACTGTATTAAAATATCAAATTGCAAGTAATTCATAATGACATGCTACTTACTACCAGATGAATTTTCATGGTTGTCTTTATGGTATTTCCAGAAATGAAGGGCTCAACTTCTGCTTTTGTAAACTGATATAATCTGCCAAAAAATGGATGGCTATATTTAGATAACTGCAACCTGTACACACTTTTCTGATTATATGAAGGTATATTATTTTCCTATGTGCACGTGAGGACAATGGTACATAAATTGTTTCTAACTGATAATTTTCTTTGATCAATGCATACTCACATATTGCATGTGAGTGGAGTATCATTAAAGTGACAACTAAATTAACAACATTTTTCACTGCAAACGCCTTGTACCCAAGAGTGTCTTAGAAAATGTGGTTTTATCTTTTACAAATGATGAATTTAGCACCATGATGAAAATGTATAATGTATAAGGTCAAAGTCAAAAGAGTTTATTGTCATGTGTCCCTGACAGGACAATGAAAATCTTTCTTTGCATAGCACAACAGAACATAGAAGGCATTGACTACAATTCTATACATAAATACACCCATGAATTAATAAATTAATAAAGTGCAAATAACAGATGGAGGGATATTAATGTTCAGAGTTCCGAGCCAGGTTTAATAGTCTGATGGCTGTGGGGAAGTAGCTATTCCTAAACCGGGTTGTTGCAGTCTTCAGGTTCCTGTACCTTCTACCCGAAGGTAGCAGGGAGATGAGTGTGTGGCCAGGGTGGTGTGGGTCCTTGATGATGCTGCCAGCCTTTTTGAGGCAGCGACTGTGATAAATCCCCTCGATGGAAGGAAGGTCAGAGCTGATGATGGACTGGGCAGTGTTTACTACTTTTTGTAGTCTTTTCCTCTCCAGGGTGCTCAAGTTGCCGAACCAAGCCACGATGCAACCAGTCACCAAACTCTCTACTATACACCTGTAGAAGTTAGAGAGAGTCCTCCTTGACAGACCAACTCTCCGTAATCTTCTCAGGAAGTAGAGGCGCTGATGAGCTTTTTTAATAATTGCATCTGTGTTCTCGGACCAGGAAAGATCTTCACAGATGTGCACGCCCAGGAATTTGAAGTTCTTGACCCTTTCAACCATCGACCCGTTGATATAAACAGGACTGTGGGTCCCCATCCTACTCCTTCCAAAGTCCACAATCAGTTCCTTGGTTTTGCTGGTGTTGAGGGCCAGGTTGTTGTGCTGGCACCATATGGACAGTTGCTCGATCTCTCTTCTATACTCGGACTCATCCCCATCAGTGATACGTCCCACAACAGTGGTGTCGTTAGCGAACTTGATGATGGAGTTCGCGCTATGACCGGCTACGCAGTCATGAGTATAGAGCGAGTACAGCAGGGGGCTGAGCACGCAGCCCTGAGGTGTTCCCGTGCTGATTGTTATCGAGTCTGACACATTTCCACCAATACGAACAGACTGTGGTCTGTGGATGAGGAAGTCGAGGATCCAATTGCAGAGGGATGCGCAAAGACCCAGTTCTGCGAGTTTGGTAACCAGCTTGGAGGGGATGATTGCGTTAAATGCCGAGCTGTAGTCAATGAATAGCAGCCTGACATATGAGTTTTTGTTGTCCAAGTGGTCCAGAGCAGAGTGGAGGGCCAGCGAGATCGCGTCCACCGTTGATCTGTTGTGGCGGTAAGCGAACTGCAGTGGGCCCAGGTTTTTGTCGAGGTAGGAGTTGATTTGCACCATGATCAACTTCTTGAAGCACTTCATCACCACAGACGTTAGTGCCACAGGTCCATAGTCATTGAGGCACGTCACCTTGCTCTTCTTGGGCACCGGTATTATTGAAGCAGGTGGGAACCTCAGACCTCAGAAGTGACAGGTTGAAAATGTCCGTAAAAACTCCAGCCAGTTGGTCCGCACAGGTTTTTAGGACACGACCAGGTATGCCATCAGGTCCAGACGCTTTTCGAGGGTTCACCCCTCTGAAGGATTTCCTGACGTCGGCCTCTGTGACTGAGACTGAAATACCATCACAGCGAATAGGGGCTCGGGAAGGCACATCAGTGTTCTCCCTATGAAAGCGTGCGTAAAATGCATTGAGCTCATCAGGGAGTGATGTATCGCCGACATCCGAGCTGCCTCCTGGTTTCGCCTTGTAAGAGGTGATTGCATTCAGTCCCCGCCACAGCTGCCGTACAGTTTGTACACAGAATGAAGTTTGAAGTATATCAGCTGGTTAGAACAGTTAGTGAAGAATAGCAACAGTATCCAATCCTAACTCTAAGTGTAATTCTGCCACCAAGACTGAAAGAGGATCATAAAAGAGGATCAATGAAGCATGGATAGAAAACTGGCTAAGATACAGTAAACAGAATACCAATGAATGATTATTTCTTGGGGCAGAATGAGTTTGTACTAATGTAATTGCTTTTTATTATTCACTTAGACAATGTAATCATGGAGATAGAGAGGTTGTTGAATAAGAATTGGAGAAGATTAAAAAACAAGAGAAACTACAACCAAAATTTTTTTTTTTTTTAAATTGGGCTATCAACAAGAGAGCAGGGAAAGGAACTATTTATTTAAGAAAGAACTGCAGATGCTGGTAAATCGAAGGTAGACACAAAATGCTGGAGTAACTCAGTGGGTGAGGCAGCATCTATGGAGAGAAGGAATTGGCGATATTTCGGGTTGAGACCCGTCTTCAGAAAGGAAATAATTGGTTTACACTTGTGTAGAACAGGCATGGGCCCGATGGGCTGACCAGCCTTCCCTCTTCTGAATATCTTGCTATCATTCTGAAAGCAATGCAAAGCCACTTCTTAGGAGTGTTACCATTTTAGTTCCTTCAATCAAGTCTTCCCTTAACCTCTAACTTTCTAGAGAAAACAATCTTAATCTATCCAACCCTGTAGCTCAAACCCTCTAATCCAGGCATCATTCTGGTAAACCTTGTCTGCACTCTTTCAAAAGCTTCCACATCTTTCCTGTAGAAGAATGACCAGAACTGTATGCAATACTCCAATTAATATTCGAGGCATATTACTAACATTATTCCATCAAGTGAATATGGGTAAAGGGATAAATAGGAGATGCTGAGTAAATCTGCTATATGTTGATTTGGCGACCTGCTCATGCCAATGGTTTCTGACACATTGTATTTATTCATTATAGGCCATGGGTGACAATAAAGTGTCGTCTTGTTGGGTTACTGTTCTTCTGCTGATGTTGTTCTCACAATACTGTTAAGTAGGGAATGTCAGGGTTTAGATGAAGGAATGGCAAAATACCTTATTAGTAAA
The DNA here is from genome assembly GCA_963514005.1 of Raja brachyura. The sequence goes on along the minus strand of OY740792.1, from coordinate 16,406,324 downwards.
CATAGTACATAATTTGCAAGATAACCTGCAGCCTGGTTTGGCAATTTGAATGCCTAGGAGCGAAGAAGACTGCAAAGAATGGTGAACACTGCCCAGTCCATCATGGGTACCGACCACCACACCATTGAAGGGATTTACAGGAGTTGCTGCCTGAAAAATGCAGGCAGCATCATCAGAGACCCACACCACCCTGGCTACACACTAACTTCACTCCTGCTATCGGGAAGAAGATATAGAGGCCTGAAAGGTCGCCTATTCCTTCGCTCCATAGATGCTGCCTCACCCGCTGAGTTTCTCCAGCTTTTTTGTCTAGCCTGGAAACTGTAATGTCCAGGTTCAAGAACAGCTTCATCCCAAGAGCCATCTGGCTATTAAACACTACAACATCCAAATAAGCTCAGAACTACATGGGGGTATTGATTTTGTGTTTTTGTTTAGGTTTTTTAGGTTAGTTTACTTAAGTGATACAGCATGGAAACAGGTACTTTGGCCTACTGAGTCTATGCTGACCATCGATCACCTGCGTGCGTGTGTGTCTGTCTGTGTGTGTGTCTGTGTGTGTGTGTCTGTGTACCAAGCCCGTAAAAAAAGTCCAGAGCAAAGTGGTCCCACCATTATTTGATTTGGTTTAGTTTTTTTCTTTTTTTGTTAGTTAAGTTTAGTTTCTTTCTCTTTTTTAGAAACATAGAAATTAGGTGCAGGAGTAGGCCATTCAGCCCTTCGAGCCTGCACCGCCATTCAATATGATCATGGCTGATCATCCAACTCAGTATCCTGTACCTGCCTTCTCTCCATACCCGCTCATCCCCTTAGCTACAAGGGCCACATCTAACTCTCTCTTAAATATAGCCAATGAACTGGCCTCAACTACCCTCTGTGGCAGAGAGTTCCAGAGACTCACCACGCTATGTGTGAAAAAAGTCTTTCTCATCTCGGTCTTAAAGGATTTCCCCCTTATCCTTAAGCTGTGACCCCTTGTCCTGGACTTCCCCAACATCGGGAACAATCTTCCTGCATCTAGCCTGTCCAACCCCTTAAGAATTTTGCAAGTTTCTATAAGATCCCCTCGCAATCTGCTAAATTTTAGAGAGTATAAATCGAGTCTATGCAGTCTTTCTTCATAAGACAGTCCTGACATCCCAGGAATCAGTCTGGTGAACCTTCTCTGCTCTCCCTCTATGGCAATAATGTCCTTCCTCAGATTTGGAGACCAAAACTGTACACAATACTCTAGGTGTGGTCTCACCAAGACCCTGTACAACTGAAGTAGAACCTCCCTGCTTTTATATTCAAATCCTTTTGCTATGAAAGCTAACATACCATTCGCTTTCTTCACTGCCTGCTGCACCTGCATGCCTACTTTCAATGACTGGTGTACCATGACACCCAGGTCGCGCTGCATCTCCCCTTTTCCTAATCGGCCACCATTTAGATAACAGTCTGCTTTCCTGTTTTTGCCACCAAAGCAGATAACCTCACATTTATCCACATTATACTGCACCTGCCAAACATTTGCCCACTCACCCAGCCTATCCAAGTCACCTTGCAGTCTCCTAACATCCTCCTCACAGCTAACACTGCCCCCCAGCTTAGTGTCATCCGCAAACTTGGAGATATTGCCTTCAATTCCCTCATCCAGATCATTAATGTATATTGTAAATAGCTGGGGTTCCAGCAGTGAGCCTTGCGGTCCCCCACTAGTCACTGCCTGCCATTGTGAAAACGACCCGTTAACTCCTTTAGTTTAGTTTATTTATTTTTTGGTTTTTTAAAAGTTTTGTTTAGGTTTTTTAGTTTAGTTGAGTTTAGTGATACAGCATGGAAACAGGTCCTTCAACATACCGAGTCTATGCCGACTATCGATCACCCGCCCACACTTGCTCCATGTCATCCCACCTTTCCACTCCCTACCAACTAGAAGCAATTTACAGAGGCCAATTAACCTGCAAACAAGCACATCATTGAGATGTGGGAGGAAACCCACGCAGTCACAGGGAGAATATACAAACTCTGCACAGATAGCACCCAGAGGTCAGGGTTGGCCCCTGGTCTCTGCAGCTGCACCAGTTTGAACAAAAACTGGCAAGCCAAAATTAACGTTGAAAGTCAAGCAGGCTACATAGACTTGAAGTATGAAATTAATACTTGAAATACTTTAAGTATCCAGCATCTGTGGAAGGAGAAACAGAATTGACTAGTGAATGACTTTGATGAACGATCTTAAACAGCAAACTTTAATTTCATTTATTTTCCTACAGATGTTGCCTGACCTGTCAAATGTAGCAGCATTTCTATTCCAGAGTAGACTTACCACTTTTGGCAAATCATGTGTCAGGCAGCTGCTGCTAGTTAAATAAAATGTTGAAGTCACACCGCAACATGCAAAGTGAAAACAAATCCTTTTAAAGAAGAGCCGTGTTGGATCCCAGCAGCTATCAGTTAAGGAGTCCATGAAATATGCAGTGACTGTAAAAGGCCTGTCCCACCAGCATGCAACTCTATGCGAAGATCGCGATCAAACTGGCAGCTGGGGCCGCGTGGAGGTCGGGTGATCCCCTGTACAGGGCCGTTCCCATCAGCATGTGCCTGCATGCGGCAAGCACAACCAAACCGGCAGCAGGGGCCGCGCGGAGGTCGGGTGAGTGGCGCAACGTGGCGCAAAGTGAGGCGAACTTGGAGCGAAGTCCAAGGTAAGTTCGCCAGGACAGAGAGGGGCACACAGAGAGGGGCACCGAGGCACACACACACACACACAGGGCCACGGAGCCACACACATAGAGGGTCATGGAGTCACCTACCGAGAGGGTCACGGAGGCACGATGTCGGGGCGGTGTGTAAATGTCGAGGCGACTGCGAGCCGACAAGCCGTTGCCGCGCGGGATTTTTGGACACAGTCGGTTTTTCGGAGCCCCGCGCGGTGTCGGGACGAACTCCGCACAATTCCGCACGACTCCGGCGATCGAAGTGGGACCGGCCCCGCGACGCCACACGGCTCAAGCGACCACGTTAGGTCGCGCTAATCGCATGGAGTTGCATGCTGGTGGGACAGGCCCTTAAGTAACTTGAAAATCACCACAGAAACAATACTAGGCTCATTGGCAAGGAATCGAAATTGCCTACCGATGTAAATATTATTCAATCAGGTTTGCCCAAGTTTATCCCCCGATGATGGACCAAGTAGTTTGTAAATAAGAAAATCATGAATCGAGTTATGCATTCATTGCCAATTGTAACATATGCAAATATATTTTCAATTTGAGAACACCAAAAATTTGTGTAACTTGTACCATTTGAATACTGATATACAAAATTTGTTCTGCAGGATTTGCTCTCAAACACATACAAACAAATATATGGACAGAAAATTGAATGAAAATGTTATAGTGAACTGGTTGTCTGATAAACATTGACGATGAACAGAAATTTTAGCCCATCAAATGCATGTGCAGAATGTAGTAACATTACTATGGTCAGATTCCAAAGCAACTGGCATGTTTCATTGCTAAATTGAGGTTGGAAGTATAAAGATCCTTGGCATTAAATGGCAATAAGTTACTTATCATGTTATACAATCTGGACTAGAAGTTGGCAAGACTGAGATACAGAGAAGAAGTGAAGAGTTAGTTGGATTGCAAATTTGAAAAATCTAAATATTCGCAGATAACATTCATATAAATGCAGAAGCCCAAGTGTAACGAACCAGCAAGCAATTTGTAATGAACTTAAGAAACTATCCCTTTTCCACTAACAATAAATTATGCATATTCTTGTGACACAATCATTCCATCCTGTGGTATTTTGAGATTACATTGTTCTTTTCCTTGGTAAGTGATATCGAGTAACTCGAAATACAAAGATCAGTATGTTCCACAGTAAACCAAAGGAGAATACATTAGTATTAGCTCAATTACTATAAGTTCAACACTAAACTTTAAGCTGCTTTGCGTATTAACCATTACCATGAGAATTTGATCTTATTCAAACTGTGTGACATTCTTTAAAAAAAAAGTGACGTACATTTTTTAAAATTAGATCTCTTTTTATGGGTTCATTTTAAAAAACTTCAATGCAACTGGATCGTAAAAATATAACAAGCATTATTTGGAATGCTAAAGCTGTTCATACAATTGATTTTGCAATAACTGTTTTAAGCTACTGAAAGTAAACCTTTATTTCTGCAAAACACAGTGCTGGAGGAACTCAGCAAGTCAGGCAGCATCCGGAGGGAATATGAAGGAAGGAACAGCAGATGCCGGTTTACACCGGAGAACTCCAGCATCCAGTGTCTATCTGGAAGGAATGGACAGGCGATGTTTCAACTCTTCTTCAGAATTATTGTATGAGGGGGGTGAAAGCAGGAAAAGAGGTGGGGGCAGGACAAAGCATGACAAGGGATAATGGATATAGGAATTTGATTGGCAGGTAGGTGTGCAAAGGCTAGAGATGTAAAGGAGACGAAGGTGTGTCAGGTAAGGAGAGAAATGCAAAGCCAGAGGAATGGATATGGGTAGAAGGGGATGCTGGGATGGGGGGGGGGGGGGGGGGTGAAGAGAGGATATTGGGAAATATTGATGCGCATGGGGGTGGGGAGACAGGAAAGTGAAATTTACTTACATTGGATGTACTTATAATTAGGGAATTCAATGTTCATACTGTTGGTCTGTAAGCTACCCAAGAGGAATACAAGATGCTATTCCTCCAATTTGGGTGTGGCTTCGCTCTGGCAATTGACGAAGCCCAGGACAGGAAGATCAGTATGGGAATGGGAAGGGAATTTTAAATGGTTCGCAACCCGGAGATCTACAGTAATAGTCCTTGGTGGACAGAGCGCAAGTGTTCAGCAAAATTGTTGCCTAGTCTCAGCTTGGTCTTGCCAATGTCAAGGAGACCACATTGGAAGCACCGAATACAGTAGATGAGGTTAGAAGAGGTAAACTGTTACCTGTTTGCTCTTTTCGGAGACTGTTCATTACTGCCTCGCTTGTCCTCTAGTTCAGGGATAATCTCATAATCTTGGTCAATCGATTCTGTGTGAGAATGGCAAATGCGTTCACATGCACATTGATATATGCTGTTCCAAGACCTTCTCTTCTGAAGGCTAGAAAGACTCAGGGAATGCTATATTGTAACCAGTATTTAATTGTAGTATGTTGCTAATTAAAAACCAGTGGCAGTGTGGTTGTAAAGAGGATGCAGAAGGACTTCATGGGGATATGGAAAGACTAGGTTAATGGGACAAGACTAGCCAAATGGAATTTAACATGAGAACATGGGGGGTTGTTCCCTACTAAAATATTAGGGAAAATAAAAAAGGAGTAATTTTAAAATTATGACAGCTTGAAAAGCGTTAATGTTCGGGGAGATCTAGATGTTGCGTAGACAAATAATTGAAGGTTAAGATCCAGTCATCAATTTGGTAGACAACCATATCTTGGGCTGTACAGCAAGAGGATTTGAGTACAATATTGAGTAGATATATCTTGATACAATTATAATGGGCCCATGTAAGATTGCACCTGGAATACTATGTGGTCTCCAAACGAACAGAAGGGTAAACCAAGGGTAAAGGGTGTTCAATGAAGGATAATCAGATTGATTTGTGGATTGTGCTGGAGTTTACGTAGACTGGGAATGTGCTCACTTGAGTTTAGAAGAAAAGATATGTTACTGAAATATATAAAATTATGATCGGGAGTCGAGGTGAGATGCAGGAATAATATTATACTCATCTTGAACCAGGCATCACAGTTTTAAAACAAGGGTCAGCAATTCAGGACAAGTGTGTGAAAATACTTCCTCACCCACAGAGCAGTGAATCTTTAAAATTCTCTGTCAAAAAGGGTTGTTGATTATATTTAAAACTGACTAGTACATGTTCAGTTGGGCCATGGTAACAGGCCATGAAGAGATTAAATTGTTTCCTACTGTACATTTTCATTCTTTTTCTGGAAATCTCTACACCATATTGCTAACTTTCTTGAACATCTGGAGCATGAAGATAAAATATAGTCCAGGAGGCACTTTGCCATTTACTGCTCCTTCCCCACTTTTAAAGGCTGGCTGGTTGGTAAAATAAAACAATCTTATTCAAATTCATGTAATGTAATTTGCTGTTGTAGAACTAGGGGAAATCACCACAAGATGCATTTTCAATCGAAAATTGAAAAAAAAGCCCACCATTGCTGAATACTTTGCAAAATACTTTGTTTAAGAACCTACATATGCAGTGTTAAGGAATAACATGACTAATTTTATGTAACATACCATCTGGCAACACCACCAGGAGTGGAATAACCCCGGCCATGGCGGAGGGACAGGTCTTAACATTGAGCACACGGGATGTACAGTGCGCTCCGTGAAGGGTTAATCCACGCATGGCTGCAGGCCCGGACGGAGTCCAAGGAAGGGTACTTAAGGACTGTGCTGTACAGCTGGCTGAAGTATTCACCAGGATCTTTAACCTATCTCTATCTCTGGCAACGGTCCCCAAGTGCTTGAAGTCAGCTACCATAGTGCCAGCGCCGAAAAAGACAAAAATCACCAACCTGAACGACTACCGTCCAGTTGCCTTAACACCAATAACCATGAAGTGCTTTGAAAGGCTGGTCCTCTCACACTTCAAATCCAGCATCCCTGCCTCACTGGACTCACATCAATTTGCATACAGGGTAAAAAGATCCACAGAGGATGCCATCTCTATGGCTCTTCACACTGTCCTGACCCACCTGGAAAGACAGGGCACGTACGTGAGGATGCTTTTCATAGACTACAGCTCTGCCTTCAACATGGTCATCCCCACCAAGCTCACCACAAAACTCCACCAGCTAGGCCTCAGCTCGTCGATATGCGACTGGATCCTGAATTTCCTGACGGAGCAACCGCAGGCAGTGAGACTGGGCCCACACCTGTCCTCCACTATCCCCCTGAGCACCGGCACACCACAGGGCTGTGTACTGAGCCCCATGCTCTACTCCCTGTTCACACACGACTGTGTCCCTCCATTGGACACCAACACCATTGTTAAGTTTACAGAGGACACAACGGTGATTGGGCTGATCACCAACGGTGATGAAACACACTACAGAGCGGAGGTGCAGAACCTGGCAGACTGGTGCTCAGATGTCCCTAAACACCTCTAAGACCAAGGAGATGATTATCAACTTCAGAAGGACACATAATGGGGAATACGCTCCAATCTTTATCAACGGGGACAGTGTGGAGAGAGTGTCCAGCTTTAGGTTTCTGGGCACACACATCTCAGAGGACCTCACATGGTCCACCAACACCGCTGCGCTGGTCAAGAAGGCACAGCAATGACTGTTCTTCCTGAGAACACTGAAAAAGACAAGTCTGTCCCAACAGCTGCTGACAACCTTCTACCGTTGCACGACAGAGAGCATCCTAACATATGGCATCTCTGTGTGGTATCTCAGCTGCACGGAGGCAGAGAGGAGAGCTCTTAAGCGGGTCGTCCACAGAGCGCAGAAGATAATTGGGACACAGCTACCAGCCTTGGAGGGCATCTACAATAGACGGTGCCTCAGGAAGGCCATCAACATTCACAAAGACTCCTCACACCCTTGCAATAGTCTGTTCGAACTTCTAACATCCGGCAGACGTTACAAGGCCTTCTCCGCCCGCACCTCCAGACTTAGGAACAGCTTCATCCCCAGAGCTATCGCTGCTCTGAACTGGCCCTGCTGAGTCCCCCCCCCCCAAACCATGAACTGTCTCCCTCTGATGGTCGCACATCGACCCGGCACAGACCAATTTGCACTTGATACTGTTTTAACTGGGGGTTTTTTTAATCTTGTTTCTCTGGGTGTTTAAATTTTTAGCTAATTAAGTTATTACATCGGATGGAAGCTGCATACCAAATCTCGATGTACCTCTGTGCAATGACAATAAAATATATTATTATTATGAATACTTTGCAAAGTATTCAGATGGTACGTTACACAAAATTACTCCTGTTATTCCTAAGCACTGCGCATGTAGGTTCTTAGACATAACATCTCCCAGACTTTGTAGCTGTAGCCTTAAACCAAGCAGCAACCACCAACAATAGTGAAGAAGAAATCAAAAGACAATAAAAGAAACTCATTAATATAAGAATTAAAATACGTACCAGAAGTGTCTGAATAGCTGCTAGATTTCTTTGATCTGAGCTATTAAAAGAGGAATTATGAGAAAACTTGTTCACAGCCATTATCAAGTAGGAAAAACATAGTTTGCAGTTAATCACCCACTGAGTAGAGGTCAAAGAAATTCCTGGTGAATTACATTAATTGGAATGATTATGCTTAAATTTATACTAAAACAGTTCTAGGAATAAATATAAATTTGTACTTGCAAAGGCCACATATTTTTTGAAAATAATTTTCACTTGCAGGAGTGAATTTTTGAAGGCAGAAGTGTGAGATTATCCTGGGCCACAGCCAAAATTTAGTTTTGATTTGTTTTGTTTCTGGTCTTAGAAGATTCCCTTAGCTTTGTAGCTTTAAATGGATTATTGTTGAGAGGGATAGAATGGGATCCCCTCATGCATTTAAATAAAAATATACATACTTTGCATTAAGGGCATTTATGGGGTTAGCAGGGAGAGATAGATCAACCATGATTGAATGGCAGAGTAGACTTCATGGGTTGAATGGCCTAATTCTACTCCTATTCCTTATGACTTTTTGGGACTGATCAAGAGCAATGATTTCTGTGCATCCTTGACCACAAATCAATTACAGAAACAAACAGTCAAGGAAACATCATTTGTGCAAGCGTATGCAGGCAGGGGGTGGGGGGTAGGGGTGTTTGTTGGACAGAAACAAAATAGCCCATAAATAAAATGTTCGGGTCCTTATATAGATATTTCAGTATATTTTCAGATAAGATAATATTTCTAACACTGCTACAGTATTTATTCTGCTGTTCTTCACTTTCAAACCCAAATTTTCCTTCATACACCTGGCCTTTTTCAAGATGAACATTAGGCGGCATGGTTTATTTCCTTGACTTAGCATGAATGAGCACCAGAGGGGTTCATAGCATTTACTAAGTGAACCATTAAAGTGAATCAATGGAAACTGGGGCTATAGCAGGTCTGGTTGAAGTCACAAGCAAGCCTCCGTACATAAAGTATTCAGGAGCAGTTCAAAATAATACTGCAGTCACTTAGAAAAATAGGTGCAGGAGTAGGCCATTCAGCCCTTCAAGTCAGCACCACCATTCAATATGATCATTGCTGATCATCTAAAATCAGTACCCCATTCTTGCTTTTCCCCCATATCCCTGGATTCCTTTAGCCACAAGAGCTAAATCTAACTCTCTCTAACATCTACTTAACTGGATCTAAATCTAACATCCAGTGAATTGGCCTCCACTGCCTTCTGGGCAGAGAATTCCACAGATTCACACCTGATCCATTATATTAATACATAGGTTTATGTATGAGGTTTATGTTCATCTTGTTTAATTCAGCAAAATATTTACTTGTACCCAAGAATGAAGTTGAGATCCCACTGCGCATAAAACCCTACAAGTGTTACAGTACTGAAGCAGAATTCTCTTGATTGTCATTATGCACTTTAACATACCTCAACTGCATCTAGTTCTTCATAAGTTGAGTCAATGTCACATGCTTCTTCAATCTCAGGATGTGATACAGTGTCCATTATCAACTATAGAATGATTTTAAAATAATGAAGATTAGATAATTAATATTAAAATAATGCTATAATATCACTGTAAATGACTTCTAGACTCAGTACGTGATTCAAATACATCTTTAATCAGCACTAAAACTTAACAGCATGGAGGATGATTAGTTGTCAGTACATCCTGGCTGCTCCAACTGTCGGTGCTGGGAAACAAGTGTTAGTATAAGTATTACAGTGGGGTGGAGTTACAGATGCTGGCTGGTGTGTGATTGGTTAACATGCAACATCAATCTACATCCTTCCCCCCCAAAGGTTAAGTGTGAAAGGGCAATCATGCCATGGGGTTAACCATACTCGCCATATCTGTCTGGTGGTCTACTAACACGGCCCGAGCGCGTGCGGACCAAACCCTCTCCCCCCTCACCTGAAAGATGAGACGGATAGCCTGGAGGCGAGAATGACGCGGTGGGGGCTTGTGGTGACCGAAAGGGGAAACATGCGGTGGGTGAGGTCCCGTGGTTAGTGGAGACCGCGGGACATGGAGGGATGCAAGGCATGCGGGGACGGGTGGTAGACATTGCAAAAGGTGGCTGGAACTGGAGCGATGGAGCATAGGGACCAGCAGGCGGTGGTCGAGGCTCCCTCACAGCAAGCAGGTGTTGTCGACTTCTCCGGTATACCGCTCCCTCACAGTCAACCAGGTAAGACCGTGGCTCGTCAGTCGGGTTGATAACAGTGCCCAGACGGGAATGTCCAGTTGAAGTTCGTAGGCGGACAACCTGACCCGTAAGTAGAGGCTTGAGTGGTCTGCTGGAACTGTCGTATAATCGTTTTTGGATATCGTGCTTCTCTTGTAGACGTTTCTGGATAGTGGTGGGCTTCAGCACCTGAGTAACCAGTTGCTGTTGTGCGATGGGTACCGGAGGCCTCGTCAATCTCGATATCAGTCGCTGTGCTGGCGATCCCAGGGTTCCGTCCCTGGCAACGTTTCTGAGATTCAGGAGATCGAGATAAACGTCTGACTTTGAAATCTGTGCTCGCTCCACCAAGTTTTTGGCGTTTCTGACAGTGTGTTCAGCGAGTCCATTACTCTGTGGATACTCAGGACTGCTCGTGACGTGCAGGAAGTTCCTTCGGTCTGCGAAAAGCTTGAACATGTGGCTGGTGTACTGCCGACCGTTGGCGGTTCTCAGGCTGACGTGAGCGCCAAAGGTAGAGATGTGTCTTTTCAGCTTCTGGATGACCTTCTCTGATGAGAGGGAGGTCAATTGGTCTAGTTCAAACCAATTAGAAAAGGAGTCGAGGTAGTGCTTCCCGCACCATTCGAAAATGTCTGCCGCCAGCGACGTCCAGGGCAGAGCTGGTGGAGGTTGTTGCAGAAGGGGCTGCCGCTGCTGATGAGGCGCAAGGCTGTTGCAAGCAGGGCAGGAGGCTACACGGTCCCAGATGTAGCTGGCCATTCCCGGCCAGTAGAACAGACTACGGGCGCGTGCCAGTGTGGCGTCGGCTCCTGGATGACCGCTGTGTGCCTCTTTGAAGTATACGTCTCGTAGCGATGAGGGTATCACTACCTTGTGACCTTTGACGACAACCCCACCCTGAACTACCAGTTCATCACGAACCAGGCAGAAAGGCTGCACCTCTGTGGGCGTGTTGGATTGTCTGCCTGGCCAGTCTGTTTTGATGATGGAGGAGAGGATTTGAAGCGTATCGTCAGTGGCGGTGTGCACGGCCAAGGTGCGCAGTTGCTTGCTGGAGACGAAATCGACACCGAGGACCGTGAAACTTTCCCGTTCATAGGGATGTTGTTCGCAAGATGCCCGGGGTGTACGGGAGAGAGTGTCAGCAACGTGCATGTCCTTACCCTTAGTGTAGGTAATAGAGAAATCGTACCGCTGCAGCTGCATCATCATATGCTGCAAACGAGCTGGCGTGGACTGGATGGACTTGTTCAGGATTGTCACCAGTGGTTGGTGGTCCGTCTCGACCGTGAAGGTGTTGCCAAAGATGAAGTTGTGGAATTTGGAGCAAGCAAAGACGACGGCCAACAGTTCCTTTTCGATTTGCGCGTAGTGTTGCTCAGTGTCGGTCATGGTGCGAGAGGGATACGAGACAGGTAGTAGATGGTTGCAAGCAAGCTGCGCCGAGCCCGAATTTCGAAGCATCACATGTGATCATTACCGGACATTTCAGGTAAAAAAAAAAATTAGGGTCGATGCACTGGTCAGTTCGGACTTTAAGACATCGAAAACAATCTGATGTTGCTGGAGCCATGACCATGCTGTGTCCTTTTGTGTCAGCTCCCGCAGTGTGGAGCTTAGTTCGCTGAGGTTCGGTATGAACTTGCCGAGATAGTTTACCATGCCCAGAAAACGCTGCAGTCCTTTCACGTCTTTGGGGGCAGGCATTTCTGTGATGGCAGAAACTCTGGTCTCCGATTGGAGGCGTGGGTTCGTATCCCACTTCTGACACCATGTAAATGACTTCTAGACTCAGTACGTGATTCAAAAACATCTTTACTCAGCACTAAAATTAACAGCATGGAGGATGATTAGTTGTCAATACATCCTGGCTGCTCAACTGTCGGTGTTGGGAAATAGTGTTAGTATAAGTATTACAGTGGGGTGGAGTTAGAGATGCTGGCTGGTGTGTGATTGGTTAACATGCAACATCAATCTACAATTACTAATAAAGTAATCAATTTTGATCATCACTCTTTCCTAAAAGGACATGCAAAATTGACAATGGTGGTCTCGTAACTATAAGCTGTTTGTGATTTGTTGCAAAAAGCTATTGCAACCAGTAGGGATTAAATGGTTTCTGTGTACAAGATTACCACTGAAGCTATAGTTAACAGTGCGGATTTTTCTGTGCATGCCAATTGTAGTCAATCATATTTCATCAATATTCACAAACGTCTTTCAAAGCTCTTGACAATTTAAAAATTCATATTTTAAATGGGAAAAAAAGACAATCATAGTTAATATAGAAACTTGAAGCAAACCACAAACAAGTATGGCAAAAAAAAAATTCTCCTTGACTTTCTTCCTCACAGTATAGCAAATCCTATTGAATGTATTGGTTATGGATCCAAAAGCAAAATTCTCAGTGCAAATGTTGGGAATCAACACAGGATGGAGCACCGCCTCTGGTCTCCATTGGATGGAAAACCAACAGGAAACTGAACAAAAGTATAATGAAAAACAAAAACATTGGAAATACTCAGCTGGTCAATCAGCAACAGTGGGGAGAGCAAGGTTGATGTTTTCAGACCAATGGCTTTACATCTTGATGTTGCCTGACCTGCTGTCAATTTTCATCACTCTCTGTTTTCATGACCTTTCTGCTTGACTGGGACGTTAATAATGGAATAAGTCAGAAGCTACACAATAAAGGGCAAGGGCAGATAGAACAAAAGTGAAGGTCTGTAGGAGGCAGTGAAGTCTTTAGCCTATCACTGACTCACCTCTTACTTTTCCTGCCACAGGAAGAAAAATCTGCAACTTTGAAACCTGCTTAATTTCTAATTGTTCCCAATTTTGCTGAAAGGTCATTGATCTGAAATGTCAACTTTATTCTTCTTTCCACAGATGTTGCCCGAGCTGCTAGGTATCTCCAGCATTTTCTCCTCAAATACCAGATTTCCTGTACCTGCTGTAGTACATTTTGCTGTTAAGGGAATGTACTATTGTGGAAATGTCGTGCAACTATTAACAATCAGATCCCAGAACTTCCACTAATCCAAGGGAATTTTGTCCCTTTAATTAGTCATTTTAGCAAACCAGATTAGACAGATAAAATAAAATGATAACCATACTCATATAATTATTTTTATTTGCCCCTTTTTGTGAATGATCCAAATAAACCTTTTCCTGCATCCTGCATTTATGAAAGCTTCCTCTTCCATGGCCAGAATCTTTGCAATATTGAACATTATCTGTTCCAAGCCTCATTATTGCTATCCTTCAATCTCATTGACAAATTGTCTTCTGATCATCGACCAAGCCATCACCAATGTAACAATCACTTGGTCTCAGCTCCTTGTGCACTTTCCCAGTGTTCAAAGCACCCATCCAGTTTGCCTGGGCACCACTTATGAGCATATGTTATAAGTACTTTGGTGTGAGTAGAGTACAACATTGGATAGGGATGCCTTCTGTCAAAGTCAAAGTCAAACAAAGTCAAACAAACTTTATTGTCATTTAGAAATACATTGATATATGCAGTTCCAAACGAGCATTTGGCTCCCTGTGCAACACGATAAATTAACAGAAGGATAGACATGGATAAAATGGATAAAAAGGATAAAAGGATAAATAGACAATGGTGGCAGCCCATTACATGGCATTCAGGAGTCTGATGGCTCGTGGGAAGAAGCTGTTGCAGAACCTTGATGTTCTGCTCCTTATGCTGCGATATCTTTTGCCCGAGGGCAGCAGAGTGAACAGTCCGTGATGGAGATGTGTGGGGTCTTTTATAATACTGCTGGCCTTAGACACGCAACGTTTGGTCGCAATATCCCCGATTGAGGGGAGAAAGGTCCCGATGATTTTTTCCGCTGTCCTCACCACTCTCCGCACGGACTTCCAGTCAGAGGCTTTACAGTCCCCAAACCAGACAGAGATACAGCTGGTCAAAATACTCTCTATGGTGCCCCTGTAGAAAGTGGTGAGGATGGGATGGGGGAGGTGAGCTCTTCTCATCCGGCGCAGAAAGTGCAACCGCTGCTGCGCTCTCTTAACTGTTGATGAGATGTTATTCGACCAGGTCAGACTGTTAGTGATCTGCACCCCCAGGAACTTTTCTGCAGAAAGGTATGAAGTTCGTGGTACAAAATAAAAAAAATAAGTTGGTAGAGAGGTAGGTTTGAAGGCATCTGGGACAAGGAAAATGATTGAAGTCATTTATTGGTAACATGAGGTGTGTGGGAGTCCAACAGAGACAAACAGAAAGAGTTGAAATTATTATAAGCAATAGACAAAAAGGGAAACAATTAGAGAAACTATGTTTCGTCAATAAAATATTAGGCTTAGCCACATAGCTCTGCGGAAGTGGCCAGCAGTGTCTCAGTTCCCGCTTTTATATCATCTTCTGTGAGGTTATAAAAGTTATGTCATTCTACAGATTATTTTTAGTGATGGTTGTAAAACAATGAAGGGAAATCATCTGATTAATTTGATAAAACTCCAATACATTTTCTGAGTTGCTTTTGCTGAAACTCTCTTCAGAACTCTCCTCGCTTGTTTTCAAGAACTTACCTAATAATGAAACAAATAACCACCATGTGGTGTGATGTGTATAAGTGATTTTATTTTCACTATTCGCTGGTGTTCTACAAAAGTGGAACAAACCAGAACAAACAACAAAAAGGTTTCATTCAGATCAGACAGTTCAGATGGTAAGGCAAATTAGTAGCAATTCAATGCATTGGAGGTTTTTGTGAAAATTTACATCAAAGTATAATTTATAATAAATTGAGGCAAACCTGTCTTGCATCTTACCTCCACATATTTTCCAGGAAACAGTCCTTGCTCACCAATAGAATTGATGCCTTCATACCAACTATCGTCTTTGTCCTGAAGAAACAATTACATCTGCTGAGTAGATGAGTCTTGTGAAAACATTTTAAAGAACATTGTTTCAAAGTAACATCACCTGCAGAATGAAAACTACAATAGAATAACATGGAAAGTGATTCAATAAATAGTTTTTGAACTAGATTCTCTTCCTGGTATTATAGATGTAGATGTAGAAATTCAGCAACATTTTGATCAGTTTTTGGTTTCTAACTGGTTTTAAATTGTAACATTTCATCTTGGAACTCCACAAGGAAGCAATAGTTTTATTTAAGATACTCCATGATTGTCTGATAGCATCAAAAAACAATTGCTGGATGCATTAACTAGGATTTCTGTTCTGTTGGCATCTCCTTTTTGAAAACTTATTTCCAGAAATGTTTTGAGTTGCATTTTTTAACTCCACTCAGCAAAATGTTTAAAATATTGATGTCAATTCCAATTAGTAAAATTCCAGAATGACCATTTTAGGTGCTAGAGTACATTGAAACTAACTTTTGTCTCTATTGGCTGTTTAGGAAGTGTGTTGTTATGCTGATGTTGAAGACCAGTTGGAAAACGTGGCTTTGCTTTGCTTTTTTGTCATTTTTACTGACAAATGAGCAGATTTCAGGAAATATCATTCATAAATATAAAAACTACCAGAGTACAAAAAGTTTCAAAGTGTGCATGTCTCCGCAGACAGAATTTCACCTCAACATGCAGATGAGATTGAACTTCAGCAAGAGGCAGTCTGTAACTTAGGTGACCAGCTTGGCAGCTGAAGCGTTATGAGAATCCAATGGTAGACATGGGCAAAGCTAGTCAGTTTGCTGCCTCATGATCAGCCAGACTAGCAATTAAATAATGATCACATCTTCCATTCAGATGTACTTGCGTTGTTGGTTTTCCTATTGTAAGTCACATTTGGCTAAATACGCATTGCAATAACTTGAAGGGGTTTCAATCCTTGAACGTGTAGCTGATGTGTGATCATAGTCAGCAATAGTCTGTCAACTGGTAACACACTGCTTCAGCTTGGACACAGAGGCTTATAACCCCCTGAATGGAAAGTCGTTTTGTCTCGCTTGAGATACAATAGCACAGACCATACTTGGTCTTAATTGTAGAAGAGAAGATTGTTATAGCCCTGGTTGTCCATATACATTTTGAAGAAAAATGAAAACTGCAGATTGAAAATATCTTAATAATTCACAAAATGTGTGGGTTATATGCAGGCAGATAAGGGTTGGTCTTGAGATTATCTTCGGCACAGATTTTGTAGGCCAAAGGGACTATTCCTCTGCTGTGCTAGAGAGAGTTAGATATACAGTTAGAATTAGATCTTATGGCTGTACTGTTTCAAGAGAGAGTTAGATATAGTTAGATTTAGCTCGAAGGGTTAATGGAATCAAGGGATATGGGGAAATAGCGGGAATGGGGTACTGATTTTGGAAGATCAGCCATGATCATATTGAATGGCGGTGCTGGCTCGAAGGGCCGAATGGCCTACTCCTGCATCTACTTTCTATGTTTCCATGTTCTATAGGTATTACTAAACAATGCATGATAATTTTCTCATGCACACTATTTCGCTGTAAGATTGCTGAAGATTCTTTACCTGGTAGGTAACTGTAATAATCTCTCCTGGTGTTAGAGTCAGTTCACCTTCTTTGCGACGTTTGAAGTAGTACCGAACTTTAGCCTAAGTAAAGAAACTTGAGTTATGTACAAAGAATATGGTTCCCTAAACTTCCCATAATTTCACTTTGGTTTAGTATGAAAATAGAAATGTCAAAATGGTTCTTAATTCTGTTTTATTTTCCTGTGGAAGACTACTGGATAAAAATATTGATTTTATTTGGGTCTAGATTCAAGAGGAGGAGTGAGAAATTGTCAGCACGCAAATGTTATGAGCATATTTACAGATGGAGAAGCAGGATATATACCGTCAATGCTGGAAATCTGAAACAAAAACAGAAAAGACTGGAAAACTTAGCAAGTTGAGCATATGTGGAAGATAATTTGCTCAAACTGAAAAATTGCTGCAAATTATAAAATGTGTTGCATTGTTACCCATATACTTTGTGCATAAACTGGCACAATGTGATTCAAGTGATTACCCCACCAGACTGAAATATTAAAACAGTGCCATTAACTATAGCATAGAAAAGATCTTTATTCAAAAGTTTCAATCTTCTTGACATTCTACAAGCTTTTTGAAGTGTTTGATAACACCTATGTCCTTTTGAATCTCCTTCCACTGCTAACCTTGGCAGTCCATTCCCGAACCTAATAACTTGCCGTGCGTTTAAAAAAAATCCTCACAACACTTTCGATATAATCACCTTTTCTTTGGAAGAAAAAATAATAAGGTGAAGTATTTGTTTTTAATGGTAAGGAAGTAAAAGATGTTGATACTCTGAGGAACCTGACTGTTCTGTTCAAGAAACGGGGAAAGTTGACACAGAGACAAGCGCAATAAGTTCAATTTTGTCAAATTTGTTCAACTCTTACACAAGGGAATTATTTTTACCAACACTTAACGGCCAACAAAGGCAATGTTCTAAACCATTACATGTCATTATCTGTAACATAAAGTAACGCCCAATAAAGTTGTTGGACAACTTCCTCCCATCAGTTCAGTTCACTTCAGTCCTAATTCTTTTGAAAGGACAGTGGCCTGAAATATTCCTACTCCTGGAGTTCGAAGAATAGTCATCTGTCCATTTCCCCCCACAGATACTGCCTGGCCCGCTGCGTCCCTCCTGCTCTTAGTTCTCTGTTCATTAATAAGATTATGGCCGAAATGTTGTGTTCTACTCAAAGTTAAGAACTCGCCTGTCCAATTTGTTCTGAATTACACTGAATATTTTTTCCATAACCAATTTAACACAATGAAAATAAGATTCCCAAGTGATAAAAAAAGCTGATGTGTCCCAACAGAGTGGCGCCTACCTTCGAGGACATGCTTTCCAGGTCCGCCGAGAGTGTGATTTTGACCAATGATTTTTAAAGTCTGCGGAGGAAAGTAATTCAGCGCTCAGTGTTCATCCGGCAGCGGCACGTCATTCCTTTTCGGCGAACTTTCCCTTTTGTCAAATGCAGAGTTGTTGCCGATAACGGAATCTACCATCCCCTGCTGGAGAGCAAACGGTATCGTTTATAGGACCTTCAGCGTGACTGAAGAAGGGTTCCGACCCAAAACGTCACCTATGTCTTTTCTCCAGAAATGCTGCCTCGCCCGCAGAGTTACACCAGCAAGCTGGCGTCTATCCTCGCGTTATAGGATGCAGACCGACTGACTGATCATCGAGGGTGGTGAAATCTTACTTTGAATTGATTCAATAAGCAACGTTTAAATGTTACTTATATTTTGGCAAAAAATGCAAGAGTAGAACAATTCAGAGAGTAAAAAGGTTTTTAAAAACCTTATGTTCGTAACTTACAATTGATCGTTCCGAGTACAACTTAGCAAGGCGAATAATTGTCCAATTCATTACTGTGATTTAGCAAAATACTGCAGGTGCTGGTTATCAGGAATAAAGACGGTGTTACATATTGATGGGTCTGAAGAAGGGTCTCGACCCGAAACGTCGCCTATCTCCTTCGCTCCTTAGATGCTGCTGCACCCGCTGAGTTTCTCCAGCTTTTTGTGTAACCCCCGTTACATATTGATGTATGGTCAATGAAATGTTATCGGTGACTCTGTCCACAGATGTCGCCTGATCTGCTTAAAAAAGATGCAAAGTGCTGGATAAACTCAGCGGGTCAGGCAGCAACTCTGGAGAACATGGATAGGTGATGTTTTGTCTTGCCTGATCTGTTGATCGTTTCCAGCGTTTCCTGTTTCAAGAAGATTAATTGCATCTGTTCTCTTTAACGCCAAATATCAAATGCCAATATTTTGTCAACGGACGCCTCACATAGAAACATAGAAAATAGGTGCAGGAGTAGGCCATTCGGCCCATCGAGCCTGCAGGGCCATTCAATATGATCATGGCTGATCATCCAACTCGGTATCCCGTACCTGCCTTCTCTCCATACACCCTGATCCCTCTAGCCACAAGGGCCACATCTAACTCCCTCTTAAATATAGCCAATGAACTGGCCTCAACTACCTTCTGTGGCAGAGAATTCCAGAGACTCATCACCAAAGATTATCTCATGCTTTTGCTTTCCTCGCCACCTCAATCTAAAAGAGATGCTAACGTTTCGAAAGAAATCTTGCTCGCAAGTATTGAACAATTCCCCATCAAATGTTCCACACAACCTACCTCCACTTCCTCCATGTGCAGCATATTCAGCACACTCTCACCCTTTGGAAAGAACTTTAAAATTAATTTGCAGTTCCTCTTCTAAGCTGTTATTCTGGGTCTATTCAGAGTAATCAT
The DNA here is from genome assembly GCA_963514005.1 of Raja brachyura. Next base: position 16,386,722 of record OY740792.1, on the reverse strand, counting down.
TTTGATATAGCTCAATATATTCTTTCCCTTAAGAATCTTGAATATACCTCACTATCTGCTACAGAACAATCAGACATGTTTTCGCTCACCTAAGACACCAATAGGACCTTTAAACAGAAAATAAAGTCTTAAATTTAACATCAATTTGTTGCAAACTAAACATGTACATGTTTATGGTCACAATTTATCTGCCTATTATATCTTGTACTGAAAGGATACAACTTAATTTTGTTACTATCCATTATCCAAGGCCAGAGAGCATATTTAAAGTAAAGAGATTGATCTAAAAGCAGGCAGACAAAAATGCTGGACAAACTCAGCGGTGAGGCAGCATCTATGGAATGAAGGAATAGGTGACAATAGACAATAGGTACAGGAGTAGGCCATTTGGCCCTTCGAGTCAGCACCGCCATTCACTGTGATCATGGCTGATCATCGCCAATCAGCACCCCGTTCCTGCCTTCTCCCCATATCCCCTGACTTCTATTTTTAAGAGCCCTATCTAGCTCCCTCTTGAAAGCATCCAGAGAACCTGCCTCCACTGCCCTCGGAGGCAGAGAATTCCACACTCACCATCTCTGTGAGACAAAGTGTCTCCTCGGCTCCGTTCTAAATGGCTTACTCCTTATTCTTAAACTGTGGCCCCTTGTTCTGGACTCCCCCAACATCGTGAACATGTTTCCTGCCTCTAGCGTGTCCAAGCCCTTAACAATCTTATATGTTTCAATGAGATCCTCTCTCATAGTTCTAAACTCCAGAGTATACAAGCCCAGCTGCTTCATTCTCTCAGCATATGACAGTCCTGCCATCCCGCTGCTCTAGTTGTCAACTGCTCTTCATCGGTGAGACCAAGCACAGGCTTGGCGATCGCTTTGCCCAACACCTCCGCACAGTCCGCATTAACCAACCCGATCTCCCGGTGGCTCAGCACTTCAATTCCCTCTCCCATTCCGTATCTGACCTTTCTGTCCTGGACCTCCTCCGTGGCCAGAGTGAGTCCCACCGCAAATTGGAGGAGCAGCATTTCATATTTTGCTTGGGTAGTCTACACCCGAGCGGTATGAACATTGACTTCTCCAATTTCAGGTAATCCCTGCTTTCTCCCTCCGTTCCCTCCCCTTCCCAGTTCTCCCACAGCCCACTGTCTCCGCCTCTTCATTTCTTCTTCCCGCCCCCACATCGGTCTGAAGAAGGGTCTCGACACGAAACGTCACCTATTCCTTCACCCCATAGATGCTGCCTCACCCGCTGAGTTTCTCCAGCATTTTTGTCTACCTTTGATTTTTCCAGCATTTGAGTTCTTTCTTAAAGATCTAAAAGCAGGCCAATAGTTTACCATAGCATTTCCAAGATATAACCTTATGATACATATGGACAGCTCACAGTGCATTACATATCATTGAAATGGAGAATAAATCATGATTTTGTATGTTCCACATGCGGAATTTTAAATGCGTAAAGCAGAAAGGACAGGTGGAGCTATTCTCAAGTTTTGTAATCATGTATAAATTACAATAGGATCGAGTGGGGAAATTTCAAACACAAGAACGCCGTGGGTAAGAAGATGGTGTAGAAATTATATTTAGAGTAATGAAGAACATTGAGAGCGGAAACTATACATAGCTTAGTTAAAAAGGGTTACAGTGTTTCATGTAAAATCAGTGACTTTAGTAAATGCATCAGTCCAGTATGCATGGTATATCCATTTTGACAGCATGCAAAACAAAGATTTACATTGTACATACACCCAAAACTAATCATTCATAGGAACATAGATTCTACAAACATGAATTGAAGGCGTGGGCTATTCGGCCCCTCGAGCCTGGACCACTAGTCCATACAATCATGGATGATCTTTACTTCAGGACCATATTTTAGTGCACTCTCTCCACCCCCTTAATGCCTTTTCTATCTAGAAATCAACCTATCTTCTTCATCGGGCAAAAGGTATAGAAGTGTGAAAGCGCACACCTCCATATTCATGGATTTTCTTTCCAGCTATTATCAGGCAACCGAATCATCCTACCACAACTGGAGAGCAGTTCTGAACTACTAATACCTCATTGGAGACCCTTGGACTATCTTTGGTTGGACTTTACTGGTTTTATCTTCCACTATAAGTTATTCCCTTTATCATGTATATATACACTGTAAATGGCTCGAATTGTGGAGTACAAATCTCCACAATTCGATACAAATCTCAAATTGTGGAGTACAGAAGAAAATAAATCAATGATTGGTCTTTCACCCAAACATTATGGAGGGCACTGTAGATTTCAGCATTTCTCTTGATCAGGACCCTGCCCTCCTCCTAATTTAGGTTAAAGCCCTTTTATAAGCCTGTTATTCAATTCACCCGAACTCTGGTCCCAGTGCAGTTTAGGTGCAGCCTGTCCCAACAGAACTACTCTTGCTTGCTTCAGTACTAATGCTGGTGCAAATGATTGAATCCTACTTATTTTACACCAATCTTTGATTTATGCATTGACCTCACTAACCCTACTGCCTCAAGGCTCTGTAATCTCACCGGTTCTGTACACACTATACACAATCGACTGCGGGAGCACTAACCCAGGTATAACATACATTAAATACTCTGATAACACTGTGATCATGGACACCACCAACTCACAGGGACAGCTAGTCTGAGATGGACATTTTTGCAGAGTGGTGTAGGCGGAACTGCCTTGACCTCAATACCTCCAAAACAAAGGAGTTGGTTGTTGACTTCCGTAAAGGTCCTTCCATCACCCCCACTCTGTTAGTCAACAACCAGCCAATAGAGTCGAGTCATAGACACCTTGGGACAATAATTGATCACAAACTCACCTTCCAACTAAACAGTGAAACTATCTTTTCTAAGTGTCAGCAGCACCTCTTTTTCCTGAGGAAACTCCACAGACTTCAGGTTCCCCAGTCAGTCCGGACAGCTTTTTATAAATGTTTCATTGAATCAGTAATAACCTTCAATATGTCAGCCTGGTTTGGGTCACTATCCAACATCCATCGCAACCCACTAAACAAAATCATATCAATGAGCAGTAAAATAAACTGGAGCAGGAACCACTGATCAGTATTTACAATAGGACTAAACTAAAAAGAACAAAAATAGCTTCAGACACCACTCACTGCACAGCCAATACAGTCTTACCCTCAGGCCAGAGATACAGGGCACTCACATTAACGACTAAATGAGCCATGTCGAGTTTCATGCCTACATCCATTAGACTCATGAATAGTTGATCTATTTATTTATATATACATTTTTAACATTATTTTAATGTTTTTAATGCCTATTCTACATGTATTGTGCTTTGCAAGTTTTACCTACTGACCACTGTTGGACTGCTGGTGTGTGTGGTATATTGTGTTGTTGGGTATGTGAACTGTACACGCACTGATGGTCTGCACAAATGAAGTTCCTAACGGATAAATAAAGTTCATTAAATTACTATCTGCTCTGGGTCTGCTTTTGATTTTTCTCCACAGCTCCTCAAACTCTCTCATAACACTTTTCTTAGTTTCTAGGTTCTCAGGTCCCAGCAGCCCTACCCTGGCACTGGGTGTGCAACATGCCCATTAAAGCTCATGCTCTTGATTGCTTAGGGCAATACCCATTTACCAAACTTTTTCATTCATTACTTCAACTACCTTCCACTTTACTTACCCCACATGAACAGCTTTCTATACCATGATGTCACTTAGATTACTCAGCTTCTGCCTGTCCCAGCAATCTGACAACGAATGCAATTAAACTAATTGAAACACTTTCTACATAATTGTGTCACTTTCTATTGCTTAATTGCAAAAGCGAATCTGATGCATCAATAGTCACTATTTTATTAATTGCAGGCACATACCGTCAGGGCAGGCAAGGTAGGCACTGCCTACCCCGACTAAAATTATAACATAGTAATAACTAAATATAAATAATAAAGGCATGGGAGAATTATGCCTATGGAAGAGATCGATCTCTTAGATAGGCATAATTCTCCGTGCCTTTCATTCGCAGCACTTGTAACACGGGAAGGTCTGTGCAGCCCACGTGCTGTCAGCACTGCCTGAAGCCGTCACTTTCAAGCGGGGCTGAAGGCAGCAGAAATTCTGCCTTTGCTGCACTGCGCATGCGCATCAGTCTACTGCACATGCGCAGCGCAAGTTTCTTGGCTGGGTTTTCAAATATGGATTGTCAATATTTTAAGTGTATGTTAGGTAACAAAGAGAGAAGAATGGAGTTTGTGTACCAATAATGTGGTAAGTACATTTTGTGTTTATGTTTTTAAATACCGTATTTCCCGGGGTGTGGGGGTGGGGGGAGCTCCTTTCACAGCGTTTGGGGAGTCTGGCCCGGGGTAAAGTTGCAGGAAGGGCACGAATGTTATGAATGAGGGGATTGGGATAATGCCACTTGCGACGCTCCTTGCATGGAGGCGTGCAATGACAAGGCATTGAGGCCAGGGGGGGAGAGAGAGAGTAGCTAGGGTGGCTGAGCGGCCGCCGGGCCTGACAGCAGAAGCAGCCGCCACCTTAGCTCCTTCTGCCGGTCCCCGCTCATCTCTGGCAGCTCTCCGTCTAAAAACCTCTCTCCTGCCGCTCGCTGGCCTCACTCATGTCCTTAAATTCCGACAGCGCGATTGAGGTTACTCGGCTGTGGGAATTTAAGGATTTTCAGGAAGCTGCTGACATGAGCAAAGTCGGCGAATGGCAGGTGACAGGTGTTCCGACGGAGAGCACTGCCAAAGGTGAGCGGGCCGCAGAAGGCGCTGAAGTGGCGGCCAGTTCTGCTGTTGGGTCCCGGTTGGCGCTGGCAGCTCCTCGAGCTGCTTCTATCCCCAGCTACAGTGCGTGGCTTCGCGCCCGGAGAGCTGCGGTAGCGGTAAGTTACTGGCAGTATCCCCGACACCCTCCTTCTCAACACTCGTACCCTCCCCACAACTTTACCCCTGGCACAGACTCTCCACACGCTGTGAAAGGAACTGTTCCCCCAATTGGTCTAGGACTAGGAAGCCTAGGAAGGGCAAATTGAAATGTCACTGTTTTTTAATTTATTTATTTATCGGAGATACCAATCTGTGCATGCGCGGTTTAATTTTTTTTAAAACGCGGACTGAGTGCCTACCCTGAGTAATTACTCACGGCACGTGCCTGATTAATTGTAACTTTGAATAGTTACTTCTGACATCGACTCTGACATCGGGAGAAGAATGGGGAGTGCAGGGGAGAGATAAGACTTTGCCTTCCATCACAGTGAGGAGGAGATTCACTGTGATGGATGTTTGTGTCAATTGTGTTGTGTCTTGGTTCTTTTCTTGTTTGTATGACTGCAGAAACTACATTTTGTTTGAACCTCAATGAGGTTCAAATGACAATAAATTGTATTGTATTCAGATATGTGGCATATATAAGGGCAGACTACCAAAATAAATAATAAAGCAATACCAAAACTAAACTAATGTTAACATTTCTGCAATTACACATATAAAAGGAATACATGAAGGCGAGCTGACATTTCTAATGTGTATTCATCCCAGTTTTGGAAGTAATGCAAAACATTCCACAGATCCAACCCATTGGGCTACTAAAGTGCAAGAACGACTGATTATAATACAAGTGTGAAATGAGTTCGACAAATATCCTCTTAATTCTAAATAACAACACACCCTACTCCCCTTTCTCCTCTCCCTCTCCATGTCCCACTATGAGGCACACACATATCTCCCACTATTCTGCTCTCCTTTCCCCTTCCACCTATATCCCCCCCTCCTCACTCCCTTTTGCCTTTTCATCTCTGGACTTTGCTCACTCATCTGCTGATCAACCCCCCTCCATCACCTGTAGCCATCTACCACTTGCCAAGCTTTGTCCCGTCCCCACCTCTGTTTTAGTTATCTCCCCTCTACTACAGTCAGTCTGAAGGGTCGTGATCCATCCTATCTGTCCTCCAGGGATGCTGCCTGCCCAGCTGAGCTACTCCAGCATGTTTTTTTTTTGTAAACCAGTATCTGCAGTTCTTCGCTTCACTCTATTCTTCATCTCAGGTATGATGCAATATCATGAAAGCAATAATATAATGGAGTGTGTTTGGGGGGTGGGAGAAATAGAGAAAAATGTGTTTTGTATGTAATGCACATCTTGAATAAATCTATCAACTCAACTTTTACAATAGCCGCCATTAGCAAACTAAACATAATTTCAACACACTGAATAGCTTGTTTATTTTATTATATTCGTAAAATAATAAAACATGTAATTTAGCAGGTACTAAATTAAACAAATGCAACCCAATGATACTTGACGATTATCTGAAGGTTGAACTTGTATTTTCACAGTTTGTTTCCAGTACTTGCTTGGAAATAATCTTGTCAGAATCCACAAATATTTGGATGGCACCAACCAAAATCTTGTTAATAATTGCTTCTTGTAAGAGAAACCAGCAGATATTCAAAACGATAGAAATCCAACCAAGATGGATTTTAAAAAAAAATTACATTCTCAAGTTGTTGTGCACGGGTTGCTGGCTGAAGGAGAGTGTTTTTCAAGAGTCTAGCTGTACCTTTGAGCACAAGAGATGGAAAATATTAAATATCAAACAGTTGCAATTTGACAACGCCATCAATTTTCTTTTACAAAGCATCTGTACATATATACATCATACAAATGGCAGGAATGTTCATGTTTCTGTCCATAATCTCACTTCCCATCAAGTAATGACTTAATGTCCTTCACACCATATTCATTTGCCACAGCTGTTGCATGATCCAAAGCATGGATGATGGCCAGAAATTTAATCACTTGCTTTATATTCTCCCTGCAAAGTAAATGAGTTTCAAAAAGGCAAATTACATTCATAGAATAAAAAGAAAATTACATATTATTGCACACTCCCTTCAACCCACTCAATTGTAAATAGAGGATTAAGTAGAACTACTCACTCTTCCCCCCCCTTAAGTATTTTGTCTGTTAACACTCAATACATGATATTTTAAAGTGCACTGCAGAGCTATTGCATTTATAAAATTAACGTGGACACATTAACTTTTCACATTAATGTTCTATTATTTTGTGGTTCAACACCCCCTAAACCTAACTTAGACAGCAATCTGTTGTAGCCCACATATGTCGCAAAGGGAAACTGGCAGCTTGCATGAAGACATATTAGACATATGACATTCATTTCTGAAAGCAGATCCATTGCTCCAATGCAATAAAAATAGCAGTTAAATACTTACTTGCATACAGGAAGCGATAAGCATACAGGACACAACCAATAGCCTTGAAGGAGGCCACCCATTTTATGTCAGGGTTGGAAATAAAAAAGCTAGGTGTGGGATACAGTGCACATATATTTCAATAGGGTAAATTCCAAACCACTTTTCCCATGGATGGGTTTTAATAAAATCACATTACACATCACCCATCAGTGTCCTATAGACAATGAAGCTGCTTTATGCACTTAATTAGGGAATGGACTGTCATTCTCGGAAATTACTTTAGATGTAGCCACTAATGTGAATGCTAAACTGAATCTGTGCCACTTATTTACCTGGCTGTGCGCTTTTCCACATCTGAGCACCCAAGGCTTAACCTATAAGTCGTATTGGCCAAGTGAACAAGATAACAGCAGAAATTTTCCATCTGTGGAATACTCTTATCTCCTTTAAGGTTGGCAAACCAGTTCTTTGGTAAACAAGTGATCAGCTGAAAAACAAAAACACTATCATAAAATTCTGTATTTTTTCCAACATCAATTGTAAGCGATGCGCCATATACATACCGGCACATGCATTGTGTTTTAAACCATTCATTTGAAATAATGCCTGGGTGAATAAGTGCCAAAATAATTTAAAGCAAAGCACCAAAGGCCATACAGCAGAGCCTGTGCCAGCCCTATGAAATACTGGTTGTACATGGCATTCCGTCAATAAAATAATAATTCAAACTCCACATATCTATGTTCCTGACCATATCCACTTTTGATATTTACATTACGATTATAATTCTAAAAAAGATTGCTTCAGTTTGATCTGGAAAAAAAACTCATTAAATATATAGGATTGAAATTCAAGAAATTTGGATTATTACTATCCCGATGAACTGATTTCCATAATTGAGTTAACTATTGCCACTTTCCACACGGGATAGAGTTCTTGCATCTAAGGCAAATGGTATGTGTAGCAATGTTTCAAAATCTTGAGATTTAAAAAATCAAGTCTGCAATTTATCCCATCAGATAAAGCATAAAAAGTTTAATTTGACACCTAATTCACTTTCATATCTTCAGTATTAAAAAAGTTATGGCCATTTTCATACTCGGAAATTAGCATCTTGTTCCCCATTGCCTTTCAATTGACTTAACACAAAAGCTGTGATCTAGGACAGTCAAAAGCCCATAACTTTCTTAAAAATTAAGAGAACTCAATGAAATTTTCAGTTATTATAGATTGAAGCATTCTGAAACAAATATTAAACAATCTTACTTGGATGACCTGAAATTAATGCCTATAATTAGTTAGTTATCTAATTGTAGCTAATTACAAAATTCAATTACTAGATCTAAACATCTATCCATTTCTTAAAAGATAAACTTTTTTAAATTGCCTAAGTGTCCAAATAACATTCATACAATAATCCACAATATAACATGATTTTGAAATCTCCTTTTCATTAATTTATAGGCCAAATGGAAGGAATTTAGTGTTTAATGCCTGTAAATTAATGGCCATTTAAATCAACTAGCGAGTGGGTTTTAGTGGAATGCGGTGGATTGGAACGTTGTGGTTTGCGGTGAAGTCGGTATGAAAAACACTGCCGGTTCATACATTTTTTTTGCCCCCTTTTTGCAACATGAAAATGTGATTAAAGCCTTCCTAAAAACCAAGTTTTAATGTAAAAATAAACTGTGCACTTTATTTTCTCCCCTACGTCAGGTCCGTTCTGCTGTCGGCGTTCAGAGCTTTAGAAGATGATTTTTAAACTACTCTAGTTAATAAATAATCTAGCTTCATGAATGAAATGTCGGAGTGATTTCTCTTTAGCGACAAAATCGCCCAACATGGATCGATTTGGACTGTCTAGGGAAAAACGGCATTTTAAACCCGCCCCCCTCTGAAAGGCGCCAAAGTCACGCACACGGGGAGCGGCAGAACTGCAGCGCCGCTAAAGGTAGGTATTGTAACATACCTAGTATGTGTTTGATGCACCCATCATTGATCTTAGTAGATTGTCTACACCAAAACACTAGTTTAGTACTTAGGGAGTAATACATAGATGAGACAGCAGAGTGAAGCAGCTAAGTGAAGCTCGACCTCAGCTCTAAAGATGCAGGTTCAATGCTGACCTCTGGTGCTGTCTGGGTAGAGTTACAGTTTTACCTTGTGACCATTTTCTTTTTGAAAGGCTGTTCTTTTTTCCATGGCTTAAAGATGGGCAGGTTGATAAGTTAATTGGCCATTGAAAATTGCCACTAGTTTTAGGTGAGTGGTAGAATCTGTGAGGTATTAATTAGAACGTGGAGAGAATAAGCGATTAGTGAAATAATAGTCTAAACGAGTGCTTGGTCAGCAAGAATTTGGGGAATTGAAGAGTCTGTTTCCTTGTTGTATGACTCAATGGCTTTAGAGGTGGCAATTTTCAAACAAAGCATCTGTTCTTTCAAGCCATTGTGAAAGCTCCAGTGATAATGACAAGTAGGAGAATTCTACGTGTTTACTAAAGAATATTCATGTCTCAAGTGATATACGGCATCATCAGGTTATGAATGGGTTCTGTTTTAACAGATATCCACAAGATGTTTTAATGTCTAGTCACGATGGTAGAGAATCAGGATGTCCCATGCTCAAAGGCTGGCTTTAATAGGCTTGAAGTAAGATTGACTGTTGTATTCAATGGAGTATCTGTGCATATAATATATCAATTTATGCGTTTGTTGGTCAACTTCCAATGCAACTGTGTTGAGTGGTTTTCCACGGTAAAATTGGCAGCCTCTTTGATCTACAAAATGTACTACTAGGATTTCCTATACAATAACAAAAGCAACTTTAAAATACTTCACTGGCAACAAAATGCTCTTGAACAATGAACACAAAGAAAAGCTAGTTCAATACAAGTTATTTAAATGAGTGGAATAAAGTCTTATAACAATATATTTAAAATAAGAGAAAAGCAAAACTAAGTTGGAAAGGAACTAAATTTGAAAGAAGGGTCTCGAACTGAAATGTCACCCATTCCTTCTCTCCAGAGATGCTGCCCGTCCCACTGAGTTACTGCAGCATTTTGTGTCTAACTAAATTTGAAAGTCTGACTTTACAATATCTGACTTTGGGTGCAAAGATCATAGCATGACCAGTCAATCTCACCGATGTATACACCAAAGAGGCATTACTGCATAACATTTCAATGTCTGGTATTTAAAAGTCTGGGATCTTTGAATGTTTTAACCCATTCCTTGGCGTACTTACACTTTGACACTTCTTCAGACTGTCATCTCCTGGATCAGAGTTTTGTAGAGCGAGAAGAATATGGCGATTTAACAGACTATCCACTGTTAACTCTTGTAGCACTCGATTTGAGATTATGCCAGTCCACTGCAAAATGTTGTCCAATAACTGGAAAAAATAAAATTTAAGAAAGCGTAATTAATTTTGTTGCAAAAATGCTATTTGGTTGTCTGTGTCCATTGTTAACCAATAAAATCTTACATTTACAATTTTGTACAAAATAATGCTTTTTTTTTGCAGTCATGTTTTCATAAATGTCCAAATTCTGAGGAGCCGGATGATGTCTAAGTTGATAATTAAACCCCTTCACTAATCAAAATCTAAACAGCTCAACACACAGGTCATAAAAATGTCCTAAAGTAGACCTTTAATGTAGTTATATTAAAGATATATGGTATCTTGATTATGAAACATTACTAAAATTGATTCAATAAGATTGCAAATTATTTGAGAAAACCAAAAATCAGTTGCAAGTTTATCAAAAAGTTGCCAGATAAAGTCTTCCTGGAAAAATCACAAATGGAGGGTTACTCCATGAATCTGTACAAATCAGGGGAAGGCAGCAGCAGCCAGGTTCATGGCACCATGGGTGGCTCTACGGCACAGGAGGGGAGAAAAAAGAGTGGAAGGGCTATAGTAATATGGGATACAAATGTAAGGGGAATAGATAGGCGTTTTTGCGGCCGCAAATGAGACTCCAGGATGTTATGTTGCCTCCCTGGTGCAAGGGTCAGGGATGTCACTGAATGGCTGCAGAACATTCTGGAGGGGGAGGGTGAACAGCCAGCTGTCGTGGTGCACATTGGCACCAACGATATAGGTAAAAAACGGGATGAGGTCCTACAAGGCGAATTTAGGGAGCTAGATAAACTTAAAAGTAGAACCTCAAAGGTAATAATCTCTGGATTACTACCAGTGCCACGTGCTAGTCAGAGTAGAAATAGGAGGATATTGTAGATTAATACGTGGCTTGATAAATGGTGCCAGGGGGAGGGATTCAAATTTCTCGGGCATTGGACCCAGTTGTGGGGGAGGTGGAACCAGTACAAACAGGACAGTTTGCACCTGGGCTGGAATGGAACCAATGTCCTTGGGGGAGTGTTTGCTAATGCTGTCAGGGAGGATTTAAACTAATGTGTCAGGGTGGTGGGAGCATGAGCAGAGAGGCAGAGGGGTGTAAAATGAGGGTAGAAGTAATAGGTAGCAAGGTGAAAAGTAAAAATGGCAGGCAGAAAATTCCAGGGCAAAAATCAAAAAAGGCCACTTTTCAACATAATTGTATAAGGGGTAAGAGTGTTGTAAAAACAAGCCTGAAGGGTTTGTGTCTCAATGCAAGGAGCATTTGTAATAAGGTGGATGAGTTGAATGTGCAGATAGTTATCAATGAATATGATATAGTTGGGATTACGGAGACGTGGCTCCAGGGTGACCAAGGCTGGGAGCTGAACATCCAGGGATATTCAATATTCAGGAGGGATAGACAAAAAGGAAAAGGAGGTGGAGTAGCATTGCTGGTTAGAGAGGAGATTAACGCAATAGAAAGGAAGGATATTAGCTTGGAGGATGTGGAATCGATGTGGTTAGAGCTGCGAAACACTAAGGGGCAGAAAATGCTAGTGGGAGTTGTGTACAGGCCACCTAACAGTAGTAGTGGAGTTGGGGATGGCATCAAACAGGAAATTAGAAATGCGTGCAACAAAGGTAAAACAGTTATAATGGGTAACTTCAATCTACATAGATTGGGTGAATCAAATTGTCAGGGGTGCTCAGGAAGAGGATTTCTTGGAATGTATGAGGGATAGTTTTCTAAACCAACATGTAGAGAAACCAATGAGAGAGCAGGCTATTCTAGACTGGGTATTGAGTAATGAGGAAGGGTTAGTTAACAGTCTTGTTGTGCGTCCTTTGGGCAAGAGTCACCATAATATGGTTGAGTTCTTCATTAGGATGGAGAGTGACATTGTTAATTCAGAAACAAGGGTTCTGAACTTAAAGAAAGGTAACTTTGAGGGTATGAGACGTGAATTGGCCAAGATAGACTGGCAAGTGATTCTTAAAGGGTTGACGGTGGATATGTAATGGAAGGCATTTAAAGACTGCATGGATGAACTACAACAATTGTTCATCCCAGCTTGGCAAAAGAATAAATCAGGGAAGGTAGTGCATCTGTGGATAACAAGGGAAATCAGGGATAGTATTAAAACAAAAGATGAAGCATACAAATTAGTCAGACAAAGCAGCCCACCAGAGGACTGGGAGAAATTCAGAGTCCAGTAGAGGAGGACAAAGGGTTTAATTAGGAAAGGGAAAATAGATTATGAAAGAAAACTGGCAGGGTACAGAAAAACTGACTGCAAAAGATTTTATAGATATGTGAAAAGAAAAAGGTTAGTTAAAACAAATATAGGTCCCTTGCAGTCAGAAACTGGTGAATTGATCATGGGGAACAAGGACATGGCAGACCAATTGAATAACTACTTTGGTTCTGTCTTCACTAAGGAAGACAAATAATCTGCCGGAAATAGCAGGGGACCGGGGGTCCAATGAGATGGAGGAACTGAGTGAAATCCAGGTTGGCCGGGAAGTGGTGTTCGGTAAATTGAATGGATTAAAGGCCGATAAACCCCCAGGGCCAGATAGGCTGCATCCCAGAGTAGCCCCAGAAATAGTGGATGCATTAGTGATAATTTTTCAAAACTCTTTAGATTCTGGAGTAGTTCCTGAGGATTGGAGGGTAGCTAATGTAACCCCACTTTTTAAAAAGGGAGGGAGAGAGAAAACGGGGAATTACAGACCAGTTAGTCTAACATCGGTAGTGGGGAAAATGCTAGAGTCAGTTATTAAAGATGGGATAGCAGCACATTTGGAAAGTGGTGAAATCATTCGACAAAGTCAGCATGGATTTATGAAAGTTAAATCATGTCTGACGAATCTTAATAGAATTTTTCGAGGATGTAACTTGTAGAGTGGATAAGGGAGAACCAGTGGATGTGTTATATCTGGACTTTCAGACGGCTTTCGACAAGGTCCCACATAAGAGATTAGTATATCCAAACTTAAAGCACATGGTATTGGGGGTTCAGTATTGATGTGGATAGAGAACTGGCTGGCAGACAGGAAACAAAGAGTAGGAGTAAACGGGTCCTTTTCAGACTGGCAAGCAGCGACTAGTGGGGTACCGCAAGGCTCAGTGCTGGGAACCCAGCTATTTACAATATATATTAATGATCTGGATGAGGGAATTGAATGCAACATCTCCAAGTTTGTGGATGACACGAAGCTGGGGGGCAGTGTTAGCTGTGAGGAGGATGCTAGGAGGCTGCAAGGTGACTTGAATAGGCTGGGTGAGTGGGCAAATGCATGGCAGATGCAGTATAATGTGGATAAATGTGAGGTTATCCACTTTGGTGGCAAAAACAGGAATGTAGACTATTATCTGAATGGTGGCCAATTAGGAAAAGGGGAGATGCAACGAGACATGGGTGTCATGGTACACCAGTCATTGAAAGTAGGCATGCAGGTGCAGCAGGCAGTGAAGAAAGCGAATGGGATGTTGGCATTCATAGCAAAAGGATTTGAGTACAAGAGCAGGGAGGTTCTACTGCAGTTGTACAAGGTCTTGGTGAGGCCACACCTGGAGTACTGCGTACAGATTTGGTCTCCTAATCTGAGGAAATACATTCTTGCCATAGAGGGAGTACAGAGAAGGTTCACCAGACTGATTCCTGGGATGGCAGGACTTCCATATGAAGAAAGCCTGGATAGACTCAGCTTGTACTCACTGGAATTTAGAAGATTGAGGGGGGATCTTATAGAGACGTACCAAATTCTTAAGGGGTTGGACACGCTAGATGCAGGAAGATTGTTCCCGATGTTGGGGAAGTCCAGTTTAATGATAAGGGTGAAGTCTTTTAGGACCGAGATGAGAAAATCATTGTTCACACAGAGTGGTGAATCTGTGGAATTCTCTGCCACAGAAGGTAGTTGAGGCCATTTCGTTGGCTGTATTTAAGAGGGAGTTAGATGTGGCCCTTGTGGCTAAAGGGATCTGTGGGTATGGAGAGAAGGCAGGTACGAGATACAGAGTTGGATGATCAGCCAAGATCATATTGATTGGCGGTGCAGGCTCGATGGGCTGAATGGCCTACTCCTGCACCTAATTTCTATGTTTCTAAAAAAGAGAAAAAAACTAAACTTAACTAACAAAAAAAAACGAAACCAAATCAAATCATGGTGGGACCACTTTGCTCTGGACATTTTTACGGCTTGGTCCACACACACACATACATATGTGGGCAGGTGATCGATAGTCAGCATAGACTCAGTAGGCCAAAGTACCTGTTTCCATGCTGTATCACTTAAGTAAACTAACCTAAAAAACCTAAACAAAAACACAAAATCAATACCCCCATGTAGTTCTGAGCTTATTTGGATGTTGTAGTGTTTAATAGCCAGATGGCTATCAAATTGAATGGTGGTGCAGGCTCGAATGGCCTAATAGCCTACTCCTGTACCTATTTTCTATGTTTCTAAATGAACTGTTTTTGGATTGTTGGCCTTCACTTGAATCAATAATTATCGCATCCCTTCCATTAGGCAACATCGGTTTCATTCCATTTAGTAGCAATCTATCAATAGATACAAATTATCGCAGCTTTTCCAAAACTGGAGAATGGCTCCCAATTAGACAAATGACAGAAAACCGAAATGAAAAACGTCAATTTTTAAGCTCTCACCTTTAATGCTGACCAAAACTGTCGTTGAAAAAATAAGTAAGGCGCTGAATTCTTGTTTTCCAGTACACTTAAAAAAAAGGATTAAATGATTAATTAACTATAACTATTAAGGTTTAGACATATTGGCTTTTCAGCATAAAAAAACTTAAATGATCATGACTCAATGTGTTCCTTTTAAATGCATCTATTAAAGCAGACAAATATCAGAAATGATTCATTGTTCTGGGAACCCTGGACAGACGATAGCTGGATAACTGGAATGGATCTTTGAAATCATTTCTAAAACACCCTTAAAAAAAAAAAAATTGCTTTTGCTCTAGCTAATACCCAAAGTTTGAAGTCAATTACAGAATGAAACTGCAGAGAACGACATAATTCATTCCATGTCGAGACCCTTCTTCAGACTGATGTCAGGGGAATAAGCGGGACAGAGATTGAATGTAGTCGGAGACACTAAGACTGGTGGGAGAACTGGCACCAGTCCCCTGACATCAGTCTGAAGGGTCTCGAACCGAAACGTCACCCATTCCTTCTCTCGCTGCGTTCCTCCAGCTTTGTGTCTAACTTCAATTTAAACTAGCATCTGCAGTTGGAAAATGCCAATTTCTTGCCACTAATGACAACGTGCAAAGAGATCAGATGTGACAGACAAAAAGACAGACAGTACAAAGCTTCTTCATATTTCTCCTCATATCAGAAATAGAAGACTCAGGTATAAAATTAAAATTTACACCCCAAGCTGATGTTCCCCAATGTTCCACTTGTTGGGGGAGTCCAGAGCCAGGGGTCACAGTTCAAGAATAAGGGGTAGACCATTCCGGATTGAGAATTTTGAAAGTATGAAAGAAGGGTCTTGACCCGAAACGTCATCCATTCCTTCTCTCCAGAGATGCTGCCGGTCCCACTGAGTTACATCAGCATTTTGTGTCTATCTTCAATTTTCTTGACCCAGCTCTGGGAGTAGAAGTGGGGGGGGGGGGGGGGGGGGGGGGAGGAGATCCGGACCGTAACGTCCGTGAGCCCCAGGCCGAGCTAGGTGATCGTTTGGCTGCTTCTGCTGCTGTTGGAGGTGAGAAATTGCGTCGTGCCAGTGTCTTGGGCCTATCCCACTCTGGCCGTCTGTTACACGACAGGCCGGTGGCGCGCGAAGATTTCGTTCACTACAAAATTTCGGAGCGCCTCGCGATACCGCCCACAACTACATACCCCTCCGCGCTTCTCAGTGGGACTGGCCCTGCGCGGCCACACGATGCCCGTGCAATGACGAGGTCGCGTAATTTGCGTGCCAAGGACACGTTGGTGGGACAGGGCCTTTAGATTTAGCTCTTAAGGCTAACGGAATCAAGGGATATGGGGAAAAAGCAGGAACGGAGTACTGATTTTGGATGATCAGCCATGATCATATTGAATGGCGGGGCTGGCTCGAAGTGCCGAATGACCTACTCCTGCACCAATTTTCTATGTTATTATCATGTATTTCTCTTTACCTAACCATACCCAGAATCCTTTCCAGGCACTGAACTGAGTTAGGCTTGAGGTCTGTGTCCAAAATAAAATTCTCCAACCTCAGTATCAGACAAGGGACAGATGTCAGCACTTGACCACAATACCATGTAAAATTGAAGGCATCACCCAGAAAAGTTGCTCTTGATCAGTTCCCTTGCTGAGTATTACACTTTCTTGTTGGCATAGTCAAACTTGAAATTGATACCAAAATGTTGTTTCTGAATGCCAAAATGTTCCTTAATGTCACAGATTTGGTGGGGGTGCCATCAGACTAAAGTCGGCAAGTAATTATAGTGCATTATGGTACACACTGGCGAACAGGGTTTTAATTAAGTGAGCTGTTTTGTGCTGGATCGCAATGAGCTTTGTGACTGCTCTTGGAGTTGCAGTCACCCCAGGAAGTATAGAATATTCCATTACCCTATGGTGGAAAGTTTTTGGAACGGGAGCTCAGGAAATGCAGCCCTGCTCTGTTCTTGTAGTCACAGAATTGATGTGGTGGATCTAATGAAGTCTGTGGTCAATGTTGTTGGTGGAGTCTTGCTGACAGTAATGCCTTGGAGTGTTTGTTAATATCTCTTGTTGCACATAGTACGATACGCTTCTGGTGCAACTGCTACATTTATCACTTATCAGTCTATGCCGGAAAAATGCCGAGGACTTGCTGCATGCAAGCATGGGCATTTTCATGTGCAGAGGAGTTGAACACTGTGAATGGAATGGAATTGAACACTGTGATAGCTAGTGTTTCAGATTTGACATTATGATGGAAAGTCATTGGCAAAGCAGCCAAAGTTAATTAGGCCTAGAACTCTGCTGTGTGGAAGTCCTGCAATCAAACATCTGCCTTTGTGCAATGCATGACTCCAATTACTAGAATATTTTCATATTTTTATAAAATATGAAAATGACTAGTTTTACTTTGATGAACATCGACTAGTTTTACCAGGAACCCTAAATGTCAACCTCGTTCATACTGTCATATCTTGCCTTGGTGACCTCATTAGAGAATGAATTTTTTGAAGATTTGTGGAGAAAATTCAAAATGCAACAGATTTCATATATTCCCTGCTCACAAAAAGATGTGCCCAATGCAAACAACATAGGAGAGGCTTTGAAGTGTTAAATTATCATGCTCCACTCCAGTAGAAATTTAAAACCAAACACCATAAAAGAAACATCACATTTCTGTCATACACGTGGCATTGTGGGAAGTAATTGGAACTTAAGCTCTCAACTTCCGCCAACTGTCTTAGACATGTTCCATGAAAATGACCATGAAAACTTAAGATAATTATCAATGTATAATTATTTGCACTTAGGTTTATCAAACATTGCATATTCTTACATTTAAAAAATGCAAAACTATTATATTCAGGCATCATCATAGGATGCAGTCTTTAGACTTTACTTTAGACTTTTGAGATACAGCGCGGAATAAAATTAACACATTAATAAGAAATACCTTGTCTTATTTGTCACAGTTAAGACAATGTCTAAAATACGTACAATAAGGAAAAGCATACCTTCTGGGATATAATGGCACAAATACATCTTCATCCACTGATTTTCTAATTCTCAAGATGATGGCTTTTAACAAATTCTGAAAGAAAATTTGACATTTACCAATGGGAAATAATTTCAAATATCAATGCTCCATATTTCCAAAGATAGTTATGAAACAGATGTAAAAGCAAATACATTTAGACCTTAGATATTAAAATCATGATAAAACTGGTACGTGGCCTTTTGAGGGTGACTTAAGATAATCCTACAAACTATTCTGAATTATTCAAACAGAGTCTGAAGTCTCTCGACCCGTAATGTTACCTATCCATGTTGCCTAGAGATGCTGCCTGGTCTGCTGAGTTACTCCAGCACATTGTGTCCTTTTGTGCATTAACCAGCATCTGCAGTTTTGTGTTTCTATATTCAAAGAGTTTTCCTGATACATGTAGGAAAGAACTGCAGATGCTGGTTTAAATCGAAGATAGACACTAAATGCTGGAATAACTCAACGGGACAGGCAGTATCTCTGGAGAGAAGGAATGGGTGACATTTAGGGTCGAGACCCTTCTTCAAACAGATCCTGATATTTGTACTGATATTCTTTTCTTCAATTCATGAAAATTAGTATACACGCATGTCTTCGTTATTTATCACTATTGCCAAATGCAATGTAAATAGCTACTTCCACACCAAGTAAACCGCCTTTCCAACACAAAAAAATCTCAAATGTTCACGGCTAATAATGTGTTGTTCTTTTTAATAGCTGCTGTTAAAGCAGGGAAATATCAGAAAGGATTCACTGCTCTGGAAACATTGAACACAGAGGATACATAACTGGATAGTTAGATCTTTGAAATAATTTCTAAAACACCCTTTTAATATTAGCTTTTGTTCTAATGTAGCTAATACCTAAAGTTTGAAGTAAATTACTGAATGAAACTGCAGAGAACAAAGTCATTAATTCCATGGTAGAACTATCAAAGTAATCAACTCGCCTACTTTTGCCCTTTTGTTTTGTTAATTTTAACTGTTAATGCAGTTATCCAATTCTCTATTAAAGGCTACTTTTTAGAAACATAGAAATTAGGTGCAGGAGTAGGCCATTCGGCCCTTCGAGCCTGCACCACCATTCAATATGATCATGGCTGATCATCCAACTCAGTATCCCAAAAACAGTATTTTTAAACAGTATCTTTCAAGAAATGCGTTAGAGATCACAAAAATGGTGTAAAAAATGTAGCTTCTGCTTCGAAAACCTGCATCTTCCTTGAGCAGTTACTGAACCCCGTGTCACTGGAAACAGTTTCTCTTTATTTACCCTAACTACCCAATTCTTGACCGTGACACATTAATCACTAAATTATCTTAACTTGCACTCGAAGGACTGAAAAGAATGGAAAGAGACCAAAATGGAAACAAAATTTAACATAGTCATACCTGTGTATATTTATTTTCTCCATTAACAACTGAAGGATAGCCTTCAACTAACTTCAATAACAATTTGACGAGTTGAGATGTTTGAGACGTTGATAAAGGATCCCAAACGTTTTCTGCGAGGCCTAGAGTAAGAATTAAAAAATATTTATTCATGTGTTAGATTTTCTTGTATTCAACTCCTTAGCCTTCAACATGTCATAACCTGTTCAAATAGAATGCAATATTCGCATAAACTCGGATGAGCTAGCCAGCATATCCTATCACATTTTGTTATGGGAATAAACATTATTCCTTTACTGTCATTTTACTTAGTTGTTTTCCTTGCAAATTTTGCACAATCATACGAAGCACACGTCATTATTAGGAATGTTAGCCTGCTTTAAAGAAAATCAGTACACCTAAGTTCGACCAGTTAAAACTATGCTCAAATTTAGTATTCCTTTTAATCATTTGTGTATTATCTGATCGTTATATCCCCATCTATGAAAATAGTTTGCATTCTCTAGTGAGTATAAACTAACAACTGTCTGACCAGCTACATTGTTGATGTAATCAGTTGCTGATTTAATATTTTAGAACCAACAAATAATTTAAACTAATTTGGTCTTAATAGTGCACTGTGGAGGTAAAGGGATAAAGTAAGTTTAAATTCTGCAAAATAGATTGATCTTCAGACTATAACATTGAGTTTCCCCAGAGGTATGTACGGGAGCCACTGTTTTTCTAAATGTTACAACTATACAAAGCATAATGTCCAAATATGCAGGTGACATAATATCTGAAGACATGGTGAACTACGAGGAGAATAGTAATAGACGAGCTGTGGAATGGGAGAAGTTAATGCCGAGAATGCAATGTGTTACACTATGGTAGAAAGAATGTGAAGACAGTAAAAATGAGAGGATGCATTCCTCATTAAATAAAGTGAAGAGACCATTCAGCCGCTCATGCCAGCGCTATCATTCAACACAATGATAGCTGATCTTTTATCTTTGTTCCATTTCTCTGACAATATTCGAATCACAATTTCCTTATTATCCACAAATTGAGCTTTGCTGAATGCTCTCAGCAACCGGGTTTTGTACAGCATTCTTGGATATGGAAAGAGACTTTCCATATCCTTAGTTACATATCCTTTTTTGTTGCGTGCTATCCAGTCAGCGAAGCGACTATACATGATTACAAGAAACTAAATGCAGCATTAGTGATTGGCACCCTGTTCAACAACTTAAGTAACCATGTTTAGTAACCGTGTTTAGAATGCTTGACCATACCCATTAGTTCCCTATTAACAATACAGGTGCTTCCTAAAGTTGCTCTGTAATTAAATGCACTAATAACACTTTTGTCATATGTTAATAGAATGGAACAGCCGGGCTTGTATACTCTGGAATTTAGAAGAATAAGAGGGGATATTGAAACATAAGATTATTAAGGGTTGGACATATTAGTGGCAGGAAACATGTTCCTGATGTTGGGGGAGTCCAGAACCAGGGGCCACAGTTTAAGAATAAGGGGTAAGACCATTTAGAACAGAGATGAGGTAAAACTTTTTCACAGCTAGTTGTGAGTCTGTGGAATTCTCCACCTCAGAAGGCGGTGGAGGCCGGTTCTCTGGATATTTTCAAGAGAGTGTTAGATAGAGCTCTTAAAGATAGCAAAGTCAGGGGATATGGGGAGAAGGCAGGAATGGGGTACTTATTGTGGATGATCAGCCATGATCACATTGAATGGCGGTGCTCGCTCGAAGGGCTGAATGGCCTACTCCTGCACCTATTGTCTATTATGAAATGGTAACGTCTAGTCATATGTTGCAATGTTTTGACCCATATGCTGAGACAGACATTTTTGCAAACAGGAGGACAGTGCTCATAGAATGCATTCTTTCACTTTTCTAAGATATTAAAAACGTAATTACCTGTTAGTTTTGGTAAGACCACTTTTTCAACGATTGCAGGTAACAAATAAGTGTCAACATCATCTATCTGTGGATTTTCTCCTTCTTCACATCCGTAGAACAGTAATGATTCAAACCAGAGCATACTTTCGAAGTCACAACAATTTGGCTGTTAGAAAGATATAGATAGTGTTAGCTGTTGAAGAAAATGCAAGAGCAATTTGCAAAATACTAGTTACATATCATTCGATATTTACATTTTAAGTGAATGAAAAAGACATGCATCTGTGTAGATAGAGCCTTCCCCAACTCGAGAATATCTCAAAATGTATTATAGACAATCTGAAGCGTAATTAAAACAGGCAATTTGCGCTGCGAGCTCCCATACAATGAATTATTGATAGGGTACGAAACAGTGTCTCAAAAACTTTCCCATTCATTTTAACGCACCTCATAGCATTCCCGCAATAGCACAAAATGTAAATCTTTACCCGAATCTATCAGAGTACACAACAACATGATCCACAAGGGTATATTCAATGTTCCACTTTAGACACAAACATTTTAAAATGTTCATGACTATTATAAGATTTCATTTTAAAAATACAAATTCAAACTTGGCTTCCAAGCTTTGAATGGACAGCTCAATAAAAATGTAGAGACCAATAAACTGGGTTCGAAAAATCATGAGCAGCAATGTCACTGGAAGGATGCTTTCAAGTTTGTTCCAGAAGGAAACGGTGCAGAAAACAAACATAGGGACAATGGGTGGGGGGGGAAAGCTGGTGTGAAGGAAAAAATAAAATTGTATAGGGACCAATATGGGGATGGGGAATAGATGGGGATGGGGCTAGGATGAGACCAGGGATGGGAGGAGGAGAAAGGGGAGAGGAAAGTGTAAGGGTAGATGAGAGCAATAAAATTGGAAAGGGATGCAGCACAAACTTAATACACGGAGAGGGATGCAGCATGAACTTTTAGCCTCTGTTACGCAAGTTTAATGCAGCTGTCGCACATTTTTTAAAATAACTTTATCATTATAAGTATCTATCTTTCTTTTTTAAATCAGCAGTGAAGTTATTTGCATAGCTCTATCAGAAAATACATTTCTTTGAATTTTTATTCTATTCCAGTCAGCCACAGCTCATTTACAGGATTACATAGACCAGTATCCACTTCAGAATGCTGAAGCACAACAAATTGAAATACAAAAGACTAGATAATGAATAAAAAACAAATTGCTGGAGGTCAGACCGCATCTGTGGAGGGAAATGGATAGACGTTTCAGGTCAGGGCCCATCATCAGAGTGAGAAGGGTCCCGACCCAAAACATTATGTGTCCATATCCCTCCACGGACACTGCCTGACCCGCCGAGTTCCTCCAACAGTTTCTTTTTTTGCTGAAATACATCAAATTTGGTCACTCTCAAAGCAACTTTTTATGTACTTGATAGGAATGACAAGTTTTTGGTATTAGCAGTGGGTGAGAATTGTATTCACAAAGCCAATACTCAATGCTCATACCTCACAATTCTTTGAGATGCCGAGATTATCCAAATCACAAAACCATTATCAGTTCTCACCTCAAAAGGATTCCATTTGATGAGTTGTAATCGAATTAGTGGATTGAGCAATTTTGGAAGGCAGAGACCAATATATGCATCTTTGTAATGAGTGTAATACATCTGGCGCCAGACTTCGAATCGGGACTTGATCGAATCAAGTGTACAGAAATCATCCAAAACATCTTCAAACACTTTTCTGGAGTCACTAACAATTCGATCTACAAAATAATTTTGAATTTTGTGTTTTCATTCAACATTTTTTTCTGCATCACCTGTATCTATCCATCCTCCGTAAAACACATTTAGCAGTCATGCTTTAAACAAACTAACTGTTTTAGATACTTTGAGACTTGGTGAGAAAATGAGAAAGAGCCAGCTGTATTCTAATTCCATCCTTGCAATCATTGTTATTAGGGTTTAACATGAGAAGGGATCAATAAATTGTTTGTTATTCCAAGATTACCAACTGAAGTCAGGAATTAGAGTCATAGTGTGAAACGGACCCTTCGACCTAACTTGTCCACACCGACTAACATGTCCCACCTACACTAATCCCACTTGCCCACATTTGGTCCATATCCCTCTAAATCTGTCCTATCGATGTACTTGTCTCATTGTTTCTTAAACACTGAGATAGTCCCAGCCTCAACTACCTCTTCTGGCAGCTTGTTCAATACACCCACCACCCTTTGTGTGAAAAAGTTACCCCTCAGATTCCTGTTAAATTTGTTCCCCTTCTCCTTAAATCTATGACCTCTGGTCCTCAATTCACCTACTCTGGGCAAGACTCTGTGCATCTACCCAATTTATTTCAATCATGATTTTAAATTGAAAAGCAAAGACATGCAGATGCTAGAAATCGAAAATTAAAACAGAAAATACTGGAGATATTTAGCAGGTCCAACATTACATATGGAGAAGGAGTAAAGAAAATGTTTGCAATAGGATCAGGGAAAGATTATCCAGGTGACACAAATGTTTTCGGGAGCATGTAGGGGAAAAGAACAACTAATGCTTGTTAATCATAACTGATCAGTCTGCAGTAATACAAATAGTACATCAAAACAGAAAAGTACATGCAGGAACAGGTGCTTCGGCGCACAATGTCTATGCAGAATGATGGTTTTTGAGGGGGAAAAAAAATTCCAGAACTGTGAGACGCAGGACAAAAATGTATGCTCCTTTCCTTTGTTGATAAAGTCCACGATCTTCAACATTTTAAAAGGAAAATTTGAACAGGACAGACTTGCTGCTGCTTGAATTTAAAAGAGATGGGACTTGATTGAAACATACAGAATCTTGAAGAATCTTAAATGGTGGATGTGATGATACAAGGACGTGATGATGATTTTAGAAGAGACAGTGACATTTTTACCCTGAAAGTTGAGTAGGGTGGTGGAGGCAATCTTTAATATTTTATTAAGGCAAAGCAGATAGATACTTAGCAAGCAAGTATGTAGTCGGGAATATAGAGTTCAGGTTATGTTCGGATCCGCCACAATTGTGTATCATGTTTGAGGGACCCAGTGGCCTATTCCTGATCCTAATTTGTATGCCATCGAATGATTTAGGCACATGTACCCTAATATCTCACGGTTTTATAATCCTTTTGAAAATGTGCATTCTAGTTGCTTTTCTTTCCACTGAATGTAACGTTGTATTTTTGTTACATTTTATCTGGCACACTCCAATAGCCTGGTTTTATCTTCTCTGTCTACTGCCATCCTTCCTACCACTTCAAAGCTTATCACATTTGCAAATTTGGAACTAGTGCCGAGGCTACTAGAGTCCTCATTATTAAGCATTACTTAGTGGACTTATATGCAAACAACTTTAAGTTGAACCATCTTTGGTCAATCTATTCCACAAAAGAAACCAAAACCACCATTGTATTAGCTGAAACAATTACACCTTTAATTCTATTAATTTCTATATTGAAAATAGGAATTTCCCCACATTGAACGGTCAAAAATGTGCTAACGTTTAACAATTAAACAAATATATCAGCTTATCTTCCAAGCAGCATACCATTTTCTGTATTAAAACTTGTGATGTCTGTGGATGTCTCTTCATCGTCACTTGATAATCCCTCATGGTGTTCAGCCATCTTGCCTGCTTGCTCTCTGGCCAACCTTCGACGTGCTCTAAATAAAAATAGTTCATCATTAGGTCCTGGAAATTTTACAATGTCATTTTCTTTACAGTTAAATATTTTCTCTATGGCCATATATTTACCTTACTCTTGTCTTTATTAATTGTGCTAAATACTACCAATTTGATGTGCTATCAATTGCAATAGGAGGACAATGTTTTGGCAGTTCATATGCAAATTCAGCTCCACAACAATTGTCTGTGAGTTCACAGTATGACTTTTAGTTTAGCTCGCCGAGATGGAACTTGCAATGAATGATGCAGCTGTTGATATTTAAACAACACTGATATTTCACAATGTAAAAAGATAGATTTCAAGTGTGCAGTCATACCTACGGGCCTCCCTCTCTGCAATCCTTCGTTGTTTGGCATTTTCTTGATATAAAGCACGGTCACGACCAAATGCATCCAGACTTGGTACCATTACAGTTTTGCCTGAAAATACAAATTTTTCAAAATTACCAAAAGATCTTGTAGAAAAACCTATTAAGTAACACTAACTTTAATTTTCATTGAACACAAAATTTAAACCTATTGGGACCCACACCGTTTTGTTTGTAAATTGAGTAAAGATGAATGCAACTAGCGATAAAGAGATCAGTGAGAAGAGTAAAATTACATTTTTTTTTAAAAACATTACTGTTAAAATCTGATTGAATTTTGGAGATAATTTAAGAAAATGTAGTAATCTACAAATTAATTTACATATCTTTAAGTACAAAAAATAGAAAATGCTATGAAATATACACGCTGCTCAGAATTATTTTAGAGGTCAGCTTTGAGACACGTTTGAAATTTGAAAGAGATACTTTTCTACCTGCTGAACCACCAACTGGTAGATCCTAATCGTTAATGCTTAATACTTAAGTGAGAACCAGCACTCAAAAAGCAGAATTAATATGAACATAGATTCTTTGCATCGCAGTGGCTCTATGCTGATGGAGATCAACTGATAAACACAGATATTCATGCAGGCCCTAGACAACTGTTGTGCTCTTCCATGAGTTTCTTCCTGTTCAAATCATAATCTGACAGAAGTGAGAATAATTTAAGAGTGAACCCTCAAGTCACAAACAAAATAAATCGTAATAAAAATCTTTAAATCATTCTTCAGCTGAATGATCTTAAGTATATATATTTTTTAATATATCCGTAGCAGCCATAACTGATCCAAAACAAAAATAACCTGTCATTTAACAATACCACAATTATCTATCAGCACTTGCCCTTTTAATCAGAACACATTATTTCCGCTAAATAAATTATTTAGCTCTTTTTGTATTACATATATCAAATGATTCCCTTGGTAACGTCAAGCCAGTCTGCAATCTTATTAATCTAAAGTATTACAGTGAACAAGGCCGTTCAATGAAAAATAAAAACCTTCAAGATGGACTGACTTGAATGGCTTGAATATTCCGATGATTCATCTTTAATATCATCTTGCCGTCTCTGGACAAACCGGGTAGCCTGCTGTTTCAGCAACTGGTGCATGGCAGTTTCAAGCTCATTCACCAGGGGTACCTGAAAAATATAACACACAACGTAATACCTAGGCCTTTCATAATAGGCCCTGGTCTGCACGAATTATACCATGGAAACAGTTTAAATTCCAGCCAGTCCCTGCATTACTAAAATGCCCAAAGCAATGAGGAAGTAAGATTAGTTTCACATACTTTCTTACTGAGTTAATTTCTATTTGGCCTGCTGCAGGATATTTCATCAAATGGAAATGGAAAATGTAAGTAAGATTTTTACAATACAAAAAAATTAAAAACAATTTTGAATATTAATGGAGGAAAATATTTATTGCGTCATTTTTAAATGGATCTTTTCCCAATAAACTGCTAGGGAAATATGTAAGAAAGTAGATTAAAACATATGAAATAAATCTTCTCAATATTACTTCCATACAGTATTCCCATTTACAGCTTCTGCAGCCATAAGAAATCGAGTCCGTCCAATTGTCCGTCATTTCCTGCATCTATGATTTTTAATGAATGTTTAAACAGTATTTGTGTTGGATTGCAATGACCAGGTGCAAAACCATGTGCCATTATGGAAACTTGGCTCCAAAGGTTAGTCATTGCAAAATAGAGCCAGTTCATTTTTTTTGTTAATGACCATCTATTCTGCTGTGTGCCTAGATTTTACAGAAGTCCCAGATGAATGAAGTCCTAGATTCCTACTGCATCTACAGTATATTTTGCAACTGGATTCCACACGGACTAGCAATGTGGAGTTACCAGCCCATCAAGTCTGGGATACCTCACCATTAATCAGCCTCTCTGATCCAAAACCTTGTCATTGAATTTGTATTTGGGTGTCTGAGGGTATGGAAGGGGTAAGAAGTTATTATTTTATGAGTCTTGGTGTTTCTAATGGATTTTAATTAATTGATTTAAAAAATGTTATAATTTTCAATGTTTTTGAATGTTATGGTAGTTTACACAAAGTACATAAATCCCATCTAGATTATGTCCAAGCGCCAGGTTGTGTGTGCCTCTCCATTTGGCTCGGGTAAAAACAGACAGGTGGGCACAGCAGGCAGTGAGTTAATCTGGCCTGCATTGTTTGCAAAATTGAGTTCTGAAGCTGATGCATACTTTAACTGATAGAAAGGAGAACATCACAGATACTCAGACTGAGTTGGCTATGAAGACTTTCTGCATAATGAGGAAACATTTCATATATTTAAAAAATATTCCTATTTATTTTTGCGCCTGGAAACAGATTAACAAACAAAAAACAAATTTAAAGGGCAGAGAGAAAAATAATTTCTGTTGACTGAGAATGTAAAAGTGGGGGAAGAGTGCAAAATTAGAGATAATCATGAAATAAGTCAATGTTTTCACACGATCGGAGAAATTTGGAACATTCTTAGCACTATTCAAGATGAATTGCTGATGTTAAATCTGGTAGATCTTTGTAAAACAAAGATTTGAAGGTAATAAAAATGAACTGCACATGCTGATTTATACCAAAGATATACACAAAATGCTGCACTAACTCAGCTGGTCAGGCAGCATCTCGGGAGAAAAGGGACAAAGGCTAGTTTGGGTGGGGACCCTTCTTCAGACTTGAATATTCAAAGACTTGAAGGTACTTGGCCCGAAGTATGATAAATGAAATTGGGGTCACAGTTCTGCTGATCTCACTAAATAATAGTGCATGCAAACTACCCTCTCGTTACCAAACTTGGTCAGCATTCTGACCACTCCCTTGTAGCAAAAGCATCAGGTACCTCCCACAGTATAAATAGAGAAAATGTTGCAGTTTCATTGAATGCAGACATTACCCATTTCTTAAAAGTCTTGCTTTTCCCATTTTAATCACAAAATGAAACACTTACACTTGGTTATCAGAAAATATTAAATTTACACAAAGTTTGTTTAATTTAAACCTGAGCCTGTGCTGATTCATTCGTGAGACCCAGCACCTGCTCCCAATCTTATCTCTGGCAAAATGCCAATCACCCCATTTTTTTTCCTACTCTAATCAACAATACAGTATTACAGAGGGTGATCTTTTGCCCAACTTGTCCAAGGTGACCAGGATGGCTATCTGAGCTAGTCCCATCGCCCCATATGCCTCTCAACATTTTTATTTCTTATACCTTTGGGTGTCTTTTAAATATTGTAAGTGTACTCTATAACTTCCACTGGCAGCTCACATCCATACATCCACCATCGTCTGTGTGAAGAAAATTCCTCGGCTCCCTTTTAAATCTTTAAATCTTTCCTTGTAGCTAGGCCCACTAGTTTTAGACACTTCTACCCTGGGGAAAAGACTGTGACCTTCTACCTTATCCAAGCCTCTCTTCATCTTATATACCTGTAGGAGGTCATCCCTCAGCCTCCTATGCCCCAGGGAAAGAATTTCCAGCCTTTCTGAATAATTCAAGCCCCCCATTCCTGGTAATAATATTTTCTGCACCCTTTCCAGCATAACATTGTACCCATTGCTGGGCAACCAGACCAGCCCTCAATTATCAGTGTGGTCTCACCAATTAGTTGTACAGTTGCAACATGACAATTTAACTCCCCTACTCACTAGCCTAACCAATGAAGTAAGCATGCCAAAACCTCATCACCGTGACTACATGTGTCGCTGCTTTCACGGAACTATATATCTGTGCCCCTCAGTCTCTCTATTTTACAATACTCCCCAGGGCCACAATTATTTACTGTATAAGTCCTGCCCTAGTTTATCCTACCAAAATCCAACACATTGCATTGATCTGAATTAAATGGCATCTGACCAATCGCCTTATTGCTAAACAATAGCAAAGTACTCCTTCCAAATTCTCTCATTCTGCCATAGTAGCAATACAGTAGATAGACTGGTAAAGGCAGCATATGGTGTACTTACCTTCATTGATCAGGGCATTGAGTATCAGAGTAAGGTCATTTTGTAACTTTCAAAAACTTTAGTGGGCTGCATTTGAAGCATTGTATGCAAATCTGGTTGCCCCATTACGGAAAGGATGCGGAGGCTTTGAAGAGGGTGCAGGAGAGGTTTATCAGGATGCTACCTCGATTTGAGGGTATTAGCTATTGGAGAGGTTGGACAAACTTGGATTGTTTTCTCTGGACTATCAGGGACTGGGAGGAAACCCAATAGATTATAAAAATCAGGGGAGGGCAGAAAATCAAATCTCCCCCCCCCCCCCCCCCCCCCCACCCCACCCCACCCCACGAGATGGAAATGTCAAATATAGAGGCCATAGCTCTAAAGTAAAGGGAGATTATTTAAAGGCGATGTGCAGGGCAGATTTTTGCAAGGGTAGTGGTAGTCCTTGGAACGTGCTGCCAGGAGTGGTGATGGAAGCAGATACAATATAAAAGGGATATAAGAGTTTTTTTGACAGAGGCATTAGTATGCAGGGAAAAGAGGGATATAGATCACGTGCAGCCAAAAGGAATTCATTTGATTTGGCATCACACTCGGCAGACATCGTGGACCTATTCCTGTGATCTACTGCTTTATGCTGAGCATAAAGGGCAGCTGATCCAAAACCCTGTACCTAGCTCTGTTCAGCCACCACTAATGCGCTTTATGGACTATACTGGATCCTGGTTAAGTGTCCTCTTCCTTTTTTAGGACAACATGTTGCCTTCCTGGTGCCAAGGTTCAGGATGCCCCAGAACAGCTGCAGAACATTCTCAAGGAGGAGGGTGAGCAGCCAGAAGTCACTGTGCACATTGGCACAAATTACATAGGTAGGAAAGGGGATGAGGTCTTGCAGTCAATATAGGGTGTTAGGTAAAGGTTAAAAACCAGTACCTCAAGGGCAGCGATTGCTGGATTATGCATGTTAAAATGAAGGGCAAGACCAATAAGATTAGGGAGCACTCGTTGACATGAGAAATTGAGGCCGCAGTCATGAAGGAGGAGGCATGAGTCAGGAATAAGCAGCTGGCATCAGAGTATTCCTGGAAGAATATATGGGATTGAGAGGCATTCTTAAGGAACAAATCAAGAGGGCAAAAAAGGAACACGAGATTGCTTTTTTTCACACAGAGGGTGGTGGGTACATGGAACGAGCAGCCAGATGAAATAGTTGAGGTATATGCAACAACAACCTTTAAAGATATTTGTATAGGTACATGGATAGGAAAGAATGAGGGGTATGGGCTCAACTGGGGCAAATAGGAGATGGGGCATCTTGGTTGGCATAAACGAGTTGGGCAAAGGACCCATATCCATGCTGTATGACTCCATGGGTCTAATAGTTTGACTTGCCTTGGGAAGCTTGAACACATTGAAGAGTTTATATCAATGTTTAAACAGTTACAGCAGTGATAGGTTTATCTGTATAAATAATTTGATCTAATAAATAATTTAACAAATAATTTAACATTTTTTTCCCCATTTCAAATACTGATGGGGGTCTTATAAATTCCCATCAAATTTTTATTTAGTTATTTGAAGATCTTTGCCATTTTTTGAAATATAAACTGCAAATACTCAAAGCTGAAAAGAAAACCCTCATTAGATATAAACAAATTGAAATTGTTGAAAGCTCTGTAAATATTTTATCCCTCCTCCCCTTATCACTATAAAATAATTGTGATGTATAAAAATTAGGAAACCTGCTTCTCGTCCAATCAGATTTCCACCTAACGGTGAAAGGCAGTCAGGCTGCAATTAGAACAAATAGAGTTTTGTAGACTGATTTGAGTAGGCAACCTGCTGACAGAGTACTGAATGATTGATTACTGTTCATGTTTTCGTGACACAATTAATTGCTGTACTCAACCAAAAAGTCTGCTAACAAGCCAACATGAGAAATTTTAAGAAGAAACAAAGACCCGCAGATGCTGGTTTCTACCAAATATATAGACACACTGTGCTGGAGTAACTCTGCAGGCAGCATCTCTGGAGAAAAAGGATAGGTGAAGTCTTGGGTGGGGACACTTCTTCAGACTGACCTAAAATGTCAACCCTCCATGTTCTCCATAGATGCTGCCTGACCCATTCCAGCACTTTGTGACTAGCTACAAAAATTTACACTTATCCAATGTGTAGTGTTTCAAGATCATTCAGACATGAAATTTGGATATTCCAGCATGGCATTTCAAATTTTCAATCACAGAGTCCTCAAAATACACAGGCTGTAAATGCAAGTCTCACCAACTATGTGGCTATATTGAGATAGCTTCCACCCTGACCACCGATTTGACTTCAATTTTAATATAAAATATCTTGAGAGATGCAGGCCACAACAAATTCATCCCATATCATATGGTCTTAAGGGTAAAAAGTACTGCACTAATCCTACTGCTATAACTGTGGACGGACAGTTCTATGAAGAAAGGCTCCCTGCCCTGCAGAAGACATTTAGACTAAAAATATAAATCCACGATTAGAGCATTACATTTATAGAGACTCCTACGGGATAAACAGAGTTTTTTAACGTTAGTATCACTGAAATATTGTACGATAAATCAGTTTCATTCTTATCGGTGAAAAACTTAAATTTAAGTACATTTAGCAGCATGATTTAGTAGCAGCACTGCAACACCGTGAAGTACATTGAAAATAACAATTCCAAGAGATTTAAAAAAGGTTACATTTGATATGTATTTGTAAAAAACAATGATGTCTGTGTGGATGTCTGTGTGTGTGCATATGCGTGTCTGTCTGTCATGTCATGCCCTGAATAATGCCAAAATGGTACATGATAGCGCCACAATTGTTTGGACCACCTTACTCACCATTGTCCTGTGGTGTGGTGTATCAAGTTTCGTTCAGATTGATGGTATATTTTGCACGTTATTCACATTTTCACTTTACAAAAACCAGTTTGAGAAAAATCATTTGAAGTTGCAGTGGCAGTTACAGCTATGACATCACAATGGGATTTAATTTACATAAACTGCCCAGCAGAACTGTTCCACTGTTACAATTTTAACAAAGACAGGACTGCCAGTCCAGAGAGATTTGTTACATTGTTGTATGGAGAGGGAGGGAGTGGGGGAGGTGACGAGGAGAGGATTGTTGTTTAATGTTATTTAAACAGATAGAGGGAGAGGGGTTATGGAAAGAGGGAGGGAGAAACTGAGGGTAAGGGAAAGGAGAGGGAGGGAGTGACTGAGGGTAGGGGAAAGGAGAGGGAGGGAGTGGGGAGGGGAGGAGAGGGGAAAGAAGAGGGAGGGTGAAGAGGAGGGGAGGGTGTGCCACACCTGTGCAGTTGGGGGCTATGGGTGAGTGGTGGAATATTGCGTTGGGGGAATGGGTTACTTTGGGGGACCAGGCTTCCCGTGTGACAGGGACCCAACTGTTTTGTTCATGAATGTACAAGATGAGCGAGTTAAGCATTTCCCTTGTCCATGGGCATATTTTCTCTCCAGCCAATGATTTCATACATAAATTTCAATATCTCCAAAATCTTATTTTTTAATTTACTAGGTACCTCAAAAATCAGTCATCACTATTTTATGTTGTTGCCATAACATGTTACCTGAAAGTTTCATGGAGCCAAAGATGCTTTATTCTTAAGAAATTCTGAATTCTAGCCAGAATTACTTTTGAAATGATGTTACTAATAATATCAGCTGTCAAGATTGAATGGATGCTCAATATTTAATTCAGTAGCTAAGGCTTATCATACATACAAGGGACACATTTACAAACTATGGGGCCATTTCACCATCAGAATTGGCCTCCCAGCTTGTCAGCCAAGATTGTAAGTAACGTTTCACATAATCCCTTAAAATTAGTCTTCAAGTCGTTTTAAGTCCCCCACCCACCACGGGGGAAAATGGAAGAGGACTGACCAAACTTTGTGCCTTTCACCACAGTGATGAATACTGTGGTGGATGTTTGTGTTAAATGTTTTATTGTGCATTGTGTGTTCTTTTTTTCATTGTATCGCTGCTGGCAAATTCATTTCATTGCACTTTATGTGCACGTGACGAATAAAACTTACTTGACTTGACTTGTAGAATACAACACTGCACCAAATTAGTCAGGGCCATTACATAGATAGATTCAAACTTCTAGAAGAACTGGAACTAACATGAAACCTTAAAAATAATTTTCATTTGAATCAAATCTAAACTTGCAATTATTTTGTAACCTTGCAACAACTTGCCTTTTACCTCGCCAACTCATTCATAACGCTTTAACATGTTTGCATCCCTCTACAATGATTAATGTGAGCTTCAATCAGTAGTGTTCCATTTCTAAAACAGTCTACAGCTCTACAACTCTATTTCTTAAGGACTCAATTTAGTTATCATGTTTTAGCCATTAAAGCTTCCTCTAAAGCATGCATGGCTACATTTTGAACTAGTACATAACTTATTCATTTATTTTCTCTAGTAACAATGTAATTTTCCCTTACTTACAATTTAGCATCTGTATAACACTCTTAATAAGCAATATATCACACCAGCAGGTCAAGCTGACTTTAATTTTGCTGATATTCTGCTTTCTCAAAATGGCATTTCTTAGATTACATGGAAAAAATGAAATAGCTGGACATTGATATTCAAGTTTGAAATGCCATCTCAGTAAGAGATGGGCACCACTAAAATATGATAGAAGTAAAATATGGCAAGTATTTAGGTTTTTTTTAAACTGTGGCAGTGGAAAGAAAAAGTGAAATGAAATTGATTTCAGTGAATCATAAGGAATCATTCAGCTGCATTATCTCAATACATCAACTTTAGAGTCTCTGCAACCCATTAAAGAAAAAAAAAATTTGTACTACTGACAGCAACTTTGAGGTAAATAATTCTGTTCTGCAGTAGTCAATGTCTCCTTGAACGGCTCTGACATACATGACTAGATAATCTGTTTTAATGATACTAGTGAGAAATAAACATTGGATCTTTAGTATTTATCCAAGACAAATGGGGTTCCATTTTTTTGCCTAGACTGTGCATTCCATTCTCTAATTGAAAATAAGTTGTGGAATTTATGCTGGGAAATGTTTATCCCTAAATTAACTTTTATTTTTACATGGATTAAGTGCAAATAAAAAACCCATCCAGATTAGACCAATCACTTGTCTACTTAAAGATCTGAAGAGGATTTACCAAGTTACTTGGGATGCAGCATTTCAGTTACGAGGAGAAAATGGATTGACTGGGCTTGACTTCTTTAGGACAGATGAAGTAGAGGGGGAAATTTAAATAGTGAAGCTGGTAGAAACCATTTCACCACTGTAAAAGTATCTAAAGGGTTTGGTAAGGGAGAAGAGGTTTAGAGAGGATCTAATGAAGAACTCTTTCAACCAAATGGTGGTTAGCACCTGGAGCACACTGCCCTAGTGGTGGTGGATGCAGGTATTGTCGCAAGCATTTTTAGTGCTTAGACGGGCATTTGAGTTGCCTATGCGTACAAGGCCAAGGACCAATTGCTGGTAAATGGTATAAGGATGGATATTTGATGGCAGGCATGGGTACGATGGGTGAATGGCTGTTTAGACCCGGACTTGATGACTAAGATTCAACAATGAAATCTAGTACTCAACAATTTGAAATTGCTAGTTTCTGCCAAGCATCATTTTCCCAACTATTTTACTGCACGAGACAGGTTTGCTTTACAGAGAAATTCAAGACATGTTACAAAACATGGGAAATAGAGAACGGAACTATACACTGAGGAAGAAAGTGAGTAAGCATAGAGATGTTCCTGGAGTAACACGTGGCTGAGAGATAAGATGAGAAACCGGAGTGAGAAACATTGAGATTCTGCTAACTAAAGAAGTCATTATACGTTCTCAAATATATTTTATATCATAAATATAGTGATGAATAGTTAACTACATCCAAAGAATGAATCAAACTTCAAAATTAACGATACTAAATTAAATTAAAATTTCACTTAATGAAGTTAAACGTTTCCAGTTTGAAAATCGGCAAACAGGCTAAAAGTGATAAACGACTATTAACACAAATGCTTGACAAGTAATAGAGAAAGTTAAAGACAAAACTCAAACAGATTTGTTTAGGGTATAAAGTTAAAACAAAACTACTGTTATTCTGATCTCTAGTATTTTTTCTGGAATTTATACACCTTTAGCAATGTCAGGTGCAAACAAAGACAAAAACAATGGGGTCAGGATACATTAAATTCTGATTGCTATACCATTTGTACATCTTCACAGTTCACTTCTTCCAACAAATGTATTGAGAGTTCTCACCACAGTACTGACAAATAGCAATATTTCCACCCAAGGTATTTTTGCCATCACATGATGTGGATCTCTATCTGATTCTAAATCCAAAAGTAGCGAATGATTACTTAAAACAATAAAAACAACTCATAGTTCATTAAGATTTCTAGAATCTAGTAAAGTGCCAGTAAATTCTCTGTACGTCGAATTCTGCAATTTATATGTAACTTTGGAGGAATTAACTAGTACTCAAGATGCTCCCCCAACACATTTAAAATCTGAAAAGCAGAGCTAAATTTGTCAACCAATTCTGTTTCCCCCAAGATTTTATGTGGAGAATCGCAACACACCCCGACAACACAGAACTACCGAATGATAAAAATATGTAACTTAAACTTTTGTGGTTGGTCTTAAAAGATCTGGTGCTGTACAACACGCGCTGCTATGGAACAATCAATAATGACTGGAAACAAAGATGTTTGTTATCATATTTAAGTTATTATTATTTCACACTCTTAGAAATTATATTTCTCAAGAAAATGACAAACTAACCTCGACAAAGCTGAATACATTGCTGGCTATGCCTATAAAGCCTTTTTATTGAACATTGACATGTAGTTATTCGCTTCTCCATTTAAGTAATTATTTTTTAGAGAGGATGCCTATTAGTTTCATTTTCCTGTTGTTTTCACCTCTTCTATTCTCATCAAATTGGCATAATAAATTTCAAGCCATTCACTTATTTCCCCAAGTTGGCTGACGGAAGCTACAGCTGTCGATCAACTACAACACAATTACCTCTTTTAGAAGAATTGGTTTCCAAGTGCATCTTCACCACAGTTACAATCCAAGTATATGTACAAGTACATGTACAAGTTCACTAAGCATCAACACCTTTATGTTGTAGAAAAAGTGATTTGCTGAGAAACAAATCAACTTAATCATCAATATTAGGTTACACGCATAAGAACCTCCTATCTGCAATTATTGATTTGTATCATTATACTCTACCATTATATGGGATACATATTATATGGAAACCCTTTGGCTGCTGTTTTCTCAAGCTGTAGAAAATAAGTTTGTATAACAGATAAAGGGATGATTTTAATATTGTATGTTAATTCTTGGTCAAATATGTTACTTTTGCAAATGGAAAACACTGGCTACTTTTAAACCACGGTGAAATAGTTATACACCTAAAGTGAACATACACTTTCAAAAAATTCAGGATAATTAGTGAAATGATGACTCCCATGAGTTTTTTTTTAACCTAATACAGGGAATTACTCTAGGTGCTCCATTTGATTCTGCCACTGGCTTTAAAATAATCAACTAAGATCAACACCTACCTTGTTATTTTTCTAAAACATGATTATATTGAAATGCATAGTATTCACATTAATTGAGTTGAGTCTGGTGAATGGCAGCTGGAAAGTCAATTACACAAATCAAGAGATTGGAAACACAGCCAGCCATCAGTTTACTGCACCAGTACAGTAGGATCTGTGGTGAGGACCCTTAATACATAGCACATTATTTTGTTTTACTTACAAGCAGGAAGCCCATTAACAATTACTTCAACTTACCTTTTCGTTGAAACACTCAAGCAAGTCTCGGACATACCCTCGCATTTCTTGAAAGAATCTGTACCGCCCACTATCATCGGTGATGCCTTCAAGTCTGTCTATTGTCTTAGAGGAGTTTTCCAGATCTTCATGAAGTGTATCCAGTCGATGCTGATTGGTTTTGTGCACTTCTTTCATTGAGTCCAACCTAACAACAACAGTAATCCATGAAAGTTATTTTAAGCATTGATTTTAAATACAATTAGGAATATTGTATTTACCACAATCAAAAATAAAAATTTCAACCTCCACCAATTTTCATTACATATCCACAATAACATACCATTATTGCAGCTTAAACCAAGATTTATATTAACAAATATATCTACATGCTCCTGATTTGGAAACTAGCTGGAAAAGTGAATTCATAACCAGCAAACCCTGAGCTATCATACAACTGTCCAGATTCCAAAAGTGTAATTCACATAATTCTTTGCACATGTTTGAGGAGTTCTAGTTTCTGTACATTTTTATCATTTGAGAGCAAGGCATCTATATCCTAATTCAACAAAAGGAAACGTTTACCTTAGTTTATAAAAGCTTTGAGGTCCAAATGACAATTGCACTTATAAAATATGACTTAATACTGCAATGATTTATATTTTATTTGGTATCAAGCCCAAGTGCAGACACGGACAGAGTCTGGGAGGAGACTGCTATGTGGAAGTGCAGAAACAGCTGTGCTTCTCAATCTATGTTCAATCACACCTTCAAAAAACATTAACTAATTATAGATTGATGTACTTTAAGTATGATTAATCTCCCCATGCTTCTCTGTTTGTTTTTAATTCAGCATTAGAAACTGTCCCAAAAGTACTCCTGGGCATGATGTAAGAGATGCACAGAGGATTAAGGAAATAATCAAATTACAAGAAGCCAAGCTGATTCAAGTAAATGCTAGGATGAAATTATAGAGTAATAATTTGTTTAAATGGCCCAATTGTGAAATCAGTTACAGTCCAGATTATCTTTTTCGAATGACTCGAAAAAAATTATGCCTGGATTGATCAAAATTTCAGTATTTTCATATTATTCTCAAGGCAATGAAAACTATTAGCAATCATTTTCTTGACTGTGCTTTCTTTTTTGATTTGTTAAGAGTCTCGCACAGAAGCAACAAGTTGCAGAGATTCAATGTCACCCACAGAGAAGAATCCTTCTGTTGGTGCAAGTTTTTATGTATTCATTTCAAAGAGGAGTAACAGCCCTAGAAATCAATAGCACCAGTATATTTAGATGTAATTATCTGTTTGAGGTTATTTCAATGCTTAAGTATTTTTTTTATTGAATAAAAAGCTTTAAATAATGTTATAATTGGTCAGCATTCTTGAATATCAGGTTTATAGTTTTTTTTCAGCTTTGAGTGTCCAAACCTGTCAGTAGATAGCCTCAAGGGCCTGTCCCACTTGGGCGTCATTTACGAGACATCATTTACGCGTCACAACGCACGGGTCATGATGCGCGCATGCCGTGCGCATGTTGAGGCAACGCCACCTGCGTGACGCGCAAATGACGCCCAAGTGGGACAGGCCCTTTAGTGCTGAGAATTAGGTGTGGTTCCTGGAGCAACTTCCTGTCAGGAGAAACATGCAAGGTGAGCATGAGGGACTTGCCACTCAGCGGTGAGCATGAGGGACTTGCCACTGACTGTATATTCTGGATTATAATTCTTGGCTCATTCAGCATTAAATAAAGTTTACACAATAATCTATGTGGGTTCATTTGGTTAAAAACATCTAAAACAAAACTATACTGTTATTGATTCTAAATTGCACTGGCAGTTTGTTGTTTTTAAATTGTCTGCCTCCCCCTTTTCCTGTACCCTCCACAGATGCTGCCTGAACCACTGAGTTACTCCAACACCGTTTTGCTCAAGGTTCCAGCATATGTTGTTTCTCATGTCTCCCTCTTTCACCTTTCTGTTAGGAGTTCAAATGAACTGTAGCTGTATTCTCTTTGTTTACAGATTTTAGCCTCATCTGACATTCTCCTCTACTAGTATAAAACCTCCCAACACCAAACTTAGCAACATCTATTGTAAGACTGCAGCTGCAAAGAGGTAAGATGTTCAAACATTACCTCTACATTTAAAAAAATCTATTTTCCCTTTTATTGGGCCTATTGGATAAATTTAAGCAACCCTTTTAATTTATCAGCAATGAGGTAGCTGCAGTCTGAAATAAACAATCTTTCTATCAAATTCAACATAGTTGGTCAAATAAACTTGTACTTTACAGTATAAAGAGGTAATACATTTTCAGTCAATTAAATCTTGCCTTATGTCACACTTGCACAGATCTCTAAGATCCAACTCTTTTAAAGTTAGTGGGTACAGTTTCAGAAGTGCAAATATGATATTGCATTCTTAAAACACAACGACTGTAGTCATACAGTCATAACCGATGTCGTGTTCCAAGACGACATCGAGTACTGGCTGATGTCTTCTTATGTAGAATGTGTGCTGTTTAGTAAATGTCCCACGACACAATTCTGTCACTTCTTCACCAGGCTTATTTGTGCCTGAAGGATAGAAAGCTACAGCACAGGTCTCAGAAGCCTGTTTGAGAGAGCTGGTCTGCCCTACCTGTCTTTAAGGCGTTTCTTTACCAAATCAATAGTAACAGGAGGCATCTCATTAATGGAAGGTTTGAAAGGAATAGCATTATCTGTCTTGATAGATTTGGGTTCTGTTGCTCCATAGGTGTTGTACGCGTAAGGAAGACTGTATGAAGAACCATATGGAATAGACTGGTAGCTGTTCTGGTAGTAAATGTTAGTTGAATCAGTAGGATGGCTGCTTTGCACCTATTTGAAAAGATACAGTAATATTTATTGTGCATTCACACAAAGTTGAATAAATATCGTTCAGGATCTATTATCGAAATAAGGCAGCAAAATAATATATATATGTTTCATACATACACCATAGACATGCATACGTGCCTTTCTTTGCCAAGATTTTTTTCATATGTACTAAACATTAACAGGTACACATGCCTTGAGTGAAAAAACTTTCGCCAAAATACTACAAGTTTAAGGATGTAAAAAAAATATTTTCCATTATGTGTACCATTAAAGGTGAACAGATATTTTAAGAAATTATCTATGATTGCAATATTTTGTCGGTGACAACTACATGACTTAAATGTCATTAAAGTTTATTTTACAATAAATCTTCAGAAAATTACACAAAATCACAGACGGCACAGTGGCAGAGTTGCTGCCTTACAGCGCCAGAGACCCGGGTTAGATCCTGACTATATGCGCTGTCTGTACGTTCTCCCTGTGATCACAAGGGTTATCTCCCGGTGCTCCAGTTTCCTCCCACTCCAAAGACCTACAGGTTTATTGGCTTCTGTAAACTCTCCCTAGTGTGTAGAATAGTGCTAGTGCACGGGTGATTACTGGTCGGCGTGGACCAAAGGACCTATTTCCATCCCTAAAGTCTAAACAAAGGAAAACTAAAAAACATCTGAATTATTTCCTGCTACTGGTCAACCCAGGCTATATACTGCAAGAGGTTACCTGAGGGACACTAATTCCTTTCCTGATTTGCTCCTGTTCCCACATCTTTAATTCTTCATCTTGATCTGTTGTGTCAAGTGCTTCATCATCACTTCCTTCAATTCCTGTTACAGAAACAAGAGAAGACCACTAGATTATAACTCCTGCTGTTTGCTGAATTGAAATGATTAAAACAATTAAGTGATATTACTACTGTAACATATTGCAATAGAGGCGACTCCTTTCTTAATGATTATTCTAGCAAAATAGGTTTCCCATAGAGAGTTCACAAATCACTGCAAGAATTTGAGATGTGAATAACATTTGCTCTCACGGGATTTGCTTTATTTTTTTTTTCCAACTAGCATATATTGACGCTAGCGCAGATTACGCAGTTTCGCATGATGGAAAATCATGATACAGGCTGTTGTCTCGAATGCAACTCCCCCACACAGTGGCCATCTGTGCTGCAGCATATAACTGGGATTTTCCTATTGCTTGATTTTACTTTCTGCACATGAATTATTATAGAATTAACTATTCCTGTTACATTTCCTGATGCAGACTCAGTGGGACAAAGATGCTTCAATATGATTACTAAAGGTCCTATATAGTTATTGATCCTGTTTACAGATCTCAAATCCCCCTCGCTGAGGAATAAGAATGTTTGGTGTAAGTATAATGAACAGAGTTGACATTACATGGTTAACTTTAACTGTACAATCCCAAAT
Source organism: Raja brachyura (assembly GCA_963514005.1). Next base: position 16,344,935 of record OY740792.1, on the reverse strand, counting down.
TATCACATTGTGTATTATTATCATCAAGTACCAACCTATTTCTTCCGCAATCTTTTGTCTTTGTGTCTTCTCCTTTACCGAGAAAACTATCCTGCGTTTTTCATCATCATCATCACTGGCATCATTCTCATCCTCGCGTACAAGTCGGTTTGTGCTGGTCTCAATTTCTACAGCTGGACAATCTCCAAGCTCACGAGCCATTTGCCTCCTCTTGCGAGCAGCATGAATAAAAGCAGCATCTGGAATTTCTCCTAAAAGAAACCCCAAAGTCAGCTAATCACATAAATGCATAGGAAATCGCAGTTAGTTTGTTAACAAAAAGGTTGTGCTTCCATGCTGGGAAGTCATACTAAGCAGAGTTTCTGATAAAAACGATAATTTAAATTCAGCAATATAAATAGCTTAATAGAAGAATAAGAATAGGAATTTGGCTCCAATAAAGTTGATGATTTTAATTTATACTGAACTAATATAGTTAATATAAAAATATAACATTCAGTAAAATATACAAGTCTTTGAAATCCAGTTAAAGGCCTAAACAAATAAGAAAATACATTTAATTCCAAATAAAGAGTTTGGTGTTGCTTTACACAAATTTCTGAAGGTCAAGGATGAAAAATGTTATTATTCAGCTTGCTTACAGAACATGTGACGGGAAATTTAAGTAAATTGAAAACAAAATATATTATATCATGCAATGAAATTTAAATTCTAGATGTCAAGGTGAAATTCTGTAGAATTTTTTTATTTTTATAGATATATTTCGCACCTGGTCGAAGTGTATTTAGTGTGGAGAGAGTATTTGCAAAAGCTCCCACAGTTTTTGTTTTGCCTTCTTCATCATGCTCATCGCTATCGACTTCCATCTCCTCCTCTCCTTTATCACTTTGGCATTCATCTTGTATAAGTTCCTTGACCAAAATAGGTTTCTCTGCAGTGATATCTGACAAGGAAGTTAAAAGCGTTGAACACTTGGCAATGCAACATGAACTATTTATTGCCACCTACAAGAAATTAAGCAGAGTTAAACATGTAACTGGTATGGTAATGGAGAAAGTGGGAGAGGTGAGAGTGAAGGAGGAAGCTGCTTCAGTTTCAGTGGTAAAAGGAAAAAGCCAATTTCAAAGAATTCAAAAATAATTAGTTATTACATATCATCTAATTCTATATTAACAACTTGAAAATTAGTAGCACAATCGCCACCAATCTAAAATGACAATACTTTGGTGCTCATATGCTATTATTACACAATGTTCTATCTTTTATTAAAGTAATTGTATATATGCAATTTTTCATTTTCTAATGCAAATATTTGCAAGACTAACTGTTAGAAACATTGATATTACAAAATTGTCAGAAATAAAATTGGTACTAGTTGAATTATGCTTCAGAACAATTTATCTTATGGGCATTGTTGAGCAATAGTTTATAATATTATAAGGAATATGCACATTTGTTTGGCTGACATGTGAAAATGAGTTAGAATATAATGTGTAAAGCATGCAACGTTCAGGAACAGAATCAGTGGTTCGAATTCAAACATAATGTTCAGATAAAAATAATTTGAATCTAATTGTATCTCTCGCCATACATACGCATCATTACTAGAGCAATAAAGTCCTTAACATCTCAACACTCCCTTCTTTTTGACAGATTAGGTCTATTTCTTTTACAATGAATGATCTCTATGTCCCTGGGTTTTGCACTTGCATGAGCACCGCACTCACCTTGATCATGTTGAAGGCAAATTCCCTCCAACATCATCCTGCCAGACTCTGAGAAACTGATAACATACTCATTTGAAGAGTTGCCGATGAGAGTGCATTTAACACCGACTTACACTTTATAGAGCATCTTTAATGCTGCCATATATCATAAAAGCATAACCTAAACTGGATTTAAACTCCATGGAGTTATAGATATGGAGAGGTTTAGAGAGAAATATCCAAAACATTGGCTCCAATTATCTATGACATCTGTCCATAGTGAAGCAATTGAAACTAATGATGAGAAGCCAGAATTAAAGTTGGCCTGAGTTATCAAAGAACTGTAGATTTAGGGAGGAGAGAAATATGTGAACACAATAATGATAGTTTTAACGAAAACTTCAATTGTGACAATCATATACTGTATCAGGCAAAAAATAAATTATAATTTTAAGATGATAAGATTGCGTGACCAGAGGTTCAATGTGACAGTGCAAAGGCACATACAACACTCTTTTGGATGAGATGAAGTTTATTGAGGTTGGTGCTAAGGAAACAAGCCGAGAGAAAATTGGTGCAGTTATTCAAAATAATACCTGTATTTCTCAGAACTACATTCATTGAATTTATATTCCCCAAGCAAAATTCCATAATTCAAGAGCAGCAAAATAAATCAATATACACAAAATCTGTGGTTTCAATGCTAAAGAAATATAAAAGTCAACCTCCATGTCATTACTTACTTGAAAACTGAGAATTCCCATCATTTTTTGTCAGAGATTTTTCCAAATCGTCCTTGTACTCTTTCTTGAGTTTATTTACAATCTTTTTACTATAATTTGATTTCTTCACTTTAAAGACCTCCTCTTCTGTTGAAACAAACAAATACCCGAATGCTTAAAGACATTGTGCAAATTATAAACAGAAATTCTACAAACAGAGAGTGTTGTCCATTTAAAGTTTGATCTTTAAAGAAATCTTTCCTTTACCCAATGCAGTGGGGCAAAAAAATCGCATAAAGCAAGCTGTGACTTTCCCTGGATATGAAACTGCATGGAATCACAATGACATTATGTACTTTAAACACAGGCACAAGCTTTAACCATAAAGTCAAATCCTTCTATTACTGTCAACAAGTTAGTAGACTTAATGAGAGAGGAATTTATACAAGACCGATGGGTTGTACCTGCACTGGACAGGAACGGCTAGAGCTGCTCGGGACAATAAAAGGAAATGGACAGGCAGCAATTTGGGTCAGGATCCTTCTTTGGACTGATGGCGCAGAAGAGAAAAAGTTGGGAGACAGCTTGAGGGGAAATACTTTTTATCGTTTCTCTCAAAATTCCCCACCTCTGACATTACCACTGCAAGTATAGACAGAAAAAACAGATGAAAGAATCGCAAGCCTGGAGTCAATTTTACATTGGAAGTCATACACAAGTATTTCCAGAGTAATCTGGTTCTTATGACATCATAACGCATTTCAGTCATTAGCTCCAGTGTAAATCATTTGAAAAGCTCTCCTCAATCTGCACTCTGAATAGGGCTGTGATCATGATACTAAGTGAGGATGGAAGGGCGAGAAGGTAAGGCTACATCTCACTGCCCGCTGTTAAAGTGAGGAATTCATGCAGGCCATATCGACCATAACAAATTATTATCTGTTCACTCAAAAGCATCTCTCTATTTATGCAGAATAATCTACTCATGGAGCATCTCTCCATTCATGGAGAATGGAAAGTTCCTCATTTGTAACATTGCTGTGTCTTTGTACAACCACAAGCTGCTCATGGGTCCCAATGCTCACCAAGGATATTTTCTCAGTGAGGACAGCCAAATGTTGATGAGTGGGATCTCTCAGCAGACTTCTCAAATCAAACACTGATGTTATCAAATCAATTGCCTTTATTTGAAAGTGGCTCTTTAAGGAGCATTCCAATCAAGATTTGCAAAAAGATGCAACAATATGCAATGACCCCACCATATGGAAACAGAAAACACCTGCTTGAGATGCCATGTAAATTGATGCAGTAGTCCAAAAATAAAATTTACTGTTGTGAAATCACTGAATTAGAGGCTTAAATGAGAGCAATATAAAATGGAAAATATTCAGTAACCTGATGTGTAATGGGCTGAATAACATAAATTTGAAATAGCAGTAACAATTATAAAAGATTTGAGAACTTTGTGAACAATTTTACAGGTTAAATTATTTTTCAATCCAATGTGATTGATAAAGAAATATTATTTTATTCATTACAGTATGTTATTAAAAATGATTAGGACATATATCACCAACAATAAAAACCTCCAAATGTGCAAAATATTGCATAATAAACAATAATCATTAATGAATAGCTCAATTTTTATTTCTCAGCTTGTTACAAACCAAATTATTTTGCCACATAGTACATTGTGCAACTGAACAGCACAATGGTAAAATCAAAATGGATGTAATTGAAAAGATAGACCCCAATCTTCTTGCCACTGTAATATTACTACGAACTTTCCCAGCTTAGTATCACCCAATTTTCTCTGCAGAAAGCATTCCCAGCAGTACTTATCATAGCTATGTCTAGCTTCTGCTCATCAAACATGAATATTCTGCAAATAATTGGGATGCCATGTGTCAGTGTTCATTGGTGGGCAGGTGTGAAAAGAGTTAAGAGTTTCAAATTCTTAGGTGTTAACATCTCCAAAGACTTGTCCTGGGCTCCGCACATAAATGATATCACAAAAACGGCTCACCAGTGCCTCAATTTTCATAGAAATTTAAAGGGATTTGGCACCGAATACTCGACAACAAACTTCTACACATGCAATGTAGAAGATATTGTCACAAGTTGCAACGTGGCCTGATGTGGCAATTCCAACACACAGGAAAGCAAGAGGCTGCAGAGGGTGGTGGACTGAGCCTAGTCTATCACAGCTACAGGCCTCCCCACCACCAAAGGCATCTACAAGAACAGGCACCTATCATCAAGGACCCTCACCACCCCATGCCCTCTTCTCGCCAATGCTGTAGGGCAGGAGGTGCAGATGCCCGAGGTCCCACCCCACCAGGTTCAGGAACAGCTATTTTCCTCCATCCATTAAGTTGTGCAATCCATCTGCACAACCCTAAATCACACCTCTGCAAAGGAACACTATGTACCACTTCTTGTACTACATTCAGATTTGTTTTCTGAATTTATGCGTTTTTGCATTAATGTCTGGTTTATTTTCCAATCATTTTTCTTTTCACTATCGAAATGCTGAATATCCATGTTACAATAAACGACAAAGGCAAAAACAAAGCTCAAGCATATTACATATGATATTTAAATTGCTTTATGCTGATAAAGATTTTCATTAACTGTGTTTCACCATTTGATTTCTATCTGTTTCTAATTCAAATCCACTAAACAGCAATTGGCTTCCAGTTCATTTTGATAAGCTAAGCAAAATAATCTCCAAATATAAAGGAAAGTATGCAAATTAAAATAATACATTTTAAAACTAACCCATTGTAAAACATGCAATGGCAAGAAATATAACAATAAATTATAACTTCACTGAGTAGTTGAACATTATTAAAAGCAGAGAGAAAAACTGTAATTCAAATGTTGAGCACATCATTTTACCTTGAACATTAAAATCAGTTCTTTGTGTAATCTAATTACATTTTAACATTTATCCTCTACGCTCATACATCGTTGACCAAAATGTTACTATTGGGTTTTTTTTCTCTAAAAGACATAAAGTGTTGGAGTTACTCAACAGGTCAGGCAGCATCTCTGGAGAACATGGAAGGGTGATGTTTCAGGGCGAGACCCTTATTCAGACTCTAACCTAGCAGACACTTTGCTATCCACATTGGTTGCAAGTAAAAATATACCAATGTTTCCATCTTTCTAACAAGCCTCAAAAAAGACTGCGAATATCTAAGAATTTAAAAACAAAATCGCTATTACATTCTTTTTACTTTCAAATCAGTATTGCTTCATATGGGTGTATTTATCAAATGCAAGGGTACACAAAATGCTGGAGAAACTCAGCGGGTGCAGCAGCATCAATGGAGTGGAGGATAGGCAACGTTTCAGGCCTAAACCCTTCTTCAAATGTAAACTATCATAAATTAATGTTAACTGTCATTATGTTCAATTGTTCATCAACTTTAAATGAACACTTGAAAGAATTCAGAATAAGAAATATTAAATGGCACTACTTTTAATTCAGCTTCCTATTATTGACAATTAAGAATTTGGAGCTTGACAGCATAAATGTGATGAGGGAAACCTGAAACTAGAAAATGCTGCAAACACTTATTAGGTCAGGCAGCATTTGTAGAAAGAGAAACTGCACTGAAATATTAATTATGATCATCTTTCCACACATTATCTGGCCTGCTAGATATTTCTAGTATCTTCACCGTTTAAAAAATAAGGGTTCACCTATTTACATCAGATGAACCATTATTTACTTCCTCTGGGGATTGCAAATTTTTGGAACTGTTCCACAGAGGGTTGTACAAGTTGCATCTTTGATTATTTTAAAAGTAAAAGTTCTCAGTAAACCAGAGGATGAAAGATTAACAGTCGAGTTTAAAATCGAATCGGCCACATCTCACTAAATGGCAGAGCAAACTCAAGACAAGTGGCCTACCCTTACCACTAATCTGTGTTTGAATGATCTGTGTTAGCCGCTTTACTGAACAGATGCTGCCTCAATGTTTTTAGCAAGTTAAAGAAAAACACTGAATCTTTCAGGACCTAATATTTGTAAACAAACCCTTACCATGTCTTCCCCACCTACTATTTGAACCATCTATCTCTCCCAAATCGATCCCATAAGTTGCATCTTGCGGAGCGGTAATTAAATTATAACTTTAAACAAAAGCAATTACGACCACGAAAATCCAATACTGTGGTATAAATCGGAATTGGTTTTATGTTACCAGTCTCCCTGGACAGGACATGATTATTTTTAACTGTTTGTAACAGTATATTTCGATATGCCTTGCAACCACGGAGTGCCCTGCAGGGTTGTAAACTAACCCCAGCCCTGGGAGTGGGGTCTCCGCTCACCTTCTATTTCATCTTGGAAGCTAAGTAACGCCGCCCGGGGCGTCTCTTTTTCTCGGCTTCTTTTCTTGTCTTTGCCGAGGAGTTTGGCAGCAGCGAGGACGGGCGCAATTTTGGAGAGACCGAGGCCCGGGAAGGTTTTGGGAGGGTCGAAAGGCGGCAGGGTTTTGCCAAGAGCCAGGCCGGGTGTGTGTTTGGGGGCGACCAGACCCGGTAAGGGTTGGACAGGATCGAAACCTGGTGGGGGTTTGATGGGCCCGAGCCCCGAAGCGCAAAGGGCGGGTCTCGGAGGCAGCGGTAGGCCGAGGCCCAGCTCGCAGATGCCCGGCGCCGCCGGTGGCGGCTCGGCGCTCTTCTCATGGCTGTTGTTGGTGAGCGCGGCCTCGGCTGCCGGAGCTGCATGCGTCGGCTCCTGGCTCGACAGCTCCTCCCGCTCTTCCTCTTCGGAATCATTCCGCCGCCTGAAGTTTCTGCGCGTTTTCTTGAACATCGTCAGCGCCTGCGACCGGGCAGCGCCGCAGCCTCGAGTTGCTCCCAGAGTCCGGGAACGCCGTCACAGCGCCCCTCGCAGCACAGTGTGGGGGTTTAGTCGCAGCGCCCCCTACAGTACGGGAGTTCAGTCGCAGCGGTCTCCAGAGCCCTCCAGAGTCCGGGATTCAGTCGCAGCGCCCCCCACAGTACGGGAGTTCAGTCGCAGCGTCCTCCAGAGTCCGGAGTTCAGTCGCAGCGCCCCCCACAGTACGGGAGTTCAGTCGCAGCGCCCTCCAGAGTCCGGAGTTCAGTCGCAGCGCCCCCCACAGTACGGGAGTTCAGTCGCAGCGCCCTCCAGAGCCCCCCAGAGCCCTCCAGAGCTTTGCTCCAGAGTCCGGAGTTCAGTCGCAGCGCCCTCCAGAGTCCGGGAGTTCAGTCACAGCGCCCTCCAGAGTCCGGGAGCGCCGTCGCAGCGCCTCCCAGAGTACAGGAGCGCCGTCACAATTAGAAAACAAATCTATGGCAATAAAAGAGGTGGTCGGAAAAGCGAGTTCGGTATTCCGACTGCGCATGCCCAGGTCATAGGTCGCGACAGATAAACATTGGCGGGTGTGGATATGCTGTGTGTTAGCTTTGGTTATCAGACCTTTGTTTCAGTGAATGCTTTATGCTTCGTGCTGCTCATTGGGGTCGGGGTTGGGGGTCAATGGTTGGGCGCGGGTCTCCGCCGCCGCCGAGCCGCCGCTGGGCCTTCCCCGAGCCCCCGGGGGAGGTGCCGGACGGGCTCGCAGCTGGCGCGGGGGGGGGGGCTCGGCGCCGGCTCCAGCTCCCAGGGTGTCCGTCCCCCGGGAGGTCGGGGACAGCTGACAAGATACAAGATACTTTGATTTGTCACATGTACCAATTGGTAAAGTGAAATGTGTGGTGGTCATACAGCCATAATGTGTAATAAAGAGCACATAACACAATAGTCTTAACACAGACATTCCCACACAGTGGGATTAAAGTTTCCCACTGTGAGGGAAGGCTCCAAAATTCAGTCACCCTCTGTTGTCCTCCCGTGGTCGGGGGGATCGCAAACCGTCCGCAGTCGCCGCTATGGGCGGCCTGATACTCAGGCCCGCTCGCCGGGTGATAGAAGTCCGACATCGGGACTGGAGGACATCTTAAGCGGCTTGGACATCTGAATCAGCCACCCCCTAATGGAGTCCGCGACTCCCGAAGCCCACAGGCCGCGCTGGGCGGAGGTTCAATGCTGGCGGCCCTCGGCAAAGAGCCCTAGGACTCCGAGATGTTGAAGTCAGCGCCGGCCGCACTGGAAAATCTGCAAACACAGCTCCGATGTTGGCGCAGCAGGCCCAACATGACCCAGGTAAGCAATCACCTGCTCTGCGATGTATCCAGTGCTGCGCTGCCGCTGCTGAAGCTCTGGCCCGGGTTCCCAGCAGGAAAGGTTGCGCCAATCCATTTGGTAGGCCCCGAGGAGGGGGGCGAGGACACGACTCAGAGAATAATCGCGTCTTCGCCAGGAAGTGACTGGGAAATGGTTTCCCCCTTAACCTACCCTCCTCCCACACATAGAAAAGCTAAAGAAATCTCCAAACAAACTTTAAAACTGACAAAAAATTTAAAAAGAGTAAAAAACAGACAGACTGTAGGCAGAGGCTGCCATCAATGTGGTGCCCCTAGGTAATGTGGTGCCCCTTTCCTACGAGGAAAAACCGCGCCTCTCCCTGTGTCAAATGGCCGTCAGTTTGCCACCTCGGTGGAAGGTGTTGTGACTCAGATGGAGAGGTTTGGCGGCAGCGGGGGCCGAGCGCCGGTCACCAGTGGTGATGCACACGGGGCGCCGCGGTGGGCCAGGCAACATCTCCGGAGAAGGGTCTTGATCTGAAACATCACCCATTCCTTATCTCCGGGATGCTGCCCCTCCAGCCGAGCCGCCGCCGCACCCTGTGTGCACCCCTGCCGAAAGCCGGTGCTCGGAAGTTGCCGTCCCCCCCCCCGATCCAGCGGTGGCTCGGCAGCGCCTGCGGTGCCAGGGACACGGGCTTGACCCGGGCTGCGGATGGGGCACGGGTCTGTACGTGCTCTCCCCTGTCACCCACTGGCATCTGCCCTCTCTCTCTTGCTGTTACACCTGCTCTCCCGCTACCTGACACCCCCGTTCCTCAGATTAAATTTATTTTTACAAATAAATCATGATTAAAGATAACAATTTACATCAGTTTATGCAGCAACGCTTTGTTCGCATCTTCTTTATAACCAGTGACCTTTGTCAAATCCCATGATTCATTGCATTTTTCGAAATATCAAACTCGCTTATTGTTCCATCGCGAGGTATGCCACCCTAGTTCTTCGACGAATTTCACTGTCCTTTTGATCAATTTTACTGATTGTATGCCTCCTTGTCACCTTCCCCTCAGCAACAATGAATCATTCTACATTCCTTTGCCCAGCGTCTGCTTTGAACTGTCATTTTCACACCTTGCTCTTCCATATCTCTAGTTTCCCTCTCCATTGACTCTCAGTCTGAAGATGGGTATCGAATGAAACATCACCCATTATTTTTATCCTGAGATGTTGTCTCTCCCACTGAGATATTCCAGCATTTTGTGTATCTTTTATGATTAGGATTATGCAGGTTAGTTCAAAAACCTGACAGGTGTTGGAAAGTGGAATATATTCTCAGGTTTCTGGACCAACGAGAAGTGTGCATGGGCCACATGGTGCGATCCCAGATGATAGATGCTGCTTTCTTGTGTTAGCGCCTCATGTGGATGCTTTCAATGGAGTGAAGGGCTATGCCTGTGACAGACTAGGCTGAGAGTCTTTTACCTAGGGTAATGGAATCAAGAATAAGAGGACATAGATTTACGGTTAGAGGGGAAATAATTAATAGGAACCCATGGGGGAATCTTTTCACTCAGAGGGTAGTCGATATATGGAGTTAGCTATCAAAGGAGGTAGTTGAAGCAGGTACAATAACAGCATTTAAAAGACACTTAGACAGGTACCTGGATAGGAATGGTTGAGAGAGATATGGGCCGAACATAGACAAATGAGGCTAGCTTGATGGAACATCTTGGTTGGCATGGGCGAGTTGGGCCAATGGGCCTGTTTCCATGCTGTATGACTATGTGCACTATCCTTTGCAGCATCTTGCATTCCTATTGTTTTCCATGCTATCCAGTCAAATCATACCGTACATGAGTACAACAGATGGCGCAAAAAAGACAATATACAGAATCCAGAATGCAGTGTTACAGCAACAGAATAAGTGCAAATAAGAAAATATGCAAGGTCTGCAACAAGGTAGATTGGAAGGTTGAGAACACATCCCTTACATATGAGAGGTCTGTTCAACAATCTGATAACTGTGATGAAGACGTTGTCCTCGAATTTGATGATGCATGTTTCCAAGCTATTGTATCCTCTGCCAGCTAGGAGACAGAATAGAGAATGACTAAGGATAATGTTGGCAGCTTTCCCGAGGGGTGTGAAGTGTAGATGGAGTCGATGGAGCAAGACCGATGTGAACAACAACCCTCTACAGTTTCTTATATTCTTGGGTAAAACAGTTCCAATACCAACCTTGGATGCATCCGAATAGGATGTTGTCTATGGTGCATTTTTAGAAATTAGTAAGATCATTGGGGACATGCTGAATTTCCTTAGTCTTGAGAGAAAGTTGAGGTACTGGCGTGTTTCCATGGCCATATCATCAACGTAGCTTGTAAATGGAGTCCAAACAAACTTTGACTGACTGTCCTGAATGCATAGGGAGTATCATAAGGGGATGAGGACACAGCCTTGCAGGGCAGTAGCATTAAGATTACAGATAAAGCTTTGCTCAGAGACTGAACTCTAAACTATCGTCGGTTACACAAAAAGCTGGAGAAACTCAGCAGGTGCAGCAGCATCTAAGGAGCGAAGGAGATAGGCGACGTTTCGGGTCGAGACCCTTCTTCAGACTGGTCAGGGATCATGGAAACGAGAGATATAGACGGTGATGTGGAGAGATAAAGAACAATGAATGAAAGATATGCAAAACTTCTTCACTGACACATATGAGAAGAAGGGCCTTACACTCATTATCCATCAGACAAAGAACCTCTACCAACCTGTCCCTACTGTACAATTCCACGCTCCACCATGCTCTATCAACAAGGGTTAGTTGAGATCCTGGATTACAGGCTATCCCCAGGTTACTGGCAGTGTTCCGTTCCGAAGAATAGTTCCTAAACTGAACTGCTCATGTCGGAAATGAACAAAAACAGCGTATGGCAGTGTATCACAGAAACAGCTGTGAGAGGTGAATGGGCAGCCATGGGAAAAGTGGCCGCCATCCGGTCTCACTAACGCAGTGAGTGAGCGAGTTTTAGTTTAGAGATACAACATGGAAACAGCCCCTTCAATCCATCAAGTCCGCACTGACCAGCGATCCCCGCACATTAACACTATCCTACAAACATTAGGGACACTTTACATATAAACCAAGCCAATTAGCCTACATACCGATACGTCTTTGGAGTGTGGGAGGAAACCGAAAATCTTGGAGAAAACCTACGCGGTCACGGGCAGAACCTACAAACTCTGCACAGACAGCATCCGTAGTCAGGATCGAAGCCAGGTCTCCTGCCCTGCAAGCGCTGTAAGACAGCAACTCTGCCGCTGCGCCACTGTGTCGTCTGTGCTCCAACACCCACACAGCTCGACCCAAACCACGATTGTTGTGGCTCAGGAGGGAGAGGGGCGGGGAGAGAAGGCACGAGGAGATATTTTGGCCGCACAGCAACTGTCAAAATCTATGCCCAAGTGAGTGTTACTACGGTATATACAGGCTGTTCATGACCTGGGGAGGACTGATATTTATTTAGAAACAAGGAACTGCAAATGGAGATTAACCATGGACAGGCACAAAATGCTAGAGTGATTGGGTCAGGCAGCATCCCTGGAGAACATGGATAAGGACGTTTCAGATCAGGATACTTCTGCAAACATTTTTCGGGGGTGGGAAGGAAGAAACCTAGAAGAGTGGAGGGACTGGACAAAGCATGGCAGGTCATAGTGAACACAAGCAAGGGGGGGTTGTGATAGGCAGATGGTTGGACAAAGACCAGAGATGAACAGAGATGAAAGGATTAGAGAGTTGCGAATAAGCGAGTTCGGTATTCCGAAAAATGCAAGGATTCATGAGATTTGTCAAAGGTCATTCGTGATAAAGAAAAAGTGAACGAAGTGCTGGCTTTATAATCTGTGTATAAATCGTTAAGTATTCTACCAATGAATTAATCTGGAATTCTGTCAACTCAATAGCGGATTGGCATCGCTCTTTTATGAACATTAATTCGATCTTATTTCTATCTCACTTCACAAACCCACCCTCCGGAATTTCACAGAATCTCTCCCGGCAGCGTTGGAGGACATTCTCTTTCTCTCTCTCCGAGGGGGTTAACCGACAGCCACTGGATAAGGCGAGAAGTGCAGCTGCCGATCCCCGGCCCGTCGGGGAATGGGTTCCTCGGGCATTGGAGCAGAGTTGAGCTGGAGTTAACGATTCTTATCCACGCTGGCAGTAACCCTGGGGCTGCCACTGCTCCGGGCTGGTGTCACCCCGGACATCTCTGGCTGCCCCCGGACAGGAATGGGATACTTGGGAGGGGATGGAGATGATAGTAATCTGTCTCCTGGGGTATGCAGGAGAGGGGTGCATGCTTCGCCCCTGTATAGTAACCCTGTACATGCCCGTACAAAGCTTTTCAAAAATGGGGGTGGCATGACAAGATTGCAAAAGTTTTATGTGAAATAAGTGCACGCAGTGCATATCACAAGAGCGAAGCTTGTAGTCCCTTGCAGCCGGGGACCAATATTTCAGAAATAACTTTGGTTGAATCAAGAGTAATGAGTGGGTGGAATGGGATATTGGGATCATTGTTGTCTGCATTTAAAAAAAAATCAAGAATTGAAGTTGTCCTTGTTTTAATAATCGTTGTACTGTTGTAAAATGTTATGTAAAATGTTATAAAGGAGCTTGCAAAAACTGCAAGTAAAATACTGTAAATTTTTGCAGTAAATAAAACCTTTTTTTAGAAAATGTTTTGTGTGTTGATTTGATTACCTGTTACTGTTCGACTGTGTTAGTGTGTGCAGTGCACCTTTAATGGTTCTCCTGACCTAACAACTTCACCACGTCAATTTCAACATGGAATAGTGATGTGAATACAACATTGAGTTCATCTTCAATTTTCATCTTGAAAGTTGAAGTCAAACTAAATGCTGCATTTACATTACTAAGAATTACTAAGTCTGAAGAAGTTGCCTCGACCCGAAACGTCACCTATTTCCTTCGCTCCATGGGTACTGCCTCACCAGCATCTGCAGTTCCTTCTTAAACATTTACATTACTATGATCGCTTTCAAACTAACCTATTTTAATATCATACTATTATAACAAATTTTAGTTCCATAGGGACTCATAAACAAGATCACAAATCACATTTTGAATTCTCAAACACAAAGTGATTGTGAATGATTGCAGAGCTGCCAAGTTTCACCGAGCATTTCCGTATTTTGATGGCTGAAAATCAGTATTTTGTTTTATAATTCTTGATTTTGTTTCAATCATATCCTTTTGATATAACTATAAAACTCTGAACTTGGATGTGTGTGTGTATTTATTTGTTTGTGTGTGATCACATCTACTCGAAGAAACGATGCATTAATGGGAACATTTTTACATATTCCTGTAGAGATCTACCCCCGGAGTCAAAGGTCGGCTTACCTGAAAAATGCATGCTTTATTTCTTGTGTTATTAATAAAAATCTTCACAAATCTGATCCAACTTTGAATTCAAATCGTCTGTTTTTTTTCCGCTGGTGACGTGACAATGGGTCTGCCTGACGTTGGTCACACTGCAACTGACGTCACCTCGCACCACCTCCTCCTCCCCCCAGCAGCAACATCATCAATGGACTTCTGCAGACAGATCCACGATGACCCTGAAAACATGCAGATTTTTAGAATATTCAAATTATATTAGAATATGATGCAAAAAGAAAGTCGCAAACTATGGAATTCATATTTTTCAGTATTGTTCTCAAGGAAAAGAAAGCAGTTCCAATTGTTTGATATTATTCATATGGAGGAGAAAATATCCTTGCTCTAAAACCTCTTAATTTTGCAATCTCACTAAAGATAATCCCCCTTTCCCTCTTCCCCTCCTCCTTCCCTGTCCCTCTCGCTACACCTCTCCCTCCCTCCCTCCCCATCTCTCTCTCCTCCTCATCCCCTCTCTCTCTGTCTCTCTCCCCCTCCCCTCCCCTTCCTCTCTCCCCCCTCTGTCTCTCCCCCCTCTGTCTCTCCCCCCTCTCCCCTTCTCACATTCCCCCCTCTCTCTCCCCCCCATGCTGCGCCATGAGTTGGCATGGGCCCAGCGGGGGAGGCGTGGGCCCGGCAGGGGGGAAAGGCGAGGACCTGCGGTGGGGGGGGGGGGGGGCGGGGTGAGGTGAGGGCCCGCGGCGGGGGGGCTGGTGGGGATGGCGTGGGCCCGGCGGGGGTGGAAGGTGGTGTGGGCCCGGCAGGAGGGGGGGTGAAGGTGTCGTGGGCCCAGCGCGTGGGGGTGGTGTGGGCGGAAGGTCAGAAGGTCGGAAGGTGGCGTGGGCCCAGCAGGAGGGGGAGGCATGGGAGGCGTGGACCCGGCCGGAGCGGCGCCTGGTATCGCGGTCACGGCCGCTGCCAGGAATGCATGCAGATTCAGTCGTTCCTGATCCCGCTCCCGCCTGATGATGGGAGAACGGTCTAATCTCCGTATAAATACAGCTGTTCTGTGAAGGCCTCAGAGGTTTGTTAGAGAACATTAGTGAACAAACAGCATCATGAAGCCCAAGGAACACACCAGACAGGTCAGGGATAAAGTTGTGGAGAAGTTTAAAGCAAGGTTAGGTTATAAAAAAATATCCCAAGCTTTGAACATCTCACGGACCCGCTTGCTGGACGCCAGGCTGACCAGCGTGAGACTCCGACGTCACGGACGGAGGCGATGGAGACACCACAGCCCCCCCCCCGGGCCCTGAGAAACGGACACTGCTTTTTTTTCCAAATCACCCTGCGGGCCAGATTGGAACCCTCGCGGGTATTTTGCTACCCAGGATAAAAAACAGATTCCCCCTCCGGCAACGCAATATTCCACTACTTACCCAGAGTAGACACGAGGCGTGGAGGCGATCTCTGATTGTGTGGAGTACAAATGGTGATCTGATCCCGCACAGGCCCTCTGCGCACGTGCGGAGAGACAGCGTCATTTTGTGTCACTACCGCGTCAACGGCTTCCCCCAACTACACAGGCGCGGATTGTCGCAAATTTTTTTCTCCCAAATCATCCAGCGGGCCTGAACCAGAATTTCGGGTAATTTCCGTCTAAGTGGAATCGCTGATTGCGCTCAAAATTGTTTGGTTTTTTTTCCTGGATTTTTTCTCACTCTGGGGGGGAAAAAAGGGGGGTGCGACCACACCCAAAGCACCCCCCCTTCGGCCGGCCATGCTGTATAACCCGGGAGGGCAGCCCAGGTGAGAATGTTGTGAACCCTTTAGGCAGCAAGACTATCCACTGCCAAATCAATTGTGGTCACACTATTTATTCCACTCGAACTTCATTCCACCTGAAATATTATCGTTTGTCTACTGCAGTTGGAGCCGAGCTCCTTGATATCATCCTTCAAGTCTTGCGTGGTGTCGTTGTAGGGTGCACCTCTTTTTGCGATCGTTCAGACGGTAGCTTTCAATGAGACCTAATACAATCTGTGGAGTTATGCAGCCATAGACTTATACAGCCAGCAACGGGCGAGTCGGCCCACCAGTCTTTGCCGACCAAGGTAGCTTTCTGGTCTGTCCCTTTTCCCTGGATTTGTCATACAACCCTCTAGATTCTTCCTATGTATGCATCTGTCCAAATGTTCTAACGTCCTAAATTTATTAGACCCTATTTATTCACTGGCAGCCCATTCCAGATTCATTCTACGCTCTCAGTGAAATTATTATCCTTGAACCCCTTCCTAAATCTCACCCCCCTCACTTCAAGCCAATTTTCTCCAGTTTTAAAATCCCTCACTCTGGGATAAGAACAGAGTTTGTTCACTTTATCCAGGATCCCCGTAATATTTTTATAGAAGTGCTGGAGTGGCGCTGCAGTGAGCTTCGGCAGCGCTCTACCCCTGGATATAAGATATTTAACTGTGGATTTGTGCAACCTGCAGTACGCTATGGCTTACTGCAGATATATTTAATGGATACATTTATTTATAAATCTCATTCAAATGAATACGTAGGTCCGTACACACGCAGCAGCTCAGCTGGCAAGAATGTTCTTCTCGAGTGACCTATGACCTGGACATGCGCTGTTGAAATACCGAACTCGCTTATTGTGAACTGCTTACGAATGATATTTACATGTTGGGTGCTGCCTCCGAAAGAGAGATAATGATGATGATTTTTTCCATCACCTTCAATGTGCCAGCGCAAGTTTGGTCGATTGAGGGAAAGTGTGCTTTCCCAAATCACCCATGTGATGGCACTAGAGCTTCATTCATTGTCAGTTCCATGTTAATCTCCTGTTTATTGAGTGCGAGTGTGTGTGTGTGAGAGACTGTGTGAGGGTGTGTGGAAGTATACGAGTGAGTGAGATTATCAAAAGTTATGATAATGAAGCAGCATAAAACAAAATGCTGGAAAACAACCAGTAGGCCAGGCAGTATTTGTGGAGGGTAGACACAAAATGCTGGCATAACTCAGCGGGTGAGGCAGCATCTATGGAGAGAAGGAATTGGCAATATTTCGGGTCGAGACCTTTCATCAGACTCACCCTCACCTCACCGGCTGAGTTACTCCAGCATTTTGTGTCTACCTTTGATTTACCAGCATCTGCAGTTCTTTCTTAAACAGTATCTGTGGAGGGACATGTAAAGGCAATGCTTGAGCTCGGGACCCTTTATTCTAATGGAGTAGACGAGAGAGAGGTATTGAAGGGAGAAAGATGATGATGAAACTATTGGATTGTTTATAATCACCCACTTCACTGATGTTGTCCAGATGGAAATCTGCAATGTGAGTATAGAAGGGAGATCGACCGTTTGACCAAATGGTGCCAGCAAAACCAAGGAACTGATTGTGGACTTTGGAAGGGGTAGGATGGGGACCCATAGTCCCGTTTATATCAACGGGCCGATGGTGGAGAGGGTCAAGAGATTCAAATTCTGGGCGTCCATATCTCTGAAGATCTCTCCTGGTCCGAGAACATGGATGCAATTATAATGAAAGCACATCAGCGCCTCTACTTCCTGAGAAGATTACGGAGAGTCGGTATGTCAAGAAGGACTCTCTCAAACTTCTATAGGTGCACAGTAGAGAGCATGCTGACCGGTTGCATCGTGGCTTGGTTTGGCAACTTGAGCGCCCAGGAGCGTAAAAGACTACAAAAAGTTGTACACACTGCCCAGTCCATCATCGGCTCTGACCTCCCTACCATCGAGGGGATCTACTGCAGCTGCTGCCTCAAAAAGGCTGCCAGCATCATCAAGGACCCACACCATCCTGGCCACTCACTCATCTCCCCGCTGCCCTCAGGTAGAAGGTACAGGAGCCTGAAATCTGCAACATCCAGGTTCAGGAACAGCTCTTCCCCACAGCCATCAGGCTACTAAACCCAACTCATACAAAACTCTGAACATTAATAGCCCATTGCACTTTATCTGTTTATTTATTTGTGTGTGTATATATTTATTCAATGGTATATGGACACACTGATCTGAATTTGTGCCTACTATATTCTGTTGTGCTGAACCAAAGCAAGAATTTCATTGTCCTATCTGGGACACATGACAATAAACTCTCTTGAATCTCTTGAATCTTGTATTATGACTTTAGACTCACGGCGATGACTTAAGTCTCAACTGCCCTTAGTTCAAGGGCAATTATGGATGGGAATCACATTTGTGAACATTAGTGTTTTTTTCAAAAGTGATTTGTTTTCAATTCTTTGCATAAAATCAACAAACAGTGAAACTCTTGATCCTTAAACATCACATTGCTCAATGCTCCAACTGGAATTAATGTCCAGAGGGAGATTGGCTGCATTGGAATGAGCGTTTAGAGGAGCATCAGTCTAGTAATCTGTGGGATGATCTAGTTGGTGGGAACACAGCAGAGGAGCTCCAGAAGATGCTGGAACTGTGAAAACTAAAACCTTGCAGATGCTGGAAATCTGAAGTAAAACAAAGAATGCTACAATACTCAGCAGGTACACAGTGTCTGTGGGGAATGAAGGATGGAGTTAATAATGTATGTTGATGACACTTTAACAATGTATCAGTATTGATACATACTGGAAATGTGGTTATTTGAAATTGAGAATTCAGTGGTTCCACTGATCCAAGTACTATTTTGACCCCCACTGTTTTCTGTGGCTTTCTCTTGTGTTTTGATTTTAGTTTAGTTTTCAGAGATACAGCATGGAAACAGTGCCTATGGGCCGACCAACGATCACCCTGTACACCAGTTCTATCCTACATACTAGGAGCAATTTACAGAAGTCAATTCACCTAAAAACCTGCACGTCTTTGGAACGTGGGAGGAAAATAGAGCACCCGGAGAAAGCCCGAGCGGTCACAGGGAGAACTTGCAAGCTCCGTACAGATAGCACCCGAGTCAGGATAGGCAGCACCCGTAGGTAGGGTGCTTCTGTTTCCTCCCATATCCAGGATGTGCAAGTTGGTAGATTAACTAAATTACTCCTAGAGTAGGATGTGGAAGAATTAGGAAAGTTGACGGCAATATGGAAGAGTATGGGTGAGAGGGAAGTAAGTAGGTGAATGAGATTGATAGGATTGGTTTGAGCCAGCACAGACTCGAAGGACTGAATGGCCTCCCTCGGTGGTGTAGGGAAGTAGAAATACAAATATAAATAATATAACTGCCCCAACAATCATATGCCAAATTGGAAGAAGAGATCATATTGGGCTTCATTGAAACAATGTAAAAGGGAAAGAGATGAAAATCAGAATGGGAGCAAAGTGGAGAATTAAAATGACAGGCAACCAGAAGCTCAAATTCACAGTTAGAATTTATTTGTCTTTTCAATTCTCAGTAAACATTTAAAATGGTACTCGGAGGCTATCTATGTGATAGGAAAATCTGGCTAGCAAAAACAAATAGCGGTGTTGAAATAACTTCACAGCACATGTAAACAGCAAGTAATATTAACTTATACTCCACCAGGTCGAAGAAAATGTAATGTCTCCTTTAAACACAGAACCAGGTTACATCAAACAGGTAGGAAACTGGCATCCAGAAATGGCACGTGGGTATCTGCCATCAGTAATTTACAGAAGATTGAATTGCATCCTGTGGGAATTCATCGCTGCTGGCTTTTAATTGCCCTCAGGTGACTCCAAACCCATTGTGTATCTGGGTCAGGAGGGTGGTAGTGGTTGGGACACCAGTGCGAAGGAGAGGGGGTTGGGGAAAGGTGACTTGGGCAGTGAGAGGTGGCGCAGATTCATTGCAAGCGCTGGAAAGAGGGTTGAATTAGAAAGGACATGCGGTAATTAAGTAGTCAAGTAAATTAATTCCCTCTTGTCGTGCTTGAAAGTAACAGGTGCAGTTGCATTGTTTCCAGATCCCAATCTTTTACTCGTGTGGAGAATTTGGTAATGATCTGATCAGGTTAACTTTTGCATATTTACCTTTCGGTAATCATAATCAAATTTTGTCTATGAAATTATTGATTTGTCCAGTCAAATAGGTGATTGATGAGCTGTAAGTGTCCATGTGTAAGCAACATAAATGAGCTGTAGTGCACTGCCTTACTGCAAGGCTCGTTCTATTTAGATTCAGCAGTGAATTGTCATAGCATGGAAGGAGGCTATTTAGTCTATTGAGCCATGTTAGTTCCAAGAAGACTAATCAGCTCAGTCCAGTTTTTTGCTTATTCCCCAATGCTCTCCAATTATTCCCAATCAATATGTGGTGGTTTAGCAATTTTTATTTGTAATTGCCAATTTAAAAATTACTAAAAAGCACAAAATGCTGAGCAACTCAGCGGGTCAGGCAGCATGTCAAGAGGACATGGATAGGCGATGTTTCGAGTTGGGATCTTTCTTTTCACTCTTAAAATTACTAAGCTGTTCTGAGATATCATTTAAAAGTCAATAAATCTGAAAGAAAGGTTACAATTTCTCTCGTTGCTAAAAATTGTGTGAATAAGATGAAGCTCATTCCCCAGAGTCTCTGATAGTACACATCCCAAAAATAATTACACAATTTTAACACATTTGCCTGTGTGTTAAATATACTTTTAAAACATTTATCATTTATAGGTATTATAGATGCAGTGTGCAATGCTATCCTTAAAATACATTAATGGATTAATTCAACTTTCAAATTGTTCACCAATGTGCATTCTATAGCCCATGCATAATTTATTTTAAATACAAAATGTTCTAAGATGATATTTTATTGGAAAGGTTATAAAAAAAATGATAATGAGATTAAAGTATAAAATATACTTGTTTCTTAAAGCTACATATGTTGAAGACACACTCTGGTATGCTCACTTATAAATCAATAGTAAGGCTAGAAAGACCTTGTCCTGAGTTTGAAGAAAAGTCCTGACTCGAAAAGGTCACTCGAAAGTGCTATTTGCTTGAAATAATTGGCTTCAGATTCATGGTGTCAGAAAAAGAAAATAAGGACAGAATTATTTTGTTTTTTTAATTTACATGGTGACCCATGCCTGCAATCTCAATGTAGAATTTCACCAGATCGGGGGTATGGCAATACCCCTCTGGCCTGTTTGCGAGAA
This sequence comes from Raja brachyura, assembly GCA_963514005.1. The sequence continues at coordinate 16,323,839 of OY740792.1, read as the reverse complement.
AACAAATTTCGCTGTGTTAGCACTTTGCACATGTGACAATAAAATCACCATTGAACCAAATAAGTATTTGAATCATTCTTAGACACAAACTCAGAAACCCTTCTTCAGACTGGAGTTCCCTTAAAATTAATGCCCTTTTCAAAAGCAAACTTCTACGCTTTGAACCTGGACATTTTATTTAATATTACTGTCTTTTTTTCCTCAATGTAAAAGCTTTTGAGGTTATTGTGATTTAAATAAAGTACCATATCCCATAGGTTGCTATTAGTAATTGGTGTCACAGGTGAAATGAAAGATAGAACTGAAGGTAATTTGTGATAATCAAGTGCTGGTTTGTAATGGACTCATGATCACCCTGGCAATCATTAGCTTTAGCCCTTATATTTTCCAATTAAAGGATGGATTCACTGGGAATAAGACACTTATACAGGTTAAAATATTTAATTAGATTGGAGCATGACTTCTTTACCAGCAAAATTAATTTTTGTGACATCATTTTGAAATTATGGATAATGCTATTGAAGCAAATTAAAAATGAATGCGTTTTCAACAACAGTATGGTCTTTGCATGTGTATAGGTATTAGAGCGAGCTCAATGCTCACAGAATGAACAGCCTACATATACAGTGATCCGTGTTGCACTTTCCTTAATATTACTGTGGTACAAGATATTTCCTTAACATATGATATAGTATGCAGGCAACCATGCCATTTGTGAATTACTGATCCTGGTAAAATACTTGAAACTTATTTTAATTCAAAGATTAGTTCAATTTAAATTCCAGTAAACAACAGAAAAATAAGTAAAAATGTAATATTGTACCAATGATGTTCATGAATTCATTGAGAGGACTGTATACCTTTTTGGAAAAAGCAGTTATTTTATTTCAACGTTAAATGTCATTCTAAATGTGATCTGAATAATTATATATATATATATATATATATATATATATATATATATATATATATATATATATATATATACACATCATATATACTTATTAAAAGTCTGATCTTTTACGTGTGTATATGTGTGTGTATATGTGGTTGTCTTTATATCTTCGCGAAAACACTACGCGCTAACAATAACATTTGTACATATTCCAATTGACATATTTCCCATCGAGGCCGGGATCACCTTATCTGAACATTTTATGCTTTAATTCTCGACTTATTCTCAACATTACGATTAAAAGTCTCAAAAATTAAAAAGTCACCAGCTTCAATTGATGACATCACAATGGCTAGGCTAGCAGCGAACAGCCTCAGTGAAGATTTCATCCTATATTTGACACGTTATTTGCGATTAAAGCTTTAAAAATACCAACTTTCACGAGATTTTTACATATTCAGATTCACATTTTTCCCCCTCTAGGCAGAGATCACTTTCACTGAACATTTTATGCTTTATTTCTCGGCATTACTGATTAAAGTAAAAAAAAGCAAAATACCTTGAATTTCAAACTGACCAGCTTCAACTGATGATGTCACAATGGCAGCTTCAACTGATGATGTCACAATGGCTCCACTAGGAAGGGGAATGGGTAAAATAAAGCCATTGCAACACGCAGGGCAAGTGCAATTGGAATTTTTTTAAAGAGCATTGCTGAAGGAAGCAAGGGGAGTGCTGGAATCTTACATTCAGGAGCGGCTTGCGTTGGAGGACCACGCCTCCCGTGGGGGCTACGGGTAGGGAACGGGTGCGTTGGGGGAGCAGACCCAATGGGTCTGCACTTGGTCTAGTATATATATAAAGTTTAAAAGTTTAAAAGTGTGATCTAATATGATTTGAGTTATTTATTATTTTTAGTACACTGATTTCATTTCACTCAATATTCAGCGTGAACTTAGTTCAATTTATGATAACTGCTCCAATGAAGGAACGTCAACTAAAACATGTTCGGTCTCACACATCCAGCAAGATGCCGCTGAAACAGTGGGCAAAATTGACTTTGGTAAAAGAATCAATACAATTCTCAAGTTTTGTGGAGTTAAGCTAACCACTGATTAATGTCACCATACACACATGGGTGTAGGTGAAGCAAGTTATTTGTTCAAAATTGGGGTTTAATGAAAATGGTGCACTGATCAGCAGCAACAGAATTGTATCCTGCCACAATGTGCAACTTCAGGACATGAACTTCCTCACTCCTGCATCATTATGGATCATCCTACATCAATATCAAGCAAGAGACCTATATTGATTTAATGTATAATATAAGGTGCACATCAAGCAAAATATCAATCCAATAAAAATGCACATTTCTTAAACTAATTCATTTTCTGCCTCTCAATGTTCCTTACCCAGCAAGCTAATCTAACTGTTCATCACCCTCTACTGATGACATTTGCTTTAAGTTTTCCTTTCCTATGCTTTTCTGTATTTCCTTATGCCATAGATGGAGGCTATTTGGCCCACCATCCATACTAGCCCATTTCTCCATTAATTTTCTTGTAATCTATTTCTCCCTACATCCCCACCTACTTCAGATTCTATTACTTACCTAAAAATGGGGGCAATTTAGAACGGTTAATTAACCTACCAAACTACATGTCTTTTGGATGTGGGAGGAAATCAGAGCACAAAGAAAAAACCCACCCAGAGGAAGCGCAGATTCTGCACAGATGGTACCAGAGGTCAGAACTGAGCGTGGGTTGCTGGCACTGTGAGGCAGCAAAACGACAGGCCATGCCATTCATTTGCACATCATGTTGTAATTTTGTTGTTTTCTCAAAGTTAAACATTAAAATATCCTTTTTTGTTGCATGGAAGTAAAAGCTTGCAGGTGTCACTGTGGGCAGCACAGTGGCGCCACCGTAGAGCTGCTGCTCCCAGTGCCAGAGGCCCGGTTTCAATCCTGACTATTAGCGCTGTCTGTGAGGAGTTTGCACGCTTTCCCTTTGACCCTATGGGTTTCCTCTGGGTGCTCTGGTTTCCTTCCACATCGCAAAGCCAAGCAGGTTTGCAGGTTAATTGGCGGCTGTAAATTGTCCCGAGTGTGTAGCGAGTGCATGCAAAAGTGGGATAACATAGAACTAGTGTGAATGGGTAATTGAAGGTCCGTGTGGACTCTGAGGGCCGAATGACCAGTTTCCATGCGGTACCTCTAAATACTAAAATAAATCTCTATAGATTTGTGGGAATCTGAAAAATATATATATTCAAGCAGGTACTCAAGGTTTCTTCAAAGAGTGTAACATCTTTAAGCGTGGCTGCATGGCACAGCTGGTAGAGCTGCTTTCTCACAGCACTAGAGAACCGTGTTCAATCCTGACCTCGGGTCCTGTCTGTGTGGAGTTTGCACATTCTCCCTGTGACCGTGTGGTTTCCTCTACTCCACTGTTACATTGGACTTTGCCTAGGGAACTGGTGTGCTACATTGCTGAGAACTATATCCTGTACTCTGTACCTTTCCTTTGCACTGCCTATAGTTTCTGAGTTTGTCATAGACATAGAGTCATACTGCATGAAAACAGGCCTCTCCCTATAGCTCAGGCCCTTGTGTCATTGGCAACATTCACGTAAATCTTCTTTGCACCATTCCAGCTTGACAACATCTTTCCATGATGAGCAAAATAAACACAATATTCTAAGTGTTCTCGATTGCATTTCTTCATTTGCATTGTTGAGTATTTAGCCTGCTCTTGTACAGTGATAAAGACATTGGAAATATTTTTAAATGCTCACTCAGATCTCTTTGCTCATAACAGTGCATATTTTGACAGTTCTGACATAAAACCCACTCTTAAAGGAATGAAATATATTATGAGATACAAAATAGGCTACAAATTCACCATTACTCTATTGCACCATTTAAATCTAGTTCTTTGTATAGTAGAAAGAAACATCAATTTGAAAGATAAAGCACAGACTATCCATGTAATTCGATTACAATCATGTCTTTGAATTACATTTTGCGGCAACATTTTTTTTTACACATATTCATTACTTCACATTCAGCATCATATTCTACACCAGTGCAGGAGTTAACTATCTGCAAACTAATTTACTGATGCTAAGGGCAAAGTTTGGCTGTTTAACTGCATGGTGTTCCCAAAACAGCACAAGTCAATGCTAATAAGGGGAAGGGAAGCTGCCAAAAAGATAGTCTCATCTGTCTGCTGAGCAATGATAAGCATTAACATCAGTGAAAGAATAACAGAAGCTGTGGCTGCTCAGCCTTCCACAGACACCTACTCAAGCAATACATCTTTTAATCAAAGCACAGCAATAATATACAAGACAAAACTGACTGGATTCCAGTGTGGAAATAATTGTTCAGTCATCAAATGAATGAGTGTCACCTTATTCTGAAAAGCAACAACAAACAAGTTTCCCGTTGGTTTGAGTTGATTGAATGGCCTCTCTTTGCCTCCGTTCACTGAAAGACACAGATGCACATAAAGTCTACGCTTGGTTTGAAACGCACAAAACAAAAGTCATCTGTACTTGTGGGACATGCAGCCTTTGTTCAAATAAACTGTTCCTTAATTGTGGTCCCTATGAAATCCATTGGGCTGTGAGTGCCATCTGTAACTTTTGAGGAGGTGGGCAGTAGCAAGGCAACCTTACAAGTGGAGTCATCGATTTTAGGAAACTAAAGAGATGAACTTTCCTCATTATTCTCCAATGGTTGCCTAGGGTTCTCGGCCTCTGTTGCATACACATATATCAGGTCGTGCTATCTTTAACAACGCATGTGAGCAATTACGTAAAAATAAAAATGTTTTCTTCATTTACTCTTTATCATAAAATACCACAACAAATCTGCAAATATGTTTGCAGTCTTTATTATTGTAATTTCACATAACTAACCTTTTCGTTAATTTGAACTGTAAATTTCTTCACCATCTCCAATTGCAAAAGAAGTGGACTTTTCATTATTGTGGATATGTAAAAATAATCAACAACTATTCAGGAGGTTTGTGCCAATATTAAAGAATCTAACAAGTTAAAGTATATTTCAAACATTTATGGTTAATTATTCAAATGCATTTTTAGAATTTAACTATTGAAACTATCTGCCGAGAACGAGGGGGGGGGGGGGGGGGGGAGTCGGTGGGGTGGGGGGGGGGGGGAGTGAGAACATAGGGGAAGATAAGATTGTTCAATGTACTTTTTGTAACTTTGTGGGTGCCAGAAATGTGACGACTCTTTGAGTACTGCCTTGGTGAGGTCTGCTGTATGATTTTACCAGTTTGTATGCAAAACCAAAGATTTTCACTGTACCTAGGTACATGTGACGGTAAAGTATTATTGAAATGAATCATATCTAAACTCACAACTATTTGGCTTCAACAAGAGCTATTATGTTTCCTATTGCAAACTAATAATAATAAATATAATGATGCATGTGAACACCTTTACGTAATTCTTCTATCGAATCAATGCACAAGCAAAAGACCTTGTGTGGGAGTGAACAATTTAGTGCAGAAAGGTCAATTTTGCAGTTTCTGAATCTAGTTATAGTAACTCAGTGGGGTCAGGCAGCATCCCTGGAGAACGTAGAAAGATGACGTTCGGGTCCCGACGCGAAACGTCACTTAGCATGTTCTCTGGAGATGCTGCCGTATCCGCTGAGTTACTTCAAAACTTTGTTTATTTTTTTTAATTTAGAGCCATAGGGTTGCACAACACAGGAATAGGCTCTTCAGTGCTCTGAGTTGTTGCTGATCATAGAACACCAATTTACATTACAGGTGCTCCCTTGATTATGAATGGCCAATTTATGGACACCCTGTGCATACAATCATACATTTGAGAGACCAATGGGATGAACTGGGATGGAATTGCTGGCTGTTGCAGGACCTCTGCTGAGTGGGAACAAGGCTATTTCTCCTGTCTTTATTTTACCCACACCCCTATGTAGGTATGTTACAAAACTTACCTTGAGCAGCGCTGCAGTTCTGCCGCTCCCCGTGTGCGTGACTTGGGCGCCTTTCAGAGGGGGGCGGGCTTAAAGTGCCGTTTTTCCACAGGCAGGGAAAATCGATCCATGTCGGGCAATTTCGTTGCGGAAGAAAAATCGCTCCGACATTTCATGAATGAAGGTACTTTTAAATTACGTTAAATTATTTATTAACTAGAGTAATTTAAAAATCACCTTCAAAAGCCGTGAGCGCCGACAACCGGAAGGATTTTGCGTAGGGGAGATAAAAAGGTAAATAGTTTATTTTTATATTAAAAGTTGGTTTTTCGGGAGGCTTTAATAACATTTTCATGTTGCGAAATGGGGCCCAAAAAAATGTATGAACAAACAGTATTTTTCCTCCCGACTTCACCGCTAACCGCAACGTTCCAATCCACCGCATTCCACTAAAACCCACTCGCTAGTTGATTTAAATGGCCATTAATTTACAGGAATCAAACACTAAATTCCTTCCATTTGGCCCAGAAATTCATGAAAATGAGATTTAAAAATTATGTTATATTGTGGATTATTGTGTGAATGTTATTTGGACACTTAGGCAATTAAAAAAAAGTTTATCTTTTCTTAAGAAATGGATAGATGTTTAGATCTACTCATTGAATTTTGTAATTAGCTACAATAAGATAACTAACTAATTATATGCTTTAATTTCAGGTCATCCAAGTAAGATTGTTTCATATTTGTTTCAGAATGCTTCAATCTATAATGACTGAAAATTTCATTGAGTTCTCTTAATTTTTAAGAAAGTTATGGGCTTTTAACTGTTCCAGATCACAGCTTTTGAGTTAAGTCAATTGAAAGGCAATGGGGAACAAGATGCTAATTTCCGAGTATGAAAATGGCCATAACTTTCTTAATACTGAAGATATGAAAGTGAATTAGGTGTCAAATTAAACTTCTGTTTATGCTTTATCTGATGGGATAAATTGCAGACTTGATTTTTAAAATCTCAAAATTTTGTAACATTGCTACCCTATGCTGTAACATGAGATTGGGTGGAGTCGAGCAGAGCTGGGAATGCTGTGCAGACTCACCCACTCACTCACTGAGTGAGGTCGGCTGGCGGCTGCTCTTCCTGTGCCTGCACCTACTCCCATCACAGCTGCTCACTGAACCTCTCCCACACACTGTTTTTGTTTATTTCTGACTTACGAACAGTTCAGGTTATAAACAGTTCCCAATGTCCCTATCATAACCCGAGGACATCCTGTAATGATATTTTGTCATCCCACATTTCCATCAATGCCTCTGGATTCTAATACTACCCCCATATTCAAAGGATTTTACTGCAATCAACAGATCTACCTGCCTGCATGTCCTTGGGATACTGCATACCATTAACCAGCCTCTGCTGAGAAATAGCTGAGTGCTACAATTGACATCAGCATCACTGAACAGAATGAAAGAAAATCATCGCAGATAACCAAAAAATACTTAATTAGCAGTGGTAGAGAGATATAATTTAACTGAGATTTAAGCTCTAACGCACCCCTTATACTTCCAACTACTCCCCAATCTCTGTTGTCAAATAGCTCGACAACACTTCAGAATTTAGCCTCAGACACGAAGAATGAACACAAGGCATGGATTTTAATAGCCCACAGAAGCTGAGCACATTTTAATTGTGAGCCACAAGGTAAAATTGGCGTGGGGTGATGGTATGGAGATATTCCATAGCAGACATTTCTATCACATAACAGTGCTGTCTTTATTATTTAGTTAATACTTTTTATTCATCAAGATTATGCCTTTTCTACTCGGCAACTGTACATTTTCTAAGCTTTTCCCTGTCCTCTGTCAGTAAGCTTGTTAAATCCTCGCTCATCTGTGCCTGGAAACTCTTGTAGATCTTTGTGCCAAACAGACTGTAAAAGAAAAAAATAAATCCATTAAAGGCGATGTGTACTGGAGAAACTCAAATTGTTACAAAAGCTGTTTGATTAGTTTGCCTCAAAAATAGAAAGAATGTCAGAAAAATCAGTTGGGAGAAAAATGAGCCCGAGTTTATGATGTGACCAAACAGCGAGTTTTATTAGTGCTGCTTTTCACGATCTTTAAGTATTGCTAATACTTGTAATGTATTCTTTCAATCTATTCAGATAAAGGAAAATTAGGAAGTAATTGTTGCTTCCTCTTCTTCCTAGAAATCACACTACGATTTCAAAGGTAATAAATCATGAACAATACTTGAAATGTTGGGGGAAAATAGATTACAAAATACTTCAGTCATTAATGGATTAAGCTACTATTATCTTTCCCCACTGACTGAAAACATCATAATTGACAAAAATAAAATGGAAATTCAATTATAGTAATAAGGGAAAAATATACATTGGGTATACATTGGGTATGCAAGCAAAGCATTTCACTGTGCCTAGTCACATGTGACAATAAGGCATTCCATTCCATTCCATATAGTTAGGATACAATGTTGTAAATTCGTTGTTTAGCTATATTTTGGCAAAGATTAACTCCAAAATTCCTTCCCTGCTGAAGAAATCGCAGCTCTTTTGTTTAAAGAATTCCTGCTGGTCGCATCTCGCATAGATTCCAAAAGTTGCCTTTTGATCAGTTTGTGTTAATAAGTTAATATGAAACTGTGGAGGTTAAAAGATTCTGGGCATCACACTGAGCTATCAGCCCATCATTTTCCATGTGAAGCCACAGGCTGATCCCAGTTCACTGCTTGGAACATTTCCTTGGGCGTGCCAGCTCTGAATTGTTGTACTGATGAACCGTGGAACTTAATTTGGTTTGACAGTCACCATTTCTACAGATGCTGGCAGTTCAGCTCCGCCAAGCCAAAGAAGCGGACTTGTATGTTGCAAGCAGAAGAGACTGGATGATGACCCCCCACAGCTCAGAGTATCATGATGTGGGATATTTCCTTGTGTGTTTCAGTTATGCACATTATGCAGTTGGTTACAGCAGGGTATTTGCAATATGCTTAAGACTGCAGCCCCCGCGTTGTACAGTTGGTTAATTAAGGCAGGCTGCATTTGCAGCCATCTGCTCACAGTAAAGTGCACCATTTTACTTAGCATGACCTGAAATTAAAACATGTACGGTCACACACAAATATGAAAGTGGCCTCATTCTGTGCAGATGGATGAGCAATCCATTGGCATTTGTGCCTGCTCACTGAATGGCAAGAACTGTTGCTACAGCTTCCAAACAGATGGAACATTTTGTGTTTGATAAATTTATTCCATATTGACATTACAATTTGAACTAGTATGTCAAAAAAAAGTAAATTGGGTGGACGATTTTTACATTGAACATTTCTAGCTTTTGCAAAGCTCATGGCTGACTCACAGATTTGAATTTAAATCCTACATACTATAAACTCAAATATCAATATTTCTAAAAAATCGCCACATAATCAACTCATGCTAATGAATCACATTTTTGTCTGCACAAGGATAATCATGGATGAGAAACAATTCAAACACTAAAAGAAATCACTCTGATATATTCACCCTCACACTATGCACATGCAGAATAGGATTCTGTTCGGGCACCTGAGCTATCCTTACCACAACTTGGGAGCAGTCCTGAACTACTATCTATCTCATTGGGGACCCGCTGTCTACCTTTGATTGGATATCATTGGCTTTATCTTGCACTAAAGGTTATTCATGTTGTTCCCTTCATCATGTATCTGTACACTGTGAATGGCCTGGTTGTCATCATGTATTGTCTTTCCACTGACTGATTAGCATGCAACAAAAACGTTTCGCTGGTACTCGGTACATGTGACAATAAACTAAACTCAGGATGGTGTGATATATAAGATACTGGTCTACTGTTACAAGTCTGAAGATCAGTCAGAAGAAGGATCTTTAGCCAAAACATCACCTTTTCATGTTCTCCAGAGATGCTGCCTGACCTGCTAAGTTACTCCAGCATTTGATGTATTTTTGTGTATTAACCAGCATCTGCAGTTCCTTGTTTCTACATCCTGGATTTGAGTCCACCAGGCATGTGATGAAACTGAGTTTTAAAAAAATCTATTGACAAAAGAATTGCTGACAAGTGAACATAAAATCCATGGAAGATTGACTTGAAAAAGATAAATAGCTTTTCCCAGAAAAATATATTTATTCAGGAATATAAGTTTATTTCTCCTGTTGTGTTTGTTTGGTACATAATCTGCTCTATATGATGGACTTCTGAAGTTGTCCAATGAGACATTCAGTCACTACTACCCAATGTCACAACCTTCTCAGGGAAATAATACCACTCAAGAATCCAACATTGACCATATCCTCCAGCTATAACCTATAAGCTAGAATTATTTTCTAAGATGCTTCAAGAAGGGAAAAGTAAATACGGAAGCCAAAGATGAAGGGGGGGGGGGAGGGGTGGATTGGTAAATGAGGTGAGGTTTATGGGGTATTGGAAAAGTAGAGCAAGAATTGGTGAAAAAGAATGGATTAGATGATAGATTAGTACCTGAGTAGTTGGAGGCACAAAAGTGCCAGTGAGGAGGGTGAACGTAAGGCTGAGGTAGAGGAAGTCAGTGCACTCAGAGGGTTGCAAGAATGGAGATATAGACAGAGAAATGAGAGTCAACAAATATAATTAAACATGGTGATGTTTTAAATGTGAGTAATTAGGGAAACCAAATGCATTGGTGTATTAGTGAGTATACATGTGAACAGGATATAGGCAGTAGGGCTTTGGATGATTTGTGGTTATGGAAGGTAGAAGATGGAAGGCCATCTACTGGGGCAAAGCACAAATGACAATTTCAGCAGCAAATGGACTGAATCAAATGCAGATACAGTTATGTTATAGAGGTAGAGTTAACAATGGCAGTCTTTATAAGAGTGATATCATTCAGTTCAAAGTACAGTACTACTTTGGTTAGGTACTTGCAATTATAATGTGTGTAGATTCCAAAATCATTTGATTTCTACTGACACAAATATAGGAAAACAATATTTGGTCAGCTGCAGCCACTCATAATTTTTAATTGACTCCCATATCCAATGCCATCTGAAAGCAATTTACGAGACATGGCAGTTGCACATAAAGTCACCGTAATCCGTCAGCAAACTGCCATTTTTGATGGATGATACAATTGGCCTTACCCTTTTGGAGGGGATTGAAGCATTCTCCAACTTTGTTGGAAGTGAATGTGTGGAAATGCAGAAATGATTTATTCATTTGCAAAGTGTCTGGTTGTAGAGGGCTTTACAAGCCATTAACCATTATTGTCTGATTTAATGTACATTTAGGTAAGATCCAGAATGCAGGAATGGCAGGAGCAAAGAGATTTTTTTTTAAGTTGGAGGAGGGGAAAAGTGTGGGACACAATCCTTACAATAAAAAAAAATATGTGGAAGTATTTCATATTATTATAGTTTTAAAGGCAATTAAATCATGACTGATATTTAGATAAGCCATTAAAACTAATATATTAAATAAATTCCAACATATAACTAACATTTTTAGTTGAAATCATAACAAGAGAAACTAGTGAAAAGTTTTTAGGTCCAATTAAAATAATTATTTTGACATGATTAAATGTTGCAGCAGAGGTATTGTTGAGCTGGTTCCCAATTGAAAATAAGGAGCAGGATCCTTATGCTTGTAAATAAACATTGCATTGCTGCAAATTGAACCAAGGGGATAGCTAACTGAACTAATTAGTTTAATCTTCCTGTATTTTTTATAATGAGCACTTCCAGGGGCACCATGTCACCTGGAAAAAGCTGCACCTGATTTAAAAATTGCAACTTTTAAAGATAAGATGTGATCTAAGCGGTTTTACAGGTTTTGTGTTAGAGCTTGCTGTTGACTAAAGATGGCTGGAGGAATTCAATTACTTAACAATCCTTGGAGGGACCCAGGAAATACAGAAGAATTAGACAGTGCTTATGGATGTTGCTTGCAAACATTGAAGCAAAGGGACTCTCTCCACAAGCACTTGATGCATATAAATACCCAATATCAAGCATGACATGTTTGTTCTCCCTTTCTAGGCATTCTCCCATGCAAGAGGGCAATAGAAGAAGTACTGTAGCTAACCATTTCTTCTCTGTGCTTAACCTATGGGAGCAAGAATGATTAGGTAGAGAACACGAGTGAATCCCCATTTAGAGGAAAGTACTGTTCACATATCAAGTCATCAGTCCATAGAAGTTTGCCATTTCAATGCAAGATTTGCATTTTATATCCAACAAGAACGCTAGACTAGTGCCAAATGCGAGAAAGATAATCCTCATCTTTTTGTCTTCCTATCAGTTCATGATCAAGTCATCAACTAATTTTGTTTTCTGGAACAATAACCTTGTTCATTATTTTTGTTATAATGCCCCATTGACCTGAGCAAAACTGGTGAACTGTACTATTCTTCGTATTAGGAGATATCAACCAGTGCCTTCTGAGTACTTGAACCTAAAGATCACTGCACTGCATGTTGCTGACTTGTTGACACCAAAAGCTGTATTGATTGAAGGGGAAACAAATATGCAAAGTGCTGGTGTGCTGGATAAGGGTGAGGTACACTGCTCCCATTGCACCATTGCCACCTATGTGAAGCTTCCATTCATTTGCAATAGATGAGTGCGTTCTGGATCATCTTGCCAGTATTATCCACTCATCTCTCCAAAATTGAGCCTCAATCTGCTGATCAGTATGTTGAGGAGGTTTCTTTCATTTTTCTATGTGGGGGAGGGGGGTAGGGGAAACCGTCCGAGTCGTGTCCTTGCCCCCCTCCTCGCGGCCTACCAACTGGATTGGCGCGGCCTTTCCTGGCGGGGATCAGACCAGAGCTCCAGCAGCGGCAGCACAACGCTGGATACATCACGGAACTTGCGATTCCTCACCTGGGAACGCTGTTTGAAGCTCCGGAGTGCTGGGCCTGCTGCAACAACATCGCGGGGCTGTGGTTTGTACAGCTTCCAGTGCGGGCGGCACTGACTTCAACATTGCAGTGCCTTGGAGCCCTTTGCCGAGGACTTCCAGCGTGGGTCTCCGCTCGGACTCTCCGCCTATGGACTTTGGGAGCCGCGGACTCTGGTAGGAAGTGGCCGATTCGGAGGTCCAAGCTGCTGAGGTTGTTCTCCCGTTCTGCCATCAGAGTTCCATCATCCCGGCGAGAGCATCGGGCCACCCGTAACGGCGACTGCGGAGGGCTGCGGAGGGCTTGGGAGGCCCCGACCACGGATGTACATCAAAGAACGACAAAGAGGAGGATGACTGATCTCTGGGCCTTCCCTCGCAGTAGGAAACTTTGATTCCGCTGTGCAGGGGATGTTTATGTTAAAATACTATCGTGTTTTGTTCTTTTTTTAATTCGTATGGCTGCATGGTGACCCCAAATTTCACTGTACCAATTGGTGCATGTGACAATAAATGTGTCTGGAATCTCTCTTGAATCTTGAACTTTCAATAATGCTGCTGATGGGATTTTCCTTGTGCAATCCCACTCACCAGGATAGACTACAGACTTATACCTGTCTGAAGAATGGTCTCGATCCAAAACGTCACCCATTCCTTCTCTCCAGAGATGCTGCCTGTCCTGCTGAGTTACTCCAGCATTTTGTGTCTATCTTCAGTGTAAACCAGCATCTGCAGTTCCTTCCTACACAGATTTATGATTCCACCCATTCCCAAACTTTCAATCCTACCATCAAAGCTCCCTGCTAGACTTCCTAATAACTTGGCACCAAATTGCGTGTGAAACAAATTGTTTGATTTTCATGACTGATCTCGGGAGATTAGTTATAGATTCAACGTGGAAACAGGCACTTCGTTCCACCGAGCCTGGGCTGACCATTGATCACCTGTACACTAGTACTATGCTATCGCAGTATCACCCCCTACACACTAGAGGCAATTTACAGAAGCCAATTAACCTACAAACCTGCACGATTTTGAAATGTGGAGGAAACCAGGAGCACCTGGAGAAAACCCACATGGTCACAGGGAGAATGTCCAAACTCTGCACAAAGAGCACCCATAGTCAGGAGGGAGCTTGGTCTCTGACGGTGTGAGGCAGCAGCTCTACTGTGCCACCCTCTGATGTGTCTGCGCATATTTCTTTGAACATCAAAACCAAATCCTAGCTATGCTGATCCCATTAGAAACCTTCTTCTATACTTCCATTACTTTAAGACTAAGTGGCTGCACAGTCTGTAGGAAAGATAACCTGCCTCTTTGCCATTATTTCCTCTATTTAATGTACAGCTCCATAATGTGCAATGCATTTTTATGTAATGTTGTCTCTTGTCTGGACCTTGAGTCTGAAATAAAGTTTATTATTATTATTATTATTATTATTATTATTATTATTATTATTATTATTATTATTATTATTATTATTATATGACCTCTTTATAAAAAGGCCTCTTTATAAAAAGTTATTCTAAAGGCAGAAAAGAATTATTTTTGTCAGATATAACCATTTATTGTTTTGGTTCTTTTTTGCATGTTAGGAAATAATTCAACCTCTGTAAATTGCATGGAGCCATTACAATATGGATGCATTCACACGAAGCAATGTGTAAACCAGTGCTGGAATATTAGGCTGTGGCTTGCTGTAGTCTGGCCAGAAGGCAGCAATGAGCCAAATATAAACAGAAGCATCTGGTCACCCAGCATGGACTGGCAGACCCATGAAGCATGGCAGATGCAGCTTCAGCTGTTATTGGGTACAAATCAGCAGCATACTAGCCAATGTGTCACATGATGGGCTCAAATCAACAGTGACAAAACAGTGTCATCCTGCCAATCAATTGACAATGCAGCCTGACAGATTCAAAGGCAGTGCTAACATATACCACTGAGCCCATTGAACATGTACGTATAGAATAATGTTGCTAAATATTTTGATATTTTAAGCCTTTTATACCAGCTAATAACAGCATATTATCTCATAATTTGTATAAATCTAGGTAATCAAATATGGCAGTGGGTTTAACATTGCATATTAATCAGTTTGAATTACATAAAGCAATCATGAGTTACTCCAGATTTTTGTGTCTCATTTTCACTAGTTCTCTAATTTTGAATCAAAAGTTACTGTAACATTAAACATTACATAATTCCATTGTAGCCCTACAGTGGTTGATATAAATGGCTTAGGTATGTGCCACAACTCCCTGTTGGTACAAATATGAGGATAACTTGCAATAATTCAGATCAATTATTTGCATTTATAAAGGGAAATTAGATTTTTAAAACTTCATGTTAGATTTATTAGAGTTGTTCTATTGAGTCCTGGAGATTCCGTTTTCATCAATCTGAGATTTCTCTCCTCTACTAATTTTCGTCATCTTTTATGTTACAAATTCTTTTTATAAAGACTGTTTATCCAACATTGTAAAAGGCGGCAAGTGATATACTCCAACATCTCTGCAGTGGGAATTTTGATATGGGGAGGTGTAGTGATTAGTGCTTTTTTTTCTTATTAATGTGTTGGGTAGGGAGAAATTATTTTTAATCACCACCGCAGCCTTGAACAAGGTTGGTAACGTGTGGAAATCACTGATTAATATGGTACATCTCCTTGTAAATCTAATGATATAGGTTATGCAGAATTAGTAAGGGAAAATGTTAAATGTACGTTAACCTTAGTTTTACAGGTGAAAACTCTGTCTCAACATGTCTTAAAAATGAACCCTATTATCTGAGACTACCTTACCACCTGACGCAAAGATCTTATACAGTTTAGCAGCTAGCTGTGGATACGTCTGCCAGTACACTGGAACGGTCAGTCACTTACGCAAATCCCAGCAAATTTGCTTTCAGGATATATTGATAATGGTGCTGCCTCACGCGTTGTGAACTGAAAATATCAGTGAATGTTATCAATGTATGTAACTTCATGTGGGTTGAATGAAATATAAGAACAACCAGGGTTCTTACTTGCTACATAGCTTAGGTTTAATGTGGGACTGGCACTTGATTATGCCAAAGATAGACATAAATTGTTAGAGTAACTCAGTGGGTCAGGCAGCAACGCTGGAGGAAAAGGATATGCGACATTTCGGGTCGGGACCCTTCTCCAGTCAGTCTTCCTTTTCCTCCAAAGGTGCTGCCTGGCCTATTGAGTTGTCTATCTTTAATCTATATCTACATTTTTGAACCAATATACTTAAACATGTCTGCATATTTGCACCAAGATTTAAAGATTGGTACTACTTATGTGGCAATATGGAGTGGAGTGGTCAGTCAAACCACATGTACCTTGGGGTCAGCAGGTCCGCAGCAGGCTGCTGCTGATCCATTTGCATCAGTGCAGAGAGAGGGGCAAGTCACAGGAGATACACTTTGTATGCACATTTAGTTTCCTTAATATTACAGAACAGCAATGCTTTAAGAAGCCCAAGTTATGACACCATTTTATTTTAAGTTTCTTCATTATTTAAAGATAAAGTGCCAAGTAGACCCAGGCTACAAATGGCGTTCTGAACATTGAATTGCAAATCTCCATTCAGGATTAATAAGAAATTATATCAGACTGGGTGATGGGGTCATTGATCCATGCTGCATGGAAATAGGCCCTTCGGCCCAACTTGCCCATGACAAGATACCCCATCTTCACTAGTCCCATCTGCCCATATTTGTACCATACCCCTCAAAAATTCCCTATCCATGTACCTGTCCAAGTATCTTTTAAATGTTATAGTGTCAGCCTCAATTATCCCCTCTGGCAACTTATTCCACATACTCACCATCCTCTGTGTGAAAAAGTTTCCCTCATATTCTCATTAAATCTTTCCCATCTCACCTTAAATCTATGAGCTCTGGTTCTTGATTTGGTTCTGGTTCTGGTTTTAATCTTGTTTGAAAATTCTCTGAGCAAAATGCATAGAAAAGGCCATTATTCAGCATTATAACTGAAATATATCTGTACTGTTTAGTCTTCAAATTCCTTGGCTCGACATGCTCACTCTTACACTGTGATTGTACAGTAGATCCCAAACAATGTTTCCAAAATCATTTGGAGGTTACTTCCTTTTTTTGCCTCACACAAAAATAGCTTAGTTCTGTAGACCAATGGGCCAAACGGGGCTATTTGCTTTGCAGCCAATATTCTACTTATTTCTTTTGCTCTTTCTTCTTCTCTCCCTATTTGAGTTTGACTTTAGTTTATTGTCACGTGTACCGAGGCATAGTGAAAAGCTTTTGTTGCACGCCAACCAGTCAGCAGAAAGACAATACACAATTACAATCGAACTATCCACAGTGTACAGATATATGATAAGGGGAATAACATGAATAATGTTTAGTTCAAGATCAAGTCCAGTAAATATCGATCAAACATAGACCGAGGGTCTCCAATGAGGTAGATAGTAGCTCAGGACTGCTCTCCAGTTGTTGGTATGATGGTTCAGTTGCCTGATAACAGCTGGGAAGAAAATATCCCTGAATCTGGAGGTGTGCGTTTTCACACTTCTACACCTCTTGCCTGATGGGAGAAGAGGGAATGGCCTGGGTGCGACTCATCCTTGATTATTGTCCTTACACAATGAGGAATTATTAGCTACATGATCAATGGACAACACATGTTGTCCGGTATCCAATTTTTACTTTGCCTTCTAGATATAAGCAACCGCAGATACATGTTTACAAAAAAAGACACAAAACACATTGTGTCTTTTTTAAAAAACTTTATCTCGGTGGTTGAAATACAGCTGGCATGAAGGATTGCAAGCAATTGCTGATAGGATGTCACCTCTAGCTTGCATGGTATATTACCTATGGCCACAGACCAGTTGTACATTGAAGTAGTGGAATGCCAAATGGTTTACATATTTGGCACAGCTGTAATATAAAACAGTTACTGACTCTGTGACCAGGAAAAATTCTACAATTCTTGCAAATATTTGGCCTCACTCTACCTACTTCCCTTTGGAAAGGTGAGGGGATAAAGTGGCATTATCTGTTTGCATTAAGAGCATTATGTGGTAGGAAAGATTTACTAAATTTAATTTCCCACCAATCTTTTATGGATTATGGTATTTACATTGTAACTCATGCCTAGATGGGTGATACTTTTGCGCAGTTAAAAATGAATAATTGGTCTTCTATGGGGAATAATGCTGGAATCTTGAGCAAAACACAAAGTGCTGGAGCAACCATGCACTAATTTTCCTTGTTTAGGAAGGAACTGCAGATGCTGTTTACACCGATGATAGACACTATATGCCAGAGTAACCCAGGAGGACAGGCAGCATCTCTAGATAGAAGAAATGGGGGACGATTCAGGTCAAGACCCTTCAAACTCCAGTCCACTATCCACCTTTACATTCATTCCAATCAGGTCTAATCACGTCTTCTTCTCTATAGATTCCTTCCCTCTCCTGTTTACATTTTGCAAATCTATAAAACATCTTCTTCAACCTCTCTTAATTGCTGTGGACCTCTCCAAGCGATACTTGTGTTGAAGTAGAAACCCGATTCTCAATGCAAATAGGTTAGCAGCTGCCTTGGGGCACTCTGTATGTGTTCCTGACTATCCATTTTCATTTAAATGCAGTGAAAAGCCTAATAATAGGCACACCACAGGTCTAATGGCGATGCAATTCTTTGATCGGTAGCTGTAAAATGTCTCCTCTGAAGTCAACATTCATTGAACTGACTAATCTAATTGTAAGTAGACAAAAATTGCTGGAGAAACGCAGCGAGTGAGGCAGCATCTATGGAGAGCAGGAATTGGCGACGTTTCAGGTCGAGACGCATTTTCAGACTGAACAGTAATCAGCAGTAATCAACTACGGCACTCTTGGTCACTGTAAATCAGGGTTTTCTTTGAAATACCCCAACACTACATGTTTTATTTAGATCAAGTACTAGATTAGCTTCATGCATTGTGCTTCATCCAAACATGGTCGATGGCCTCAGCAATTGGTGGCATTCTTATCTGAAGGGGGTTACACAAAAAGCTGGAGAAACTCAGCGGGTGCAGCAGCATCTAAGGAGCGAAGGAGATAGGCGACGTTTCGGGTCGAGACCCTTCTTCTGAAGAAGGGTCTCGACCCGAAACGTCGCCTATCTCCTTCGCTCCTTAGATGCTGCTGCACCTGCTGAGTTTCTCCAGCTTTTTGTGTAACCCTCGATTCTCCAGCATCTGCAGTTCCTTCTTTAATTCTTATCTGAAGGTTGTGTATTCAAATCCCACTCCAAAGAAATGAGCACAAACCAGCATCTGCAGTTCCTTCTGTCACCAGCATCTGCGGTTCCTTGTGTCTTTTGGTAAACAAATTCCAAGTTAACAGTCCAGTCCTGAGGAACGGCTGCATTGTCAAGGTGCCATTTTTTGGGTGATACATATTATTGAAACCTTGTCAACTCAGCTGGATGTAAATAATTCCATAGTATTAGTACAAAGAAGAGTTGGGGAGATGCTTTCCCTGTCCTGATCTGTAATCAATCAATCAACACAGACCTTCAATGGACCTCAACTTTACTGTATTTTCCACCGGTCCTCAATCAATGCCCTGATCAGTAATATGAAACAACAGATGGTCTTGTCATTATCCATGATGTGTGTACACACAAATTATCTGCCTGGTTTCCAACTAATGACTTCCCTTCCAAAGTAATTAATTGGCTGCAAAATACTTTGGTCATCTTGAAGAAGTAAAATGTACTATCTAAAAGGAACTCTGACACGTTCGATATAATTCAACCAAGGAAAATCTATCAAGTAATTACTTTAAACAAAAATACATTATTCAATAACAAATATTATCATAAAGTGATTATGTTTTGCTACCATATTGCAGAAGAAATGTGACATGCCAATCCACTGGCTACTGATGGCCGAATTGTCAAAAGTCTGAAAAGAGGAAAATAGTGAAATATAATTTTAAAAAATGAACTACAAATGTTGGTTTATACCAAAGATAGACACAAAGTGCTGGAGTTACTCAATGGGTCGACAGCCTGTCTGGAGAAAATGGATATGTGACATTTCAGGTTGGGATGCTTCTTCAGACCCGAAAAGTTGCCCGTCCCTTTTCTCCAGGGATGCTGCCAGACTCGCTGAGTTGCTCCACAATTTTTTGTCTATCTTAGGAAAATAGTGAAGATGTAGCATTCTCCCAGCAGAGTATTTATAGTTTGTTTTCTAGGAATTTGACATAACATGCTTACTGATTTGAAATGTATTATTGAATGGATTCCTGTTCTTACCTTTTCAAATTGGATGATTTGGTACCTAGATTTGTAATTTACTGATGGTAAAGCAACATTAACATAATCTTCCAAGATCTTACTCCGTCAACACCCCCTCCCCTCCCCATGGCCAAACTGTATTTAATTGTCACGTTAGGATGGTCCCTATCCAATTGTTTATCAGTGCATGAAAGATTAAATCCAAAGTAGACCAAGGTTTGGCATAGAAACAAGAAGAAGATTCATCACCTGATGTTATGAAAGGTTCCTTTCCATGGAAAGCAGCTGGTCCCTTGATAAATAGTTACTGTTACCATTTATCGCTTCCCAGTACCTCAGTGGAACAAACGTTACCCTGTGCTGCACACACTGCTGCTGGTATGTTCTCAAGTTGTAGCAGTGAGCTGTCCGTATGATGACAATTAGGAGCTGTTAGTGTGCAGATGAGGCTCGCGTGTGGCAGGTGGTGAGAATGAGACTCAATTAACTAACAGGCGAAAAATCCTTCCTAATGAGGCTGGGCCACTGCTGATAAGCAAGAAACATTTGTTACAGGGCACAGTGAGATTTTGAACTAAGAAGAAAAATGGTAACAGGTAGTCGATGCTAATCAATGATAGATTCAGGTAAACTTTATATTAAACAATTAACATTCAACTCCATGGGATTTTTATAGCATTACTGTATTAACATGATAAAAAATTAAGCTGAAAAATTCTTGTCTCCATTTAATTTTCTGTAATCACAGTGACTATCTTGCTACTAAAACTTTACATTTGATCTGGTACGAAGATTACTTGTTGAATGGAACTGATTATTGATGCTGGTATACTTTGCACAATTAGTAAAATAAGGACCCTAGGTCCTTTAACCAGTATTAAAATATTTGAATGTACAACTCAGCAACATGTTCACATTACTATTGCAAGAAGTCTCTAGCCATAGACATTTTCTTTTTAACTATTTACAAAATATAAGATTTGAAAGTAGCAAATTTTAAATAAGGTTGCTCCAAATGTCAGCATAACATTTTCCTTTTTTTTTTGAATTTCTCCATTTTGGGCAAATTTCCAAGCAAAAAGCAGCTGAAAAAACATAAGATACATATATGGAATTTTTAAAAATGTTTGAACGTTTACAAGAAATGATCAGACACATGAAATAGTTCCTTTTAAATTAAAAATATGATTTGCCATTTGAAAAATAATTTAAAGCCGATACGTAATGATGAATTTGGATGTAGTAGATGCTTAATTGGAATATTACTTTGAACGGTACACCTGTTCATTCTGCTGTTTCAAAGCATGATTTTGAAACCATTTACAAAGTTCTGAAAGCAATAAAACTGCAAAATATACGAAAAAGTACCATATTCACAGGGCAGCATCTCTGAAGAACATGGTTAGGTGATGTGGAGTCAATCGTCAGTCTGATTGTGGGGATGGGGGTGGGAGAAAGCTGAAAGACCATGGATTTGCAGCGGTAAATAGAGTAAAGATAAGGTCCATTGCAGGTCTGGGTTAGTGAGGCCCGGAGGTTACGAGAGAGACAGAGCGAGGACCTGCTGGTGTCGGTGCCTGGCAGAGAGTGTAGAACTCAGGGCATGAAAGAAGAACCATTGCGAGAAACGGTAGATTGAGTATCCTGAAATCCTGGTTGGGCCCAAATTGGGAGGCCTGGAACTGGAGCTGGAAGCCGCACGGCACAAGATAGCGGTGCAGGCAGGTTCTAAGGAAACACGTGTGGCTGTGATAGAGAGTCCGGGTCAGAGCAAGATCAAAGTGCCAGAGAGGAATCATAGAGGGGGAGCAGTGAGAAAGCGTCTCGCAAAACACCCGTCAGAGAGAGAAGAACCTCTTCAAAGTAGGCATAACTTGAGGAGATTTTGCAGGGGAGCAGTACAATTTAGAAACAAGGAATTGTAGATACTGGTTTACAATAAAAGACACAAAGTGATGGAGTAACTCATGGGACAGGCAACATGGATCGGTGACGTTTCAGGTTGGGACCCTTCTTCAGATTGAATGTAGGGTCGATTGCAGCCTGAAGTAGGGTCCTGACTCGAAACATCATCTGTCTATGTTCTTCAGAGATGCTGCTTGACCAGCTGAGTTACTCCTGCACTTTGTATCTTTTTTGTAAACCAGATTCTGCAGTTCCTTGTTTCTACAACCATATCCACATCTGTTTTTGTTTGCTTAATAAAGGGGAAAACTTTGCTTCCTCTGAGATTTGAGAAGATCCAGCATGTCACAGAATACTCTATTGAACTCCTGCAAGTGTATGGTAGAAAGCATATTGGCTCATTGCATCATGTCATGATTCGATAAGTTGAAAGCCCAGGATCGAAGGAAGCACAAGAAAATGGTTGACATTGTCCTGTCATGATCCAGCACTCCCCACCAATGAAATCGAAATGATCTATAGGAATGTCTGCCTCAAGAAGACAATAAATATCATCAAATACTCTCCACACTGGCCACCTTCTGATCTTGATGAGAAGAAGGTGCAGGGCCTTGAGAACCAATATTTCCAGGTTCAAGAACAGCTTCTTCCCTACAATCATCAAGTTTCTGAACCACACTGTAGATCCCGAAAGGCAACAAACTACCATGGACTCTGCACTACAGTCACACTGTGTATTTGGGCTTGAATGGACTGGTTTACCTAGAATAAGCAATAATTTATTTATTGTACAATATATTTATTTGTTGTATCTAATATGCCTGGAAAGCTGCAGCAAGTAAGAATTTCATTGTGCCAGACCCAGTGCAAATAACAATTAAACACTCTTGACTCTCTTGACATTCTTGACTCTTGAGTAGAGTCATAAAGTTATGAATAACAATCATTAAACCATCGGGGTTTTACAGTAAATTTATCTGAGATGCAGCTTGCCAAACACTTTTCAAATCAAACCCTTGTCCAATATCATCTGTCTTAGATATTTTATCAAATATTAATTTTTGATATTAATTTAAAATTTCAACTGATATTAATATCATTAATAAGCTGTGCAGTGTGATACCAAATTCGATGGTTTCAAACATTCATTCAGAGAGAATAGTGCCGGAGGATTGGCGTACTGCGCATGTTGTTCCATTGTTTAAAAAGGGTTCAAAGAATAAACCTAGCAATTATAGACCTGTTAGTTTGACGTCAGTGGTGGGCAAATGATTGGAAAGGATACTTAGAGATAATATATATAAGCATCTGGATAAACAGGGTCTGATCAAGAATAGTCAACATGGATTTGTGCCTGGAAGGTCATGTTTGACAAACCTTCTTGAATTTTTTGAAGAGGTTACTAGGGAAATTGATGAGGGTAAAGCAGTGGATGTTTTCTATATGGATTTCAGTAAGGCCTTTGACAAGGTTCCCCATGGAAGGTTGATTGAGAAGGTTCAATCTTTGGGTGTTAATGGCGGAGTAGCAAGATGGATTCATCAGTGGCTGAATGGGAGATGCCAGAGAGTAATGGTGGGTAGCTGTTTGTCAGGTTGGAAGCCGGTGACCAGTGGGATGCCTCAGGGATCTGTGTTGGGTCCACTGTTATTTGTCATGTACATCAATGATCTAGATGATGGGGTGGAAAATTGGATAAGTAAGTATGCAGATGATACTAAGATAGATGGTGCTGTGGATAATGAAGTAGATTTTCAAAGTCTACAGAGAAATTTGGGCCATTTGGAAGAGTGGGCTGAAAGATGGCAGATGGAGTTTAATGCTGATAAGTGTGAGGTGCTACATCTTGGCAGGACAAATCAAAATAGGACGTACATGGTAAATGGTAGGGAATTGAGGAATGCTGTGGAACAGAGGGAACTAGGAATAACTGTGCATAGTTCCCTGAAGCTGGAATCGCATGTAGACAGGGTGGTAACAAAAGCTTTTGGTGTGCTGGCCTTTATAAATCAGAGCAATGATTATAGGAGTAGGGAAGTAATGTTAAAATTGTACAAGGCATTGTACGAGATCAATTCTGGAGTATGGTGTACAATTTTGGTCGCCTAATTATGGGAAGGATGTCAACAAAATAGAGAGAGTACAGAGGAGATTTACTAGAATGTTGCCTGGGTTCCAGCAACTAAGTTACAGAGAAAGGTTGAACAAGTTAGGTCTTTATTCTTTGGAGCGCAGAAGGTTAAGGGGGGACTTGATTGAGGTCTTTAAATGATGAAAGGGATAGACAGAGTTGACGTGGATAAGCTTTTCCCATTGAGGATAGGGAAGATTCAAACTAGAGGGCATGACATGAGAATTAAGGGACAGAAGTTTAGGGGTAACATGAGGGGGAACCTCTTTACTCAGAGAGTGGTGGCTGTGTGGAATGATCTTCCAGCAGAAGAGGCAGGATCGATTTTAACATTTAAAAGTAAAGTGGATAGGTATATGGACGGGAAGGGAATGGAGGGGTATGGTCTGAGTGCAGGTAGATGGGACTAGGGGAAAATAAATGGTCGGCATGGACTGGAAGGGCCGAGAAGGCCTGTTTCCGTGCTGTAATTGTTATATGGTTATATGGTTATATGGTTAGATGGTTACACAAAAAGCTGGAGAAACTCAGCGGGTGCAGCAGCATCTAAGGAGCGAAGGAGATAGGCGACGTTTCGGGTCGAGACCCTTCTTCAGACTGGTCAAGGATCAGGGAAACGAGAGATATAGACAGTGATGTGGAGAGATAAAGAACATTGAATGAAAGATATGCAAAAAAGTATTGATGATCAAGGAAACAGGCAAGATGTTTGTAGTGTGAAAATGAGAAGCTAGTGCGACTTGGGTGGGGAGAGATAGAGAGGGAATGCCAGGGCCCGAGGACTGAAGGAGAGGTGGGAAGGGGTGGAGACAGCAAGGGTTAACAGAATTGAGAAAATTAAATGTTTAAGCCCAGAGGATGCAGACTCCCCAAGCGGAATATGAGGTGCTGTTCCTCCAACTTGCGGTGTTGCTCACTCTGGCCGTGGAGGAGGCCCAGGACCGAGAGGTCGGATACGGAATGGGAGGGGGAGTTGAAGTGCTGAGCCACCCGAATGGGAGGTCGGGTTGGTTATTGCAGACCGAGTGGAGGTGTTCGGTGAAACAATCACCAAGCCTCCGCTTGGTCTCACCGATGAGAATCAGCTGGCATCTGGAGCAACGGATGCAGTAGATGAGGTTGGAGGAGGTTCATGTGAACCTCTGTCGGACTTGGAAGGACTGCTTGGGTCCCTGAAAGGAGTGGATGGGGAGGTGAAGGGACAAGTGTAGCATCTCTTGCGGTTGCAGGGGAAAGTGCCCGGGGAAGGGGTGGAGCGGGAGGGAAGGGAAGAATTAACGAGGGAGTTGTGGAGGGAGCGGTCTTTGCGGAAGGCAGACGGGGGGGAGATGGGAAGATGTGGCGAGTGGAGGGGTCATGCTGGAGGTGGCGAAACTGGCGAAACTAACCATCATGGTTAGATGGTCACCAGAATATCCCCAGCAGTTTGATTGTGCAACTGGGCAACTAAATGAGGGAGGAATTTAAAGAAACCCACATATAATGCAATTTCAGAGTTTCCTAAATATGTTATTGGCAGTTCCTTTTATGGTTTTTAAAAATATTTTTTATATTTATATTTATATTTTTCCCATCATTTACCAACCAGGTTTTTCAAATTGTTTTGTCTAAAATAACTAATGACATCCAGTGAATGGATAAAGACAATTTCTAACAAATTACCATGCAAAGGTTAATATCCAGCCACCTTGTGCCTGCTCCAATTTACATTTGAGGTTAGTACAGCAGATGTCATATTGCCATCTTTTGAGTAAGATACAGTTGTCTAAACGCAGAAGAAATCTGCTGTGTTTTATTGGCTGTGTTTGTTTATCAATTGTTAAATGTATTGCCATTTCTAACTTTAGTTGTGATTACTTGGACAGCTTATTCCATAAAATTTACAAAGGTTGCATTAGGATATTAATTATATAAACATTATCTGAAGTTTTCTGTTTGGAGAATTATCTTGATATAAGGTAGGGAACAAGGGTTTGTCTTTTAAAAAGGGTTTAGGAAGCTGCATCTAAGAGAAACTCAACCACAGATCAAGGGAGACATTGGTATACAAAGCTACACATTTAAAAGCAATTATATTTGAACAACTGATTTCAATTTATAAGATGTACATTGGTGATGTAGTGTAAATGTGGTCAAAGTTACAAGCCTTCAGAATGTATTCAGACGTATGAGAGCTGTAGGAAAGATGGAACTAACACAAATTCACCAGATTTACTGCAGCAGATAATATCTTGAGAAATTTATTCTATGAATTAGTCTGAAGCAAATGTTTTCAAATATCTCAGGAGACAGACAGGATTGAAAAAGATCTTACTTATGTTTGAAGATGGGCCAGACCACATTTTAAAATTTTCAATAAATTATCTCCAAGATTTTGCCATTACATCTGGTTATCAGCTGCAAAGTTAAATATGTTGCTGCCCTCTCCAAAACCTAATGATTACCCTGAGACTCAGGTGTCCAAAGTAAGTTGTACTTCTTGGAAAGAGTAACAATGATGGATGACCACATCAGAACTGGCTAATTTGACATGTATAAAAATGCTGTTTATCTGAGATTGTAGAATTCGCCATTGACCCTTCAGTGCAACTGACCCGGTTGAAAGATAAGGTTATGCTGGGCTTCATTGGAACAGCTTATCAGATTAAAGTCAGAGAAGTCAGAATGAGAGTGTGATGGATATTTAAAGTGACTGGTGAATGGGAGCTGAAGCATACTAAGAACACTAGTGGATATAAGAACATAACTTGAGTATTATCAGCACTTAAAATAGACACAAAATGCTGGAGTAACTCAGCGGGTCAGGCAACATCTCTGGAGAAAAGGAATAGGTGACATTTTGGATTGAGATCCTTGTAACATGGTGAGAATGTAATCAGGTTCTCCTGTTTTTATTTTAAGTGTGACAGTTTGCAATCCAACCACGGTATTCCACCTTATAACCAACCCAAATTCCTATGCCCTTAAAATGTGAGCATGGGTGCGTTCATTAACTGATTGATCAATTATTGTTCACAACCTATGTCTTCCATATGAAAACCCACCCAAGGAGCCCAGCTCTGTGAGAACTAGCAGGCCAATTGTTATTTTGTTGGTGGGGATTGGAGTTTCAGCTACCAGTAGGATTTAAATCAATTAACACATTGAAATTGCATTTGTAGAACCAAGGAACTGCAGATGCTGGTTAATACATAAAAGGACACAAAGTGCTGGAGTAACTCAGCAGCTCAGGCAGCATCTCTACAGAAGATGGAAAGGTGATCTTTGCAGGACAAGACCCGAAACGTCACCTATCCATGTTCTGCAGAGGTGCTGCCTGATCTACTGAGTTACTCCAGCACTTAGTGTCCTTTTTCAAATGACATTTGCTTTGTTTACGCCAAGCTGACACCAAGCAGGTTTAACCTTTGACAAGTTCTATATTATATACACATCTTCTAGTAAGCGAAAATTCATTAGACCAATGAGAATAGTTGAACGGCTACTTAACATTCAACTGTGACGGTGTGAACGTTGACAGAACCTCACAATTAATCGCAGCAGTCAAAGCTAATTTGGTGGATAACTTCATTGGTTAATGACATTTCTGGGTAATTGAACACATTACAACAGAGGATGTACATTCTGACTTCAGCTTTACTTACAAGACAATGATTCCTTTCTGAATGATGCCCGAGGGACACATATTTGGAGGAGAACACAAAAGATACATTTTGTAGTTGAGTAAGCAGAAATTGTTTACACAAGCAAGCATTTAGTAAACTCAAAAGTTAATGAAGCATACTGAAGGAATACCACTGTGCGGTTTTTTTATTTAGCTTTGGGTAATGACGTTTTGATGATAACATATAAAATAATTTACTCAGACTCAATGAGGAATTTCAATGGCGGAGCAAATGATTTAATGCAAAAAAATCATTTAAAATAAGAAAATGATGACATCGTACTCTGAATACTCTTGACAAACAGGTTATTCTTATGGCTTTGGAACAAAACTGAAGTAAAGAAATATCACGGTATTAGGTTTTGAGCTAGAAGAATTTTGTAAGTTAATTCTCATGACTATCTTTCTCCCCAAATCTTTGGAAATATAGTTATATCTAAAATGAAGAGCCTTTAACTGAAAGGATAAGATTTATAATATCTTCGCAACTCTCACTCAGAGTGAACGGAAATGCTTAATCATATGAGATTTGGGCCATCGCATTTTTGAGTTAACCACTCAGTTAACCATTGGCAGCAGTGATCCCTGTATCCTGTGTGCTTCTGTGGTATAGATTACCTAGAACAGTTATGTTAAAATATTAGTGAGGTACCACGATTGCTTCCTCTACAAACTCCTCTAAATTTATTGGCAGGATAGGTAAACCTATGTCATTATTTTCAGTTAACATCAACATTATTCAGGCAATAATTACACCATTAAGAGAGACACAGGGTGCTTGAGTTACTCAGTGGGTCAGGCAGCATTGCCGTAGAAAAAGGATCGATAACGTTTCAGGTTGGGACCCTTCTTATGGATTGAAAGTAGGGAGTGGGGGGGGGGGGGGGGGTACAGAGCTGGAGGTGAGAAAAGACCAGGACTGATCAGAGCTGGCCACAATTGCCTGATAGGTCCATTGTTGGCTAGGGAAGGTGTGATCTCAAGTGGAAAGCAATTTGGAGAACAATGGAACTGATAAAACAACTGGGGTGGAGGAAGTGAGCAAGGGGGAGTGGGGAGGTGAGGGGAGTGTAAATACAAGTTACTTAAAATTAGAGAATGTGATGAATATCAGGACCAAACCCGAAACGTCACCCACCTTTTTTCTCCAGAGAAGCTGCCGGACCCATTGAGTTACTCCAGCACATTGTGTCTATCTTTGGTATAAACAAGCATGCTTTGTGCCTTGTTTCTACAATAAATTTTATTCTGATGGGCTGGCCATATATTTCACGCATCCAATTCCAGACCCCAGAAATAGGTGGTCCATTCTGAGCTCCAACATAGCAAGACAATCAGGTGGACAAAGAAAAATATTCAAGAGGGCACTCAAGCTTTCTTCAAAGAATGTAACATATTTTAGGACATATTTTAGGAGTTTGTAGCGAGTGCATGCGAAAGTGGGATAACATAGAACTAGTGTCAACGGATGATCGATGGCGGTGTAGACTCGGTGGGTTGAAGGGCCGATAGCTCCATACACAAAAATAAATCTCTACAGATTTGTGGGAATGTCTGGTTCATGTCTGCTCAAAGTGAAGAAAGAACTATGAAATCAAGCGATATGGGGAAAAAGCAGGAACGGGGTACTGATTTTGGATGATCAGCCATGATCATATTGAATGGTGGTGCTGGCTCAAAGGGCCGAATGGCCTACTCCTGCACCTATTTTCTATGTTTCTACGTAACTCTCATGATGACTCTGAGTTCATCTTGTACATTCATCAGGAGTACACAGAAACCTAGTATAAACTGCGGGAAGACCACTCGACCTCCGAAACTATCCACCTACGTGCCCTGTCAAGCACAGAATCCATGGGTTCCACAAAGGCCTCAACAGCCACATCACAACCTGCAGAACTGTGAAAAAGTACACCGATATAATAAGGGAACGGTTGGTAACTGATTTCTTCGGCAAATAGCAATGAAATAAATAATCAGAAAACCTTGGTGAGATTGGTTTGGGTGATAAATATTGTACAGGGCAATGAGAGTCCTTCAATGTTCATCTTTGAATAGTCTCATGTTGATAATAAACCTCTTACTGGCTAATTATTTTTCACTGTAATTGAGTGAGGAGGGATACATGTCTGAGCTGATCAGAAAGGAGGGGAGAAGTCTAAATGTAACAATAGGAAATAGAAGACCCAGAATGTGGATTTCTCATTTTCTTTGCAGTGCCACAGAACTGATTATGGCAAAAATATATGTTTGTGTGATTATTTAACTCCAGAATTTGCAGCCATGCAATATCCTTAGAACACTAAAATTAGTAGGAAGGAATAGCAGATACTGGTATACAAAGAATATAGACACAAAATGGTGGAGTAACTCAGTGGGTCAGGCAGCATCTCTGGAGAAAAGGAATAGGTGACGTTTCGGGTCGGAACCCTTCTTCAGAGCACATCGGTTTAAGGTTGGAGGGGAAATATTTAATGGGAAGCTGAGGGGCAACTTCTTCAGAAGGGTTCTGACCCAAAACATCATCTATTCTTTACTCTAAAGATGCTGGCTGACCCGTTGTGTTACTCCAGCATTTTGTGTCTATATTTGGATTAATAAAATTATATTGGTTTGAGTTTCAGATATGCTGTGTAAATCAGACCACTGGGTGGAGCTCTTGTTAATTTTACAGAATGCAAAGCTCATTGTTAAACCGATGATAATACCATGTGAAATACATGAAAACTGAAACATTATTCGACCCTGATCTTTGTGCATGTGAAGCACTGCTATAAAGTATGTTTTAAAGAAACAAATTAAAGTTTATTTTCATCCTGAGCATTTAGAGTCACACAGCATGGAAACAGGCCCTTTGGCCCAACTTGCCCACCCCGACCAAGATGCCCCATTCACATTAGTCCCACCTGTCTGTGTTTGGCCAATATCCATCTAAATCTTTCCTATCCATGCACCTATCCAAATGTCTTTTAAATGGTGTTATAGTACTTGCCTCAACTACCTCCTCTAGGAGGTCGTTCCACGCACCTACCACCTGCTGTGTGAAAAAGTTGTCCCTCAGGTTCCTATTAAATATTTCCACTCCAGTCTTAAACCTATGTCCTCTAGTTCTTGATTTTCCTACCCTGGGTAAAATACTCTGTGCATGTACCTTATCTATTCCCCTCGTGATCTTGTCTCAATAAGATCACCCCTTATCTTCTGTGCTCAAAGGAATAAAGTCAAAGCCTGCCTTGTGAGCTCAGGCCTTTAATTCCTGGCAACATTTTTGTAAATCTTCTCTGCAGTTTTTAAAGCTTAACAACATCTTCCTTATAGCAGAATAGTGGCATACACTATTCTGGAATGCACCAGAATCCTCCCATGTTCCCGCGTTCAAATATTCAGTGTTGAGTGGGTATTTTATTTGCAAATGCTTTGGATATGTGTATTTTCCGGTAAATAAGTGCATTCCCATTACAGGAAGGAAATTCTGCTCTCGGTATGGTTGCATGTATACCCCTCCCTCTCTTCAGCCCACTCTTGTTGCCATGCCTTCAGCCCCCAACATCACAGGCTTTGGAATTCATTCCCTTATCCTTCTGCCTTGCCACTTGCAATCCTCTCACTCAATACTTGGAGCATATTCCCTGCACATAGAGTCACCCAAACCAAATCAGTTTAAAACAATGAAGAAGCCAGTGCATGACAGGTCTCCACAATGGGCAAGCAAGGGCTGCTGCATACCTCCAAAAATACTGACACCAAACTGCCACAGAACAGCACGCCGCTGTGTGACTAATGCTAAAATTTCTTTAACGCCACTACCCAATTAGTTATTCTTTGTTCGTTCTGCAATCTATACATGTTCACAGCAAAACTATTTACCCACAACCAGCTTTCATGTAAAAAATGTGTATTTTGCACTGCTTCATATGCATGCATTTTCTCTCATGTGATGCAATTGTCTCTGCCTGAAACTTTTCTCATGCGATAGAACAATCCTCTGCATCGAGGGATTTCTCCTGACCTATCTTGACATCTTTTGAATAATTTCAGATCATCATTGCACAATTTTGATGAGGGGCTGGGGAGATATTCCTGGTGCCTGGCCAATATCTATTCAATTGAGATCATTTTAAGGGAAAAAAATGATCTGGTCATTATTACGTTGCAAACTCTATTCACGGGATGAGTGTTTCAAGCAGTTTGCATTTTTTTGCATTTCCAGCAACAACGGTTTTAAATTACTTTTAAATTGATTGTCAGGGTGGTGCTGGAGGTAGATATGATAGTGATGTTAAATAAGCTTTTAGATAGGCACATAGAAGTGCAGGGAATGGAGGGATATGGATCATGAACAAGCAGGCGAGATCAGTTTCATGATCACAAACATTGATCTCAATGTTCGTCACAAACATTGTGGGCCGAAGGGCTTGTTCCTGTGCTATACGTTTCTAGATAGAAACATAGAACTGCAGAAGCTGGTGTACACCAAAGATTGACACAAAGTGATGGAGTAACTCAGCGAGCCAGGCAGCATCTCTGGAGAAAAAGGATGGGTGATATTTCGCGTCGGGACCTGTTTACAGACTCTGAAGAAGGGTTCTGACTCAAAATGTCACCAATTGTTTTTCTACAGAGATGTTGCCTAGCCCGCTGAGTTACTCCACCACTTTGTGTCTGTTCTATGTTCTATATTCTATGTTCACTGCCATTTCCGTTCCAGGACTTCCAATCTCAAAGAATGTCTGCTCTGTCTCCCACAGGCAGGATTGTCCAAGCTGATGCACTTTTTAAGTTTGCTCTTGCCCCACTGAACTTAATGCTTTCTGCATACTTCCTCCCCTCTCGCATTCCCTTCCCATTTACATCAACGGCACCTCTGATGACCTCCGCTATTGTAACATTTTCCAGTTTCTTGGTGTCAGCTGGCTCATGTAGACCATGGATGAATAACTTTTTCACACCAGGGCCCTTCACTTCTTCCTTGAACAAAGGCCCGACTATTTCCAATCCACTGGCATGTTCATTCACCTGGCTGAACCCATCCTCAAATAGAACATCTTATCCTCACCTCCACTCATTTTCTCATCAAAAGTTAACAGATCAGCTCAATCTAAACCCTCAGTGGAATACATGTAATAGTCCTTGTTTTAGTTCTACTCAGATCCTTCCCCACAATTCATTTTACTAGTACATTGGCAATTGTATTAGAGCTGCTTCTTACACTCATATAGAATCCAAACATATCAATACTTTTGCTGCCTATGTCCACCGTGATCTCACTTTCACATGGTCTAATTGTAACTCTTCCCTTTCTAGATTTCTCCACCACACTCCCGAAGAATAAATTAGCCACTGATATCCATCACTAGTCCATAGACTCACACTATTTTGACTGTACACACTCCACCCTGCTTCCTGTAGGGATTCTGTTCTTCTAGTCCCTCAGTTTCCATCATTTTGCTTTGTTGGTGAAATTTTCCACAAATAACTTTCTCCTCCTCTATTTCTTATTCTCAATGTATTTCTGTGGAAATTGCCTGCATTTCTTCGTGTAATACATTAGTGCCCATTTCAAAACTACTCAATAACGTACAATAAGTAGATTTTCACACTGTTTTGTTTAGATAGAGTAGTTACAGCCAGGTATAACTATATTTTTATGGGATTAAATGGTTATTAAAGGCTTTGCCATTTTCTAAACTCAGCAAATTTGCAGTACGAATGCAAGTTCTTTCTTATTTTGTTAATGTAAAATTGAATTACATAAAACAAGTCGGCCCCAGGTTTATTCCTGGTCTCTACTAAGTTAGCTGGATTCAGTTCAAAGTAGTTAGGGCACTGGAATTGTTCTCAGTTCTTATCAGGTCAGAGGTGAAAATCGGCCCGTTACTCGCTCCTAATCTCTATTCAATGCTACCTGTTGTGCCAGCTGTAGATATTGCATGACAAGGCTGAGCAGTAAAATCCTTCACATCTCAATAAGATACCAGTGCTCACTGTCGATCAGAGTGAGCCCTAAGGTGCAGTGCTGGACAGGAGCCAGCATCAATGGATCCAAATCATTTGTGTTAGAGGATTAAGAGAAAAACAAGCAGAAAACTGAGAGTGAAAAGAAATAATCTAAAACTCTTCAACGTAAAGTATTCAGTGTTTTTTTCGTTGGAACTGATTAATTCATTTTAGATTGAAGAAAATGGCAGAAATCCCCTATTAATTCAGATTTAAATATCATGTCTAAATAGGACTCTTAGTGACCAGATTCAATTGTGCTGGTAACATCTATGTTCCATGATTTCATAGCTGGAGAAGGCTGCTTTATATAGAAGCCAGTTAAGTTGGTTCTGTGGATGCAATCATGGTAATTTATTTTGTCACAGACAATGTTTTACTGTGAAGATATTAGCCAGATGGCCCAGCCACTTGCAACCCAGGAACTAAACAGTGTCTTTATTGTAAATGAATAAACAGTATTTATTGTGTACTTCCCATCACACTGTGATGTCCCTCACATTTTACACCAGATAGTTTTCTTTGGCTCCTGTACTGAAGCATTAAAGAACTTTTTTTTAAACACTGTGACCAACTCCAACCTTGACTGGCAAGGAGAAAGCCGCTGACAGGTTTGGGCTCTGTCCAGACCTTTTCTGAAAATTCTGTCAGCCGACTGTTTGACAGTATGCAAATATATGCAAATGCAGGACACTGATGAACACCTGCAGAAAGTGACCATCTCCGATTATAACTGTATCTCTATGCTATCGGTTTAAAATGCTGCTGGAGATTTGCGCACAGTTTTATTATTCATTCGTCAGCATAATGTTAATTCTGAGAGGGGAAAAAAGCACTCTCTTTGTCCTGGTGAGCCGCAGAGCACCATGTGGAGCTATAGGTGCCAGGAAAGTGTGATGGCTCTTATCCAGCCCTTGTGAATCCTTCACACTGTCTGGGCCTTTGCTTGGCATGCAACCCCTTCTGCTAAGCCAGTGCCACCCTCAGTAACCCTCAGGCCTGCACTGTTATACCAGCAGCTCCAGGTGCTTGCCTTTGAATACCCTGAATGGCCAGTGGGTCATAGTCACATCAAAGGAAAATATTTAATTCTTTCATTGGCACCTGCTTACTTTACCATCAGATCGCCTTCAGAATTTTGTGTTTAAGTGTACAGTAAGTTTATTTTTTGAAAATATCAAGTTCTAATCAGACAGTGGGAAACTCCATTCTGTCCCCAGATACCTTGTAGGATGGCATCTGTGAATATTAATTTTGAATTGCACCAGGTGAGATTCTAGTGGTTCCTTATGCTGATGAACAGAAGTAATTTATCTTCATTAATAATGTCAGAAATGATGAACTATGTTCATCTTATATAATAAGTAATATTTCCCACAGAATGAAAAGGAAGTTGCAATAAGATAAAAAAGGAAGGAAGCCCTATTAAATATTTTTGCAATGGAATATTATAAAGTTGGAAATGAGACAGCCTATTTGTGCAGGTCAAAGTTCAATAATCACCAGTGATATTGACCAGGGATTCTTGTGGCAACAACATAGCAATAAAAGTAAACTCATTCACAATATGTGATGGCCTAACTGACTTTAATTTAACTTGCAATGTTAGAACATAGAAGAGTACTACAGCACAAGAACATTCCCTTCGGCCCACAACATCTGTGCCAAACATGATGCCAAGGCATAAACATCTACCAGCACATAACCCATATCCCTCCTGTAGTTGTAGTTTAGCTGCTCCAGTAAACAGCCATTAGCTGCTGATAGAGTTGTGTAGCAGCCAGAATTCTAGACCTTTGCTATTACTTCAAATCTCACCATAATCTACAATCAAGTAATTCAATAAGTCTGGAATAATGGATACTTTCAGTAATGGTAGCTGTGGACCCATTGGATTGTTGTACCCTGCTGATTTTCCAATATCCTATAGGGAAGGAGCTGCTTTCTCAACCCGAAACATTACCTATTCCTTCTCTCCAGAGATGCTGCCTATCTCGCTGAGTTACTCCAGCTTTTGGTGTATATCTTCGGTTTAAACCAGCATCTGCAGTTCCTTCTTACACATTGAGCTGCATTCCTTGTCTGATCTATATATGACTCCAGACCCACTAAATCTTGACTGCTGCCTCGCTGTTCCTATCAATGATCTGCAATAAATATTGGCATTTCCAGCGATGGAAATCCGGATTTAATGTTGGCATGTAGGAAGGAACTGCAGATGCTGGTTTAAACTGAAGATCTGCACAAAATGCTGGAATAAGTCAGTGGGTCAGGCAGCACAGGAGAAAATAAGTAGATGACGTTTTGGGTCAAGACCCTTCTTTGTATGTTCATCTAGATCTGGGAGATGATTAGATTCACTCGTTGAAAAGTGAATTTACATTCATTGACTATGCCGCATCTTAAAAATGGTCACTTGGGCAAGGATAGAATCTCGATGAACTGGGGAAATTGGCCAAAGAATGGCATGTGGAATTTAAATCAGACAACGATGGGTTGTTGAATTTTGGTAAGTTAAACCAGGGCAGGACTTACACAGTAATGGGCCTGGAGAGTGTTGTGGAATAGAGAAACCTCAGAGTACAGGTACATAGTTCCCTGAAAGTAGAGACACGCATAGACAAAGTGAAGAAGGCATTTGGCATGCTTCATTGGTCAGGGCATTGAGTACATATGTTTGGACATCTTGTTACAACTGTACGTCATTTTAACTAAAGAAACAACATTAGCCATCATCCCGTCTTCTGCTGCCTCACCAATGGAAAACAAATGGTGCAAATATCTCTGCCTGGGCCCCTGTAATTTCATTCCTGCCTTTCCACAATGTCATAGGATACACTGATACCTCAGGGATTTATCCATCTTAATATGCCACTGGATCATCTGCACCCCCTCAGTCTGTAAATAGCTTGTTCTAAGCTTCCCCCAGACTAGTTTCAGTCAATAAGATACTGAGTCAAGCACTTGCACATCTAAACATTATTTTGGAAAAACACAATAACAGTTCCCCACTACTATACCTAACCACCGCGGGTTTGATCCTTGTATCTGCTTGGCCAAGCCTTTCTAGCCTCGTGCAAGCAGAGACACTCCAAAAGGTCACGCAGTCCTAAGCGTTCTCCCAGATGATTGACACAGGACCTTGTGGGAGTTACCTTTTATAGGTCCACGACCTTGAGGGGCCGAACCATACTTGAGGTGGTCTCTGTACAGTCCAATAACAGATATCGACCAACACAGTACGTGATGGACATTTCCCTAACCCAATAATACAGTAACCAATACATTGTATTCAAACGGAGCTTCTGGAAGGAAGCAAACATAACAACATTTGCCCAGCTATTCAAGAAACCTAGACAAGGCTCAACACTTAACCCAATCAACATATAGCAAAGTAAAGCTTTGCAACAATATTTACATGTGGATGTCTGGTTTGCATTCACCCAATCTGTTTCATGCAATTTACACCGAATTGTAAGAATCTGTCCCATTCTTTCCCTGCAACTCTTATCTAGACTCTAGACAAGCTGGCACCATTCTGCAGCTTGTCCCATTTCTGCGCAAGGCACATTTAAATTGACCAAATGGCCTAGCAGCCCAGAAGCCTTTGCTCAATTTTAGTATCCTGGCATCTCCAATTTCACCAGAATTAACATTCTTTCCTTTTATCATATATGATAAACCATCATTTATGATAACCAAATAATCAGATAATCAGATAACCAGATATTCATATGTGTGACTATTACATTTTCCATCTATTAATAACAACAAGACGATGATGTTTCTTCCCAGAATCTTATCAAGCTTCCCGTGTTTTTCGTGGGCGTAACTTCATAGTTTCCATCTGATGAGTCTTCACCTCCCGAGTTTTCGTGGGCGCGAATTCCCTCCATCCGTGTTGCTGCCCATTCTTCCATCCCTTTCCATAGTCGAACCTATAACCTACAACCTATAATTCCTGAAATACTTGGGACAAGGCAAGTTACCATTCATGCACTAATGTTTTCCCATACATTCACCGTATTCCTATTTCACAAACCCTTTTCTATTTCACTATAACTATCTGTACTATATTCTGCTCTATCTATTCCCATTACTATACTGGGATCAACACTAATCAGCCCTCTCCGTATTCACACAATGTTCCTTAATGTATATCTGATGATGTTTTCTCATATAAATTTCAGCTGGGTTCAGTCCAGCTTTGCCTACGGGGTATTTAAAGCAAACCATGAAGAATGTTTCAATTTAACCAAATTCAGTCTCAGCCTTCAATTTAATATTTTAAATTTCAGGGTCCGTCTCACCCTTCTCATTCCACAGCTTGGTGGTCGATAACACAATTCTATTCCAATTCCTGTGGAATTCCCAGCTGTTCAAATGTAATCAATCAATTTCCATATGTGGTCAATTTTATCATAAAGCCAATTAAGAATGCCGAATCTAGGGACAATTTCTTTCAACCTTGATAAAAGAAGCCGCTTTACTATCAAGGGTTAAACAATTTAGATCCACCGGTCAAATACATCGACTCTGATATTTCAACACCCATTTCCACATTTCTCCTTCTAATTCAATAGACTTCTCCTTCAGTACTTCTTCCTTAGTATGTTGGCTCGTTTCTCAGTCAATAGGGGTTCTTTCTCATAACTAATTTCCTTTTACCACTGAGTAACTCTTTCGAGTATGCAAACTTTGGTCTCTTAAAGGGGAGTCTTGCTTGTTCACAGTTCCTCTTTTTTACTATCTCCAATTCCAACTCTCACGTTCCCTGAATAGTTCTTCCATGTTACCAGATCTTCCCAAGTTCCATCCTTCCCTGATGTTCTCTGAATAATCCTTCCCATCTTTGGCTGCCTGTCTGTGGATGAGACAATAGCAATACCCAATTAATAATCAAACTTTAAGTACTCCTAAGCCAAATCTGACCAGTCAGTTCCAAATCTCAAATTTTAAAGTCCCTCCAATTCATTACCATACAATTTAGAGACCGAATTCAAAATGTTATCAATTTATTTCTAATAATATAATTTGTAACTATAATTTAGGCGCAAAGTAGGTGTTTTGCCCCAAACCACAGAGAAGTGTATATTTTCAAATTCAAATTCAATTCTTCAAATTAGAGCTTGCCCCAATAATCGTCTTCGGCTGTCTGTATCTTTTAGAAAAGGTTGGATGGTGTTATTTTTTTCCTTCACTGGTGTCAAAAGCTAGATGATGTTAAAGTTGGGCACTAGGGTAGGTATCTTCTTCTTCTTCCTTGATGTTAGTTTCAAAGGAGTAGGGATACTGAGGAGCAGCTTTCTC
Organism: Raja brachyura; assembly: GCA_963514005.1. The sequence goes on along the minus strand of OY740792.1, from coordinate 16,284,763 downwards.
TATCTTTTGGCCTTCCCAGATGTGTCTTAAAGAGATAGGACATTATCATTTATTTCTTGGTGTTGGTCTTTGTTTCTGGGGAGCTACCTTACCTGAGCTGTGTCTTCTGCCCATTCTCAAGGGTCCACATACGCTTCACGTCACTCCCCAGATAGTAGTGTGCTGTAGATTATATTGTCCTGCAGGCACAACAACTTACTAACAAGTTAGTACAAAAGCTCCTTTCCCTACCCCCGTACCTCCTGTGCAATAAGTTTGTTTCTTCTCTCCCTAGTGCCAGTTCAGTTCCCTTTAGTTCTTATTCTCGTTGCCACCAGTTACTATGTTTCCCTTTTCATAGTCCTTTTAGTGATGTTTCTCGATCCCAATTAGATTCTCTTCTCGGGATTCGGAAGGGGTGGTGCTTTTTCTTGTTCGTATAATTTATTATTATTTTTGGGTCATGTGATAATACCCTCAGATTTCATACTTTGTATTAGCTGGCAGATCAGGGCTATCGGAATGTCTCTGCTCCCTGATCTTCTGGCCAGTGTCCCCTTCCTCTATCTTCGGTCTCCCAAATGTCCCTGTAACCCCTAGGGGTCCACTGACTTCTTAGACCCCGTGGCCCTCTTCTTTGCCCCCTTCCTTCTCGGTATTCCCTCATGGGACAGGATCGGCTCCAATGTCCTGATTCCCCACAGTTGTAACATTGATCAGGTCTAACAGCTCTGTACCCTCTCCACCCAAACTGAGGGAAAGTTGGCTCTCGGAATGGCATGTCTATCCACGCTTTAACTTCCTCCTCCTCTTTATCCTCGTTCGAAGTTACTTCCCGTTTCTGGATTTTTAGTACGGGTCTCTGGAAGGATTTAGCTGTCGTCAAACCAGGTTGCATTGAAGTGTGGACGTCTGTGGCCCGGGGATAATTTGCACCTACTGCGGCATCTAATTCTAAAGGCAGAGTAGGCAGCTTCTTACAAGGGAATTGCCTATGGGGAATCCGCTCCATATCCATATCGTCGGGACTTTGCTCTGATCTTATAATGTTATCGATGTCAGGATCAGCCACTTCATAGCCTTCTGCTGTCTCACCCTCAGAAAAGCTGCTCGTTCTTCTACCGGAATCTCTATACTTTGAGAAGGATTCTTTCACTTTCCCACTTGATCTCCCAATTACTTTTGCCACCCACTTCTGCGGAACCTTCCTTCTAACTCCTTGAACCCCTTGAACACTATCTTCTGCTGGTGAAGCAATCACCGGAGCTAGAGAGTCCTTTCCCGATTTTCCTACTTTGGATTAGAATTTAGTGGGTGGAGTCGAAGATACCACTGACTCCATCCGGGCGCCCTGTTCGCAAGCTGCGCAAGGTGTTTCTGAACTAAGAACATGAGAATGCTGAGAGGAATGCCGTGACTCTGTTCCGAAAAAGTCATGTATATATTGGGCTTCTCTCCTTTCGGGATCGACACTAATCCGCGGCCCTCTTACTAAATTTAATTTTAGTCGCCACCTCACTTTTAAGAGCCATCTCAGTCATTTCTCTTTGAAAAGCTGATGTTCTCTCCTGCTCCTGCTCCTGCTGCTGGCTTCCACTATCTTCCTTTCCCTGTTCCGGAATGTCCAGAGAAGGACCAGTTCTCTCTTTTTCCATTTTAATCCCTAACTTGAACGCTGCCATTCTTAATGTAGAAAGCAGACGGACTTCTTTGTTTACTTTCCTTTCAGTGAAGAACATTCTCCATATTTTAATAAGCTAATTCCCTTCTTCACTGTTTCCATATCGTCTAACAATTGTCTCTATGTAGGTTATCCCTACTATGGACTTTAGCCCACCTATCGGCAAAGTGAATCCCTCAAAATTCTATTTAGTTTTTCGGATAATTTTCTTAATCTCTCTGCTTCAAGCGGAATTTTCTCACAAATTATTCTTCGACTTTCGGGAATATTTGATAGGTCATTATCCGGTACATTCCCCATCCTCCTGCACAATAGACACAATACAGATAGGATTCAAAGCACTCACACCTATTCAATACTCGCTCCTTCCTTTCAGACTCCAAGGCCACTGCAATTGCTCCCACACAATAACTAACGTCTAACAGATTCACACCTCTCACACAATTGGTCCTTCAATCTCTCCAAACCGTTATTGAATCACTCCACTCAATCACTCATATTCAATCGCACTCTCAACTTTCTTATCAGCTTGATCACAATCACTTCATTCAACTCTCAGCCTGTAAACAAAGAATCTCCGGTTGCCCAAACTAAGGCTCTGGCTCTTAATATTTAATTTTTTGCAGCAATCTCTTCCAAGCAGCAATCTCTCCCACTCAGAACACTTTAAGTTCACACAGACAAATAAACCCGAAACACGCTGGTAAAACTATAATCAAACAAGAAATTATTCCCCGATTACAAGTAAACCAAGACGCACCCCAATATAAACTATAAGCATCCACTTATTTTGATGATGAATCGCACACTCTAATAAATCCTCCTCGTGGCGTACTCAGTCAATGGATCAATTCCTCCCCCAGCACAGCGATCGAAAGAATACGCACCCTGATCGAACTACCACAAATTAGATTCTAACAATACTACAATTTTGGTTTAAACAAATACAAATATTCAATTCAAATCCACTTTTACTTCAATTATCTAACACCCAAAAATCCTTAAGCACTCACACAGACAATACAAGTAGTGGTCCGCAATCTTTTTACATACACAAAGTATACAATTCGGATCCGATAAAGATGTTAAAAAAGATTATGCTGTATTTTTACAATTTACAATAGTAATTTAACACGCTAGTGCACAGTTTACAAACACTCGATCTCAATGCCGAGTCACGCTGTTATCAGCCAGCGAACCTCTCCCTCTGATACTGAAGATTTTCCCCTTCCTAGGGTACTATTTTCTGAGGGGTACTACTTAAATGGACTACATTTCCTGCTAAATGTTACTTTCCTCCTGCTAAGACTAGACTTCTATAGGGGAACCTCTATCCCTCCTTTCTAAGTTCTACAGAATTAGGGGTACCTCTCACATCCGGGTACTTTTCACCAAGTAAACCAGGTTTCCGTCTCTCAGTTACTTCAATGTGAAATTCTGTATTTGGAAATTTGATTCTGCAAATCTAAATTCGTTCTCAGACCAACTAGTTTTGGTGCGTACCACTCCACATACGCGGGCTCTCAAGTTCAAATATAATTGTCCAATGAAATCTCGAATGGACTAGAATATTCCCAGTCAATCTATACTCTAGCCACTAAGTCCAGTGCCTTTACGAGATTCCTAGTCCGTCACTCCAGGGAGGGATTCAGATATCTTCACACAGGCATGGCCTCCAACCAACCTAGATTTTACCTCTTCAAAAGGACTTCCTTTACACCTGCTTGGCACCGGGTGTCAGCGCTTAGCCTCTTCACGCTGGCAGTCGATGCCGATTTTCAGAACGCACCTTTCCAATCAGCGCTCCCAGCAATGACAGGTCAAATGCTTCACCACTTAGCACGTAAACCAGACTTGTATGCACGTTTGGCTCTCGTGAAGCAGCTGCAGTCTGCCAATAATGACCAAGTTTTGGGCTGCTAACCCAGGAAAGGGCCTTTAAACCAACTCCACCCTGGTTTTATGGGCCCCTAACCGTAAGGATGCTATCACCCCCCCCCCCCCCACCTCCCATGCTTGATAGACTCTGTTCTACGATCTCGTTGGACCCTTTCCCAGCCCGAGAATGATCGATCTGCTCCGACTAGCGAAGTGCCGAAAATCAATGTGCAAACCGCACAGTGGTGCCAATTTCTGCACTCGTGATCGAAACAGCTCAACACCCTCAACTTGTGTTTGGGAGTCTGTTGAGATCTCGGATGAACCCCCAATGTAAATAGCTCATTCTAAGCTTCCCCCAGTCTTGTTTCAGTGAATAAGATACTGAGTCAAGCACTTGCGCATCTAAACTTTATTTTGGAAAAACACAATAACAGTTCCCCAATACTATGTCTAACCACCGCGGGTTCGATCGTTGTATCTGTTTGGCCAAGTCCTCCTAGCATCGTGCAAGCAGAGACACTCCAAAAGGTCACGCAGTCCCAAGCGTTCTCCCAGAAGATCGAGGACCTTGTGGAACCTATCTTTTATAGGTCCCCGAACCTTGAGGGGTCGAACCATATGGGGGTGGTCTCTATACAGTCCAATAACAGATATCCACCACACAGTACATGATAGACATTTCCCTAACCCAATATTGCGGTAAACAATACATTGTATTCAAACTGAGCTTCTGGAAGGAAGCAAGCATAGCAACATTTGCCCAGATATTCAAGAGACCCAGACAAGGCTCAACACTTAACCCAATCAACGCCTAGCAAAGTAAAGCTTTGCAACCATATTTCAATGTGTATGGCTGGTTTGCATTCACCCAATCCGTTTCATGCAATTTACACCTAATTGCAAGAATCTGCAGATGACCCATTCTTTCCCTGCAACTCGTATCTAGGCTCCAGACAGGCTGGCACCATTCTGCAAGCTTGTCCCATTTCTGCAGAAGGCACATTCAAATTGACCAAATGGCCTAACACCCCAGAAGACTTTACTCAATTTTAGTGTCCTGGCATCTCCAATTTAACCAGAATTAATGTCCTAATGTACTTCAAAATGTTGCAAGGACAGAAGATATCATGATTTAAAGTCTCATCAAAGGAAATAACAGCAGACCGAGTGAACTGTAATTAACTGTCTCCTTGTCGTTAATGTGTGATATCAATCCACAAACTTCTGAAGCCGAGACATGAACAATGAATGAAGGTTGAAGGAATGAAGGTTTTCCATGTGACCATGTGGGATTCTTCAGGGTGCTCTGGTTTTCTCCCACATCCTAAAGATGCGTAGATTTCTAGCTTAATTGGTCTCTCTAAATTGGCCCAAGTGTGTAGGGAGCTGATGTGGACGTAACAAAAAGTAGTGTCATCGTTGATCAATGGTCGGCACGGACTGGGTGGGCTGAAGGGCCTATTAACATGGTCTATCTCTAAACTATTGTAAACTAAACTAAACTAAACTAAACATGGCAAGAGTAAGGTTCTTGAATTATTTCAGCATCATTGTCATACAAGGGGGAAATGTATCTTACATTGCTCCATGAAAATACAGTTACACAAGCCTGAATGAGAAATGGTTCAAATAGACCATCAATAATCACTGGTAGGTATCTTATATATGGAGAGAAAATAAGTGAAATACAAGTAGGAAAATCAAAAAGCTACAGTTGCTATCCTTTGAAACTAAGTAGTTTTGCTCTCGCCTAGTTGGGCTAAAAGATTTCCACCTGAAGGTTTCCCCTTCCACAGATGCTACCGAACCTGCTGGACATCTCCAGCATTTTCTGTTTTTTATTATGAGAGAGGAGAATATTCAGTCTTAAATTTGAAAAAAGTAATGAAAATGCTGAAAAGCCACAAGGTTAATATTTGAATGGTGGATTATAATTTGGGGTTCGTTTTCCAGAAATGAGCCAGTTTGTTTTTCATTACATTGACACTGACTTAATTCTGAGCATTTGCTGCTTATGTGTTTTCGTAATATGCTCTACAGCTACTTGTCAGTGAGGAGACAAGATGCTGTATATACAAATAAATAGATTCCCCTGCCCCACCCAATGGAAAAAAATGACAGAATAATTTGTGTTATGAGCAAACTGATTGCATATTAAAAATGTTGCAGATACAAACGAAAGGCAACAGACACTTAATCTACTCCTGATCATTTAATACAGTCATCAGTCATGTCTTACATGACCTCAAATATGGCTTTGAAAATAAATGGAGAAGCCCATGCTCATTGTACACCATTTGTTCCTGTTGCTCTGCAGACCATATGTTCACATGTCACAAGACCTTTTGTTTTATATAAAGTATGCAATAAAGCAACATAACAAGCAGTAAGGGAAATTTAAACAAAGCTTCTCAGTAGGGACAGAATGTCAGGCCCGAGTACTTGTTGGCCTACTTCATTCTGTTACTTCTGGCTGAAAATCTGCAGCGTTTGAATCAGAGATTTAGCCCCAACATCAGCAAAAATCCGTCGGACATTGCTTAGCTAAATGAGGTCTGTAGGTACAAGTGAATGATGAAAGTGAAATGGATGGTGTATCTATTCTGGCCCCAAGTAATCTAATTGCAAAATAAGAAACAGTATTATTATCGATGTTAGGGATCTACAGAACAATATTGTTGGTGACCACTAGTTCCTATTTGGTCGGGACAGTCTTGACCTATATAATAGGTACAGTGCCATCTTATGCTGCACGATAACGTTTATCCCACAGTTCTATAAGTCTCAATAAGAACATCCTTCCAGTAGTTACTGAGAAATGTGTAAGCACAGGGAGCGGAGTGCTGATACAATGATAGGCCAAAGGCACTATATTTTATAAATAGCTGTTTGGAAGAGTTTGGGTGGGATAAAATGGATTCAGAGATTTAGTGGAGTGAGATATTCTTCTTCTTATCGAGTCCACACACAAGATTAGTTGTTGTTCAGCCAGAGCTGAACACACTTCTCGGTATCTGCATACAATGGTGTCTGTCTTATCGCTTCTTGTGCTTCTTGTGCGTGATGATGGAAACAGGGCAATGCTCTTTCCTTGACCCCAGTGGAGTGAGATTGCACTTGATGAGATACTGACACGTTGTGGGAAAGTGGACATGAGAGGATGGAAAGTAAACGGTCCAAGGAACGAGAGGAGAGTGGGTTAGGATTGGATGGGATATTTGAGGTTGCAGGGAGAGAGGATGGAGTGAAATCCATGGCTGGGATTGCAATAAAGCAGAGGAAACAATTCTTGAGTGAATGAGGAACTAGCATTGTACAAAATGCAAAGTAGAGCCTGTGGAGGCATTCTCACTATCTGCTCTGACCCTTTTTGGATACCGTGCAGACTGTCCCCAGGTTGTATTAGTGTGCTGTTCTTGAGTACTGTCCATAAGAAAATTTCTCTGTTGGTTGGAAATGTCCATTTTCTATACCTTAACCATTTTGTATTGCTCTTCATACACTTGCTACAATTCTTTCATTTCATTGAATTATTACCCTGATGTTACCCATAAGTAAACTAATGGAATGTAAAATAACTGTGCCCAGACATTAATGTATACCATGAAGCATTTTACTTTTCTTATTGCTAGGTCATGTTAGGTCCTTCTTGGTTCTTGGTTTCTTGGTCTTCCAAAATATTCCAAATGGAATTTAAACTGGAGGTGGTGGAGGGAGGACTTAAGCCAGAAAGGGTTTTTGGGAAGAAAGAGCTACCTTAAATTAAGTTGCATCTGGTTGGGTAACTATGGTAGGGTGAAGATTATTCCATGCTTTAATTGTGCGGGGGAAGAACAAATTGCTGTACACATCTGTCTTGGTAGCTGGTGGTATCTCAAATTGGATCGAATGCCCTCGTCTGCTCCTAATTGGTTTGGGTTTGGTGTAGGTTTTGTAATCTATGTCGAGCTGACCATTTAACATTTTGTAAAAACAGGTCAAACGGTGAGCTTCACATCTGTCTTGGAGAGGGTTCCACCCCAGAGAATTCAGAAGTTTGGTAACACTTGCTTCTCTCTCATAGGTGTTAGTAACAAATCGAGCTGCCTGTCTTTGGACACGTTCGATGGAAGAAATGTTTTTATTTGTGTATGGGTCCCGTGCTGCAACTGCGTAGTCCAGATGAGGTCTAACATGGGTGAAATACAGCTTCTCCTTGACAGAAGCTGAACATTAATGAAAGTTACATCTCAGATAATTTAGGACACCTGTTGCTTTCACAGTTGCATGATGAGTCCGACCATTCCAATGCATATCGTTCTGCAATTTGATGCCAAGATACTTGGTTTGTTTGGATTCTTCAAGGGTGGCACCAAGTATATTGTAAGATGTTTCGCCTGGATTCCTCTTTTTGGTGACACGCATGGTTTCACATTTGGAAGGGTTGAACTGCATGCCCCATCGTTGTGACCACTCGACCATTGTATCGAGATCCTTTTGGAGAGCATCTTCATCATCAGCTGACTTAATTGGACGGTACAGCAAACAATCATCAGCGAATAGTCTGGTCGTACTTGCGACTTTTTCATGGATGTCATTTATGTAAAGCAAAAACAGATGTGGGCCAAGTACTGTGCCCTGAGGTGTACCACTCAACACTGGATGCCAATTGGTGCTCTTTCCATTCACACACACGCACTGAAGATGTTTTGTCAAGAAACTGGAAATCCATCGTTTCGTGTTGGAACGAATACCATAGAAGTCAAGCTTCCGAAGCATTCTCTGGTGTGCGATGACATCAAATGCTTTAGAAAAGTCCATCACTACTAAATCCGTGATGCTTTATTGCTATTTTCATGTTATTGCTATTTTCAAGATAGCATTAAGATGATCACCTATCTGTGTTTAAGAATATATTCCAAAACAAATCCATTACCAGTCACATGCTGAACTGAGACAAGACCTGATTTCAGCAGGGAAGCAGGGGTTTAGAGTTGGCAGTGGGAAGAGCAGAAGCAGTAACAGTGTAGAGTCATCCATCAGACATCCTGCATCAATCCAAGTGTGTAGAAAGGAACAGCAGGTATTGGTTCACACTGAAGTTCGGCACAAAATGCAGGAGTAACTCAGCAGGTTAGGCAGCATCTCGGGAAAAAAGGACCTCGGTCTGAAGAAAGGTCTCAACCCAAAACATCACCTATTCCTTTTCCTGACCCGCTGAGTTACTCCAGCATTCTGTGTCTTCATCAATTCAAGCCTACTTTCCATTTGAGTGAGTGCCCCATGTGCTCTGATTATGGTCTGCATTTGCAGGACAGAAAATTTGTGTATCCAGTGGTATCAGAAATGACACTGCGTTACAACCATCAGGGGCTCTTACAAGCAGAATCAGGATCCTGGCCAGGGGGCAACATGATGATCAATACCCACCTCACCATCTTAAAAAAGAAACATACTCTTACTTACAAACATACGGTAGTAGATAGAATCTAGGGGAAAGGGCCACTCGCCTATCATACTACACCCACCTCAAATCAGGGCCAAAACAAGTACAAGTATTATAATTGAATGGACCAGAGTACCTTTTCTTTAAACGTCATGTATCCCATTTTATCACAAAATGATCACCCAAATTTAAGACTCTGGCAAACTTGTTTTTGTCAGATATATACTACATTTTTTACAACAAAGTAATATATCACTTTGGCCATTGTGTCTATGATGGTTCATGTAAAGATGGTGGCGCCTCGCGGCAGCGGCCTCTTTAATTGTTGTTCTGTCGAGTTGTATAGTTTGATTGTAGTTTAAATATTGTTTTTAGCTGCGTATATGTGGGGGGAGGGGGGGAAACTTTTAAATCTCTTCCCTGTACGGGGGACCCAACCTTTTCCCTGTTGTGTCTCCGTTGTCGTTGGGGCCTAGCACCGTGGAATGGCCTCCAACCAGAACGACCTGGGGGCTCCAGTCGCGGAGCCTGCGGACTCACCATCGTGGAGCTGGCCAGCTTCGGAGCGAGAAGAGCTGTGGTGGAGCGCGACTGCGACCCGACTTTGGAGCTTCGGAGGCTCCAGCCGCAGGCCCGATGGATGGTGACGGGTGGGAGACTGCTTTTCGGAGGTCCCGCAACGGCAACTTCTCCCACCTGAATTGAGGGCTTGAAAACGACTCGGAGCGAGGCCTTACATCGCCCGGCGTGGCTTTAACGGCCGCGGGACTTGCCATCGCCCGCCAGGGGCTTTAACATCAGGAGAAGAATGGAACACATGGGAGAGACACTGACTTTGCCTTCTATCACAGTGAAGGAGGAGATTCGCTGTGATGGATGTTTTTTGTTCATTGTGTGTCTTGTTTTTTTTTTCTTGTTGTATGACTGCAGAAACCAAATTTCGTTTGAACTTCACTTGAAGTTCAAATGACAATAAACGGTATGGTATTGTATTGTATTGTATTATGGAATAATCCCATTCACCCACCAACATTTTTCCATGCAATCGATTACCCACATTTCCATCAACTCTGTCCCCTTCCCACCAGCTCCAGATTCTACCCACATCAGCTCTACTAGCTGCACCACCGTGCCACTTAAAGACTGCATTGAGGACTAAAGTCATGTAAATTATCGTAAAAACAGATGATGAAATTCATAATTTTTGTGGTAAAATAATTTAACATTACAAATGTAATACATTGACACAGTCTACTGATAATTTGTCCTTCTGGGGCATAGAAGGAAAAGAAAATATACAAATGAACTCAACTTGATTATGGACAAGAAGTATTTTAATAAGCTATTGAATTTTTCAAGTAGATCAATCAAGCAAACTGAAGAAGGGTCCCGACCCAAAGCACTGCCCATTCATGTCCTCCAGAGATGCTGCCTGATCCGTTGAGTTAAGCCCCTGTCCCACTCAGGACACCTGAACGGAAACCTCTGGTGACCTTGCACCCACCCAAGATTTCCGTGAAGTTTCCGGAGGTTTTGGTCACTCTCCCTAATGGTCGAACGTGGTTTCCGCGTAATCGAGGCTTCTTCTATGTTCCTGCGATTATTTCAAAAAATTCAAAACCGGCCTCGACTAAAAATAGGTTGCCGTTTGGTCGAAGCCCGTGGAGTGGGGTTGCTATTTACTTACAGGCAGTCTAAAGCAATCTCCTTCGATGACCGGCCTTTTTGATTGGCTCATTGGAGTTTTCAGCAAAGATCCTATAGGATCTTTGGTTTTCAGGACCCAGAAGATCCGTCGGAAGGTAAATTGCCCACTAACTTTATTAACCTTCTTAGAAATGTCTCCACTCCTTCTTCCCCCCCTTCTCTCCCCTTCTCCCCCCTTCTCCCCCCTTCTCTCTCCCCTTCTCTCCCCTTGTCTTCCCCTTCTCTGTCCTTCTCTCCCCTTCTTTCCCCTTCTCTCCCTCTCTCCCGTGCTCTGTGATGACTTATCGTGCTCTGTGGCAGCCGTTTACCTTCCTCTTCATCGCGCAGACAGCGCTCCTCCACTCTCCCTGGCACCCACCTTCGCGATGTGTTTGTGTGTGTGTGTGCGGTCTGTAGTGTGTGGTCACTCCTGTAGGATCTTTGGTCTGTAGATGCAGCTCACGCTTCGGTCAAGGCTTTCCAGGCGAGTGACCAAAACCTCTGGCGACTCATGGAAACCTTGGGTGGGGCGCAAGGTCACCAGAGGTTTCCGTTCAGGTTTCCTAAGTGGGACAGGGGCATAACTCAAGCAATTTGTGTTCGAGGGAAGACTACAGCATCTGCAGTTCCTTGTGATGCCAAGCCAACAAATGGATTTTGTTTTACCACTAATTTAAATGTTAATAATTGTTCATTACTGAAATAAACATTTTAAGTTATTAATTTACTAACATTACCAATTACTTTAACTGTTCTATATATTTTCTGATTAGTATAACTGATCTGGCACCCACTGATTTAATTTAAGTACAATGTGATTGTAAACTGGAAAATAAACTGAGGATGAAGAGACAATTTAATAATAATCCATACTCTGTCATGTCCTTTTGATGCTGAATTTGTTGTTACCAGTTTATGTGCTTGACTTCGCTCAGTCAAAGACAATGAGAAGGTTTTGAGCCATGTCATTATGCTTCTTTCTTCATCATCACTGAAAAGAAATAAGCCAACCATTCCCTAAGTCTATCTGTTGCTTACCCTAATGACACCCAGCCAAGGTTCAAGAGTTCAGGGTTCAGATCTCTGTCTCTGTATTTTTAGTTGAGGTTCGACACATGGCAGCCTGACTGGATAGGTTACCTACCAATACATTCTGTTAGTGCATGAAAATTTGTACTGTGCGTTCTCAGCTTGGTTTCATCTGGAATTTAAGGTAGAATGTCTTTGCAACTTAATTTGCTGCAAATTACACAATGTATATTTGAATTCCATGGATTCACCTATACTAGCTGAAATTATAAGATGCTCACTGTGCTCTGTTTGAATTAATTATACAGTACGTTTCCTTTCAATTTGATGTTCTCATGAATCTTGAGGGATTTTGTGCCATGTGATTGTTACTCGCTAACTGTATAGTGCTTAAATCTATTTGTCAGTGCAGCATACAGGGATATATTGTTACAAATGATCCATAAGAAAATAATTTTAAAAAGACTTCCAACTAGGCCGATAATGTCAGAAATTTGAGATTCTACTTAGCAATTGTTTATTTAAATTTCAGGTCATTATTCCTAAGAATAAAGTTCTATTTTATTAATTTAATAATGAAGTTAGCCAAATAAGATTATCTGAATATCACCAGTGATCTGTTTATGCCAGATATGTATGTTATTGACTTTGACCAAATTAGTAATATAACATTTATATATACATATATATAATAATCATGTGTTTTAGTAATCTGATTATTGCTAACTTACTTCAAACTAGTAAATGCAATAACCTTCATCAAGTATATTTAATTACAAAGTATAGCTTTATCTTTCACTCATCAATGATAAAATAAATGTATAGAGAAGTGACCACAACAAAAGCTTAAGAAAAAGATTCATAAAACAAAAAAATTAAACAGCCGTGTCTCGGGTCGTTTTTCAGTAAATTCATGATTATTGGACATAATTAATGTGTCCGTTATTCCACAGTCTTTGTGTGATTATAACAGTAAATTTCATGGCACTTTGCCGTAAAACCTGGTGTCTGACAGGGTACTGGGTACTTTGCCTTGCAGAATTTTGCTATATCAAGGAAGAAGATTACATTACATGAGAGTTAAACTGGCTGCAGCATAGCTGTACTTGGAATAAAGCCTTGCAAATATGATATTGTCAGATTTTCATTGCAGGCATGGGAAACCTTTTATACCATATATACTTCTAATTCTATGTTTATAAAATAAAATATTTTCTACATCTTCGCCAATTGCATTCAAAAGATCTTCACTGTAATTTATATCATCTTCGGGAACTGGGCATTGATATAGGGCTGGATAACATATAGCATATAAGAGGAAGAACTGGAATGTCCTATTACGCTTGCTTGATCATTTTGACCCCCAGTCTCCAAGCATGAGTATCCTTCCTTCAGTACTTGGGAGTAAGTTCTGGTCACTCAGGCAGCATTAACTTTGAAAAAATGACCCGTCTGCACCCAGACAAAAACAGAATCCCCCTTTTCTGTGTCGCCAACACCCACTTTATTCTCCTCGATTCAAGACTCCCCACGTAGATAGAATTGTTTGACCAGCTCTGCTTTGCACAACTTAATTAACCAAAGAGAAAGTGTCAGTTTCTGCCAAATTGACAACAACAAAACTGCAGGGAGAAGAGCCATGCTGCATTAACCAGAAATCCAGCACTATTCACAAAGAGACAGGAATTCACTATGGTATAGAAATCCGCTAAATAGATCCAAGAGTTTGATTTGACACAGTATGGCGCAAGTCATGTTTTCTTTCACAACCAGTGACAGTGTGCCTTACAGTACTATCTTTCTACCCCAATTTCAACTATAATATAGTAGTTTGCACGAATGTGGAATTAACAGATATTTATACCCTAAGAAAATTTGATTTTGTCCCTTTCTTTGAAGAATCTTAAAGAGGAAGGAGGTGTCTGAACAATCAGTGGAACTTCTACTGTGACTAATGTCTACATTCTTCATCACCCACCCCCAGCTTAGCCAACAGGCGACAATGTTCCACAGAGTAAGATGGATGAGGTGTCACTTCTTGCCCCAGGCAGGATGCTACATTCAGCTTCAAATTCCTGGGCCTTAAGATCTCGTATGACTTATCCTGCGCCCAGCACATAGAGGTAATCACGAAGAAGGCGCAGTAGTGCCTCTACTTTCTTAAAAGTTTAAAGCGATTGGGCATATCACTGAAAACTCTAGAAAGGTCCTACAAGTGCCCAGTAGAGTGTATCGTGACTGGTTGTGTCATGGCCTGGTATAGTAATTCCAATGGACAGGAAAGCTAGAGGCTGACGGAGAGTGGTCAACTCAGCCTGGTCAATCATGACACAGCCCTCCCCACTGCCAAAAGTATCTACATAGGTCACTGCCTCAAGGAGGCGACATCTAACATCAAGTATCCCCACTATCTGAGCCATGGCCTCACACAAAGATCTTACCTTATTTGTTACTTCTCCTTAGGCTTCATCATCATCATCTCTACAACCTGATAATTAACAGAAAACCTCAGACGGAAATAAAACGGCTGTTGTATCAATCAATCAATAAAATGGTGACTCGGTACATTGGTGAAAGGACAGAGATAAATCTGTGCAATGCAAGAGGTTTTAAAGCAGAAAAACTGGCTTTCTTCTTGGGTACTACTGATTCTTGATTCCACTGTAGCACCATGTGACCTCAGGTGATTGGCAAGAAGTGTAGGATTTGCAGACTTTGTTGCAATTGAGATAGATAAAGCTTGATGAAGTAGTGAGTGGATTGACAGGATTATCAGATGTCCCTTTTGCACTTGATCTCCATGTATTTCCATCAGAAAGAATTAAAGTGCTCAGTAGCTCCTTAAACCCCTGTCTCACGGTGCGAGTTGGCCCACGAGTGACCCCGAGTTTTCACTCGTGGTGATCACGTACAGCCAACGTAGTGGGAACGTCGGAACTCGCGCGATCAACTTGTCCACTCGTGGCGCTAACGGCAGGTACCCGTGAAACTTGTGAAACTTGTGAACTCGTGAAAAAAGTCAAACATGTTTGACTTTTTCCACGAGTCAAATTTCGTGGTCAAGTTTAAAATTGAAACATTTAAACTCAGAGTTACATCGTAGTGGCCCGTGCGTTAAGTTTAGTGATTTGTGCGTCTACCGTGGGAACTCTTTAATAGACACAAAATGCTGGAGTAACTCAGCGGACCAGGCAGCATCTCTGGAGAGAAGGAATGGAGTCGAGACCCTTCTTCAGACTTACCCAAAATGCCACCCATTCCTTCTCTCCAGATATGCGGCCTGTCCCGCCGAGTTACTCCAGCATTTTGTGTCTATCTATACTTTAGTTTTGGATATGATCAAGTGTAAGAAACGCAAACCAGACTACCTTCACATCAGAAAATCCTAATGTTCCTAATTTGGCCGAGGCACTTCACTGTCTGTGTGTAGGAAGGAACTGCAGATGCTGGTTTACACCGACGATAGACACAAACATGCTGGAGTAACTCAGCGGGACAGGCATCGCATCTGGAGAGAAGGAATGGGTGATGTTTCGGGTCGGGACCCTTCTTCAGACTCCCCGCTCATTCTTCCCTCGTCGATGTGAACTTGTGAGGGTGCGAGGAATCGGGCGTCGCTGGGTAAGGGGAAGAGAGGTTTTACTGCTGAATTATGCGCAACAGAAGCATGAAGTGGGGGTAAGGTCCGTTTAAACTATCTTGTCGTCGTCGTCCCCCCCCCCCCCAATGTTGGGAGAGAGAGGGAAGAGAGTTGTGCAAACAAACCACGGGAGACTGCATCTTTGGAGGGAAATCATAAAATGTATAGGGATGTTTTGGGCAGGGACCCTAAAGGTTGACTACCCGTTTCGCAGATGCCGTTCCTAGCCCCCCATCTCACTCCTCCCCACCCATAGTCTTTGCCTTCTCCCAATTCCACCATCCCTCGCCCCCCCCCCCCCCCCTCCCCCAAACCTGTCCTCGTCTGCACTGCTGAAGATAACCGAGTGCTTTAAATGCGAATCCCGGACTACAGCAACAACACACGCCTTGAGCGGGAGAGGAACTTGGTAACTCAAGAGCAAACTGGAGGGGAACTTGGTAACTCTGGAGACGATCTCGGAACATCGCAGATTACCATACCCGTGGGAACTCGCCACAAACACTTGCACATCAACTTGGAATATCGTACACAACCACGAGTCTGTCACTCTGGGTCACTCGTGTGTCAACTCGCACCGTGAGACAGGGCCTTTAGATTGCTAGCTGTTGGTTTGGTCTTTACAGGGCCTCACAAGGATTAAAGAATATGTTACATTGTTATGGAGGGTTTGAGGACATCGTTGAAGCATTTTCTCTTTCTTCTAATGCAGCTCCAAGTAGAGGACTTGCTTAGAGAGATCGGTCAGAGATGTGGATAATGTGGTTCACCATTCAAAGCTGGTTAAGAATGATCAGAGCTTTGCTACTGGGGTTGGTGACCTGGAAACACCTGGATATTTGTTAACCTAACCCATTGGTGAATTTAGATGATTTTACAAAGGGAACTTTAGCAGTACTTCTCCAGTGTTTGGCCAAGCCTAAAGACTGCCTCTCATGTCTTTGGTGCAGGCACTGCCACAGTCCTGGTTGGGATTATCAGTCCACCTGCCCCTTCAAGAAAAATATTGAAGTTAAAAGAATAAAAAATGTTCATAAATATTGTTAGCTAAACAATAAAACATATACTAAAATGCTCTTAGAAACTTTAAATGCAAATCTCGGTGTTAACCTGAAACAGTATTTACTTTGCTTGAGAATAATTTCACTTCTCTCTGAACTCTCTGGGGCAGTAGAGTTGCTGCCTTATAGCCCTGGCCCACAGAACGAGTTCATTCCAAGAGTTCTCCCGGGTTAAAAAAAAATCGAGCTTGTGGTAAGCACGGAGAATGAACGTCGCGGGTACGTCGGAGCTCGGGGACATCTTTTAGCGGCTCATACGCTAACGGCAGGTACTTGGGAAGACTCGCTAACGGCAGGTAAGCACGGGAAGACTTGTGAAGATTTTCCAACATGTTGAAAAATGTCCACGAGAGCCCCGAGTACCGACGAGTGGCCATTACCGTAAATCTCCGAGTTCGAATCAGGGCAAACTCGGGAGAGCTCTTGGAATGACCTCATACCGTGGGACGGGGCTTTTAAAGCACTTGCAGCGCCGTAGACCCAGGTTCGATTCTGACTACGGGTGCTGTCTATACAGAGTTAGTACGTTCTCCCCATGACCACGTGGAATTTCTCCTAGATTTTCAGTTTCCTCCCACACTCCAAAGACATACAGGTATGTAGGTTAATTAGCTAAGTGTATGTGTAAATTGTCCCTAGTGAGTGTAGGATAGTGTTAATGTGCAGGGATCGCTGGTCGGCGAGGACTCAGTGGGCCGAAATGCCTGTTTTTGCGATGTGTCTCTAAAAATAAAATTAATAAAAAACTATGAATTCCCTGTGAACGTTCTGTAATCAACCTGACTGTCACATGTTAAGAATCTGCTATCTCTCACATGCTGGGTTTTTTTCTCCTCTGTTTCACTCTTTCTCTCTTCAGTAATGTATAGCCAGATACTAGGTTTTACTTTGCAGCAGATTATTGGGAAATAATACAAATATATAAGATGCAGATGCATAATATCACAGCTATGCCTTCATAACTCAGTTTCTTCATTCTATCCAAATAGTTTATTGTCACATGTAACGAGGTGCAATGAAAAGCTCTTTACTGCGTGCTATTCAGTCAGCGGAAAGACAATACATGATTACAATCAGGCCGCCCTGAGTATACAAATGCAGGATAAAGGGAATAAGATAGTCCGAGGGTCTCCAATGATGTAGATCTGGAGCTCTGGACTGCTCCGTAGTTTGGCAATAGGATGATTCAATTGCCTGATAACTGCTGAGGAAAGAAACTGTCTCTGAATCCAGAAGTGTGCATTTTCACACTTCCGTACCTCTTGCCTGATGGGAGAGGGGAGAAGAGGGAATGTCCGTGGTGTGACTCGTCCTTGATTACAGTGGTGGCCTTGCCAAGGCAGCATGAAGAGTAAATGAAGTCAATGGAAGGGGGATTGGTTTGCGTTATGAAGTAGGCTGCATCCACAATCCTCACTAAACGGAAAATACCTATCAAAGCCGCCACTGTGCTCAGCTGCAAATCTTGAGGACATCAAAAGAGGAAAGCCAAAGTATTACCTTCGAATAGTCTGCTAAAATACAATTTTCCTAATGATGATGTAAACTTAGGAATACTCAGCAAGTCAGGTAACATGAGAGAGAGACAGGGATAGAAAGTACCCATTCAAGGTACTCGTGAGCATATTGAAGTGGCAGAAGCAAACTTTGGTTCAATGTAAGTGCAGTAAGCATTGCATCCTTATGCACTGCAAAATAATTCTTAGCTGATCCCTAATCAATCATTATTAGAGTGACCTATTCTGTAGAAGTAACATCATCTGCTGTGTTCCATAAACCCATGACCATTTAGTTAGGATGTGGCTGCAGATGCTGGTTTACAAAAAAAAGACAGCTAGGCAGATATTTTAATAAGTCAGCAGATCAGGCGGCAGCTCTGGAGAACATGGTTAGGTGACGTTTCGGGCCAGAAGAATGGTCATGACTTGAAACGTCACCAATCCGTGCTCTTCAAAGATGCTGCCTGACTTGCTGAATTACTCCAAACTTTGTGACCATTTATTTATGGTTAGGTACTCCTGCACTGATACTTAACTAAAAAATAATCAGGCAATAGTCGCTTCTAATCTTATTAATTTCTAAATTATGCCACATTCCCATGTTGATTTTCCGAATTGTCGACCAGGAAGTACACAACTGTCTACCAGCATCTTAGTTTAGTTTATTGTCACATGTACTGAGGTACAGTGAAAAGCTTTTGTTGCGTCCTAATCAGCCAGCGCAACCTTGCACAAACCTATAGTTCCTTGTATAAAGCCTACTTGCATGGTGATTATCTGCTGGAGTTACAAGGTCACTCAGAAAAACCTTAGAGAAATTTCTCAAATGGTACCATATTGAACCTTATCAAGTGCCTTAGTTCATATACAATACATCTACCACACTGCCTCCATCAACTTTTAGTTATCTTCTCAAAAAACTCAATCAATTTAATGAGTCAGGATTTCTCCCAGAGAAAGCTGTGGTGACTAAACCTGATTGGCCCCTATCATTCTAAATGTCCATAAATCCTATCCCTTAAGATTTCCTACCACATAAGATTCACCTAGTTTACCCCAACAGACCCTTCTTAAATAAAGGACCAAAATTAATTAACCATCAGTCTTCTGGCACATCACCTGGAGCTAATGGGAATGCAAAAATCTAAATCAGAATCCCAGATATTTCTTTCCTTGCTACTCATGGTAAACTAGGATAGATCACCTCTGGTCCTGGGAATGTATCAACACTTTGTGATCCATGACATCTAACATCCCTTCCTTCTTTATACTGACCCACTGCAGATTATCCACAAACCCCTTCCTGAACTCACTATCTCCTTGTTTGTCTGCTTGGTGAATACAGATGAGAAATATTCACTTTGGACCTCACTGTTCCCTACACATAAATTACCCTATTCATTCCCTGATGGGACCCACACTTTCCCTGGTCACCCTCTTGTTCCTAATATATGTACAGAATGTCTTAGGTTTCTCCTTATTCTCACTTGCTTATTATACATGGGCCCTTTTTCCCCACCAAACATTCTATATTTTACAATAGATTCTTTCAATCTAGTTGCCTATACCTGCCAAGCGTTTTCTTTTTTCTTTCCTGATCAAACCTTCAAAATCCTTTGTCATCTGAGGATCCTGAATCTTGCCATCTTTGTATTTCCCCCCTTTTGTGACACGCTGGCCCTGAAGCTTTATTAACTTTCTTTTAAAGGACTCTCATTTATGAGATGTTGTTTTTGCCTTCACACATTTGCCTACAGTTTATTTTTGCCCGACACAATTGAAATCAGTCTTCCCCCAAATCAAGACCTTAATTTGAGAACCATTCATAACCTTTTCCATAACTGCCTTGAACCTTCACTATTATGGCTACTGTTCCCAAAGTGTGTCCCTTCTGACACTTCCACCACTTGCTCAGTTCTTGCTGAACATGATGCCAGGTTAAATAATCTCCTCTGCCTGCACGTGATCCATATCCCTCCATATCTATCTTTAGTGCCTATCTAAAAGCCTCTAAAGTGCCAGTATTGTAACTGCCTCCACCACCATCCCTTGCAGTGTGTTCCAGACACCCATCACTCTTTGTATAAACCTTGTCCTGCACATCTCCTTTAAATGTTGGCACTCTTACTCTAAAGCTATGCCCTCTCGTCTCTAGTCTTTGGTATTTCCACCCTAGGAAACAGATTCTGAATGTTAAAGAAGGAAGGTCTGAAGCAGGGTTTTGGCCCGAAACATTGCCTATCTCCCTCGCTCCATCGATGCTGCTGCACCCGCTGAGTTTCTTCAGCATTTTGTGTACCCCCAATAGATTCTGACTGTCTACCTATCTATCTAACTAACTATGTCTCCCATAATTTCCAAAGGTCTAGAAATTCTATTAATCTGTTTGTTAGTAGTTGCCTGACAAAGATCAAAAGTGATTTATTATGATTTAGTGACTGATTGATCTTTGCTCTACAATCAAGAAAATCATTCATTAGGAAATCACATTCTGCAATCACATGTGTTAGAAGGAACTGCAGTTACTGGTTTATAGACACTAAATGCTGGAGTAACTCAATAGGTCAGGCAGCATTTCTAGAGAAAAGGAATAGGTGATGTTTTGGTTTCTATTCCGACCTAAAACGTCATCTATTTCTTTTCTCCAGAGATGCTGCCTGACCCACTGAGTTACTCCAGCATTTTGTGTCAATCTCCTTCCATTACACATTTACTTTGGAGTCCTTGGTTGGAGACATGGGTGTCTCTCTTGGAATATTCATGATAGAAGAATTGCAGCGCCCAGGAGATGTGAAAACTTGTGTCTTACTTTGTTCTGTCTTAAAGATCTCTGTGATTTTTTTATTAATGACCGCAAGTCCAAAACTACTTGTATTTACAGCAAATGCATAAGAGCAAATAACATGAAGGTTTAATTTTGTGTGTTTTTTAAATGGAATATGCACGAGATAGTTTTGCAGTAAGGCATTCTGTTTTCTGCTGGGCGGTGGAAAGATTTCAATTTTTGGCACTCCAAAGACGTCCAGTGATTATAACATTATGATAACAATTTACTAATTTGAAATGGTTGTAGGTTCCTGTCCAAACTCAAAGCCCTCTGAAACAAATACTGGGTAATTTCTATGAAATTTACAAAATGTGACATTGCGTTAAAGACTTGAACTTTATGTTGTCATAACTTAAACCCTGCCACATGCTCTTTTTGTACTTTGTCAGTAGTTTTAAATAAGCTGTAATCATTTTGGAACAAAAGCAAGCAATGAGATATTCTGTAAAGAAAATATCACAATGAGTGCAAATAGCTGGCGTTGATACCCAATTTTCCATTTCTAAAACCATACTTTTCTCACTTTTGTGTTTGAAAATAAATAAAACCCGAGCAAAGATGTGCTTTTTTTTGTATTTCCTCATTTCTTTCAATGTTTTTCTTATTTTTCTCCACACAATCTTCTCTGTAACTAATTTATCCTAAGCTCGTTGAACTCCTCAGAAAGTTAAGTACATCACAGACAAGCAAATTGTGATCATTTATTTTAAAATGGAAATAAGCCTGATTATATCTGATGTGTTCATTTCTCCCTTGACAAGCTGGAAGTTCTAAGCAGCAGTACACAAATTCAACATTGTGATTAATAACTTGGGAGCTGCCTCAGTTTGATAGCTTGCTCTTGTTGGTGGAAATTTATGGCTTGGTACTTCCTCAGCAGGACTTCCCACGTTGAATTGATGCACACTGTTGACCCTTGTGTCCAACATGGGGGTTTTACACAGATGTCTGGTAACTGTGGAAGGTGCAGAAATCCAGAAGACGAACTTGCAACTGAGCTATTATACCCTGGTAGTTAACAAAGGTCAGAAGAAGGACTCTGCAAATGTCTGTGACACTGTGTTTCACTGCAGTTTGTTTTTTGATTAGCACAGTTCATGCCCAGGCCATCCCACCTGAATAACAATCAGCCCGATTCAGAACATAACTACAGCAACGAAAGCGATAAACATTTGTTGGAATAAAGCTTTGGGGATTTGCAGGATTAAAATCTCCTGAAGCTCACCAGGATGCTCTGTGAAAATTAAGAAGGAAGACATTGGAAGAATATGAATTCCATATTTTCTGATCAACATTTGCATTTGTAGAAAGTTTATTAATCTATCCAGCGAGACAAGTTAAAACAGCTGTATGTAAATGTTGTGGCAGATTGCACATTCCTCCATGCCTTGAAATAGTTATCTTAAATCACATATGTTTCAGGTGGAATGAAGAAATCCTTTAAATCTCATTTAATATCCAGCAACATTCTTTGTTCCTTTATTTATCCAACACATTCTGTCCTGAGCATATGCCAATTACACGTATTCTTCTGTTTCATGATGGCTTGGCTGTTAATTGTTTTATTTCTAATTTTTCAGTATAGGGTTCACAAAAAATATATATATATTAATAATTGGAACCGTTCTCCAACCATACTTTTAAACATTGTGTTATGAGATTACTGTTTTGGCTAAATCACCACGTAAAACAGTTTGCATGTTATGGGCATGTGAGCACATTTGGAGTTGTCTGGCAAAAGCTGTAACAGGAATCAAATACTGTTAGCATTATCTCATTACTCCAGAAGAAATATAGCAGAAGAAAATGTTTCAACTTCCTGGCAATACAGTTGCCACATATTTTAAAGAACATGATCTGATCAGGCTGAATGTGGTGCACCCAAAAAAATAAAATGGAAATGCATACGTATTACAAATGTTCCTTATATCATTTGGTGATTATTAATTGATTTGCTACAGTTGTGCATTGACAGGGTACTATCAATGTTAGCTCAATTTAATTTTAATGACAAATTTTAGGATTGAAAATGCAGAACCAGATTACTTTTTTTGCTCCCAAACATCCCTTCTTTCTTTTCTGAAAATGAAGCCGACTGGACTGGAGTTCCAGTAAAGACACATTACTCTCCATGTATTTAGAAAGGAGGTCATATTTCAGGATAAGCTGTATATAATATGTTGGAAAACTTCATGGTAAATTGTTATCCAGTATTCCTTCAACATTCACAAAAAAATTCAATGTTGTGATATTGTTGCTGAATTACTAACTACATTTGTGATTTAATGGAGACTATTTGTGATGTTAAATTTAAAGAAAAGTTCCCTATCTACCTTCAATCCTTCAATGAATGTTGACCATTAAAACAATAATACATAATAGCCATTCCTTCTCTCCAGTGATGCTGCCTGTCCCGCTGAGTTACTCCGTCATTTTGTGTCTATCTTCGATTTAAACCAACATCTGCAGTTCTTTCCTACACATTCCAATACATAATAGTGATGTGCTTGGTTGCAACAGTGAAGCACAGCCTGAATCTGAACTCAAAACAGGCACAATCAACCTAAACTTAACCCTAGTCTGAAAACGTGCCATTTTTTCACATACTGACCAGACCAGACCTAGATTAAAATATTATAATTTTAAACACCATAATTCACAACCTGTAACACCAAGCAAACCATTGTGATCTGAATATAATACCGAATGCTCCTTCAGAATATATACCCCACCCTGACCTAAACAATCCAGTCCCACTCTACTTGGGTCAAGTAGCCACACACTAGAATACATTAATTAAAATTGTGATTATTATTATTAAAGCAGCAGCATTAATAAGATAACAGTAATAATTATTTATTTGAGTAATTTATAATTTATTTATCAGTCACTGTATTAGAATTTACAGAGCATAAAAAATTGTCTCTTGTATGTGAACCAGATGGAGAAACAAAGTATATCTTACTAAAAGTTAATGTTATGTGAAATTCAATTAGTTAATTTGATCTGCCATATCAAACATCTGCTGTCACTGTAACCTGGCCATGGAAAAAGACTGAGCTTATCATGCAGGAACTTTGATTCACTGTAGACATGTTATAACATTCAAAGATATTGATGCATTTGAAAACAACAAGAAGCCACTTCCAATTCTTTTCAGTTTAACTCGCAGTTTAAAGAAAATATGTTAAACATTGAGAATAATGGACATTGTTCCTGTGTGCCAACACCAGAAGGGGGCAGAGGGAGCAAGGTTCCAGCTGTTAAATGCCAGACGTTGCCTATAAGCCTTATTTAATTATACCTGGTCCACAGCCTCATAAAGAACAATATTTTTGCCTTGATTTTCATCATTCACTGTAGATATGCAAAAAGTATAAATTAATTACTCGGATCAATGTATTCCGAAAACTGATTATTTGTGGTATCAATGATCACTTGAAGAAACAGTCTGAAGAAGGGTATAGATCCAAATTTTGGTTGATTACTACAGGTGTCAGGGGTTATGGGGAGAAGGCAGGAGAATGAGGTTTGGAGGGAGAGATACACCAGCAGTGATTGAATGGCTGAGTAGACTTGATGGGCCAAACAGTCTAATTCTGCTCCTATTATGACCTTTTGAAACATCACCCATTCCTTCTCTCCAGAGATGCTTCCTATCCCACTGAGTTACTCCAGCCTTCTGTGCCTTTCTTCACTTGAAAATACTCATGGATTTTCTTTGGTAAATCATGCTTTGTTGTAGAAGTGATACGATCTTAAAGGGTGACGCAATGTTTTGCAGTCATCATGTTGGTTTTATATTACCTATTTGTACATTTTAAACTCAGAAAGGTTTAAGCACTTCATATAATGATCATATGTTTAATATTTTCACTAGGAATAAGCATACATTTTGTCCTTTTTTCACTGGAAATCTTTTAAAAATATTTGGTTAGAATAACCAATTTGGTTATAAGATAACCTGCCTTTTTGTTGCTTTGGCAGTATCTTATTTAATACTTCTTGGTTCTAAATCAAGGCCACACAGATGGACATTTAAAATATATCACTTGATTGTGAGACCTTGTGGATCATTCTGTCCTTGGTGTTCTCTGTTGCCAGAGTGAGGCCACATGCAAACTGGAGGGATATTCTGCTTGGGTAGCTTACAACCCAACATGAAACCCCTTAACAATGAATGTTAAGTTCTCCAATATTTGGAGAACTCAACACCACCCCGGCCCCCTTCCACCCCCCTCTCTTTCGTGTGTGTTCCCACTCCCAAACCCAGTGTGTACCCATGTCTTCCATTATCCCACCCCACTTTCCTCCCGCCCCTATCCCAATCCACCTGTACCCCTCCCACTGACTTTATATTTCACTCCTCTCCTTGTCTTAGCTGACACCCTTTTGTCTTCTGTACATCTCTAGACGTTGTCATGTACTCCACCCATCAATCAAGCTACCCCTCACCTGTATCCACATATCATTACCAGGCTTTGTCACAACCACAGCTGTTTTCCAACTTGTTCTGCTCTACTGAAGAAGGATCCTGACCAGAAACATCAGTTATCCATTCCCTCTACAGATGCTGCCTGGCATGCTGACATACTTTGTATTTTATTCCAGCACTTATAATGTTTTTTTCCCCTCTATCCTCTGACCTTAATGTAGAATGTCTTTGGTGGTTTTATTCTGATCGTGAATTATTTTAGCTAATAATTTGACATCAATGCAAGAAAAATGTTACTCCTCCAAACACTCATCCACATGTTACTTATTTTTAGATTGAAAAGTTAAAAAAAAAATTTAAATGCTCTGCTTCTTTAAAAATTATCGAGCTTTCTGCATCATATCTGCAGGTTCCGCTTCACATGAGCAATATTTACAGAAAAAAGAATCAGGGGGAGATACAGCATGGAATCAAATTATTTGACCCATTAAGTCTACGTTGACCATCAAACACACATTTTTACATGAACCCACTTTATTAGCTCCACGTTCATCAGAAGGATCGCGGGGTGCGCTGCAGAGCTAAACGACCGGCGGGTGGAGAGTAACACGGTAGAGCGCCGCCGAGTATAAAGAGGGATCCGGCGGAGAGTTGCAGAGTGCAAAGAGGAACCCAGCGGGGTGCCTGCGACCAAAGATCCTATAGAAGCAAGATAGACCACTCCTTCTAAATGCAATGGGTTGACGTGTAGTACGCAATGAGCGGAACGTGGGCCTTTTTTTTCATCCATTTTAGTAACCCGACCCGACCCGACTCGAATTGTAATCAACGTTGCGGGGGAACAGTTTGTGTTAATAAATTATAATTCTGAAAATGAGGAGAAGATTTTTCCCAAATAACTTTTATTTTTTACAAGGATGTTTCCGTAACCGGCTTCCGTCACCGCACTAGTGTCCTATGGGATCTTTGGTGCAGAGACGGAAGCCGGTTACGGAAATGGGGCTGAAAATTACCCATGAATCTGCCCATGAACGTACTACGTCTTTTTTGTCGAGTGATCTATCTTGCTTGCTATAGGATCTTTGCCTGCGTCCATGTGTAGCAGCAGACCTGCAAGAAGATAAGACTGTACCAATAACTTTTTGAAACTTTGTCGGCGCCAGAAACATGGCGATTCTTTGTGTACTGCTTGGTGAAGAGTGCTATATTAGCGGATTGTATGCAAAAACAAAGAATTTCACTGTACCAAGGCAAATGTGACAATAAAGTATCATTGAATTATTGAATCATTTAACTCATCCCCTGAATCTACCTCTCACCTGCACACTAGGGGCAACTTACAGTGGAAAATTAACCAACCAATCTGCACATTCATGGGATGTGGGAGACAGGTGGTGCTCCTCAAGAAATCTTATGCTGTCACAGGGTGAACAAGCAAACTCCACACAAACAACAACAGAAGTCAGGATTGAACCCTGGTCAGTAGAGTTGTGAGGCAGCATCTCTACCAGCACCGTCAGTCTGTCATCCATTCAGTATTCCAGTCCTAAATTTGGCACTTCCTTATTTGGTTATATTTATTACCAGAATGAAGTTCACCCAATTGGTTACAAATTATGATTAAAATCTTAATTATAAAAAACACTAGACTAACTGGGATCCGTTGGGTCCCTGTCACATGGGAGGCCTGGTCCCTCAAAGCAACCCATTCCCCAATGCAATATTCCACCATTCACCTGTTCCCCCAATGCAACCCGCCCCCCCCAACGCAATATTGCACCACTCACACAGAGCCCCCCAGCTGCGCAGGCGTGGCTCAATTCCCCTCATCCCCCAGCACTCCCTCCCCCTACACTTCACCCTCCCTCTTCTTTCCCCTCTCCTCCTCCCCTCCCCCAATCCCTCCCTCACCTCTCTCTCCCTCTCCTTTCCCCCACCCTCAGTCACTCCCTCCCTCCATAAAAAACAGCATCTACAGTTCCTTCCTCCACAGGTCATTCATTGTTAGCTGTGGTTTAGTTTCCGTTGACTTGTCGATTGTACCAGTCTGCATCGTGTGCGTGAGTTACTGAACTCCACGCAACCTGCTCGGCCGACTCTCCCTCCCTCCCTCTGCCCACTCTGGCTCAGACGCCGCTCGGCCCGTCCCTGTCCTACCCACCTGCCTACCTGCCTGCTCGCATCCACCACTGGGCCGCGGGGGTGGGGGGGATGGAGTAGTTGTTTGCCATGGTGGGCACCATGAGTTTCGTGAGCTGGTGGAGAAGATCACCTCCAAGAAGGCTGTGAGGGTGAGTTACCGCAACGACGGCCGTTGAGGAGACGGGGCCGGGGGGACCGGTGGATGGGTAGACAGGACCACCATTGCAGCAGAGGGTGGGCGGGGTAGAGGGGTGAGTGATGAGGGAGAGATAGACGGGACCAGGGCCTCCACTGGGCTTCCACTGAATCCCCCTACCCACCTTGGCTGCCGCCGGTGGTGGGGGAGACGATAGACAAGTTACTGTGAGGAGGGGAGAGTGGAGTTTGTGAGTGAGGCGGGACAGGCCACCGCCAGTGGGGCAAGAAGGGGCGTTGCCATCGCGGCCGTGGCATTGACTGATAGGAGAAGAGACCAATCTGCGTGGCACTCACGGAAGGAATCTGCCCCCACGTGGTTTTTAAGGTTTTTAAACCTCGATTATTTTTACAATATACCACCGATCGGAAGGAAAGTTGTTGCACTCGAGGCACAGGAGAACGGTGTGTAAACTGGCGAAAATTCGTAGAGCTATCGCGTACCATTTTTGCACAAATAGAAAAACCTCGCAATTCGGAAGAGCACAAGATCAGAGTATGTATGTATGTATGTATAAGTTATGTATGTATGTATGTATATATGTACATGTATATGTATAGATAGAAGATAGAAGATGGAATGAATGAGATATATCTGCAAGTAAAAAAAATGTGATGCACGTTGTTGC
The DNA here is from genome assembly GCA_963514005.1 of Raja brachyura. Next base: position 16,256,654 of record OY740792.1, on the reverse strand, counting down.
AGTTAGGCATGGATATTGTCAAGTGATACCTCGTCTCATGCTCCCATTTGTATGGAAAAGCATGTGGGCTTCCTGCATCTTCTGTAACATTGTGTGACATTAGTACAAATCGGAACATTCAGTGTGACATAATGCCGTAATAGATAACATAGTGCAGAGAAACTAGCCTAACTTGAGAATATGTTTTAAATGCAACGTTTTTCTTTGTACTACAGTTGTAGATCACAATGCTGGCAATAGTTGAAATTGGTTCTGATATTGCATTGATTAATAACTGAATTGCAGATGTTGTTCCCCCAACCGTAAATTATTTTTTCCTTAAACGAGCACATTACTTGGAAAAAATGCAAGTCTTATTGAACTAACTTGCAACAAATTATTTCATAAGAAAGATTTCTTAATTTAAACTTTGGAAAATACATCAGTGCAGGTGATAACTATATTACTTGTCTCTGTATAACTAAGACATATTGTTGGGAAGGCAATCCATATTTTCCTCTTTACTTTACATGATAATTACAAGTCCATGAAGTACAGGGTGTATCAATCTGGCTGGCTTTTTTCCCCCATCCACTGGCTTTTTCCCATCCAACGAAAAGTCATTTTTCAAGTCTAAAATCGGGCTATCAACATTGTCTTACAATGTGTAGCAAGAAAGGTAAAAGGTTTTAGGTGAAGGATTTCTACAACATGGCAGGAAGGCAGACAACCAAAGACTTTGATAATGATGGCAGGTCAAGATAGAGCTAAAAGTGGGAACGGTCCACAACCCAATATTGGGAGAATAAGGATGGTGAGAGGTGGTGAAGTTTGCAAGTTAGGACATGCATGAAGAATTTTGAATTTGAGAGCCAAAAAACTGGATCAATTTGTACACGGTTTTTTTGTGAACATCCTATTGTGCCAGTGATAATTTCTGTAGTTGATTGGTGACCATCCAGGAATTAGCCTGGCCAAGTCCTGACACAATTCATTTCTGTGTACCTCACAACTATTTGGGTGTCATTTGCACACTTACGCCATCATTGTCCATGCTATACATATTTTCCCCTCAGCCTACAGAGATTGGAGCTTCAACCTCCATTATTGATTCACGAAACAAAGGAGAACTACCACTCAGGCTTCAGAAATGAGATGGCAATTAAAGACAGCTTCACAGCCTCACATTGCATAATTAACTGGAAAATCCTTCATTGGTCACAGACTTGAGTCACTTGCATGCAATTATCACTTTGCCTATTAGTCAGCTTGCAGTTAGTTCACAATGGCTTGGGGCATATGCTGCATGAAGTGAATAGGTCAGCTCAATGTATCGGTCAGTGGGTGGAGGTGCACAAGAGGAGAACATTGTCATTCTTCCCTTGCCTCTTCTCTCACTTTCATGGCAACCATTTCTGCCACCATACTCTGGCTTGCAAAGAGAGGTCATATTCTTAGAGTTATATACTGCGCAGAAACCGGTACTACAGGTCAACTCATCTGTGCAATCTTGATCGCTTGCATTTGGTTTACAGGCTTTTAAACTTTGCCCATCCACAAACCTGTCCAAACCTCATTTAAACATTCTAATTGCATGGGCTTCTACTATTCGTTCCATTATATACCCAACACTCTCTGTGTGAAATCTTGCCACTCGGGTATCCTTTAAATCTTTACCATCTCACCGTAAACATTATGCCTGTTTTAGACTCCCCTTACCTGGGAAAAATACTGTGATCATCTATGTTATCTATGCCCCCCACTATCTTTTGTTCCTCTGTAACATCACAGCTCTCTTTCACTCTAGGGAAAGCATTTCCACCCTAACCAGTCTTTCCTTTAATGCTAACTTGCTTCTCGGAAGTCAACCTGACAAAGAGGTGAGTACATTCTTGAATCTTTTTCCCTGTCCAACTGGTTATCTCCTCCCATGACAGAACCCAGAATGGGATGTCCGTTTCGGGAGTCTGGTATCAGGCACTTTTAACAAAATTGTCTGATGAAGTAACTGACTGAGGATATCTAGGGCCTCGGTACTGGCGATGTATTAAGGATGTTGGCCTGGGAGAGCCTGCTGACATTGGTTTGTTTATCCTCCCAGTGAATTTACATAACAGTGAATGTGCATGGCACACCAAAAGAGGGTGAACTCCAATTACCAGGCATATATATTAGAAGATAGAAAAACAACAAAGGATATAGTTTTGTAAGTCAAAGAGTATGAGAACAAAAGAACTGAAAGATTAATTTATGATTAGGGTCTGATAACTTTTAATGCTGGCCTTTCAGCTAACTAAATAAGATGCCATCCATTTAAATAGGGTTTTTTTTAAAGAAAAGCCCATGTTAATTTTCCCTTTTCATTAATGTGGGAAATGTATGTAACTAGGGTGTTTATTTCAATTTAATTTGTTTTAATAAATAATTCAAGAATTCAGCTGTTTCTCAGGATGAAATACAAGTTTATTTGTACTGTGAAAACCAGCAAGTACCGTCTCCCTCAGTGACCACTCCATGGTTCCTTTGTGCTTGCCCTGTTCCCATTACTTGTGGCAGAACAGAGCCCAGGTCAAATAGCACTACAGCTAACAATATAGTCTATAAACAATCATTCCGGTGGCCTGAGAGTGGCCTTTCAACGTTCAACAGCTCCAGTATGATTAAAGTGGGTCAGTGTCGAAGCAGGTCATACAGGCCTTGTGCGCTAAAATTATAGGGCTGGGGGTTAAGATAGCTTTGGCCAGAAAGTAACTTCCCTGCTCTGCAATGCCACAAATTGTGTTTTCACTAGAAAAGCTGCATTTTGTTATTTTGACACTTGACCAAGTGGACCTGTGGGAATGATATTCCCATTTCGCTCTCAGCAGCAACGCTTGGAGGATTGTACTTGTGAGGACAATGAGCAATGGAAGGAACTGTAGCAATTTATCCTGGCAGTGATTCAAGAGCTTTGTAACTAACTGTAATATTCCTCATAGTGCCCTGAATATGATCATATATCCATACAAAGATGCCAGGAGAAATTATCTCGATGTCATAACGAACTGAAGTTATCTTTTTAAAATACAAACTTTATTCCAAATCTTCTCACACATCCTTCCCCTTATCCCTTCATCCCCACTCACCCCTCTCCCTAACCCCCCAAATCTACCCCACCATCATAATTATCCATGCCAAAACAAAACACTCGAAGAGGAAGAGCACAGGAGGAAGGTTCTGACGCGTGTCTTAACTAAAACCACAACCTTTTGCCTCCACACATGCTGAACCCCACTGAGTTCTTCTAGTATTCTGTTTTGTTCTAGATTCCAGCATCTGCATTCACTTTTTGTTTGTGCACATATTGCAAACACCCACTTTCATTGCAACCACTTTCTTATCCCCTGTTCCAATCATTTTCATCATTTCCCTTATTTAGGCTTTGAATTTGAAATCTAAACTAATCTAAGCCACACAATATTTACTGTAACATTCAGTATACAAATTAAGATTGCCATGATTATTTAAAGTGGGTTTAAAAAGAGGGTTCGGAGGTGACATGCACTGGTATACTTGGCAAGATTACCAGTGGGCTTATCAACACATTTTTCCAAACAGTGGGTCATGATTAGTTCAGTTCAGTTTAGTTTATTGTTGAGTGAAAACCTTTTGTTAGCTGAGACTGTATCCAGTCCAATACATTAGAACTTGCCCATCCATCAACTGTTACGATGATCCTTCTCACAGTCAGGGTTGCATTTCATATATACAAGGCTGGCCTCTTCTCTCCCACTCTCTGATGGTCCTCGCCTGCTGTGAGATTAATGTTACCTTTCCCCACTGTTGATAGCCATCTCCAGCTCTGCTGACACACAGCGTCTTGCACACTGTAGGATCACATAGAGTTATACTGCATGGAAAGAGGCCCTTTGGCCCAACTTTTCACAACGCCCAACATGTCCCATCTATACTAGTCCCACCTGCCTGCGTTTGGCACATATTCCTCTAAACTTATCCTATTCATGTACCTGCCTAAATGTTTCTTAAACATTCCAATAGTACCTGCCTCAACTACCTCCTCTAGCAGCTCATTCCATACAGCCACCACCCTTTGTGTAAAACAGTTACCCCTCAGGTTGGTATTAAATCTTTCCTCTCTCACCTTAAATCTATGTTCTCTGGTTCTCCGTTCTCCATTCCCCTACTCTGGGCAAGAGACTTTGCATATACCTAATCTATTCCTTTCATGATTTTGTACATCTCCATTGCTGGTGCCTTAGTTTAGCTAGATACTGTATCTTTTAAGATGTTAAATGGAGATTTGCAGGAATGGAAGCTTGCTCTGGCCTGGGGCACTCCCTTTAAGAACTAGCAATTAAGAGTTCAGCTGCAGTGGGGCTGAGAGAGTCATAGAATATGGAAAAAATAAGGTGCAGGAGTAGGCCATTCGGCCTTCCGAGCCAGCACCACCATTCAATATGATCATGGCTGATCATCTAAAATCAATACCCTGTTCCTGCTTTTCCCCCATATCCCTTGATTCCTTTAGCCCTGAGCCATAAATGAGTAATGCGATTGAAGATGATATAATCAGTCATTGGATGGAAAGAATATGGATTTGGAATTAGATAGCAGCCCGTTTGCGAATATTGTGGCTGAGCCTGATCCAGTGTCCATTACTGGAGGGGTCAAGGAAAGAGCGTTCACGTCGCGGCCCTGTTTTCACCAATCTTTTCACAACCACAGACAAGAAGCACAAGAAGCGCAAGACAGACACCATTGTACGCGGATGCCCAGAAGTGTGTTAAGCTCTGGCTGAACAACTTCTAATTTTGTGTGTGGACTCGATGTGGGCTTTCCCTGGTGTGTGAAGTGAGGGTGTTCCACCCTAAGTTATTCTTCAAGATCGTTAAAGACTCTCCAATCCCATAACTGGCAAACAGCCAAAGCCGAGTCAATGGTATCAATGCTCTACGCTTAAATGATTTTAACGAGAGGATGAATCTTAAATGCTATCTTGGGCGATGTGAAGGGGAATATGCAGCATTTGTCTAATCAACATTGTGCCCATTATTGGGCACAGAGAGTTTTCTAGATGATAAGCTTTGCATAAGCACTGTCTAATTTGCATACATTTATTTTTAAAATATCATCTAAAAATTTGCAGATGTTTAGTGTTACCATTTTTGTGACCCAAATTTTTTAAAATCCGAAGAAGCAAAAGCTGGGCCAGTTTATTAGCTGATTAGCTATGCTGATGCAAGTTATTAAATTCTCAGTGATGTTGAGGAACTGTAAGCTGTAAAACATAAAACTACTCAATTCAATTCAACTTTAATGTCATTGCACAGATACAAGTATGGGTACAACGAAATGCAGTTTAGTGTCAGTTCGTAGTAATAGCAATATAGAAATAAATACAGAATGCAGACAATGTGAACGGAGAGACTGGAGAAATCTATCGGCGGGACTCCGAGTTCAGCAGTGTGATGGTGTTGTTGTAGAAGCTGTTCCTCATCCTACTAGTGCGGGACCTGAGGCTCCTGTACCGCCTCCCTGATGGTAGGAGGGCAAACAGTCCATGGTTAGTGATGATCTTCCCGGCCCGTCTCAGACACCGTTTTCAGTTAGCTATGATAATGGAGGTTTTCAAAGTGACTAGTAAACAACGAATGGTCATTCTCAACAAGTTCGCAATAGAATTATTGAGGTTTCAAGTGAAATTGACAGATATTCTGTTTAATCTGTGGGTGCACTCTCTAGTGATATGTAATAGGTCATATGTAATATATATATAAGCATATGCAACATATCTGTTTATCGACATATAATATATAAAACTTGTAAAGATACACATATTTATTGAAATGCCTAGCTGTATAACAACTATAAAGTGTGCAGGTAGTGTAGGTTGTTCTATGTAGCTACTTAAGAACGGAGCCATCAATAAACCACCCACTGAACTCACATGGGCTGCACATGAAAGCAGCTGAGCCGCTGAAAGTTAAGGCAATGCCAGGATGCTCTGATTCACTGTGTGTCCTGTCAATGAATGAGAATTAAACTGTGGTACGCCTTTATGTTTTCATTTTCCACAGTCAAAAATAACAGAGGATGAAAGCTTCCCGCTTGTGTATTCAGAACTGTAATTTTTTTTCCAGCAGTATTGTACTGCTGATATAGTGTGAAATTAATCAAGGCTATCTCCAGGCTTCTTTTCAGATGGCTGCCTTCTCTGTAAAGGAAGCATGTGGTAAAGCAGAGAGAATGTGTTTGTGTCACCACGGTGATAACCTGATCAGCAAGATGCCAAAAAAAGGACACTCTGTAAACCACAGCCTTCTGTGTAGCAGTTCTTGCATATTAAAGCTGAGCAGCACAGTGCATGGAAGTTTAAATGTCTGGTGTATAATAGAACTCTCATTGTAAGTGACTAGTTTCAGTCATTGTGCTCAGCAACATTGAATTGTAAATAAATATACCTGCGATTGTAACTAAGTGATCCCAGGTATAAGATAAGTGCTCTCTTAGGTCTTAGCTTGTTCCATGTCAGACATCTGCAATGAAGTAATAGCAAGAATAATATTAAGCGAAATCAATGCAATGAGCTAACAATGTCACAAAGCAATCTATTTACATTCCACTTAGCACCAACAGAATAGATGCAGAATTGGTGAATATATATCTGTGTTAGCTGTGCACTTTGGCAGAAAGCCACATACACCTTGGAAATGTTAGTCGAATGAAAGAAGTTTCCAAATATAGATAAAGACACAAAGTTCTAGAGTAACTTAGAGGGTCGGGCAGCTTCTCTGGAGAACTTGGATAGATGACGTTTCCGGACAGGACACTTCTTCAGGCTGATCGGGGGTAAGGGGGGTGGGGTGGAAGCTGGAAGAGGGAAGGGGCAGGACAAAGCTGGGCAAGTAATAATCCTTGTCCTTGCCAGGATTTGCTCGGCCTCTCCAAGCCTGGCCCTCATCGCTTATCACTTGCCAGGCTTTGCCCTGCACATCCACTCTTCCAGCTTTCATCCCCCCCCTCCCCACCCCAATCAGTTAGAAGAAGGGTCCCGACCCAAACTGTCACATATCCATGTTCTCCAGAGATGCTGCCTAGCCCGCTGAGTTACTCCAGCAACTTGTGTGTCTTTTTGTAAAACAGTACCTATGGTTCTTTATTTCTACTTCCTTCAAATACAAAATGTACCAATGAAAGGTAATAAGGCTGTACAAAATGAAAAGAAAAGTGCGTGCTGTATTTTCATGGGAAAGGTTCAGGAACAGGCACACAGAAGAGGCTGAATAACTGACAGAGCCACAGAGTCATACAGCACTGAAACAGGCCCCTCAGCCCAACCTGTCCATGACAACCAAAATATCCCATCTAAGCTAGTCCCATTTGGCTGTGTTTGGCCCATGTCACTCTAAACGTTTTCCCTCTATATATCCTATCCAAATTATCTTTAAATGTTGTTATTCTACTTGTCTCGTCGATGCCCTCTTGATTCTCATACCTTTGGAAAAATACACTGTGCTTTCACCTCATCACCCTCATGATTTTATACACCTTCATAAGATCACCACTCAACCTCCTGCAACTCAGCGAATATCCTCGTCTGTCTAACCTACAGCTCAGAGCTTTAAGTCCTGGAACCACCCTCATAAATCTTCTCTGCAAGGCCCTATCTCTTTGCTCTCATAGATGGAAAGATCCCAAAGTGGAATTTTGAATAAGGGCATTATCTCTGATGCCCTGGCCAATATTCATCCACCATCCAAAAGAATAGCAACAAATTATCTGATCATTTTCAAGCACAATTTGTGTGAACAAAATTGGCACAAATCCTATATTTCATCAGATATTACACTTCAAAAGAAAAGGGTCAGGATAGAATTCAAGAAGCTGGCTGGTGGAATGGCCCAGATACACTATGGTAGGGAGCACAAAGATAGGCAATAGTCATAGAGTCATACAGCATGGAAACGGGCCGTTCAGACCAACTTGCCCATGCTGACCAACATGCCCCATCTACACTAGCCTCACCTGCCTGCATTTGGCCATATCCCTCTCAACCTATCTTATCCATGTACCGATCTAAATGTTTCTTAAACGTTGCGGTAGTACCCGCCTCTACTACATCCCCCGGCAATGTATTCCATACATCTACCACGTTTTGTGTAATAAAAATAACCCCTAAGGTTCCTGTTGAATCTAACCCCCTCTAAACATGTGTTCTCTGGTTCTCGATTCCCTGGACATTTACCCGATCTATGCCTCTCATGATATTGTACATCTGTATAAGATTACCCATCAACCTCCTGTGCTCCAAGGTATAAAGTCCTAGCCTGTTCAACCTCTCTCTGTAGCTTATGCCCTCGAATCCTGCTATAGCTTAGACCCTGGAGTCATGTCCTTCAAAAGAAAAGGATAGTAATCGAATTAAAGAAGCAGGCTGGTGGAATGGCCCAGATTGTGTAGCGATACATTGTGGTAGGAAGCACAAAGATAGGCAACATCATGCAAAACATCAAGGGCATGCAGGAACACATGGGCCTAGGAATATATGTACGCACATCTTTGAAGGTAGCTGGTCAGGTTGAAAAAGTGATTTTTAAAAAAAGTACAAAAGATCATGTGCCTTATAAACAGAGGGGTAGTACACAATAGTATGGAACTTGTGTTAAAGAAGGAACTGCAGATGCTGGAGAATCGAGGGTACACAAAAAGCTGGAGAAACTCAGCGGGTGCAGCAGCATCTATGGAGCGAAGGAGATAGGCGACGTTTCGGGTCGAGACCCTTCTTCAGTATGGAACTTGTGTTGAATCTCTGGTTTGACAACAAGTCAACAAGTATAGGCAAGAATGTTGCCTCTTTTGTATCTGTTAGGTTACAAAAACTCCATGTTATTTATTTTATTCTCATTATGACTTAGTTATCTTAAATTAACCCAACAGTTCGAGGGCGCAGTTGGTAGAGATACTGCCTCGCAGCGCCGGAGACGAGGGTTCGATCCTGACCCCCGGGTGCTGTCTGTGTGGAGTTCTCCCCGTGAACGCTGGAGTTTTCTCTGGGTACTCCTCCTACATATAAAAAACGTGCAGGTTAACTGGCCTCTGTAACATTGACCATAGTGGAGTAGATGAGAAAGCACGATAATACAGAACTCGTGTAAACGGGTGATCCGTGGTCTGCGTGGAGTCGGGAAGCCGACAATCTGTAAATGCATTTCTAAAATAAAAAGATGCGTGATTTGAGATGCAGTTCAAAAACCTGCAATCATTCTGATCCGATTGTCTTCTCCTTATTAGTGTTCTCGATGTGTATTTTCTATCGGTGACACCGAAGGCATGTTTTGTTCACCGTCCCCCGGCCGCCCCCCCCCCCCCCCCTCTCCCGTCTTCCCCACCCCACCCCCACTAATAACTTAGAAGGCAAAGTTCCTGGAAATCCAAAATAAACGAATCTAAAAGCCGATAAAGACACATCCCGGCGATATCCAACGATCCCGCAGCAGACAGACAATCTTTTTGACGCCATAATCTGTTTGGTCCATCTACCACCATTTGGATACTTGGTACTGTGATTGCTTGCTTGGGAGTCCAATTGCTTCAGTGATCATCCGTTTGCGTTGAAAATGCGGGGACGTGGGCTGGGTTGTTAGCGTCGATTCATGGTTTAGTGCAATATTGGGTCATTAACATGCGGGTACAAGTTACAAGTGCAACAGTCCAATGTGCTCCCGAGCTGTTACCAAGAGCTTGCAAGGACATTATCCCTAAATGAATTCGTTCCATCCTTCGGAGAGCTATTAGACATCATTGAACAAAGATTAAATTAAAAATAGACACAGAATGCTAGAGTAACTCAGCGGGCCAGGCATCACTTCTGGAGTAAAGGAATAGATAACGTTTCGGGTCCTTCTTACGTGGCATCTCCGGAGAAAAGGAATCGGTGACGAAACGTTTTCCAGTATTCTGTGTCTATCTTCGGTGTAAACCAGCATCTGCAGTTCACAAAGAATAAATACAACTCATTATTATTTAACATAATCTGTCATTTTGATGCGAATGTACAAGCTTGTTATACACTTGCTGGTCAAGTTGAAGTATTAAACCAGAATTTATTTGTACCACTTAATAACAAAGTAGATTGTAATTTTTATCATCGCTGAATTTTGCAATTCCATTGCGCTGGTGTAATATCCACCCTTTGTCGTTAATAAATGAGTTGGTTCCACCTACACAGTAATGTTGGTGAAAGTATTCGAACTAACCTATTTAAAAATACATAGACCCAGATGGTTCCATTCCGACCCGAAACGGCACCTATTAATTTTCTCCAGAGATGCCCCCTGACCCGCTCCAGCAATTTGGGCGTATCTTCGGTAGAAACCAGCATTTGCAGTTCCTTCATAGACACTTTTGAAACCTGAATTATCTGCCCATCCAAATTTCAATTCATAGAGGTCGTATCTCGATACCTAGTAATGCAATACTTTACAATACATTAATAAAACAGAACGTTTGTCATATGATCGTGATTCTGCACAGTTCTGCATTGAATACATTCACTGAACATGTCTGTTTTGAAGGCAATAGTTCCGAACGTTTGAGCTTGAGGTTCATCTGGCATCTTGTCATGTCTCCGATTCTACGTAATCTTCTCTATATTTTATTTTGTCATTGCATAAACTTTCTGGTGTGCATTAATTTTGCCTTCTAAAGTACTTCCATATTTTAGGGTGTTGCTGGGTGATGTTCGCCGAATATTTTGCATTCTACGTTATTTTGTGAGTATGGTGTCTCTAAAGTGATATGATCAACGTCTTCGACCAGTTATCTAGAGAAACATGCCAACAGAGTTCCAACATCGTGTACGGATTTACACCTACGGTCTTGGTGATTGTTTCTACCTTTCATCTCTTTAATGGGACTCTGTTTGGCCAAGTAAAGACGCACTCAGCCAGAAGAAGGGTCTCGACAGCATCTATGGAGAGAATGGGCAAAGGACGTTGTGGATCAGGACCCGCTGATTTCATCCAGCGCTTCGTTTTTTTGCTCAAGGTTCCGTTATCTGCAGTTTCTTGTGAATATCACTCGGTGTGTGTGTGTGTGTGTAATGTGCGAGTTAAAGTATCAAAACTGGTTGCACACAGCAAAAGATATTCACTGTACCTCGGTACACGTGACACTAAACTAAACTAACTAAACTAAACTTACTGAATCTGATTTTCAGTCCACTTTTTTTTCCCAAACAGGAAGTCCAGAGGACTCTCTGCTCCACACTCCATGGCTAAAGTGTGTTCTGTATTGTAAAGTGGAGAATAAGCTAGAAGGCAAATCAAGCAGGGTGTTTATATGAACCTAATTCTAATCATTGTCATACGCAGCTGCATGGAAACTGACGGCGTGTGGTGGGTGTTTGTACTTTGCAGTGGGGGAGTCAACAAATGTGCAGTGTTTGTATGGTGCATCTTAATGTGGAACAGCTGAAATCTGGTACAACTGAATTAGCAGCTGTCGTGTAAATGGGGGCTTTGGATAACTTATTATGGTCATTAGTTGATGTACATAAGTGGTGAAATGTATTATTACATGTGATTTTGTTTGTCCCGTTCTTTGACCGACATTGCAGTTGATGCGTGATCTTCGTGGCTATGGGTGAATTGTATTAAATACTTAACCATGTCCAGATGATATCCACGGCAACCTTTTTTTTTCTGCTCCGGATTAAAAGATTCGGAACTCGGAAGGAACCACTACAAGTACAATCGCGTTGGAAATAATTATTTGCTTAAGTAAGAAAGCAGGATGCCCCTAAATTATGTGAGACTGGTTGTACAGAAGATGTGATGGCATCTGAAAAGAAAACGCTCTCAGCAATGTCACTCTTTTCAAGCCAGACGCAGGAGAATCTGTCAAATTTAATTATTTATGCATGTTGTAAGTAACGAAAATACCAAGTTGTCCAAACAAAATCTTTTTATTCAAAATATCGTTTGCTCTATTTGAAGGTATCGCTACGCACCTTTCGCGCTGCAGATAATTTCAGATATGAAAGTAGAAGGCTGTGGACGCCATCAATGGATATTGTTAAGGCAGAGATTGGCAGATTCTTGTTTGGGAAGGGTTATGGAAGTGTATAGAAAGGAAATGCAGATGTTGGAGTAACTCCGCGGGAAAAGCAGCATATATAGAGAGAAGTAATGGGTGACGTTTCGGGTCTAGACCGTTCGTCAGACTGATGGGAGAATGGGGTTGAGAGAGAAAGATAGATCGGCCATGGTGGAGTAGACTTGATGGGCCGAATGGCCAATTTCTGCTCCTTGAGCTTAAGCATTAGCTAAAAAGCACATTCGCAGGAAATATGCAAATACATGTAAAGACGCTAAAAAATCCCACCTTTTAGAAAACAAAAGCAATTGCGGATTTTATTTTCACCATCAGGAAACACTAGACAATTATGTTATACATTTTATAATGAGATTATCGCCGTCGGACCAAATGGACGGCGCAAGGCTGCTGTCGCTGAGAGGAAAGGAAAACTCACGGTTTGGTAAGACACATAGTTGACCTCCTCTCTGATTAAAGGCATTCTTACTGGCTTAAATGTAAATAGATGAAGCGTCTTTCTTACGATTGTATGCGGGAAGTACCCGAACACCCTCGCCGAAGTTTGGCACCGGCTGGTGATTTTGCTTGAGTACCCAATATGCTAGTTGGGTAGATTGGAAGTTGACTTTCAGTTCATGTTACGTTCTGGACTGTTAGAGGGTCTTTGTTAAAAACAAACTCGAGTAGTTCCAAGCAAAGAGCAACTTTTGGCCCAGGCTTCCCGAAAGATAATAGTAAATAAAGTTTCAAATCCCTCTGAAAACCAACATCCTCAAGTCACCCACCTGCCAAATAATATACTGCTATTTCGTGTGAATTCCTAACCTTTGGCCACCATCTGCTACCTTCATATTCTGTCAGTTACCTAGTGCCATGCAATGTAGTTTCGGCAAATTCGCAGGTAATTCAGGTACGTATTTTTCCCTGATAGTTTTGAGACATAATAATACAATCAACATACTTTAAAAAAAAACCTAATAAATATTAGCTTCGTTATATTAAACATGCAATTTCCTGTATTAAAAAAAGAAAGAAAACGCGCAATATTTTCACAGATCATAGACTTGATATGAAATGACTTCAGGCCAATTGGTTGGAATGCAGAGACAAAATGCTGGAATAACTCAGCGGGACAGGCAGCATCTCTGGAGAGAAGGAATGGGTGACGTTTCGGGTCGAGACCCTTCTTCACACTGAATGCATGTTGGCGTGTGGGCATTAACTGCTATTACTGTATAGAGTATTGGTTTTAAATATAAGGTCTGTTATGAATGATTATTCACCCCGGAACTCGTATAAAGGGACATTCTTTTATATGCAGATGTCAATTTGATTTGTTTATCGAAAGCAAACTTTTTACTATATGCCCTGTTTGTAAAAGAGAACGCGTACCTGAACACAAACACAATTCGCAGAAAAATGTGCCCGTCCTAAATAAATTAAATAGCAGATAACGTTTCACTGCAGTTGATGAGTCTCTTTGCGAGATCAATATTGTGCTGATACGTTCTTGAAGCTAAGGGAGCACGGAATAAACAACACGCCAACTCTAACTCTGCATATCAAAACATTTATTGCATATATATATAACTGTACAATACATTTAATGCACGCGATTAGATTAGAACATTTGTCAACAGAACACTAACCGATAACAGTTCAATTTCCCGACTTTTAGAAAAGTGACGCATTGATGAGTTCGTACACAAGCAGTGACGCTGCTGAATATAACAATAAATACCGCAACCACTGTTAATAGAAGCCTAACGCTTTGTTAAGGAGTAATTATTCTGCAATTTGAATGAATTTATACAATGAAACAGTCCGTTTGGTTCTGTCATTCACAAGGACGTATTACTAAATACAATAGTTTATCGCTCGTATTGGGAGCCATAAAACTGAAAAACCTTTTGCATATCCCTTCGTTAATCCGAAAACAATAAGGAGTACCGGCCCTGACGTCAATGAAATCCTTATCCCAATCCACCTACTAACACTAAGCATTAATATGAACAAAGAAACTCGCAATACTGTAGTGCTTACAAAGTAGAGAAAATAGCATTATTCTAGTTCACTTATTCGTGTCTTTTGTTTAATTCATTCGTACAAGTTTTGTTTACAGTGTTTGAAGCGATCCCAACAATGTCCCAGTGCGATGTTTGGTGATTTCCGGCATCACTTGGGAAACCTCGTCTGGAGACTGGGTGGGTTGAGAGTCGAGGGGATGCAGTGAAACCGGCAAGCGGCACAAGCGCAAGGAGAGCCGGGCCACTGCTGGAAACAAGCCTGATCGTCCGGAGTCAAGGGGCACTTCATGGTCGGAGACGAGTGCCTGGGGGTGCCCAGGGTCAAGAGAGACGGAGCGGCTCCCAGCAGCAGCGAGCCCCCGGCTGTCAACACTGGCAGCTGGGCCAGCCGAGAGGCAGAGCCGCTCCGGCCGTACATCTCGCCGATCAGCCTCTTCATCTCCTCCAGTGAGCTGGTGAGCATCAGGATGTAGTTCCTGGCCAGCAAGAGAGTGGCGATTTTGGACAGTTTCCGCACCGACGGTCCGTGAGCGTAAGGCATAACTTCCCGCAGCGCGTCCATTGCCACGTTCAGATCGTGCATTCTCTTGCGCTCTCTGCTGTTGATCTTCTTCCTCAGTAGGAACTGCTCGTCCTCCGATAGATCCTTCTTACTCCTGGACTTGGCCGACGGGGTGGGACTGGGCGACTCGTCGGGGGAATGTGACCGATCGGCGGGGTCGACCTTGTGAGAGATGTTGTACAAGGTGGGCGTGACCACGAGCAGTTCGTTCGGCGTCGACTTCAGCAACTCGCTCATGGTCTGAAGTCCAGACTCGGTTTCTCGGGACAACGGATAATCGCGCTAACAACCCCTTTGTCCTGGTTCTCGGTTCCTCGCGAGCACCAAGGAGTAACCCGGGTGTTTCGTGGCTCTGCCGCTGACGCTGGGCGTTGCGGTCCTTTCTGCTCAATGTGTCAGTGTCTCCGAGGAGTTCGGCGACAGTCAAACCTAAAATGAACCTGGCACTGGCGGACGAGTGAAAGTATTTAACAGAGAATGGACGAGAATCAGCCAATCTGAAGTCAGGACACAGTAACTGACCAACGCTATTGGTACATGGCTCTTTCAATGAGAAGTCTCAAAGAGCGCCTTCCACCCTCACCCCGCCTTAAATCCTGATATCTCTATTTATCTTCACAATTTAAAAAAACTAGTTTTATGTTCATTCCGCTATGGCAATTTATTTCCACCCCCCTCTACTGTTTTTTCCACTCTGCCCCTTCACTTCTCCCTGTATCAATTCGCAGTTATTTCACATTCTGATTATTTTGTATTTCCTATTGATCAGATGAAAGATTTTAAAATCCACGGAGTTTGATCATTGCTGTGACCAGGGTTATTAAATATTTACAACCCCGTACAGCTGCTGTTGCAAGTAAGAATTTAATTGTTCCGTTGTGGGACACATGGCAATGAAAAAACCTCTTAGTCCTTAAATGAACTCTTAAAACATAAAGTGCGTCAAATGGTGCATATATTGCACAAATAGCAACTATCCAATTTCGGACGCCGTGTAACAGTTGCTGGAATCTGCATTGGTTTGGTCAGCAAACGAGTAGGAAAGATAGCTCAAGCCCTTCAATCTTTTGCTTATGTTTTGATTGAGGGTGTTTGAAATCTTCCCCCATTACTGCCACTATTTCAAATAGTTTTTTCGCTCAAACTACTATGCAGCTGGATTAAAGACGGAAAATGCGCGTCAGGCAGCCTCTGTGGAAAGAGGTCGAGTTAAAGATTCAGGTCCAGGATGTGGGTATCCGAGTACCTTTACGATGTTTACATCGATACAGAATGCTGGAGTAACTTAGCGGGTCAGGCACTATCTCTGGAGAAAAGGAATCTGTGACGTTTCGGGTCGAGAACCACCTTCTGACTGAGAGTCAGGCGAAAGGGAAACTAGAGGTATGAAATGGTCCTGAACAAATTAGAGCAGGCAATGATGACCAAGGAAAGGTGGGGACCACAATGGTCCATTGTTGGTAATAATGAAGGGATATATAGAAGCAAACAGTGCAAGTAGCTGAATTAGCAGTGCAACTTTAGAATGTACCCGAGCCTCCGTTCATGCCTAAGGTCTTCACTTACAGCGGCGCTGGCAGCGCTGCCATTCACTTGTCCTTTGAAACGCAGGAAAGCAAAGTCTTCAATTTAACGAGGTTATTTCAGACGCAAAGAAGAGTTTCAAAATACTGGGAGCTAATAAGAAACATCTTCCACGCACGCCGGGCATTGGAGGATTCCGGTTAATCAACTGGCATCCCTTATATAAATATATATTGATTAATATCAACTCATAATATGCCTTCACCTCCCCGACCAGTCGCTTGAGAACGCTACGCGTTGAAATTTAGCATTATGGTAAATATTACCGTGAAAAAAAATAGCTGTTTTTCTTGTGCGATTTAAAGACCAAGAGAAACTCTTGATGAACTTTTCTGTAAGCTAAGGGCAGGTGGCATAACTCAAGAAATAAATGCCGCGGATGCAGGAGAATCTGAAATGGTGCAGGAAAGTGCCTCTCTGGGGAGTGAAACTGAGTTGATTGCAGAAACAGGGAACTGCAGATACTGGTTTACCAAGGAAAACACACTTTGCTGGAGTGACTCAGCGGGTCAGGTAGCATCATCGGAGAACATGAATATGTGACCCGAAACGTCACCTGATCCATGTTCTCCAGGGAAGCTGCCTGACCCGCTGAGTTACTCCAGCAATTGTGTATTTCCTTAATTGATTGATTGAAAGATGCATCATTGAAACAGGATATTCGGCCCACCGAGTCCAAGTTGACCATCGATCAGCCTAGTTCTATGTTATCCCACCTTCGCATGCACTCCCTGCATATTAGGGGCGATTTACATAGGGCAATTAACCTACAAACCCGCACGTCTTTGGGATCTGAGAGGAAACCAGTGCACCCGAAGGAAACCCATACGGCCACAAGGCAAACTTCAAACAGACAGAACCGGAGGTCAGGATTGAACTTGGGTCTCTGGCGATGTGAGACATGTTTGAAATCAATAACCTTTCAGTAGAATTAATAATTGCACCGAGGATTAATAAGAAATAATCTTTGCAATTTTCAGTTATAGCAAATATAGAAAGAAGATCTAAAAAATACATAATAATGACCGAACAACCATATCCATTTTTTTGCAGAGATGACGGCTCCCCTCCCCACCCCCATCCCCACCCCAAGTGCCAACACAAAGCGACAGACCTTATTAAGCAGAACTCACAATTCACTCAACACATTCACTCACCGCCAAGTTCCCTGGACGTGCTGGAAAAACTAAACACACACATACACACGCTAAAATAAATCAACTTAATGCTTCTAGGTGGTAGTTTTGTAGGAGATCTGAACAAAGAAAAATATCTATTGTCAATATAGACGTTATCACTTTTTAAATAGACACGGTTCCTTCGATTAGTTGTTTGTACCAGTGCAGGTTGTTTGAAAAATAATGTGCGAGGAAAAATCATGCTGCCTTTACATCTGAGTGTCCTTCACACCCACGGTACATGTTTGGTTAATGATTTTATGAGCAATGTTGGTTTCTTAATCGCATTTGGGACCAGCATCCGCAACATAACAGGTTAAATTGTGGAGAGAGCTCTGCATTAAGTCCAGAACCAGTCATACTTCTCGGCGCTGGAGACCCGGGTTCATTCCTGACTACAAGGTCTCCCGTCACTTGCGTGGGGTTCTCCGGAATCTCCGGTTTCCTCCCAAAGACGCCAAAGACGTACAGGTTTGTAAGTTAATTGGTTTGGTATAATTCTAAATTGTCCCTAGTGTGTGTAGGATAATGTTAGTGTGGTGGGATCGCTGGTCGGCGCGGACTCGATGGGCCGATGGGCCTGATTCCGCGCTGTATCTCTGAACTACAACCAAACTAAACGTACAGTCAGTCACCTTGCGACTTGATGGTAGGTTAAAATATAATTATCCAATGCGTATCGGGGAAAGATTCACACTGGTCAGTGTGAAAAGACAACTCGTTTTGCGCGGCAGAATGAGTCTCGATCGCCTGTAGACGATTGTAATTTAAAACATTGGACCTAGATTATGCCAGGTTGAATGACCAGTTGGCAACTTTTGTCAGACACAGGGAACCTATATTTAAAAACGCGCTGTTAACCCTTGTGATATTCCATTTTATATAAAACACAGCGTGTTTCAAAAAACTGGAGCGACCTGGTACAAATGAAGCATTTCATTGAAGTCTGGTTAATTTATAACATGCAGATCCACTGTTTATTTCAGAGGAAACGGAACAACTGGCAGACGAAGGGAACGTTTCACTCAGTTTCAAAAGATTCCTGTTTTCTCATTTTGAGAGAAGCCGTCTCCAATGTTGGGTGCATTTAACCTGAAAACAAGCCTTTGAAAGGGACAGAAGAGCGAGTGTACTGAGGGATGCAAAGGAAAACAAAGATGCCAGTGAAGTCACTTCCCTGCATTGGGTCCAGCCATCCGCTTTCTCCATGCTCCCATTGAATGGACAGAATGCCGCAGGAAGATGGAGAATTAAAGGGAACAAACCATCAATGCACAGTCAAAGGAGAAGAGGCGGCAGCACATGAGCGGATATCTGCTTCACTTTCACTCCCCGTCTGGCTCACAAAGGGGGCTTCTGATGAATTATGGAATATTCCTGGCGTCAATGAAAATGGTATCGGAAAATGGTAAAAGGGGGGGGGGGAGACTACTATTATCATCACTTGAGGAAATATAAAAGGGAGCTTTTGGGAAGGAAAACTGCAAGAAAACAAGCAAAACAACAATGTCTACAAATAAACAAATAATATAGATAAAGAAGGACGTGAAGCGCTGGAGCAACTCAGTGGGTCAGGCAGCACCTCTGGAGAACAGGATAGGTGACCCTTCTGGTCGGGACCCTTCTTTTGGCTGTGCCTTGTTTTGTAAACCAACATCAGTAGTTTTTTTGTTTCTAAATAATATAGATAATGTCACTGTGGGCCATAGCGGCATAGACATAGCGCTGAAACAGGCCCTTCGGCCCAACTTATTGATGCCCACCAAGATGCCCCGTCTGGATGGAAATCATCATTTCAATTCATTTTCAGGTGTTTAAACAAGCAAACAATATCTATCCTAAATGTAGACATAATTGAATTTATAAATAAATTTCTTCTGTTGAATGCCTCCATTGCTGCACCAGAACATTGGGAAACACATGTTGTGATGTTTAACGTTCAGTATTTAAACAGAACAAATGTCAAGAGCTGACCATGAATAGAGATTGTGCCATCATTTTCAACCAGGCACCTTGCAGAGATGTTTGTTTATCTCTCATTTAACCAATAGTGGTTTGATGGATTGGAAACTAAGTTGCCCCTCTGGGCTTGTGCGTGGTTTTTGCGTGGCCTTTCCTTGTGGCTGGAGTGGTGCACTGTCACTGCGAAGATAGACACAACAAGTTGGAGCAACTCAGCGGGATAGGCAGCATCTCTGGAGAGAAGGAATGGGTGACGTTTCGGGTTGAGACCCTTCTTCAGACCTGGTTTGCACTTAGCAAGGTGGGCCCTCTTAATGATCACTTTTCATGCATCTGATACAGTTGTTGGCAATTAAGCTTAATGTTCGGATTTTGGCATTTTATTGACTGAATGATGATGACAAAGGAGCAGTTCTTTCCAAACATACATTCTAACAAAACCCAAGCAGGAGAAATTGCTAATTAGCATTTATATTATTCCTGAAGGGCTGAATTGTAAAATGTTTAGAATTTCAAAGAAATCCCTGGAATCATGAATTGGATACTCTAGTAATTGGTTATTGTCTTTCACTCTGTCATTGCCTGCATCAGTGTTCTCAAAACATTTTATTTCTACTGTATGACTATCACAGTTGGATTCAGAAGGCCAACAGTGCATCATTTGGCTCAGCATAGGCGATGCCATGAAAAAAGCCACCAGTCCTCATTAAAATGCCGAACACCTTCACCCATTCATTTGAAACAGTTTATGTCTTTCTGCTTATAATGCTTTTTCCACTCTGCCATGGACTGCAGAGCCATCAATTAAGGGGCCATCAATTAAAGTTACATGACAGGAATTCTCAAGTGAGCGATGAAAGCTTTGCTTTGCAGACAGAATAAATCGGATGGCACTTTGTTATTTATTTTCCATTGGTGCAGTAATGGAAATAGTGAAATTTAAAAAAATCATATTTTCTGGATATCAGTTTTATGTCACACCATGATATGTCTTCTCCTTCTTAGACAGTTCCTCAGGTCAGGAATAGTTTCTTTCCACTCAAATTCTCTGGGTTCTGAGATGGCTGATTTGGTGAATGCAACGGATGGGACAGGAAGCACTTCACGAGGCAGTATGAGGGACCAGTGGGAGGAGATCTACAATTTATGAGGTCTGCTCTTTTGTTTTAACTTCCATGTAGTCTTGATGGAGATATTCAATACTTCCATGCAGTCTTGATGGAGAGATTCATTGCATCCCATGCATTCTGCTTCCATTTGAATGGTTATAAGCTAGGGAGTCCTATAAGTTAGTGTGGCTGTTACATTATTTCAAGGAGACTTTGAGAAGCTCCTTACAACATTATCTCTGCCCTCCTGGATATCTCTTGCTGTGCTAGAACATAGAGGAGATGTGAGCTTGATTTTGTATCTAGTACTAGACATGTACAGTGGCTTGCAAAACTTTTCATACCCCTTGAACTTTTCCCCATTTTGTCACATTACAACCACAAACGTAAATGTATTTTATTGGGATTTTATGTGATAGGCCAACTCAAAGTGGTGCATAATTGTGAAGTGGAAGGAAAATGATACATGGTTTCCAAATTTTATTACAAATAAAAATCGGAAAAGTGTGGTGTGCAAAAGTATTCACCCCCCCTGAGTCAATACTTTGTAGAACCACCTTTCGCTGCAATTACAGCTGCAAGTCTTTTGGGGTATGTCTCTACCAGCTTTGCACATCTAGCGACTCAGTCAGATTGGATGGAGAGCGTCTGTGAACAGCAATTATCAAGTCTTGCCAGAGATTCTCAATTGGATTTAGGTCTGGACTTTGACTGGGCCATTATAACACGTCAATATGCTTTGATCTAAACCATTCAATTGTAGCTCTGGCTGTATGTTTAGGGTTGTTGTCCTGCTGGAAGGTGAACTTCCGCCCCAGTCTCAAGTCTTTTGTAGACTCTAACAGGTTTTCTTCCAAGATTGCCCTGTATTTGGCTCCATCCATCTTCCCATCAACTCTGACCAGCTTCCCTGTCCCTGCTGAAGAAAAGCATCCCCACAGCATGATGCTGCCACCACCATGTTTCACAGTGGGGATGGTGTGTTCAGGGTGATGTGCAGTGTTAGATTTCTGCCACACATAGCGTTTTGCATTTAGGCCAAAAACTTCCATTTTGGTCTAATCAGACCAGAGCACATTCCTCCACATGTTTGCTGTGTCCCCCACATGGTTTGTGACAAACTGCAAACAGGACTTCTTATAGCTTTGTTTCAACAATGGCTTTCTTCTTGCCACTCTTCCATAAAGGCCTGATTTGTGGAGTGCACGGCTAATAGTTGTCCTGTGGACAGATTCTCCCACCTGAGCTGTGGATCTCTGCAGCTCCTCCAGAGGTACCAGGGGCATCTTGGCTGCTTTTCTGATCAATGCTCTCCTTGCCCGGCCTGTCAGTTTAGGTGGATGGCCATGTCTTGGTAGGTTTGCAGTTGTGCCATACTCTTTCCATTTTTGGATGATGGATTGAACGGTGCTCCGGGAGATGTTCAAAGCTTGGGATATTTTTTTATAACCTAACCCTGCTTTAAACTTCTCCGCAACTTTATCCCTGACCTGTCTGGTGAGTTCCTTGGGCTTCATGATGCTGTTTGTTCACTAATGTTCTCTAACAAACCTCTGAGGCCTTCACAGAACAGCTGTATTTATACTGAGATTAGATTACACACAGTGGACTCTATTTACTAATTAGGTAACTTCTGAAGGCAATTGGTTGCACTGGATTTTATTTAGAGGTATCAGAGTAAAGGGGGCTGAATGCTTTTGCACGCCACACTTTTCAGTTTTTTACTTGTAAAAAAAGTTGAAAACCATGTACCATTTTCCTTCCACTTCACAATTATGCGCCACTTTGTTGGTCTATCACATAAAATCCCAATAAAATACATTTACATTTGTGGTTGCAACGTGACAAAATGTGGAAGGGGTATGGAAACTTTTGCAAGCCACTGTACAATAATGTTGCCCATCCATGGGAGTGGATTGCTACTATTGGAGTTCCAGTGCTGGGATGTTGGTCTGGGTGATATTGCTGATATTGGTTCATCAATGATTTGTAATAATTTGTGATGGTATCTCTCAGTTGCTTCAAGGTGTCTGCTGTAGATAGATTGTAACATCAAAAAAGTTCAGGTGAGTTTGGATCACTGCTGTCTGTAGATTATGAGCTTTGTACTAGTTGAAGGGTCTTGATATATGAAGGGTTACACAAAAAGCTGGAGAAACTCAGCGGGTGCAGCAGCATCTAAGGAGCGAAAGAGATAGGCAACGTTTCGGGTCGAGACCCTTCTTCAGACTGGTCAGGGATCAGGGAAACGAGAGATATAAACAGTGATGTGGAGAGATAAGGAACAATGAGTGAAAGATATGCAAAAAAGTATTGGTGACAAAGGAAGCAGGCCATTGTAAGCTGTTTGTGGTGTGAAAATGAGAAGCTAGTGCGACTGGGGAGGGGGGGGGGGGGGGAGATGGAGAAGGAATGTCAGGGCCAGAGGGCTGAGGGAGAGGTGGGGGGGAGGCAGTCTGGGTTAACAGAATTGAGAAAATTCAATGTTTAAGCCCAGAGGATGCAGACTCCCCAAGCGGAATATGAGGTGCTGTTCCTCCAACTTGCGGTGTTGATCACTCTGGCCGTGGAGGAGGCCCAGGACCGAGAGGTCGGATACGCAGTGGGAGGGGGAGTTGAAGTGCTGAGCCACCGGGAGGTCGGGTTGGTTATTTCGGACCGAGCGGAGGTGTTCGGCGAAACGATCGCCCAGCCTCCGCTTGGTCTCACCGATGTAGATCAGCTGGCATCTGGAGCAACGGATGCAGTAGATGAGGTTGGAGGAGGTGCAGGTGAACCTCTGTCGGACTTGGAATGACTGCTTGGGTCCCTGAAAGGAGTAGATGGGGGAGGTGAAGGGACAAGTGTAGCATCTCTTGCGGTTGCAAGGGAAAGTGCCCGGGGAAGGAGTGGAGCGGGAGGGAAGGGAAGAATTGACGAGGGAGTTGCGGAGGGAGCGGTCTTTGCGGAAGGCAGACAGGGGGGGAGATGGGAAGTTGTGGCGAGTGGAGGGGTCACGTTGGAGGTGACGAAACTGGCGGAGGACTATCTGTTGTATGCGCTGGCTGGTGGGGTGAAAGGTGAGGACCAGGGGGACTCGGCCCTTGTTGTGAGTGGGGGAATGTGGAGAGAGGGCAGTGTTGCGGGGTATGGAGGAGACCCTGGTGCGAGCCTCATCTATAGTGGGGGAGGGGAAACCCCGTTCTCTGAAGAACGAGGACATTTGCGATGACCTGGTGTGGAACACGTCATCCTGGGAGCAGATGCGGCGTAGACGGAGGAATTGGGAATAGGGGATGGAGTCCTTACAGGAAGCAGGGTGGGAGGAAGAGTAGTCCAGGTAGATATATGAACACACTTGTCCTCAGATAGCCAAAGATTGTGCTGGTGCACTGGATGCCATGATGAATGTCATTATGAATGTCAGCATTTGCCAAGGAATGGCTCATGAGATATATAAAGTGATCCATGTTTTCAGGCTCTTTTCATTAACCTATATTGTTGGTGTGTGATGTTAGGTAGCATTGGTACATTGGCAGTGGACTTTTGACTTGCAGTTATTTAATAAATGGATCAACAATGGCTTGGGCTCCAAACATGCTCAGATGCAATCATCATCCCTGCACTGCAGCTTGATGACTGGGGTTGAAGTGACCTTAATTCTTGAATGAAGGCAAACACTGTTGAACAACTTACTATTTAGCCTACATACCAATTCCACTTCTTTTGTTGAGTAAGTTTGTTGAGGGATGAGGTGCAATATTGTGGTGAAAAAGATGAAAAAAAAACGTCAGGGTCTTGCTTAATTCTAGTCTGATTAATCCATTGTCTTACATTCCACTGAGTAGCAGATGGAAAATGGTGGCACATGTACGTGTGAAGTGAAATTGGAGAATGACACACCCCAATTCCTCTCAATGGACAAGGTCAATGGATTTTGTAAGATCAAAAGAACTAAGAATATATTATATATGGAAATATTTTAAAATATAATAAAATCTTATTTGAAATTTGAAACAAAAAAAAATGACCACTGTTAGTCACCCGTGCATCTTAGTTCTTTTACTTATCTAGTGAACACACACACGGCCAGTAAAACACTATCTTTTTGGTGAGTATCCATGAAAAAAGGCTCCCTTTCTTCACATTCATCTAGAAACTGAAACCTCTGTATCTACTGGGAATTATTTACACCTTCAGCCTCTTTTTCAATTCCCTCATATTCTGGGAATCGTCTCATACTATTATTATTTTATTAAAATCAGTACTGTAAGAAAATTTCTCAATTGGTGCATGGGATTGAAAAAGCAGGTGATGGAGGTGATGAAGTAGGTTATAGGAATATGAGACAGGATCTTGGTCAACAAATCTAGTAATAAAAATGAATTCCGGATGCTGATTTATACTCAAGATAGACACAAAATGCTGCAGTAACTCAGCAGGTCAGACAGCATCTCTGGAGAACATGGATGGGTGACACTTCAGTTAGATCCCTTTGCCTTGTCTTCATTATTATGATCAACATTCTTCTTATTATTATCTTCCTCATCTATATTATCCAGCAAAACGAAAATCACTTGTGATCACCATTTTTGTGAAGGGGCTGAGGAGAGAATAAGTAAAGGCGGCACATACTGTAAATGAATAGAAGCTAATCTGCTATTTTACAATTATGGTTTTTAACCATGATTAGAGCCAAATGCTTTAATGCAGCTCCGTGGTCTGCTCTGCATGGGGAGCAACTCAATGAAGTCTGGAATGGCCTTTCCAGTCCATTAGTCTTTCCTTGTTGGTAGTTATAAGGTATTAGAGTCATAGAGTGATACAGTGTGGAAACAGGCCCTTCGACCCAACTTACCCACACCAGCCAACATGTCCCTGCTACACTAGTCCCACCTGCCTGTGCTTGGTCCATATCCTTCCAAACCTGTACCTTTCTAACTGTTTCTTAAACATTAGGATAGTCCTAGCCTCAACTACCTGCTCTGGCAGCTTGTTCCATACACCCACCACCCTCTGTGTGAAAAGGTTACAGCTCAGATTCCTATTAAATCTTTTCCCCTTCACCTTGAACCTATGTCCTCTGGTCTTTGATTCCCCTACTCTGGGCCAGAGATTCTGTGCATCTACCTGACCTATTCCTCTCATGATTTTATACAATCAAAAGAGGAGAATCATTAAAGGATATCTCCCTGGTGGCATTAGGGAGCTGAACTGAACGATTTGCTTGTTTCTGTCTATTAATGTGAAACAATGTGTTTAACCAAGAAGCACAAGGAAACACCTGCATTGTTCCTTCCAAGCTGCACAACTCTCTGAATGGAAAATTTAGTACCATTCCTCCATTGCTACTTGCTCCAAATCCTGGTATTCCTCACTCAACATGACCATGGAAGTATCTTCACTGGATTGGATGTTACAGTTCAGGAACATGGCACATCACCATCTTCATGGGATGGAAGATTGCAACCTTCACGTGGTCCGCCCTGTTTTGACGAATGTAATGAACCCGGCGTGCAAAATCAAATAAGATCAAATAGAACAAGTTGTCCTGCAACTTTAGGCTGTGCACGCCATGTGCAAGAAGAAGACCATCTTTATAACGACAATTGAGTACAGGCTCTCAATGCTGTCCTTGACCAAAGAAGAATAAATAAAACAAAAAGATGGTTTGTTTATTTAGTTATTTCAGTAGATGAACATCTCATTGATGACCATAATGCCCCAGGAAGAAAGAGGATGGCAGTCATTTTATTACCCTTGTGTTTTCCCTTCAAGTTATTGCATGTTTACTCACAGGTCTGAGATTACAGACATCAGTCATTCCTGCACATATTGATCCAATCAGTTTCCTGAGATTTCATCCTTGAGTACTCTTCAGATTTTCTCCCCATTTCTGCTCTGGATCCAAGAGTTTCTGAAGGTTGAGAATGAAAACGTTTGGTTCTTCTTTTCTATACCTTTACAACCTTCATGTTCCTTCTTTGGATACATCTGGCATGTTCTGCCAGTTACAAAATTGATGCATGATTTATTCTTAAATGTGACTTACAATTCTGCAAAATATTCAGTCAACTTGCTGTATTTTCAAATTATTGTGGAATCTTTATAACAAGCACAATTACAGTATATCTGCTTCCCTCTCCCACAAGTGAAAGCAGAATACATTTTTTGACATTTCTGCCACTTTTTATTTGTCACTCTTGTGGAAAATGTAGTGCCAAGGAGCAAATGAATTGGGTCCTGTGTCAATAACAATATACACCAGGTCCACATTGAGGTTTCTTGATGCTGGTTGCACTTTATGGAGTAATCAGGAGGTCAATTTCTGATAATTGCTCACTATATGCTGTGTTGGAACAATTTTTTTGACTCTTTGTCAACATGAACTTGCACTTATCTTTGTCACGGTGAACTGTGTTATGGTTCAGACAAACTCAATGATATAAAGGGAATGATGTTGCAGGCTCAGCTCATGGACAAATAGCTCAGAAAGGTAGCAAACTGTCTTATTTAATTCCAAACATTGGTCAAGGGATATTAATTGTTCGGAAAATAGGTTGTATCAGTGCCTCATTATACTTCGCTCATATAATTCAAGATTGAAATCAATACCAGATTTCTATCTCTCCCCTCCGTTCCCCCTCCCTACAATCAGTCTGAAGAAGGGCCTTGACCCAAAATATCACCTATCCATGTTATGCCTGATCCGCTGAGTTACTCCAACACTTTGGTCCCAAATGTAACTGTTGGAGTTCAAACCTAGAGACACAAGCCCATCTGCAGAAAGTACAAGCAGTTCCTTGGGGTTCAGCTGTCTGTCAGTAGAGGGTTCTTTGCCTTCCCTTTCTCTTCTTGACTTTGAGGACAGCGTGTATTTAGCTAAAGTAAGCCATTGACTCACGGAAGGTATGAAGCCATTTGAGCTGACCAACATGTTAAACTTCTCACAACTTGTGATGCCTGAGCTTGAGTCTTTTTGTGTCTTCAGCTTGAGTCTGAGGAAGTGTTTCGACCAGAAACATCACTTATTCCTTTCCTCCAGAGATGTTGCCTGACCCGCTGAGTTACCACATCATTTTGTGTCTATCTTTGGTGTAAACCTGCATCTGCAATTGCTTCCCACACATTGTGATATCTATATCTGTTTCAGTGAGATACAGTGGCTTGCAAAACTTTTCATACCCCTTGAACCTTTCCACATTTTGTCACGTTACAACCACAAATGTAAATGTATTTTATTGGGATTTTATGTGATAGATCAACACAGAGTGGTGCATAATTGTGAAGTGGAAGGAAAATGATACATGGTTTCCAAATTTTATTACAAATAAAAAACTGAAAAGTGTGGCGTGCAAAAGTATTCAGCCCCCCTGAGTCAATACTTTGTAGAAACACCTTTCGCTGCAATTACAGCTGCAAGTCTTTTGGGGTATGTCTCTACCAGCTTTGCACATCAAGAGACTGAAATTTTTGCCCATTCTTCTTTGCAAAATAGCTCAAGCTCAGTCAGATTGGATGGAGAGCGTCTGTGAACAGCAATTTTCAAGTCTTGCCAGAGATTCTCAATTGGATTTAGGTCTGGACTTTGACTGGGCCATTTGAATATGCTTTGATCTAAACCATTCCATTGTAGCTCTGGCTGTATGTTTAGGGTCGTTGTCCTGCTGGAAGGTGAACCTCCGCCCCAGTCTCAAGTCTTTTGCAGACTCTAACAGGTTTTCTTCCAAGATTGCCCTGTATTTGGCTCCATCCATCTTCCCATCAACTCTGACCAGCTTCCCTGTCCCTGCTGAAGAAAAGCATCCCCACAGCATGATGCTGCCACCACCATGTTTCACAGTGGGGATGGTGTGTTCAGAGTGATGTGCAGTGTTAGTTTTCCGCGACACATAGCGTTTTGCAATTAGGCCAAAAACTTCCATTTTGGTCTCATCAGACCAGAGCACATTCCTCCACATGTTTGCTGTGTCCCCCACATGGCTTGTGGCAAACTGCAAACTGGACTTCTTATGGCTTTGTTTCAACAATGGCTTTCTTCTTGCCACTCTTCCATAAAGGCCCGATTTGTGGAGTGGACGACTAATAGTTGTCCTGTGGACAGATTCTCCCACCTGAGCTGTGGATCTCTGCAGCTCCTCCAGAGTTACCATGGGCCTCTTGGCTGCTTCTCTGATCAATGCTCTCCTTGCCCGGCCTGTCAGTTTAGGTGGACGGCCATGGTTGCCTCTCTGACCATTGGTGACATGAGAGAAATGGACTCATGGGGAAATTAATTGTAACATTCACACACAATATCTGGCCCATGGATGAGAGTATTTTATAATCATATGTACAGAAACAGAACAACGGAATTCTTATTTATGTTGAAAGGTTTAATGGTACTTTATTATCACATGTCCTGGGATACAGTTAAATTGTTATTTGGGAACAGTTCAGTACAGGTATTACTATACATAAGCACATCTTAGATGCAGTACAAATGTATAGAAATAGTACACTGAGACAGCATACAAGAGTCGTCAGGTTTGGCACCATTTTCAAGTTCCAGTAGTTGTAAGTGCAGAGTTCGTAACCTAACTATGAAGGCCTGTTGCTCTGGCAATGTTGCAGGGTTGGCCTGGCTAAGCATAGCCGTAGGTGTCCTCCACTGCTCCTTGAAGCTGGAGGTTGCATCTGGTCTGCGTGCTTGGCCTCTTGGAGTGGCGCCCAATTCAGCCTCCAGTGGCCCACGCCACCGCCGACCATGTCCGCCACCACCACTGACCTTTTAGGCATGTTTTCCTACCTCTCCGGGCCTTGAGGACGAGCAGGGAAGTGATCGATGGCATGTCTCTTGGGGACGGTCTGTTACACGGCACCGTGGTTGCCTCTCTCACCATTGGTGACATGAGAGAAATGGACTCATGGGGAAATTAATTGTGGCATTCACACACAATATCTGGCCCATGGATGTTATGTAAGATCATCAACTCAAAGCTGGTAATATTGGCTTTGGTGAAATTACTGCCAGTAGTGCACCAATCCTCCCACTTGGTGCATTAGCACTTCTGGATTCCCTCTTCTCCATTTATAGTTCTAAAACCAGTGAAATTGTTAAATATTTGGGAACGGTTTGCTTAATTTGCACAGTTGGATGACTACTGTGGAAACAAGGTTGGAGCTGAGTTATATTCCCTAATTTATGTATTTCCCAAATTTAGTTATGTATATTTCCATTCCCATTTGAGTTATTATTCCCATTCCCATTTGGTTTGTGTCTCTGGGTTTGAACTCCTACAGTTAAATCTGGGACACAAAGTGCTGGAGTAACTTTTAGTTATGATTTGTAAATAAATGAGAAATGTTCAGCTTAATTGCACAAAATACCAACTTTAATTTGAACCATCTTACCTTAAAAATACTGATCATCTTATCAACATTTTGTTCTGATCCCAAAAGTAATTCAGTGAAGCAAAATTACTGGAGATTTAAAGCATATGGTTTTGATTTACTTACAAATCATCATCATGCCTGCAACAAACATTGCGTAGAAGTTTGTATTGATTAAAAGACAAATAAAAGGAATTTGGCATCAGTTCCCCGAGCCAAATTATGGTTGTTTTGTTTCTGGCTTTTGTTTGGTTGCTGAGCCTTTAACTACTTATTCTTTACAATATTGAAAAGGCATTATATATTTCTGATCCAGCTCTCCGGGGTTTTAATGTTTGGTTGGGAAAGACAGGTGCAGGCAATGGGAAAGTAGATAACTGCCTGCACCTCAATATCCCAAAGGAGATAATGAGAAGTTTACAAGCTGCTAATAGAGTGGAACCAATGCTGGAAGAATGCTCCTTATAGAACGCATGCAGTCAGGGGGCTGCAGGTCTTTGGGAGAACCTCCATTTGGCCCGTTATCGTGACAATGCTTAAAATGGAGATTGAGACAATAAAGCTGTCGCCCTGCCAGAGACTGTCTGATTATTACCATGTTACCATTCTGTTTGTCTCACAGATGTCTCCATATATTACTACTAATTATATTATCATAATGTTCTTATTAATGTCAGAGCTCCTATTGTGACGCCAAAGGCAATTGCAAAACACGGTGATTTGCTTCTGTTCATGTTGACCCCGGTAACTTAAAGCAGAGTGTACCTCTGTTACTTGGCTCATTCAAAAAATAAGTTGGTCTATTCAATGCGGTAGTATTGTGGTTAGTTTTGGTTTGTTTGGAAGTCTGTGTTCAGTTTTTGTAAGTTGAAAACAGTGTCAGCACACATGCTGTAAGATGAATGGGCTCCCACTGTGCGGCAATTCCTATGATTCAGAAGAGAAGGGGAAGGGTGAAAACATTGGTGGTGCAAATAAAACCTTTCAGCATAAATTACATTCAACATGAACCAATAGATGGGAATGAATGTACAAGTCTGCCATCTCATTAAATGGTTAAAAACCTCAAAACCTCATTGGAGAGGCGTGGAGTTGCTTGCAGATGTCACACTTTGCAAATTAAGCAGACTCTCAAAATCCATATGGAATATTATGCAATGTTAGATCATTAAGAAGATTCTCAAAAATGTATATGAAATGTTATGCAACATGTGACTGCAAGCAACCCCATATCTCTCCAGTAGAACCTTAGAACAGTTGAAAATAAAACAGTTATCCCAATTATAATTCTCACTATTTTTGAATAAATCTGAACAACTTATTACCACGTCCCACAATAAATAAAACATGATTTTCTTTTAAGAATATGGTTATCAGGGCTTTTATTGGAAATCATTTATAGAAGGCATGATAATTCTATATGTAACGCGTTGATTTATTGTCATTGACTTAAAAAAAAATTTAAAGAATATATGTTTCTTTCTTTCTTTAACAATCACTATTTGCCTTCCACTCTAATGTTTGACGTACCACTTGTTTTTGCCTTGTACATTTTCTGTCTTATATTTTTACTTATTGTCATTTTAATGGTAGCATGAATGGAAAACATTCAGATAGCTGCACTTTATACATATATCTTTTCTGATATCCATATTCCTTAAATAGTGCTGAAAGATTGTGACTCACTCATTTCCAAATTGTTTACCAATTAAAATATGGATCACTTCAAATATCAACCAGAGTTAAAGACAGAATGTCTTGCCTTTAATGAACTGCCCATTAGGAAGAAACCAATAACTCAAACACAACTTCCATATAAATTTAATTCACTTGAAAAAAATTAACAGGATAAATATAATCTTGAGTGGAACAGTGGCACAGCTGGTGGAGCCACTGCCTCACAACCCCAGAGACCCGGGTTCAGATCTGATCTTGGGTGCTGTCTTTGTGGAATTTGTATATTATCTCTTTGACCACATGGATCTTCTCCAGGTGCTCTGGTTTCCTTCCACATCCTAAAGATATGCAGGTTTGTTAGTTAATTAGCCTCTGTAATTTGCCTCTTGTGTGTAGCGAGTGGATCAGAAAGTGAGATAACATTGTACTCGCATGAATGTGTGATCGATAGTTGATGTGGACTCTCTTGGCCGAAGGGCCTGTTTTAATGCTGGTTGTATAAACTAAATTAACTAGACATGTATTTAAACTGATTTGAAGAAATCGAGCCGAAACAAATTTTGTTCACTCCCCAAATGCCCAAGTGTAGTTCTATGTATATTATGACAGTGCTGGAGTAACTCAGCAGGTCAGGCAGCATTCATGGAGGGAATAATATTATGACAGTCAGAACTGATTAAACTAAAGATTTGAAAATTTGATCATTTTCTGTCAAACCAAAGAATGGTTCTAGTTTAGTTTAGTTTATTGTCACATCTACTGAGGTACGGTCAAAAGCTTTCTTGTTGCGTGCTGTCCGGTTAGCAGAAAGACTATACATGATTACAATCAAGCCGTCCACAATGTACAGATACACAATAAAGGTAATAATGTTTAGTGCAAGATAAAGCCCAATAGAGTTTGACTAAAGATAATCCGAAGATCTCCAATGAGGTAGATGGTAAGTCAGGACCACTCTCTGGTTGGTGATAGGATAGTTCAGTTGCCTGATAAGAGCTGCGAAGAAACTATCTCTGAATCTGGAGGTGTGCTTTTTCAAACTTCTGAACTTCTTGCCTGATGGGAGATCGGAGAAGGAGGAGTGTCTGAGGTGAGACCTGAGCTTGATTATGCTGGTGGCCTTGCTGAGGCAGCGTGAAGTAAAGATGGAGTCAATGGAAGGGAGGTTAGTTTGCTTGATGGTCTGGACTGCGTCTATAACTCTCTGCAATTTCTTGCGGTCTTGGATGGAGCTATTAGCAAACCATGCTGTGACACATCCCGACAAAATGCTTTCTGTAGAAGTTGGTGAGAGTTGGTGGAACCATGTTGAACTTCCTTAGCCTTCCAAAGAAGTAGAAGTATTGGTGTGCTTTCTTGGCTTTTGACTTGATATGGCTGGTCCAGTTGCAGCTGATAATTACTCTTGGGAACCTGAAGCTCTCAATTGTCTCTTCTTTGGCGCCGTCAATGTATTCTGGCGTATGCGTATTGGTTTGCTTCCTAGGTCAATCACAATCTCCTTTGTCCTGCTGGCATTGAGGGAAAGGCTGTTGTCTTGGCACCAGGTTACGCCAAGCATGCGGGCAGGGTCTCCATCAGGGCCAGTTGCTTTCCATGGGTTTACCATCAGGGCCGGTTGTTTTCCATGGATTTACCCTCAGGATTTAACTTCTGCAACAGTTACCCTGAGAAAAAGCACCCTTGTGTCAGATAAGACAGATGTCATCTGCTCAAAGCGAGCATAGAATGCATTAAGTTCATCAGGTAGGGCTGCACTATCAACAGTGATGTTGCTTGACTTCGCTTTGCAGCCATTATAGTATTCAGTCTTTACCACAATCTGCGGGTAAGAGAGAAAATGTTCTCAAATAGAGAAAGTACATATTGCAATGTTGAGATTGAAGAAGTGCAAAACCAGGATGAGAAGTTTACTAGTTCCATTCAACATTATTCAATAAGAGTTGCCTAAAATGAGGAGATTATTGATTAACTGATCCTCTTGTTGTATGGCATTACTCCAGCATGGGTCTTGCAGAACAATGTGAAAAATAACTTGGAACTTGTTAGAAAACAAAAGCAGAAAATGCTGGCAACACAAGCAGTCAGTTGGTATCTGCATTAAAAATAAATTAAAGATTTGGGTTGAAGAGCCACCATCAGAACTGAAAAAGTGTGAAAATAAGTTATTTTTAAGTTGACAAGATGGTGGAAGAGGAATGGATTAGACAAAGGGAATACCTCTGGTAGGGTGTGCCAAGGTTCCCATGGTGACCTTCTCATGTGGATGGTATTAACCATATAACCATATAACCATATATAACAATTACATCATGGAAACAGGCCCTCTCGGCCCTTCCAGTCTGTGCCGACCATTTATTTTCCCCTAGTCCCATCTACCTGCACTCAGACCATACCCCTCCATTCCCTTCCCGTCCATATACCTATCCACTTTACTTTTAAATGTTAAAATCGATCCTGCCTCCACCACTTCTGCTGGAAGCTCATTCCACACAGCCACCACTCTCTGAGTAAAGAAGTTCCCCCTCATGTTACCCCTAAACTTCTGTCCCTTCATTCTCATGTCATGCCCTCTTGTTTGAATCTTCCCTACCCTAAATGGGAAAAGTTTATCAACTCTGTCTATCCCTTTCATCATTTTAAAGACCTCAATCAAGTCCCCCCTTAACCTTCTGTGCTCCAAAGAATAAAGACCTAACTTGTTCAACCTTTCTCTGTAACTTAGTTGCTGGAACCCAGGCAACATTCTAGTAAATCTCCTCTGTACTCGCTCTATTTTGTTGACATCCTTCCTATAGTTAGGCGACCAAAATTGTACACCATACTCCAGAATTGGTCTTACCAATGCCTTGTACAATTTTAACATAACTTCCCTACTCCTATATTCAATGCTCTGATTTATAAAGGCCAGCACACCAAAAGCTTTCGTTACCACCCTGTCTGCATGCGATTCCACCTTCAGAGAACTATGCACAGTTATTCCTAGATCCCTCTGTTCCACAGCATTCCTCAATTCCCTACCATTTACCATGTAGTCCTATTTTGATTTGTCCTGCAAAGATGTAGCACTTCACACTTATCAACATTAATCTGCCATCTTTCAGCCCACTTTTCCAAATGGCCCAAATCTCTCTGTAGACTTTGAAAATCGACTTTATTATCCACAACACCACCTATCTTAGTATCATCTGCATACTTACTTATCCAATTTTCCACCCCATCATCCAGATCATTGATGTACATGACAAACAACAGTGGACCCAACACAGATCCCTGAGGCACCCCACTGGTCACCGGCTTCCAACCTGACAAACAGCCATCCACCATTACTCTCTGGCATCTCCCATTTAGCCACTGTTGAATCCATCTTGCTACTCCGCCCTTAACACCCAAAGGTTGAACCTTCTTAACCAACCTTCCATGGGGAACCTTGTCAAAGGCCTTACTGAAATCCATATAGACAACATCCACTGCTTTACCCTCATCAATTTCCCTAGTAACCTCTTCAAAAAATTGAAGAAGGTTTGTCAAACATGACCTTCCAGGCACAAATCCATGTTGACTGTTCCTGATCAGACTCTGTTTATCCAGATGCTTATATATATTATATCTAAGTATCCTTCCCATTAATTTGCCCACCACTGACGTCAAACTAACAGGTCTATAATTGCTAGGTTTGTTCTTTGAACCCTTTTTAAAC
This sequence comes from Raja brachyura, assembly GCA_963514005.1. The sequence continues at coordinate 16,221,429 of OY740792.1, read as the reverse complement.
AATGGAACAACATGCGCAGCATGCCAATCCTCCGGTACTATTCCCGTTTCTAATGACATTTGAAATATTTCTGTCATAGCTCCTGCTATTTCTACACTAACTTCCCTCAATGTCCTAGGGAATATCCTGTCAGGACCTGGAGACTTAACCATATAACCATATAACAATTACAGCACGGAAACAGGCCTTCTTGGCCCTTCCAGTCTGTGCCGACCATTCATTTTCCCCTAGTCCCATCTACCTGCACTCAGACCATACCCTCCATTCACTACCCGTCCATATACCTATCCACTTTACTTTTAAATGTTAAAATCGATCCTGCCTCCACCACTTCTGCAGGAAGATCATTCCACACAGCCACGATTCTCTGAGTAAAGAAGTTCCCCCTCATGTTACCCCTAAACTTCTGTCCCTTCATTCTCATGCCATGCCCTCTTGTTTGAATCTGCCCTACCCTCAATGGGAAAAGCTTATCCACGTCAACTCGCCTATCCCTTTCATCATTTTAAACACCTCAATCAAGTCCCCCCTTAACCTTCTGCGCTCCAAAGAATAAAGACCTAACCTGTTCAACCTTTCTCTGTAACTTATCCACTTTTATATTTTTCAAAAGTGTCAGTACTTCCTCCTCTTTGAATCTCATAGTTTCCATAGCTACTCTACTTTTTTTCCTTTACCTCACATTTCAATATCCTTCTCCTTGGTGAATACCGAAGAAAATAAATTGTTCAATATCTCCCCCATCTCTTTTGGCTCTGGAGATAGCTGTCCATTCTGGCTCTATAATGGTCCAATTTTATCCCTCGTTATCCTTTTGCTATTAATATAGCTGTAGAAACCCTTTGGATTTACTTTCACCTTTCTTGCCAAAGCAACCTCATATCTTCTTTTAGCCTTTCTAATTTCTTTTTTTTTTGTTAAATTTTTTTATTAATTAGAAGCAATTATATAATTTAAAAAAAAGGTGCGTGTTCATTGTTGACATAATAAAAATCATTTTGTTCTTTGTAGATATACATAATCAGTATTATTTATGTTAATCATTGCATAATAATTGTGCTTCTATATTATTTTTTTTCCATTTTTTATAAAGGTAGAAAATAGAAAAAGATTAAACAAAAAAAAATATATATATATAAAGTTGGGAAAGAATGGAATATTCTACAGATTTTACATCGTTGGAGATATATCAGCGTTTTATGAAATGTACTACTTCATCTATTCTTCGATTCTGGTTTCAGGCGGGTTCTCGTGCTGAACCAGTTTGCCCTTTCAAATATTCAATAAATGGGGACCATATTTTTTAAAATAGTTCTTGTTTGTCCATTAAGACAAATCTTATTCTTTCCAAATATAGAGTCTCCGACATTTCTGTGGTCCACATTTTAATTGTGGGGGTTATAGAGCCTTTCCAAAATTTTAATATTAATTTTTTCCCAATTATTAAACTATAATCAATAAAAGTTCTTTGACTCGAAGTAATGAATTGATTTGGTTCCGTTATTCCTAATATTATTAATTTTTAGTCAGGAGCCAGTTTGGTATTGACGACTTCTGAGATTATCTTAAAAATTTCCATCCAAAAATTATTAATTTTTATACAACTTACGAATAGGTTAGCCTCTAGGTGTTGACATTTATCACAAATAAGGGAAACACTTGGAAAAATTCTATTCAGTTTTGTTTTTGAATAATGCAGTCTATGTAATACTTTAAATTGTATTAAAGAATGTCTAGTGTTTAACGAACAGTGATGTATATGTTGTAAGCTATCATCCCAAATTTCTGGACTAATTGTTTGACCTAATTCATTTTCCCATGATTGCCTATATAAATCTTTGGAGCGTCGCTATCTAATAAAATACTATAAATATATGGTATCAGTTTTTTCCGTGTTCGAATGTTTATTCAAACATTCATCAAAAATGTCTATCTTTCTAAATCTATATTCATTTGTAATTGACTTAACATAGTCTCTGATTTGTAAATATCTAAAGTAATCCTTTGATTGAAGCCCATAAATTTGTTGTAATTCCTGAAATGAGAGAAATTTATTTTTCCAATAGAGATCACCCATCTTTGTAATTCCATCCATCCATGAGGGTTTAAATGCTGCGTTGTTTACAATAGGAAGAGATAGTGGTATATAATCCAATTTTAATATTTTCTTTATTTGTTTCCAAGTGCGTATTCCACTGTCTATAATAGGATTTTTTAAATAGTTTTTTTTTGCTTAATTTGGTAATAGCAAATAGAATTGACCCAATTTCAAAAGGTAAACAATCTTCTTTTTCCATTTTTAACCAGTCTGGTTGTTTATCTAATTCTTCCAACCAAAAGTTCATTTTCTTGATATTAATGCCCAGAAATAAAACATAAAATTCGGTAATGCTAAGCCTCCATTTACTTTTGATTTACATAAATGTTCTTGTTTATTCTGTGGTTCTTATAATCCCTTGCTGAGTTACTCCTGCACATTGAATCCTTCTTTGTAAATCTTATGCCATATATTCACGCTGAATAGATTACAGTCACAAACGAACCGGCTAGCACACATTTAGAAGGTGGTACAAAATCAACTTGCATGGTTACAGGGAGAATATGCAAATTCCACACTGATAATTCCTGAGGTCGGGATTGAGCCCTGAATCCATGAGGCAGCAGTGTTAACTGACAAGGTGCAGTAAGAGAAATGTAAAGAAAATATAGAGAAAAAAATGTTTACAATTTTGTTTTAAATGTTAAATAGTACCGTCTTGAAGTTGAGTTAAACTATACTGATCTCTGATACAGTAACAGCAGAAAACACATCTCCATCATATGCATTATTTAACTTTTGTTGTCATTCCTATAATTTCAATATCCCTAATTTTGTCATGAGAACAAAACGAGTAAACAAGATAAACTATAGAGCAACTCCAGCTAATGGTATTTATACATTTGGATGCCAATTATTGAATAAATACAAAACATTCATTGCATGCTGAAGGTTCGGATGGATCGTTGGAAGGAAAACAAGAATATTTCACAATCAGTGGCTTGATTGTAATTGTATTGCCCTAACTGAGTACGATAATGAATAAGTTCTCATGTTTTGCCAGTTAAATGGTTTAAACAACCAGGAAAGAAAGCACAAATGGGGTTGGGGTGGCATGCTTAAATAAAAAGCCAAATGTTGGCAAGATTCAGTCACTGGGCAGCTGCATGTGTTACAAAGAATGAAATGAAGAATGGAATGAAACTTGCCTTTTATAACTTTCAGAAAGTAGCACAGTCTAGGCCCACTCCACATGTCCATCCTCAAGAAGACTACAGGAATCTTAATTAATCAAATGGCCCAAAGTCAGCTGGCAGGTGTTTGTTAAACAACAGTTGTTTTGTTTGTCAGCTGTATAGTAAAAGATAGCACGATGAAACAAACACATTTAAATGCTCCAACTCATGTTTTCTACATAATTCATAGCTGAAGGTTTTTGGTTCACTCCACTCATTTGTCTGAAGGGGTTGTCAGGTGGCCATTTGGTTTAGTTCATATGTAAAAATATCAAAGACATACACTGACCTATTTCGGACTAAAATATGAACAGGTATTGAAAGTGGTATTGGAAATAAAATCCGGCCCCTGTTTGTGAAAGATCACCTTGCATAAAAAGATTATCATAATATTGCACAATGAACTGTGTGCTTAAGGTATTCTGAGCCTCGTCAGGCTGATCGATTGGTATTGATAGTATTTGATAACAATGTCTGCCAATGTTGTTCATTAAAGAAGCAATATTGTTTTTTGTTGTTATTTTTGTTATTGGCCATTTTTGTCTTGGGTTAAGTCATTGGGAATGGACCTCCATATAAATAAGGTAAAAGCTGTTATGCAAGGTATATTTCTGACATGATAAACATGCATAGTTATGTGCAAGTGTGGAGGAGATCACCAAATCCCACCCAGCTACTCAGCTAATCCTATTTAAAATAACATATCAATGTAAAATTTGTTTTAGGAGGTTAAGACCTCTTCAGGTCTTATTGTCTTCTCTGGAACGTCGAAGGTTGAGGGGAGATAATAAAAGTATATAAAATTAAAAGAGGCATAGATAGAGTAGATAGTCAGAACCTTTTCCTGGCGTGGAAATGTCCAACACTAGAGGACATAGCTATAATGTGAAAGGGTTTTTTTTAACACAGAGAGTGTTGGGGACCTGCAATGTATTGTTAGGGTGGTGGTGGAGGCAGATACGATAGTGGAGTTTAAGAGGCTTTTAGGTAGGCAGATGGAAGTGCAAGGAATAATGGGATATGGATCATGTACAGGCAGATGAGATCAGCTTAACTTGGCATCATGTTCGACACAACATGGGCCGAAGGGCACTTTCCTGTTCTATGTTTTATGTACACAAACATTAACAATACAGGTAGAAGCATTACATAGCACCTGAGACTCACCATATTATATATATGTTCATAGGGTAAAACTATGTGACAGAATACTAGGTTACAGTAATACTGTTTGATGTTCCATTCCATTGTACACGTGGAATTGATTATAGTCTAAGTGAAATGTGATGTATTGTGTGGAGATACGGCATAAATTAAAACAAGGTATCTGTAAACAATTCAGTCAAGCAGACCCACTCATGCCCTCCTTGATCTCGTTTGGCATATCAGCATCATTATTTATACCATCTCCATGAGGTAGCAAGATGGGGACTCTTGGCACACAGAGTCCCTACACATCCAAATGAAACTGAATGAGCATCATCCAAGAATGAACGTCATCCCAGCATTAATATTTCAATTGTCAGGAAGTGGTTTGTTATTTCAATTCTTTAAGAATAGTCAAGTAGAAATTTGAATTTTTTTCAAATCGTCTCCAAAAATTATTGGATAAAATCATTACAAATAAAATCTAAGTGATGTCCTTATTATCACATCTTGTGGTTCTTGCCAAGTAGATTAGATCCAAATCTGCAATGAACTGAAACGTGTTGATTTACCTCCCATACCAGTGTCATTTAAAATGCACCTTGAGATTATAATCTAGACAATCACACACCTACACGTTTTGAAACAAATTATAGAATTAACAGTTTTACTGTAATGCATCAAATGTCAAATTTCTATCACAACAGATTTATTTCGGAACAGTACCAAGTCTACTTAAATATAATTGTGCAGTTTCAAAATGTAATTCATATCAATGCTGTCAATTAGAGGACTTCGGGATGTAGTTAATTATTCAGGAAAAGGAAGTTTTTGTATCGATGAAGCTGACCAAATGTCAGTAAAATAGTTATTTGTGACATTTAGCACGAGTGATGGAACAAGTAGCAAGGTGTCAGTGATGGAGAGATGCAGAAATAACCAATACAGTCACTCCAGCCCTCAAACACGATTCAGAATCTTGAACAGACAAATGGGAAGGGAATGTTTTCTAAGCTCCCTTTGACTCTATCATATCTTCGGACTGTTAGCTTCAGCGGGGCTGTAAAAGCGATACGCTTCCTTCTCTGCCTGCACTGCGATTAGTAATATCTCGCCTCGCATGTAAAACGAGTTTGAACCACATTCTGTGCAACTTCTTGTGGGCTTTGATCTAACACATAAAGATATACAAAATGCCACACAATTCGGTCATCGTGGTTGACAGGTTTTTTTAAAAACTAAAAGCAAAACTTTTTTTTCCCCTTTAACATGTTAAACGCCCCCGTCTTCGATTTTGGGAGAATTTATCTGAAACTGATAGAGATGTCACAGGTAGTAAATTAACCCAGCTCGCTTCAACCAAACTCTGTCTGCCTGATCTGTTTTTCATCGTCGTGAGCAGCTTCATTTGAACATAGAACCATAGTTTCATACAACAGAAACTATCATAGTCTTGATTAGTGCGGGTGTCAGGGGTTATGGAGAGAAGGGAGGAGAATGGGGTTGAGAGGGAATGATATGGTTGAATGGCGGAATAGACTTGATGGGCCGAATGGCCTAATTCTGCTCCTGTCACATGAACATAGTTTCTGCAGACTTGTGTATCTGAAAGCGATTCCCTTGAATTAAAGAGATGTATTTCTTCCTGTGTAGGAAGGAACTGTAGATGCTGGTTTAAACCGAAGATAGACATAAAAAGCTGGCGTAACTCAGCGGGACAGGCAGCATCTCTGGAGAGGAGGAATGGGTGAAGAGAAAATATCACTCATTCCTCTTCAGAGATACTGCCTGTCCCGCTGAGTTACTCCAGCTTTTTGTGTCTATCTTGTATTTCTTTCTGTAAAGCTTCAGAATTTCTACAGAGCAAGCGAAGATAACTTAAGAAGGGCGTACTGCTGTAAGAATAAACGAGCTAGTTATTCGAGCGCGCTACGATCTAGTGCAATAATCTATCTATCCCGACGGCGTTGTTGGAGTGTGTTTTTATACAATAAAGAGCAGTCTTGAACCAGATGCTGCCTGTCCCGCTGAGTTACTCCAGCATGCTGTGTCTACCTTTGATTTAAACCAGCATCTGCAGTTCTTTCTTACGCATAAAATTATTGTTTCCCCGACCTGGAATGTCAAGATGGCGTGAAAATGGCAACAGTGTACAGAGAATGACAATCACGTTATATCTCTTCAAAATAAAGTATGTATTATTTATGGTGTAATTGTCAAACTTTCGTGGGCAAAACCCCACGTTTATGTAAAAAGTGGGTTAACATAAAGAATCTTACAAGGTGTAGGAACTGACAGATGAACAAACAAACTTATATTGAAAGTATTCCTTTCACTTCTTCAATACAAAATCACAAAACAGCTCAAAGACGGTGGTCAGTTTGTCTTCTGGCTGTGTGTGTGTTTTTTTTAAATCTGACATTGATGGATTCACTTCTTCCAAAGTACGAGCTAAGGAATATTCAAAGCAAGGGACACACTTCTGGTTGAAGAGGAAGAGCCACACATTCAGCCCTACACAATTGTATTGACTTTGGCAGGACTAGAAAATGATGGATGGTGTGACAGACTTCAGATTTGGCAAACAGGAGAGTTTAATCCCCCCCTTAGGCTAGCCATGTGCATGCCACTGAGTCCCCTGGTGCGACGGGACACTAGAACAAAGTGTCAGGGTGGCCCAGATAATAATCGCATGATGCATTGAGGATTAAACTCTAAGGCTGACCCAATATTCATGAGTCGGGGCTAATGCTGATGTGAAAATGATTCTGAGGAGTTTGTCAAGACATCTCCAACAAGTGAAGACAAATGACGGAAAGAAAAATCTAAAGTTAAACATTAGAATGGGTATGAATGGGCAGGTCCAGAGATCAGCTTGAATTTGTTGACATCCATCGTGGTGGCCTCCTTGCATCTTGGGTCCATTTCACTACTATTCCCTGCAAAATTCGTGAAATAAAAACATATAATGTTGTTTTCTATTATAATCTCAACAATGACAATACGTTAAAGAAATAAACCTAATCAATTGCTGTTACCTTCGATAGATCGGTAGAAATTCTGAAGCTGTACGGGACGGAATACGCCTCTCTAATTCAAATGACTCGTTTTAAGATGCAAAAGACTATAGAAACTAGAAGTTCATAAGTGATTTATGTTCAATACTGCATCATGCATGCTCATCGCATGCCATTCTCACAGAATCGAGAATTTCATGATAATAAAACAAAAATAGCATTAAAAAAAACATTAAACAAGTCTTTTTAGTTCTACACTCTTTGATGCATTTTAATTGACTTAATATGAAATATTTGTTGGTGTAGGCAAATATTGAAAATTGCATAGCAGCATAACTACCAAGACTGCAGATTGTGAGTCTGTGCCACACTTGATTTGTTTATAAATGGCCCACTAAAGCTCTAACCCTCTTATCGTGAAGTAAGGTACTTGCACCTTTCATACCGCAGCCCGGTCCATAGAGCTTTAGAATCAATGAAATATTTTAAAGTGTATTCACCCTTTGAACATAAGAAATATAGTAGGCATTTCTCGCGACCGCGTCGCGATAATGAGCAGATAATATGTTTTTGCGAGGCTGTTTGAGGGATAAACACTAGCCAGGAGATCAGGGAGAATACTCCTACTCGTCTCTGAAATAATGCCAGCGGCTCTTCTACATCCCAGCGAGAGAGCAGATGGAGCTTTGGTTCACCCGTTCATTTGAAAGCCAGAACCTCATAGATTGCAGTTTACTTAATAGATAACACCAGTAATAAAAACCAGCGTGAATTTCCATCCTCTCGTTCTGGCAGGGAAGCTTACCTGCGGACAGTGTATAGGAAATTCAGGCACGTGCCACATTTGATTAATTTTGCTCATTTAGCGGATGATTAGACAGCGCTGGGGACAAACATATGTTCCCAATCTTCAACCCCCACAGGTGAGGTTAGCTCACGGAATGGTGTGTGAGTGAGTACAAGTACAACGCCGGAAAGAACGGCTCACATACTCTTTGAATGGGCGGCTGAAAGCAACGAAAATCCAACTTGCAGTGAGTGATTGAACGTTGCTCGTTGTAGATTAAGCCAACGTGTAGAAAGGAACCTCAGATGCTGGTGTTTACCGAAGATAGACACAAAATGCTGGACCCAGCGGGTCAGGCTGGTGAAGGGTCCCACCCGAAACGTCACCCATCCCTTTTCCCTGGAGATGCTGCCTGACCCGCCGAGTTACTCCAGCACTTTGTGTCTGTAACCAATTGAACGTTGTGTTGGCCGAATGACGCAAAGGCAGTAATAAAAGAGAATATATTGAACATCTGACAAAACAAAATTGGAATCAATGGCTGCGTTTGGTTGAGTTGTGTTTTGTTTATGTGAAATTCTCTTGGAATCTAATAAAAACCTAAATGCAGCAATTCACATTTTCTGAGAGAGAACAAAATGACATTAGGTTATTTTTAATGGGGAAAAAGAATACCTTAAAAACCTAGATTTAATTATTGTAAATTAGCAAATACACTCATCTGTTTTCAATCTTTGCGGTAATACTGAGATTTAAGGCCAAGATCCGTGTCTGCAGTTTAAATTGCAGTAAGACAAAATTCTTCAATAATATCAACAATAAAATCCAACAATAGGCGGAATCAGGAATTTGAAGGTAAAATACAGAAGGCTTCGCATTTCAGACAGCCTATGTGGAGTAACAAATAAGACATCATCCGAAGAAGGGTTTCGACCCGAAACATCGCCATCCCATGTTCTCCGGAGATGCTGCTGGTCTTGCTGAGTTACTCCAGCACTTTGTGTCCTTTAGTGTATTGACAAGCATCTGCAATTCCTCATTTCTGCAGCCGACATTTCATGCCGGCGATCTGTCAACTAAACGTCGACTACATTGCACGGCTCCAATCTGATTGGATTTTTAACCCCAGATCACTTCATGATCGCCCGATGCCACATTTTCCTGTAACAACAACAGCGGAACTATTAGGTTTCGCCATCATTATTCGCTAAAACTAACGCCAATTTTTTGGGATGTAATCTGGTGTAGACTGGCCCCACTCCCAATCTTTGCACATCCCCAGTCCCGGACTTTCCACTCATCACCTTAATTTTGTGTATCTTGTTGTATTTTATGACTGTTTCTAGACCAATTTCCCGCCTGGGATATCGTATCGTATCCATGCACGCATGTAATTTCACGTGGAAATCCAAATTGCTGTTGGTGGCGGTTCAATGCCCTTCCACGGTAGCCTTTCCGCCACAGTTGTGGACGTTATACGAATTATCCTGAAGTTTGGTAAGTAATCCCATTAAATAAAAAAGTTATACGTCTTGTGGTGGCACATCGGCGAGTTTTCAAAAAACAATTTTTTGTTTAGAGCTAGATAGGGCTCTTAAAGATAGCGGAGTCAGGGGATATGGGGAGAAGGCAGGAACGGGGTACTGATTGTGGATGATCAGCCATGATCACATTGAATGGCGGTGCTGACTCGAAGGGGCGAATGGCCTACTCCTGCACCTATTGTCTAAATTAAGAAATAACGACTGCTTAAAAACTTTCAGGCTCTTCAAAAACGTTTATTTCAAAAACGTTATAGTAAGTACTTCACTTAAGTACCTTAAAATGGAAAGTTATTTAATCTATCAGATTTTAAAAATAAGGCAAATTACTTTAGTTTATAAGCATTGAGTCCACTGAGTCAATGCCGACCATCGATAACTATGTTATCATACTTCCTACATACTAAAGACAATTTACAGAGGCAAATTAACCTACTAACCCACACGTCTTTGGGATTTGGGAGGGAACTGAAGCACCCGGAGGAAACCCATGCGGAACACCTATGGAACCCACAGAGAGGTCAGGACCGAAGCACAGGTCTCTGGCGCTGTGAGGCAGCGGCTCCACCAACTGCGCCCTTTATATAGTTCCACTGCTGCATGAACCAAATTCTTCTGTTCCATTCGCAACTTCGCCGCACTGATTCTGAGAATTCTTTATCTTGTTTGGTCTCTCAATTGGCTTAGAGACTTCACCTTTGAACCGAAGGAGGGAAATCCTAGTCTCAAAGGACTAAAAGACTACCATGGAAAGGAAATGAACCACCAACAACAGATTTTTTTTGTGGAGAGCTACGCTGTAATTTGAAAATGCTGGAAACACTCAGCAGGTCAGAAACCATCTGCGATGGAGGAAGAGTTAACATGGCAGATCGACACAAAAAGCTGGAGTAACTCAGCGAGCCAGACAGCACCTCTGGAGACCTTCTCGATGCAAAACTTCACCTATTCCCTTTCTCCAGAGATGCTGTCTGACCCGCTGAATTAATCCAGCATTTTGTGTCTGTCTTCGGTTTAAACCAGCATCTGCTGTTCCTTCCTGCAGTTAACATTGTAGGTTCGGGAAAAAATGGGGTTTAGTATAGTATAATTTATATTTTTGTGTGTTGTCTGTACCTTAGTGCCTGTGATGCCACTGCAAACATGATTTACTTCCCAAAAGGCAACATTTCATACTTATCTCAATTAACTTCTATTTGCCATTCCTTGAGTCACTTACACAACTGATCAAGTTCCTGTTATAATTCTTGTCAACCTTCTTCACTGTCTATTTTGTGTCAACTGCAAACTTAATAATCATGCTTTGTAATTCTCATCCAAATCGTTAATGGGCCTGTAGGTCCTTTAAGAAGGTCAGACTGCTGTCTGGTTACAAACAGGATTAAATGTCACAGAAGAAGAACACAAGTAGGGTTACTGATATTAGAGACTAGTGGAACACTTTAAATGTATTAAAATCACCTTTTGATATAACGGACACAGTAATGTTACCACAGATGTGATAAGGTAATATCAACACAATGATTTCTACTTGGCAGTATTTTTCTGTTATTGGAGATAAACGTTATGCAACCCAAGTTTAATAAAATAAAGTTGCTGGTAAATAATTAAATTAATTGTGTTTCATTACCTTTCATGAAGAAATTCCAGAGCTTTATCTTTTGCGGAAATGTTATTCACTTCCCTCTGAAACAACTTATTACAAGGTGCATTAAGGCTGCAATAAAAAACTAGAGCTAATAATATGGAAAACCCTCTTTTTAACTTTTTCAATTAAGAATAAACAATTTCATCCATTTTTGTATTTCCATTGGAAGTTCATCCATTCACTTTGTGATTTTCAGTCACGGTAAAGGCACAAAGTGGGGGTCAATAAATAAAAGTCACTAAAACTCTACTCAAAATCAGAAGGAAAAACAGAAAATGGTGGGAACAGTCATCAGGCCAGGCATCATCTGTGGAAAGAGAAACAAAGTTTGAAGTCCGAAACCATTTTCTGTTTTTATTTTAGGTTTTGTGCTGAGAACTGATTCAATCTGTTTATAAACAGATGAGGCATGAGTTAATTTGGAATTGTAAATAGAGGGTGTGGTTTGAGGGGGAGGAGAGGAACCATCTGTAGAATTACTTAATTACTGCTTAGCATCTGTTTATTGTCACTGATGATTACAATCATGGTTTAATATATATATTTAAGAAAGCTACAAATTATACAATTATAGAGTGTTAATCATGGCACCAGGTCATTTCTAAAGCACGTTATAGCGAATGAAACGTTATAGTCTTAAAGTGTATTCACTGCAGAAATGTATGATGAGAGGAGTCCATTTTCATCCACAATAAGCCATATGATCATAATTAGATATTAATCATCTGTTTGTGTGATACTGGGTGAAGAATAAATATTAGCCAGGTCTGCAGGGATAACTAGCAGAGCTGCCAGTACCACACCACCAGTAATCTGGGTTCAAATGTGAGCTCACATGCTTCCTGTCTGGACTTTACACATTCTCCCTGTGACTGTGTGATTTCCTCCAGATGCTCCAGTTTGCTTTCACATCCCAAAGAAAGAAACTGCAGATGTTGGTATATATCAAATACAGACATAAAGTGCTGGAGCAACTCAGCGGGTCAGGCAGCATCTCTGGAGAAAAAGGATGGGTGAGGTTTTGGGTCATGATCCTTCTGAAGAAGGATCACTCGGACAGAGAAACTGCCTGACCTGCTGAGTTACTCAGCACTTTGTCTATCTCGGGTTATCTGGTTAATTGGCCCCTACTGCACATACATAATAGAAAGTGAGGGGAGTTGATGGAAACATGGGAAGAAAAGGTTACAGAAATATATATCAAAAGAAAATATGGAAAATACCCTCCTTCTGAGAAGGAAGACAGGCGATCAGTTTAGCATTTCATCCAGATGACACCACAACTGACCAGTTGTATCATGGAAATCTAATCAACATCATACCAAAATGTCAGTTGAATTTTTGTACATGATTTTTGAACCCCACAGTCTGAAGAAGGGTCCCCACCCAAAATGTCGCCTATCTATGTTCTCTACAGATGCTGCCTGACTCGCTGAGTTACTCCAGCACTTTGTATCATCTTATTGAATAGCAATTTACAACACAAACAAAGACATGTCTGATTATTTAACAAGTTATTGACAACCCCCCCGAGTTAAGAAACTAGATATTAGTCATGATTGAATTCAAAATTTCTGATTGTGGATGAAATAATGTTAATAACTGCATCTCTTCCTCCAGAACTTGTTGAGTTTCATTTACTACTTTAAAAAACTTATTACTGATAACATTAAATAAATTATTGAATCTTTTTAAGCAATCTGTTAATCAGATACATAAACTACCACGGGAAGTACAAAATAGCTTTTTTATTTACACACATGATTTAATTTGTTGATCACAAAAGATTCTTGAAGATTTTAGATCCAGTTTTTCCTCTTGCCGATTGTGGGGATTCAGTTAAGATAAAGAGCTGAATACTCAGACGTATTTAACCATCTCACCTTAAGCAAAAATTAAACTCAATAGTAGACGGAAATGTAATAGTATAGTCTTGCATAATCATGAATGTAAATATCACCATTGAAACCATTTTAAACTGGTTTACAAAAGCAACAACGTCTACCCTTGGACCTCTTCCAGCTGGCATTGGAAATACCACTACACTAACCTGGTATTAAATGTGGCAAATTCAGATCACTTCAATCCAGATCACTTTCACGGATTATATCATTGCACATCGAGAATTAGATGATACCACCGGAATAATTTTAATTATATTTTGCCGTCGATGCCAGATGGGGTGTAAGTGACTGACTTTAATACGTTAAATGCCGTGGGTATACTGCCCCTCGGAATATGTAGAGATATGTCCCAAAACAAAACCAAAACCAAAACCATCCCATTGTGAAATGAATCGTGTTTCAATGATACTTCTGAATAGACATTATACACGCGCAACAAACATGTTTTTATTGGTATAACACCTGTGAGCACGGAAGAATATTGTGCATGTGACTGACTGCACTTTGCTTTGTAATCCTTCATGTCGATAGTCATCTGTCGGTGGTTCTGCCGTCACGATATTTTATAAACCTCTATTTAAGCTCCTCCTGTGAGGGTTTTTAAATGTGCCATAAGTACCTTCGTAAGAGGATTTCCTCACCATCGTTTATTTTCTGTGGTGTACAAATGTCGATGGATTTTATTTTTGTTTCTGACCCTAAAGCGATACTAAAGTAGAAGGTGGAATGACAATAGGTATCGTTTCCCTCTCCCGCCGTCTGCCTTGGTTTTTTTAAAATCAGACGAGGCTCAAGTCATTTTTAAGTGTGGGAAGGAATTGCAGAATTTGGTTTAAACCGAATATACCGTAGACACAAAAAGCTGGAGTAACTCAGCCGGACAGGCAGCATCTCTGGAGAGAAGGAATGGGTGACGTTTCTGGTCGAGACCCTTCTTCAGACAGATTCTCAACCCGAAACGTCACCCATTCCTTCTCTCCAGAGATGCTGCATGTCCCACTCAGTTACACCAGCTTTTTATGTCCATCTTCATAGCAGGTTGTCGCGAGCCGTGATTAAAACAAAACATCATCAACTTACTTCTTATAAAAATAATAACATTTAGTCTGAGAAAGGGACTTAACCCGAAACGTCGCTTATCCATGTTCTCCAGAGATGCTGCCCGACCCGCCGAGTTATTCCAGCACTTTGTTTCTTTTTTGATAAAGGAGCATCTGCATTTCCTTGTGAGTACGTCTGATAACATTTAGGACTCGATTATATTTGCCAAAGTAAGGTAGCATTGTGGTAATAATTGATAAATCTGTTTATTTTGCTAAAAATAATTCAACACTTCCAAGGGCCCATTTCTGCGCTCCGTTTCTCTGTAACTCTGTGACCTACAACGATATCTGTGGTGTAGGAAGGAACTGCAGATGCTGCTTTACACCGAAGGTAGACACAAAAAGCTGAAGTAACTCAGCGGGTCAGGCAGCATTTCTGAAGAAAAGGAACAGGTGACGTTTCGGATCGGGCTGGCTAACATCGATATACAGTGTATGAGACGGACAAAAACAATGTTGCTGTATGTCAGAACAAAATCATATCACGACTGATCACAAAATGCATTTAAGATTTACCCCAGTGATGGTGCAGTAATGCGTAAGTCAGGCGTGTTCTTTCTGCTGAAAGGTGTAGATATCCCTTCGCCACCCAAACTCTTCGGGACTGAGAATTTACACACAGTTGATCCAATCAAAATGCATCACAATTTACAGTGATCTCTTTTTAAAGCCGGTCTTTCTTTGTAAACGTCCAATATGAAGAATTGGCCGAGCGGAAAGTTTCAAATCCACCCACCCATCCAAGTCTGAAGAAAAATCGCGACCCGAAACGTTGCCTATCCATTTCATTCACAGACGCTACCTGATCCGTTGTTATTCCAGCACTTTGTGTTTTGCTCAAGATTCCAACATCTGTAGTCACTTGTGTTTTCTTTAAAATCCGTCTTGATTTCTCCATCTTAAGTAACATTTTAATATCAATGATTTGAAATATGACCATATTTATGTTCGAGTATGTCCGAATAGTTGTTTGTAGTGGGTATTTCTAATCCCATAGTAAAACAACTAATTAGACACATTTGTTCATTGAGAAACAATTTTTCTTTTAATTTTCATGAGCCTTGAATAAACTATTATGGGATTTTGCTTTAACAGCCCATCAGATGTTTCATTTACAAACAAGTATTCCCTCGTCAGGTTGTATGTAAACGCAATATTGGTGTTAATGTTTTCAATGAAAAAAGGTAAACACATTCTATCCAACATCCGACCACGAGATCAGATGGAGTCATGAGAAGAAGGAACCTCTACAATTTGTATTCAAACATGTTGAAATCCAAATGCAGGAGGATTGTTTTAGATTATATGTTATTTCACTTACGATCAACATGTCGGGTACGACAGGAAGATAACATGACGCGGTGGTTTGGATTGTTCTTCCTTTCTGTTTGGTTCCACTATAAAGATGATCGGTTTAGATTACAAACGGAAATCCAGATCAGCAATGAATTGGTTTGTAAAAGCAATCACGCGATCAATAGCGAAATTACCCTTTAGGCGTGTTATTCTTTTCAATTACACATAACACCAAGAGTACTCAAGAAAGTCGAGGTAATCCTATTAATATTACATATTATGACGAGCTCTTTGACCTCTTCTGCCTTTCTCGCTATATTTATACACTGCTCTGTAGATTTGATTCAAAATATCTCGACCCGAAACGTCGCCTATTCCTTCGCTCCATTGATGCTGACTCACCCTCTGAGTTTCTCCAGCTTTTTTGTCTGCCTATGTGAAATCAATGTATTTACTGTAGATCATCTGGGAGAAAAAGATTAACTGACTACAATTTAATCAACATTTCTTAAAATGGGAATCATTTCATTAATGCATTTCGTTGTCTCTGTACTGTACACTGACAATGACAATTAAAATTGAATCTGAATCTGAATCTGAATCTGAATTTACATTCTCCTTCTCGGTTACCAAATATGTTTGCTATCATTTATCAATGAGAAAAAAAGCCCCTTTGCAACGTTTTCGCAAACTTTAAACAACTGTTTGTGTTAACATCTAGTCATACATTAAATGAGTTCGGATATCCGGGGTTTCCTGATCATTCCAATATTAGATACAGTTCCCCCTCAAAAAAGAGATTTTTCCAATATCTGTGGCAATATTTTACCCATTGCAAAATATTTTTCATTTTCCTTCAATTAGGAGAATTGCAATCGATATGTGTTGAGAAAGAAGAAAATATAGGCCCTTAATTGCAGTTTTTTCAGCTGAATTGTTTTTATGAACATTAATGACACAAAAAATAAGGCCAATACAAATTTAAAGAAACTTTCAGATTTTGGATTTTATGATGTACAAAACCTTCTTATTTCTTTAACAGATCGCAATCCATGAATTAAATGCTGTTTGGTATTTATAACCAGTTTAAACAGGATAATTGCTGCCCTGGCATCATGTAAAATTAAACTTAAATGCAATTAAGAGGGTGATCTCCTTTATTTTTGCGCTAACATTATACTGGTTATTATTGTGAATACATAACATGCATATTCATTTTGCTTTCTGTGGTTTATCTTTATCCAAGTACATAGAGAATAGAAATAGAAAACATATCCTCTAATCGTCTCCTGACGTTTCATCAATGTGACTCTTTGTTTATTGAGCGAGAAATCAGCATTCTGCCAAAAAATGTCCTTCCTCCCTGGAGATCAGTCTAAATAGTGGTCACATCTGTCACTTACTGCTCATGCAGAATCACACTTTCATCTTGCAGGCTGTAAGAATAATCTTCACCAACTTATACAGTGCCACCATTTGTGCTACAGATACCATCAATCATCTGCAGACGGGTAACACTTTTGCAGCATCTAGAACAAAAAGATTAGAGCATTCATGTTATAGGCACATTTATAGAATTCCAATATTTATTAAAATACATTTATTATATCTAAAATACTCAAAACTTCTTGTTCAGTGTTGATATAATCATTGGTCTTCCTGCTGTTCTGGAAAAGTACCTAATTAAAAGAGATTAATACTTAATGTTAATTAATTCTGTATTTAATCCTTTAGTACTGTGTAATACCCATTAATTCTTAAAGATTAACTAGCATTTTTCATGAAATGAAGTAACTTGGACAAGTTTATTTGACAAAGTGACCTAAAGACCACAGACAGGTTAAACCCATAGATTCTTTTTGGTAAGAGAAACCAATTAACGCATGTCTGTGATAAAATCCAAGTAATATATAATATGTAACTTACAGTATCTCTGGCTAAAAACTGACTTGAAGGATAGAGGCAGATTAATTTGCAAACATATTAAAAAATGAAAACAAACCTTAATTAATTTGCCATTAATCATAGAATGAGTTTTGTTTGCAACCTTTGGACTTAACAGCAAACATATCATTTATTCCATAAATTAATTAATGCTTACTGGTCATAACACTGGCATCCTCTGAGCAGTAAATGAAATTATGTGTCCGCATATCGTATTTTATCAGGTATTTGTGGTGGGAAGTGAAGGAACACCATCACTTCACAAGCCGTTGAACACCAGCCTTCCATCGAACCATGTTTTCTGAAGATACCGAAACAAATGTTAGGCAACAACTTTGTTGTCATTCCTCATTGTTCTAAATAACGCATAGATTTTGCATTGAATCGTCTATCCATAGTTCTCCGAACATATCTAACTCCTGAATAATATTTTAAAATATAATAAACACCAAATGCTACAAATATTAAATGGAAAAAATAATGCAGTACTAATCTGAATAATCAGTTTCTCATAAAAATTTAAAAAAAATAGTATCACATATACACACATAACATTTGATAAAACTGTTAGTCAGTTGCTTAATTTGAGATTGTTCAACAAATTAGTTTCTTTAATAGATGAATTAATTTTCTGAGTTTTTTTCTTTCCTATTTTAGATCTAGTCTTTCTTTTTTTTTCAGGTATAACTTTGCATTCTGGACATGGATCTATTAAAGTTGGCCCTTAAATTTGAAAAGGAAAAATAAATCTATTGTTATGGTACAATGTAAGCATATTGCACAGTTCTTCAATCTTTCTGACACATGCAAGATAATGCAGTCAAATGAATTTATGGACTAAAATGGAGAGCCAGTGCAGCAAGTATGATTTTGCAGAGCCCAAAACAAGCACGGATATAAAGCATCTTTTTAAACACATTATGCAAAAGTCATATCTGCTTCCACCATCTCTCCTGGCTGCGTGTTCCAGGCACCTACCACACTCAGAGTGAAATCGTGGCTTGTAAATATCCTTTAAACTTATCCTTTCATCATAAAGCAATGCATTCTAGTTTTTGACAGTATCTGTCCTATCTATGTCTCCTGTAATTTTATAAACTTCCATCAGGGTTCTACTCAACCTTTGACTTTCCAGAGAAAACAATCCAAGGATGTCTGAGGAAGGGTCTCGACCTGAAACGTCACCTATTCCTTCTCTACAGAGATCCTGCTTGTCCCGCTGAGTTACTCCAGCATTTTGTGCCTGTCCAAGGTTGTCCAACCTCTCATCATAGGTAGTACTCGTTAACAACAGCCTGATTAACCTCTTCTGCATGCTTTCCAAAACCTCCACATACATCTGTAAAGCGTTGACCAGAATATAACCTGCAACATGAATTATTTTGCACTCAATTCCCTGACCAATGATGACAAGTATGACATATGTCTTTTTAACCACCCCATCCACCCGTATTGCCAACTTCAGGACTTGAGCTTCAGCTATGGACTTGAGGCCCAATCTCTCAGTACATTCATTCATCTAAGTGCCCTGCCTTTGTCAAATATCCAATGATTAATGTTTTATGTGTCATTCCTAACCGTCACTGTTTGTCATGTTGTCACTTGTGGGCGGAGCACCAAGGCAAATTCCTTGCATGTTAATACTTGGCCAATAAATGTATTCATTCATAAATAGGATTTTTTTAATATCAATATATCAATAACAATAATCTATGCTGAAATCCGTTTAAAATAACTCAGTAAGTTCTGCATAAATATTGTGGTGCCGTTTTGGGTTGGGACCCGTCTTCATACTGATGATCAGGCTGAAGAAGCGTCCCAACCCAAAACGGCATCCACAGTTCCTTGGGTTTCCTCTAACTAAATTTGGCATACCTTTGACTTCACCCTTTAATAAACAAATTGCCTCCTGATCTTTTTCACGCATATCGTGAAAGATATTTTCCTATACATTATCCATAATAATATGGAAACAAGAATAGATACATTCCCCAAGGTTTGAAAGACCAGCAAAATAGTTCCATTCCACGATATTCAAGTAAAAATAGGATGCACCACATAAAATTAAATCATTTACATGATAATTTGTTTTTGAACAATTTAGTATAATGGAATTTAATATAGATCCAGAAGGCATTGTAACACTCCCTTTGTGATGTTGACATCAGTTGTTAATGAGTCCTAAATGTGTAGGAAGGAACTGCAGATGCTGGTTACATCGAAGATAGGCACAAATGCTGCAGTAACTCAGCGGGACAGGCAGCATTCTCTGGAGAGAAGGAATGGGTGACATTTCAGGTCAAGACCTTTCTTTAAATCTTAAGTTGGTTTATCTATTAAATTCAATGAGTGAATTGGGAGCTAACGTTATTGCGTCATCAATGAGGTACCAAAGTTGAGACGAATGTTGACTCAGAGCAGAACAAAAATAGAAATAAAAGAGAAATTGTTGAATTTTACATAGAAATAAATGTGACCATGCTATCTGTTGGTCATCCAATGATTTGGAAGATTTAGATCGTCGTGCAAACTACATATTTTATTTTAAATAACAAAAGTACGATTTTTTAAAAAATCTATCGGTAATGGGCCTGTCCCACCTACCCGACTTTTTCAGCAACTGTCGGCACCCATCATAGGTCGTTGCAGGTCACCGAAAATTTTCACCATGTTGAAAATCCAGCGGCGGCCAGAACAAGGTACGGCTCTGGGCGACTACTCACGACCATACAGGCTTCACCCCACAACATGTCGCCGTGCTGTCGCCTGTATGGTCATGTGTAGTCTCCTCAGTCGCCAAAAGAGTTGCAGCGTCTTTCTGGTCGTCGCTGGATGTTCAACATGTTAAAGATTTTCGGTGATTTGCAATGACCTATGACAGTCGCCGAAAAAGTAACGTAAGTGGGACAGGCCCATTAATGATATCATGTCATTTGTGCTATTACACAGTAACAGGAGAATGATTCGAGTAGAAAAACATTAAAACAATTATTTTATTGGCATAATTTTTGTACTGAAATAATGAGGAAGATTTGCCAGGAAAAAATGTAATTACAAAATTATTACATTTTTATGATATGCTCAATGAAAGTACAGAAAGTTACCAAGGCAAATCACTCGATTTAAAAAACCTCACCCTTGTTTTAAAAATCTGCAGATTCTAATACAGGGGTTCCCAACCTTTTTCATTCCTTTTACCCCTGGCAACTTTAATAGCACATAGCAATGTTATTTCACTTATTTATGAACAACTAATAATGAAGAGATACTGGTATACCTGAACCGAACACAGCCAGTCAATGAGAAAAAATATGTACAAATCCAGAATCAACACATTTACCCCCTGGATAGGTGAAATTTACCCCTTGGGGGTAAACTGGGGGAACATTTACCCTAGGTTGGGAACCCTTGTTCTTTTTAAATTTTTTTAATATCTTTATTTATTAGAGGTACCGTAGGTTACATCGGTGTACATCCCTTATATTGTATTACAGTCATTGTACCCCTTAATTATTATTTTTTAAGGCTTTAGAAAAGAGAGAAAAGAGAGAGAAATACCAGCAAAGATAGTAGAAAAATGAAAAAGAGACGTGAAAGTGCAAAAGCACGACATAAGGAAAGGAAACCCTTGAAGAGTTAGAGGCCGGAGATTAAGTGATAGACCCTGGAGAGGAAAAAAAAAAGAAAAAGGGAAAGATAGAGAAAGAAAGAAGAAAAGCCAGTTACTTTATTATAAACATCTCGCAAAAGGAATCTACCAACTCGACAGTTTTTCTTCCCCCGACACCGGTACTTTTTTGAGGTATTCTTGCACCTTATCCTTGTAATAGATTTATAAATGCAGACCACGTCTTATAGAAACCGTCTGATTTTCCTGCTAGTCGGAGTCTCATATCTTCCAAATGTAGTGTTTTGAACATAGTTGAAATCCACATATTAAATGTTGGTATAGGAGAATTTTTCCAGAATTTTAAGATTAGCTTCTTTCCAGTTATTAAGCCATATTCAAATAGAGTCTTTTGAAACACATTTATTCAGGGCTATCTTCCGATATCCCGAAGATAATCCAGTCTGCTTTTGGAATCAGTTTTATTTTAAATATTTTTGTGAAAATTTCAAAAATTTCAGTCAAATATGTTTGAATTTTTGTACAAAAGACAAATGAGTGTGCTATATTAGCTTCTTGACATTGACATTTATCACATATAGGTGAGACGTTGGGAATAAGTTTACTTATTTTAGTTTTTGAATAGTATAATCTGTGTAAGATTTTAAATTGTATTAAGGTGTGTCTTACATTAATTGAACATTTATGCACATTTAATAAATATTCTTCCCACCTTTCTTTGGGAATTTTTATACTTAATTCTTTTTCCCAGTCTCTCCTGATACCATCTGTTGTTGGTATTTCTGCATTTAGAATAATATTATATATATATGATATTAGGTTTGCTGATTCTGCCTTTGTATTCATTACTTCTTCCAATAAGTCTGGAGGCATATTGTGATAATCTTGTGTGTATTTTTTCAGATAGTCACAGATTTGGAAATATTTAAAATACTGATTGTTTCCCAAATTGTATTTTAGTTGTATTTGTTTAAATGATAATAGTTTTCCCAATTCATACACATCTCCGAAGATTTTAATTCCAGCTCTTTCCCATTGTATAAATGCTTTATCTATAGTTGAAGGTTTAAATGAGGGTTTTTTACCGATAGGAGATAAGAGAGATAAACTTCTTAATTTTAAATTGTGTTTTATTTGTTTCCAAATTCTAATTGTACTGTATATAATTGGATTATTGTTGTAATTTATATTATTCATCGGTATTGGAGAGAGAAGGATTGCTCCAATATAATAAGGAGAGCAATCCTCTTTCTCCATAATCATCCAATCCGGTTGCTGGGGAGAGTTATCCAGCAATTGGATCATGTTTCTGATATTTACAGACCAGTAGTAATACATAACGTTGGGGAGTGTTAATCCCCCTACTACTTTGGGTTTATTCAGATGAGCTTTTTGTATTCTGTGGGATTTATAATCCCAAATAAAATTTGTGATATCCGAGTCCAGTTTTTTTTTAAACATTTTGGGTAAATATATTGGAATAGATTGGAATAGATTTGTGGTAGAAAAATATTTTTAATGGCATTTATTCGGCCTATTAAGGACATCAAAAGCGTTTTCCAAAATTTAATCAAGTTATATAGTTTCTTAAGTAGAGGTTATAATTTTCGTCAAACATATCTTGTAATTTCGATGGCCAAGTATTTAAATTTTTCAGTAGCTATTTTGAAAGGAAACTGTAAAAGATGCGTAGAGTCTTTCGGTTTTATTGACATGATTTCACTTTTATTCCAATTCCTATATCCTGTGAATGATCCGAAGTCCTCTATTAATTTTTAAATATTTGATATAGTAATATGAGGTTTTGTGGTGTACAATAGTACATCGTCAGCGTATAGTGATATTTTATTGTTGGAATATTTTGTTTTATATTCATGGATATTCGAATGAGTGGAACCCTTGTTCTAATAGATCTTAAGCTGCATTGTCCACCTCTAGCCTCTTTATCATACATACATTTACTTGTCTTTGGTTACTTCTCCTCAGGTGAACCTATGGTTTTAGTGATAACACTACTGTGAATAATTTGCAATATTTTTCTATGTCTATCTCTCAAATTATTTGATTATTGTTGACAAATACATGTATAAAAGTATTTATTTTCTCTCTCTGATATGAGGAAATATTATACTTATTTCTACGAGCTTGTGTAATATTTGTCAATTGCAAAGTCTGCGACCCATATGTGCAGCCCAACTAAAGTTTAGATAGCTAAATTAATTTGACTAATGAACACAATATTGATTAGCTTCCCATTGTTTAGAACAACTGTTTCTGCATGTACAACGCAACCTGATGTACATTTTCACAAGTAAAATGTCAAACAAAATGTGTCATGGAAGCAATGCAGAAAACAGATAAAATTATGATAAGCTTGGTCAAAGAGATAGAATTTTAGAGGTAGAGGTGGTTCCTTAAAATTGCAAACAAATTCAAGCAGGGAAGTACACAGTGGTTTTGTAGCTGACGGCATTGCCACTTGTACTACAGTGGAATTACTGTATTTGACGTTGAGAGAACATTACAATTCTATGAATGCAATAATTTAAGACTGAGGTGAGAAAAAACTTTTTCACCCAGAGAGTTGTGAATTTATGGAATTCCCTGCCACAGAGGGCAGTGGAGGCCAAATCACTGGATGGATTTAAGAGAGATAGAGCTCTAGGGGCTCGTGGAGTCAAGGGATATGGGGAGAAGGCAGGCACGGGTTATTGATAAGGGATGATCAGCCATGATCACAATGAATGGCGGTGCTGGCTCGAAGGGCCGAATGGCCTCTTCCTGCACCTATTTTCTATGTTTCTATGTTACTAGATGAGTATTCAAAGTTTGGATCCGTTGATTTGGACATGCAAGTTTAAAATCAAATCAAATTGAAGAATTTAAATCGAAGCATGGAACATGGATTAATAAACTAGTGTTTGTACTAATAATCATGAAACTCCTGCCGTTTTTAAAAAATGCATCAATAATGAGTAGGAAATTTGCCTTTCTTATCAGATTTAGGCAAAATGTGATCCCAGAACTAAATTATGTTGACTCTTACTGTAGCTGTCCTGCATCTCAGCAGTAATAAATTCTGCGGCAATACATTCTGAGTTTATCTGGTGTGTCTATATCTTATGCAAAAATAAATAAAAAAGATTTGAAGGAAAAAATAAGTTGGTATGGAGAAAGCCTACAGAATTACTTGAAAATAGTTATGAAATATTTTAAATTGCTTTAAATTGAAACCAGTGTAGATCTGCTATCAGTGTGGTGATGGTTAAAAGCATTTTAATACGTAAATAAGAATATTGTTGTTTAGTTTAGTTTAGTTTAAATTTAGTTTAGTTTAGTTTAGAGATACAATGCAAAATCAATGGCCTTTGGCCAACTGATTCCATGCCAACCAATGATCACCTGTACACTAGTTGTATCCTTACACACAACGGACAATTTACAGAAGCCAATTAAACTACAAACTTGCATGTTTTTGGATTGAGAGAGGAAACTGGAGCACCCGGAGAAAGCTCTGTGCAGGATCAAAGCCGGGTTCCTGGGTCAAGATCTTACCCAGGACTCTGTAAGACAGCAACTCTACCACTGTGCCACTGTGCTGCCCTGTTATCTTAGTACATTTGAAATCAGGGAGCAAAACAGGTCAAGAGTGCATTGAATTTATCTAACAGGATGTAGCAACGTCATGGATAATTATTTAAGGAGAACTTGAGATGAAGCAGTGACAGATCTAATAAAGCTACAGAGAAGGAAATGTGCCGGGGAAGATAGAGTTTTCATTATGGTGCAGATATATGGTCCAAAATGTATCTCAGGATCTAATGTAAAATCAAGGTTATAATAATATGCTCATTGTTAAATAAATGGTAGCAAGAGTTGCTATTGAAGGAATGGAATTTATGGAAAGTACCGAACCAATGATTGGTCTTGCCACTATTTAGTTGGATCACTCACATAAGTTTTGGAAAAAAACAGATGGACAACTTAAACTTAGTGATGGTGGTAGCAGAATAATTCTGCTGGTCATTCTCATTAAGTAGGTGAAAACTGCCAATTGGCAATCATGTTTATGATCTTGGTTTCTGGAGCTAAAGATAGATCATTGGGACACACAAGAGCTAATGCTGAAGACACACAGGAGCAGAAGACACTGAGATTTTTCTGGTTATGTCTAAATAGATAGGGATGGACCTGGGCACATGATCTCACTCAAGTTAACAATGAGAGAGAGCCCTTAAAAGCTGAGGATTCCTGCCAAATATCGGAGCATTGGCACATGACTTCACTTTCCAGCTCTCTTTGACAGCTTCCATAAGGGAGTTACATGGTGGTCAATCATCACTGCTGTGGACATGTTTGAGTCAATTATTCAATTCCCAGCTTTACCACAAATGGTTTACTGACTACAACCCTTTCATGTCCTCCCACAACAGCCAGAGTGCTGACATCTGATCCTTTCTGCATTCTGCCTGGATCTAATGATCTTTCAGGATGGTTAAAGGTGGAGGGAATATTAAATGAATCATTTAACAGTGAGAGGAGAATCATTATTGTTATTGGCATTGATCTTCAGAATCAAATAGCTGACTAATGTGGATCTGCTCACTGCCTCCTTTTTATTTTGGAAGACTAGGTCGCACAGTGGAGCCGCCTTACAGCACCAGTGACCTGGGTTCGATCCTGAGCACAGTTGCTATCTGTACAAAGTTTGCATCTTGTCCCTGTAACCGTGTGTGTTTTTTCTGGATGGTCCGGTTTCCTCACACACTCCAAAGACGTACAGGTTTGTAGGTTAATTGACTTATGTAAAATTGTGAATTGTACCATATGTGCAGGATAGTGTGAGTGTACTGGATGATTGCTGGTCAGTGCGGACTAGGTGGGTCAAGGGGCCTGTTTCCACGCTGATAACTTTTGCCTATTTATTGGATTCATTGTATTTTAAAGATTATTTAATGGAGTGTAGCGGCACCATACATGGTGAATAAAGGTGAGACGTCAGGCAAAGTGATGTTTATTCAGTGGTGACACGTTAAGTTGGTGCGCTAACCATATTACAATGTTGCTGTAGCTGAGCGAGGTTGTACTCTCGGGCTCAGCTACCTGTTGACTCCTCCTAGGTCTCGAGGTGAGAAACCTCAAGTGCCAGGACACTGCCTCTAGCCCATGACTAGCCTTATGGAGAGAAGGCAGGTACGGGATACTGAGTTGGATGATCAGCCATGATCACATTGAATGGCGGTGCAGGCTCGAAGGGCCGAATGGCCTACTCCTGCACCTATTTTCTATGTTTCTATGTTTCTATGACGTCACGTGCCCGCCCTCGTATTTCCTGACGAGGGTTCGAGCTTAAGTGGCCCGTGTTTAGGCTGACGCCACAGGAGTATATTTTTTTGTAAACCACGAAGATATAATAATTCGATAAATAGTGTAACTTCGGACATTTTTTTCCCACCATTTCCAATTAAAACATATGTCAGCACATGTGAGGTGTTTGGCAATAAGCTATGTACTATGCCGAACTATCTATTGCATAATGTTCATTTAAAGCTGTGGCAACTAAACTCCAGCCATGTTTCCCTGATGTAGTGAATTTCTTTGTCACTCATGGGTGATCATTGACTGAAGCTGCATTATTTGGTGTTACTCAGCCATTTAACACTAAACGGCCTGTCCCACTTGGCCGTCATTCGCACGCCATTTACGCGACCTGCTAGCGTATGGGTAGTGTGTGGATAGCATGTGGGTAGTGCGCGGGAAGTGCGGGGACAGGCGCATAGAGTGGTGTGGAGTGGCGTGGAGGAGTGTGGACTTCATCCTGCACAAAATCTCCGTGCGCCACCGGCCTGTCGACAAAGTGGGACAGGCCAAAGACCCTGGCGCGACGCAACGTCACACTTCCAGGAGCAGCAGATGCAGGCAAACGATCGCCGAGCTCGACCTGGTGGTCATGGCCATTGCGGATCCGGATCCGCCCCCATTCCTACTCCCAGAGCGGGGCCAAGACGATTGGAGATAGACACAAAATGCTGGAGTAACTCAGCAGAACCGGCAGCATCTCTGGAGAGAAGGAATGGGTAACGTTTCGGGTCGAGACCCTTCTTCAGACTGAAGTAGAGTCCGACCCGAAACATCATCCATTCCTTCTCTCCAGAGATGCTGCTGGTCCCGCTGAGTTACCCCAGCATTTTGTGTCCATTTTCAAATGACGTCACGCGCTCCAGACAGCTGTGCGGATGCATGATGACGCGCACGACCGTTGCGTCACGTCAGTCACTACCAGCCTGTCGCGTAAATGACGGTCAAGTGGGACAGGCCCTTAAGGAGTCAGATCATGGATTCAGAGGTTGCTGCAAACTTTTCTACATTTTTTTGGTGCTGTGTGCAGTCATCTCTTTGCATTAAAACTTCTTAAAATGTTTTCCTATTGTGAACTTGTCAGACCCGGCTGAGCAAGATTTACAGGAATCGGAGGCAGGCCATGTGCTTACATATCCTTTCCTCCAATGGTCACATTCTCGTGCTTACATGTCCTTCCCTCCAATGGTCATATTGCTGGCTTCAGCTATCGGAAGAGCAATATACTTGGAGGTAACATTTGCTAGATCAGTGTTGCCATAAAACTATGACCTTCAGCAAGTAGAGCTACCCTTGTATTTGGACCCTTGTAGCCTATAAATGTCAAAGTCACTGTCACTCTGAACCCTCAATTCTCTGGATCATTTTAAGCAACAACGGTTGTGTTTTCCAGTTGCTGCAAACATTATAGGTAAATTTGGCTTTTTTTCCCCTCGAGAGTAAATCATTAAATGTAGTGGACACATGGAATTGCAAAATCCCAATGATCAGGATATGATAAATAAATGACTCCATGAGTTTCCTTTCAAAACTTGGCATTACACATGAAGCACGGGTACTGCTTTCAGAAAGTACAACTCTTCAAAACACCATGAAAAAAAATAATTCCATTACTATAAAATCAGGAAATGCTAATTTATTTTTTTGAACCTTCAGACATCATGCATTGCTTACCATGTTTGGCCTATTGCACTACTGGCAGGGTAGTGTCGTGTGTAATAAAAGTAATTCCCTATTTTCTTAGATTCCGATTCTGGTCCAGCTTCCTACTTGTGTAGATGAACTCCTGTATAATGAATGGTACAGGATACTAGACTGAGTGAAGAATGCCTTAAAAGTCCATAAGGTATGGTTCTAGTGTCTATGGTGAATACTGCAGTAATTTTAAGAAAGTTGGATAGTCATCCTCATTCACATCCTACAAAATGTTGCCATTAAGCGAGTTTGGCCTTTATGTGAGATTCTATGACAGGAGAAGGAAATGAACACAGGGGTTGAGAGGTTAAGCAGCAACTGGATTAGTAACTGGCACAACATATGACAGGCAGGAGGATCTCTGCAGAAAGCAGTGAAGAGAAACCTTCTCTCAATATGGAATCAGCACCCAACTTGATTGTCCAAAGATTCTCTTGAGGCTTTCACCTCAATGATACACTGAGGTAACATAGAGAAATGATGACCAATTATCCACCACTGAAAATGGAAATTGTTGAGTTACTGGGGGGTTGGGTTACTGTCTGACTCGCATGAAATAGTTCAACACATTAATTCAACATATTAATATTAATAATTTGCAGAGTGACTGGAGACATCTACAGTCAATTCTCAAAGCATTAACAATTATCCATAGTGAAAACTGCTATCGTGCACTAAGTTGACTATGACAGATGATCAGCTTCCATCAAGAGATAAAGTATAATCAGACATCCATGCAGCAGGGCTTTCTTAACTCATACAATTATTCACTGACTGAATTGGCTAATTAGTCCTAATGATTCTGAGTTCCTGCAAGGCATCGGAGACATGGCTTCATCACTGGCAGCTCTACTCATGAAAATCTTCCAGCATACCCAGAGGAATCATTCAGTATAATCAAGTACTTTCATTTATGATCCTTACAGAGGAGAGCAGTGCTGAAATCCTCCACATCTATTATGGGGATGTCATCCATGCAATAACCTTTCCCAATGTCTTATTGCATTACCATTTATTCATAGTGGTCATAATTTGGAAATGCAATGCTTTCATGCGCAAATAAGAGTTTAATCTAAAAAATGCAGTGCAGTGCAAATGTAAAAATTAATAGTAAATATTATTTTTCTTCCCCTCATTCCCCCCTTCAATCCAACAAATGCAATGAAAATATTATCTCTCCCTTGGTTGAAACAATTGTGTGCATGAAATTAGTTCCAACAGTTTATATTGGGTATTTACAAATCTTTTACAAATTCAGCATTAGCTAAATTTAAACTATGTGTATCAGTCAAAATGGAATAGTTTGATAGAGATTTTTTTTTATCGGTGATACTACCCAGCGCCTGTTTTATAGGAGAAATGGTACACGTTGAGGATCTAAAGGTGGAGAAGAAAATAATGGATGCAGTGTATCTTACAACATTAAGACGCTTTGTTGAACAATTGTGCTGTGCCTTGGGGTGGAAGACAAACAGTTGCAACATCCAAATAACAATTACATTATCTAGTTGTTTTACCATGGAATTGTTTCTAAACAGAATTAAGTCTGGAAAAACACAGCAGAGGTCTCTAAAATATACAGTAAAAGGAAAGGATGCCCTGGGTAACACAAAATAAATTAAAAAAACAAAAAATATGGCTTTGCATATGCTCTAGTATTTTTGAATATGTTCCCAATCATTTATCCAAATAAATGGCTAATTATCAACTCTATTGGAGAAACAGAATCTGCTATTTGGATCATGTGGGAATAAGTTAACACCTACTAATGATCATAACATTATGTTACTAAGGTTCTTCTCAAAGCCTGCAGCACCTCATACTTGGCATTTAGACAGCCAAGCAGTTTATACTTATCTACAAAAACAATTGCTGGTGTATATAGAAGTATTTTTCAGATAAGAAGCAATGTAATTGTATCCGACAGAAGCACTTGGTCATTGGATATGTAGAGGAGGCATTATATATATTCCCTTCAGTCATTAATTCAAGTTAGTGTCCTAAACTTTGAATAATACATTGGAAATGTTGTCTGCACAATTCATCAGATATTTATTTTGGAGATACTGGCCAACTGAGCAAATAAAAATTATCTCTAGTTAACCATAGAAAAAAAATCTGAGTCTCTGCTTCCTTCTGAGAAAATAGACACAAAATCAGACTTTACTAAAAATCTTACCATATGCTGAGTCAGGGCCCTCAGAAACAAACAAACTCCGTCAGTGATCTTCATTGCATTATCTCTACACTCATGCACAGGATGTGAAGTATTAGAAATCATCGCACAATCTGTGATGCATGACCCTTTTGTCTGTCATTTGCACCTGTCACGATGTAATGTTGCAGCAGACACATATGTTATGTGTAGGTAATAGGTGATTAGTATATTTGTTTGGGCTAGTGTTTCATTTGAATAATGGTGCATATGTTCCCAAGTCTGTCACTGACTGGCCACAACAACTCCAGAATTCATTTCCCTCATTTCTCTACTTAAGGAAAATTATTTTTGAGGATACTGTTCAAAACAAAAAGCAATGCAAGGAAGAACGACAAGAAGGAAACAGGAAAAGATAGAAATTGTGTGCAACTACAATAGATAGAACCATCTGTAATTAATCAGTGACTTTGCACCGTGAAACTGATCCAGATCCAAATGAGGATAAACAGCAAAAGCTCAACAAAATAAAAAAATAGATAATGCCCTGTAACTCCAGTCACATCTGTGGAAAGATAAAAAGATCAAAGACTTCTCAACAAAATAGAGGAAAAATGAGGAACAACACAGGTTTAAGATGCAGATAAAGGGGACGAAGAGCTGAGAACAAAAGAAAGAAATCTGCGCTCTCAAAGGCGAAATAAATTCAATGACCCAAAAGACAATAACAAATGCTTAGAGTAGGATAGATCCATTTCTGAAATTGCCAAATGAATTGGGAAGAAATCCAGAATAAGAAAGCTAGAATGATGGTAGTTGTTGGTATCTGACATTGTTGAAGTTAGTGTTGAGAGCAGAAAGTTGCAGTGTCCCTAGTCAGAAGATGACGTGCAGCTCCTTGAGCTCTGTTGGAATATTATAGCAGGGCAGAGGACAGGGAGGTTAGGGGGAGAACTGAGATAAAGAATTAAAATGACAAGTAACATGAAACTTGGACAAGTGTTTATAGACTGAACTGAGTTGTTCTACAAGGAAATCGCCAATCTGCAGTTTTGTAAAGCTGCTTTATGTGCCAGGTTCTCTGGTGTGTGGGGCTTGGGTCTTCTCATTGTGAGACAAGAGGATTAACACTGGGTCAAGGCTAAAATATGGGTTAACTCATTAAAAATAGAGATCCTGTTTAGACTGAGAATGAGTACCAGTAGATGTACTTTAGGCTGTGCACGCCATACGCACGAAGAAGAAGAAGTAGATGTTAATTACATTTGAAACGATCAATCTACTGCTGTGTCGATCAGTCTTGGAAGCATGCCTATGATTACAGGAGGAAGCACCAGCAAGTGAGCAATTGCTGGGGAAGAGACATGGGGAAACAGTGAGGAAGAGACAACTGCATGAGTAATAGGTGGTAAAGAGATCTTGCAATTGCTTCTCCAATCTTAGATCTTTTGGATTTTATGTAAACGATCCCAGGAAACTACTTCAAGGTTAAACAAGGGAAGTTATGCCCAAAGTCCTGCCGAAGACTTATCCACCAGTCATTCTTAATAAGATTAGATTATCTGGTCATTATCACATTGCAGTTACAGAAGCTTACATAGAAATATTGAAACATAGAAATTAGGTGCAGGAGTAGGCCATTCGGCCCTTCGAGCCTGCACCGCCATTCAATATGATCATGGCTGATCATCCAACTCAGTATCCCGCACCTGCCTTCTCTCCATACCCTCTGATCCCCTTAGCCACAAGGGCCACATCTAACTCCTTAAATATAGCCAATGAACTGGCCTCAACTACCCTCTGTGGCAGAGAGTTCCAGAGACCCACCACTCTCTGTGTGAAAAAATTCCTTCTCATCTCGGTCCTAAAGGATTTCACCCTTATCCTTAAGCTGTGACCCCTTGTCCTGAACCTCCCCAACACCAGGAACAATCTTCCTGCATCTAGCCTGTCCAACCCCTTAAGAATTTTGTAAGTTTACCTTGTGCATTTATTTTGCACTTTTTTTGTCCAACAGCAAATGCACTTCAAAAGTACTTAGTTGTGAAGTTCTTTGGGGCATCCCAAATCATTACACTGGCAAGTGTATAGATTTTGTCAAACCAAAATCTTGAACCATCGTAAGGTTCTGTGCATCCTGTGCAAGGTACCATGATACTATTGTTAGCAACCGGGCGATCTGTCTGAGAGATCCAGCCTGCTGGATTCCCCAGTTGCTAACCATTTTCACTCAGTTTCACATTGCCATACCAAACTTTCTGTCCTTCGCCTCCTCCATTGCCAGAGTGAGGCCACATGCAAACTGGAGGAACAGCTCTTCCTATTCCGTTTGAGTAACTTACAACCCAATATTATGAACATTCAATTTGCCAATTTTAGGTAACAAAGGAACCCCTCCACTCCCACCCTCCACCCTCAATTCCCTGTGCCTCAGCTAGATGCACACTCATTTATACTACTATCCCGCTCCCCCTTTCCCCTTCCCACCACTCCCTTCCTCTAGCTTCACATATTCCTTCCTCTAGCTTCACATTTCGATCCTCTTTTATCTTTTGGCTGCGTCCCATTTCAGGCCTTTGTTCACCCATCTGCCAACCCCCCCCCCCCCCCCCCACCTGTATCCGCCTAGCACTTGCCAGTGATCTGCCTAACACTTTGTTCTGCAACCCCCCCTCTCTTTTCCAGATTTCTCTCCACAACTGCAATCAGCCTGAAGATTATTGCTGACTGGATACATCACCTATCCATGTCTGTCAGAGATCCTGCCTGACCCGCTGAATTACTCCAGCACTTTGTGTGTTTTGTTTTATAAACCAGCAACTGCAGTTCCTTGTGTTCAGACATTGAAACAACCTCTCCATCTTCTCTACTATTCCTTTACTTTCAAACATATTCTCAACGCATGTTAATGGCACAGTGAATACCTGTCCTCCTACATTTTTGCCACCTCCAACAGGATCCAACTACTAGCCACATCTTCCCATCTCCACTCCCTTCTGCTTTCCGCAGAAACCGTTCTCTCTGGACCTCCCTGGTCAACTCGTCCCTTCCCACCCAAACCACCCCTTCCCCAGGTACTGTTCCCTGCAACCGGAGGAGATGCAACACCTGTCCCTATACCTTTCCTCTCGACTCTATCCATGGACCCCGACAGTCTCTTCAGGTGAGGCAGAGGTTCACTTGCACCTCCTCCAACCCCATCTACTGTATCCCCTGTTCCAGGTGTGGACTCCTGTATGTCGGCAAGACCAAGTGCAGGCTCGGCGATCATTTCGCTGGACACCTCTGCTCAGTCTGCCTAAAGCTACTGGATCTCCTCGCTGCTCAACACTTTAACTCCCCCTCCCATTCCCACATTGCCCTTTCTGTCCTGGGCCTCCTCCATTGTCAGAGTGAGGCCCAGCGCAAATTGGAGGAATAGCACATCATATTTTGCATGGTTAGCTCACACCCCAGTGGTATGAACATTGACTTCTCTAACTTCAAGTAGCCCTTGCTTTCCATCTCTATCCGTTCTCCCCCCCTTCCCAGTTCTCCGACCAGTCTTACCGTCTACGACTACATGTTATCGCTGTACCGCCCCCCCCCCCCCCCCCACATCAGTCTGAAGAAGGGTTTCCGTCTGAAACGTTGCCTATTTCCTTTGCTCCATAGATGCTGCCGCACCCTCTGAGTTTCTCCAGCACTTTTGTCTACTTCCGCATTCTGAGCCTATCTCAAATTTCTTAATCTATTTAGATTTGAGACACGGAGTCTTCGCCGACCAACGATCACACGGACACTAGTTCTACCCTACACAAAAGGGACAATTTTACAGAAGCCAATCAACCTGCAAACCTGCAAACCTTTGGAATGAGCACCCGGAGAAAACCCACGCGGTCACAAGGAGAACATGCAAACTCTGTACAGACAGCACCCGTAGTCAGGATAGAACCCGGGTCTTTGGCGCTGTAAGACAGCAACTCTACCACTGCGCCGCCCTTAATTTGGTATTCTGCAAACACTCACTACGAAAGATTCACTAAATTAAAAACATAACTACGTTCTCGTTCCTGTATGTGAACTGCACTGATGTACTTGGAATTGCGTTGGTGACAGTATGGGGTGCAGAAGAGGTGGCCTGAAGTAGGCGAGATAAGTAGTTTTCAGTTCAGCGAGCTTCGGTGAAACATCCTCCTGCAAACCCTTTCAGTTTCCTCACCCTCCCACATTCCCTTGGTAATTTCCTAATCAGCCCGAGGCTGCCGTGTTATTCCATTGTGAAGCCTCCTGTTCGGTGGCTGGAGGCTCACTGCTGATCCGTCGCATCTGTCAGCGACCTTAATCGCCGTCTCGAGTAGCAGTCG
Organism: Raja brachyura; assembly: GCA_963514005.1. The sequence goes on along the minus strand of OY740792.1, from coordinate 16,186,588 downwards.
AATCCATTCACCGGGTCGCGCCCACCCTCGCCCGGCTCTGTAACTATGTTACTGTCCTAATTGGTAAAAATGTTTTGCTTGTTTCACCCACGCAGATGTATGGAAAGGAACGAAATACTTCAACTCACGACCCATTCGTTTGTGATCAGAACACACGGATTAAGACGCACTCGGTGGACCACTGAAAATAATTCATGAATTGGAAGTAGCAACAAGCAACCTCAGATGCTGGTTTACACAAAAGGACGCAAAGTGGCGGAGTAACTCAGCGGGCCAGGCAGCATCTCTGGAGAACATGGATGGGTGACGTTTCGAGTCGGAACCTATCCATGTTCTCCATAATGCAGCCTGACTCGCTGAGTTACTCCAGCACTTTATGTTCCTACAGGAATTGAAGGGTAGATATGATTTCCATCGTGAGCTAGCATTATACACGATCTAACAAAATATACACCATTCAATGGGAGAGGCAATCCCCTTTGGTTATCTGAAAAGCTTCGGCAGGTAAGCTCTATCTCGCCCATGTGATGTTTCAGGATGAAATCTCTCGATGCTGTGGTTTAAACTCATTATTTTTTCTGTATTCACTGTATCAAATCTTTGGTCAAGCTTCAAAATCATAGGTTAGGTGTATCCTAAATGTCATGGTTCATCGATTAGAGCTAACAAGGCGGGACTATTGTGCTGAGTTACTCCAGCGTTTTGTGTATATCTTCGCTATAAACAATTTCCTTACCTTTCAAATATCTTCTGCAATTTGGCCAAAAAGCAGGGATATTGAGCATTTATCGTTTTACCTTAGTTCTCATGTCAGGGCAAACATTCTGATTTCCAAAGGTCTAAAAGAGCTAGTTTAGTTTATTGTCATGTGTATCGAGGTACAGTGAATAGCTTTTTTTCAGCTCAGTGAAGAGCTAACTCCCCTTCCGCAATCCTCGTCCTAATTGAACAGTTTTACACTCTTGTCTTCACTTGCACTGAAGATGAACCAACCCTTTCCCCTGACTCTAGTCTGAAGAAGAGTCTCAACACGAAAGGCCACCCATTACTTCTCTCCATAGATGCTGCTTGTCCCACTGAGTTACTACAGCATTGTGTGTCTATTTTAGGTTTAAACCAGCATCTGCAGTTCCTTCCTACACATTAAGCAGAATATGATGCCCATGCACAACTCTGTAGATTAGTGTCACCCATACTATTGTGTTAGTCTGATCATTTCCAACAAACTCCTCAGTGCAAATGACATGGGACACAAGAAGCTGCAGATGCAGCTGGAATGTTGAACACAAGACACAGAGCTGGAGGACCTCTGTTGGCCAGGCAACATCTATGGAGGGAATGTATGGGAATGTATCATCTACGGAGATGATACTTTGAGTCAGGATCCTTGTTCAGATTGACTGGGGTTAGCGAGTGATAGCTTAAAAAGAGAGGTGGAGGTGGGGAAAGCCTGACAAAGGGGGGAGAGGGCTGATTAGCAGATGGGTGGATAAGTGACAAAGGCTAGCTGTGCAAAGGTGAGACAAATGGTGTCAGATAAACACAGAAGAGAATGAAGGAAATATCAAGCCAGAGAGATGCAAATGGGTGCAAGAGGACAGATGGGAGGGGAATTAGGAGGATTGAAAGTGAAATGTGGGATTTGGGGATGGGAGATGAGTGCAGGAAAGAGGGGAAAGGATCAGGGTGACTGGGTGGTTGGGCATGGTGGGAGAAATGTGTGTGGATAGGGGAGGGGGGGGGGGAGGTGATAGGGAGGGGAATGGCATGGTGTTACTTGAAATTGGAGAATTCAGTGTTCATACCATTGGGTTGTAAGCTACCCAAAAAGAATATGATCTGTCATTCTTCCATTTTGTGTGTAGCCTCACTGTGGCAACAAAGGAGGTGAAGGGCAGTAAGGTCACAATGGGAATGGAAAAGGGAGTTAAAATGTTTAACAACCGGGGAGCTCCAGCAGTCCTTTGCAGATAGAACGCAAGTGTTTGGCAAAATGGTTGTCCAGTCTACGCTTAGTCTCACCAATACGAAGGAGGTCACATCAGAAGCACCAAATGCACTAGATGAGCTTGGAAGGGGTTTACACGAACCGTAATCACATCTGGAAGAGCTGAGATGCTTTTCCTCAGCTTGCTTCATTGTAAGGAACATGGTAAAACTAGCCTAAATATGTAATCTTCTATTTTCTTATCACCTGGTGAGTATGAAAAGTACTTTATTTTTTGAAATGTTTATGGATGGGGATATTGCCAGCAAGGTTGGCACTTATTGCCTTGTAAAACCATTTAGCAGGCAACCACGCTGGTGGTTCTCTAATCCCACCCAGGTGAGAACGATGGCACATTTCACTTTCACAGAGAGAGAACAACTTCCATGAAAACAGATGTTTACAGCAATCCATTAGTTTTGTGGTTAGTATTATTGGTACTATTCTTTTATTCTAGAATTATTTAATTCTTTGAACTCGCATAGCTAGCATTGATTTCAATTTTTACCTTTGAATCAATAGTTCAGGCCTATGGAATGTGGTCTTGCGATCACCAAGCTCCTGTATCCCCTGAACATATATATACCTTACATGATCATTGGAAAGCAAAAATCCACTGATGTTGGAATTCTGAGAGAAAAATCAATATGCAAGAGACCCTTAGCAGGATTAGTAGCAATGGTCAAGAGATAGAGGAAGTTAGCATTTCAGGTCACTTCCACAAGCACTGCCTGATTTGGTGAGTATTATCAGGAGCTTCTGCTTTTCTTTTCAAATTCCTTGTATGTTTACATACTTGGCTAATAAATTAATTAATTACAATTACAATTAGTACGGTGCAGGTGGGCCCAAATTTACAAGATGTATGGCGCGATTCAGTTGCACCAATTAACTCATGTTGTGGTTGGCTGCACATGAAACATTCCTGGGTCAGCTCCTTTACACATGTAAGTGGCGTTGGTATATGCCCATCTAAAATTGGTATAGATTTTTGCTCTGCATGGAGTACAATGAAAATGTACATTTGGATAAATCAAATAAACTATGGTGGTTCTTTAGTTGACTTCATAAAATGTGTTTGAAGCATTTCCCTAGAACAATGCATTATACATCAATCAAAGGAAAAATTAACTTTAAACAGGTTACTTGTAACAAGAAATGATTAGTTAGTAATCTTACAGTTAAGGATCCTCCCGGAAAGAGTGATCATAATGAGATCACATTTAACATTCAGTTTGATAGTCTGAAATTAGAATCTTAAATTTACATACAGCATATATTATAGGAAAGGTTTTGTTGGCTAAAGAAGATTTGGAAATTAGATGAAAAGATAAATTACAGGTAAGCTATGGCACCTGTGTAAAAGTATTTTCTAATTTTTAATGAATTTTGGTTACATATCAAATTAAAATTTGATAAGACTGGGAGAATTTTAGAAATCAGTAAAAGATTGCCGAAAATAATTCGGAAGCAATATATACAGTGAGGTCTTACATGAGTAAATATAAAAACAGAGTGTGTGCAAAGATATAAAGAGAAAGAGAGTGGCAAAATATTGGTCCATTGAAGGCAGAGAAATAACAAAGAAGATAACAAACATCAGATAAGTTAAATAGACATTTTGCAATTAATTTTACACTAGAATACTCTTTAAATATTTTATCAAATGTAGTAGATAATAAGAGTAAATAGTAGTAGAAAATTAGGAACAGAAGACTGACATTGTGGAGATGGAGACATAAAGAACTGCAGATGCTGGAATGTTAAGCAAAATGTAAAGCGCTGGAGGAACTAAGTGGGACAGGCAGCCCCTGTGGAGGGAAATGGGTAGGTGGGTCGGGAACCTTCTTCAGACCGATGGAGTAAGGGGGTTAAAGCTGGAAAACAATTGGATGTGGGGGAAATACTGGCAAGTGACAGGTGGATACAGCTTTGCCTCTTTTTCATCTCTAGCCTTTGTCATTTAATCCACCTATATGCCAATAAACCTCCCTCACCTGCATCCACCCATCACTTGCTGGGGTCTACTTGACGAGTCGTGACAAAGTCAAGTAGATTTGATTTTTTTAAATTAATAAATAAATAAACAAGTAACTAAAAATAAACATAGAACAGCATAGTTCCTTAAGTCCTTCATTTCAATAACTCTCCAAAATTTCTATATTGGGAATTTCCTCAATGCTGTTCTCTTCACCACACGTCTTCATCCTACCAATTGTGACAGCTCTAAACGTAGGTATGCTTTCTACAAACCTAACACTCTCTGTCTCTCTAATCTATTGTCAGTTCCTAAAACTGCATCTTTGACCAGGTTTTACATTACCCAACCTAATATCTTTTTATTTGACTGGTTGTCAGCCTTTGCTCGTGACTTTCTTGTAGAGCATCATGGGAGGTTTTGATTTTGAAAGACATTGCATAAAATACATATTGTTGTTGCTGTTATTGTTTAGGCAGATGAGAGAATTTAGTATATTTTATAGCTGTTGCCAAAGCTGATCAGTAAACTGTTGAGCACATTTTATTTGTACGAATGCAAAGCTACATAATGAGAATAAGCCCCGCTTTTATACAGTTCTATTATGTTCCAGTCGGGAAAATTATCTGTGGTATTTTTATGTCTCGACTTCTCAAGTTTAATTTTCCTATAGTGATCAGTTGGTCTATTTTCAACAATACAATTGACCTCTGCCTTGGTCGTCCAAGAAATACAAGAGAAAGAAAAGAATGACAGACTGTGAAAAACATCGCAAAGGAAGCAATTGTGGAATTATGTATACAAATTTTGGCTGTTGCTTTATTTCTTTGATGCAGTTTGTCATCCATGTATATAGTAAGCCCTTATAAAGCAGGTCATAGCCAAACAAATTACCATTTCAGAAAACTGAAAGGATATGGCACAACTCCTGGCATCTTTTGAATCCAAGTCTCATCCACCGTACACAGAAGTCATGACAAGCTCGCAGCTGGCATTTTGTTTTTCTTGGACGACCAAGGCGAAGGTCAATGTATTGTAGAAAATAGACCAATTGATTACTTGAGGAAAATTCAACTCGAGACAACGAGACATAAGGACTCTACAGATAATTTTGCGGCTGGAACATATTAGAGCTGTTTAAAAGAGCAGTTTATTCAAATTATATACCTTTGCATTAGAACAAAAAAAATGTTTTGAACAGTTGTCTGCAAATAAACGTTAAAATGCTGGCCTAATCATGCAATGTTTGCAATACCACAATGATAACAAGCCTAGAAGTAATACAGAGAACAATCCAGTTGTCAGAATTGCAAAATTATAATAATATCTATATAATCAAAACTTGGTTCAGTAGAAATGTTGCAGTTTGAGCAGTGTTTTATAAGAAATTCAGTCTGTTCTTGGACAGAAGGATCATTTAACATATAGATTCTCCAATAGTAGTTACTTTTTAAATTATGTTTTTAATGGCCTATGTTTTCACAAATATGTTGTTTTTATAATTTTGAAAGATTGGTGAAAATCAAAGCATATTGGAAAATGAATTCTGTATTTTAAAAAGATTTGGATATAATCAGCTCTCCATTTGTTTATTCCCTTTTCTGGGAGAATGTTTTTCTCTTCTCCACCTTAAGGGATTTCCTCCCATCTTCCACAGCAAACTCATCTTTTCTAAAATCATTTCATTTATCTTGCTGCAGCAACACCTTTCAGGATTAGAATAAGGGACTGATAGGTGCCTGATGGTTGGCTTACATGTTGTGGCCTGAATGGCCACTTACCATGCTGTTTGTCTATATGACCTTGACTCTCAACCTTATCCATTTAAATTCCTTGCCAACATCAGTGCTTAGATAAATCATATTTAGGGTTTGTTCATTGGACGTGGATATGCTTATATATTCAGATATTGTTCAGTAGTGTTGTGGATTGCATTGTAGTGTTTCTGAAAGATAGGAATGTTGTTCATGTCAAATTAGTAAGGACACTTTTCATTTTCGTTGAATTTTTTATATAGTAAATTTGTTTTGCTTAAATATGATAATTTATATCATTTCATTATGAATAATTTTTGATGGAATGCAATGGGAAGAATATTGAAATCCATGAGAATGGTTTACATAATATCATTCCTAATCTACATGAAATAGAAAATAATCAATTAGAAAGAAGGAAATATATTGACGAAGCAAATGAATGAAAGAGAAAATTATTTAAATAAAAAATAAGAAGAAATAAAAACAGAGAAAGGCTGGAGGTACTCAGCAGGTCCAGTGTAATGAAAGTTCATTGGCCTAAAAAAATATGTATTTCTCTCTCAGCATATGCTGACTGAACTGTTGAGTATCTCCTGTGTTTTCTGGTTTTATTTCAGATATGCAACATCTGCATTATTTTTGCTGAATGAGAAAATAAAATTAACAGAAACATGAGACATAATATAAATTACAGGCAGGATGCAAATGACAGAGACAATCTGTTGATAAAGAGAGGAATTTTAATGCAATTTAATTTCTTGATTAGTACGGGTGTCAGAGATTATGGGGAGAAGACTGAAGAATGGGGATAGGAGGGAGAGATAGATCAGCCATGGTTGAATGAGGGAGTAGACCTGATTCTACTCCTATCACATGTTCTTATGAAATTAATTCAAGCACTAATTGGTTAATTGCATGCTATGTTTTATATGTTGGAGATGGTAGTGGCATTACCACGTATGTTTAAAGTTGCCATCAAGTAAAAATGCTGCCCTATTGCTCTAAGTCTCTACCATAAGATGATATACATTTGTAAGGTATGGAAATGGGATTAAAAGGGAAATGTATGATAATAGAAAAATAAGTCTCTGCCTCACCATCATGCATGAGAAATGAAATATCAACAAGTGAGACTAATTGGATGACCTTTTACCTTATTACTTATTACCTATTGGTTGATTATCTCCTATGTCAGTTATAGTTAATCTGAAAATCTGATATTCATTATTATGCTGGTAATGCATTTTATTTACAATTGCATCTGAAATGCACCAATGTGGAGATGTTGCAGGAAAACAGAACAGGCAGAAAACCCTTGTTCAAGAACCTGCTTGTGCACACTCTACAAACTCGAGTGACACATTTGAACTAAGCACCATTGCTGCTTTTGAAATTATATGATACCAATAGTAAAATACCTTTATAAAGAAAAGGTAGAAAGATCGAGAAATATTTCAAAAGAGGTTAGAACTAAGTGGTTTAATTACAAATGTAACAAAGGAATGTGTATAAAGGATGTGTATAAATATATTTTTACATTACATTTTGAAATTGACAAAGAATTTCTTATTTTTCTAATTCTTAAGCTGCAGTTGACACATTTCTAAGAAACTACCAATGATTCTTCCAAACTATTGAGTGCAAACAAGTTATATTGAGCTCTAAACATTAATGTCATTATGATCTTACCTCAGTTTCTAACACTCCTGTCACCAAATAACCTCAGTTCCTAACAAATGAAACCATGACTTTCCTCTTTAGAGGCAGCAGCTATACTCGAGAAGCAGCCAAATATTCATCGCCAACCCCTCAGCTACACTAGTGGTATTGTTAGTCCTTCAAGCTCTCATCTCTTTAATAGTAGGTCACAGGTTCAAGCCCCACGTCAGAATTTGACCAAATAATCAAGAGTAATAGTGTGCTGCAGAACCGTGGGAGGTTCACATTGTTAAAGGTTCCATATTTCAATCAAATGTCCCACAGAGGCTTTATTGCATGGCCAGTTAAGTGTATAAGATGCTTATAATACATCTGCCTTCCAACATGATAATGGCTACATTCTGAAAGCAATTAGTCAGTGAGTGATTTTTGGTAGCTGAAGAATATTAAAGCTAGCATGTACATTTATAATGGGTATGTTATTTTTGTGTTAAATCCATGTAATGGTTCTGATAATTATTTATGATCCAATGGGCCAGTTCAAAGAAGAGTAGAGATTTCACAGCATTCTGACCAATTTTTCCTTTACGCAGTCCTGGAACTCTTAGATCACTTGTGATCACAGACACAAAACAGCAAAGTTCCAGTGGGGAAATGAATGTGACTGTACTAAGTATCAAGACCACATTTGGCTGAGTACACCTTCAAATAACCCTTGTGGAATTTTGATGAATGAGAATCATTGGAAATACTATTCATTGGTTGTCATACCTTGCATAGCAATAAGTGGCCATGCATATTCAAGATCAATCTTTTCATTGGTGACAAAATGTGTAGGAAGGAGCTGCAGATCCTGGTTTATACTGAAAATAGACACAAACTGCTGGAGTAACTCAGCAGGTCAGGCAGCATCTCTGGAGGAAATGAATAGGTGATATTTCGGGTCAGAACCCTTCCTCAGACAGAAATAAAATGGAGGTGATAAAAAGCAAGAACTAATCAGGGGTGGCAACAGATGACATTGCTGAATTACCCCAAAATAGTTTAGCCTTTAGACACTCTCCTGAGATAAACCTCCAGTGGCATTTGAAACATTAATGTGGAAGATTCTCAGGACAGTATCCATAACTTAATCATTTTCATGCGCTTTGTTAATCAATTTCCTCTATCATAAGGTCAGAAATGGGAATGCTTGCTGATGATACTGCTCCATTCATTTCATTTTCTATTCCACAAACATAATAATACACTCTATGCCTTCATGCAATAAACAGTAGAACATAGAAAAATACAGGCCAGAACAGGCCCTTTGGTTCATAATATATGTGCTGAACATGGTACCAAGCTAAAATAACCCCAAGGTAGACACAAAATGAGGGGGTAACTCAGCGCGTCAGGCAGCATCTCAATATAGACAATGGGTGCAGGATTAGGCCATTCGGCCCTGTGAACATTCAATGTGATCATGGCTGATCATCCCCAATCAGTACCCCGTTCCTGCCTTCTCCCCATATCCCGTGACTCTGCATATTCTCTCAGCATATGACATATCCCGCCATCCCGGGAATTAACCTTGTAAACCTATGCTGCGCTCCCTCAATAGCAAGAATGTCCTTCCTCAAATTAGGGGACCAAAACTGCACACAATATTCCAGGTGTGCTCTCACTCGGGCTCTGTACAACTGCAGAAGGACCTCTTTGCTCCTATACTCAACTCCTCTTGTTATAAAGGCCAACATGACATTCACTTTCTTCACTGCCTGCTCCACCTGCATGCTTACTTTCATTGGAGATAAGGAATGGGTGATAACCCCATCTGTTTTCACATGAACCATTCCCCTCCAATCCTGCAATGACATTTAACCATCAGTTGATCAATGGGAAACAACATTCACACCACACATTTGCTAGGAGGGATCTAAACTCTTCGTTTTAACATTCAATGACATTACTATCATAATTTTCAACAACGTCAACATCTAAAAGGCAACCATTGACTTGACTTTAAACTGCTCTATTCTTGTAAATTGTCTGGCCAGAATAGAAGGCGAATTCAAGAAGGTAATATACCACTATCTTCTGAAATGCAGTTTTGGATGGGTCATAATTGTAGCCTCGAATGCGAATTTGAAAATAGAATTTGGTTCCATTATTACTGGTGAGACAATAGTGTTGCCAAGAATGGCCAGCATGATGTTGAGATGAATGTAACCTCGATTCAGCAAAGTTTTATCAAGCAATCATTCTTTAATCCCCTTTGTGGGCGATGGTAGAAATCCCTTGCAACGTTACATTTCATGTTTCAGTAGTTTATATCTGCACACATTGCTCGCCGCTGCTTTCCTCCACAAATTCCAACGTGCGGGTTCATAACGGAACTGCCCATGGTATCACTGTAGTGTTTCCAATTATTCGTTCCAGGCGGTGAAAGCCGAGCAGTGCCGCCACTGGCAACAAATGCAATTACGCTCTGACAAGTTTAAATAAGCAACCTCAATTGTAAACACCGGGCATCACAGCCTTTAATGAGGATATGAAAATAAAGAGAGAATATATATTTCAAAATCGAAAACAAAATTCCAACTGCAAAAACTGGATGAATATGCCCTGATCACTAATCCAACTTCAGGCGGTGGCGTGCTGGATGTTTGCTAGCAATAGAGATTGTAATCAGCATGCAACGAAAAAGACAACCTCTTTATTTTATCTTTATGTAAAATTATCCCTTGAGATCTTGTCGAGGTAACTAAAGCGCATACTTTGTGATGTAAGTCGTTAAGTCTGTCCACATGCTTTGTGGTGATTTTAAACCACAAGTGATTTAAAGAAATCCCGTCCTCATATTTCTTCCTGTTGACAGCTCCGCGTATTGCTAAATGTTTATTCCTGTCCTGAATTAAATATTTCTCGAGAAAGCACTGCAACATATTTCAACTGAAATATAGTCACCCTACCTTGCAGTAATACACACATATGGGTTGATTGTTTTTGGTACCATAATATCAATAGTCACAAATGAAGATGACAAGGTCTTAGCTATATGCAGTGCCAACGAACAACTAGTATCATCGTAAAAGTAGGACTCGCAGTGCCGTGTCTTTTAATAGATAACAAAATAATTTCGCCTAATGTGGCACTATCCTCTGTGGCCCAATTAAAATATTATTTTACAATTAAAAGTATATATTTCAGGGACAGAACTATATTGAAGTCCAGATGAAGGTCATTGGATTGGTTTGACATAGCCTTGCCTACTAATGTTCTGCTTTATGCTATTTTCTATATATCCAGACTATTTTGGGTTTGTACTATCCAAACATAAATTCGCACTTCTTCAGATGTCGGCGAACATTTGGTTACTATAATGATCACATCTTATAATATCGATATAATATGTCGATCTTACTCAGGTCTGAGTTTAGGTTTTGGTTTATTGCTGTCACGTTTACCAAAGTATACTGAAAGGCTTTGTTTTGTAACCTATACAAACATATACTATACATAAATACTACCAAGTCAAACTCAAGTACGATAGAAAACAAATGGGGAGAAGGTAAGGGGTGCAGAATATAGATCTCAGCACTCTCTGCTTTCTCGCGCCTTGTGGCTGCTATCACCTAGCAGAAAGTACGGGAGCATCAGATGTTATCAGGCGCAGAAATATAACCAAAAACATATGCTGTTATTTACAATCTCAATGGCGTAAATGAGGAGAATAGGTTTGGAGATTTTTTCTAAAAACACTGAGCCCATTCTGAAGCCCTGGCGCTGTATTTAAATGTGAGCCTTGGCGTCCAGTTATTTAAAAAAAAAACAAGATTTATGTTAATTGTTAATTAAACAAATCTACATTTGCGAGCGATCTGCATTAGACAGTGACCGTTCATTATATAAGATTACATTCGCGTTCACGCGAAGCAAGACAGCAAGACAGTAGTTCCTGTATCCCCCCCCCCCCTTTGTATACGACCGCTGTGCAAATGTGACCAACCATTTTGCGATGAAGCCACCAATATGGATCTATTGAAGTTCAGTCAATCACGCCATACACTTTAAAAAATAATCACAAAGTGGCGATCTAGTAAGTGTATATTGGTCAAATGGAGCAATTAATCAACAATTGAACGGAGCACATACTCCACACACTGCAAGGACATACTCCAGCTCTCTATAGAGGCTCGTTGTTTTTTTAAAACACCTCCCTCCACCCACACGTATTCCTTTCATTCATCCTAGTAAAATAACCAAATAAACATAGTAACTGCCTACACACTGTGTCTCATTGCTCTCCCGAACGTATCTCGCTCGATTTTGTTTACACTCGATACTAAGGTTTCAAATGAAAACCTCCAAACTAAAAAATCGAAAAGCTGCTGCCAGTTATCCAGTGTGCAGTTCACTTGGCTAAAAGACGCCTTTCCACCCCGCGGTGATACTTTTGTCAGAGTGACACTAAGTTGTGTAAACAGGCTTTCTCGACGGGGCCATCGAGTCTTTTACTTGACAGTTCGATCACCGCTTATTCGCTTGGAGCTTCTGAGGGGCGTTCGCTTTATAATTAAAAACAACCTAAATATTTCAGCGAAACGTTTCGCCCCATTAATCCATTTCAATAAAACTGTGTGTTTTACGTGCCTCAGTGAATACTATTTAGCAGGATTGTGTGTCACGCTCTGACTGTAGTTGCGCTGCGAATTTGCACAGCGACGGAAATGGACAAAAAAAAAATCGCAGACATTACGTTTATTCATTAAAAAAACACATTTTATTGATTGATCCGGAACGTTGATGACATGAGAAAATCAACGTAACTGATAGACCACGCCAAGAAGTGCCTTTATTATATTCGCAGCGGGCTGTAGTCTTTAGACCGTCCCGCCCCCTCCTCGCCGCACTTGCAACACGGAGAGCGATGCTTTATAATAATTCAAAATGTAAAGTTAGTCGCTGGAAAATTGGGTCTGGACAGCTGCGAGATGTAGTTCCTATAGATCCCGATCTCATCGAGCGAGCGCGTGCAAATCTTTACTCCTTTTTGTCGTTGCAAGTTGCGGCCCAATACTCTGGGCGGTAACGGTCGATGGACGATGCCCGCGGTCGTTTTCCCCCTTCCTTTAAATGTCCCTTTCCAGAGCGAACAGAGTGAGCCGGTGATAAGCGAATCTATGCACTTTAACTGAGAAGAAAGCTGAGCATATGATTTGGATTAAAAAAATCTTTCTAGCCCTTTTAGCCCCAACCCGTTGTCTACTTTTGCTTAACACTTCCATTTTCGCTGCAGTGTAAAAAAGGTGCGTTCGAAGCAACCGGTGGCTTTAAGTGGTAAAGTGTCTCTAAAGATCTCTGTTGTTCTTTACTTTACAATCAATCGTTATGTGGGCCGCTAGTTGCCTTTTAAAACGGCACCTATTGTGGAAAGAATTGCAAGAAGCAACGTCGTTTATGTAAATAAAGATTTATTTTCTCCGTAACCATGTGTCTTGTTTTTTATTCATTAGATTGCAATTAGGCAGCCTAGCTGAAGACAGATTTTATGGTGTAAACAGAATTTAGTAGTTAAGATTTAGAAATCTGAGATTCTTCGGCGCTCGCATTTGTATAAGGGCAATGTAAGAAGATGTAACGGTTCTGCAAATCAATAATTTAAAAAAAAAAGTAAATGCAGTAAATATGAAGCTGAAAACGGAAACAATCAGCAGGCCAGGCAGCATCTGTTGAAGGAGGAACGGTGTTAACGTTTCAGATTGAAGATCTTTCTTGTGTACAGGAGCGAAAGTTGTGATTCTCGTGTCGATGGGCAAGGCGCAAGAATACTGTATAAGCGTACAATATTGAAAAGCACACGTAATCATTTATGTTTTATTAATTTTTAAATCTCGATATTTAAAATCTGTCATTGAAAAATGATCCAATTGAACTCCACCGGCAGTGGTAAGTCCCAGGTTATCGTTTCTGAAGCATTTAGGCGGTTGTGTCTCAGCCCCCCCCCCCCCCCCCCCCCTCCCTTGAAGTGTCTTGTACAAACATTTGCAAGGGGGATACTGTCGTGACATTCGAGATTTCCTGTGCGTGCTTTTTCGCACTGGCCTCGAATTTGATTGCAAGTGATTTATTCGATTACTGATTTTTTTGTTTTATTTTGGAATTTGAAGTGGGGACAGTACACGTAAGTCTGAAGAAGGGTCTCGACCCGAAACGTCGCCTATCTCCTTCGCCCCTTAGATGTTGCTGCACCCGCTGAGTTTCTCCAGCTTTTTGTGTAACCCACGTCGTTGATAGAACCGTTTCTACCGGGGGGGGGGGGGTGGGGGCACACATGTAAGGCGTAAATGTGTGCATATGTAGTCAAAGGATTGAAACAGCGAAGGTATATTTGTAGGTTCCTCTTGGTCGTTAAATTATACTAATTTCGCTTCCCCGCGTTCTTCTCTTTGATATATCCTGCAAATTATGAGGTCGGGTCTAGCTGAGCAAGACAGGGTATCCTACAAACCGAGATATGATATGCAAGAAATGGCTTTTGCATTGATTGTCGTCTTTTGGTTGTTTTTTTTGGTTGCAATTTCCAGAGCATGCAGTTAAAAAATAATGTTTTTCTCCAGACTTCAAATTAAAAGCACACAAGATTTATTTGTTTTTTTTAATTAATTTTAAAATCTCGACAGTTAATCCACCAGTCACTTTTTTCTCCAAACGAAATAAGTAATAAATATTATTTAGCACATATTTTTTTACAAAAATAAAAAGATGAAGAGCATGTTCTGCCTTTATTTTCTTCCTTCATTTTCTCTCGCGAATGGGAAACAAAAAGTGTTACGGTAAGAAGTTACAGGTGGTTCTTAGCAACCCGCTTAAGATAGGGGTGGGGGGGGGGGGGGGGGGGGGGGGTTAAGTGCGGGACAACCGTTGATGTGAAATAAAATGGGTTAAATAGCCATCGAGACACAGAATCTGCAACGGAGACAGCGCAGAAATCGTGTAGACGGAGTCACTTCAAGAACAAAATGAAACAACAACAGAATTCTAAACTCACAGAATAGCTCAGGGATGGGGAGGCCAGCGTAGTGGGATTTGATAATTCGTAAAGGATTCTCGAAGTCGCAATAGATATCGCTTACCCATATTTCATAAAATGTAATAATTACTTTCAGGAAAGGTGTACAGACTTTGTCTTTGTAAATTCAGGGTCGGGGTAAATATTCCAGGCGCATTGTGATTCTACCTCAAACGCAGGAATGAAAGTTTCCAAGACTTGACAACTACACAAGTCACAACGCGAAGTCTTTCGCATAAATTCCCTTCTCATTGTTCCAGGGATTTAGTCAGTCGACATTTTGGCTGCAGAAATCTACTTGATTATTCTTCCTCGTGATCTTCTGGTCTCTTTATCTTCCATCCGTGGTCATTTCATTGTTGAACATGAAGACCTGTGACCCTCGTACGTTTGGTTTAAGAATCATTCAGTGTAACGCTACCACGGGACGGAGCAATATTGCATAAATAATTTCCAGATGTAATTTACTGTTGAAAACTATAGCTACTTTTCATTGCTGGTGGGTCACTTTACAGAGAAATTCACGTTAAATGAAGCTGCAGTATCCCGTTTCCACTGTTTGATTTGACCTCGTTGCAATATGGAAAACAATACATCCAATTTTCTCCAGAGAGAGAGTGGGAGGGGTGGGGGTGGGGTGGGGGGGTTACATCTAAATTGAGATGTTTCAAAATACTAGTTACATACCTTCCACCTCCTTGTCCGTTCTCGATTTACACCATCGGTGTAATGAACGGGAACTGAGGCATTGATTCAGAAAGGGGTTACTGCAACTTCCTTACAGGTACATTAAAAAAACACACCTCACCACAAAGATAACGACTTAACCCGGTGTAAGATTTACCTCGGTGCGCGGATAGGAATAACAAGAAATGACCTGATCTTATAACCTGTCTGAGTTGTAGTATTCAACTTTTCTAGAGGCGATTAGACGAGTCTCTGCCTTGGAGTGATGCAGTTCGTTTACTTGCTGTCAGAGGATAATCGAGACATCCCGGCCGTGGTCATGCTGGCGACATGGTGAGGCGGTGGCACCTGACACATGGTACACGGGCAGGGCATGCCTCCCCAGTGCTGAAAACCGCTGCCCAGCGGGCCGGAGGCCGCGGATGCCGACTTGAGAAGACTATGAGGGGGTCTGATACTGTTCACGGTTGGGATGCTGCCGCCGGACAGAGAGGCTGAGGTGACTGTCGGGGCCATGATGGGATGGTGAACCTGGTGAGCGGCGTGAGATGCTAGGTGGCCCGGCAGAGGCGCCCCGCCGTGGCTGAGGGTCCCGCAAGCGGCCGATGGGTGGAAACTGCTGTGGTGGCCACCATAGATCTCACTCACCAGCCTCTTCATCTCCTCCAGCGAGTTGGTGAGCATGAGGATGTAGTTTCTGGCCAGGAGCAAGGTGGCGATTTTGGATAACTTTCTCACAGAAGGTCCGTGGGCGTAAGGCATGACTTCCCGTAGCCCGTCCATGGCGATGTTCAGATCATGCATCCGTTTGCGTTCGCGACTGTTGATCTTCAGCCTCAGCTGCTGAAGCTCGGGCTCGCTCATCTGCTTCTTGTCTTTCAGCCTGATGTCCTTGTCTCTCAGCTGCCCGCCTCTCTCGCCGCAGAACTGAGCTCCGCAGTCGCTCTGTGTGGATGACACGGTGCTAGTGAAACCCGAGGTCGGTTCGTCCGACAGAAAAATGCTGTCTCCCTCCGGAGAAGACGGCTGACTCGATATCAAACTGGCATCGGAATCCATTCGGCGGGCTCTAGGAAGGGTGGGGAGAGGAGTTTAAACTTGCTCTGGGCGCCGCAGACGCTCATACATAAGAGTGTCTCGTCCTACCTACCGCCTCCCCCCCCCCTCCCCCAGGTAAAGCAGAAACGTTATCAGTGTTTGCGGAGCCGCTGTTGGGCTTCTCCTGCGTTTTATAAGCGGGTCGGGGATGATTCGGAGAGTATCTGCTATTGTTTCTGGCACCGGACTATCCAATCGTGACAAGGAAACCAAGTACTGAATGGCAGTCTCCTCCAATGCCGGGAGATGTGGGAGGCGCTACCTCCGTTTACAACTAAACAGGAGAAGTGGGAGAGAAGGGGGAGGGAGGGGAGGGGGGGGTCAAAACAATAGCCCGAGTCGGTGGCTGGGACATCTGCTAAAATCAGAGTGCGGACAATATGCCCTACTTCAAAAAACAATAATACTTCAAAGCAGCACGGCCTTCATACCCCACACCACTACATCCGCACACGCACACTTAGTCCCAAGCGGTGTACTTTCTTGTCTTCTGCCTAGTTTTTATTCCGTCAACAAAACGGATTGAGAACTAACCGCGCTAGAAGCTTGCATCAAAACGAGATAACGACAGCTCTAGTACTACAAATTCAAACCCATTCAAATCTCAAGCATATACTCCGTGACTACGAAAAGTAAAGCAATGTTTCCTTCGGCCCTTGAAAGCATTGCGGCAATCTTTATCGATTCCTTCCTTCTCTGTGTCCGAGGCAGCTTCTCCCATCGTTTCTCAGTTTCTCTCAGCTCTCAGTTTTTTCCATCGTTGCAAAAACCGTGCCCGGTGTTATTCGGTGTATTTTTAGGAATGAGTGGGGGGAAAAAAGCCAAAATATTTTTGAGTTTGCACTCCACCATAGAACTAAATTGCACGCTCACTCGGAACTTCTAATCTCGAATGAGCGCAACACCTGCGGTATGAACTCGAGCGAAATCTGCATGTAATCCCCGAAACGCTTCGATCCTCGGGAATGGGGTGGTGGGTCGGCACACGGCCTGGAGTGGAGGCGGCTTGGGAATTGCAAGAACCGCATCTGCTTCAGCAGAACCGGATGAGGGAGTTCTTTGCAAATCATCAAATTCGATTGCAAGACTTGAGGGGGAACGTTGACTCGCAAAATAAAATAATATCATTTATTTCTATTCTATATACTTTGAAGACATTTTTAGCCCGTATTAATTGATCCAGCGGATCGCTATTCATTAGTTACGACATCGAGGCGACCGATTACGCGTTTAGGAAGGAACTGCAGATGCTGGTTTCAACCGAAGATAGACGCAAAGTGCTGGAGTAACTCAGCGGGCCAGGCACAATCTCTGGAATGAGTGACATCATGGGTGATGATGAGATAATAATGATAATATGATGATGATATAAAACAAATGAATGAAAGATATGCAAAAAAAGTAGCATTGATCTTCCATCCACTTGTTCTATATCTCCCGACATCATCTATATCGCTCGTTTCCCTTCCCCTGGACTTTCAGACTGAAGAGGGGTCTCGACCCGAAACGTCACCGATTAAGCTGTCAGTTTGAAGATATATCAAGTATATCCTCTGCTTCCAAAGGCAAACTAAAAAACTAGTTGAAAGTTGAACCCGTACTAAACAGTCTGGTGTACTTTGCTACCGGGACACGCTCCCCCTTCAGTTCCTAGCTATTTAACAGCTGACCCCCGCACGCATTAATGAACCGTTGAGAAATTGCTGAAAGTGGTTCAGTATTACAGCGTTGTAATTGTCCTTTAACGGTTATGATCCATGACGGTTCGATTAGTCAAGCTGTTGGTTTTAATCCTGTAGAAAAAGCGAGTAGCAGGGGTGTTATCTTTCCCCTTGGACAAAGCTGCATTTACAAACGGACAATGAGGAATGTACAAAACGCTTGGTTCTGCATAATAGCAGCATATGTGTAGCGATGCAGCAGCGCACAGATTTAGTAACTGTGTCATTTTGTTCCCCTGTGATTGAAGTTTGGATGCCTGGTGCTTCTACTCTTCCCAACACCTGGCGGCTGAAACTTCTTCACACATCCTCGATGAACGCGCCATCTAGTGCCCATATGTACCAATCGCCAAAAAATGTTACATTCACCCCTAACAGCCGCTCGTTCACCCATTTTTGTTTCTTTTGTCTATGATCCTTGCTGCAGTTTTTTTTTAATCCTTCATTTATTCATTCGGGTCTCTTTTTGGCAAATTGCCCTACAGCTTTCTTCGTTTATCTTTCACGAATTAATGCTTCATTTCCATTTGGAGAGCACCCGGTTGCGATCCACAACCTACTGTTTGTTTAATTCTTTACTATCGACTTGGCCTCATCTTCCACAAATCTCCTCCCCGCACCATCCCAACTTGTGTGTACCGAATGCGCGAAGAGAAGTAGTGGAGATAAATGAGACTGCAGGCAAAATGTGTAGGAAAGAAATGCGGATGCTGGTTTACACCGAAGATAGACACAAAATAAGCAGAAGACAGCGGGTCTGGCAGCATCTCTGGAGAAGTGGGTAACGTTTCGGGTCGAGACCCTTTCTCAGACTGCAGATGCTGGAATCCTGTGCAAAATGAAAACTGCTGGAGGGACTCAGCGGGCCAAGGTCTGAAGAACGGTCCTGACCCGCAACTTTGTTTACCCGTTTCCCTCCACAGATGCTGCCTGACCTGCGGAACTCCTCCAAGAATAGCAGTGAACTTTGTCGAGACAACAAAAGCACAAATGGTTTGGAAAAAAAACCAAACGGTTTTATTAACGAGACCATTGCCTCCATTTGCAACGACGTGGGGAGAAGGAGCTATTTTGGTGCAACGCCCTAATATTATACAGCGCCTTTGGAAAGTCTGGCCTCCTTCTCCACTGTACATCTGGATGAGGTCCGCCCTGAGCTTTGAGTCATCGCAACATTTGTGGTGGGTTGTCCTCCTAGGATGGTGTAAGAGGGAACCGCAGATGGTAGTTTACACCGAAGAGAGGTACACAGTGCTGGAGTAACTCAGCGGGACAAGCAGCATCTCCGGGTAGAAGGAATCGGTGATGTTTCGGGTCGAGACCCATTCAGAGTGGGGAGTGTCTCGACCCGAAATGTCACCCATTCCTTCTATCCAGAGGTTGGCCCGTTGAGGTTCTCCAGCATTTTGTGTCTACTTCGAGGAAGGACGCATTTACTGTTAAAAATAGGCAATTTCGTTAGTTAGGACCATGAAAGCCCATACTATTCATTTACAGTGCTCTCCACAATGTTTGGGACAAAGACCCACAATTTATTTATTTGCCTCTGTACGCCAGAATTTGAGATTTGTAGTAGAAAACGTTTTCACCCAGAGAGTTGCGAATTTATGGAATTCCCCGCCACAGAGGGCAGTGGAGAGAGGCCAAGTCACTGGATGGATTTAAGAGAGAGTTAGATAGAGCTCTAGGGGCTAGTGGAGTCAAGGGATGTGGGGAGAAGGCAGGCACGGGTTATTGATAGGGGACGATCAGCCATGATCACAATGAATCGCGGTGCTGACTCGAAGGGCCGAATGGCCTCCTCCTGCACCTATTTTCGATGTTTCTATTTTTATACATTTTGGTTTCACCATGTAGAAATTACAGCAGTGTTATTCATAGTCTCCCCGTTTCAGGGCACCATAATGTTTGGGACACAGCAATGTCATGTAAATGAAAGTAGTTATGTTTAGTATTTTGTTGCATATCCTTTGATGCAAAGACTGCTTGAAGTCTGCGATTCATGGACATCACTTGGTGCTGGGTGTCTTCTCTGGTGATGCTCTGCCAGGTTTGTATTGCAGCCATCTTTAGCTTTTGCTTGTTTTGGGGGCTAATCCCCTTCAGTTCTCTTCAGCATATTAAAGGCTTGCTCAGTTGCGTTCAGATCAGGTGATTCACTTAGCCACTCAAGAATTTATCTTTTTTTTTGCTCTGGCCATCACTCTGATATAAGTTAATCTTTGTCTCATCTGTCCACAATACCTTTTTTTCCAGAACTGTGGTTGCTCTTTTAAGTGCTTCTTGGCAAACTGTAACCTGGCCATCCTATTTTTGCGGCTAACCAGTGGTTTGCATCTTGCAGTGTAGCCTCTGTATTTCTGTTCATGAAGTCTTCTGCAGACAGTGGTCATTGATAAATCCACACCTGGTTCCTGAAGAGTGTTTCGGATCTGTCAGACAGGTGTTTATTGAATTTTCTTTATTATAGATAGAATTCTTCTGTCATGAGCTGTAGAGATCTTCCTTGGCCTGCCAGTTGCTTTGTGATTAGTATGCTTACCAGTGCTCTCTTTCTTCTTAATGATGTTCCAAAAGTTGATTTTGGTAAGCCTGAGGTTTGGCTGATGTCTCAAACAGTTTTATCCGTGTTTCTCAGTCTCATAATGGCTTATTTGCGTTTCATTGGCACAACTTTGGTCCTCATGTTGATAAACAGCAATAAAAATTTCCAAAGGTGATGGAAAGACTGGAGGAAAGACTAGGAGCTGTGAGCTCTCTTACACCTGCATGAAGGAGGTAATTAAACACACCTGAGCAATTGCAAACACCTGTGAAGCCATGTGTCCCAAACATTATGGCGCTCTGAAATGGGAGGACTATGTATAAACACAGCTGTAATTTCTATATGGCGAAACCAAAATGTATAAAAATGGCCTTTATTAAAATCTAACAATGTGCACTTTAACCACATGTGTTTTTTTCTATTACAAATCTGAAATTGTGGAGCACAGAGGCAAATAAATAAATGATGGGTCTTTGTCCCAAGCATTATGGAGGGCACTGTAAATGCCATGACTAAAAATTGCTCATCCATTTCATGGAAATATTTTGCAATATGCCTACCAGTGCGCTTTCATTGTGCTGTTCGCGCTGTCGAAATTGTGATGGCATAATGTAACAATGCCAGGAAGCTAATGATAAACACTGCGTTTAAATGTCGACATTTTGAAAACTACTATATTATGTAAGATTTAGTTCTTATTATAATTATTTTGTCATTTCATTCTATGTTTTTTTTTATTATAACGCTGGAGATTTTATATTGAGCCAGTAACAGACAGAAATGTTGACACAATATTGAATGGATTAATATTATTATTGTGAATTAATATTACTTCCAGAGATATACAAATTATTTAAACACCTCTCACTTTATGTCTAGACAACACAAAGTATAACGTAGCAACCAAATCCGTTGCACAGAACTTTTTCGGAGAGACGCAACATGTTGGAATAACACGGCGGGTCAGGTTGAGATCTTTCGGGTCGGGACTGATTGCAGAGGTTGCAGGAAAGAAAGATGTTGTAAACCAGCCTCTGCAGTTCCTTGTTTTTACAGAACATGTTTTCAGGTTTAACAATTATCGCAGATACGTCGTGACTTCGTGGAAACTTCAAAAGCAGCGACTTGGTCGAGAAATAAAATCATACCGATATCTTTTTCACTTTTTTTTCTTAACATACCACCGTAAAACGCAGTTTCAATTAAGGGTCGAAGATAGCCGCTTAACACATTATAACTGCTGCCAAACATCGAATGAAATGCATTTCTCGAGAGTCCTGTCGTTCTGTAGGCAAATGTGGACAGATCCTACGAACAGAAATACGATAGATGAAAGTCACCCATTCATACCGCACAAAAAATAGGCCCTTCTGGCCTTTGTGTCCATGTCGACAATTGTATCCATTTGTACTCATCCCATCTTCCATACTTGGCCGTAGCCTTTTGCGCTTTGGTGATAAATAAATACAATCGTTTTCAACTGCTGCAGGTCCTCCGCCCCCCCCCCCCCCCCCCGCGCCGTTGATTTACAATAAATACGATCTACTTTGCTGAAATCGATTGCTAGAAGAACGCTGAGAGAAATGTGGAGAATTCGCTCTATATCGAAATTTTTAAGAAGCGCCATTGTCATGTTTTAATATGTAATTCGTCCAAATGCCGGCAAATAAAGAACCCCATTAATATCACAATTAATGACATGTGTTAACAATTTTCAGTGCAGTTTGAACCCACTGCTTCAGACACACCAGTCGAGCATTGCTGGTGTTTGACATGACCAGATTGTCATGATCAAGACAGAAACAGGAATACCTGAATATTTCATACGCGGTCTGATATGAATTCTTCAGATCATCTAATGCTGGGACATTTGAACCTCAGTGCACCCTAATAAATCAACATCTACAGTGTATTGTGATATTCAGTTCAGCAGGCTCAACGTGCATTTCTTCTGGCAGATGTGTCTTGTATTCTAACTATGTGCAACGTTTATGCAACACTCTGTGATGATTTATTTTATCCAGCAGATTTATTATACCCTAGTGGCTCATTCCTGCCTTCATGGTCATCTTTCAGACTTGATTGTCATTTGCTCAAAGTGCAAAGGATAAGGTAAACAAACTTTAATCAATTAAACAATGCCTGGCCAGATATGATTGTGGAATGGCACAGTACAAATGGCTTTACAAGCGTTTTCAGTGTTGGTCAGACTCAAACCATTTTCACCATCCCTCGCCTCACCACCTCCATCAACCCTCCCTCCCCAGCCTTTACTTAGATAAACATTTTGACATGGAAGAAGTATGTGGATGAGCATTTTACATGCCATGCCACAGTAAGTGGGATCTGTATGGATAGATCTCTGATGGCCAGCATGGTGGACACAATGGGCTGCTGTGTGCCTCTTTGACTCTCTATTGTTAATCTTCTTTTGAAAGTTATTGTGAAACATGCTCCCTCTTAGGTTTCAGACAGTGCACTCCATCTCAGAGAATCTCACTGTACCACCTCTGGGTATTTTTCAATCCCCTTAAAACTATATCCTCTAATGACTAAGTGTTCTGCTACTAGAAATTGCTTTACCTCATTGCAATATCCTCTCTCATAATTCCAAACATTTCTGTCAAGGTAATGGCTTTAGGTTGTTAGTTTTCCCATGTGACTGAAGTCATGTAACATTGGTATGTACCCACTCCAAGTACATGGGAATCCTTCCCATTATGCAGCCTAGAATTGGGCACAGGACACCAGCTGAGACTATTTTATAACTTTCTTACATTTGCACTCTAGGTACCCATTAATATAACCTGCAATCCTCAACTCCCGTCAACTCTCCGCCATTTTGAAAGACTTAGATGCATTCGCTCCAGAAATGTAACATTTTACCTTGATTTAACCCCCTTACCAATAATAAATTGATCTATGTTAAATTTCTTGGGACGTATATGTGCCCATTCCACTAGCCTGACATTTGCTATTATACTGCCCATCTGTTATAATTTTGATTTACATGCCAGCCAAAAACGAAGAAAATATGCTTTGTGTACACAAGACCATCTTTTTAACACATGTCAAAAAAGCAGCCTTCCTGCAGCAATATCTTTGGAATATAACTTAATTCTTCCCCACAGAATGTCAGATAGTCATTTATCACCACATACCGTGTATTAGCCAATTTCATAACCCAATTTCATAACCTCACTGAACTTTTAATTATGGGGGCTTTAATTTTGATAGCAATTATTTTGTGATATTTATAAATTAGATTCTGGAGCTCACCACCCTCATCAAATCTCCTTATTAGTTACTAAAGGAGAATGTTCCAATAGTAACTTTTGTAAGAAGAAGAATTTCCACATTTTATTTTATATACTCAGCCTGCATTGACATGATATGCAAATAGATGCTATCATTTTTTTAAATTTAAGATGTTATTTGCATAACATTTCTGCACAGTCTCCAATTTACTAATTGGCCCACCAACCAAACGGAGCCAGGCATCTAATCTCATAAATTAATGTTCATAAGTTATAGAAGCAGAATTAATCCATTCAGCCCATCAACTCTATTCCACCAATCAATCCTGGCTGATCTACCTTTTCCTTCCAACACCATTCTCTTGCCTTGTCCCCATAAACCTCTGATGCCCATACTAATCAAGAATCTATCAATCTCCACCTTGAAAATATGCATTGTCCTGGCCGCCACATGCATCTGGGGCAATTAATTCCATAGATTTGCCACCCCCTGACTAAAGAAATTCCTCCTCATCTTTCGAAAGATAAGTTTTTTATTCCGAGGCTATGGCCTCTGGTCCTAGACTCTCTCACCAGTGGAAACATCCTCTCCACTCTATCCAGGTCTTTCACTATTCGGTAAGTTGATTTTGTAATGTGCAACATAGCCTATAAGAGATACCACCATTCACTTCTAATATACAGATCAATTATACTTTCTAATTTCAAAGAAACACATAACGCACTCTGCATTATATCATGCTTCCGTCCTTATAAAATGATGCAACCTCTGATTTCCATACATGGCTCCATGGCATTGAGATGCTAGTGGGTTTCAATTGCTCACACAATGTAAAATAACTTATATTAACAATCTTACATGCTGTTTTCCATGGTGTGTATGAGATTTTTTTGGGGCTGAGTTGATTAAGAACTTCAGCCTTACAACACTGGGGATAATCCTACAATCTGAGAGTGTCTGGCAGTCGGGGAAAGGAGTCCACAACTTCACATGCATTCACATGCGTCACCAGTTACAACTAGGAATCGATGTGCAATAATGACCACAAGTTAATGGCAAGTGAGAACTTACAGTCTCCTCAATCCTAATTTTACTGGAGATGGGGATTAGAATGGGGCTGGCAATGCAAACATTGGCTCGCTTGGTTCATTGACATGAGGCTTGAGCAAGTTTAGGTTAGACTTAACTTCTTTTTGAATCTGTCTTTAATGACATTTAATAACACAATGGCAGGGCGCAGCACAGTGACGCAGTTGGTAGAACTGCTGTTGCCTTACAGTGCCAGAGACCCGGGTTCGATCCTGACCTCGGGTGCTGTCTGTGTGAAGTTTTCACATTCTCCTGTGATCCATGGTTTTCCTCTGGGTGCTTTGGTTTCCTCAAACAGCCTCACACCTCAAAAAATAATGTGTGATTTTCTCTGTAAGACACCTGACAAAGTAGAACTCATTCTGATTCAACTATAGAGATATTGCTCATGTCATATCACCTTTCAGTTGAAACCACTGCACAAAGACATAATGGAAAATGTAAAAAAAACTCAAATTATGGAAATCTGAAGAAAATGTGGAACATTTCAGCAGACTACGAAGTATCTATGGAGGGGAAAAAACAGTTAACATTTCAAGTTAACAACCCTTCATCAGAATTGATGGAAGTTTTCATATTAGAAACATAGAAACATAGAAAATAGGTGCAGAAGGAGGCCATTGGGCCCTTCGAGCCAACACCGCATAGACATGTATCATAGACATGTAGGCTGTGAGGGAATCTGCCCTTTTTTCCCCCTTCTCATCAGAATAAGAGGATTGGAACAAAAACAGAAAATGTGGACAACATTCAACAAGCCTGCATTAATAGACTCATGCCTCATCTATTAGTAGTAGACATTCAATGTTAAATATCGTTCAATATTTTGTTCCCATTCTAGTGGTCTTGGTCATACAGCACAAAATTGGCATTATTTAGAACTGATTTTGATGATTTCACTCAGGCTAACAGAGGCCGGTGTAAAATCCAGAGCAGAGAAGCATACCCAGCTATCATAGATCAATGTTTAGGCTGCACATGAATATCCTCTTGACTTACTTCATTGTAGGAAGTGGCAAAATACTATGAATTAGTGGGTTTCTTACTTTCCATCTTTCTGAGCCATATCTGACGGTGGAAGTACTGACACAGTATGCATAGAATGGGAAGATGTGCATCTTCCCATGTACTGGAGCTTATTTCCAATGTTAGTTAAAAGAAATAGGAGTTCCGCTAACCTACAAAACACAACAAAAGGGGACATATTATAATATGACTATCAGCTATATTTTATAAAAGATGTATTACTTAAGAATCAGATTGATGTAATTGCAGAGATATTATGAGATCAGATTAATGTTCATAAGTTATAGGAGCAGAATTAGGCCATTCGGCCCATCAAGTCTACTCCACCATTCAATCATCGCTGATCTATGTTTCCCTCTCAACCCCATTATTCACTTGCTTTCTCCCCATAACCACTGACGCCCGTGCTAAGCAAGATTAATTTATGAATTAAAATAATCTTTCAATCTACTAGCCAGTCATAAAGAGACCATTTATTATCTGGGCCCTGTGACAGCCATTTCAAGCTTCATTCGCAAAATCATCTCCAGGCACAGAAGATGTAAGCTAAGGGCTTTACAACTGTGAATGTGTTAATTGACACCCAGCAGTATAAACAGAACATACTATATATCTGCCATTAAAATAGTCAAGAGTGTTTAATTGCCATCTTTTTATCAACAAAGGAACAATTACATTCTTACTTAAGGATAAATGATAGGAAATTAGGCTAATTGACTTAAGTTTAATAGTATTATTGGTAATTCATGTTGACATAATTACAGTGTGGTAGACTCTGATTATACATTGTCAAATTGCTTCGTAAATACATTATTATAGTCCACATAGAGAGATCATGGGGAACAACACTCACACTTACATTCCATGATGTCAAAAGGCTTCTGCAAACATAGCAATCTTGGTGACATTGTTGTTTGCTATTATCTAGGCAGATGACAAAAAAAAAATCCCAGTTCAGTCAAAAAGAAACTATATGCAATTATGGAACTGTGACTATAAGAGGAGGCATGATCACACTTGCCATTTGCTACTGTATCCTGTTAGTATATTCCAAACCATCTTTTAGCTGCGGTGTCAATCCTTTTCTTTCTTTATTCAGTTCAGGTTTATATGTTTACTTGTGCTAAATAGATTATGCTAATGAGGTACATAAATGCTTTCAACTGGTATTGTGGCATTTTAATCAGAAGGATTTTTCTCTGGAAGCCTTCATTAGGATTCTTATAATCTCACTTGTCAGTAAGAAAAATAGTAACAAATGCCAAAGGATCCTGTTTCGTGTCTCAGGCATTTAAACATGAAAAAGACACATATGAAAATAGTTTGGGAATCTGCATTTCTAAAATTCTAAAATGTCAAAGCAGCAGAAAACGACATTTACTAATTCACTCTAAAATTCTAACAAAATATGCTTGCAAACATTACCAAGTGCCTTTGAACTACTACTTCCATTTCGACACACATGTAAGTCATTTTTGGACGTTTCATTGTACCAGTTACATGGCTGATTTTGAATATTCATTTCCCGCATGTTAAATGCTTGTGCAGATGAATCCTGGTTGATAGGGAGAAAATGTAACAAATCTGCCAGGAGATGCATATGGTTAGGATTATGTTTAATTAGGATTGTGACAGACGTGCAAAACATTTGTTGTTTGACTCATTTAGTCAATAATTATGCAACCGAAGATAAATCAAGTATTACAGAAAAGACTTTCGTAGTTGGCAAGAAGCTAAACTTAAGTTAAAAATAATGGCAATTAAAAGCCAGAATCAGTTCAAAGCACAGGAAATACACTGCTCAAACTTTTAACTTGTAGAAGCTAGCAGGAAATAGCATAATCAAAGACCCACACCACCCTGGCCACAAACTCATTTCACTCCTGCCATCAGGAAGAGGTACAGGAGCCTGAAAACTGTAGCGTCCAGGTTCAGGAACAGCTACTTCCCTACAGCCATTCAGATATTAAACACTACAATCTCAAATAAGCTCTGAACTACATAGACTATTATTGTTATTATTGCACTATTATTGTGTGTTTTTTTGTGTGTACCTATGTGTGCGTGTGTGGGTGTGTACACACACACACACACACACATATATATATATATGTGTGTGTGTGCTTATATATATATATATATATATATATATATAATATATATATGTATGTGTATTTTAGTGTGTATACATACATACACTAAACCTTTTCTCCTCTCTCGTTATTAGATTGCTTACAGTGTACTATGTTTACATATTCTGCAAGTAAGAATTTCATTGTCCTATCTGGGACATATGACAATAAAACAGTCTTGACTCGTGAAATGTAAAAATGTAAAATTCATCTTACATGCAAGTTGTATTTCAAGGTAGTAATCAATAAATGACCTGGGACATTTGGGCATATGGTAGTTACAAAATTCTGTTCCATTGCAGTAGTTTAAAATGCTGGCACTCTACTGATTGCCCTGAAGGTACCTTTTCTTATTAAACATTTTATAATCCTCTTGCACTTCACCACCTTAAGCTGCTTGGGGTCTGATGCAATTATGTTTGAAACATTACTGATGATTTATGCATGTTTACACGTCTTATGTTCAGACCTTTAATAATGTCAATTTAACTTCAGATGTTGACAAAATTGGACTATATGTAATAAATTCTAACCCGTTTATTTAATACTCCGATAATCTCCGAGCCAGATTCCATAAAATGGCACCATTATCTGATTCCTACCAAGTCACATTCACCTATCAGCATCATTTAGGCTCCACATACGGGTATAGCTATCTCTATAAACCTCTTTAAAACATGAGAACATATGAAGCAGAAGCAGACAAGTCATCTCATTGAGTCTGTTCCACCATTCAGTAAGATAATAGATGATCAAAGGTTTCAATACCACTGCTCTGCTCACCCCATACCCATGGACTCTCTTGCAGTTTGAATATCTATCGACCTCCACCTTGGTAGACACAAAATGCTGGAGTAACTCAACGGGTCAGGCAGCATCTCTGGAGAGAAGCAATGGGTGACGTTTCAGCTCAAGACCCTTCTTCAGACTGATGTCAGGGGAGGGGGCCAGACAAAGGTAGATTGTAGTCGGAGACAGTGAGACTAGTGGGAGGGGAGGGAGAGCGAAAGCAAGGGCTATCTGAAGTTAGAGAAGTCAATGTCCATACTGCTGGGGTGTAAACTACCCAAGCAAAATATGAGGTGCTGTTCCTCCAATTTGCGCTAGGCCTCACTTTGACAATGGAGGAGGCCCAGGACAGAAAAGTCAGAATGGGAATGGGAGGAGGAGCTGAGCCACTGGGAGGTTAAAATGGACTGAGCGGAGGTGCTCAGTGAAACGATCGCCGAGCCTGTGCTTGGTCCTGCCGATATAGAGATGTTGACACTTGGAACAGCGGATACAGTAGATGGGGTTGGAGGAGGTGCAAGTGAACCTCTGCCTCACCTGGAAAGACTGTTTGGGTCCTTGGATGGAATCGAGGGGGGAGGTAAAGGGACAGGTGTTGCATCTTCTGTGGTGCAGGAAAGTGTCCGGCGAGGGGGTGGTTTGGATGGGACTGGACGAGTTGACCAGGTAGTTGCGGAGGGAAGGGTCTCTGTGGGAAGCAGAAAAGAGTGGAGATGGGAAGATGTGGGCAGTAGTCCAATGGATCTCGTTGCAGGAGGCGAAAATGTTGGAGGATTATATGCTGCATGCGACGGCTGATGGGGTGGAAGGTGAGGACAAGGGGACTCTGTCCTTGTTATGCATGGGGGGAGGGGGATCCAGAGTGGAGCTGTGGGATATCGAGGAGACCCTAGTGAGAGCCTTATCTATAATAGAAGAGGGGAACCCCCGTTTCCTAAAGAATGAGGACATCACTGATGCCCTGATATGGAACACCTCATCCTGGGCGCAGATGCAGCGTAGACAGAGGAATTGGGAGTAGGTGATAGAGTCTTTACAGGAAGCAGGGTGGGAAGAAGTCTAATCAAGATAGTTATAGGAGTCAGTAGGTTTGTAGTAGATCTCCACCTTGAATATATTCTCCACAGTTGTCTCCAAAACTTTCTGGGATAGAGAATTTTAGAGAGTCATCGCCAACTGAGAGTCATCTTCAACTCCATCTTACATGGGTGAACCCTTATTCAAAAACCATATCCTTGTTGCAGGAAACAATGTATTCTTGCTCTTCTTTCCAATGTGGATAGCTTCTTGTTTTCCATGTCAATTTCTTGTTCACTTGCGTAAGCCATCTATGATACACTATTTGTGTCTTCCTCACAACTTGCTTATCCAACTTTCTTAGTACATTTGTGCATCCTGCATTCCTCTAACTCTGGGCTCTTGTACATCTTCCGCATCATTCGTTTCAATATTGGCATTGGTGAAGAATCACATCCAATGATCTTGAGCTGTGCTAGGATGCCTTAAATATGTGCCTTCTAGTAAGCCATTAGCATGTTGAAGAACATTGAATTCGCCAATTTCAGGTAACTAACCTACTGTATATAAGCCCCCCCCCCCCTTTTAGCCCCTGCCCCCTTTTGTGCCCTACCTGGATGCACATCCATTTCTCCCTTTCCCCTTCCCCATTTCGCTTCCACCTATATTCCTTTCTCTGGCTTCACAATTCATACCTCTTCTATCCTTACCTCCTTATCGCACACTTTTTGTCTTTTAAACTCTGGCCTTTGTCCAACCATCTACCATTCAAGCCCCTCCCCCTTACCCTGTAAACGCCTACTGCTTGCCAGACTTTACCCTGTCCCCGCATCTTTTCCAGCTTTCTATTTTCCTTCTAAAATTAGTCTGAAGAAGGATCCAATCTGAAATTTCACCTATCCATGTTCTCCAGAGATGCAGCCTAATCCGCTGAGTTAATCCAACACTTTCTCTCTTTTTTTTTTAACATGTTGAAGATGTTCTTCACATTCACGCATGGATGTGGAAATGTCAATATTTACATATAACAGATAACATTAGTATGGTATTGCACAGCAAAGATTACTGAAGACAGAAGGATGAGAGGGCATGTGGCTCATTTTAAGATGTGGGAAACCACAAAGAAGGAGAATAGAAGTCCTTTAGTGGCCACCAAATCAGTCAGTTCCATTGCTGTTCAGGAGGTCCTAATACCAAGAGAAATTAATGTGTAACAAAATGAAAATTAAATCCTCTAATCTGTTTCCAACTTCCGTTGCACAAAACCAATCTTCAACCAGTATTGGTCAATGAGGAAAGTCATGCATGGATATTCTTCATGCTATAAGTGAAAGGGCGGAAACAATATTTAGGATAATTTGAATAACACAATATATTTCTAAACTTTATATAATGCTATTAAACTGAACAAAACTTTTTGTTAAATGCATTTGGTGAATCACACATGCTTTGTTTTACATTTCCATCGGGTTCTATGTGATGCTTCCCATTTGATTTTAGCAGAGGTTGAGGTTGCTGAAGCCTCTTTAGGCCTTTGTATTTCAGAGTTATCAGTGACCCAGCCTGGACTGCTTCATCTGCATCTGTGCAGAAACAGACCAACAAGGGAAGTGGTGCGTTGATGTTAAGTAGATAATTATGAGATCATCTACAAATGTAACAAATGGCTAACCTTGCGGAATTTCATGTTATGAAGTGAGTCCTTGGAACCCATGACGATGGCCATGCTCATTTTGGATATCTGTCACTGTCAGTAGAGTAACAGATACCTTACCTGAGCACTTTCAATGATTTTACAATCTGATCTGTACAGGAGTATTAAGACCTCAGGAAGGAATTATGGCAAAAAGCGCTACTTTGGAAATTGTGCACATCTTGGTGCTTCATATGCTTATCGTCGATAAGCACATGAAGTTAACGTGATTATGTTCTGTTGATTATGTTCTGGTACAATTGCTGACTGTACAATACTTTGGCCCATCTTGCAACAAAAATATCTTCACATCTTCTTTTACACAGTTAACAAAAAAATATTTTCTTCTGATGGTTCTGATTGAGAGCCCTCATTGTGAAATGTTAAATCTCAACAACAATCAACAACAATCAGTTTTATTGTTGCTTTCAATCTGCTTTGTATTCTATCTAAAACAGATTTGTAAATCTGCTTAGTTTTCTATCAATGCTGCATGACCCTACAAGGTGATCGTGAGTTTTGTTATTTTATTTCAAATTTCAAGCATCCTTGGGTTTTTTTGATTTTCTAGGATGTGTTTATTTCAGTCGTTTTGTAACCTTTTACAATTTGCTCTATTTTACAGCTGAATTAACAACTCTGCCGCTATTAAGAAGAGTTTCTTGCGTCATTAGCTGCCTGCGAATCATTTAGGGTCACTAAAGGCAATCCGCTGTGATTGGTAATTAGATTCTTATTGTCATTAATGAGACTCAATTTTCTGCAATTGCATCATGCGTTCTTACTCTTTTATTAATTACCTATAAATTGCAAGAATAAACTAGGCTATTACCTGTATTTTGACTTGGAAGTTTAATGTGGAAGTAAACAAAAAAATGTAATTCGTGCATGCATTGGGGTTAAATTTTCTTAACTTGGTCCAAAGATAATCCTGAAATATTATTATTAGGTGAGTTTTAGTTTGTAACAGAATCAATCAAATAACTAAAAAGTCTGACTGATAATATGCTTGGGTTCGTGACCCATTTATTCAGTTCCAATGTCCAGTCAAATATGGCTGGGTTGAAAGTGGGAGCAAACTTTAATCAAAGCCATTGTTTCATCAACACACATTTACAATAGTGTTTATTAATTATTTTTTCCCTCCAGTTAATTGTTGGTTTGTAGCCTGACCTCATTAATGCTAGCATCAGTTTCCAAGTTATCTGCCTCCTAACTGCCTAAAGCTAACACACCATTAAATATAGAAAGAGACTCGTCAGCATTCATAGTAAAGTTCACTAATGAGAAAACTAATTTTGTATATAAACTGTAAAACAATGCAAACAATAAAAGGTTGCGGACCAAGTGCCAGTAAATGAGAATAGTACAGATAGGTGGTTTGGTCAGCATGGATGTGGTGGGCTGAAGGGTCTGTTTCTCTGCTGTATGACTCTAAAACCTGATATTCCCCCTCACACTCCCAAGGGAAAATGTGGAAGTGTGAACTTATTTAAATGATTTTGTTATTCTATAACGATTAATTTATTGCTATATACTCTGGAAATCAATTGAATGCCTTGTTCACCTGAAGCTCATAGAGTAAACAGTAATGATAAATACAATGACGAGTGCAAAACAACAGATTAGTGCAAGATCTAGTGCAATATGAAGTAGTGCAAAAATGGAATAACCAAATGAAGCTGAGTTAAGAGTAAGATTATGTGACAGTACCTCTGGGAAGTGGATGTGAAAGAGGTGATTGTTTCAGGAGCCAATAGTGGGTAAGATGCTGTTCTTAACTTTGGATGTTCAGGCTTTTATGCTCCTATATCCTCCCAGAAGGTAGGTAGAAGAGAAAAAAGGGAATGGCCATGAAGCCAGGCATCCTTAACGATATTTCCAGCTTTCCTGATGCAATGCACCATGATGATGGAACAAATGGAACAAGGTGACGGTAATGAACTGTGCTGCATTCTCCACTCTCTGCAGGTTCAGGCGATCAAGGGCAGAGCAGTTGCAACACTCGGCTAAGATGCATCCTGTCAGAATGCTTTTGATAGTATCTACAGGGGTTCGAGAGAAACTACATGGAAATGCCATATCTTCTCAGATATCTAAGAAAGTAAGTACACCAATGTGCTTCCTTAATCACCACATTAGTGTGAAGGGACCAAGTCCCACAAGAAAAAGCACCATCTCAATATTCGCTTCATCAACACTTCCGAGGATTTTGACAATTAAGTCTTGTTATCTAAACTCCACCAGATACAAGTTTCACCTTTAAAGATGCACATGCATTCCACATATTAGTACCAGGAACCTTGTCAGAACTGCTTCCAATGCTAAAACGTCCTTCATTAAATAAGAACAATTTGAGACAATGTACATAGGTGTGTGCCATGCTTTTTACTATGGGTCAATTTTCGTTAGATTATGATATCAAATATATTAAATATGCTGGAGTAACTCAGCACGTCTGGCAGCATCTCTGGAGAAAAATAATAGGTGACATTTCGGGTCGAGACCCTTATACATCACCTATTCCTTTTCTCCAGAGATGCTGCCAGACCCACTGAGTTACGCCAGCATTTTGTGTCTATCTTCGATGTCAACCAGCATCTGCAGTTCCTTCCTACAGATTAAATAAGCTTCTTGAAAAATGTATTTCAACAGTTAACTTTGGACTTATGTTTATTAAGGTCTTCATCACTGGAGAAATTCCTTGCCATACGTCTAGATTTGTTATAGATAAATTGGTAGTGATCAATTGCTATGACTAGCGAACAGCTCCATTGTATTTGTAATATAACGATAGAAATCAAATGAGTTAAGTTTTAGACGTCCTTATTTAGCAGTTCCTGTGCTCCCATCATGATTATGATGGAAACAAACCCAAGAAACAAAAATTGACAAAAGTTATGAATATTATTGTAATAGCCAATGAAACATTTTCTAGTTTGGTCTAACATGGGAAATTCAGCAGCATTAACACATTGTAAGTTTTTAAAGTTTATAATGACTCAATGGCTTGCCTGAGGGAGAAATATTAGCCAGTACTCTGGCAAGATGTCCTCTACACTTCTTTGAGCAGTGATGGAAAGCCATTTACAACCAGCAGAGAGACCTTTTTACTTTGTCAAAAAGGTTTTATCTCTGGCACTGCAGCATTCCCATGGTCCTGCATTGTACAACTCAACTTCAGTCACCTGCTCAAATGTCTGGAGTGGCATCTGTCCCCACAATGCTCTGAATCAGAGGCAAAAAAGCCACAATTTAAGCCTTCTATCTGATTTATACCGAAATGAATAAAAAAAGCTCAAAGCATTGGCAGAAGGTAACATTTGAGCAGTCTTAAATACTACCAACTGAGCACAAAATCGTTAAGTAAACATAATTCTATGTAAACTCAATAAAACAATAGTGGAGAGGCAATAGAAAATGTCTTGTGTCATTCCCTCCAAAACCAGTATACAGTGTAATGGAACTTTCACGCCATAAATTTACCCTGCCATCAGGATGGAAACTTTACACGTTTTATAGGTGATCAGTGCCTTCCTGGTAATATCCTAGAAAATAAAAAAAAACAAAAATTGCAGCTGAGTCACGTTTTCACAGCCTAGGGGCATTTCAAAATGCTGAGCAGCCAGTAAACTACTTTGAAGTGTAGTCATTGAAGTAAACAATTGCAGTACTCAGTTTTCAGGAAGTCTGAAAATACCACGGGGCATGACTGGAAAACCTAACGTATAACAAGCACAAACTGCCAAAGATATTGGATCGACTTTAGCAGAGAGACATTGCGACATTGTGGTTTCCTACCAGCAGAGGAGAAGACCTCAGTTTAAAGTCCTGCTTTTACTGAAGTGCCCTTCTAGATCTTGGGAACTTATGAC
The DNA here is from genome assembly GCA_963514005.1 of Raja brachyura. The sequence continues at coordinate 16,151,223 of OY740792.1, read as the reverse complement.
CGTCTGCCTTCTGCCTCAGAGGCAATGAGGCTGATGCTGATGTTGAGCTAAAGTTGACAGCTACAAGCTGCTGCATCTACATTTTTGAAATAATGAACTGTGTTCTTTTTGGTTTAACGTCTCTTTGTAAGCATCCCATTGCTTGTGGAAACCAAATCATTAAAAAACAATATTAATTGAAATGTCATTTTGCTGATTTGTTCATCATTCAAAGCTCTCAACTCTACCTCATGCAACTAATAAAGATTCGGAAGAAGGTTTCCTATCCAAAATATCACCTATCCATGTTCTCCAGATTTGCTGCCTGACCTAGTTACTCCAGCACTTGGTGTCCTTTACTGTAAACCAACATCTGCAGTTCCTTTTATCTACAAAGATTTTACAAAGGTCCATTTCTGATGTAGACATAGTTGTCTTGCAGTAATGAACAATGCTATTTCCTTGGATTCGAGTATATCTATATTACTAAAAGTCTGATCTTGACTACTTCCTGTTGTTCTGTATATTGATTTTAGAAAAAACGCTGCCTCTTACGGCTGTGATTTTTGGCCATCTTACTCAGAGTCCCCTTGCGCTGCGCAGGACAAGAGGATTTTGCCCATCGATGAAAAATAAAAGAGTTATTATTATGTTTTTAATGTTGAGGTTCTCTCTCCTGAAGGTCGCGCCCCTTCCGGAGGGACTATAAAACCTGGAGGTGTTGAGCGCCTCAGTCACTCTCTGCAAGATGAGGGAGCGAGAGGGTCACGACTCTCAGTATGAGCTGTGAATAACACTGAACACATGTCTACTAAACTGTGAGTGGTTTTACTGTCCTGTCAGTGCCCTTAATGTGGTTTGAATATATAGTTTGGAAATGCTAAAGCTGTGTTGTGTTTGGTTTGGAAATGCTAAAGCTGTGTTGCCTTTGGTTTTGGAATGCTAAAGCTGTGTTGCCTTTGGTTTGGAAATGCTAAAGCTGTGTTGCCTTTGGTTTGGAAATGCTAAAGCTGTGTTGCCTTTGGCTTGGAAATGCTAAAGCTGTGTTGCCTTGCCTAATTAAAGTTGCCTTGCCTAATTAAAGTTGCCTTGCCTGCTATATAATTAAAAGTCTAATCTTGACCACCTCCTGTTTGCGCTTAATGTTGATTTTAGAAAAAATGCTACCACGTACGGCTGTGATTTTTGGCCATCTTACTCAGAATCCCCGTCCGCTCATCAGGTGCCGAGGATTTTCTCATTGATGAAAAATAAAAAAGTCATTAGTGTTTAAAAAATGTTGAGCTTCTTTCTCCTGTCAATCACACCATGAAGGCCATGCTGATGGGAAGGGGGAAGGTACTATAAAACCCAGAAGTGGGCGTGGCTCAGTCTCTGCAAGATGGAGGAGGGAGAGGTCACGACTCATTGTCTTTAGTGGCCTAGCACCCTGCTTGAAATGGTATGAAACTGCACTTGAATTTGGTGGCCTTGCACCCTGCTTGAAGTGGTAAGAAACTGCACGGATTTGGTGGCCCAACGGGTCCCACTTAGTCTAGTAATTTACACATTTTACGATAAGAAATAGTCATCCTTCTCTGGGCACTTATATAATTGAGTGTTTGATCACTGCACTTGTCATTTTCTCAATGAATTTCATTGCCATGAGCTGAATTTTTCTCCACAGGTTTGACTATTTGCTTTTCAATGAGATTCAGTTTGCATTCATTTTCTAAGCCTTTAGATCATCTGCAATTGTAGCTCAATTCTGAGCTGGTGAAAAGTGCTATTTTTTAACAGCTTAGCTCTGGTTAGGTCATCCTCAGAACATGATTGAGAAAACAACAAAATAGAAATAAAACATCAGCTTTAAGTTTCCAAAAATCCATGCAACTTTGAGGACAACTTTATAAATTCAACTAAGCCACTTCAACTCTTCAGAAAACAGTTCTGTGAATAAATGTGCATACTGACATAAAAAAAAGAGGCAACAAAGAGAAATGAGAAAGGAAAGCTGCAGATTTTCTGACAGGAGTTTCATTGAAGGTGTGAGGTGATAAAGCCATGAACAGTCTGTCCGCATGTGTCTCATGTTGAATTTGATTAACTTCTTTTTTACACTAGCTGAGTGTCTGCCTCCGTTACAGATTTCAAACTTCAGTCAGAGACTGTCTAACTCTCTCTTTGGCTTCCTGGGTGGTGGCAACGCTGTGATGTCCTGAATACCAATAGTGAAGTTGAACATATGTGAACCTTTCTTAATCCTGCTAATCTGCCTTCAAAAAACCTCTCTGAAAGTGTAGGCAACATCCAGATCTAAAAAGCTACTGAGCATTTTAATGACAAATAATCTTTATAAAGGAGTGTCTCGGCTGGAGATGGAGCTTATAAACTACAGCAGGTAGAAATAACCGCTGTATTACCTCATGTAATCTCCACCATTCAATGTCAGATTAAGTTTGAATGCTCTGCGAAATAGACTTCTCTTTAAAACAGGAGGCTTTGTCCCAACGACAACTATTAAGCAGTAATTAGTTGTGACACAGAATTACTAGAAACACAATTGTAGCTGGATTCTTACAAGAGCTTTGCTGTGATTAGACAAATGTATAAACTTTGCCGATTTTCCTGCTTCAAAATCCACCGAGATGCAAAAGCTATGAAGGGTTTTGCAGCTTGCTACCTCAGAATTATTGACAGTATAGGCGTAACTCAGTGTCATTAGCTTTCTAGCATTTTCAGTCTTAATTAGTGGTCTTGCTAACGGTCGAGATCTTGTCATGTGAAGCCAATCGTCCTGCATGTAATGTAATTCACTTGCCTCCAGCAAAGCAAGATCTCAAGTAGGTTGTTTTAAATGCACATCCACACACATTATGCCTGAAATCTAGTTCTAAACCATTTAGAAAAGGAAATCAGTTTTGCTTTGATATTTCATCTTATTTAGTCTATGTGAATTGATAACATTGCTCTGTAATATTGATGTCCATTTCTCTACTATATCATTCATTAAAACATAACTCCCTTCTCTCTTTGAAACCGACCACCTCATGTGTTGCACCTGACTATATTCCTATAACTAGTAATAATTTGCAAATAATGGTTTACTCTCATCTTGTGGATCACTAAATTGTTTAGCGGATGTCTGTGTTCATCTATGGGGAACAGCCATTCAGTTTGATGCCATACCCTCTCTTATCCTTCCCATTTATCACATTTTTTCAAAATAACAAAATACTTATTTCAACCTTTTCTGATGCAAATTTTATGCAGTCAATGTAATGCTGTTCCTCATTTTTGTTCCTTACATCTGCCAGATGCAGATGTGAACATTGACTACACCCCCCCCCAAAAAAAATCGACATTATTAGAATCTCAAAAATAATAATTGAAAGGAATACGTTGAAGAACTGATGCTAAAGGCTATTCTTAACATTGACTTGCACTCTTATGAAATGCAGATCTCTATTAGGATTTCAAGATTGGTGAATTTACCAAAGGAAGTAAAATGCTTCTTCTGACAAATAAGTGGAAAAACTCTTATTTTTTTCTCTTTAATAATGTCTTACTCCTGAAATCAAGTATACTGTGTATTCCAAAGACACGCTTACCCGAGATGTTGTTAGAAATTATGGATTAAAACAGGGATGCTCTTATTTTGATTAAAATAGTTTCAGCTCCTACTTTGCACAGCTAAGAGATGACCTTGTAATCTGACAATTTTCTTTAATTTTGCATTTGTTGAACTGAACAAACAAGCTCTATTACAAAAATCGTTGCAAATCTTGATCCTTCTGCATCAAGGGACTGTCTTACCTTTAAAACTAACTTGGGGCAAGATGGTTCACTTTCAGGATATTCTTTAATGTGTAATTGAATCATATATTTAAGATAGATCCCATTTGGATTGCATAAATAACGTAAGCAGTGCCACACTGCTATTTTAAAAACTTTAGACTTTAGACTTTAGAGATGCACATTGTTAGAATACTCTTATCACACAGAAAAATAGTTAGACTTCATGAGCCTACCTTTTTAGTCAGAAGTTAAAGCAGAAATACTGGAACTCCACAATAGTTCAATTCAAACCTGAAAAAGAAGAAAGGTACATGCCTACCTCACATTATGTTTTTGATCCTGATGCTGTACATTTTCAATGTTTTCCATTTCAACTTTCAGTATGTGGCACGTCATCTTTTCGCCAATTAAGTTCAACATTTTCATCAAAAACGATCATATTTTTTATCATAGACTAATAATGAATTATGGATTATGAATTATAAATATTGTTATGAATAAAGTGACATGTTGTAATGGGGAAATTTGAAGCTTCTTGAGTCTTCCAAATCAACTTTTAACTTGAGGAACAAAAAATGGAACAAGGAGCAAGGAACTGCAGATGCTGGAATCTTGAGCAAGACACAATAGACAATAGGTGCAGGAGTCGGCCATTCGGCCCTTTGAGCCAGCACCGCCATTTAATGTGATCATGGCTGATCATCCCCAATCAGTACCTCGTTCCTGCCTTCTCCCCATATCCCCTGACTCCGCTATTTGTAAGAGCCCTATGTAGCTCTATCTTGAAAGCATCCAGAGAACCTGCCTCCACCACCCTCTGAGGCAGAGAATTCCACAGACTCACAACTCTCTGTGAGAAAAAGTGTTTCCTCGTCTCCGTTGTAAATGGCTTACTCCTTATTCTTAAACTGTGGCCCCTGGTTCTGGACTCCCCCAACATCGGGAACATGTTTCCTGCCTCTAGCATGTCCAAACCCTTAATAATCTTATATGTTTCAATGAGATCCCCTCTCATCCTTTAAAATACAATACTCCAGGTGTGGTCTCACTAGGGCCCTGTACAACTGCAGAAGGACCTCTTTGTTCCTATACTCAACTCCTTTCGTTATAAAGGCCAGCATGCCATTCCCTTTCTTCACTGCCTGCTGTACCTGCATGTTTACTTTCATAGACTGATGAACAAGGACCCCCAGATCCCGTTGTACTACCCCTTTTCCCACGACGCAATTTAGATCGTAATCTGCCTTCCTGTTTTTGCTACCAAAGTGGATAACCTCACATTTATCCGCATTAAACTTCATCTGCCATGCATTTGCCCTTCCCCCCAACCTGTCCAAGTCATCCTGCATTCTCATAGCATCCTCCTCACAGTTCACACTGCCACCCAGCTTTGTGTCATCTGCAAATTTGCTAATGTTACTTTGAATCCCTTCATACAAAGCATTGATGTATATTGTAAATAGCTGTGGTCCCAGCACCGAGCCTTGCGGTACCCCACTAGTCACTGCCTGCCATTCTGAAAGGGACCCGTTAATTCCTACTCTTTGTTTCCTGTCTGCCAACCAATTTTCTATCCATGTCAGCACTCTACCCCCAATACCATGTGCCCTAATTTTGCCCACTAATCGTGGGACTTTATCAAATGCTTTCTGAAAGTCCAGGTGCACTACAAGTGGAGGAACTCAGCAGACCAGGCAGCACATATGGAGGGAATGGGCAGGTGATGTTTTAGTTTGGGACCCTTCTTCAGACTGTTCCTCCAGTACATTAGGTTTTGCTAAAAATTATATTAACAAGGAATTTATAAGCTTTCTGAAATAATAATTTACAGAATGATCAAAATGGAAGGATGTTGTTAAGGTGGAGATCAGTGGATATTTTTAAGGCAGAGATAAATAGATTCTTGATTAGTACAGGTTTCAGAGGTTATGGGGAGAAGGCAGGAGAATGGGATTAGGAGACAGAGGTGGATCAGCCATGATTGAATGGCAGAGTAGACGATGAGCTGAATGGCCTAATTCTACTCCTATCACTTATGACCTTATGAAAGAGTGCAGAGAAGATTTATGAGGATGTTGCCAGGATTTGAGGGCCTGAGCTATAGGGAGACGTTGGGCAGAATTGGGCTTTATTCCTTGGAGCCTAGGAGGCTGAGCAGTGATCTTAAAGAGGTATAGAATAGATGGAGTGAATGCACAGAATAGTTTACCCAGAGTAGGGGAATCAAGAACGAGGAGAGAGGGAAAAGATTTAATAGGAACATGAAGGGCAATGTTTTCACACAAAGGGTGATGGGTGTATGGAACGAGCTGCCAGAGGAGATTGTTGAGGCAGGCATTTAAAAGACATTCAGACAGGTGCAAGGATAGGAAAAATGTAGAGGGATATGGCTAACCGAGGGCAGGTGAGACTAGCGTAGATGGGGCATCTTGGCAAGTTAGGCGGAAGGGGATGTTTCCGTGCTGCACGACTCTTATCACTCTATGACTTGAAATTGTTGAATTCAAGACAAAGCCCTGAGGGCTGCAATGTGCCAGACAGAAAATTAAGTATTCTTTCTTCAGTTTATCTTGGGCCTCATTGGAACAGTACAAACAGCCACAGACGGAGAGATCAGGAGAATGGGAATGGGATGGAGAATTAAACTGACAGGCAACAGGAAGCTCCGGGTTCTGCCAGGGGTATCTCGCAAAACAATCACCTAATCTGTGGTTGATTTATACAAAGCAGAGGAGACATATTGTGAGCACTGAATGCAACACACAAGATAGAGTCATAGAGTGATACAGTGTGGAAACAGGCCCTTCGGCCCAAGTTGCCCACGCCGGTCAACATGTCCCAACTATACTAGTTCCACAAGCGTTTGGTCTATATGATAATTGTTCGTTTCTAAGCTTCCCCCCAGTCTGGTTTCAGTAAAAACACTGATTCAAGCACTTGAATCAACAACATTTTATTTTACCAAAAGCGCGTCACAGATCACACACTGTACCTATCCCACAGTTCAATCCTTGCATCTGCCTGTTCAAGCCCTGTAGGCCTCGCTCAGACAGAGGCAGTGCAGAAGTGTACACGGTCCTGAGCGCTCAATTACAGATATCGATTAACCCCATACATAACAGGCATTTCCCTAACCCAATGATACAACAGGTATATCTGTTGTGAATACATTGTATTCACAACGGATTTTGAGATGAAGTCAACTTGGAAACATTTACCCTGATTAACAGAAAACTCAGACAAGGCTCAACACCTCATCCAATCAACACTTGGCAAAGTCAAACTCTGCAACGTTATTTACAACTGTTTACAAGGTGTATGTCTGATTTGCAGCCATCCAATCCATTCTATGCTTTTTGCACCAGATTGACAGGGTTTGCAGGCACTCTGGCACCTCTTCGCAGCATGTCCCAGCTCTGTAGAGAGTAATTCCAATTTGACCAAATCTCCCAGCAAACCCTGAAACTTAACCCCATTTTGAAGTCCTAGCTGGTCCAATTTAGCCAGGATTAACACATATGCCTCAAAACCTGTCCTATCCATAGAAACATAGACATAGAAAAATAGGTGCAGGAGTAGGCCATTCGGCCCTTCGAGCCTGCACCGCCATTCGATGTGATCATGGCTGATCATCCAACTCAGTATCCCGTACCTGCCTTCTCTCCATACCCCCTGATCCCTTTAGCCACAAGTGCCACATCTAACGCCCTCTTAAATATAGCCAATGAACTGGCCTCAACTACCTTCTGTGGCAGAGAATTCCAGAGACTCACCACTCTCTGCGTAAAGAATGTTTTCCTCATCTCGGTCCTAAAGGAATTCCCCTTTAGGGACCCCTTGTTCTGGAATCCCCCAACATCGGGAACAATCTTCCAGCATCTAGCTTGTCCAACCCCTTAAGAACTTTGTAAGTTTCTATAAGATCCCCCCTCAATCTTCTAAATTCCAGCGAGTACAAGCCGAGTCTATCCAATCTTTCCTCATATGAAAGTCCTGACATCCCAGGAATCAGTCTGGTGAATCTTCTCTGTACCCCCTCTGTGGCAAGGATGTCTTTCCTCAGATTTGGAGACCAAAACTGTATGCAATACTCCAGGTGTGGCCTCACCAAAACCCTGTACAACTGCAGTAGAACCTCCCTGCTCCTATACTCAAATCCTTTCGCTATGAATGCTAACATACCATTTGCTTTCTTCACTGCCTGCTGCACCTGCATGCCTACTTTCAATGACTGGTGTTCCATGACACCCAGGTCTCGTTGCATCTCCCCTTTTCCTAATCTGCCACCATTCAGATAATAGTCTACCCTCATGTTTTTGCCACCAAAGTGGATAACCTCACATTTATCCACATTATACTGCATCTGCCATGCATCTGCCCATTCACTCAACCTATCCAAATCACCCTGTTCCTCCAAGCATCCTCCTCACACCCCAGCTTGGTGTCATCTGCAAATTTGGAGATGTTGCATTGAATTCCCTCGTCCAAATCATTAATATATATTGTAAATAGCTGGGGTCCCAGCACTGAGCCTTGTGGCACCCCACTAGTCACTGCCTGCCATTCTGAAAAGGACCCGTTTACTCCTACCCTTTGCCTCCTGTCTGCTAGCCAGTTCTCTATCCACATCAATACTGAACCCCCAATACCGTGTGCTTTAAGTTTGTATGCTAATCTCTTATGCGGGACCTTGTCGAAAGCCTTCTGAAAGTCTAGATATAACACATCCACTGGTTCTCCCTTATCCACTCTACTAGTTACATCCTCGAAAAATTCTATCAGATTTGTCAGACATGATTTACCTTTCGTAAATCCATGCTGACTTTGTCCAATGATTTCACCACTTTCCAAATGCGCTGCTATCCCATCTTTAATAACTGACTCTAGCAGTTTCCCCACTACCGATGTTAGACTAACTGGTCTGTAATTCCCCGCTTTCTCTCTCCCTCCTTTTTTAAAAAGTGGGGTTACATTAGCTACCCTCCAATCCTCAGGAACTACTCCAGAATCTAAGGAATTTTGAAAAATTATCACTAATGCATCCACTATTTCTGTGGCTACCTCCTTGAGTACTCTGGGATGCAGACTATCTGGCCCTGGGGATTTATCGGCCTTCAATCCGTTCAATTTACCCAACACCACCTCCCGGCTAACCTGGATTTCACTCAGTTCCTCCATCTTATTTGACCCCCGTACCTGTTTAACTGCTTATTAAACATTGGGATAGTCGCAGCCTCTGGCAGCTTGTTCCATACATCCACCACCCTTTGTTACGCCACAGATTTCTATTCAATCTTTTCCCCTTCACCTTAAACCTATGTTCTCTGGTCCTCCATTCACCTATGCTGGGCAAGAGACTTTGTGCATCTACCCGATTATTCCTCTCATGATTTTACACACATCTGTAATATCATCCCTCATCCTCTTGTACTTCAAGGAATAGAGTCCCAGCCAACTCAACCTCTCCCTAAATCGGAAATGAATTTTAATAATTTTATTTATTTTCATTCACACAGGTCAAGGAATATAGGGCCTGTCCCACTTTCCCGAGTTATTCACGAATTCTCCCGAGTTTTCCCCTTGATTCAAACTCGCAGAATGTCCGTAATGGGCCCGTAGATATATCGTCGCGCTCGTTATGCCAACCGTAGGTACTTGGGGCATCAGGTAATTCAACACCTTTTTTACCAGCCTGATAAAAAATGTCCATGAGTAAAAAAATAGTGGGGAGGATGCCCCGAGTACCTATGGCTGGCATAACGAGCCACTACGCTATATCCACGGACTCCTACGGCCTTCCACGGACCCGTTACGAACATTCTGCAAGTTTGAATCAAGGGGAAAACTCGTGAATTCGTGAATAACTCAGGAACATTTGTGAATAACTCGGGAAAGTGGGACAGGCCCTTAAGTAAGCTGCAAATATCCATTGCAAGCTACTGACTTCCACAAATATCTTAACCATTCTTCCTCCCCTAAGGGGTCAATCTCATTTTTCCAATGCGTCCATCACTTTTGACTCTTCTCTGATGAAGTGACTTTCTACACTCATTTCAATTCTACACTCATTTCTACAGTCTTCATTTCGACTTTACTTTTATTAATTAATAAAAAACATATTTTGTAAGGTGAATCAATGCTTCACTGGGAAGGACTGTTGGGGCATGGAAGCAAACTGGAAGGAAACATAGAAACATAGAAAATAGGTGCAGGAGTAGGCCATTCGGCCCTTCGAGCCTGCACCGCATTCAATATGATCATGGCTGATCATCCAACTCAGTATCCTGTACCTGCCTTCTCTCCAAGAGTGGAACTCGCTATCAAAACATGGAGGGAACCGAGGGACAGGGGGGCACAATTTTTTGGTGGCTGCGCGCGCATGTGCACACTCACACACACAAGCGAGACGTTCGGAGGCTCATATTTCCTGCAAGCCCAGGCAGGTTAACCTGGCAGAGTTGAGCTGGGTTTAGCGCTGCTTCTCTGCGCTGGCTGTGGGCCTGGGGGTACAGCTCACGTCTGACCCCCGACGTCTCTGGGGGGGGGTGGCACTCGGGTGCCGGAGACCCGGCCGGGATCGATCCTGGCTGTGGATGAGGCGCAGGTCTTTGCCATGTCTCCCTCCTCCAATCATCACACGGAATCATCACGTCCCGCCCCAATTGCCTGCTGACCAACGTCTCTCTCGTCCAATCGGCGCCCTCGATCAGCAGTCCCACCTCTACTGTCTCGCGGAAAACTGAGATTTTAAAATCCGGATTACAAAAACTTGGGGGGGGGGGGATGTCCCCCACCTCTCAAAATATGGGGGGGGGGATGTGTCCCCTTTGGCCCCCCCGGTGTTTTCCGCCCCTGCTGTTCTCTTCATACCCCCGATCCCTTTAGCCACAAGGGCCACATCTAACTCCCTCTTAAATATAGCCAATGAACTGGCCTCAACTACTTTCTGTGGCACATAATTACAGATTTGAAGTATTGTTGAGATAGTTGTGGGCGTGAAATGTATTATGGTGGCTAATCTGTCCTTGGGGGTAGAGACAGAGAAACCTGGAAATGGAAGGGAAGTATCAGAGATGGACTATGTGAAAGTGAGAGCAAGATGGAATTAGGCAGAAAATATAATTACATAAGAATCAAGAGTCAAACATGTTTAATTGTCATATACACCGGGAACAGAACAATGAAATTCTTACGGGCTGCAGCTTATGGAAGCATAGAAAATAGGTGCAGGAGTAGGCCATTCGGCCCTTTGAGCCAGCTGATCATCCAAAATCAGTACATTGTTTCTGCTTTCTCCCCATATCACTTGATTCCTACATATAGCCCTACAAGCTATATCTAACCCTCTCTTGAAAACATCCAGTGAATTGGCCTCCACTGCCTTCTGTAGCTGAGAACTCCACAGATTCACAACTCTCCAGGTGAAAAAGTTTTTCCTCATCTCAGTCCTAAATGACCTACCCCTTATTCCTAAACTGTTACTCCTGGTTCTAGACTCCCCCAACATTGGGAACATATTTTCTGCATCTACCCTGCCCAATCCACTAAGAATTTTATATGTTTCTATAAGATAGCCTCTCATCCTTCTAAATTCCAGCGAATACAAGCAGAGTCGACCCATTCTTTCATCATATGTCAGTCCCACCATTCCGGGAATTAACCTGGTGAACCTATGCTGAATAGCAATAATGTCCTTCCTCAAATTAGGAGACCAAAATTGCACCCAATACTCCAGGTGCAGTATCACCAGGGCCTTGTACAACTGCAGTTGGACCTCCTTCCTCCTAAACTCAAATCCTCTCATAATGAAGTGGAACGCGCCATTAGTTTTCTACACTGTACATGCATGCTTACTTTCAGTGACTGATGTACAAGCACACCCAGGTCTCGTTGCACCTCCCCTTCTCCTAATCTGACACCATTCAGATAATAATCTACCTTCCTTTTCTTGCCACCCAAGTGTATAACCTCACATTTATCCACGTTATTTTGTCTCCGCCATGCTTCTGCCGACTCACCCAACCTATCCAAGTCACCCTGCAGCCACATATCATCCTCCTTGCAGCTCACACTGGCACCTAGCTTTGTGTTATCTCCAAACTTAGAGATGTTACATTTATTTCCCTTGTCTAAATCGTTAATATATATTGTAAACAACTTTGGTCCCAGCATGGGCCTTGCGGCACCCCACTAGTCACTGCCCGCTATTCTGAAAAGCACCCGTTAATTCCCACTCTTAGCTTCCTGTCTGCCAACCAGTTCTCTATCCATGTCAATACCCTACCCCAATACCATGTGCTCTAATTTTGCACACTAATCTCTTGTGTGGGAGCTTGTCAAAGGCTTTTTGAAAGTCTAGATACACTATATCCACTGGCTCTCCCTAATCCATTCTACTTGGTACATCCTCAAAAAATTTCAGAAGATTAGTCAAGCATGTTTTTCCCTTCATAAATCCATGCTGACTTTGACCGATCCTGTCACTACTTTCCAAATGCGCTGCTATAATATCATTAATAATCGACTCCAGCATCTTTCCCACTACTGATGTAAGGCTAACTGGTCTATAATTCCCCTTTTCTCTCTCCCTCCTTTCTTAAAAAGTGGTGTTACATTAGTTACCCTCCAGTCCACAGGAACTGATCCAGAGTCGAGAGAACGTTGGAAACAAGTTGGTCCTCCAAGATGGAATGTAAACCAGAAACGCGCACAGCTTACGTTCATGCAAGTTCCCATAGCTATGCCTTTGATTTGGACCAAGTGAGAGGAGTTGTTCAATGTATGAATGAGCTCGGCCATATAAATGGGTGTGTTGGTGGAAGGAAACAAGTTGGTCCTCTGTTCCAGGAAGAAGCAGAGGAGGCACCAGACCTTCCTAGTATGGGATGGAGATGGATGTGTCCAGAGTGAACATGTGCTGATTGGGACCATGAATATGGAAACCTCTATAAAATAATTGAAATATTTAAAAAATTGAATTAACCCTTTAATAATTAATAATGGTATTTGTGTTTTACCGCAGAGTGTGAAAGAGCTGTGTAACATAACAGACTTAATTAATACTATCTATTTATTTATTAATTACAACATTTGAAATGTACTATTATTATCTCTAGTGAAACCATGCCATAATATATAAAGAACATAAAACACAAATAGGATAAACTTATGATTAGAGCAGCAAATTAAATGCCAGTGTTAAATGAGGATCAAGAGTGTTGCCGAAAGAGCATTGGTACACTGCTTAATGAGAAACTCACTATGTTTGAAAAAGCTTTAATTCCAACGGACTTAAAGTTAATCGGCATCTAAAATCCAAAGCGTTGTTCAGGAAACAATTAACCCAATGCAAAATGAAACATTCAAGTTCTTTTTGGAGCAACCGTGATATTTGATTGAAACATCCAGTGAAGCTTATGGATAGATTGATAGGTAGATAACAAAGGAATAAATAGCGAAGGGAACAGGTGGTTAAATCTGATTAAGGAACATTTGCATAAAGGCTAATTGATGACCCAGGCTGGGTGGACTAGATGGCCCACTACCCTGGTGTAACTTCTGTATAAAAACAATTTGTTATTCATTTCCTCTAAAGAGAATTTGGAAATCATCCCATTTTAAACTTGTGAACATTCTCATTCATAGCACTGTGTCCCACTGATATCCTTAATCAAGATGCTAATAGCCCTTTCATATCCCATGACCACCGCTTTTATTCTTTTTTATAGTACATTTCCCCCCACAGATTGGGTCCAATGCTCATGCCAATCCTAGCTCAGCATAAATTTGGCTCAGACTGTTTGTCTATCAACTCCATCCAAGACTGCAAGAAATTCCATAGAATTGTGCACGCAGCCCAGACCATCACACAAACCAACCTCCCTTCCATTGACTCCATTTGCACTTCACGCTGCCTCGGCAAGGCACGCAGCATAATCAAGGACCAGTCTCAACCTGGCACTCCCTCTTCTCCCCTCTCCCATCGGGCAAAACTTGTGGAAGTGTGAATTTTCTTCCTAGCTGCTTTTAGGTAACGGAACCATCCTACCAACAACGACAGAGCAGTTCTGAACTACAATCTACCTCAGTGAAGACCATCAAACTATCTTTGATCGGACTTTACTGGCTTTATCTTTCACTAAGCGTTGTTCACGTTATTCCCTTTATCATGTATCTGTATGGTTAGTACGCAACAGGAGCTTTTTACTGTACCTTGGTACGCGTGACAATACGCTAAACTCAACCTTCACCCATGAGACCCAACCTAACTGTACAGAAGATGTCGTTCCCACCCTCCCACACAAATGTCACCACTAAATCGTCATCAGAATCTAAAGACAGCATTGAACCACAAAGGCTCCCAGCATCAGTCTTGAGACTATAGATGGAATGTAAACAAAGTTGCTCTTCTTGTGACTTTCAAACAAATGGACTGATTTTTATTTAGGTTATTTACAAGTAGATGGAAACTTGATGTGTTTACTAAATCTTGGCAGCAGAGCTGAAAGATCTGTTGAATAGAAAGCCAGCTGAAAATGTTCTACCTCAGTGTGTGAGGATGCAAATGCACTGTTGTATTTGGTGTCTCTATTGTTTAGGCCTATTATTGTCACATACCGAGGTACAGTGAAGAGCTTTGTTTTGCATGCTGTCCTATCAGATCCGATATACCATACATATATACAATCAGTTCAAAGTGAAGTACAATAGATAGAGCAAAGGGGAAGATATAATGAGTGCAGAATACTGTTCTCAGTAATGTATTGTATATATAGCGCATCAGTTCCCAAGACAAAGTCCATTGTCCTCAATGGGATAGAGAAGAATGGAACAGTACCCTAGCTTATAGAAGGACTGTTCAGAAACCGAATAATGGAGAGGAAAAAGCTCTTCTTAAGTCTGCTGGTGTGCACTTTCAAGTTTCTGTACCTTCTGCTGGACGGGAGCAGGGAGAAGAAGGAATAGTCTTTGATTATGTTGGCTGCTGTTCCGAGGCAGCATGATGTCTAGATGGTGTCAATGGTCTGTGTGATAGACCCAGCTACATTCACAGATCTCTGCAATTTCTTGCGGTCTTGGGCAGAGCTATTCCCAAACCAATCTTTGATGCAACCCAACAGTATCGCTCAGTCCTCCTTGGCCTACGCGATCTGATGACATTATTCGCCAGCATCTCTAGAGCACCAACACATCCTTAAACCTAGTGGAAAAAGAAAGTATGAAGACCAACAGTTCAAAAGCATTAAGTTCATAATTTAGTGTGCATAAGTGATTGCCACTCTCCTGTATACATTGGATATGTGGACAGCTTACGAGAAGCATCTCAAAGTAGTGGAGAAACCACACCAATGCTTCTCCCATAAAATCCTCCAAATCCAATAGTCGGATAGGTAAACTACATTTTCATTCTCTCAGGCCAACATTCCCAGCAACCAACCTCAGATCACACATTGGAAGCTCCAATATTGACAACAGAACCCCAGAAGAAGCACTGTGATGTTATGGCAAGAAATTCCAAGGAGGTCCAATAAAACTCTTCATAGGCATATTCAAATCTCCTTGAAAAAAAATGTAAACATCTGATCTCCAAGAACTGCAATGGAGGCTACAATTGTTTTAACCTCAGCGATTGGCTGAGAAGAAGAAGGAAGAAGAAGAAGAAGAAGAAGAAGAGGAAGAGGATGAACAAAAATAAGATAAAAACAATGTTCAGTTCCATTTAAATAAATGATTACACCAAGTTGATATTGTTGTTCAGGGTGACATAGTGGCACATCTGGTAGAGCTGCTGCCTCACAATCCCAAAGATCTGGGTCATTGCTGCAATCCAATGCTATCAGTGTGGAGTTTACATGTTTTCTCTGTGATCATGTGGGCTTCCTCCAGCTGTTATAGTTTCCTTCACATTTCAAAGATGGTATAGAGTCATGCAGCACGGAAATGTACATGCTGACCATCACGATTAATGCCAATTCCCAGCACTTGGTTATAGACTACTATGCCTTGGTTACTCAAGTACTCATCAAAATACTTTTGGCAGCACTGTAACACAACAATAGAGTTGCTGCCTTACAGTATGCCAGAGACCCGGGTTCAATCCTGACGACAGATGATATTTGTACAGAATTAGTACATTCGCCCTGTAACCACATGGGTTTTCCCCCGGTCCTCTGGTTTCCTCCCACATTCCAAAGATGTATAGGTTTGTAAGTTGGTTTGCTTCGGTAAAGATTGCAAATTGTTCCTACTGTGTGGGATAGTGCAAGTGTACGGAAATCACTGACTGACATGGACACAGTGGTCCAAAGGGCCTGTTTCCGTGCTGTATCTTTAAACTGACCTAATCAAAATGTTATAAGAGTTCTTAATTCCAACATCTTCTCAGGTAGTGAATTCCAGATTGCAACAATTTTCTGGATGAAGAAGAATCCTCAGATCTCCTCTAAATCCTTTATATCTCACCTTAAACCCTCTATAGAGAATGGGAAAAGCTTTCACTATCCCCCTGATCTATGGCCTTCATAAATTTGTTTACCCCTGTCAGGTTCCTTTGCTCCAATGAAAACACATCCAGCATAACCAATCTCTTCTCATAACTGAACCTTTCCATCATAGGCAACATCCTGTTAAGTCTCCTTTGCACCCTCTCAGTTCCTTCCAATTATATGGCATAATCCGTTAATTGGCCTCAATAAATGTCCCCTAGTGTACAGGTGAATGGTAGAACCTTGATGAGAATGTGGGGGAAATAAAATAAGATTAATATAGGATTAGTGTAAATAATTGCTTGAATAGTTGACATGGAGCTGATGGGCCGAATGGGCTTTATGGATATGTGATTCCATCTCGTGTTGGCCAACCCCAGAGATTCCTTTACTCACAGCAACTTCCCCAGTGCTCATTCTTAAAATCCACAAATACCAAAGGTACAACAATCTACTGAGCTTACTGATCCTACTGAATGTAATACTTTTGAACTCTTGTGTATTAGTGATTATGGAAATCAGATATGTTTTATTTTACTGAAATCAAGCAAAAATATGAATTTAACTGCTAAAATAAAATCTCAATAAATGATTTATTTTACGTCGTTCAGAGGCACTTGCGTGCTCCGAAGGGTTTCATTTCTTTGAAGTGTACAGAATTTTCTGGCATCTTCTTAACGTGACAAAATAATCAGTGATTTACCATTTTATGTATGAACTTCTTCTACTCGATGTCTGCTGTACATTCCACCTTCGCAGTGGAAATAGAAACTGTCATCCTAATTTATTAAAGTCCTTTCTTGTTGTTTGTTTAAAAATTTGCAACGTTAAGTGCCCCCATATTCACCTTATTCGTTAAAGTCGGTGAACACAATGAGGTTGTCTCTTCTGAAGGAGTCAGGCAATGGCTTTCACCCGGCTCCATTAATTGTATCCAGAACACAATTGACAGGAGTGCAGTTGGTGTGATTTTCACTTACCAGATGAGAGCTATTAAGAAAATGGAGAGTGTCATCTTCAGAACACAAATATTTTCCCTCACCATATGCCCTCTTACAGCATGTGAAGTGGACGAGTATTGTTATGCCTCTTATATTCACATACTGACCATTTTTAACTGCCACAGCAGACTTTTAAGTGCAATCCAGAAGAAGTTACCACTTGTGGCTATTGTGGTTTATCCTTTTGGACAAAGAGCCCAGCAGACCCTCTGTTCAGAGCTGAGAGAGAAACTCGTTCCTTTTTTTGGGGTGGGGGGTCATAATCACCCTTTTTTCAGGGAAAGTTAAATAAATGCATCCAGGATAAGGAAAGTTTTAGATTCCCCTTGTTTTGTTTTGTCCTATTCTTTTCATTCTTTCTGGCTCTTTGTTAAGATCACTATAGAACAGAGAATGTTTTTGTTAGCGTGGATTGTGAGGATTGTTTCACATCATCAGGCTATTCATCGTTTCCCCTCCCCTGTTGTAAAACACAAGCTAGTGCCAGCTAAACAGTGGTGGCATTGTGCTGGGCCTCAATACCACCCAGATTCTACCTCAGCCAGCGTCCCACCCCCCTGATCCTTTTTTGTATGGAAAAATAAAGCATTTGCTCTGGGGAGGGAGGGGTGTGCCTGTTGCTTCAACCAACATGGATGCTTGCTTTTTAAAAAAAGGCAAGATTGATGGGAGAAAGTTCTCCAAGAAACCAGGATAAATTTCTTCCAGGCCAAGGCCAGTTGTTCTATTGTTTGGGGGCCATGTGTTTTGTTCATTATCTCTTACTCTCTTCTTTTATCAGGAAAACTAGCAGAAAAGCCTGAAGAAAAGGACAGGATATAGAGGTCAGGGGTTCTCATTTGACCACCTAGGTGTTCCATTTCTAATGCCAAGGAAGGGCAGGGCAGAGGCTGAGTTCCAGTTACACGGTGGAATGTATTCCTTTAAAACAATAAGGGATGGAAGGCGTAATTTATAGCTCAGCCTCTCTACCCCAATACTACCAACCCTCCCCTCCCCTTCAGGGTTAGTATGCAAGAAAGTGGTAAAATCTACTGAAGAAGAGTCGCTTGAAACAAGGGCCTGTTGTCAAGGGAATAAGCCTAGCAGAGTGCAGGCATGATCAGAGCAGCTGCTGGCTGTGGCTGGGTTTGGGATTCTGCTGGTAAATGGTAGTATTTCTGCATGTTGGCAAAAGCAGAGGGAGTTGGGGAAAGGAGAAATGTTTTTATTTAAAACAAACTGAAAAGCTGCTGTGGTCATAAATGGCCGAATAAAAAGTAAGGGCATGTATGTTAAAAGCAGATAACCAGTTTGTTTTCCATTGGTCGTGTACTAGTCTGTTTAGAAAAAAATGTAGATTAATTAAATGGTGACAATGTACCTTTGACAGGCAGCTGCATCTAACAAACAGAGCCTTTAGTCAGTAAATGATACTGCTTCCAGCAACAGAACAGAGAGAAAAAAGATAGAAGGAAAAGAAGTTACTTATATCAAAGCAGCTGCAATGACAATCTGATATAATGAATGTCTTTTTCTTGATACCTGTTTACATTTCTGAAATTAATGGAAAAATAATTCCAAGAAATTGGTAAACAGGTCATAGGAGATCATGCAGAAAACTCCCATTAACTGTCACTTCATTACCTCAGCTTTATAATCTTTCATGGAAGTAAATTAAGATTCAAAAATAATTATCTGGCATTTCAAATACCTTTGCTTCCTGTATTCTATTCTAAGTAAATGAGGGAATCATTTACTAATTGTGTTTGCCGTTGTTTACAAAAGGTGTAAATGTTGGAGAGAATGTAAAGGAGGTATTCAAGGAATGGTTAAGGAATGGGATCATAAATGCTACGTTAGACACATTCAGCCAGGATGAGCAGACAGACAAAAACAGATGCTGGAAATCTGAAACAAAATGGCAAAAGCCTGAGATACTTATCATCATGAGAGAAAAACAGTTAATGTTTCAGGTCAAAGAAGTTTCATTTTAACTGTTCTGATGAAGGCTCATTAACTGAAATGTACACTGTCTGTCTCCATACTTGCTACCAGTATGCCGAGTATACCCAGCATTTTTTGTTTTTAATTATGAAAAAAATGATCTAATGGAGGTTCTGAAACTTTGTTCGAGACAACGCAAAAGTGTTTTCACTTGTTTGAAAAATAATCAAAGCTGCAGGATATTAATATCAGATAGTCACTCAGAAATTAAACAGGGAATTCAGAAGAAACTACTATATTCAGAAATTGGCAACAGGGCAGCAGCACAGTGGCGCAGTGGTGGAAATGCTGCCTAACAGTGCCAGAGACCTGGGTTCGATCCTGACTACGGGTGCTGTCAGTACTGAGTTTGTAGATTCTCCCTGTGACTGCGTGGGTTTTCTCCGGGTGCTCTGATTTCCTCCCACACTCCAAAGACATACAGCTATGTAGGTTAATTGGCTTTGGTAAAATTGTAAATTGTCCCTAGTGTGCAGGACAGTGTTAGTGAATGGGATGATCGCTGGTCGGTGTGGACTCAGTGGGCCGAAGGACCTGTTTCCGCGCTCTAAATATCTTATATCTAAAGTCTAAAGTATGAAACTCACTGCTACAGGGAGTGGTAGCGGCACACAATGTTCGAGAGGGATGGAAATGGAAGATTGTGTATGATAGATAAGTAAAGTCAGGAAGCCTGAGTGCACCATAAATGCATCCTTGGACTGGCTGGGCTGAAAGGCCTGCCTCATGTGCAGTCTATGCTATTTATTTTCTGCTTTAATTCAAGAGGATGCCTGGAGTCCTCCAAGACAACTGCAAGCAGTTCAAAATTTGTCAGAAAACAGAATGCAATTAACGGCAGCAGACAATGCCATTATTATAAGAAGATGGGGGATAAATAAACAGTTGTCTATCATGAATTGCTGCTTTCTAGCCTTTTACTGATTGAAAGCTCTTGTCCTCTGACTGTACACTATGGTGACAGTTAGAACACCAACTTTGGAGCCATTATAACTGGCAACATCTGACAGGTCTTAATTAATCCGTTTAAAAAAAAAATTCTTTGCCCCGCTCTTTCTAACGATGGCTGAATAAAAGAAGAACAACTGAGAAGCCATTGTTTCGGTCGTGTGTGTGTGGTATGAGGCTGGCAGATGCAAGACTTGGCTCACGCTGCACAGTGGCAGGTAGGGCACCCTGCTGCGAAGGCCTGCTGTTGTGCACACTCCTCGAACCAAGAACCAAGTGTTTTCAATATTCTCCCTTTGTAGACATGATCAACACAGATCCATTCACTTCTGATGAGATATTAGAACTCATTTAGAGATGACAAAAAATAATACTCAGAAAGATAAATTGAAGTTATGTGGCACTGATTATAATCGTAAAGAGACTTGTGTCACAAATAAACAATCTCTGTTTTTTCATATAATCAGCTTCAACAAAATTATATTTGTATCTCTGGAAAAAACGATTACAAATAAAAAAACTGAAAATTAAAACACATGTTGAAATATTAATAGATTTATATTGCAACAATATCCTGCTCTGTTTTCAACACCTGTGTAAAGACCTGTGTTGAAATATTTTTGCAAAAAAGATTTTAAATACAAATACCCCAAACAATCTGCGAAAATAAAAGTAATAGGTCTTTCAGCCCAGCCAGTCCAAGGATGCATTTATGTAAAAGTACTAGTTCACAGCCCTGAAAATGCAGCAAAATATCTAATCCAGTTGCAGATATTTTGGAAAAAAGAGCTCTAAGCTCTCAATCTTCTCCATCTGTTTGCCCACGCTGCACCTCTGTGACTTCTCCACTTCTCAATGACAATCAGAGGAGCCGGCTGCAGACAGAAGGCTTGTTGCACGGATCTTTGCTCAAGTGGCTGCTCGTCCATTGTGAGATCAGCTATGATTTATGGCAGGTTCCTGGCCCTAGTGGCCACTGGATAGGGATCAGAAACCAGCATTCTTGCCCTGCTTGAACAGTTGCCCTCAATGCCAGTTTATTTTACAGATACAGAATGGAATTTGTATCGGGCCAGCAAGGCCACGGCAACCATTGATCCCCCTTTCACACCAGTTCTAAGATATCACACTTTCCACTTTCTTCTTTTGCAGGCGACAATTAACCTACAAACCTGCACATCTTTGGGATGTGGGAGGAAACTGGTGCACCCGGAGGAAACTGGTGCACACGGTTACAGGTAGAATGTGCAAACTCCACACAGACAGCACTTGAGGTCAGGATCAAACCAGGGTCTCTGGCACTCTGTGGCAGCAGCTTGACCAGCTGTGCCACTGTGCACAGTAATTTTAATCCTGCTGGGATCAGTTTGAAAAAAAGATAAGTTACGGTGAGAATCATGCCAGCTTTATAAATATAAAGCAAACAAGTAAGACACAATTCTAGCATGAGGAAATGTCTTCTACCTTGTTTATGATTCCATTGTCACAGCTTAGTTTACAGATACAACATGGAAACAGGCCCTACGGTCCACTGAGTTCAGACTGACCAGCGATCACCTGTACACTAGTTCTATCCTAGACACAAGGGATAATTTACAAAAGCCAATTAACATACAAACCTATACGTCTTTGGAATGTGGGAGGAAACCGACAACCGGAGAAAACCCACGCGGTCACAGGGAGAACCCGTAGTCAGACTCAAAGGCAGGTCTCTGGCGCTGTGAGGCAGCAACTCTACCGCTGCGCCACTATGCTGTCAACAATTGTATCAAAAATGTTGATGTTATTTATTGGGGATCTCAAAGGCTGAGCAGAACTTTTCTGGGATCCACAGACTAATTCAAATCACTGCTGTTGGTATTTTATCGCACCACCAAGTTATAATGATTCTCCCGTGCCCCACCACCGGCCCCACTCTGCCCTCCAGTCTTGCTTGCTGGGACTGACTTAAAACCCTGTCCCATGGTACGAGTTCATTCCAAGAGCTCTCCCGAGTTTAAAAAACATCAACCTTGTGCTAAGCACAAAGAATGAACGTAGCGGGTACGGCAGAGCTCGGGGACGTCTCTTAGCGGCTCGTAACGCTAACGGCAGGTACTTGGGAAGACTCGCTAATGGCAGGCAAGCACGGGAAGACTCGTGAAGATTTTTCAACATGTTGAAAAATGTTCACGAGAGCCCCGAGTACCAACGAGTGGCCATTAACGTAAATCTCCGAGTTCGAATCAGGGCAAACTCGGGAGAGCTCTTGGAATGAACTCGTACCGTGGAACAGGGCTATTAATCCATGGATTGCCAATAGCTCCTGGAAGTTTTTCTGTTTGATGTAAATAAGGAAGAACAGCAAAATACTGCAGATCTTTCATATCTAAAATGTAAACAAAAAATGGTGGAAATGTTTGGCAATTTAGTTAGCCTCTGTGTGGAGAAAAAAATGAGTCGACATTTCGGATTGATGTCGCTTCAGCAGAACTGGTAAAAACCTGTATCGGGGGTGCTCCAGTACTTCCAGCTTGTGGACTTTGGACTTATTTTATATGCACCAAAATATGGCGACTGTGCATTTGTGGGTTGTGCAAAATTATTTCACTCTGCTGTGCATACGTGACAACCAGTGAAGCAATGAGCCATTGAAATACAAAGTAAACAAGTTTGAATTGTGAAGTTGTAGAATGATGCTGTCAGACAGCATGGAAACAGGTGCTTTGGCCCAACTGGACCATGCCAACCAATATGCCCATCTATAATGCGCATCTATGCAAGTCCCACTTACCTGTTTTTAACGCATTTCCCGCTCCCGTTTCCAAACCATGTATGTATCCAAATGTCTTTTAAATGTTATTATAGTACCTGCCCCAACTACTTCCTCTGGCACCTCATTCCATATGCCCACCATCTTCTGTGTGAAAATGTTGCCCCTCGGGTTCCAGTTAAGGGAGAACGATGGAGAAGGCTGGCAAATAACAACGTGTGTCTTGCTAAAATGTAAATGGGAAGAGATAAATGAAATCTAAAACTGACTGAAGAAGAGAGCAATAAAAACTGAACACAAGAAGTGCAGGATATGAGTCAAGAATGGCTGAAATTATTGAATTCAGCATTGGCTGCAAACGTTGTGCCTTGTTCGAAGACGAGGTTCTTTTCATCTAACTTACATCATCCTTCGTTGTATCTGTGCAAAGTCGGAGACTAAAGAGTGAGTGTGGGATGGAAAATTAGCAATGGGAAGCACAGGTTTCCACTTACAAACAAAACAGCCATGTTCTGCAAAGACATGTATACAGTGGGGTTTCTGACCAAATCAACAAACAGTTCTGAAACAGTCACTCCAATGTAGAATCATTAAATTCTGAGTTCCTATTTCAAAATTGATATGAATTTACAAGGATGTAAAACACTTACATTTCAAACATTGAATAAACAACTATTCAACCCCTGAAGCAGTGGAAGAGTTGTTGCCTTACAGCGCCAGGGACACAGGTTCGATCCTGACTGTGGGTAAAGTCTGTACGGAGTTTGTACAATCTTCCTAGACTAGAAAAGACTAGGCTTGTATGAAAAGACTAGGCTTGTATTCACTGGAGTTTAGAAGGATGAGGGGGGGATCTTATAGAAACATATAAAATTATAAAAGGTCTGGACAAGCTAGATGGAGGATTTTTTCCCCCAATGTAGGGCGAGTCCAGAACCAGGGGCCACAGTCTTAGAATAAAGGGGAGGTCATTTAAGACTGAGGTGAGAAAAAACTTTTTCACCCAGAGAGTTGTGAATTTATGGAATTCCCTGCCACAGATGGCAGTGGAGGCCAAATCACTGGATGGATTTAAGAGAGAGTTAGATAGAGCTCTAGGGGCTAGTGGAGTCAAGGGATATGGGGAGAAGGCAGGCACAGGTTATTGATAGGGGCCGATCAGCCATGATCACAATGAATGGCGGTGCTGGCCTCCTCCTGCACCTATTTTCTATGTTTCTATGTTTCCTGTGAATGTGTGGATTTTCTCCAAGTACTCTGGTTTCCTTCCACATTCCCAAGATGTGCAGGTTTTTGTCAGTTAATTGGCTTCTGTAAAATTGTCTCTTGTGTGTAGGATAGAACTGGTGTACAGGTGATCGTGGGTCTGCACAGACCTGGAGGGCTGAAGGGTCTATTTCCACGCTGTATCTCTCAAATAATCTCTAAACTAAGTGAATAGTTCCAGAAATATAGTGATAATATAGCTGGCAGTAACTTTTCCATATTTCCTTATGCCATAAAAGGAAGTCATTTGGTCCATCAAGAGTCAAGAGTTAAGAGTGTTTTATTGTCATATGGCCCGAAATGAAACAATGAAATTCTTACTTGCAGCAGCAGCACCACGGTCGATATGCAATACTCAAACTGTGTGAACATCTATGCAAGCTCACAGAATAATCCCGAAACCTATTCTCTCTGCTTCCGACCGAATTTCACAGATTCTATCACCAATCTAATTTAGAATGGTCAATTAATCTACCAACCTGCGAGACTTTGGGATGTGGGAGGAAACTGGAGCACCTGGAAGAATCACACACGTTCACAGACAGCAGTGGAGGTCAGGATTTAACTTGGATCAGCCATGCTGTGAGGTATCATGTTTAGCAGGTGCACCAATGAACCACCCATTCTTATGTCAATTAATGCCATGAAAATTACACTTGATTTAACTTTGTATAGAATTATCATATACCATGTTTTGGGGAATAAATCACCGATTCAAAATGTAATCACATTAAGATCTCCCTTTTAGAATAAAAGCACAGTTCAAAAACTTCAAATAGTAACCCTGTAAAGACAGATAAGAATACTTGCTGTTTGACAACAATTTAAAATTATATCTAGTGATATAGACAAATAACTTTTATTGGATCAACAAAACCAATTAATTGCACAAGGAGGCAGAAGTACTCAAATATTTTTAAGCCCTGCATGTACTGAATGTCAGGAATTTAGTCTAGTTTAGTTTAGTTTAGATGGGGCAACTTGGTTGACATCGGCAAGTTGGGCCGAAGGGCCTGTTTCCATGCTGTATGACTCAATGACTATGATTCTATGACTTCTATGATATTCTATGGGTTCACCTCACCTGTATGGACATGTACTCATGGCTTGATCAGCACTTTTGTTGATAGTTGTGTCTGCTGGTGATGGTGCTTGCCATTACATTATCACTCATTAGTTGTTGGTTGTTTCTTTAACTTTCAGAGTAACAAATATAAGAAATTCACAAATATTTAACAGTTATATGGGGAAAAGAATCATCTGTTTCTCTTTATCCAATGTCTATCCATGAAACTGGCAGCCAGACTCTCAAGGTGTTCTTTCAGGAAAATTTGTAAATTGATGAGCAGCCACTCAACTGCAAGTTCAAGTATAATTGTGCAAATTTGCAGAAAGGTATTTACGCCTCTTTTCATTAAGCATTTCCTAATCTAACCCGTGGGGTCAAGGAAAGAGTGTTCATGTCCCGGCCCTTCATTCCACCACTACACACAAAATGCACAAGAAGCTCTGGCTGAACCATTTCTAATCTTGTGATGTGCACTCGATAAGAAGAATCTAACCAGTGAACTTAAAAGGTCTGATATTGGAAGTTCTTCACAGAACAGTTCAGGAAACCTCCCCCCCTCCCTCCTCTGAAGAAGGGTCCCGATCCAAAATGTCACCCAACGTCACCTTCTCCAGAGATGCTGCCTGACCTGCTGATCTACTCCAGCACTTTGTGTCCATTTGTTTGTGAACCAGCCACCGCAGTTCCTTGTTTCTACAGTTCAGGAAACCTACTTGACCTAGAAGGAGCAGAGATGTTAGTCGCAGGTTCAGAGGAAAACTCCAGCTTCAAATTCATCCTCTCATCTCTATTTTGGAATTTCCATCCCTAGTCAACTGCAGTTCATATCCAAACAAAGCTCCATAGCAATTCTCATGTGTGGCCTGAACTGAAAATTCGCTGGGTTTCCAAATTGGAATTTATGGGGAGAACTTCACCCAAACGATTGATGCTCAATTTACGCACAGACCCGCATGTGGGTAAATTGTCAACTGTAGCACACATTAGGTACCAACGCTCAGTGGAGTTCAACAGATATGTTACTCAACCTCTACTTCTTCTTCTTTCATGTCCATCTTCCATGTTTCAAACATTGGTATCGCTGTCATCGTCTGTCCTGAAAAGGACGCAAGCTTCCGGCGACAATCAGTTGGAGCCAGCACTTGTTGCAATAGATGATCGTGGTAGCAGAATTAGCTCAGGATACTTCCAGTTTCCAGTTTCCAGCCCCGCGACATGGACGCTTCTGCGGCCACACAACCTCTACTGTCTAATTGCAACTCCTACCAGTCCCAGATTGACCCCCTATTCCCAATCCCAATATGCTTGTCACATACCAATGGAAGCTGTTATGATTTTCCATTCTGACCCAGACAGCGACCAATGTGGGGTATCCAACACCTACCTGTAGTTCAAATAAGGTCTCAAATTAAAGCATTCAAGCCTTCTCTCTGCCAAGCATGACTGCTCAGTCAACTTCATAACTGTACCACATGAAGTGACACAACGGAGAGGTGTGTGGAATGAAATTCATCATTCGTTTCATCGCCTAACATTGGGTTTACTTATCAGTGATAGAGAACAATATTTAAGAAGGATGCAGAGAGGGCAATGGTACCATACCAATGGTTCAAATGGTAGAGCAATTATCCTTCATGATATTACATATTTTAGATTTCTTCAGTTTTCCTGTGCCTGAATATTTAGTCGACATTTCGGCAGCTTTGCAAACAGGCAGATTCAGCTGCTGTGGCTGTTCCCTTCGCTTTCCAGTCAAAACTCTTCTTTCCTCTCCTCTCTTCACAGTTTTGTTGGCTCACTTAAATCCTGATCAGACCCTTAGCGAAGTCTCCAAGTTCTACATATTGAAATGCACAACACATGTCTTTCATACGTCTGAGTGAACAGAGCACACAGTGCAAGTCATTCAAGCCCCATAACAGATGTGTGAGAACGACGGAGCTGGTACAGGACTGTTCATCTGGGACTTGTTAAAAATAACTAATGGCATTTAATTAGTGGCTGGAAACCTCACCTGCACTCAAGTATATGGCCCACATCTCACAGTTACATTTCATAATATCTTTTGCCTTTCATCTTACACCGTTAAGGTATTCAGGTGTAGGATACAGTAACCGTTTATAACTTGCAATATTGTACTTTGTTGATTACAGATCATACAACAACATCCTCCTTTCATTACTTACAGATAGGACTATATATCCAGAATACAGCCATTGACCGCATTGACGACAACTTAATACTCTTAGTGAATTGTATTGCAGTAAGACATGACACTATCCTTCATATAGAAAACATAGAAACATAGAAAAATAGGTGCAGGAGTAGGCCATTCGGCCCTTCGAGCCTGCACCGCCATTCAATGTGATCATGGCTGATCATCCAACTCAGTATCCCGTACCTGCCTTCTCTCCATACCCCCTGATCCCTTTAGCCACAAGTGCCACATCTAACGCCCTCTTAAATATAGCCAATGAACTGGCCTCAACTACCTTCTGTGGCAGAGAATTCCAGAGACTCACCACTCTCTGTGTAAAGAATGTTTTCCTCATCTCGGTCCTAAAGGAATTCCCCCTTATCCTTAGACTGTGACCCCTTGTTCTGGACTCCCCCAACATCGGGAACAATCTTCCAGCATCTAGCTTGTCCAACCCCTTAAGAATTTTGTAATTTTCTATAAGATCCCCCCTCAATCTTTTAAATTCCAGCGAGTACAAGCTGAGTCTATCCAATCTTTCCTCATATGAAAGTCCTGACATCCCAGGAATCAGTCTGGTGAATCTTCTCTGTACCCCCTCTATGGCAAGGATGTCTTTCCTCAGATTTGGAGACCAAAACTGTATGCAGTTTTGGTCTCCAAAGGAGAATAAAACACTGGGCCTGATCAGGAATTGGAAAAGGGCCATGAAGGGAGTTAGGGTGCCAAGCATAGGTACATCAATATAAAATCTTCAGACGTGGTATCTCAAAGCATGGGGTGGGAGACCGAAGGATCTTGGAGAGACATTAAGAGATATATGTGTGTGAAAGGTAGGCTAAAGTGGCTAAAGGCTAAGTGGAGGAAGCTGAGGAGAAGGGAAAGCCTGATCGTAGCTCTAAAACACCAATAGACCATAAGGGGAGAAGAAACAATGTTTTTTTGAAATTGGTTATGGGGAATGAGGAGTTGTAGAGCTTGAAGAATTATAATGGTGGAGTCATATGGACTATAGACTGACATTGGCAAATACTTGTAAAGGAGATGACTCAATAAAACGATGTATTTAAAAATATCCAATGATTTACAAATATATAAAAAATGAAGTTCAGACAAGTATCATTCAGCCTGTCCCTCATAACTGTGATAATTTGTGCACACTCTTTCCATTCTACTGAAAGTCATCTGATTTGGGATGAGAGAAAACCCCAGCCCATTTTGAAGCAGGGGAAGGTATTGCTCTGATGTAAACCAGTTATCCCATCAGTGAAATTGTTCAGAATCGTTTGCTAAAACAAAATATAAGGAGTAAAGTTTCAAGTGTGTTTCCCCCCTCCCTTTCTCCCTCCCTCCCTCCCTCCTTTCCCCCCTCCCGTCCTTCCTTCCTTCCTTCCTTCCTTCCATCCTTCCTTCCTTTCTTCCTTCCTTTTTCCAATTGTTCATTTCCCTCCTGGGATAAATAAAGTTCTACCGTATCGTATCGAATTGTATCGTTCGTTCCTTCCTTCCTTCCTTCCTTCCTACAATGCACATGGTTAAGAGTCACTGAAACCCCAGAAAACAGCAATAATATTGTTTCTCCAGGAATTTTCACAGCTGAGCAACCAAAGATTTGGCCTACAGTTACTCACTCTTAACATTCTATTTGAAGTGATATTGAGCATTTAGACTGACAATGGAGAAATGTGTATGAATGACAATATAAGAAAGTCACTTCATGGATATTTTCTACAACCCAGAATATGTTACATGCATTAATATGCACTTATGTTATAATAAAAAAATGACTAGCTGGCAGGAAATTCCTGGTGCACATTCAATTATTCCTCAATTCGAAGTTCTCCACTTCACCAATTGGAATATTTAGATTCCCTCATAAAATTGCATTTTATTTTTCCACAAATCTTTTCATAAAATACTTTATGCCTCTTTGATTAACCACAGCTTGATTAACACGTCTTGCAATGACCTTACGACTTTGGGGTCAAATCTAATAATATTAATGATGAAAAATAAAAAGATAAAAATGCTGGAGATATTCAGCAAGTCTAGTAGTATCTGCAAAGAGGGAAACAGAATGATAAACAATTCTCTCCTGTGTGCTATTTGTAATTCTCCAATGTGCTGATTGTAATGATACCAATCCAATATCGGAGGACTATGATTTTCAGCACAAAGTTATTTAACATGCTTCTTTCATTATTTCCAGAGAAGAATTAATTGGTAGTGATCTTGCACACTAACAAATTATTAAACCTATCTGTTAATGTTCATTCTGGCTCCAGCGACACATTAGTTAGCACAACCTCGACCATGCCAGCTAAGTTACAGATGCCAGTTTACATGATTTCCAAATATTAGTTTTTCAGTTGCATTAATATGAATGGCTTGTTTATCTGAAGTGTAATTTTGTCACTGTGAGCCTTTCAGGCCAAAGATCCTATCCACCTGACCCAGTAGAGGAAAGTAGAATCAATCATGGAATATTTTTGTACCCAGTGAACAACCTCTTTAAATTTTGGACAAAAGCAAAAATCATTCAGGTGGTTCAGACAAACAAGCCTTTGAAACAGAAAGTAATGGATTCTTTTAGTAGACGCAGCTGCACTGGCAGTCGTTTTAATATTCAGGAAACATGTCTTCGATGTTTCCAAAATCTGATACCATCTACAATGGTTAAACTGATGCATTGTGTGCTGAGAACACACTAGTGAATGAAATGGATGATTGGAGCAGTAAATCTTTATGGTATCATTCAGTCTGAGTGAACAAATCCCTATTAGATCAGAGACTAAGAACTTACAGAAAGGAAACTCACCTCCTGAAAGAACGCACAGATACAAGAGGAATAAACCGATCATATATAAATGCATCTGCATATGCCACTTGACGTGATAGAGCATATATCTCTTGATGTGATGTGAGATGTTATGTTACAGTTGTACAAGTGGGACGTTATGATACGGTGTACAAGACGTTGGTGAGGCTGCATTTAGGAGTATTGTGCTCAGTTTTGATCACCCTGCTGTAGCAAAGATGTATTAAGCTGGAAAGAGTGCAGCGAAGATTTACAAGGATGCTGCCAGGACTTGAGCACTTAAACTATATAGGAAGAGGTTGGGCAGATTGGGACTTTATTCCATGCATCTTATAGATGGGTATAAAATCGTGATGGGAATAGATGGGGTGAATGCACGGAGCTCTTTATCCAGAGTAGAGGAATCAAGAACTGGGGGGCATAGGTTTAATTTAAGCGAGGAATTATTTAATAGGAACCTGAGAGGTAATATTTTCACACAGATGGTGGTGAGCATAGGTAACAAGTTGTTAGAGGAAATAGTTGCGGCAGGTACAATAACAATGTTTAAAAGACATTTGGATAGGTACATGAATAGGAAAGGTTTAGTAGGATGTGGGTCAGGCTTGGGCAAATTGGACTAGCATGTTTGAGACACCCTGGTTGGCATGGACTGGTTGGACAGTAGGGCCCGTTTTCATACTGTATGACCCCTGTGACTCTATACATTTTAGTACAGTATAAAATGTTTGGAATATCATTATCAATAGGTTAACTTCTCTGATCCTTGCATCTGATACACAGGAGCACTTGGATCCAGTGTAGGCTTGGATAAGTGGTGGCAGTCAACCCTCCGAGTCAGTTATTCAAGTACATTTATAAGAATGGCACATTATTGGAAGTCCTGTAACATTGTTTTGATGAGATAGGCACAAAAAACATACAACACAATTTAAAGTTGACCAGTTCTTGCAGTATTCTATCCAACATTCATGTTTCCATCAAAGGCAGAATAAATGTCTTTCTGAATCTGTTTGTTTGCCTTCCAAAAAGGTATGCACATTTCCATTGATATATTGAATTTAAAATAATTTAGGATGTTTCAAAAATGTAAAACTTTGCAGAAATGCAATTTTTCATTCCGTAGTTTTATGCCTTTAAAGCTTTCATTCATGCAGCTAACAATTATAATCCTTTAAAACCCAAACTAGATATTGGTGTATGGTTGCATTTTTATTTATTACTCTGAAGATGGAAATAATTAAAAACTTGCACTTGCCTTGCACTTGTCCTGACTTCACTGTGTTTTTATATGCTCTACAATCAAGTTTATTTTGAAATACAGTCACTGTTTCAATGCAAGAAATATGTATGACAATTTCTAAGAACATCACTGAGAACATGACCAACCTGGATCAAATCACCAAAATGATGAAAAACATCATTCATTTGTTACTTTTTTGATTTTATTCATTTTTGAGAATTGGAAGTAATTGCCCTGCCAGTAAAGTGAGAATATCCAATAAATTATATTAAGCAAATGAGTTGAATTGTTGTGAAGATATTTTCCACTAATTTGAAATAATGTTATTCAGTTATTGAACTTAAATATGTAAAATTGTTGTCACCTCCTTTTTTTCTTTGTAGACTATATTTACATCTGTTAGCCATTACCTACATAATTTTAAATCATTTGTTTTCTAACTAAACAAAAATATTGGATTATTGGTCAGGTCACTTGACTTGATGGTGTTGATGGAGAATTGATGTTGTCAGTCGGAAAAGACTGGTTTGAATAAGTTCCAGTGAAATGTGTTCAATCCCTCATAGACCTGTTAAAATAGTCCCAATGAATCATACAAAGATATACCAAATCATGGAAAGGAATAGAGATTAGATGAATTTATGAATTTTATGAAAATTCTGAAATTCTGAAATTTATGAAAATATGAATTTAAGAATTTTAATGAATTATTAACCAGTGTGGTATAAGGATATCAAAATAATGCTAAACTGCTCATCATACCTAATTTGGAAAGGGTTCTGCTAACTGTACAATTAAGACTAGAAAATCTAAAGTCAAATCTACAGTAAAGCTGAATTAACTATTGTCTGTCTTGATGAGAGAAAGGGGCCAATTGGATAAACTTTCAACAACTCAGGATTAAGGAGGAGGTGAGGGTTGCAATTATGCAGGTTTCCAATTCCTCCCACACTCCAAGGACCTGCAGGTTTATTGGCTTTGGTAAAATTATAAATTCTCCCTAGTGTACTAGTGGATGGGAATTACTGGCCCAGACTCAGTGGGCCAAAGGGCCTGTGTTCCTTGCTGTATCTCTAAAGTCTAAAGTAATAAATCTTTGGCTTTATATTTGCTGTAATTTTGTATTGCTTGAATAGTTTTGATTTTCCCTGGCATTTATATTGAAGCTTTTGGATTTCAGGACTACGATGAGCTTTACAGCCAATGAAATACTTTTGAAGTATTTTAACTATATAATTAATTGCTAGGGGTGCCAAATTCACATATTAGTTCTTTATAAATGAATCTGCCTCTTTTAAAATGTCATCTCATTCTTTCTTGTCACTCCTGAAGATATTATTTCCAATTGCTATATGATGGCTGTATACCAGAAGGTCTACAATACTTTACCCCCAAAATCCTACATCACATAATGTGGAAGGCGAGTGTTTGCAAACATTTCGACAAGGGTAGCTGTCAAAGTTGAGCCCGATCTTCTTCTAACCCAAAGCTCACGTGCTTATGCAAAAGCCACTGGCAAATGGAACATAAGGTCAAAAGTGATCAGAGTCTATCTGAGGTGCAGGGACAGTAATACAATTCACGGACCAGCCAGTTTACATGGCTTGCCATTTTAGCATGTGCCTTAAACTACCTCTTGCAAAATAGGCAATCAGCATGGTAACTATCTTATTTATTTTTGATTCCGTGCAACATTTCTCGGAAGACTTGTTTTATGATTTTTCACAATTCATCTATTTGAAAGGGCAGCTTCCCTTGCAAAAAATTGTCAAAGTCTAACAATTAAAATATGAAATGCACAATATATGGTGAGAATCTTTTGGATTGGTACCTCTATCTTATGGCTATATACAGTATATATATAATCATATATATATGGATGGCTCTATTTGTGCAGAAAAGCTATTCAAAACTTGGCCACACATCATTTAATTGTGACTTTGTTCTTTAAATAATGTATTAAATAGATATGAGAATAAATAGAGGGATATCTTTTTAAAATGTAGTAACTCCAGCCCCTAAAGAGTTAACTTTACTCTTTGCACTTCTGAACCTTAAATCCATTAAAATATATTCAAAGACATGAATAAATATTGCACAGAAATCACAGAGCCACACAGGCTGCTGTGAAGTGGACCATTTTACTGTACTTTTCTGAAGTTTCCTTGAAGCATGTTTGTGTCGCCCGAATCAACAATCCAGGATTAAACAGCTCAACCTACCACCGAGTTCTTACACCCTCCCACAATCATTATCCTAAATCCGCCATCATTTCAGATTCATTTTTCCCTTCTTCATCTGTCCAACTAATTCCTGCTGCATTCACTAAGCTTACATCTTAATCTTTTCTGTTACATAGAGAATACAAAATGAAAAGCTGCATTTTCTGGGTACATGCACACATTTGGAACGGATGAACCATATGTGAAGTGACATACAATACTGAATGGAGCCTGAATGGTGTCCGGTGCTAAAGACAGTGCGAGCCAGGAACAAAGGCCCAGCGAACAAGGGGGCTGCACTGGGGTAGCTTCAATCTAACACTAGGGGATTGGCCAGTAAAACATGGGTATAATTTCACTGTTTTCAATCGCACAAGCTGTGGGAAAAGAATCACCATCTGATGTTTGATTGTGGCAGATATTTTCCAGCAGTGGCTCCAGTATTGCAGCTGAAAAAGAGAGAATAGGGCTACATTTGCTTCTTTGAGTGCCAGGCCTGGCAGAGGCACAGCTGATCGACTCCATGTCTTTGGGAGGTTGGTGGCAGTGTAAAGGTTGTAAGGTGGGAAGGGGGTGCTGGTGTTGATGGGGGGGGGGGGGGGGGGTGCAATTTGGTGGAAGAAGAGCTTGCAGTATCATCCAAAGTGGACTGTCAGATTATTTCACATTCTGAGACATGATATGCTGATTAAATGAGTAAATTATCCATCGTTATAATCGTTTGATAAGAGTTACATTAATCTCTTGTTTAAAGATCAAGTTAATCATATGAGATTCGAGAAAAATTCAGACTTCAAGAAAAATTATTAATTTTTTAATAGTCAGGAATAAATACCAAAACATTTTGCTTTTGGAAATCCTTCATCAAGGGTAGAAAGCTTCTAAGTCTGTGCTTATTTATTATATGCCAACCTTCATTGAGGTGCTAACTTTAACATATTTAACTATATTTTTCTGATCAAAAATAAGCGCGTTATGCATGTTGGAATATTTTGATAATCAATCCTTTTACGAACCAGTAAATCTGGATTGCTCTTTTATTTTTTAATCTATATTTCTGTACTTTTTCAAGTGAGATAATTTCTTTGAAATGTTTCCCCAACTTTCCTGAAGATGCGCCGGTCTATATTTTCATAGTGGTGATCGTGTTTGCATGATATTTGCTTTGGAATGGCATCGCATTGGAGATCTGTTTTTTTAATTGTTTCTTATTGATGGGATGTGGACGTCATTGACGAGGCCAATATTTATTGCCCCTCTTTAAAATGCTCTTTAGACGGTTGTGTAGAGCTGCTTTCTTGAATTGCAGTAATCGTTCCGGTGAAGATTTTACCACAGTACTCAAAATATTTGCAACCCTATTGGTGATAATATCATGGGAAATTTAAGCTGGTGCTCTTCTTATACCCTATCCTGGATGACAGAAGCCATGGATCGGGAGATAGTTTTGTAGTAACCTTTCGCAAATAACTTTAATACATTTTATAGATGGTATTAACTCTTGCCCCTTGTGGTGTACTGCTGGTATAAGGAATTGATGCTTCGAGTGGTGGATGGAATATAAATCAAACCAGCTCATTGTTACAAATGTTATCAAGTTTTTTGACCTGTTGTTGAAGATGCATTCATCCAGGGAATTGAAGCATGTTCCGACATACTAGACACAAAGAACTACAGATGCCGGTCTACACATAAGGATACAAAGTGTTGGAGTAACTCAGCGGTTCAGGAAGCATCTCGCTGAACGTGGATAGGCGATGTAGTTCTTCAGACTGGGTCTGAAAAAGGGTCCCCAGCTGAAATGCCACCTCTCCATGTTCTTCAGAGATGCTGCCTGACCCACTGAGTATACTCCAGCACTTTGTGTCCCAACACACTCCTGACTTACAGATAAGAACCTCAACGAGTTAGGAGGTGAATTGCTTATTCCAATACCCAAACTCAGACCTTCTCTTGTAGCCACAGTATTCAAGTATATGGCCCAATTGTTCTCTGAACTATCTTTGATGGATAGCTCCAACCATTTACATGCTTAGTTAATAAATAATAAATACAATAGCTGCAGATGCTGAATATCTAAAATCAAAGCAAAAAGCGCTGGAAATGCTCAAAGGTCACGCAACATCACACAAATTACCATTGTTTAGTTTATCGGGTTTGTGGAGCTCCCTGAACACTTCATGGTAAAAGACCATGTCAGGCAGCACAGTGACCTCTATCAATTAACAGTTTAGTCTAGTTTAGTTTATTATCATTGCCACGTGATCATAAAGTGAAAAGCTTGTGTTTGCATGTTATCCAGTCAAAAAAAAGAATATACATAAATACAATCAAGCCGTCCACAGTGTAAAGGGTAAAGGGTAGCATGAAGCTCTGTTGCAAGACTACGTGTGATTTAAGCTGGAAATATGTATCCAAATATTTACTAATCACACTTTTAAAAAACGATCATCTTTACTTTGTGCGAAATTTGGCATCATATAGTGGAGGGTAAAGTCAAAATTAATTCAAGTACAGTTCAAAAGTGATCAAATGTGTAAAAGCTCCAGCATGTTTTCAAGATTGCAACTCGTTGTATTCTTTGTTGCATCGAGCAGTCCTCCAAAACACTCAGTCAGACATGCCTGAGATAATGAAACTCCCAGCATAATGAACCTCCAGGCACAATGAGACCTTGTCGCGAAATGCAATTTTTTAACTACATAAGTTGAAAGCAGCTGCACAAGCTCAGCATCTCCCACTGACCATATGTGGCAATGCCCAGGGATCTACTACACCCATGCCTCTGATGAGGTCTACACTTGACTTTGCATGGATCTGGAGAATGGATGTCAGAATGAGCATCAGCTGAGATCAGGTGAGAGATAAGCCTGTACTGAGGGATTACCTCAGTGAAAAATAAAAAGTAAAAATATTTGGGGCATGATAGCGATAGTTTAGTTTAAAGATACAGCGTGGAAACAGGCCCTTCAGCCCACTGAGTCCATGGCGACCAACGGTCACACGTACTCTAGTTCTATCTTATCCCAGTTTGGCATCCTACACGCTGTCGCAAGGAGAACGTACAAATTACACACAGTCATAACCCATAGTCAGGATCCCATTTGGGTCTCTGGCGTTGAAAGGCAGCAACTCTACTGCTGCACAATTGTGACGCCCATCAATAGATATTGAAGTGTTTCTTCTCCTGTTTGAGCTATCTAGACCAAAACAAGAGAGAAGCCATTCAAATCAAGAAATATAACATATTTCTTCCAGAAATTAAAATAAATTTCTGCTGAGGGTAATGAATATTTGGGAGATAGAGTAGCTTAGTCACTCGTTTAAGAAAGAACTGCAGATGCTGGAAAAATCGAGCGTAGACAAAAATGCTGCAGAAACTCAGCGGGTGAGGCAGCATCTATGGAGCGAAGGAATAGGTGACGTTTCGGGTCAAGACCCTTCTTCAGACGGATTTGGAGGTGGGGGGGGACGGGAAGAAGAAAGGAAGAGG
Organism: Raja brachyura; assembly: GCA_963514005.1. The sequence goes on along the minus strand of OY740792.1, from coordinate 16,113,987 downwards.
CGGAGACAGAGGGCTGTGGGAGAGCTGGGAGGGGGAAGGGAAGGAGGGAGAAAGCAAGGACTACCTGAAATTGGAGGTCAATGTTCATACCGCTCGGGTGTAAACTACCAAAGTGAAATATGAGGTGCTGCTCCTCCAATTTGTGGTGGGACTCACTCTGGCCATGGAGGAGGCCCAGGGCAGAAAGGTCGGATATGGAATAGGAGGGAGAGTTGAAGTGCTGAGCCATCGGGAGATCAGGTTGGTTATTACGAACTGTGCGGAGGTGTTGTGCGAAGCGATAGCCAAGCCTGCGCTCTTAGTCACTCCATCCATTCAAAAGAGATATATTTTTACATATTAAAGGAAACATATTAAAGCAAAAGGATGTAGGGATTGTGTAAGAAAGTGGAGCTGATGTAAGAAAGTGGAACTGATGTAAAAATTGACCATGATGTTATTGAAATATAACGCAGGAAGGAGGGGCTGAATGGCCTATTCCTGCTTCTATTTCTTTAGTTCATGTTTAAACAAACGCATTTTGAAGAAATAAGGAACCGCAGATGTTAGAATCTAGATCAAAATTCAAGTGTTAGAGGTACTCAACGGGTCCAGAAACATGTGTGGACCTTACTTTATACTGATAGTGGTAGGGAGAGTTACTCCAGAACGTTGTGCGCTACAGAAAAGTATATTTTAGCTTAGTTTAGTTGAGATATCCAGCTCAGAAACAGGCCTTTCAGCCCACCGAGTCCACACCGACTAGCGTTCACCCCGTACACTAGTTAATCCTACACATTAGGAACAATTTACAATTTTGCCAAGCCAATTAACCTACAAACCTGTACGTCTTTGGAATGTGGGAGGAGACTGGAGATCCTGGAGAAAACCCATGCAGATCACGGGGTGAACGTACAAACTCTGTAAAGACAGCACCCGTAGTCAAGATCGAACCCAGGCATCCGGCGCTGTTAGGCAGCAACCCTACCGCTGTGCCACCGTGCCGACATATATATTCAGCATCTCTGGCTTTTTCCTATTTTAATGGTCAATATAACCATCATCAATTTTCAAAAGCCTCAATGCTTTCCTTTGTCTTATTGTAATGGTAATTTCAGTTGTTTTTATAATATCAATTTTCAATCACATTCATATGGATATTACCATCTGCTTTGTCAACTTTGTATCTCTCCTATCAGTTGTGACAAATGTTGTCTCCTTTTTGCCTGATTTTTCTTTAGGTTTTATGTTCCGTACCACCCCATCTTTTTAGTGTTTAGTTTTAGTTTTAGTATTAGTTTTGGAGATACAGCAAGGCTAACTGGCCCTTCGGCCCACCGATTCCATGCCAACCAGCGATCCCCGCACACTAACACTATCCTACATACACTGAGAACAATTTACATTTATTTTATTTTATTTTATTTTTATTAGAAGCAAGCACGTAAAAACATTTCATGTGTAACAGTCATACATTACTAATATTGTCAATATTATCAATTATTTAATAACTCTGCTTCTATATATTTTTTATTTTTTATATAGATACAAAATAATAAGGAAAGAGAAGAAAAAAACAAGAAGGTATAATAGAAAAGAATGGAATAATTTACTAATATTACATCATTGGAGATATGTTTGTAAATTTACATTTGTACCAAGCCAATTAAGGTACAAACCTGTATGTCTTTGGAGCGTGGGAGGAAACCGGAGATCTCAGAGAAAACCCACACAGTCACGGGGAGAACGTACAAACTCTGTACAGCCAGCAGCCGTAGTCGGGATTGAACCCGGGTTTCTGGCGCTGGAAGCGCTACAAGGCAGCTACTCTACCGCTGTGCCTCCATCCCACCATTTGTGGTCTATAACTTATTGTTTCCTCTCTGAGTGGAGCTCTTCCCTCTTAATGATCTGGACTAGTTCTATATCATTTTAATTCCTTTTTGGAAATTCATCCACTGATGTTCTGTGGCCTGGAAATTCCCCGAATCCTGATTTCTCAAGTGTTGTTTCATGCTCCTTGAAAAAATCAACCTTGCAATTTTTGGTGTGTGTCCCTGCTCCCTGCAGCCCTGATGGAACATTCCACGATCGAACATTCCCTGGATAACCTTCTCATAATAGAAAAGTTGCACATTTCTGGGAATTGACATTTATCTACATCCTTACCATCATTACACGACCATTGCAACCACAACCCCTCATCCCCACTACCCTTAGGTTTTGGGGTGGATTGATGGAGGTAAGCATAAATTCAGTTCAGTTCGATCTCCTCCCCAACCCCTGTTTCTACTACACAGGATGACTGCAATGGTCAAAGCACCACCTATCTTAGTAAATCCTTGATTGAATGAGATCTTAGATTAGAGATACAACATGGAAATAGGCCCTTCGGCCCAACCAGCGATCCCTGAACACTAACACTAGGGACAATTGACAATTTTTTTATACCAAAGTCAATTAACCTACAAACCTGTACATCTTTGGAGTGTGGGGAAAACCCACGCGGTCACAGGGAGAACATACAACCTCTGTACTGACAGCAAACTGTAGTCAGGATTGAACCCGGGTCTCTGGCGCCGTAAGGCAGCAATTCTCCAGTTGCGCCATTGTGCCACTTGTTATGTTTTACTGATAGAAAGATCAATGGTCAATTATATAATGCTGGAAAAAAAATCAATGTTATTCAATTGAATTTCTAGGCAGAACTTCCTCTGCAAATAGTTCATTGTAATATCCTGAGTGAAGTTTAAAATAGGCAATGATCTTTCAGTACAAAGAGCACAAGAAAGTTTAGCGGCTAACATGACAATAATTTGGTAATTGTATACGTATGGCCTCACGACAGTTGTAAAAGCTGATTCAATGATTTTTCTGAAGTGACTTGTGTTCCATTATTTCCTAATACTACCTTTAGTTGCCATTAGCATCTCTTCCCTTCAGCAAGTGGGGAATATTCAATATTCAAAAATATTTTATGATTAAAAATATATAAATTAGCAATAAGATTCTGCCTATTTTAAAATGCAATGGGCATTTTTGTGTTTGTGATTATTACACAACAAAACTGAATCTCCAGCAAAAAGCAGGCCTGCTTATGACCTGCATAGGTTTAAGGTGAAGCGGAAAAGATTTAATATGAATTTGAGGGGTAACTTTATCACACAAAGGATGGTGGGTTTATGGAACAAGCTGCCAAAGGAGGTAGTTGAGGCAGGGACCATCCCAACATTAAAGAAACAGTTAGACAGCTACATGGATAGGACAGGTCTGGAGGGATATGTACCAAACGTGGGCAGGTGGGACTAGTGTAGCTGGGACTAGTTGGTCGGTGCAGGTAAGTTGGGCCGAAGAACCTGTTTTCACGCTGTCTCACTGTATGACTCTATGACCTGGGGACGAGGTTACATTTTTATGATAGTTTTGCCATGGACCTGAAGTACGTATGCGTGTCGTGGCTATCTGTGGTCACTGAAGAGCTATTGTCTCAGGGTTTATTATTGTGCTTCCGCTAAAACTGGTCTGTTTATGTTTTTCTTTCTCTCCTAAATGCTGGGTTGGACCGTGGAAAATCAAAAAACAAACTGGCATTCGGAGGCAAACAACCTTCCCCATAGAGAGGAAGAGCTCGCCTTTCAGCTATTATTGCAAACTTACTTCCAGTTCTGCGCCCTTTCCCCAGTAACAGGCACCACATACCAGAAGGAGAATTCACTGACTCGCACGCCTTCCTGCAAAGGAGCAGAATTCGTCTTTTTATGTGAACTTTCGTGTCAACTGTGACCATAAAACGACAGATAACAAAGCCCGGCACAGAAAGTAACATGGCAGCATCCAGCTTCCTAGTGTAAAAGAAACCTGCAGACTTCAGCCAATGCCATGGTATCCATTGTAAAATTCTCATTGTACTATTAGACTTCTTGTGTTGTTTTTGTGCACACTGCAGATAGCCTGTTTTTATGCCACTGCTGTCGTTGTACTGAACTGTCAGCTTGGTTATCTGTTAGCAATTTCGCCTTGGAATCAGATACTGCTTGAAGTTTTCCATTTTATCCTTTTAAAAGCAATTTTGGAAACTGTGTTCATTTCTGTCCTGCCAGAGTTTCTTTACAAATCCCAGCAACCTTTGAATTTGACAATTCTCCCAAGTGCTCTCCTTCTCTCCATTGGTTTAGTGGTTATAAAAAATATTTGGCTAACCCACCAGTGGAAATGATTTTTTTTTCTCTTTAACTCATTGAATTTATCTAAATTCTAAACTAATTGAATATACTTTCATTTCATCCTTTCCGAAGAGCACGACTCCGCTGGTGTAGCTGATAGCAAAAAGCCTCTCATTCCTGTGATTATTTCAATGAATCTCTCCTATATACTCTCCAGGCTACTGATTTCTTTGCTGTAAAATGCCAAGTGTGGCCACAAACTAAATGCTGAAAAAGGGTTGGCAAAGAGAAGGAAATAGATGATTAATCCTTACTTCTTTGTGATAGGCAATGCACTAGATTTCTTCATGATTAGATGAGTGGCAGAATCTGGGAGGGGTGGGGGGTGGGGGACAAAAAAATTGAATTAATATGCGATTAGTGTAAATGAGCACTTGATGGTCAGAGCAAAGCCCCTGCCTCCCTGCTGGAGGAACCTACGGCTCAGTGATTTATCTCCTAAAACAGTCAATCCTGAGCTCATGGGAGACGTTTACCAGACAGACGGAAGAAAAACATTTAAGGATATCCTCAGTCTACATGAAAGTTAGGCCAATGGAATCAAAGATCAAGGTCAGGACCTTCCGTGCTGCACACATTCAGGTATCTCACAATTTTGATCAATTTCTGCAGAAGGGTCTCCCATTCCTTTTATCCAGTGATGCTGCCTGTCCCGCTGAGTTACTCTAGCATTTTGTGTCTATCCTCAAAAGTAATCATCTCTGGATTGCTACTTGACTCTAGCTGATGAGGGGAGTTATGCATAATATCAATTTGAAAGAAAAGGTATGTAACATTGGGAGGATTACTGGTAGGCCCAAAAATTGGCATCATTTTAGAATTCAATAAACATAGCTAAAAACATGATAGATTAAGAGTATCTGTACAAAACATTAAGTTACACGGTAACATATAGAAAATAAAAAAATATATAATAGTTAGCTTCATAAACAAAAATGTGATTGAGCGAGATTCCTGATATATTCCAATCTTTGCTTTCCTTTATTTTATCTCTGACATGGTCATTACAACTAAGGAGGGATATAATAGCTAGGGTAAAGCATAACTAAAGCAGTAGAAGCTGAGTATAAGGAATCGTGATTTAAAGGTCTTTCCAGCAGCTAGCATCAGCTAAAGACCACATCCAGGACAAATGCACATAATTTTCCGACAGCTCTCTGTGAAAACCCGTGTCTCTCTGCTGAATTAGGAATCTATCCATCTGTTTTTGAACATTTTAATGGGCCAACATTAGTTGCTATGTGTCACTCTATTCCCAAGCCATACTACTCACTTGCAACACTGTCAGTCTATGACTATCAGTGGATGCAATGAGATTCGGCTTTGATTAGTGCTTTTAATTTGATGTATTTTTCTTCCTATATTGTTTCCCAGTTTTTAAAGCAGAAATACCTTTATTTTGTGATTAGAGTTATTTTATGCCAGTGTTAATTCGCTTAAAATAAATTGATTAGTACCAGCTCTTAAATAATGTTCAGCAGAAAGGCTGAACTAAAATTCCTTAGAGAAAACCCAACAAGGTATATTTCCCAGTAGGATGCCTTGTGATCTTGACACCACAGTTTATTGGGTGATTCATTGCAGATTAGGCCCAACATCCTGTCAATCCTCCATTCTGTCAAAAGTAGACACAAAAAGTTGGAGTAACAGCGGGTCAGACAGCATCTCTGGAGAAATTTCTTAAAGGTTTTATCCATGGTCATGTTTATCATCAGCGAACTCCATGCCAGGTTTGGTTGCTCACTGTTTCAGGCTCATGTGCGTATGCTACTTATTCCATAGTATTTCCTCTTTAAATAAAGTCTTTGTATGGAACAGCAATGACATTAGGATTGCAATGTTGCATATTATCTGAAATTCCAAGGACGTACAGGTTTGTAGGTTAATTGACATGGATACAAAAAATTGGAAATTGTCCCTAGTGTGGGATAGCATAGCATGCGGGGATCATTGGTCGGCGTGGACTAGGTGGGCTGAAGGGCTTGTTTCTCTGCTGTATCTCTAAACTAAACTACATAATCTGACAGCCTTTGGAGATGGGCATTATTGTGAAAGGTTGCAGCTTCCAGATTTCTTCCATTCCAAGGGCAAGCCCAGCGAGTTGCCAATCAGTTGATTGTACCATGTGGAGACACAGCCTCGCCAGCTGATTTAATTCCTTTGTTTCCATCTTCACCAGTTTCTCCTTTATTATGTTTGGTGTTTTGCCTCCTACCTTGCTAGCCATACAACAATAATACATTGGTGCCCTTTCGGTGGAGAGAGCCCCAGTCTTGGACCGTGTGGCGAACAGTGCCAGGTGATCAAGATCAGGAACATCCTGCAGCATGCTCTGCTGTGTATTCGAGGTTTGCGAGTGCCTACGGGCATACGTGAGTCTATGTGCTTATTTGGTAGTGCAATAAAATACCTAGTGAATCAAACTCTGTAGTCTGAATATGGTGATTTATCAAACACAACACAGAATTAAGCATTCAGCCCATCGAGTCTGCTCCGCCATTCAATTATGGCTAATCTATTTTTCCCTCTCAACACATTCTCCTGCCTTCTTCGTGTAATGTTTGACACCCTTACTAATCAAGAACCAATCAATAGATTAACATTACTGGTGACAGAGTGAAACTCAGGGCAGGGAAAAAGGTAGTTAGGTAGACAAATTCAGCTAGGATCAGAGAGTAAAAGAAATACAATTACAAACAGAACAATGATAAGCAAACTTGGTTCCAGTTTTAACAGGACAGGATGCTGCCTGTCTCACTGAGTTACTCCAGCATTTTGTGACAGTAGGGTAAATAAAGAGATTCATAAAAATAAGCAGATTAGTCAAAAAGAACAAAAGCAGGTGTAAGCAAACAATAACAGAAGATGTGGATGCATTGTCATAACCAAAAACTAAAGAGCAAAGCTTCGGAAAATAATTTAACCAGAGGGACAAATGTGTGAGGAAAATGTTTTCGAAGTCATCAGCATTTTGTATCCGTGAAATCTGATGACATGTGCTTACACTTGATTCTGTTATTACAAAGTCTTATCTCTAACCTAGAAGTTTATAATCCTTGACCTACTCTAGGAAATGACTACATATAATCTAGGTTGAGATCGCACATTCCTGCCATTGGCGAGCTTGTTTGTAGATAAACTGCTAAACTAAAGGATTAATTTGAGTGTTAAACACTTACTATGGTGTTCAAATTTGCCTTAACACCAAGGTTACACAAGATGCTGGAGTAACTCCAGATTTAACAACAAGCTATCTAATTGCTAATCGAATTGAGATGCAACTAAGCAAAGCTCACGATGCAAGGAACCACAGATGCTTGAATCTTTGTTTGGAACATTAAGTACTAGAATAATTCAGGAGGTCAGGCAGCACATCTTTGGATGATATGGATAGGCGTCCTTTCAGGTCTGGAAATTTCTTAATCAGAATCCAACCCAAAACGTCACCTATCCATGTCCTTCAGAGATGCTGTCTGAGCCATTGAATTACTCTCAGCAAACATGACACTTTGAAATTCTGAGTATTGGTAGCTGGAACTAAATTCAAAGTGTGACCATATATATAGGGGATTTTACCTACACCCCAATGCTCAGATAAGTTCAAAATGTCAGTTGGAGGGCTCACATCACCAACGCCCTGCTCCACGGGGAGAATGCACCTCTGACCGAGAAGATCAGGTCAAGAAGGATGAGGCTCGCTGGCCACTGCAACCGCCACCCAGAAATGCCATCAAATGCTGTGGGAACGCACCCATGGAAGATGTGACCCATGACAGCCAATCAAGATGATGCTGAAGACGTTGATGGAAGACGCTGCATGGAGAACAGAGATGTGTGGTGTGTCCGTCACCGTGCCTGTCGGAAACCAGCACCACTGCATCGCTAATGTTTTCAACGATGATGATGATGATGATATATTAGCCTAGTGTTGCAAAGCAAAATTTCCCAGATATATTGTGACGTGGTTGAAGAATTGTTTTGTTGGCAGGTCCACCAATGCTGCCTATCTTTGGTATTTCAAATAATGGTCTAATTAGCTGGATAAAATGGGTCAAACCACAAGGGGAATATAGATTGTTTAAGTAAATTTGCAAACTGTTCATTAATAAAAATAAAAGAAGTTTACATGTAACTGTATACTCCCTCGCAACATTCTACAGTACAACAGAACTAATGAATTGAACCATTGAAGTGGAGTAATTGTCGGTAAATGTAATTAACAAATGATGAAATGTGCAAATGTGTTGCCACCATCCAGATCACAGAGCAAATACACAGAATCTCACACGGATGAAGGTTCCACTTTCCAGTTGTAGACATTTGGTAAAAGCTCATTCCTCTGCAACCCAACACAGTTAGCAGCACAACCTGAAAATACCAAAGTGCATTGCAGACATAACTACTGCAATGGCTCAGTTAAGTTTACTGTTAAGGGCCTGTCCCACTTATGTGTCCATGGCACGCAAATTGCGTGACCTCGTGGTTTGTTGTGGTGCACGGGCATCGTATGGCTGCGCGGGGCCGGTCCCACTGAGAATCGCGGAGGGGTATGTAGTTGTGCACGACATAGTGTGGGGCTCCAAAATTTTTGTAGCAAACTAAATATTTGCGCGCCAATGGCCTGTCGTGGAACTGACGGCCAAAGTGGGACAGGCCCAAGACCCTGACGTGACGCAACGTCTCACCTCCAACAGCAGCAGAAGCAGGCAAACGATCACCAAGCTCGGCCTGGGGCTCACGGCCGTTGCGGTCCGGATCCGCCCCCACTTCTACTCCCAGAGCGGGGCCAAGTAAATTGAAGATGGACACAAAATGCAGGATTAACTCAGCCGGACCGGCAGCATCTCTGGAGAGAAGCAACGGGTGACGTTTCGAGTCAAGACCCTTCTTTACAGACTGAAGAAGAGTCTCGACACGAAACGTCTCCCATTGCTTCTCTCCAGATATGCTGCTGGTCCTGCTGAGTTGCTCCAGCTTCAAATGACGTCAAGCGCTCCAGACGGCTGTGCGTACGCATGAAATCCCATGCGACCTTTGCGGAACCGTCGCGGCTCAACGCGACCACGAGATTGTGTAATTTGCGTGCCAAGGACACGTAAGTGGGACAGGCCCTTTAGACGCAAAATGCTGGAGTAACTCAGTGGGACAGGCAGCATCTCTGTAGAGAAGGAATGGGTGACGTTTCGGGTCAAGACCCTTCCTCAAACCCTTGATCAGTCTGAAGGTGACCTGAAACGTCGCCCATTCCCCCCCTCCAGAGATGTTGCCTGTCCCACTGAGTTAATTCAGCATTTTGTGTCTATCTTCGCTTTAAACCAGCATCTGCAGTTCCTTCCTACACATTAAATCTATTGTTATATGCGCCAGAGTTCAATGAAGATCACGGAGCATACAATAATGATAAACGCAACAATAAATGCAATGACTAGTGCAAAACGGCAGAATAGTGCAAAATTGCAGTGCAAAATCCGATCAGTGAGAGAAGGATTAAACTCCAATAATGAGGTAGATTTAAGAGCAAGACCACTGGGAAAGCGGTGTGAAAAAGGTGAGTCTGATAGCAGTAGCGAAAAGCTTGTTCTTAAATCAGGTCATCCAACCTGTATCTTCTGCCGGAAGGTAGAGGAGAAGGAAAGAAATGGCTGGGGTGACTGACACCCTTGACAATACAGCCATCCTTCTTGATACAATACACCATGAAGATGGACTGACAGGTCACTAACAGGACTGTATTCCAACTTCCATAGATCTTAGCTCTTGCCTACATCCAATAATATACCTGCTTCTCCAACATTCAGGTACCTAATTAACTTAAACTCTTATTTAATATTTTGCTTTAGCTTCTACTTCGATTTTGTGCTTCCATTTTCAAAATTCACATCCACAAGTTTATGACTCTTTCCTATCTGTGTGCACTCTTCCAACTTTTCAAGCTTAAAATCCCAATTCCTCAATTTTGGATTGTTTTACACCAAAGTGGCCAATGTCTTTTAGTTAACTTGGTACCATGTTCTAGCATTCACTCTCTTAATGTCTTCATCTTTTTCTGACCCCTTGTTGTCTATGTTCTCTGCAGCACCTCCAGCCCATTGCCAATCACTTAGGTATGTTACAAAACTTACCTTTAGCGGTGCTGCAGTTCTGCCACTGCCCGTGAGCGTGACTTTGGTGCCTTTCAGTGGGGGGCGGGTTTAAAATGTCGTTTACTCCAGATTATTCAAATCAATTAATCTTAGGGGGTTTAGTTGCTGAAGAGTAATCGCTCCGACATTTGTTTTATGGAGTTATTTTTAAGCTACCCTGGATCATGTATTAGCATGGGCAAATTAAAAATGATCTTCTAAAGCCGTGAACGCCGACAACGGGACGGATCTCACGTAGGTGACAAAACAAGGTACACAGTTTATTTTACATAGAAACGTGCTTCTTACGATGTCTTTAATCAAAATTTCATGTTGTAAAAAGGTGACTTCGAAAATATACGAACCAGCAATATTTTCCCTGCCGACTGGGGGTTAAATTCACCGTAAACCGCAATGTTCCAAACGATTGCGTTCCACAAAAACCCACTCGCAAGATGATTTAAATGGTCATTAATTGACGGGAATTCCTTCAATTTGGCCTATAAATTCATGACTATGAGATTTAAAAATCATGTTATATTGTGAATTCTTGTGTGAATGTTATTTGGAGACTTAGGCTTTTTAAAAATGTTAACCTTTTCTTAAGAAATGGATAGATGCTTAGATCTAGTAATTGAATTTCGTAATTAGCTACAATTAGGTAACTAACTAATTATATGCTTTAATTTCAGGTCATCCAAGTAAGATTGTTTCATATTTGTTTTAGAATGCTTCAATCTATAATAATCTCTTAATTTTTAAGAACGTTGTGGGTTTTTGACTGTCCTTGATCACAGCTTTTGTGTTAAGTCAATGGAAAGGCAATAGGGAACAAGATGCTAATTTCTGAGTATGAAAATGGCCATAACTTTTTTAATACTGAAGATATGAAAGTAAATTAGGTGTCAAATTAAACTTCTTTTTGTGCTTTATCTGATGGGGTAAATTGCAGACTTGATTTTTTAAATCTCAAAATTTTGTAACATTGCTACATCACTCCATCCCATCACCTTAAAACTTGTAATTTGCACAAATCATCTTTAATTTATCCTTAATATTTCCAATTTTAGTTCCGTGTCCATTTTTGTCTGGTAATGTGACTGTAAATGAGTTCAAGCAAATTTCAATGCTAAAGTTGCTGTTATTCAAATTGTATTTTGTTTTGACTTTCTAGCTGTCACAGAATGAAATACTTCCGCTGGTTTTACTCTAATGACAGCATGAGGTTTCATGGATCGTATATTAACATTGTAATCTTGTTGCTAGTTTACGATTTAAATAGAAAAACACTGATGCAATTATAAAGAAAGCACATCAGCGCCTCTACTTCCTGAGATGATTACGGAGAGTCGGTATGTCAAAGAGGACTCTCTCGAACCTCTACAGGTGCACAGTAGAGAGCATGCTGACTGGTTGCATCGTGGCTTGGTTCGGCAACTTGAGCGTCAAAGAGCAGAAAAGAATGCAGCAAGTTGTGACCACTGCCCAGTCCATCATCGGCTCTGACCTCCCCACCATCGAAGGGATCTATCGCAGTCGCTGCCTCAAAAAGGCTGACAGCATCTTCAAGGACCCACACCATCCTGGCCACACACTCATCTCTCTGCCACCAACATGTAGAAGGAACAGGAGCCTGAAATCTGGTACATCTAGGTTCAGGAACAGCGTCTTCCCCACAGCAATCCGGCTATTAAACTCGCCATCAAACAAACTCTGAACCCAGCCTATTGCACTTTATCTCTTTATTTATGTGTATATATATGCTATATATGCTATGCTATTTAGAAACACTGAATTGTTCTGTATTTTTGCTTACAGCAAGCAAGAATTTCATTGTCCTATCTGACAATAAACTATCTTGACTCTTGACTTGTCTCTTAAACATTATAAAACTTGCATTCTTCATACAATTTCTCTCTGTGGTTTCTTTAGGGAAAGTTTCAAGTTTTAAACAAAATTGTTTCAAATTATTGTCTGCTTCGTGCAATTAACACACAGATCCGATTGCGATAGTCTTGATTTTTCAGTTCTTCAGAATCATTAAGCCCCTGTCCCACTTACGTGATCTATTCAACAACTGCAGGCGACTCGGCTGTCGCCACATGGTCATGGGGTGATGCCTGTATGGTTGTGAGTAGTCTCCTCAAGTTGCCGAAAGAGTCGTAACGTTGTTCTGGTCGCCGCTGGATTTTGAAATATTCAAAACGTTTCGCCAACTGTGGTCTTGACGTAGTTTGTCTTCTCCTGTCGTTGGTGCTGTCATAGGTTGTCGCCAGGACGACGTTGGTTGTCACCGGGTGCTGACTTTGGTGAATTCCATTGGCGACCACCTACGTCAACCAGCGACAGGTACCAGCGACTGAATTGTCTTCAGTTGTTTTCAGTTGTTGCTGATAGGGTCGTTGTTTGTCGTAGTTTGTCGCGGGTGGACGTAGGTTGACGTAGGTTGTCGTAGGTTGTCGCATGTGTGGTCGTAGGTCATCTTAGGCGGATGTCCTAATGGGTCACCGGTTTTCGGTAGCTTGCCATAGTTTGACATCGACTAGGTGGTAGGTTGTCGTTGCTTGTCGTAGACATTGTCGTGGGGGGGAGGTCCAGTCACCGCTTTTTCGGCAACCTGCTACGACTGTGACAGTCGCCGGCAGTCACCGAAAAAATTGCCTAAGTCAGACAGGCCCTTTAGAGTGAGACCTCCAGATTCAGGGACAGTTTCTTCCCAGTTGTTATCAGGCAACTGAACCATCCTACCAACAACTAGAGAGCAGTCCGGAACTACTATCTATTTCATTGGAGGCCCTCAGACTATCTTTGATCAGACTTTATTGGCTTTATCTTGTACAAAACGTTATTCGCGTTGTTCCCTTGTACGCTTTGGATGGCTTGATTGTGATTATTGTCTCTCCGCTGACTGGTTAGTAGGCAACTAAAGCTTTTCACTCTACCTCGGTACACGCGACAATAAACTAAACTAAGCTAAACTAAATCATAACTTAGATTTAGGTTTGCATCCAGACCTGAAAGGCAAATGTACCCTTCCATCAATCCCCTTAATAACACTATCAACATTGGGTTTGAGCTCTTTATGCACCAATAGCTGGTTTGTTTTTCCTTCCAGTCTTCACCAAGTGTTTTTGGCAAATATTTCATTGAAGTAGCTCCAACATGCATCTCAAAGTCTCTCCACTATTACAGTAACGGTAGTCATTATCAACAGATAAGACAAATTATGACTGTGACCCATTTAATAATCAGCCAACCTAACTGTTTAGTTACATAATGACCCCTCACCTGTCAGTCACCGACATACATTACATTGTAAGTACTGTACTGGAGCTAAAGAGGAGCTGATTGTCAGCTGCTGCCAGCTGCCAATCTAAAACCACACCGAGAATCAGAATGTTGCCTGACGTGACACATACGTGCCATTTAGTTTGTTATTGTGTGGGGAGCTGTCAGATGCAATTATGACCCCGAACTATGGGAGGCTGGCACGCGGAACAAGGAAAACCATCCTTCGGTGTTGGGGAAAAAAAAAGAATTAATTCAATTTGGAAATGACACCATTAAATAATGAACTGCATCAAAATCTGCCCTTGGGGAAGTTTAATTTAAGTCACTCATGGCGTGTTATGCTGGTGCAAGGAAACTAAACTGAATGTCGACTGATGGCAGTTTATATTAATAATTCTACTTGTTATTCTATGATAATTTCTGCAAAAATTGACATGAAAATCTCCCAGTTTGGGTCCCTCGGGGAGTTTCGATTGAGTTTTTTTGATCCTGTTGCTCATTGATTTGAGGTCTGATGTAGTGCAAGGGTCCTTATTAGTGGCGTCTGTCAGTGCTGTAATGTTTTTGTTATTTTTCTCGTTTGTTCACTCTGACATCATGTCATTACAGAATGGTGCTGTTCAGGCACTGCCATGCCTGTTCGTTAGCATGTGTTTAATGAGCAGCTTAATTGAGCTGTCTAGTAGGCCACCTGTCACCCTCAGACCTTATTAACATACTAATGGTCCGACATTGTACTCTCTGACAGGCAACAGGGTTTGTGGAGTTGACGTCTGGATAGAGGGATTCTGGAGAAACTGTGGAAGGTTGGGATGGGGGTGGGGGTTAAGGCTTGTGGGGTAGTTTGTGGATGGGGCTGCCGGAGCTAAAATTAACTCTTTCTATCCTACAGCATATACAATATCTGACATAAACAAAACACAAGAAAATGATATTGTGCTGTCATTAGCTTAATCCTCTTGTCATATTTCCAGACAATACAAATATTGCGTGCACGGGTTATTTTCTCATTAATAACAGGCAACAGAGACAATGAACCAGGAGGCAGGGTTTGAAGCTATTTTTAAACAAATCCCTTGTCATTAGTTGGATAATATATATGTTTTGTGAATCCAGCAGTTTTACTGACCAACGAAGGCGACAAAGGAAACGATAGTAGAATGTGAAATTTACGAAACAATACTGATACTTAAATGTTACACTTTGTTTAAGCTTATACCTTGTCTAAAAAAAAGTTAACGATTTGATATCAAAATATTTTTTGTAACCAGATTTAATTCACATTCGGTGCAGCTACAAATACACTTTTTTTAAAAGGACACAAAGTGTTGGAATAACTCAGCAGGTCTGGCAGCATCCCTGGAGAACGTGGATAGGAGACGTTTCGGGTCGAGACCCTTCTTCAGATTGGTCTACTTTTTCAAATGGACATATGACATAGACATAGAAGGAGGCCATTTGGCCCATTGAGCCGATGCCAGCTCTCAGGCCAACACCGTCAATCCCAAGGCCCCACTTATTTCCCTTAATCTTTTTTCCCCTCACATACCCGTCAATTTTATCCTACTTCCCTTCCTCCCACCAACACTCAGTTTACAGTGAACAATTAACAGAATGGACTGTGAGTGGAAACTGGAGCACTTGCACACATTGTGCAAACTCCATACCAACAGCGATTGAGATCAAAGCTAATCTGTGCCACTAGCTGAGAGCTGCCGGCTTCTCCATTGTGTGAATTGCAGGAATACGATTAATTCTAGCCCATTCGTGGAATGAATAAGCCAAACAGAGGTATTTTAACACAGCCCCTCGATATGAAATTGCAGCCATTACTGCTCATGTCTCTCAATAATCTTTCTGATTAGTACAGGCTTTTGGGGTTATGGGGAGAAGGCAGGTGAAAGGTGTTGGGCGGGAAAGATAGATCAGCCATGATTGAATGGTAGAGTAGACTGGATGGGCCAAATGGCCTAATTCTGCTCCAAGATGAATTTATGAAATCCCTTCTGGCCGTCAAACCAAGTTTTAGAACATCATCCTGGACTTTGCAATATATCAAACTGCAGCAGTCAATAACAAGCTACTTGATGCATTGAAAGACCAGCAGGTTTTGAGCAGACCACAGACCATCATCCTTCATTCAGCTGATAATCTTCCAACAACAGATGATCATTGTGTCAGTGTGTATGTTTGAAATTAGAGAAATCAATATTCATACTGCTGGGTTGTAAGCTGGCCAAGTGAATATGAACACATCTTATTTCAATTTGAGCGCTTACAACCCAGGGTATGAATATTGATTTCTCTACTTTCAAGTAATCATTCCATTCCCTCTCTCTCCATCCCTCCCCCACCCTAGTCATCCTACTAGTTTCAATGTTCGTATCTTTTCGTTATCATCTCCTCCGCAGCCAACAATGGACCATTGTGGGTTCCTTGGCCATCGGTGCCTGCTCTGATTTGTTCTCTACCTTTTCATACCTCTAGCTTTCCTCTCCCCTGTCATCAGTCTGAAGAAGGGTCTCAAAACTTTACCTGTTCCTTTTCTCTAGAGAGGCTGCCTGACCCGCTGACTTACTCCAGCATTTTGTGCCTATTGTCATTCCATCATTTTGTGTCTATGTTTGATGTAAACTAGCATCTGCAGTTCCCTCCCTCACAGGTTAGATATCATGTTCAGATTTCAAACTGGGCATAGCCCACAAACTTCTAGGTCAGGGGTGAAAGTGGTAACTCTAAGCCAACAGCCTACAACTGGTCACTAACACTCTGTGCAATCCAAATGTCACTGGCAGGATTCTCAGAGATATTTTTGAATCAAACAGCATCAGTCATAACTGAATATCATAATAACATGTGTCATTCTGCCGATGATGCTACTGACAAATGAGCTGGCATACTCAGATAGCTTTTAAGCGACTGATTCTCTATAATTATTTTTGTGCATATCACTAGAGTGCATGTAATTAAGAAATACAAATGTTATGCATGGGATCAGAAAATATAATAGGCTTGAGAGTTTGCAAAACTGCCCTACTTTAGTTACAGTGGGTGGAGTTGAACAGTCACTGACAAACAACATAATGATGTGAAAATTAACTGGTTGTCAGCACAGGCTTTGGACTAAAAAAGTAAGTTAATTCATCAAAAACATATTGTGCTGAGTATAGATTTCAGAAGAATTGGGTATTTCAGAAACAATGAGAAATCATAACAAATCACGGGGCGTAGTCATTCCTGAAGTATTTAGCAGCCCAAATGTGCAGGAAGGAACTGCAGATGCTGGTTTAAACCAAAGATAGACACAAAAAGCTGGAGTAACTCAGCGTGACAGGCTGCATCTCTGGAGAAAAGGAATGGGTGATGTTTCGGGTCGAGACCCTTCTTCAGACTCCCCTAAATGGTCTTTAGCAGATCGTTTCTGCAAACAAAAGTGTAAGCAATACATATACACAATAAACTTGCCGATGACAATCTAGACTTTCTGGGAATGGGCTGTGGGAGCTAATATAGAAAATTCAGGCATTACCCAAAGGCATAGCCTTATGAAATTGGCCATTAAAACCAATGAAGTCTACAGTTTATAGCTGCCAGCTGGACATGAAACCACACAATTTTAGACAATCGCTTAAAATCCAATTGATTCCACGAAATCTAGTCAATAGACAATAGGTGCAGGAGTAGGCCATTTGGCCCTTCGAGCCAGCACCGCCATTCAATGTGATCAAGGCTGATCATCCTCAATCAGTACCCCGTTCCTGCCTTCTCCCCATATACCCTGACTCCGCTATTTTTAAGAGCCCTATCTAGCTCTCTCTTGAAAGCATCCAGAGAACCTGCCTCCACCCCCCTCTGAGGCAGAGAATTCTACAGACTCACCACTCTCTGTGAGAAAAAGTGTTTCCTCGTCTCTGTTCTAAATGACTTACACCTTATTCTTAAACTGTGGCCCCTGGTTCTGGACTCTCCCAACATTCGGAACATGTCTCCTGCCTCTAGTGTGTCCAAGCCCTTAACAATCTTATATATTTCAATGAGATTCCCTCTCATCCTTCTAAACTCCAGGGTGTACAAGCCCAGCTGCTCCATTCTCTCAGGATATGACAGTCCCGCCATCCCGGGAATTAACCTTGTAAACCTACGCTGCACTCCCTCAATAGAATGTCCTTCTTCAAATTAAGGGAGCAAAACTGTGCACAATACTCCAGATGTGGTCTCACTATGTACAACTGCAGAAGGACCTCTTTGCTCCTATATTCGATTCATCTTGTTATAAAATCTGGCGCAAGTTTTCTATTGCACTTGACCTCAGGTTTGTTACAGAATTGCTGGCAACATTATGACAGTCCATCGGAAGTGCTGCTGAAGAATGCCCAGGAGATCAACCTCCTATTTCCAGCAGAAAGAACAGGCCCAAATAATTTGGAACTTTGAGCCTAGCTTTACTGTCTGAGCTCTACAGTAGGTTCGAAGAGGTTTCTATTCAGAGATCTGTGATCTAATTTAACCTACTTGTCTGTGCCTATAAACTCTTAATATATTTCTCACAAAAATCTAACAATATCAGCTTTTAAATTAACAATCTACAAAACATCCAATGTCAATCGTGGAAGTATGTTCCAAATTTACACCACACTCAGCATACATTGTTGAAAATGTATTAATTTTCTTCTTGTAAAACCTAGCTTTGGTATTTAAACCAAACATTGAAACATTTTATTGTATTTATTACAAGTTACTCTATAAATGAAACAGTCACTCATTTAGCTTTTTTCCACAATATTCAAGGTCAATAATTTGGGACATGGATTTATTTATAATTTATCAACACTTCCTAAGCTACAATAATAATTGTTTTAGTTTTAGTTTTAAGTTTTAGAGAGACAGCAGTTAGGAAACAGGCCATTTGAGCCACCAAGTCCACACTGAACATCGCCCACCCGTATACTAGTTCTATGGCTATCCCACTTTCACAATCTACAAACTAGGAATAGGCCCTTTGGCCCAACAGGTCCGTGCCGACCATAGATCACCCGTACACTAGTTCTATCCTACTACACTGGGGATAATTTACAGAGGTCAATTAACCTACAGACCTGCACATCCTTGGAATGTGGTAGGAAACCGGAACACCTGGAGAAAACCCTCGAGGGTCACGGGGAGAATGTGCAAACTCCGTACAGACAGCACCTGAGATCAGGATCGAATCTGGGTCTCTGGCGCTGTAAGGCAGCAACTCTACCACTGTGCCGCCCACTTTTTCACATAGTATAGGGCAGACGCAAAAGACAAAATCCAGGAAGCATATGCATAAGTACAGCGAAATATAGGTACAATGAAAATCTTGCTTGCAGCAATATTTAGAGGTCCTAGACAGACAAATGCACAAAATCATAAATTATATATAAATTACATGTAACATTCCTAAAATAAAGAATAAAAACCAAGGTATTAGTGCAAAACACAATGAGTTTCATCCACTCATCTTGAAAAATCTCTTAACTCAGGTCACATTGGGTGATGTGATAATCAACCATTTCACTTAATAGATCAAACTATTAAATTTGCCAAAGTGCAAAACACAAATAATGAATTAAAGTGAAACTTGCAGTATGATCAATAATCAAAAGTTCTGAAATTCTACAATTACATCCCTGTAACTAAATTGAAAATAATTAAACTGTGTAGTTTAGTTTACTTTGGTTGATTATTGTCATGTGGTCCGAGGTAGAGTGAAAAGCTCTGTTCAACAAAAAGACTCGACATGATTGTAATCAAGCCGCCAATGTGTACAGATGCAGGATAAAGGGTATATCATTTAGTGCAAGATAAAGTCCAATTAAAGATAGTTTAAAGGTCTGCAATAAGAAAATCAGGATTGCTCTCTCGTTGGCGAGGGGACATAACAGCTGGAAAGAAACTGTTCCTAAAGCTGGAGGTAAGCGTTTTCAAACTTCTGTACCTTTTGCCTGATGGGAGAGGGGAGAAGAGGGAGTGACCAAGGTGAGACTCGTCGTTGATTATGCTGGTGACCTTGCCAAGGCAGCATGAAGTGTAGATGGTCCATGGAAGGGAGATTGGTTTGTGTGATGGTCTGGGCCATGTCCACAATGCTCTGCAATTTCTTGCACTTGGATGGAGCTGTTCACTAACCATGCTGTGATACATCCCGATAAAATGTTTTCTACAGCACATCTGTATAAGTTGTTGGGGACATGCCGAACATCCTAAGCCTTCTAAAGAAGTAGGGGTGTTGATGTATTTTCTTTGCTAGTCCTTTGATATGACTAGTCCAGGATAATTTGCTGGTCACATTTACACCTAGGAACAAAGCTTTCAACCATTTTTACTTCAGCGCTGTCAATGAATGTGTACCGCTTTGCTTCCTGAAGTCGATCACTGTCTCTTTTTTCTTGCTGACATTTAGGGAGAGGTTGTTGTTTTGGCTTCAGGTTACGAGATTCTCAATCTCCTTCCTGTACTCGGTCTCATCATTATTTGATATCCGGCCCATCGCGGTGGTGTTGTCCATAAGTAACTGCTTGCATTCTTTATAGAGCACAGGGAACTAATTACAGGGTTCAGATATTAATAATTATATAATATTTCACAATTATAACATTAAGAAAATGCTGTTAGAGATGAATGATATTGAATTGTTCCCTGAGTAAATGCTCTCCATGTCTACAGAAAGTGTGAAGTCAAAAACCTGGCCCAGCATGTTAACAGTTAATTTCATTTCAGGCAAGCAATGGTATAAATTTACCATTCTCTCCACCCCCACAGTTTTTTGCTACTGAAAAGAAACCTAATTTAATATTCTGTTACTGCTAATTGAAACAGTTATCACCTGTCTCTCAGTTAACCTTTGTTAATAATTAAGCAACCACATAAATTGTGGTCAGCTGTACGGGATGACATGGATCAGATCTGCCCATTATTCGCAATGTACTGTTTAGGCATCAACTTCTGACTCCAGCCAACAGTTATTGAAAGTACAACAAGTGAATTTAGCCTGTCCATCAGTTTAAATGGTTCAGACAATATGCACTTTAAGAGTCAACTTCTGCCTCTAAGCTGTGCAGATGTTCTGAATCAAAAACTAAACTCTGACACAAAGGAATTAAGTACTTGGACCTGAATTCATTTGATAAATGAACAATGACTCTTTACAGGATTAGGCTTCAAAACCATTGAAAAATTGAATACTCCTTGGCTTATACGAACCTGCATGAAGACCAGAGATAATTTTCCCTTTTACGGCGAAGTATTTATTTACTGGAACAACTTGCCCTTCCTTTTTCTTCTCTTCAACAGATGCTCAGGATTGGAGATAGCTTTCTTACACTCGAGCTCTGTGGGTTCTAAGGTGGCTGATGAGAACATTGTAGGGTCAACAGCCTTTTGCCACAGGATAGGAGAGGAGGACCAGATAGATGATAGACACAAAAAGTTGGAGTAACTCAAGCGGGACAGGCAGCATCTCTGGAGAGAAGGAATGGGTGGTGTTTCGGGTCGAGAAACGTTACCCATTCCTTCTCTCCAGAGATGCTGCCTGTCCCGTTGAGTTGCTCAACGTTTTGTAGGGTCAACTATCTTCATCGTAAACCAGCATCGGCAGTTCCTTCCTGCACACTACCAGAGAGATGTCTGCCCGATAATATCTTGGTGTGAAGCAACTATGAATAGAGTTCAGGTGAAAGTTCTTTGACCTGAAGCATCAACTTTGTTTCTTTCCTCATGGACCTTCTGAGTCTTTCCAGCAATTTGCGTTTCAAACATGGAATAACGTTCTGTTTTCTGGAAGCATGCAGATTCAATGAGCCTTCTGAGTTTAATTAAAGCTTTACTGCTTGGGAACAAGGGTTTGGAAAGGGCATTAAAATTGGAAAACTGAGGGAGAAAGTTGCCTTTAAGATCCCTATTAAATCTCTCCCTTCTGACCTTGCTTATACACTCTAATTTTAGAATGCACAATCTGGGAAAAAGACTCTGGGCATTTTCTTTATCCATGCCCCATGTGATTTGTTTACTTCAATAAGATCACCTCTCAGCCTCCAAGGCACCAGTGAAAAAACAATCCCAGCCTATCCTGCCTCTCCCTGTAATTGAAGAACACAAATCCCAGTAACAAATAGGGTAGATGACACAAGACCCTGGTGAATGCTATCCCTTTGGTAGACAGCAGAGTGGGGCTCTTCTGCAGTTAATGCAATTGAATTTGTCTCCTTTTTTGGAGATACTCACATCCTTCCTCCGACCTCCTCCTCTTCCCAAACATGGGGAACAAAGTTGTGAACTTGTGATTCCTTTCTGCCAAGCACTGGAACTTCAGCAAGGAAACCAAGGATACCTAAAATGCCAATCCCAGGCCACCTCCCCCCAAACCCAAAGCAACATTCTGCTGTTTTTGCAGGTTTGGTGACACATATTAGAACACAGATCAAATAGTAGGGATCTTGTACAAAGCTCTTTCTTTTGCCTTCTCCACAATGAAAGAGCAAGCGGGCAAAGTCTTGTGGTAGGTCCATAGGGGACTGGCTAGATTAAAGATTTGTGGAAAATTGTGTGCAGTTGGGAGCTGGGGAAGAAATGGAACTAAGAGTGGAGGTTTAGAGTGTGGACAAGTGCTTAGCTGAGAATATTAGAGGTGCACAGGTAGCACTTGAGCTAGGAAGGACCTAGTTCCTTTAGCAGAGCGGTTTATATATAGGTGGAATAGATTTGAGGTAATTGATAAGATTAGTTAAAGAGATTAATTGACTTTTTTTAATCAAAGATTATAGGGATTCTTTCACTGGCTGAAAGAGTGATAGGCCACAATCTGGCAGCATATTTAAAAAGTACCTGGAAGAGTACATGAAGGATAGTAACAAATTAAGCGAGAGATCAAGAGCTGGAATGAGGGATTAGCCATTATTATTTGTTCCCCATGTTCATAATAGACTAAATGACATGCTTTGGTGGTGTACATTTCCATGATTCCATGTTATGCTGCAAGGAAGATGCATTATGCTCAAAAGAAATGAAAGACAGAATCGTATTTATAAAACACCTTTCACCTCTGCAACACACTTTACAGCTAATGATGCACTTTTTCAAAGTATGTGATCAGTCATCGTTATCAGGAGGTAGTTTCATTCTAAAACAGAGTTGAATGTGGTTGCTTACCAAATTAGAATGGGCAACTAAATGAAGATATTAAAACTCAAAGATAAAATGCAAAAGTTATCTCCTGCTGTGTTTATGCTGCTTTGCATCTTTTCGTAGCTGGATTATCGACTGTGAGATTAGATTGGAATTTGGCAACAAAATGGAGGTATTGAGCAATGAAGAGGCACAATAAGGAAGATACTACTTCAGAGAAGGCAAACTTTCATTTACATCTTGGATATTAGGTGGCACAGCTTGATAAAGACTTTATCGCTCAAGATGAGTTTATATTTCCATTATATTCACCCACTGTATTGAAAGCAGTAAAAATTGCAACAGCCTTGCATTCTTTCATCAAAAGGTTACCTCCTATCACTTGGGGCCTCAAACCACTACATGGAAGGATATGTAAGCACATGTGTAAGTGAGGGTGCAGAGAAGATTCACTAGGATTTTGCCTGCAATAGATCGTTTCACTAGTAAGGAGAGACTGCAGAGCCTAGGTCTGCTTACCCTGGAATGGAGGCTAAGAGGGGTCATAATATATAAAATTATGACGGGTATAAGATAGAGTAGCCTGCAGGAAACATTTCCCCATATTAGAAGGTGATAAAACTTGGGGACATTGATTTAAGGGTAAGGGATTTAGAAGGGATTTGAGGAGGGATAGAGAGAGAGGGAATGCCGGGTCTACCTGAAGTGAGAGAGATCAATATCATGCAATTGGGCTGTAAGCTGCCCAAGTGAAATATGAGATGCTATTCATCCAAATTGCATTTAGCCTCACTCTGACAATGGGGGAGACCAGAATGATGCCTGGATTATTTTCCCAGGATGGAAAAAATCAAATACTAGAGGACATAGGTTTAAGGTGACAGGGGCAACATTTACAGGAGATGTGCAGGGCAAGTTTTTTTACACAGAAGGTGGTGAATGCCTGGAGCCCACTGCAAGGGATGGTGTTATCAGTGTAGAAACAGGTCCTTCGGCACAACTTGCCCACAGGTTGAAGCAGATATGCTAATGACATTTAAATGACTTTTGGATAGGCATATGGAAATGCAGGGAATCGAGGGATTTGATTTATGTGCAGGTAGATCAGTGATGATTTTCGCATCGGTGCAGCACAGACATTGTGGGGCGAAGAGCCTGTTACTCCGCTGTACGGTTCTATGTTCCATGTTCTAGGTAACGCTGAGTTCAACAATTTCAAATCATAACCACACCTCATCTTTATACCACTTTCTCATAATTTCATTTCATACCACTTAATATCACCCCCTTTATGCCATGAACTGTCATCCCTTTGGCCATGCAGGAGAGAGATAAAACATCTGGCTGAGTGAAGCTACAACAACAACCCCTTGCACTAGATTAACAAAACCAAGGAAATAATTGGTGACTTTCGAAAGGGGAAGTTGAGAGACCAGATGCCAGTATTCATTGGTTGGTGGATCCATCCTCCATTTGGCCCCATCAAAGCCTCTGGTCCAGAAATCCCCAAATCCACTCCATCTCCTTTTGAAGTCCTACTGGTCTTTTAAATAGCAACACCCATCTCCGACCGTGCCGTGCCAGCATTCCCTGACGATCAAAGCACTTTCTCAAATCCAATGCTTTTTAATGTCAAGCCACGGACGAGTTCTTCAAACCTACCCACTGTTACTACCATGGTTCACTCCTAAATGGTTCCTCAGTTTTCATGCATTGTATCAATATTTTTCACGACTTGGGCCAATAAAGCAGTAATAAATGACAAAACAAGGAACACAACAGTATGTGATCTGTCCAGTTTTATTGTTCCTGGGGATCCAGTGCTGGACCTGCTGTTTTATTTAATATACATTAATGGTTTGGTGGGGCAGGGCATATTTCTGAGATCTACAAGTGACGTGTAACTTGAGAGGACATGGAAGAAGGTGTCGGTTTTTGGACAGCAGTTTAGGAATGTCATAAAGACTGAAGAAGGAGTGCAGATGAGACTTTAAAAAATGTTTCCAAGAATAAAGAGTACAATTGCATGGATAAAATGAGATCTCTGTGTTGGTCAGAGCAGAGAAGGCTTTGATAGAGGTACAGATGCTCTCCGATTTACAATGCTTCGACTTGCGATATCTCGACTTTACGATGGTAGAAACGCTGGTTACTCCAGCACTTAGTGTCCTTTTGTGATATGCTTACTGATAGGGTAGAGAATATAATTTTTTAGTAGCTTTCAAATGGAAGCTGTGTAAATACGTGAAGGAAGAAGAGTACCTTCCAATCTACCTCTTCACCCTCTGTATATGTTTATTGTGTGGGTTTAAACACTCCTACCAAAATGTATGTTCTGCAGCATGTCACCCTCTTGATAGGAAAGGTCCATATCTCTTGTAATATTCTTATGTTGCAGATTTTTTAAGATGTCCCTTATTGTTTTTACCCATGATTATAACAATGGCTTCATGTGGAACAATATTCTCAAAATCCTTCATCATACACTTACATATTGCATTTTTATAATTAGCAGATTATTACGAGTAATATGTTGCTGGCACATTCAGTGGCATTTTGGAAAGAAGGTGCAGATTTAGTTGTAAGTTATTCTGATTGCGTATAGCTCATTATGCTTGACAGTGTAAAGTCAAAATGCCTGCAGCATCAACATTTGTGCATATGCAAACTTTAATAAACAAACATTAGTCAGTCGTGGAGATGTCCTGCTGAGATTCGACATGTAACAAAGCATCCCTGCTGAATGCAACATTGCAGAGTGGAATAGGCAGCTCCAAGTAAGCAGCAGCAATAATTTTATCTTAAGTGCAATCCTAGATCAATGTTGTTTAAAGATTGCATGACCAGGAATGCATCACTATTCTGGATTCGAACCCAAAAGTTTAGACTAACGCCCATTTTTGATTTTCTTTTGTACTTTTCACATACAGGGTATCAGTTAGATACCAATTAACACACAATTGTGTGTTGCAGTTCACATTCAATAATAACCGAATTGAGAAGCTCAATTATTTCAGTCTTTTACAATTGGAAGAGTTGCGTTCTTCCCAGGATAAGTTTAATGGTCTGCAATGCTCTGTCCATTTGTATAATTCGAATCAAAACTTTAACTTTTCAAATTTTTCTTTCTATTTAGCTTGCAATCCAGTTTCCGCAAATTGGAGTGTTACAGAAAGCTGTCTTTTCTGTCTCCCAAACTCTGATCATCTTCACTTGTACATGTCCCAAGAGGGGAAGAATGCTGTGCTATGTGTCAGAAGAGAAATCAGTCAATTTTGCACGGTGACGCTTATTGCTATTTCGGGGAGACTGTGATCACACTCCCCAATTAGAGGGGGCTATGAATTCATACTAGATTGGCATGACAGATATGCTAAAAATATTAAAGTGCATGTCAGGTAATCACCAGTTCGGCTGACAGGAGAGTGAGAAGTACTAGCACTGCAGCATTCAAAACTGTTGAAGATTATTGTTACATCCTTGCAGTATTAATGCCATTTATGTCGTCTGTCAATATGTACTTTAATGCAATGGTGTATATACTTCAAAAGTGGTTCACTGCTTGTGATCGTAACCTGACCCATGTCCGGTTTAGTCTAGTTTAGAGATACAGAGTGGAAACGGGCCCTTCGGCCCACCGTGTCCGCACCAACCAGCGTTAGCCGCACATTAACACTATCCCACCTCACACTCGGGACAATTTACACTTATACCAAGCCAATTAACCTACAGACCTGTACGTCTTTGGAGTGGGGGAGGAAACCGAAGATCTCGGAGAAAACGCAAGGGGAGAGCGTACAGACAGCAAAGACAGCACCCGTAGTCGGGATAGAACCCGGGTCTCTGGCACTGCAAGCACTGTAAGGCAGCAACTCTACCGCTGCACCACCGTGCCGTCCAATTACATTCAGTAGTCGCATCTCAGTGATGGTAATCTGTCCCGTCAGTCCGGTGGTTGTAGGTTCAATTTACTTTACTGACACTATCAGACCTGCTGCTGTCTGGATGAGGTTGATGCTCCTGGATGGATGCAAAATAATTTATGGTACAATTTCTGGCCTTAGAATGATGAAAAGTGGCTCATATGTTTCCCGTGTGAAAACAGTGACTGCAATTCAAAAATAATCCATCAGCTGTCCTGATGATGTGAAAAGTGCTATTTTCAAAAATCCAATGTTTTCTTATCTTTCTTTGAAATCTAGTGCCACAAAAATTAGCGTCGAAGCTTCGGCTGGTGAGATAAAGGGACAGGAGATGGCATGATATATATTGGAATGTGCCTCACAAACAGACTAAGTTGAGATGTCGTAAAATTCCAACTCTTTAATCCGTTCCAACAAAGGAAGTGGTGGGAATTTTGTGGCAGTTCATTAAAAAAAACAATGACGAATTACAGACAAAAAAAAATCCTTATATTACGCATCTTTGACAAATGCCTAAACTTTTGACCTGCACTTAAAAAGGAGAACGCTCATCTGTGAGGTCCTATAATAATATCAGCTTTATCCGTACACTCTGCCAGTCCACCAAAAAATCTTTACGAGCCTTATGCACTTAAAACTTGGGAGGTGCTCGATTTACCAAGTAGCAGTCCTTCTGAAGGTAACTTTACTCCTGACTTCTTTTACAATGGGCTGAACTTCCCAGCAAGGTCATGCTTTGTGTCTCGGTCCCTTTTGCCAGAATGTTGAACTTTGACTGAGGTCATGTGGCTGGCCTGCTGTGGGTCTGCTGCAGAGTGGACCACAGACTGTGGCCTGAGGGAGTCACCTAACTCGGGGCGAGCTCTGCCCATGCCAGTTGATACTGCCTTACCCTGACCTTCACCTACCCCATTCCTATCAACAGATGTCAGGGGGCATGAGGCAGATGGTCTTGAACTGTCTCCCTCCGACCACCTCTAAGGATGGGGGATCAGGGTAAAGGCAATGAATTATCATGTGAATAACATGTCTGATTATTGCAAGTCATTAAGATCAATTTAATTGACATTAGAAATATACACTTTGCAACAATGAAGGTTAAGGGACACGATTGTGAATTTTAGAAAGACTAAATATGAATGGTTTCCAGGAAAGGAATTGTCAGATTTAACAGAACAAATCTTCCAGTACCAAACTATTGCCAGTAATCCATGTTACTACCAGTGGATAAGTCTGGGAGTCTTGAACTTGCTGATCTCTCTTCACTGGCTATTATCTGATTATCAAGCTCATTATGTTTAGGTTAGTTTAGAGATATAGTGCCCTTTCGCCCACCAAGTCCACGCCGTCAGCAATTACCCATACACTAATTCTATCCTACATACTAGGGGCAATTTACAGAAGCCAATTAACCTGCAAGCCTGCACGTGTTGGAATGTGAGAGGAAACCGGAGCACCTGCAGAAAACCCTCGTGATCACGGGGAGAACATATAAACTCTGTACAAACGGCAACCGTAGTCAGGGTCGAGCCTGGGTCTCTGGCACTGTGAGGCAGCAACTCTACCGCTATGTCGCTTTGCCGCCCTTGTGCAATCCATGTAATCCTAAACAGAGGACAAGGTGCCTGATGAACCTTTGTCAAATTAGACCTAGCGAAGGAAGAACAAACTCATTTGTTCCAATAGTGAGGAACTAAAATTAGGAAACATTAGGAACCTCAGTAAACTTTAGCTAATTCACCTTTCTAATTGTTTGGTTCATTGTTTTAATCATTTGTTTATATGTAATTGGGGTTTTTTTAAGTTTAATTCATTATGAAATGTTTTTTTCTAAAAAACAGGGATACTCAGAAACATTTAATTCTGCAAATTTGTGAGCTGAGCTTGTTTTACATCCATGCATTATATCCTGTCTGTCAGGAAGCTGGTGATCCACCGACAAAGGAGCTCTGACAGACAGGAAGCAGCATGTGAGGCTGGGAAAGCACCTCGGACTTGCAAACCCTCAGCATAGGAGCACCACAAGGCTGCGTACTCTCCCCTCTCCTTTACTCTCTCTACACCAATGACTGCACCTCCACTGACTCCTCTGTCAAGCTTCTCAGGTTTGCGGACAACACAACCCTGATTGGATTGCTCCAGGATGGGGAAGAATTTACCTACAGACAGGAAGTGACACAGCTGGCGGCCTGGTGCCATCGCAACAACCTGTAGTTCAATGCTCTTAAGACAGTGGAATTGATAGTAGACTTTAGGAGAGATCCCCCTCCCCTCACCTCACTCACCAGCAACAACACCACAGTCACATCTGTGGAGTATTTTAAGTTCTTGGGAACCATCATCTCCAAGGACCTTAAATGGGGGGGCTACCATCGACTCCACACTCAAAAAGGCACAACAGAGGATGTACTTTGTGCGGCAGCTGAGGAAGCACAACCTGCCACAGGTAATGATGGTCCAACTCTATACAGCTATCGTAGAGTCTGTCCTCACCTTCTCCATCAAGGTTTGGTTTGGCTCAGCCACCAAGCACGACATTCGGAAGCTGCAGCGAATCGTCCGATCAGCTGAGAATGTTATTGGCTGCAACTTTCCCTCCATTGATAAACTATACACTGCAAAGGCCAGGTAGCGAGCGGGTAAGATCATCTCTGACCCCTCTCACCCTGGCCACAAACTCTTTGAATCACTTCCCTCTGGCAGGCGACTCCGGACTGTCAAATCTGCCGCAGCCAGACATAAAAACAGTTTTTTTCACGAGTGGTACCTCTACTCAATAACCAAAAATCTGTCACCTCCTTTTGCCCTGGAATTTTATTTAATGCACGTTTAATCAAGAATGTTTTATTATTAATGTTTAATGTTTTATATTTTATGTGTCATTCCTAACTGTCGCTGTATGTCATTGTCACATGCGGGTGGATCACCAAGGCAAATTCCTTGTATGTGAATACTTGGCCAATAAACTTATTCATTCATTCATCTACATGCATATCACGTGTTGTACGAGCATGTTTTTATTATGAATGTTATATGCCTCACTGTAGCTGAATATTGACAGGAATAAAATCAAAGCATTTTGTTTTGGGGAGATCTGTATCAATTGTTAAATTCATTGGGATTGTAGTCCTTACAATGCAACATGCATCAATATTTAAATTCCAATAACTAATTATTCACAACATGCCACAAGTACCTGTTGGGCTGTATTCACCTTTTAGCAACATGTGTCTATGGAAAGGAGAGAAAATCAATTTGAATTGATTGTTGAGTTCAACAAATGCTTTGACCTTCCTGGTGAATAATTATAGAAATTTGCTGCTGACCTTCAGCTTTTCTAATAATAACCAGTTCAACTTTTCAACAGCAACAATAAATTGCATTCAAAACAGATTTTATTTATTTACTGATGAGGTGGTTACACTGCAGCAGCTGAGAGACGGATAGTATAATAAATTCAATTGCACCAATTAAATCACTGCCAGATTAGAGTGACAGTATGGCATGAATTAATGTTCAATAAGGCATGCGATACACCATTAGATTAATTATAGAGGACACACCAGTGTGAGGAGCCCTAGCGAACCTGAAACCGCTGCCATCAAAGAGAAAGCGCATGGGTGACATTCAGTCAAGGAGTGATAAGTTGAAGACACAAGGAACTGCAGATGATGGAGTCTTGAGCAAAACACACAAAGTTCTGGAGGACCTCAGCGGGTCAGGCAGCATCTGCGGAGTCAATTGACAGGTGACATTCTGGGTCGGGACCTTCTTCAAACTCAGTGTGCAGAAGGGTCCTGACCTGAAAAGTCACCTAACCATTCCTGCCGCAGAGGCTGGCTGACCCCCTGAGTTAATCCAGTACTTTGTGTTTTCAAGGAATGAAGAAGGGTTTTGGCCCAAAACTTTGCCTATTTCCATCGCTCCATAGATGCTGCCGCACCTGCTGAGTTTCTCCAGCTTTTTTGTCTACCCCAGCAATGGAAGATAGTTTGGTTGTTGGTGTTTAATCCTCCCTGATACTGGACATCTTTGCAGGATGCCTAGTGCCCTAGTTCCAGGCATATTCATCAATGACCTTCAATCTTAAGGTTATGAGGTCAGGAGTGGGAATGTTTACTGATGTTAACTAATCAATTCAAAGCGTGCCTCATCAACATATGAAGTTGTCCATACCTGCATGCAACAAGGCCTGGGTGACATTCAGTCAAGGAGTGATAAGTTGAAGACACAAGGAACTGCAGATGATGGAATCTTGAGCAAAACGCACAAAGTTCTGGAGGACCTCAGAGGGTCAGGCAGCATCTGCTGGGGTCAATTGACAGGTGACATTCTGGGTCGGGACCTTCTTCAAACTCAGTGTGCAGAAGGGTCCTGACCTGAAAAGTCACCTAACCATTCCCGCCACAGAGGCTGCCTGACCCCCTGAGTTAATCCAGTACTTTGTGTTTTGAAGGAATGAAAAAAATCACTTTTAATATTCACACATGCACTGACAGTGTCCATCTCCAACAATAGAGTATAACCCTTTACATTTGATATTCATTGGCAATTACCATTGAGAGATTTAGAGGCCAAATTCCAGATATCATGGCTCTGGTTCATATCCCTGAGATTAAATTCAGCGATAATCAGGAGGTCAAAATCAGACTATTACAGTCATCAATGTGTTATAATCACAGTAAATTAGATGGAAGTGATACATCTTGCCATCTCATACTTTCAAGCCTTATTCTTTAATTTGCGCGGTTACCTGCTTTAAATGATAACAAGCTTGTAATTACTATACAAATCATCCCCATTAAACACGTTCCACAGTGTGTCTTAGTGTTACACACTGAGCCAAGCAGCAATGTATGCCCTAGGCAGGATCTCAACATTCACATGAGTGAATGCAAGCTGAAAGTACCATATGTTAAAGCTTGGTGACTTCAAACAGCAGATTCGAACATTAATGCATTTGTAAGCTGATGGATGCCTGGAATTAGTTTGTAAATTGGTTTTTCTTGTTTGTGTTTTGTTTTTGGCAGCCTCGCACATATTGGCTCAAATCTGTGTCACTTGTTCTGTATGTGTATCAGGTCTAAATGTTATTAAGCAAGGACAAAGCCCTCAGGTAGCCCCCTGCGGCTTTAGCGGTTTGGGATGCTGGACTCCCACCGGGACTAACAAGGCACCCTGCTATGGAACCATCCAAGGTCAATGCTGGGTTTGTAGGCATCTGCAGACAGCACAAGCCCTGTTCCACCCCTGTGGTCATTGTTACCTTCCACTGACCAGCTGCTGGTGATCGCTAGGTCAAAACAAAACGGGTATAGAAGCTCCATTCACCCAAGATTAAATGCCTGAAATGAGCCACACCTTTGAACAATTGCATCCTATAAGAGGAACACTATTCAATAGCTGTGGGGCCCCACTGATCAATGCTTAAGAAAGGTGCAGCCAACAAAGCATTTCACACCCTCAGACCTTACACTGCTCAAGCTCCAAGATCCAATATTCCCTTCAGTGTAACACACGCACGCATTAGTAGCAGTCTGCTCAGCATAAAAATTGACAAGACTTTAATTGGCAGAAACCCTGTTACATTTGAGCAATATATCTTGCAGGGGGACAGTTAACACTTTTTTTAAAATTCACACTTCTCTAAACGTCTGAGGCAATTTTAATGGGTCTCACAAGTGTAAACATTTTACGAAGCTTATATCAGAGTGAGTGTTCCATCATATTTTAGATGTAAACATTCCAGAAATGAATGCTTCAATACTGAATGCATAATTCCGAAGCAGCTTTTGCATAAAATTAACTGCCTGCACAAAGAAAAGAACCGAGACATTACAACTTTCCAGGTTGTTAGAATTAATGGGAATAAACATGTCCAATTTTGTGAAACTTCTTGTGAGATCATTCTATACTGCTCTCAGAAAAGGAAAGTGAATATCATTTCTTGAGAGAGGACATCCCTTTTAGGACATGAAAAATAATGAATAAGTACATTATATAAATAAAACTAACCAATAGGCGATTGAGCTGTTGTACATGTGTGGCACAGAAACCCAGATTTAGAGTTAAGTTACTATATTAGACTCATGCATGTTAAAAACAAATATGATTGTTGCTTTAACTACAATTGGTTGTAATGGCAGTCTCATATTGGGAAAGACAATCTTCTTGAATAGGATACTGTGCCTCAATAAGTTTCCAAACACTTTATTTTATGTCTTACACAGAACAGAATGACACACCCATCATCATATTGGGATGAGGATGAACTGTTTCATTTTTAAAAGGAACACCTTCATGAACAATAAAGTATTTGGTAAATCTTTTTTAGTTTTTCAATGAATCAAGCCACATGGAAATGTTGCCTATTTCCTTCGTTCCATAGATGCTGCCTCACCCGCTGAGTTTCTCCAGCATTTTTTGTCTACCAACATGGATACTCACCTTGAGTTGGAAGAGGTATATTTTGCTTATCTTCCTCCACATTCACTGTCATTTCATATGACAATGGTGTGTTTACTTTAAACTGTTCCAAATAAAATATGAATAACTTTGTGCTGAAATACATTCAACATGAGATGATATTTCTGACGGCAGTGTAAATTGACTGAGGCATGGTTTAAAGTTTTCATTGTTTCTCAAAAGTACAGAAAAAAATCTTGTTGTGTGCTGCTATAGATTAAATTGTGCAAGATGATAGGAAGAAAATTATCTCAAAATTTGATGCAATAAGAAAATTGTTTAGTCCCTGCATAAAAACTCATACATTGCCAAACTACACCTCTTATTAACAGGCATTTTATTTGACAGAATTAACTGCATTAGAATTACAACTTTGCTGCTACTGTTACAAGCTAAGTCTTCTGGAAATTACAACTCAAAATTATAACAAAACATCCAACCAACCCCAGTTTTGTCTGCCGTGCAGCAGATTAATCAGACCCTTCAGAAATCGTTAAGAAAGGGGGAAAAATCTGTTGTCAGATTTGGGTGTTTATCGGCTACATTTTAGGCACTTGACCTGATGTTCTGGACACCTAATCCTCTGATCTGCATGCCGAGAGCCATGTGAGGCTCAGACTCCGTATACACATGAAATTGGCTGTCGTACTTGTGCTAATACATAGAGGCCTCCGCACATTGTCTGCCCCAAATGCAATTCCACTCACAAAACTGGTGGCGAATATGAAATGCGAGGCTGGGTTTTCTGAATCATCCGACTAATGAAACAGTCTGCGGCCATTATACAAGCTCGGCAGTGAGAGGCTTTGCAGCCCTCACGCCACAGAGCTTGTAAAGGTTAAAGTTGTTGAAATGGAGGCCACAAAAGAATAAATAGTTTGATGTTGTCAGCTAAGACTGTACAAACCAATTGGCACACAAATGGTTACAGCATGTCTCCGCTTGTGGCTTTAGATCCAGGTTACTTAAATCCACTGATTTGTAATTACAAATTATCCGGGACTATAGATGTTTGCAAGTGAATGCAAGCCAAACAAAAAAAAAGGAGGGAGAAGAAAGATAGGTTTGCTTAGATTCAGTTAACCACAAGGTACAAAGATAACGAGCAGGGTATACTGGTGCTTTGTCCAGAGAAATAATTAAATATATTCATAACTTTGAATCACTCATTCTTAATATAATTGTAACATAAAATGTAGCCATTTCTGAAAAATAAAACATGATGGTTCTTGAGGAATGAGTGTGTTATGATGGCTGCTTTGCCACAGTAGAGAGGACATATTCCTATTGCATGAAATATATAACATAAAAATCATTCATAATGTCAAGATTTCCTCAGAGTTTAATTAATATTTCCTTTTTCCTTTCCTGCTTCATCCCAAATTTGTGCACTTGTGATTGGAGATGTTTCTAAGGATTCAGAAACATTTATTTTCCACCCAGAATCCGTAATAAATACCAAATCACGAGAAATTAAAAACAGCATAAACGTTCTGCTTAGAAATTTTCCATTGTTGTTACTGTTGTATTAAGTTATAAAATTGTATAAAAGCTGGAAATATAAAATAAAAATGTGGAAATCATTCAACAGGTCAGCTCAACATTTGTAGCTGGACATAAAGAATTAAAATATCAATCTCAGGTCAGTGAAGGTTCATTGAGCAGAAACATTACTCACTCCACAGATGCTGCCTAAATTGCTGAGGAATTAGATCAATATGGGCGGGAATACCACTACCGAAATTATAGATCATTGATGTCAATATTTAACTCTAGAATTAATTGTAAAAGATTAGAGAAACCCCTGAGAAAGGAAAAGACTTCTTCGAACGAATAATTATGCAGATTTAAACAGTAGAGAGGACAGGTCTTATTGTCAGTGAATAAAGTTGTTTCATTGCCTTAAAATAAATGGTTCATTAAGATGGGAGTTGCGGAGGGAACGGTTGCTGTGTGAGGCGGAAAGGGGTGGGGATGGGAAAATGTGGCTAATGGTGGGATCCCATTGGAGGTGGCGGAAATTTCGGAGGATTATGTGTTGTATCGGGTGGAAGGTAAGGACCAGGGGGACACTGTCTCTGTTGCGTCTAGTGGGAGGGGGAGTCAAGGGCGGAGCTGCAGGGTACCAAGGAACTGGGGGAGGGGGAGCAAGGGTGGAGCTGCGGGGTACCAGGATACGCTTGGGCAGCTTACAGCCCAGTGGTATGAATATTGATTTCTCTCACCAGGTAGCCCCGGCATTCCCTCTCTCTTTATCCCTCCCCCATCCAAGTTACACTAGTTTCTCATTTTCACCCTGCAAACAACTTACAATGGCCTGTTTCCTTCATCATTGTAACTTTTTTGCATATCTTTCATTCATTGTTCTTTGTCTCTCCCCATCACCGTCTATGTCTCTCGTTTCCCTTATCCCTAACCAGTCTGAAGAAGGGTCTCGACCCGAAACGTCACCCATTCCTTCTCTCCAAAGATGCTGCCTGTCCCACTGAGTTACTCCAGCTTTTTGTGTCTATCTTCGGTTTAAACCAGCATCTGCAGTTCCTTCTGACAGATTTGTAGGTAGATTGGCTTTGATGGAATTGTACGTTGTCCCTAGTGTATAGGATAGCGTTAGTGTATAGGGTGATCAGGGGGCCGAAGGGTCTGTTTCTACGCTGTATCTCTAAAGTAAAGTCTAAATAAAATTCCTATTCTGAATATGTCTGTGAGAACATTTGGGCCATGTATTAATTCCTCCACTGACCCTTTTGTGCAATACTTTGACTGAGATATTCTGAACCCACCAAGTAACAAGCAGTCATTTTTATCAAAATGGCCCTTTGTTCACCAATAACTCCATAAGGCAGCATTCCAGTTTCCCAGTCAGGCATGATTCAGGGGTAACAAGCAAAGAGCATGCTGAATCATCTCTGTACTCCAGAAAGAACTGGTTCATGGGATGATCCACAGGCAATCAACCCTGAGAGTTGGATTTTATTACACACTTATCAAAACGTGTAATTCACAAGTTCACATGTTATAGGAGTAAATTAGGCCGTTCGGCCCATATAGTTCACTGTCATTCAATCACGGCTGATCTCTACCTCCTAATCCCATTTACCAGCCTTTTCCCCATAACCCTTAACACCCGTTCTAATCAAGAATTTGTCCATCTCTGCCTTAAAAATATCAACTTACGGCCTCCATAGCCCTCTGTGACAATGAGTTCCACAGATTAACTGCCCTCTGACTAAAGACGTTCCTCCTCACCTTTTTTAAATAGTGCCCTTTAATTCTGAGGCTATGACCTCTGATCCCAGATTCTCCCACCAGTGGAAACATCCTTTCCACATCCACTCTATTTATTATTTTCATTATTCTGTAATCTTCAATGAGGTCGCCCCTCAACCTTCTAAACTCCAGTGAGTAGAAGCCCAGTGCTGTCAAACACTCATCATATATTAAAACCCACTCATTCCTGGAATCATTCATGTAAACCTCATCTGGACCATCTCCAGAGCCAGCACATCCTTCCTCGGGTATGGGGCCCAAATTTGCTCACTATCGTACTGTAGTACACAAGTACTGCAATTTATGCAGTTTACTTGGCACCTAGGTTGCAATTTGGATCTTACTGATCAAATGGCAATTAAATGGGAATGTGAAACCCGAAGAATGGATATGCAGTAGAAGGTATTATTCTTTCTTGTAAGCTATTGTCTTCCTGCACCATTTGAAGTCCAATCACAATAGATTTCCAGCTTTTCTCTGGCAGAGCAACATGGTGTCATCTTTGAATGAAGTATAAAGGAACTGCAGGTGCGGGTTTATAAAAAAAATATGTCATGCAGCATCTCTGGAGAACATGGATAGGTGACATTTCGGGTCTGGAGCTCGATCAGTCGAAGAAGGTTCCGCCCCAAAACATCACCTCTCCATGTTCTACAGAGATGCTGCCTGGCCCGCTGAGTTACTCCAGCACCTTGTATCTTTTTTTAATGTTTGCTGAAGACAAGTTGGATGCAACCATAGGTATTGTGGATAAGAAGAGAAATTTGCAAAGGGCAATTGAGTGAACAAGCTAGTCACAATGGGATTTAGTGTGAGGAAGTATGAGACAACATGCAAGGAGCTAAAGAGGTTATAAAAACAGAAAATGTTGGAAATACTCAGCTAGTCATGCAGCATCTGTAAAAAGAGAAACAGAGTTGACATTTCAGGTTGAAATATTCCCTACAAAATGGAGAAGTGAGGAAACATGGAGGTACCAAAATCTTTAATGGGCCTCAGAGGGATCAGCGTAGACAGTTGCTAGATGGTTGCCATGGACAGGATAGGCTGGAGAGTGTGTTTCTTGTGCTGTATATCTCTTTGACTGAGAATATTCTAAAACTCAGGAGGTTGCCTGGCCTGCTTTATTTTTTCATCAAGTCCTACAAACCACAAGCTTGGCAGATGGAATAGCATAACCTGCACCATGTTACAGCACTTACCCCGTGCACACTCCAGCTCTGAGAGCCCCACTCCAGTGTGTTTAGATAGTCAAAAGAGATAGCGGTACTTCGGTAAGTCATAAATATAATGACAAAGCCATAGATTGTGATTTTTTAAATTTAATTTGGCTGTTATCTACGGGAAATGAGTTCAGTTTAGTTTATTGTCACATGTACCGAGGTACAATGAAAAACCGAGGTACAATGTTGCGTGCTAACTAGTCAGTAGAAAGACAATACATGATTACAATCATGCCATTGACAGCGTACAGATACATGATAAAATATAGTCTGATCAAAGATAGTCAAATTAATCTGGATTATAATATTTCCCAACATCCCCCTGCATAAGAACTTTTAGTTCAGAGCAGCCTTGAACATGATATGGAACCGAGGCACACGACTCATGGATATAAGCAAAGGTACTTTCAAAGCATCTATTCGTCTGTTCTCTCCACAGACATAACCCAGCACACCAGGGGTGGCAGAGTGGTACAGCGATAGACCTGCTGCCTCACAACCAGGTTCGATCCTGACTACAGGTGCTGTCCGTGCAGAGTTTGTACATTCTCCCCGTGACCGCGTAGGTTTTCTACGATGCTCCAGTTTCCTCCCACATTCCAAAGATGTACAGGTTTGTAGGTTAATTAGCTTCTGTAAATTGTCCCTAGTCTGTAGAATGCAAAAGTGGGCTAACATAATACTTAGAGGATCAGTGATTACTGGTCGATGTGGACTCGGTGCGCCAAAGGGGCTATTGTATCTGCCTCCACCACCACCCTCTTTTTCGGGTTGGTCTGAAGAAGGGTCCTGACCTGAAACATCGCCTATCTGTGTACTCCAGAGATGCTGCCTCATCCGCTGAGTTACTCCAACACTTTGTGTTTTATTGGGGAAAAACACGTTATTTGCTGCAGATATAACTCCAACTTTGAAAAAGTAATTCAATCTAGTCCTTCAAAAAACAGAGCCATAGTTAGTTTACATATAACTTCAACAATATATATATAGAATTATAAGGCAAATATACAATATTACTATGCTTCATTTTAAGGCAATATTGTAGAAACGGATAATATAACTTTTATTTTTCCTTTTTTTCCTTTAAAAATTGTTATAATTTTTTTCAGTTAAAGAGCTTCACATTCATCCTTCTCCAGGGATTGTTGTTATCAGTTTATGTTTTTTTGAAATAAGTACTCAGGTTTTTTTCAAAAGGGCCACTTCCGAAAGAATTTAAATTAAGTTAGGTGACTGCACATGTCCAGGAAGATAATTCTTCCTGTTGCAACCAAGAAGCCAATCGCTCAGTTAGTCAACCTTTAAATGATCACGGAACTTAAACTAATCCAATTTGTTACAGCATCCGGTAAACCATGTGGGACACTAGACGCACTTTCACAAATACATTATGCAGTTGATAAATGGAGGATAGTTTTAAAAAGTACCACTGAATGGTACCACATGAATCGCAATTTGTACCCTTTTCTTAAATAGTTGATAAAAGTACAACATGTTGCAAGCCATCGCTCAGAAACAGAGGAAGGGTTAGCTACAAAAGGTCAAAGATTTATTACTTCCGACCTTTGCTTTCTTCCATCACTGCACCTGAAGCTTTCAAGCTTTGTTTTTGGACTTTAGGCGTGAGCAGCAAATAGATTTAGGTGCAAATAACCCGTGGAAGCTATTTCAAAAGGAAGCCACAGAAGCGAAGCAGCCACAGTCATATATATATTATATATATATATATATATATATATATATATATATATATATATATATATATATACCAATGTTAGAAATAAAAATATTATCTATGATATACTGTGCCTTGAGTTTATTTTGGAAACTCTGATTAAATTGAGTTGTTAGAGTGGAGACATTGTATAATTCAATGCAACATTTATAAATTCCAGGCATTCATCTTAATTTGATGATATTTAGGTCCATTAAGTCACATAATATCTATTTCTTATGGCTTTTATTGATAGGATTAAGCCTGTGAACAATTTGCCATAGAGCAATGTTATTATATTTTAATTTGTGGGAGCAATGAATTTCAGTCATTTAAACCTTTCAAAATTCACAACACGAACACAGGTCGCCCTGGTTGTAGGTGAAGAAATTCTTCCTTGTTACCTGTTAGAGTCATAGAGTGATCACTGGCCGGCACGGACCCTATTGGCCCAACGTGCCCACACCGACCAACATGTCCGAGCTACACTAGTCCCACCTGCCTGCGCTTGGTCCATGTCCCTCATAACCTGTCCTATCCATGTACCTGTCTAACTGTTTTATAAAACTGTTTGTTCTGCAAACTCATAGTATGCATAAGTTTTGCATTGTCAGCTAAATGTAATATATAATTTATTATCTTTTCTCACTTTTGTTTTTTTTAATGAAAAAGAGTCAGAGAAAAATTCGAAGGTTAAGTCAGAGTATGTATCTATAATACTTTAAACCTGTTCTATCCCTTACATGTATCAGTACCATGGACAGCACTCGTGAACACTTGAGGCACATAATTTATTAATGGATCTAAAAATTTCAAATAAGCAAGCTCATATTTGTGGTTTATGAGCTTATACATCTGCAAACGTACTTGCATATGCACACCTATATCGGTGTACACACAGGTGGCACAATGGCACAGCAGTAGAGTTGCCTTACAGCTCCAGAGTCCCGAGTTCGATACTGGATGCTGGCTGTAGAGAGTTTATATGCTCTCCTTGTACAGATTTGTGGGATAATTGGCTTCTGAAAACTACACTTCATATGAATACTTATGTGTGCAAATGTATGCATCTAGTTATGTGCACTCATATATAAATACACACGAAGGAGTCCATCTACAAGTGATGTCTGAATGGAGTTTATTCGTTCTTCCTGTGACCACATGGGTTTTCTCTGGAAGCTCCTGATTCTTCCCACACTCCAAAGTCATACTGGGTTGTAGGTTAATTGGCTTCAGTAAAATTGTAAATTGCCCTAGTGTTAGAAACTTTGATTAGGAAAAGGGGAGATGCAACGAGACCTGGGTGTCATGGTACACCAGTCATTGAAAGTAGGCATGCTGGTGCAGCAGGCAGTGAAGAAAGCGAATGGTATGTTAGCATT
The DNA here is from genome assembly GCA_963514005.1 of Raja brachyura. The sequence goes on along the minus strand of OY740792.1, from coordinate 16,073,248 downwards.
CATCGCAAAAGGTTTTGAGTATAGGAGCAGGGAGGTTCTACTGCAGTTGCACAGGATCTTGGTGAGACCACACCTGGAGTATTGCGTACAGTATTGGTCTCCAAATCTGAGAAAAGACATTCTTGCCATAGAGGGAGTACAGAGAAGGTTCACCAGACTGATTCTTGGGATGTCAGGACTTACATATGAAGAAAGACTGGATAGACTCGGCTTGTACTCGCTAGAATTTAGAAGATTGAGGGGGGGATCTGATAGAAACTTACAAAATTATTAAGGGGTTGGACAGGCTAGATGCAGGAAGATTGTTCCCGATGTTGGGGAAATCCAGAACAAGGGGTCACAGTTTAAGGATAAGGGGGAAATCTTTTAGGACCGAGATGAGAAAAACATTTTTCACACAGAGAGTGGCGAGTCTCTGGAATTCTCTGCCACAGAAGGTAGTTGAGGCCAGTTCATTAGCTATATTTAAGAGGAAGTTAGATGTGGCCCTTGTGACTAGAGGGATCAGGGGGTATGGCGAGAAGGCAGGTACGGGATACTGAGTTGGATGATCAGCCATGATCATATTGAATGGCGGTGCAGGCGCGAAGGGCCAAATGGCCTACTCCTGCACCTATTTTCTATGTCTATGTTTCTATGTGTAGAATAGTGCTAGTGTACGGGGTGATCACTGGTCGGCATGGACCTGATAGGCTGAAGAGCCTGTTTCTGCACTGTATCTCTAACATAGACACACATAATATTATCCAAATACAAAAAATTAAACACTTTCAAACATACAGTTATGCATACTTTATAACCATCGATTAATTTCTTCCAGCAGCTAAAGCTGTCCTCCTCACAGTTAATTTTTGTAACTTCTTTATAATGCCCCTATATTTCAGTCAAATGATTAGTATATACTTCAAAACACAAGAGGATCGTACTAAGCCCTTTAGAAACCCATGGATAACAGCCTTCAAATCACGAAACATACCTTTGCTTCCTGCCATTGAGGAATTTTTGGATCCAGAAGAAGACACAAAGTGCCGGAGTAACTCAGCAAGTCAGGCAGTATTCCTGGTGGATATTGACAGGTGCCGTTTGGGTCAGGACCCTTCTTCAGACCCATTTTTGAATCAAGGTTGCCACCCTACCTGGGATCCATTAATTTTTACTTTTTGCCTTTTAGTTGAGTCTCGAAGGCAACCAGCATGCATCAATGAGGATGGAATTAAGCGTTGGCAATGGCAGAACAATTGGTCAGAGATTGCTTGCCCATGATTTATGCACAATGTCCAATTTTCCATCTCGTTGACCATAATGGAAAATAAATTCAAGCAGGGATTGAATGAACTGCTGGCCCGCTCTTGCCCATTTTGTAAAACCACGATTGACAATTCCCACTATAAGATATTGGCCATTGATCCAAGGGGAAGAAATAAACAACTGATGGATTTTCATTCATCTGTGAGCAATAACCTAGCTGCCCCTTTGCAGTCAAGCCCTATCAACCAGGCTTCAACAACGGGGAATTTGAAAGGATATAACTTTTTTTAAATAACAAATAATTTGAAAGAATGTTGATAAGTGCACATGTATTTGATTTATTTCAGGTGTACTGTTGAGGGAGTGGAGCTTTAGCAGCGATATCGATGAAGTGGCAATTTTGTACATTAATTGTTCGTCAGCAAGCAAAGTGATTTCAGCTAAGGTACGTGTTTAGCTCCCTCCCATGTGACAGTCCCATAACACAATTGTTGCTTGGGATTTCCCACTGCTTCTTGTCACCAAAACAGGATAAAAGGATTCTGAAGAAGGGTCTCGACCCGAAACATCACCCATTCCTTCTCTCCAGAGATGCTGCCGATCCCGCTGAGTTACTCCAGCATTTTGTCTTTCTTCGGTTGAAACCAGCATCTGCAGTTACCTTCCTACACAGGATAAAAGGATTGGCTGAATTCACTTTATCTGAAGAAGGGTCTCGACCCGAAACGTCGCCTATCTCCTTCGCCCCTTAGATGCTGCTGCACCCGCTGAGTTTCTCCAGCTTTTTGTGTAACCCTCACTTTATCAATGGTTCCCTTACACCTCCTTGTTTTTCGAGGAGTATGTGCCATCTAGTTACCCCTGTCTCAAAAGAAAGCAAGCAAGCAAGCATCGATCAATCTTTGAAAGTGAGAAGGAAGCCTGCAGCAGGGAGGCAGCTCTTCCTACCATATGCCTTTCATTTGCTCTGGGACCGTGCTGGCTTTCTCAAGTGCTGGCACTTGATTCCCTCCATTACCTGGTTTTAATTAACCTCCTGAAGTCTCTTTGTGTGGCTGATGATGTCAGTGGAGCGGCTGAATAGAATAAGGCCCCTGTCAGATTTTTGGTACAAGCTCCACATGAATGGGTCGCCTCAGCCTGGGAGTTGTTTCCTCTTTAATCCCATGTTTAGGAGCACGAGCTGTGGACAATAGACAACTCCTCCAGCCTGTCTAATCTTGATTCCATTTGACACATCCAGCCCCTTTGTTGACCCTCATAAGAATAAGCTACCTCAATGTACTCAAGATAAGATTACCTTCAGAAGTGTCATTGAGATAAAACAGTCCAGGGAACTGTGCCTGGCAACTCCATGCCTGAGAAAACGGCATTACTAAGCAACCTTCTTTAAAATGTCATTGTGTATAAGCCCTCAGATAAAGTGCTGTTTTCCACAGGATACACAGGATGATGAAAGGCCCATTAAATCATTGGATATATTTTTCTAAAACCAGTCAAGCTAAACTTTAAACCTTTTCTTGTTGTTTTATGGGGAACCAGTTTGTCATTGGCAGTGCTGATTGTGTTCCCGCTGAGCGATGTTTGAAGTGAGACGATTGTTGAGCAGAACTGGTAATTTTCTTTCCACACTTGACACACAGCGAGATGCAGTGGGCCAGAACATGCTCTGGCTCTAAATTATAGACGGTCCCCCAGTAATCACCAAGAGTTAAAACAAATGTAAATATGGGCCATTTGTGCCATGAAAACACCTCACCATCAGGCCTTTCACACTTTCTCCTGTCAGCAACGTCACTAAAAACATTTTTGGGTGAAAATGTGTTCTCTTTTGTAAGCACTAGATGAAGGAACTTTTGTATGAAGGAACTGCAGATGCTTGTTTAAACCAAAGGTAGACAGAAAAAGCTGGAGGAACTCAGAGGGACAGGCAGCATCTCCAGAAAGTAGGAATGGGTTATTTTTTATGGATCAAGACCCTTCTTCAGACTCGTCTGAAGAAGGATCTTCACCCAAAACGTCACCCATCCATTCTCTCCAGGGATGCTGCCTGTCCCGCTGAGTTACTCCAGCTTTTTATGTCCATCTTAGATGCAAGAACATGTTAGAGGAGTCAATAGAACCAGCTTTCAGAAGCAAATTTCAATGCACAGATGCATATAAAGTTTAGGGCATACAATTCAGGCTAAAGCTATCCATTATTTAGTCATTATTATCTAGCTGTTGGTAGGACTTGCTGTGCACATATTTTTTCTTATAGTCCAAACTTCAAAACTCCTCAAAAGTACCTTCTTGGCTGCAGACTCCTTAGTCTCTTTGGAGACCTCTCACGACCATAGGAGACATCTCATGGCCATACAGCCTATGGTCGTGAGAGGTCTCCAAAGAGTCTTAGCGTCTTTCTGGTCGCCACTGAATTTTGAACATGTTGAAAATTTTGGCGACCTATGACGTGTGCCGGCAGTCGCCTGTAAAGGTCACGTAAGTGAGACAGGGCTTTAGTTTAGTTTAGTTTAGAGACAGCGCACTAGGTCCTCACCGACCAGCGCTGCCCGCATATTAACACTATCCTACACACACTGGGGACAATTTTTACATTTACCAAGCCAATTTACCTACATAGCTATATGTCTTTGGAGTGTGTGGGGAAACCGAAGATCTTGGAGAAAACCCACGTGGTCATGGAGAGAACATACAAACGCCATACAGACAACACCCATAGTCGGGATCGAACCCGGGTCTCTGGTGCTGCATGTGTTGTGAGGCAGCAACTCTACCGTTGCACCACTGTTCCGCCCTTATTTCTTTGTTCTTTCATCCTTTCTTACAATTTACTACAGGTAATGTGTAGGAAGGAACTGCAGATGCTGCTTAAACCGTAGATAGACACAAAAAGCCAGAGTAACTCAGCAGGTCAGGCAGCATCTCTGAAGAAAAGAAATAGTAGGTATGTTGCAAAACTTACCTTGAGCAGCGCTGCAGTTCTGCCGCTCCCCGTGTGCGCGACTTTGGCGCCTTTCAGAGGGGGGCGGCCTTAAAGTGCCGTTTTTCAACAGACCTGGAAAATCGATGAATGTCGGGCGATTTCGTTGCGGAAGAAAAATCGCTCCGACATATCATGAATGAAGGTATTTTTAAATTACTCTAAATTATTTATTAACTAGAGTAATTTAAAAATCACCTTCAAAAGCCGTGAGCACCGACAACCGGAAGGATTTTGCGTAGGGGAGAAGAAAAGGTAAATAGTTTATTTTTATATTAAAAGTTGGTTCTTCGGGAGGCTTTAATAATATTTTTATGTTGCGAAATGGGGTCCCAAAAAATGTATGAACAAACAATATTTTTCCTCCTGACTTCACCGCTAACCGCAACGTTCCTATCCACCGCATTCCACTAAAAGCCACTCGCTAGTTGATTTAAATGGCCATTAATTTACAGGAATCAAACACTAAATTCCTTCCATTTGGCCCAGAAATTCATGAAAATGAGATTTAAAAATTATGTTATATTGTGGATTATTGTGTGAATGTTATTTGGACACTTAGGCAATTAAAAAAAAGTTTATCTTTTCTTAAGAAATGGATAGATGTTTAGATCTACTCATTGAATTTTGTAATTAGCTACAATTAGATAACTAACTAATTATATGCTTTAATTTCAGGTCATCCAAGTAAGATTGTTTCATATTTGTTTCAGAATGCTTCAATCTATAATAACTGAAAATGTCATTGAGTTCTCTTAATTTTTAAGAAAGTTATGGGCTTTTAACTTTTCCAGATCACAGCTTTTGAGTTAAGTCAATTGAAAGGCAATGGAGAGCAAGATGCTAATTTCCGAGTATGAAAATGGCCATAACTTTCTTAATACTGAAGATATGAAAGTAAATTAGGTGTCTTTTTATGCTTTATCTGATGGGATAAATTGCAGACTTGATTTTTTAAATCTCAAAATTTTGTAACATTGCTAGGAATAGGTGATGTTTTGGGGTGAGAACCTTCTTCAACGCTTACTACAGGTAATATTCACAGAACTCAATGTAATTTGAAATAACAAACATTATAATGGGCCTGTCCCACTCACGTGACTTTTTCGGCGACTACCGGCACCCGTCATAGGTCGTTCCAGGTTGGCGAAAGCTTTCAACATATTGAAAATTCAGCGACGACCAGAAAGACGCTACGACTCTTTGGGCGACTGAGGAGACTACTCACGACCATACAGGCGAAACCCTGGCAACATGTCGTGGGGTGAAGCCTGTATGGTCGTGAGTAGTCGCCCAAAGAGTTGTACCTTGTCCTGGTCGCCGCTGGATTTCCAACATGTTTTCAACATTTTCGGCGACCTGTAATGACCTATAATGGGTTCCGGCAGTCGCCGAAAAAGTTGCGTAAGTGGGACAGGCCCATAAGGGCTTTTTTTTAACTAAAAGGTCTTTGCTGGCCCAGTCCTCCCGCCTATAATGCAGGGCCACAGCTGCCTGGAGTCCTGAAGTACGGTAACTGATAAAGAGGCCACAGCCCCAAATGCACCTGACAGCTTAAACAGGCTGCAAAGCTCCACTAAAGACTTGTGACATTTAAAAGGATTAAAATTGAAGTACATGATTTTAAAAGACAAATGTTATTATAGAGTCATCGAGTCATACAGTGCGGAAACAGGAGCTTTGGCCTAACTTGCCCTCGCCGACAAACATTTCCCAGCTACAATAGTCCCACCTGCCTACATTTGGCCCGTATCCCTCAAAACCTATTCTATCCATGTACCTGTCTAAATGCTTCTTAACTGTTGTGATAGTGCCTGCCTCAACTACCACCTCCAGCAGCTCATTCCATACACCCGCCACCCTTTGTGCAAAACATTTACCCCTCAGGTTCCTATTAAATCTTCCCCCTCTGGTTCTCAATTCCCCTACTCTAGGCAAAAGACTCTGTGTGTTTACCCGATATATTCTTCTCATGATTTTGGTCATGATTTAAAAAATAAATATAAAAAATCACCAAAACACAGAAATACTTAAAACTTTAAACTAATACAAAATAATTTTAAGATAAAGTTATTTACTCTTTACCCCCTTATACAAAGCCTTATGACCATTAAAATCAATGGCTTTTTTAATCCTCTGGAGGATTAATTGTCAGTATTTGACAATTTTAAAGCATCTAGTGAATTGGCCTCACTGCCTTCTGAGACAGAGACTTCCACAGATTCACAACTCTGTGTGTGAAAAAGTGTTTCCTCATCTCCGTTCTAAATGGCTTACCCCTTATTCTTAATCTGTGGACCCTGGTTCTGGACTCCCCCAACATCAAGAACATGTTTCCTGCCTCAAGCGTGTCCAAATCCTTAACAAGTTTATATATTTCAATAAGATCCCCTCTCATCCTAAACTCCAGAGTATACAAGCCCAGCCACTCCATTCTCTCAGCATATGACAGTCCCGCCATCCCGGGAATTAACGTTATAAACCTACGCTGCACTCCCTCAATAGCAAGAATGTCCTTCCTCAAATTTGGAGACCAAAACTGCACACAATACTCCAGGTGTGGTCTCACTAGGGTCTCACCAACTGCAGAAGGACCTCTTTGCTCCTATACTCAACTCCTCTTGTTATGAAGGCCAACATACCATTTGCTTTCTTCACTGCCTGCTATACCTGCATGCTTACTTTCAGTGACTGATGAACACGGACCCCCAGATCCCGTTGTACTTTCCCTTTTCCTAATTTGACACCATTTAGATGATAATCTGCCTTCCTGTTTTTGCTACCAAAAGTGGATGACCTCACATTTACCCACATTAAACCACATCTGTCGTGCATCTGCCCACACACCCAACCTGTCCAAGTCACCATGTATTCTCATAACATCCTCTTCACAGGTCACACTGCCACCCAGGTTTGTGTAATCTGCAAATTTGCTGATGTTACTTTGAATCCCTCCATATCAATCATTGGTGGAAATTGTAAATAGCTGCGGTCCCAGCACCGAGCCTTGCAGTACCCCACTAGTCACTGCCTGCCATTCTGAAAGGGACCCGTTAATCCCTACTCAATATTAGTAATATAGTATTATTACTAGTATAGTACTAATATAATATTAGTAATAATACATAACTCGGAGTTTGTGGAATACTCAACTCCTCATTACCTTCTTGCAGAATCAAGACTGTGCAGCTCTTCAATGATATATAGTCACCCAAAACATCATAAAGCCACAAAATGCTGGAGTAACTCTGCAGGACAGGCAGCATCTCTGGAGAGAAGGTATGGGTGACGTTTTGGGTCAAGACCCTTCTTCAGACTGAGTTAGGGGAGAGGGAGATACAGAGATATGGAGGTGTAAGGTGCGAAAAGGAGACAAAGAGGATGGAGAAAATGTAGAATATATAATTGTTAGCTAGCAGAAGGTAACAACAAAGCAAACAGAGATAAAATGTAAACAAGGACAGTCAGACTCGTCGGAGAACTGGGAAGGGGGGAAGAATGGACAGAGAAGGAAGGCAAGGGTTACTTGAAGTTAGAGAAGACCAAGCGCAGGGTCAGCGATTGTTTTGCTGAACACCTCCCCTCTGTCTGCCTAAATCTACCTGCTCTCCAGGTTGCTAAACATTTTAACTCCCCCTCCCATTCCCACACTGACCTTTCTGTCCTGGGCTTATTCTCGGTGAGGCCCAGCGCAAATTGGAGGAACAACACCTCATATTTCACTTGGGCAGCTTACACCCCAGTGGTACGAACATTGACTTCTCCAACTTCAAGTAACCCTTGCTTTCCCTCTCTCGTCATCCCTCCCCCTTCCCTGTTCTCCGACCAGCCTTACTGTCTCCGACTACATTTTATCTCTAGGGTTACACAAAAAGCTGGGGAAACTCAGCGGGTGCAGCAGCATCTAAGGAGCGAAGGAGATAGGTGACGTTTCGGGTCGAGACCCTTCTTCAGACGGGTCTCGACCCGAAACGTCGCCTATCTCCTTCGCTCCTTAGATGCTGCTGCACCCGCTGAGTTTCTCCAGCTTTTTGTGTAACCCTCGATTCTCCAGCATCTGCAGGTCCTTCTTTAACATTTTATCTCTACTTACTTCACCCTCTCCCCGACTCAGTTTGAAGAAGCGTCTTGACCCAAAACATCACCCATTCCTTCTATCCAGAGATGCTGTCTATACCGTTGACTTACTCTAGCATTTTGTGTCTATCTTCGATTTAAACCAGCATCTGAAGTTCCTTCCTACACCATAAAGCTACCTCTGGTTTGTAACTCGATAGGCAGAATTAGAATTACATTTCACCTCTTACAGGTTTGCAAGGGTGGAGTTACAAAATAACTAAAATTAGGCTTCATTTATCACAGAATGTATTATTTAATTCTAATTTGCGATTTTGCTAATAATTTCCATAATTTGTGGAAGTAAACATCTACAAAAGCCTGTCAATAAATATTGCAATAAAAAACGAACAATGTCAGAACTGTGTATGTGCATCATAACTACAGAGATATTTATTAATGTTCTAGAGTGAGTCAGAACTAATCTCTAATCTCAAATTAACGGCCACAATAATTTGTTTACAAATCTTCATTTGTTGCTGAAAAAACATTTTTGTTCAATTTTATATAATCTACATACCTACTTAGAGTCGTGGAGTCATAGAGAATCTTAGAGTCATACAGTGTGGAAACAAACCCTTTCGCCCACCTTGCCCATGCCGACAAACATGCCCCTCTACACTAGTCCCACCTGCCTGTATTTGGCACATATCCCACCAAACCTATCCTATCCATGTACCTGTCCAAATGTCTTTAAACGTTGTGATACTGTAGTACTTGCCTCAACTACTTCCTCTCGCAGCCCGTTTCATACTGTATACCCACCCCCCTCTGGTTCCAATTAAATCACCCCCCCCTCTCATTTTAAACCTATATCCTCTGGTTCGTGATTCCCCTACTCTGGGTAAGAGACAGTGTATTTACCCTATCTATGATCTTATACACCCCTCATTCTCCTGCGCTCCAAAGAAAAAAGTCCTAGCTTGCCCAACCTGTCCCTATAGCTCAGGGCCCCGAACCCTGGCAACATTCTCATAAATCTCTGCACCCTTTCCAACTTAACAATGTTCTTTCCTATATCTGGGTGACCAAAACTGAACACAATACTCCAAATTGAGTTTTTAGTTTTAAAATTATTCATATTCTGTCTTTCCAATATCTGATCATATTTTTAACATCATGTTTTTCTGAGAGTTGTCTGTAATTTCCGATGTAGTGACTAGATTGCCCTTATAGGTCGCATTTAACATGTAGATCACATTTTAATTTTAGACCTTTAAACCTACTCATCCCTCACTGGAATTATAGTTCATCCTCTATCTCAATGCCGTATATTCCTACTCTCTCCCTATACCCTTGATGTCCAATGTGTCTATAAATCTATCTACCTATGTGTCTATGATAATGGCCTTCACAACACTCAGTGGTGGTTAATTCCACAGTTTCACCATCTACGATCAGCATATCTTTCCTTAGTTTAGTTTGGTTTAGTTTAGAGATACAGATTGAGAATAAACCCTTTGACCCACCTACACCGACCATCGATCACCCGTTCACACTAGTTCTATGTTATTCCACCGCATCCGTTCCCTGCATGCTAGGGGAAATTTACATAGGGCCAATTAAACTACAAACACACATCTTTGGGATGCGTGAGGAAACTGGAGCACTTGGAGAAAACCCACACAGTCACAGGGAGAACTTGCAAACTCCACACAGACAGCAGCCGAGGTCAGGATCGAACCCGTGTCGCTGGTGTTGTGAGGCAGCAGCTCTGCCAACTGCATCACTCTGCCGCCCCTGGTAGAATACCCCAATGATATTGGAGTTTCCTGTAGCAACCATCACCCCCTCTCTGCCACCCTCCCCTCACCCCCAAACCCCTGGGCTCTCAGGTCTTGGCTAACCTTTCCTCTTGTCCTGGCCACTGTCCGTTCAGTTTAGTTTACTATAGTTTAATTTATTGTCCAGTGGACCGAGGTACAGTGAAAAAACATTAGTCCATTCCTCCCCATGACTTGCCACGTACAGATCTTGCTTAAAAACTCAGTCCAGAAATAATGTATGGAGCAGGGGAATCTAGGGAATTGACAGCCCCAGAAGAATCAGTTGGTAAATGTACCGACAATTGTGCTACAATACCATACATGTTCAAGAAAGATTTGATGAACAAGGCACATACTGGCAAACATGGTATCATAGACATAAATGACCCAAAGGAATAATTTAGCTCATTCAGTCCATGTCAAAGACACAATTCAACAGAGCTGTCGACACTCCGGGGATTAGCCTGTCAAGACTCGCAGATGGACCAGTTCTGCAGTCAAGGTAAAAGGTTCAAGTCATCGACTGCGCAGGCTTACACTAGTATGCCTTGAGCAGTAAACTGAAGAAGAATATTTCAAACGAAACTTAACAAAAATTGGCATGTTTGGTGCCACTCAACACAGTTAGTGTGGATTATTTGTTGATATTTTTAGCATTTAACTACAGCAGCATAATTTTAATATTGTCAAGCTACAAGCAGCAACAGAATTTTGGGGGGAATTCTGTCACAATAAATGGAGTTGTGTGTTACTGGGCAGTTTAATAATATTATCTCCCAATAATGCTCAAATACAGCTACTGAATAAAATCACAAAGAATTGCAAAATAAAGCAGATACTAATGAGAAAAATAATGACCAAGAAAAAGCTGACTACTCAAGCAATCATGGAGACTCATACAGTACACAGTAAATTCTGCTGTTGGAATTTCATTTGAATTAGGAACTTCAGCTTGATGATGTTTTGATTTGTGTTTGAACAGTGATGATTCTGCTTCACGATGTTTTGTGTCAAGCTCATTGTTTTAATGAGGTGTACAGCAAAATCCGACAGGTGCCGGAATGGAGCAGAGGAAACCCTCTGGGAAACATCAGCTGCTTCACTTGGGCTGCCGAAACGACTGTTGGAAAGCTCAGCGATTTAGCAAAGGAGAGGACAATCTACCCGAGACTTGTTTTTAAAACTGCACGTAAGACTTAGGCTTGCTTCCATTACAAAGCGGCTGAAATGAAGTAAATTTAAATATCTTTAATTTGCTGCTGTTATTATATTGTATTTTTATTTATTTTTTAGATTTTAGGGGTACAGCATGGAAACAGTCCCTTCAGCCCACCGAGTCCATGCCGACCAGCGATCACCCCATACACTAACACTATCCTACACACTAGGGACAATTTGCAATTTACAGAAGCCAATTAACCTACGAACCTGCGTGTCTTTGGAGTGTGGGAGAAAACCCACTCGGTCACAGGGAGAACGTGCAAACTCCATACAGACAGCACCCGTAGTCAGCAATTCTACCATTGCGCCACCGTGCCGCCCCATAGTGTCGTCCAGAGGGCAGCAGCAGATGGATTTGATCTCTGCTTCTATTCCAGTGGAAACTCAAAACATTCACATCTCAAATGTAGCCTCGGGTCACTCCAATCAGAACTCTAAAAGAGAATCAGAATTCTGTTGCCATAGGAGGTTTAGATTTATTAGTTTTAGGAGTTGTTTATATTGAGTTGGATCTGAAAACATTATTGGCAATTATGCAATCTAGGCCACAGCAATTACATTGTAAGTTATGTCCCAAGTGAATTCTGCCTCGTTGCACAATTGAAAAGTTGTATCTTGTTTCAGGATCTCAGTACCCCTTGTCGTATTAGTGATCCTTAGAAAAGGCCTTGCCTGTACCCTACAATCTAATGCTTCGGACAAGAGCCGCATACCTGGAGACATTCTAGGTCCATGTTGGCTCATGGTTGTCCATTGTTTCCATCTGCAGACTACCCAGTTGTAAAGGAGTAACCCCAGCCTGGCAGCTCCCAGAGAATTACAATGGCTAACAAACCCATTGGAAGACTACTGATTAATTAATACCATTGTATAATTACTTACCAAGAAATTCATTCCCACTCAAGAGTGTGAAACAAGCTGTACTGCAGTGGTTTCCAAATCCAAGTTATTTTGGCATCAATGAAAATAACTTTTGGAGGGCACTGGTACCATATGGTATATTCTAATCAGGCATGAATTTGCAATCAAAGGTTTGCATTGTCATTTGAATCAGCACAAAGAATTCTGATATTATTATAATCATGGAATGGTGTTTGAGGGTAGGACAAACCTGGCAGGTTAACATTCCAGGGTTTAGAAGTTTCAGACATGACCGAGGGGATGAAAAAGAGGAGGGGGACTTGCGCTAATGATTATGGAGAACATTTGCTTTACTCAGTGTATGTCAGAGGGATCATCCAATGAAGCCATGTGTGTAGAACTTGAGAATTAGAGAAGGGCACAAAGTGCTGGAGTAACTCAGTAGGTGATGCAGCATCTTCGGAGAACATGGATAGGTGATGATTTGGGTTGGGACCTTCCGAGTCTGAAGAAGGTCCCTGATACACAAATGTTCACCTATCCATGTTCTCCAGAGATGTTGCCTGACCCGTCGCGTTACTCCAGCACATTGTGTCCTTTTGTGTAAACCAGCATCTGCAGTTCCTTGTTTCTACAATAAGACAAGGGCAATCATATTGCTGGGTTTATACAATAGGTGTCCCAATAGTCGGTGGGGGTTAAAGAGAAGAAAAACGTGAGATTCTGGAGTAGTTCCTGAGGATTGGCGGGTAGCAAACGTAACCCCTCTTTTTAAGAAGGGTGGAGAGAGAAAACGGGGAATTACAGACCAGTTAGTCTAACATCGGTAGTGGGGAAACTGCTAGAGTCAGTTATTAAAGATGGGATAGCAGCACATTTGGAAAGTGGTGAAATCATTGGACAAAGTCAGCATGGATTTACGAAAGGTAAATCATGTCTGACGAATCTTGGGTAATTTTTCGAGGATGTAACTAGTAGTGTGGATAGGGGAGAACCAGTGGATGTGGTGTATCTGGACTTCCAGAAGGCTTTCGACAAGGTCCCACATAAGAGATTAGTATATAAACAAAGTATACGGCATTGGGGGTTCAGTATTGATGTGGATAGAGAACTGGCTGGCAAACAGGAAGCAAAGAGTAGGAGTAAACGGGTCGTTTTCACAATGGCAGGCAGTGACTAGTGGGGTACCGCAAGGCTCAGTGCTGGGACCCCAGCTATTTACAATATACATTAATGATCTGGATGAGGGAATTGAAGGCAATATCTCCAAGTTTGCGGATGACACTAAGCTGGGGGGCAGTGTTAGCTGTGAGGAGGATGCTAGGAGACTGCAAGGTGACTTGGATAGGCTGGGTGAGTGGGCAAATGTTTGGCAGATGCAGTATAATGTGGATAAATGTGAGGTTATCCACTTTGGTGGCAAAAATAGGAAAACAGACTATTATCTAAATGGAGGCCGATTAGGAAAAGGGGAGATGCAGCGCGACCTGGGTGTCATGGTACACCAGTCATTGAAAGTAGGCATGCAGGTACAGCAGGCAGTGAAGAAAGCGAATGGTATGTTAGCTTTCATAGCAAAAGGATTTGAGTATAGGAGCAGGGAGGTTCTACTTCAGTTGTATAGGGTCTTGGTGAGGCCACACCTGGAGTATTGCGTACAGTTCTGGTCTCCAAATCTGAGGAAGGACATTATTGCCATAGAGGGAGTGCAGAGAAAGTTCACCAGACTGTTTCCTGGGATGTCAGGACTGTCTTATGAACAAAGACTGCATAGACTCGGTTTATACGCTCTAGAATTTAGGAGATTGAGAGGGGATCTTATAGAAACTTACAAAATTCTTAAGGGGTTGGACAGGCTAGATGCAGGAAGATTGTTCCCGATGTTGGGGAGGTCCAGGACAAGGGGTCACAGCTTATGGATAAGGGGGAAATCCTTTAGGACCGAGATGAGAAGGACTTTTTTCACACAGAGAGTGGTGGGTCTCTGGAACTCTCTGCCACAGAGGGTAGTTGAGGCCAGTTCATTGACTATATTTAAGAGGGAGTTAGATGTGGCCCTTGTGGCTAAGGGGATCAGAGGGTATGGAGAGAAGGCAGGTATGGGATACTGAGTTGGATGATCAGCCATGATCATATTGAATGGCGGTGCAGGCTCGAAGGGCCGAATGGCCTACTCCTGCACCTAATTTCTATGTTTCTATGTGAGCAAAGCACACATACATGTAAGAGCAATAGAACCATAGAAACATAGAAAAATAGGTGCAGGAGTAGGCCATTCGGCCCTTCGAGCCTGCTCCGCCATTCAATGTGATCATGGCTGATCATCCAACTCAGTATCCCAAACCTGCCTTCTCTCCATACCCCATAGATTGAGCTAATGGAGGATTATGAGTTACCCAATATTGACTGACTTTGTCTTATTTCAAGGGGTTTGGATAAGTTGTAATTTGTTCAGTGTATCCAAGAGAGCTTTATTAGACAATATGTAGAGAGTCCTTTGAAAGATGAGGCAGTACTCAACCTGACTTTCGGAAATGAAACAGTGCAGGCGGTGGCAGTGTCGATGGAGTAACCCTTTTGGAACAATGATCGTACTTTTGTATGTTTAGAGTTAGTTATGGAAATGGAGAGAGTTGGCCCTCATGTTGAAGTCCTAACTTGTGGGGAAACTAATTTCAACACCATAAGAGAAAACCTGGCGAAAGCAGATGGGAAGCAGATGCTCATGGGGAAATTGACATCTGACATGGAGGATTCTTTTACATGAGAGTTAGCAAGGGTTCAGATGCAGCATGCTCTGGTAAGGGTGAATTGCAAAGATGACAAGATAAGAAAACTTAGATGATAAATGATATTGCAGGGTTGATCAAGAAGCATATGACAGGAATAGGTAACTGCAATTTCTTAAGGAATATAAAGAGTGTAGGAGAGTAGTTTAGAAATAAATTGGGACATAAAAGAAATTGGAACATAAAATAAACCGAAGAGAGACACGAAACCCAGTGGGACAGGCAGCATCTCTGGAGAGAAGGAATGGGTGATGTTTTGGATCTAGACCTTTCTTCAGACAGATGTCAAGGGAGAGGGAAATACACAGATAAGAGAGTGTAGGATGAGAAAACAGGACAAAGGGAATCGAGATCAAGGAAAATGTAGAATAGATCATTGTTATCTGGGAGAAGGTAACAACAAGTGGGGTACCACAAGGCTATTTACTGGGACTGGGACTGCAGCTATTTACAATATACATCAAATATTTAGATGAAGGGATTAAAAGTAACATTAGCAAATTTGCAGATGACACATAGCTGGGTGGCAGTGTGAACTGTGAGGAGGACGCTATGAGGATGCAGGGTGACTTGGACAGGTTGGATGAGTAGGCAGATGCATGGCAGATACAGTTTAATGTGGATAAATGTGAGGTTATCCACTTTTGTGGCAGAACAGGAAGGCAGATTATTATCTGAATTGTGTCAAGTTAGGAAAAGGGGAAGTACAACAAGATCGAGGTGTCCTTGTACATTAGTCACTGAAAGTAAGCATGCAGGTACAGCAAGCAGTGAAGAAAGCTAATGGCATGTTGGCCTTCATAACAAGAGGAGTTGAGTATAGGAGCAAAGAGGTCCTTCTGCAGTTGTACAGGGCCTTGGTGAGACCACACCTGGAGTATTCTGTGCAGTTTTGGTCTCCAAATTTGAGGAAGGACATTCTTGCTATTGAGGGAGTGCAGCGTAGGTTCTCAAGGTTAATTCCCGGGATGGCGGGACTGTCATATGTTGAAAGAATGGAGCGACTTGGCTTGTATACACCTGAATTTAGACGGATCAGAGGTGATCTTATTGAAACATATAAGATTATTAAGGGATTGGAAACGCTAGAGGCAGGAAACATGTTCCCAATGTTGGGGGAGTCCAGAACCAGGGGCCACAGTTTTAGAGATTATGGGGTAGGCCATTTAGAATGGAGATGAGGGAAAACAATTCACCCAGAGAGTTGTGAATCTATGGAATTCTCTGCCTCAGAAAGCAGTGGTGGCCAATTCACTGGATGTTTTCAAGAAAGAGTTAGATAGAGCTCCCAAGGATAATGAAGTCAATGGATATGAGGAGAAGGCAGGAACGGGGTACAGATTGTGGATGATCAGCCATGATCACAGTGAATGGCAGTGCTGGCTCGAAACTTTAAACTAGAATGGTTGGGGGTTGGGGGGGGCTCAAATAGAGAAAGCTAGTAGACAGTGTCTGAGGCAGGAGGCAGGGAAGGTAGGCACTCAGTTCCAACATGTAGTGGGGAAAAGAAAAATAATAATAAACAGAGAATAAGAGTTGGTGGGTTTCTTAAATGTGTGAGCAGAGAGAAAGAGGGGTATAAAATGAGGGTAGAAGCAATTGGTAGCAAGGTGAAAAGTAAAAGTGCCAGCCAGACAAATACAGGGCAAAAATCAAAAAGGGCCACTTTTCAACATAATTGTATAAGGAGTAAGAGTGTTGTAAAAACAAGCCTGAAGGCTTTGTGTCTCAATTACGAGGAGCATTAGTAATGAGGTGGATGAGTTGAAGGTGCAGATAGCTATTAATGACTATGATATATGATCACAGAGACATGGCTCCATTTGAAATGCGTGCAACAAAGGTAAAATAGCTATAATGGGTGACTTCAATCTACATATAGATTGGGTGAATCAAATTGGCAGGGGCGCTGAGGAAGAGGATTTCTTGGAATGTATGCGGGATAGTTTTCTAAACCAACATGTAGAGGAACCAACGAGTGAGCAGGCTATTCTAGACTGATATTGAGTAATGAGGAATGGTTAGTTATCAGTCTTGTTGTGTGTGGCCCCTTGGCAAGAGTGACCATAATATGGTTGAGTTCTTCATTAGGATGGAGAGTGACATAATTAATTCAGAAACAAGGGTTCTGAACTTAAAGAAAGGTAACTTTGAAGGTATAAGACATGAATTGGCCAAGATAGACTGACAATTGATTCTTAAAGGGTTGACAGTGGATGTGCAATGGAAGGCATTTAAAGACTACACGGATGAACTACAACAATTGTTCATCCCAGTTTGGCAAAAGAATAAATCATGGAAGGTAGTGCATAATTGGATAACAAGGGAAATCAGGGATAGTATCATCACAAAAGATAAAGCATACAAATTAGCCAGAAAAAGCAACCTACCAGAGGACTGGGAGAAACTCAGAGTCCAGCAGAGGAGGACAAAGGGCTTAATTAGGAAAGGGAAAATACATTATGAAAGAAAACTGGCAGGAACATAAAAACTGACTGCAAAAGTTTTTATCGATATGTGAAGAGAAACAGATTAGTTAAAACAAATGTAGGTCCCTTGCAGTCATAAACAGGTGAATTGATCATGGGGAACAAGGACATGGCAGACCAATTGAATAACTACTTTGGTTCTGTCTTCACTAAGGAAGACATAAATAATCTGCCGGAAATAGCAGGGGACCGGTGGTCAAATAAGATGGAGGAACTGACTGAAACCCAGGTTAGCCAGGAAGTGGTGTGGGGTAAATTGAATGGATTAAGAAATAGTGAATGCATTAGTGATCATTTTTCAAAACTCTTTAGATTCTGGAGTAGTTCCTGAGGATTGGAGGGCAGCAAATGTAACCCCACTTTAAAAAAAAGGAGGGAGAGAGAAAACGGGGAATTACAGATCAGTTAGTCTAACATCGGTAGTGGGGAAGCTGTTAGAGTCAGTTATTAAAGATGGGATAACAGCACATTTGGAAAGTGGTGAAATCATTGGACAAAGTCAGCATGGATTTATGAAATGTACATCATCTCTGACAAATCTTATAGAATTTTTCGAGGATGTAACTAGTAGAGTGGATAAGGGAGAACCAGTGGATGTCTTATATCTGGACTTTTAGAAGGCTTTTGACAAGGTCCCACATAAGAGATTAGTATACAAGCTTAAAGCACATGGTATTGGGGGTGCAGTATTGATGTGGATAGAGAACTGGCTGGAAGCAAAGGCTAGGAGTAAACGGGACATTTTCAGAAAGGCAGGCAGTGACTAGTCGGGTACCGCAAGGCTGAGTGCTGGGACCCCAGCTATTTACAATATGTATTAATGATTTGGACGAGGGGATTGAATGCAACATCTCCAAGTTTGCGGATGACACATGAAGCTGGGGGGCAGTGTTAGGTGTGAGGAGGATGCTAGGAGGCTGCAAGGTGACTTGGATAGGCTGGGTGAGTGGGAAAATGTATGGCAGATGCAGTATAATGTGGATAAATGTGAGGTTATCCACCTTGGTAGCAAAAACAGGAGGGTAGACTATTATCTGAATGGTGGACGATTAGGAAAAGGGGAGATGCAACGAGACCTGGGTGTCATGGTACACCAGTCATTGAAAGTAGGCATGCAGGTGCAGCAGGTAGTGAAGAAAGCGATTGGTATGTTAGCATTCATAGCAAAAGGATTTGAGTAAAGGAGCAGGGAGGTTCTACTGCAGTTGCACAGGGTTTTGGTGAGACCACACCTGGAGTATTGCGTACAGTTTTGGTCTCCAAATCTGAGGAAAGACATTCATGCCATAGAGGGGGTACGGAGAAGGTTCACCAGACTGATTCCTGGGATGTCAGGACTTTCATATGAGGAAAGACTGGATAGACTCGGCTTGTACTCGCTAGAATTTAGAAGATTGAGGGGGGATCTTATAGAAACTTACAAAATTCTTAAGGGGTTGGACAGGCTAGATGCAGGAAAATTGTTCCCAATGTTGGGGAGGTCCAGAACAAGGGGTCATAGTTTAAGGATAAGGGGGGGTTCCTTTAGGACCGAGATGAGGAAAACATTTTTCACACAGAGAGTAGTGAATCTCTGGAATTCTCTGTCACAGAAGGTAGTTGAGGCCAGTTCATTGGCTGTATTTAAGATGGAGTTAGATGTGGCCCTTGTGTCTAAAGGGATCAGGGTATATGGAGAGAAGATAGGTACAGGATACCGAGTTGAATGATCAGCCATGATCATATTGAATGGCGGTGCAGACTCGAATGGCCTACTCCTGCACCTATTTTCTATGTTTCTATGAAGGGCCGAATCGCCAACTCAGACACCTATTGTCTATTGTCCATTATCTAAGCAAATAGAGATTAAATGTAGTCAGAGACAGTAAGACTGGTTGGATATCTGGGAAGGGGGAGGGATGGAGAGAGAAAGCAAGGGTTACTTGAAATTAGAGAAGTCAATGTTCATACCGCTGAGGTGTAAACTGCCCAAGTGGAATATGAGGTGCTGTTCCCCCAATTTGCAATAGGCCTCAATCTGACAATGGAATACTGTACAAAGACAGGATAATGCAGGAGACATAAGCATTGGAGGATGTTTTGTCATATATCCTCACTGATCTACGAGTCAGGATGTGGATGATGCAATTGCAGGAAGCTGTCTGTTCAGGGTCGGATTTAACTATAGGCTTCATAGGCTGAAGCCTAGGGCCTCAAAATCTAGGGGGCCTCCGGCCAAGGTGTTTTTTGCACAGAGTAAAAAAAAATCCAGAGAAAAAAGAAATTGGAGCACTATCAGCGTTTCCACTATGACAGAAATTACCTGAAATTCTGGTTCCGGCCCACTGGAAGTTTTGGGGAAAAGAATTGCGACCATCTGCGCCTGCGCAATTGGGGGACGCCGGTGATGCAGTAGCGACGCAAAATGATGCTGCCTCTCCGCGTAGTGGGCCTGGGCGGGTTCAGATCTCCATTTGCACTCCACACAATCAGCTCGATGCCTCGTGTCTACTCCAGGTAAGTAGTGGAATATTGCGTTGTGGAGTGCCCGTTTCACCGGGCCAGGAGGTGGGCGGAGGGGGCGTGGAGTCTGTGGTGTCTGCGGCACGGAGTCGGAGCCTCGCTACGTGGGAGGGAGAGAGGGGGGAGGGAGGGTGAGAGAGGGGGAGATGTGAGAGGGGGAGAGACAGAGAGGGAGAGAGAGGGAGGGGGAGAGAGGGAGGGCAATGGGGAGGGGGAGAGAGAGAGATGGGGAGGGAGAGAGAGGTGGAGGGAGAGAGAGGTGGAAGGAGGAGGGGGAAAAGGAAAGGGGATTATCTTTAGTGAGATTACAAAACTAAGGTAGATTTTAGAACAATTATATTTTCTCCTCCATATGAATAATATCAAACAATTGGAACTGCTTTCTTTTCCTTGATAATAATACTGAAAAATATGAATTCCATAGTTTGCGACTTTCATTTTGCATTATAGTTTTAATGTACACACACTAACACAGTCGAACAGTAACAGGCAATCAAATCAACACACAAAACATTTTCTAAAAAAGGTTTTAATTACTGCAAAAACTTACAGTATTTTATTTGCAGTGTTTGCATGCTCCTTTATAACATTTTATATAACATTTTACAGTACAACTTGATTATTAAAAGAAGGACAGCTTCAATTCTTGAATTTAAAAAATGTATACAATAATGACCCCTTGACCTCATTACTCTTGGCAACCAAAATTATTTCTGAAATATTGGTCATAAATTTGGTGATAAATGCTCCAAAATAGTAAGATTAAATGAGAACTTACCAGTTTGAAGTTTGATATTTTTTTAAAATGAGGAGTTGAGGGACTACGTGAAGAACCCCGTACAGCCGTTGGTGCGTCAATCTTCAAAGCAGCGGAGTGAACTCACAGATAACAATGATTGAAGTATAATGGTAAGATAACAAAGACTAGAACTACCAGATGAAATCTATGAGGGCTGGGAGAGGAGGGCACGTAGTCCCTCAACTCGACTCCTCATAAAATAAAGATCAAACTTCAAACTGGTAAGTTCTCGTTTAATCTTACTATTTTACTTCTGAGTCACGCGAGTGACTACGTGAAGACTACTTCAAAGCACTGTGATTTCACGCCGCAGACCCAAATCCGGCGTTCACACAGCATCGATTGACTCAAAAGTCGTTAATAATTAATAATGCATCAATAACATTTGTTAAATGAATAACAGTTTATTTACAAACGAAACCATAACAAACCCCTTTAACTCAGGGGGAAACTATAACAGAACTCAAAACAGAGTCAGCAAACACCCCAGCCTTGAAATCAGCTTGAGATAAAACCTTTGAAAGGTCAGCTCACTGGACCATCCTGCGGCCGCGAGGTTATGGTCTATAGGCACGTCCATCGCCCTTGCCGCGGAAGTTGAAGCTGCCCTGGTGGAATGAGATTTGAATTTATCAGTATCAATTCCAGCACTTCCAAGAACCTGCTTTAGCCACCTTGAAATTGTTTGCACCGACGCCTTACTGTGTGGTTATTTGTGGCTAATAAATAATGCAGACTCTGTTCCTCGTAGGGCTCTAGTGACCTCAATGTAACGAGATAAATGTGAGACTACACACAAGTGATCATCTGTGGGGTATGCTGAAAACAAAATCTTACATCCCGTCATGCCTATTCTACTATGTTTAAGCAAATCATAGACATAAAATATAATGGCATCTGCCGACACATGCATTCTGTCCAGCCGAAGCTTTTGCAATGTTTGTACACGTTGGGCTGAAACCAACGCTATAAGCATGACCACCTTCATGGTTAATTAGGCTATAAATAGGCTTGCAACAGGAGCCCACTGGCGAAGAAGCATGAGAACTTAATTCACATTCCAAATACCGGCATACCTGGGTTGAGGAGGATTAGAATTGAAAACTCCCTTCATAAATCGTGAAACTAACGGATGTGTCCCTACTGAATGCAATTCTGAATTCATGGGCAAATAAGAAGACAGAGCACTCTTGGCTGTATTGATCGCACTGTAACTTAATTTGTGATCAAAATAAAGAGTGGACAAAAACTTCAATACATCTGTGATCCCTGCAGTTTGATATGAAATTTCTGGTGTAGACAGAATTGCTGCCACTTCCTTATCGAGGTGATATACTGCTTCTGTATACTATCCCTGCAGGCAGACGTGAGAACATCCACAGTACGATCAGACAGTTCTCTCCCCAGGTATGGCCTCCTTAAAATCTGCAAATCAACAGATCAACACGATCATGTAAAGGATGTTGATCCTCAGTTACTTGATTTACCAGTAGATTTTTATTCTTAGGAGTAATCATGTGAGGCTGCCTAGCCATACAAGAGGAAACCATGCTTGTGTAGGCCAATCTGGCACTACCAATACCCCTGAAGCAGAGTCCTGCTTGATCTTTTGCAAGCATCTGCTGATGAGACAGAATGGAGGAAATGCATACACAAACATTCCACCCCAATGCAGCGAGAAAGCATCCACCGCTGCTGCACCAGGATCTGGTTCCCATGAAACATATCTGGGCAACTGATGATTTAATCTAGATGCAAACAAGTCAATATCTGGCATTCCATACTGAACAATCACTTGATTAAATACATCCTGATTTAACATCCATTCTACATTATCATTGAACTGACGAGACCTAGTGTCAGCTAGTGTTGAATCTACCTGGCAAATAAATGAGAGCCAGATATTTTTGTCAATGCACCAGCTAAAAATCTGGTTAGCCAGTCTATCGCAAGGCTGTGACTTGACTCCACCCATGTGGTTTACATATGCCACTGCTGTGGTGTTGTCAATCTGAACCTGCACATGCAAGTCCCTCCTGGTAGAACAATAAGCTTTAAACCCATACCAGGTTCCCAACAATTCTAAATAATTGATCCCTCTTAATTGAAGAAGGGATGTCTCATCAGCATTCCATCTGCCTCCACAGCTGGAAGACATATCTGTTGCACCCCAACCTAGTGCACTTACATCAGTCTGTAATATCATTGAAAGTTGTTCCACCAAAACCTTCCTAAACCTTTTTCAAGCATTTACTATCCACCATTGTATGTCAGAAATTGCCCCAACTGACAACTGCATAGGCCTGTCAAAATGGCCCATTTGTATTCTCAGTGCCTGTTCCTTTGATCGTTGTAATTGTTGATAATGCAGACAACCATACTGCACAGCTGGAAAAGCAGCCACCAATTTACCAATCAACCTAGCTACTTGTCTAATTGAAGGCCATTGTTCTCCAAGGAGATTAACGCAGTCCTCAATTAACTGTTGCAATTTATCCCTAGGAAAAGTTACAACATGTGATTTGAATTAATGGGAAATCCCAAATAATCAATTATTTGAACTGGTGATAATTTGGATTTATCTGGATGAATGACAAACCCTAATTGTTCAAAAGTGAATTTAACAACTGAAACTGATGACTGAGCTTCAGCACGAGTCTTTCCAACAATCAGAATATCATCTAAATAGGCCATTATGACATGCCCCTGAGCTCTGAGTAATGCTAACACAGGTTTTACCAAATTAGTAAATAGTCTAGGAGCTGAAGTTAATCCATTAGGCAGTGCCTTAAATTGCCATAAGTGAGTCATCCAAATAAATTTCAAATATCTTCTATCATCATCATGAATAGACACTGAGTAATATGCATCAATGCTTGCCATGTAACACCCTTTGTAAACTAGATGTTTGGCCGTGGAAAAAATTTCCATTTTGAAATGCCTATAACAAACAAATTTGTTCAAACTCATTAAATCCAGGATAATTCCACTCCCAGTCTTTTTAGACCTTGGAAAAATACTTGACACAAATTGACAACTTTGATAGTCTCACTTACCCCATTCTTGTGTAATGAACTAATTTCTGCTTGTATGAGCACATTTTCTTCATCTGAAAATATAAGTTTCCGACTTGGAACATGTTGATTAGGTGGACTCTCATTAGAGTAAAATTAAATTTTCACCCCTTTCAATACTGTTAAATATAAACAAATCAAACTGCTGCCATAGTTTGTGGAACAATTTTAACCTTCCCCCAATTTCAACAGCAACATTACTTAATTCATTCTCTGTCAAAGTCATATTACTTACCTGCATATGACCTTGTTGTCCGCGGCCCCTTGTAGAGGAAGGCACCTTCCTCTTCACTCTAGTGGCAGCCTGCCAATTCCGGTATTGTAGACCTGTATGGCTGGTTCCTTCCCCTGCAACCGAAGTGGTGCCTCTTCGATAAGGATAAAACCTTTTCCCTTGATTGCCAGCTGGCTTAATGAGGCCCATAGTTTTTACATGCTCATGACATTCTTTAACTCTTTTAACAAGATCACCTCCAAACAACAGATTTCGTGGCGGTACACTGGTCGGTTTGCACAAAGCCGCCAGATTAGGATTCCCAAAAGCACCTCTCCAACCGTCACAGAAAATGAACTCTGAAAATTTAAAAAAACTTACCTCAAGTTTGCGCTTCTGATATGCGCTGCGTGCACTTATTTCACATACATTTGTTGTAATCCTGCCATGGTACCCCCCTTTTTGAAAAGCTTCGTACGGGCCTGGTGTATAATATTTTTGACACTGTCATAGGCCTTACTTACATATGCTGTCACAATGCACTGTAGTCTCTAAACAACACTTCGGTAATTTTCCTTGCCCTCCATTTCAGAATAATAGTGTGTTAAGCCGATAATTCGACACTAGCACTGGCAATAAATAAAAAGCGCAGCTTTCCAGCCCTTATCTCATTGGCCACGCTCGGCTCCACATCGGTGTCAATCTGGTGGACTCTTCCATCTTCCTCTCGTCGTGGGGGTGGGGGATTGGGAGGGGCCTCACAAGTGGAATAGCCTAGAGTCTCTCTTCATCTAAATCCGGCCCTGTGTGGGTCTGGAGGAGAAAGTGCTAACTCTTAGGTTCATGAGTTTGGGTATGCGTTTGGATGGGATGATGATAATGAAAGCGGAGCTATGGTCAATAAATAGGAATTGGACATAGGTGTCCTTGGTATCCAGGTGTACCAGGGATGAGTGAAGAACCAGGGTCTGCCATGCATCTGCTGTGATGGTGGGCAGTCTGTCTTCTCAGGTGAATGTGAAGGGTCCCATGGAATGTTTGCAGATACATTTTCCTGTTGTCCTTGCTAATATTTGTCCTGTTGTAGAATCACCCCTACTGCCTTTCTGGACTTTATCACAATTCTCTTGCTATATTATTTGGCTCATGCATTCTCTATGTTATAACAGTGATTACATTTCAAAAGCACACAAATCAAAATAATGCTAGAAATCTGAAGTACAAATCAATAGTGCATCATTAAAATCAAAAGTATATTATTGCCTGTGATAACCCTCAGGTTTATGAAGATAGACACATAGTGCTGGAGAAACCGTAAATTGGAGGAGCAGCACCTCATATTCCGCTTGGACAGTTTGCACCCTAATGGCATAAACATTGACTTCTCCAATTTCCAGTAGCCCTTGCTGTCCTCCCCTTCTCAGCTCTCCCTCAGCCCTCGGGCTCCTCCTCTTCCTTTCTCCTTTCTTCTCCTCGCCCCCCACCCTACATCAGTCTGAAGAAGGGTTTCAGCCCGAAACGTTGCCAATTTCCTTTGCTCCATAGATGCCGCTGAGTTTCTCCAGCACTTTTGTCTACCCTGGAGTAACTCAGCAGGTCAGGCAGCATACCTGGAGAAAAGGAATAGGTGACGTTTCGGGTCAGAACCCTTCCTCACGGTTATGGATGTCGGTATAATAGGTCAAGCTGCTCTTTTCCTGTGGTCATTAGTAATGGCAAATTACTTCTCTGTCTACATCACACAGTTGTCCATTCTCACAATAGTTTCCTAAAAATATTTTTTTTATCTCCACTAACAGCAAATCAAAGAAGCAGAATCGTAAACTTAACTGGGGCACTGATATTTCCCATACTGTACCTACTTCGAAATTGCTGAAACAGCATTGAATCATTTTTTAGAAACAAGGAACTGCAGATGATGGTTTACCAAGGCAAGTCAAAAGTGCTGGAGTAATTCAGCAGGTGAGCCAGTATTCCTGGAGAACATAGGTAGGTGCCATTTCAGCTGGGGACCCTCCTTCATACTGAGTGGGAGGAAAGCTAGAAGCGTGGAGAGAATAATTTTGGCCAGAAACCCAATGGACTGCATTATCCAAATATGTTTTATTTAGAATATCTTTCATTACCAATCAGTACATGATCCAAAGCCAGCCCTGGGAAGAAAAAGAAGGGTTCTGCTGACTATTATGCAAACCAACCACACGCACGGATCGTGTCGCGGAGTAAGCTAGTGCCTTTGCTCTGAAATAGAGATTTATTTTCCAAATATAAAATATTCAGATATCGCAGAACAATCTTGTTCTCGGCGTACCAGGGCCCCACCCCCGACCTTTACCTCCGTTACATTGACGACTGCTTTGGTGTCACCTCCTGCACCCACGCAGAACTGACTGACTTTATCCATTTCACCACCAACTTCCATCCGGCGCTCAAATATACTTGGACCATTTCCGACATTTCCCTACCATTCCTTGACCTCACCATCTCTATTGCAGGTGACACACTCCTGACTGACATCCACTACAAACCAACTGACTCCCACAGCTACCTGGACTACTCTTCCTCCCACCCTGCTTCCTGTAAGGACTCCATCCCCTATTCCCAATTCCTCCGACTACGCCGCATCTGCTCCCAGGATGACGTGTTCCACACCAGGTCATCGCAAATGTCCTCGTTCTTCAGAGAACGGGGTTTCCCCTCCCCCACTATCGATGAGGCTCGCACCAGGGTCTCCTCCATACCCCGCAACACTGCCCTCTCTCCCCATTCCCCCACTCACAACAAGGGCCGAGTCCCCCTGGTCCTCACCTTTCACCCCACCAGCCAGCGCATACAACAGATAGTCCTCCGCCAGTTTCGCCACCTCCAACGTGACCCCTCCACTCGCCACATCTTCCCATCTCCCCCCCGTCTGCCTTCCGCAAAGACCGCTCCCTCCGCAACTCCCTCGTCAATTCTTCCCTTCCCTCCCGCTCCATTCCTTCCCCGGGCACTTTCCCTTGCAACCGCAAGAGATGCTACACTTGTCCCTTCACCTCCCCCATCCACTCCTTTCAGGGACCCAAGCAGTCTTTCCAAGTCCGACAGAGGTTCACCTGCACCTCCTCCAACCTCGTCTACTGCATCCGTTGCTCCAGATGCCAGCTAATCTACATCGGTGAGACCAAGCGGAGGCTAGGCGATCGTTTCGCCGAACACCTCCGCTCGGTCCGCAATAACCAACCCGACCTCCCGGTGGCTCAGCACTTCAACTCCCCCTCCCACTCCGTATCCGACCTCTCGGTCCTGGGCCTCCTCCATGGCCAGAGTGAACAACACCGCAAGTTGGAGGAACAACATCTCATATTCCGCTTGGGGAGTCTGCATCCTCTGGGCTTAAACATTGAATTTTCTCAATTCTGTTAACCCAGACTGCTCCCTCCCCCCCCCCCACCTCTCCCTCAGCCCTCGGGCCCTGACATTCCTTCTCCATCTCCCCCCCCCCCACCAAGTCGCACTAGCTTCTCATTTTCACACCAGAAACAGCTTACAATGGCCTGTTTCCCTTATCACCAATACTTTTTTGCATATGTTTCACTCATTGTTCTTGCTTTATCTCTCCATATCACTGTTTATATCTCTCGTTTCCCTGATCCCTGACCAGTCTGAAGAAGGGTCTCGACCCGAAACGTCGCCTATCTCCTTCGCTCCTTAGATGCTGCTGCACCCGCTGAGTTTCTCCAGCTTTTTGTGTAACCCATAAAATATTCAGATCTCTGACAAGGAATAGAATTTATATCAACTGATTTATTCCTGTCGACTTGGCAAAGAGGTATTGTTAGGCTTCCCGTTATCAGTTTTGTTTTGGATATAACCTCCTTTCCAAATATCTGATTTACCATCCTTGCAGTTAAACTAGATTGGCAGCAGATGGAACTTGGAAGATCGTTTCAGAAAGAGCAGAGGCAAATTTGGACATGGAAATCAGGGGATTTGAATGCTGACGAAAAGATTGAAAAGGGACAAGAAAAGGGTTGAGCAATGCTTGATGGAATATACTGCAATATGAAGCCACTTACTGCAAAATGAAGCCAATTAGTTGAAGATATAGGTAGACACAAAAATGCTGGGGTAACTCAGCGGGGCAGGCAGTATCCCTGGAGAGAAGGAATAGTTGAAGATAGAGGTACACTTGTGGAAGGACAATATCATAGCTATTACTGAAATATGGCTGTAAAAATACACGAATGAAAGTTCAAGATTCCTAGTTATGAGGTTTTTAAATGAGGTAGAGGAATAGGAAAAGATGGGTTCAGGTCTCATTAGCAGTTTAATTAAACATAGCGAGGGAGGGTGATCTTCTGGAATGATCAGTGAATAAAGGTAGATTACTTTAACAAAGGAAGAAGGATTATCCCACTGCTGCAAGTGTACAAGACATTTTTTACAAATCAGTATACTCTAAATCCACTAAAGACAGGATAATGCTCAAGACACAAGTAACTACAGATGCTGGAATTTTTCACAAAACATTGTTCAATCAATCCATAGAGTACTGGGGGAAATCAGTGGGTCAGTCAGCATCTGTGGAGAAAATGGATAAGCAAGGTTTCGGATTGGAATCCTTCTTCAGACTCAGTTTGGTGTACGGACCCTTCTTCAGACTAGTTTCAGATCAGGACCCTTCTGGGATAATGTCGGACTTAGTTTCAAGGAGTGAATATGGGTAGGCAGAAAGGATACCTTTGGGAGAGCATTCTGATTGAAGTGTTCATTATTCAGTTAGAATCAGTATCGTTATGAAAAAAAGGTGGAGTTAGACCAGGAGTTTTTCATTTGACCTAAGGTAAAATTTTATGAAGCTAAGATAATATTTTCCACATAGAAAAACATTGGTAATTTTAAATCTTGCTCTGCTTTGAGGACAGAAAACAGGAAAGCTTATGCCAGACACTGAGCAGTCATTTCAGCTCAAAACCTAGAGAGACGTAGAAAGCACAGGCAAGAAATTAAGAAGGCAAGAAAAGTACATGGAAATTATTGGTAGTTGAAGTCAAAGAAAACCTTATGATGTTTTAAATTAAAGGTCAACAGAGCAGTAGGACAACAGAGGAGAAAATACGATCTACTACAGTCCAAAAGGTAATGTGTGTGTGAAGACAGAAGACATGGATATAGTTTTAAAAAGATACTTTTCTTGTCTTCACAAAAGGAACGAGCGATACAGACATTGTTGATAAGGAGGAAGAGTGTCAGAGAGGTAAAAGTCAGTGATTAGGAGATACCCACCTTTTCCTGGCTAAGACACACAACATAAGAACACTGAGGTTATATTAGACTTGTATGATACACAGTTTCGGCCGCAAATAGTTTGGTGCATGTAGTTCCAGTCTCCACAATTTAGGAAGGATGTAATAGGACTAGAAAGAATGATGAAGTGACGAAGAAAATACAGGTAGTTATGAGCAAAGTTTTTTTAAACTGAGATTGTTTTCTTTGGAACAGAGGAAGCTAAGGGAAGGCTTAATTGACTAGCATTAAATTATGAGAGGCCTGGAGAGGGTGTGTGGGTTGAATCAGTTTTACTTTAGGCAGGAGGTCAATAATGAGAGAAGATAGATTTAGTACAATTGACAGAAAGATTTTGGGTGGTTCTGATGGATCTTTACAACACATTACCTGAACAAAAATCGGAAGCAAAAACTTGAAGGTCATTTACAATGTATCTAGGTGGATAAACCACAAGGCCCAGGAAATGGGTGGGATGAATTGGAACAGTTCTTCCACCAACATGGACAAATTTGTTAAATGGCTTCCTTCTGTGCTGTAAAATGTCTTTGATTTTTGTTTCTGTTTGATCTGAAGGCTTTTTTGGCCATGATGACAAAGGCATTTCACAATTTCTGCACGTCCAGCAATCAGCCTGAAAGCTGGTGTAACTCAGCGGGTCAGGCAGCATCTCTGGAGAGAAGGAATAGGTTACATTTTGGGTCGAGACCTTTCTTCAGACTGGTTAGGGATAAAGGAAACGAGAGATATAGACGGTGATGTAGAGAGATAAAGAACAATGAATGAAACATATGCAAAAAAGTAACGATGATAAAGGAAACAGGCCATTGTTAGCTGTTTGTAGGGTGAAAACTAGAAGCTAGTGCGACTTGGGTGGGGGAGGGATAGAGAGAGAGGGAATGCCGGGGCTACCTGAAGTGAGATAAATCAACATTCATACCACTGGGCTGTAAGCTGCCCAACAGTCCACATCTTCAACAATGGATACAGTAGATGAGGTTGGAGGAGGTGCAGGTGAACCTTATCCCTAACCTGCCTGAATAAGGGTCTCAACCCGAAACGTCACCCATTCCGTCTCTCCAGGAATGTTGCCTGTCCCGCTGAGTTACTCCAGCATTTTGTGTCTATCTTTGTTTTAAACCAGCATCTGCAGTTCCTTCTCACACAATCAGCCTGAAACCATTCCTTTGTGACTAATCTACTCAAAATAATGTCCTCATAAGTTTTATAATGCAGTGCAGGAAATGTTAAGCATTGTCAAGATGGCGACAAGAGCCAAGGCTATCATAGCAATGATGTTAACCCAGCTGCAGAATGAAGTAAGTGGTCCTCAAAGGAACCTAGCAAATCCCTAAATGTCCTTGAAAAAATAGATTGTCTCATTCATCAGGGAAGCAGTTGTGAACCTTGTACAAAGAAACCAGCTGGGTAATGGTAGCAAACATACTATTATCAGGAGATTCCTGAAACTGTACAGTGTTCATTATGACCGTGCTCCCTCTCTTTCCCGACAGTTCCAAGAAATAAATTGATACTTTCCACCATGCAAGTCTCTGTAAGCTAAGAAGCTTACACCCCAGCGGTATGAATATGGATTTCTCTAATTTCAAGTGAATTCCCTCCCTCTCTGTCCTTCCTCCAACTGCTACTTTTACTGTTTGCATCAATATATCCCTTCGTTATCACCTCTTCCACAGCCAACAACGGACCATTGTGGGCTCCGTCTTTCCTTGGTCATCGGTGCCGGCTATGCTTTGTTCTGAACCTTCTCATATATCTAGTTTCCCTCTCCCCTAAATCATAGTCTGAAGAAGAGGCTTAACCCAAAACATTACCTATTCCTTTTCTCCATAGATGCTGCCTGATCCGCTGAGTTACTCCAGCATTTTGTATCTTATCTTAACGGCTGGGAAGGCGGATGAAGGCTGCAGCAGAAAAGGGTCCCCGGTTGTCTTGGATTCCATGCCACTGGGTTCTGACCCAGATCTGTCCAGGACTGTGTGATGGCTGTCTGGGCACCAGTCTCTCCATGTTAAACAAAGTCACACACAGGCGTCTTCCATGAGAGGACAGTCATACTCGTTCCGAGTGACCACCGATGGTGATGTACTGGGCTGTATGCGAAACAAAGCATTTTACCTGTACCTAGATACATGTGACAATAAAGTAGAATTGAATCATTCAATCATTGAACTAAATCATTGGTTTCAGTAATTGTTTTCTATTTTTCTAGTTGCATTGCTGCACATCAACTCCAAAAGACTTTCCACTGGAGGATAGACAATGCCCTCTTAAATCTTGGACTATGTTCACCATGTTCACGCTTAGGACAAGGTTTTTGGCAGTTTCTAACAAGGTTTATCCTGGCTTGCAAAATTGAAATTATAAATTATTTGATAAGGGGATAAAAACTGTCATTTTAGTTTTCTTCTCAGAAAGATGTAAGTAGATGTAAAGTGCTATGGTTGCAGTAGTTCTCGCTCCAAGATTCCATCATCTGCAATCACTTGTGACTCCATTTTACTGTTCCACTGCAAAACCTCATCAACGTATACTCAGTTTGAGGGTGTTCCACTCATTTGGCTAAGGATGTAGGTAGATATTGTTTTCAGAGTAACTACCACATTTTAAGTTCAGAATTAAAAACTAATTTTAACTTAATCATTGGCTTGTCTCTCCAAATAGAAAACAATATCAGACGTTTTTGTGCTTTATTATGTTTCACATCGACTTGACAGAAGTACACTTACGGTTATAGATGTGGCAACTAATTAGGTCACACAAAAGTCACATAAGCAACAGTTAGATGAATGCTCAGTTTGCTGGTTTATAGAAGAGGGAGGGACTGTGCAAGTTTATGTTTTGGGGTCCAGCACACTGAAGCAATCATAAAGGGCAGCACGGTGGCGCAGCGGTAGAGTTGCTGCCTTACAGCGCGTGCAGTGCCAGAGACCCAGGTTCGATACTGTTCCACAAACAGCAATGAGAAAGGCAACCTATTAATGGCTTCTTAATCTGGCCTTCATGGTGTGGAGTTAGAAAGAAATGTTAACCAGGATGCTGTTATCATAGAAATATAGAAACATAGCAACATAGGTGCAGGAGTAGGCCATTCGACTGATGATCATATTGAATGGCTGTGCTGGCTCGAAGGGCCGAATGGCCTACTACTGCACCAATGCTTTTTCCCCCATATCCCTTGATTCCTTTAGCCCTAAGAGCTAAAGCTAGCGCTCTCTTGAAAACATCCAGTGAACCCACAGCCTCCACTGCCTTCTGTGGCAGAGAATTCCACAGATTCACAACTCTCTGGGTGAAAATGTTTTTCCTCATCTCAGTACTAAATGGCCTACCCCTTATTTTTAAACTGTGCCCCCTGGTTCTGGACACCCCCAACATCGTGAACATTGTTCCTGCATCTAGCCTGTCCAATCCTTTGAGAATTTTATATGTTTCTATAAGATCCCCTCTTCTAAATTCCAGTGGATACAAGCCCAGTCGACCCATTTTTCATCATATGTCAGACCCACCATCCCAGGAATTAACCTGCTGAACCTACACTGCACTCCCTCAATAGCAATAATGTCCATCCTCAAATTAAGAGACCAAAATTGCACACAATGCTCCAAGTGTGGTCTCAGCAGGTTCCGATGTTCCCGATGTTGGGGGAGTCCAGAACCTGGGGCCACAATTTAAGAATAAGGGATAAGCCATTCAGAACGGAAATGAGGAAACACTTTTTTCACACAGAGAGTTGTGAGTCTGTGGAATTCTCTGCCTCAGAGGGCGGTGGAGGCCAGTTCTCTGGATACTTTCAAGAGAAAGCTAGATAGGGCTCTAGGGGCTAGTGGAATCAAGGGATATGGGGAGAAGGCAGGCACGGGTTATTGATAGGGGACGATCAGCCATGATCACAATGAATGGCAGCGCTGGTTCGAAGGGCTGAATGGCCTCCTCCTGCACCTATTTTCTATGTTTCTATGTTTCTATAGCAGAGTCAGGGGATATGGGGAGAAGGCAGGTACGGGGTACTGATTGTAGTTGATCAGCCATGATCACATTGAATGGCAGTGCTGGCTCGAAGGGCCGAATGGCCTACTCCTGCAGCTATTGTCTATTGTCAAATACCCTACCCCCAATACCATGTGTCCTAATTTTGCACACTAATCTCTTGTGTGGGACCTTGTCAAAGTGTTTTTGAAAGTCCAGATACACCACAGCCACTGGCACTCCCTTATCCATTCTCCTCCAAAAAATGCCAGAAGATTAGTCATGCATTATTTCTCCTTCATAAATCCATGATCACTTTGACTGATCCTGTCGCTGCTTTCCAAATGCCCTGCTATAACATCTTTAATAATCGACTCCAGCATCTTCCTCACTACCGATGTAAGGCTAACTGGTCTATAATTCCATGTTTTCTCTGTCCCTCCATTCTTAAAAAGTGGAGTTACATTGGTGAGCGTCCCGTCCACAGGAATTACAGTGGCTACCCTCCAGTCCACAGGAACTGTATCTGAAGCATATCGTGACATTTTCAACATCTCAGGCAAGGTTAAGGCACTAATGTATGGAATCACTGAATGACATACTAGCGATGTGAGTGATTATGTGTAATCTGGTTGATATAATTGTTCGGTTGTGTACCGCACTAGTAACAGAATATGCTGACATTTTTTAAGTTTCGGCAGGCTGGAGAGAAAGAGTTTCAAGTCAAAGCCTTTTTCTAAGACAAGGGTCCATGCCTGAAATGTTCACATATCCATGTTACTGCCTGACCCGCTGAGTTACTCCAGCACTTTGTGTCCTTAAGATAAACTTTTGTGATTTTAGACTCTTTTCCAATTTTAGATGTTGGCTATATATTGTGTTTTTCGCATCCATGTACAGCTGTGCCACTTTCTTGGTGTGTTACTGCCACCTACAGAGTAATCACTTCTAGCTGCTCCCTGGTTCAATGCTCCGGAGACACAGGCAACCAGTAGGATGGTCAAGGACCACAAACGAGGCTCAAAATCAATTATGCTGTGCTTCTGTTCCAACACTAGATGGAAGCAAATAGCCACGCAGGCCAAATCACCAGCTGAAAGTAGGCAAGTCCATTGAAATCACAGGTCAAGACCAGAATCAAGAGTGTTTATTCGCCATATGCACCAGGTAGGCACCAGAACAATGAAATTCTTACGCTGCAGCTTTACACTGCTACTTCCCAGCTTAGTTACCTCATTTTATCCAAGAAAGTAATAAAACAGTAAAGAGTGGTTGCATTGGATGACTATAGTTACCAAAAAATAATAAATGTGTGCTTTTTTTAAGCTTGCATGTTGGTAGAAATCCTTGTCTCCATTGTGTGACTGAGTCAAATTGTCTTTGCCTGATTCTACAGAATTTTATGCAACGGCTTGTACAATTGTTTCTGGAATCTCCCCTCTAATCTTGCTTGAACTCTTCCTATTTCATAACATTTGAATGTCATAATATAAACTCTGCATGGATTAAGGAGGAAGTGTAAATGACAGAGGGTGAAATCAATATTACATTAGCACCAAGAAGGGAAATAGATGGAATAAATGCTTAGTTTAAGAATAAAAGACAGCAATAACATAAAAAAATATTAATCTTACAATTTTTAAAAAATATCTGACAATTAATGCCTAAATAAATGAAAATAATATTTTAAATTAATTTTTAGCATCAGAGATATTGGTTGTGTGCAATTAGCACTATGAGAAAGGTGTTTATAGAGATACAGCACAGAACCAGGCTCTTCAGCCCACCAAGTCCATGTCAGCCATTCGCACGAGTTAATCCCACTTTCCCATGCACTCCCCACACACAAGGGGCAATTTACAGAGGTCAAATAACCTACAAATCCGCACATCTTTGGGATGTGGTAGGGAACCGGAACACTAGGAGTAAACCCACATGGTCACAGGCAGAATGTGCAATCTCCACACAGGCAGCACCCGAGGTCAGGATCGAACCTGGGTCTCTGGCGCTGTGAGGTAGCAGTTCTACCTGCTGCACCACCGTGAAACCCAGTAGATTTAAAAAAATCAAAATGTTACTTCTTATGGCGAGTTTAGTTGTTACAATACAAATGCTGCAATTCCACACCAGTCAATCTATTACAATATCCGCAAGATGTCATTTTCATGGAGTTAATGGGGATAAGTGTAACCCAAATAGCAATTTTTACCTATTCCCATCAAATCGTACAGCTCTCTGAGATTTCTGTACTCATCTAATTCTAGCATCTAGTACATCCTAATTTCCATCATTACCGTGTGCCTTAGGTTTCCTAGGCTTTAAGCTCTCCAAATCTCTTCACCTTTCTACCTCTTATTCTTCTTGCAAAATTGCATCAAACTCCTCATTGACCAAGCACTATTCACTCCTTGGTACAATTTAATATGTTTAAGTCACTACATAAATACAAGTTGCTCTCAATTATGACTATTTCTGATAATGATATTTTGTTCTTTCTCCTTGAAAAGATTTGTCCTACAGTATTTGCCTTTTCATGTGGCATACAATGGGAACAAGATGCATAATGGTTAAATTATTGGATTAACAATGAATAAGGCCGGGCCAAAGATCTGGTGAATTCAATGAGAATTTTTTCTGAGTCGAAATTAAATTCATGTAATAAAATGCACTGGGATTAAAAGTGGGTATGAGAAGGAACTCTACCGCATGTAGTCTATATGTGACTCC
The DNA here is from genome assembly GCA_963514005.1 of Raja brachyura. The sequence continues at coordinate 16,037,201 of OY740792.1, read as the reverse complement.
TAATACACAGCAACTGTCTTCTGGAAATATTTAGCAAGCCACTCAGTTGGATTAAATATCCTCAACAACATACAGAAAAGATAAGAGATGACAAATTAATTAACCTAGTTCTTGTTTTCTTCACGATAATGGTTTACCCGTCTCAGTCAGACCTGTTCAATTAGACCTCCTTACAAACATCAGGCCAGCTAGGACAGCAGAGTGGCAAAGTGGTAGGGTTGCTGCCTTACAGAGCCAGAGACCCGGGTTCGATCCTGGCTTTGGGTGCTGTGCGTATAGAGTTTGTGCGTTTTCCCCGTGACCTGCATGGGTTTTCTCCGGGATCTCCCGTTTCCTTCCACACTCCAAAGATGTACAGGTTTGTGGCTCGGTAAAATTGTTAGTACTGTGTTAGTGTGGGAATTGTTGGTCGGCACGGTGGGCTGAAGGGCCTGTTTCCAAGCTGAATCTCTAAACTAAACTAAACTAAAGCTCTCCAGAAATAGTTCTGTGGGACAGCAGTCCCACAATGTAATCAAGCAACATTCTGACAGAATTGTCCTCATATCCTTACATTTAGCCAATACTACAAACTCCTCCATCATGACCCTAGATCAATCAACAAAAGGTTGATTATATCGTGGTAGAAAGGTGTGAGTGAATGGTCTTGGAAAATCTCAACTGGTCCACAAGGTCTCATGATATTGGCTCAAATACAGGCAAGACCACCACTATATGAATATCACATCAAATTCCCTTACCTATTGATTCATTGACCAACATCAAGGGTAACAAGGACACAAATATGATCTGGCTAGGGGATTTCAATGTTCATCACCTGCTCTGGATTACTAGCACCAATGAAGATCTGGAGTCTGGAGTCTGAAATCTGGAGAAGCATCCCGACCCAAAACATCATCTATCCAGGTTCTCCAGGGATGTTGCCTGACCTGCTGCGGTACTCCAGCACTATGGGATTTTTTTACCAGCAATGTTGTTTGATTGTCCATAACTAATGGGAAACTCTGTGGGAAAACAGCATTGTCATTTGTCATTTTATAGAAACATAGAAATATAGAAACATAGAAATTAGGTGCAGGAGTAGGCCATTCGGCCCTTCGAGCCTGCAACGCCATTGGATGATCATCCAACTCAGTATCCCGTACCTGCCTTCTCTCCATACCCTCTGATCCCCTTAGCCACAAGGGCCACATCTAACTCCCTCTTAAATATAGCCAATGAACTGGCCTCAACTACCCTCTGTGGCAGAGAGTTCCAGAGACCCACCACTCTCTGTGTGAAAAAATTCCTTCTCATCTCGGTCCTAAAGGATTTCCCCCTTATCCTTAAGCTGTGACCCCTTGTCCTGGACCTCCCCAACATTGCGAACAATCTTCCTGCATCTAGCCTGTCCAACCCCTTAAGAATTTTGTAAGTTTCTATAAGATCCCCTCTCAATCTCCTAAATTCTAGAGAGTATAAACCTAGTCTATCCAGTCTTTCTTCATAAGACAGTCCTGACATCCCAGGAATCAGTCTGGTGAACCTTCTCTGCACTCCCTCTATGGCAATAATGTCCTTCCTCAGATTTGGAGACCAGAACTGTACGCAATACTCCAGGTGTGGCCTCACCAAGACCCTAGACAACTGAAGTAGAACCTCCCTGCTCCTATACTCAAATCCTTTTGCTATGAAAGCTAACATACCATTCGCTTTCTTCACTGCCTGCTGTACCTGCATGCCTACTTTCAATGACTGGTGTACCATGACACCCAGGTCGCGCTGCATCTCCCCTTTTCCTAATCGGCCTCCATTTAGATAACAGTCTGTTTTCCTATTTTTGCCACCAAAGTGGATAACCTCACATTTATCCACATTATACTGCATCTGCCAAACATTTGCCCACTCACCCAGCCTATCCAAGTCACCTTGCAGTCTCCTAGCATCCTCCTCACAGCTAACACTGCCCCCCAGCTTAGTGTCATCCGCAAACGTGGAGATATTGCCTTCAATTCCCTCATCCAGATCATTTATGTATATTGTAAATAGCTGGGGTCCCAGCACTGAGCCTTGTGGTACCCCACTAGTCACTGCCTGCCATTGTGAAAACGACCCGTTTACTCCTACTCTTTGCTTCCTGTTTGCCAGCCAGTTCTCTATCCACATCAATACTGAACCCCCAATGCCGTATGCTTTAAGTTTATATACTAATCTCTTATGTGGGACCTTGTCGAAAGCCTTCTGGAAGTCCAGATACACCACATCCACTGGTTCTCCCCTATCCACGCTACTAGTTACATCCTCGAAAAATTCCACAAGATTCGTCAGACATGATTTACCTTTCGTAAATCCATGCTGACTTTGTCCAATGATTTCACCACTTTCCAAATGTGCTGCTATCCCATCTTTAATAACTGACTCTAGCAGTTTCCCCACTACCGATGTTAGACTAACTGGTCTGTAATTCCCCGTTTTCTCTCTCCCCCCCCTTCTTAAAAAGAGGGGTTACGTTTGCTACCTGCCAATCCTCAGGAACTACTCCAGAATCTAAAGAGTTTTGAAAGATTATCACTAATGCATCCACTATTTCCGGAGCTACTTCCTTAAGTACTCTGGGATGCAGCCTATCTGGCCCTGGGGATTTATCGGCCTTTAATCCATTCAATTTACCCAACACCACTTCCCGACTAACCTGGATTTCACTCAAGTCCTCCTTTGACCGGCGGTCCCCTGCTATTTCCGGCAGATTATTTATGTCTTCCTTAGTGAAGACGGAACCAAAGTAGTTATTCAATTGGTCCGCCATATCCTTGTTCCCCATGATCAACTCACCTGTTTCTGACTGCAGGGGACCTACATTTGTTTTAACTAATCTCTTTCTCTTCACATATCTATAAAAACTTTTGCAGTCAGTTTTTATGTTCCCTACCAGTTTTCTTTCATAATCAATTTTTCCTTTCCTAATCAAGCCCTTTGTCCTTCTCTGCTGGTCTCTGAATTTCTCCCAGTCCTCTGGTATGCTGCTTTTTCTGGCAACTTTGTACGCATCATCCTTTGCTTTGATACTATCCCTGATTTCCCTTGTTATCCACGGATGCACTACCTTCCCTGATCTATTCTTTTGCCAAATTGGGATGAACAATTTTTGTAGTTCATCCATGCAGTCTTTAAATGTCTTCTGTTGCATATCTGCCGTCAACCCTTTTAGAATTGATTGCCAGTCAATCTTGGCCAATTCACGTCTCATACCCTCAAAGTTACCTTTACTTAAGTTCAGAACCATTGTTTCTGAATTAACAATGTCACTCTCCATCCTAATGAAGAACTCGACCATATTATGGTCACTCTTGCCCAAGGGGGCACGCACAATAAGACTGCTAACTAACCCTTCCTCATTACTCAATACCCAGTCTAAAATAGCCTGCTCTCTCGTTGGTTCCTCTACATGTTGATTAGGATAACTATCGCGCATACTTTCCAAAAAATCCTCTTCCTCAGCACCCCTGCCAATTTGATTCACCCAATCTATATGTAGATTGAAGTCACCCATTATAACTGTTTTGCCTTTTGTCGCACGCATTTTTAATTTCCTGTTTGATACCATCCCCAACTTCACTACTACTGTTAGGTGGCCTGTACACAACTCCCACTAGCGTTTTCTGCCCCCTAGTGTTTCGCAGCTCTACCCATACCGATTCCACATGCTCCAAGCTAATGTCCTTCCTTTCCATTGCGTTAATCTCCTCTCTAACCAGCAATGCTACCCCACCTCCTTTTCCTTTCTCTCTATCCCTCCTGAATATTGAATATCCCTGGATATTCAGCTCCCAGCCTTGGTCACCATGGAGCCATGTCTCCGTGATCCCAACTATATCATACTCATTAATAGCTATCTGCACGTTCAACTCATCCACCTTATTACGAATACTCCTTGCATTGAGACACAAAGCCTTCAGGCTTGTTTTTACAACGCTCTTACCCCTTATACAATTTTGTTGAGAAGTGGCCTTTTTTGATTTTTGCTCTGGTTTTGTCTGCCTGCCACTTTTACTTTTCACCTTGCTCCCTATTGCTTCCACCCTCGTTTTACACCCACCTGCCTCTCTGCTCTTGTACCCATCCCCCTGCCACATTAGTTTAAATCCTCCCCTTATTCTCAAAACAAGTTTGATTCTCTTATGTTAAATGACATTTAACATCGTCCATTTGCAAGTAGGAAGTGTTTATGTTGAATTAGCTTTGTTAAGAAAATTGAAACCAAATAAACATTCAATAATTCAACCTTTGATCCAAAAGCTTGAAATGCTCAGTGATATTCTCTGTAAATGGCCATGTAATACTCAAAGGAGCTGAATTTAATAAGATTAGTTTAATTTATTGTCATGTGTAGCAAGGTAGAGTGAAAAGTTTTTCTTGCGTGCTAACCAGTCAGCGGTGAATCAAAGTTGATTCAAATATGATCTGTTTTAAGAAAATTGCAAGATACAGCATATTTAATATCAACTGTATTTCCACCGCATGGATATGCCGGAAAATATCTAGTAATAGCAGCTAGCAGTTAGACTACATCTGTAAGCTTCTCACCAAATGTATGAGTGAAATATTAGTTTCAACATTATCCAATTTCCTGTTTTCAAACTATCATCAGTTTACGTGCAAAAATTAAACCAGGGCCAAATTAAAAACCCTTACTCTAAAAGCAGTCACTTTACTTGTGGCTGGCAGTGGACAGAAAGGTTGTTGCTAGAATCATAGATATATGCACACTCCATGGAAAACCATTGGACTCATTGTATTGATGCCAGCCAAAAATGGAGCTACCTAGGTTACACCAACTTCTCAGCACACTGGGTGGCAGATTCATATCAAGTGATTAGGATAACATTATGGGAGGGTAAATAATCGAACTATAGCTTTTGTGTCCGTTTTCCCAGAACCTCCCAGTCTGGTGTGTATGGCTGGATTTCCAGTGTTAACATTGCCTGGTTAGAAATGAAATGCAGGAGGCCGCCATGTAATCACTGGGTATTGGTATGTGTTGAGCAAGTTCAGGGTAGAAATAGAATGAAATCATTTAACAGGACAAAAGGAGGCTTATTAAAAAGGTGACATCAAAACAAGTACCCGGATGCGGCTATGGTGGTGGCGGGAGATTTTAATAAATCAAATCTCAAGAAGGTCATGCCGAACTTCTACCAAACACATCACGTCTGCCACCAGGGGGGAAAGAACATTGGACCACTACTATACGCCGTTCCGGAAGGGCTACAAGGCCGTTTCACTCCCTTCCCTCGGAAAATCTGAGCACACTGCCATTTTCCTGCTGCCGGAGTATAAACAGAGCATAGTTCGGGAAGCGGCAGTGATGTGGGACGACCAGTCAGAGGCCATGCTGCAAGATGCACTGAGCGATGTCGACTGGAATATGTTCCAAGCAAGTTCCAGTGATGTCAGTGAGTTCGCGGAAGCAGTCACGGACTTCATCGCAACGTTAACCGACAACATCGTCCCCACGGTAAGGGTTAGCATCTTTCCGAATCAAAAACCCTAGATAGACAGGTCAGTTCGTGTTGCCTTGAATGCTCGCACCGCTGCCTACAACTCGGGCCTGACATCAGGAAACATGGACGTCTACAAGGTAGAGTCCTACCGAGAAGGACTGTGAAGGGCGCAAAAAGGAGGTACAGGGACAAGATGGAGTCACAGGTGGAGCAGCAGGACACCAGACGCATGTGGCAGGGGCTACGGACTGTAACCAACTACTGGAGCACCCCCCCCTCATCCGCAAGTGCTGGCACCTCCCTAGCTGATGACCTGAACTCCTTTTACGCTCGTTTCGAGATGGGCAACAACACCTCAGGTCTGCCGACTATCGACAATACCGCCAGCGGCTGGCTAACGAAGCTGAAGGGAGGAATGTGCACACATTTTCGCTGTCCGAGCACGATGTGAGGAGGGCTCTGACACAGGTGAACACGAGGAAAGCTGCAGGCCCCGATGGCATCTCGGGTCGAGTACTTAAGTCCTGCGATATGCAGCTAGCTCCGGTGCTCACTACAATATTCATAATTGTACCAGTACCTAAAAATGCCTCCCCAGCCTGTCTGAATGACTACCGTCTGGTGGCCCTCACCTCGGTAGTCATTAAATGCTTTGAGAGGCTGGTGAAGAAACACATCTGCGCCTTCCTCCCTCACAACATGGGCCCGTTACAATTCGCATACCGTCCGAACAGATCCCCGGACGATGCGGTCTCCCAGGTTTTGCACACCACTCTCTCTCATCTTGACAGCCAGAAGGGGGGCTACGTGAAGATGCTGCTCATAAACTTCAGTTCAGCCTTCAACACGATAGTCCCCACCAGACTGGCCGAGAAGCTGCTGGAATTAGGGTTCAACACCCCCCTGTGTGCCTGGGCCCTGGACTTTCTCACCGTCAGGCCCCAGGTAGTCAAGATGGGAGGGAATACATCGAAGTCCCTCACCCTGAGCACAGGATCCCCCCAGGGTTGCGTCCTCAGCCCCCTATTGTACTCCCTGTACACACATGACTGTGTGGCTAGGTTCAGCTCCAACTCCATAATCAAGTTTGCTGATGACACCGTGGTGGTGGGCCTGATCTCAGACAACGATGAGAAGGCCTACCGGGATGAGGTGGCTGATCTGGCACTCTGATGTCAGGACAACAGCCTCCTCTTGAACATCAAAAAAACTAAGGAGCTGATCGTGGACTTTAGGAGGGCACAACATCCGAGGACGTACACACCGTTGAGGATAAATGGTGATACTGTGGATAGGGTGAGCTGTTTTAAATACCTGGGAGTCCACATCTCTGAGGATCTGACATGGACATCACACGCTGCAGCACTCGTGAGTAAGGCAAGGCAGCACCTTTACCACCTCAGGCAATTGAGGAAATTCAGAGTGTCTCCGAGGATCCTCCATTGCTTCTACTCAGCAGCTGTGGAAAGCATCTTGTCCGGAAATATTACAATCTGGTTTGAGAATTGCTCTGCCCAGGACAAGAAGGCTCTGCAGAGAGTAGTGCGTTCGGCCGAACGCACTATGGGAACTTTACTCGCCCCTCTGCAGGAACTATACATCAGGAGGTGCAGCTCCAGAGGCAATAAGATCAGGGGAGACCCCTTCCACCCCTGCAACGGCTGGCAAACGCCTCCGTTGCCATGCTGTGAGAACGGAGAGGTTGAGAAGCAGTTTCTTCCAAGAGGCCATTAGGACTGTAAACTCCTATCTCACCAGGGACTAACTTTACTGTAACACTCTACTGCTTTTTTTTAAATTGCTGGGTTTTTTTCATTCCTTTTTTCCTTCCGTCCACAATATTTAATATGTAAATGAACATGTGATTCTGTTCCATTCTGTTTGTAGGTTGTTTGGTTGTTTGTTTGTTTGTTTTTTTTGCACATAGTCCGCGAGCACTGCCACTTTTCATTTCACTGCACATCTCATATGTGTATGTGACGAATAAACCTGACTTGACTTGACTTGACTTATTGGGCCATGCTAGGTTTTAGAAACATAGAAACATAGAAATTAGGTGCAGGAGTAGGCCATTCGGCCCTTCGAGCCTGCACCACCATTCAATATGATCATGGCTGATCATCCAACTCAGTATCCCATACCTGCCTTCTCTCCATACCCTCTGATCCCCTTAGCCACAAGGGCACATCTAACTCCCTCTTAAATATAGCCAATGAACTGGCCTCAACTACCCTCTGTGGCAGAGAGTTCCAGAGACCCACCACTCTCTGTGTGAAAAAAGTCCTTCTCATCTTGGTCTTAAAGGATTTCCCCCTTATCCTTAAGGCTGTGACCCCTTGTCCTGGACCTCCCCAACATCGGGAACAATCTTCCTGCATCTAGCCTGTCCAACCTCTTAAGAATTTTGTAAGTTTCTATAAGATCCCCTCTCAATCTCCTAAATTCCAGAGAGTATAAACCGAGTCTATCCAGTCTTTCTTCATAAGACAGTCCTGACATCCCAGGAATCAATCTGGTGAACCATCTCTGCACTCCCGCTATGGCAATAATGTCCTTCCTCAGATTTGGAGACCAGAACTATACACAACACTCCAGGTGTGGTCTCACCAAGACCCTATACAACTGAAGTAGAACCTCCCTGCTCCTATACTCAAATCCTTTTGCTATGAAAGCTAACATACCATTCGCTTTCTTCACTGCCTGCTGCACCTGCAAGCCTACTTTCAATGACTGTTGTGCCATGACACCCAGGTCACGCTGCATCTCCCCTTTTCCTAATCGGCCACCATTTAGATAATAGTCTGCTTTCCTATTTTTGCCACCAAAGTGGATAACCTCACGTTTATCCACATTATACTGCATCTGCCAAACATTTGCCCACTCACCCAGCCTATCCAAGTCACCTTGCAGTCTCCTAGCATCCTCCTCACAGCTAACACTGCCCCCCAGCTTAGTGTCATCCGCAAACGTGGAGATATTGCCTTCAATTCCCTCATCCAGATCATTTATGTATATTGTAAATAGCTGGGGTCCCAGCACTGAGCCTTGTGGTACCCCACTAGTCACTGCCTGCCATTGTGAAAACGACCCGTTTACTCCTACTCTTTGCTTCCTGTTTGCCAGCCAGTTCTCTATCCACATCAATACTGAACCCCCAATGCCGTATGCTTTAAGTTTATATACTAATCTCTTATGTGGGACCTTGTCGAAAGCCTTCTGGAAGTCCAGATACACCACATCCACTGGTTCTCCCCTATCCACGCTACTAGTTACATCCTCGAAAAATTCCACAAGATTCGTCAGACATGATTTACCTTTCGTAAATCCATGCTGACTTTGTCCAATGATTTCACCACTTTCCAAATGTGCTGCTATCCCATCTTTAATAACTGACTCTAGCAGTTTCCCCACTACCGATGTTAGACTAACTGGTCTGTAATTCCCCGTTTTCTCTCTCCCCCCCCTTCTTAAAAAGAGGGGTTACATTTGCTACCTGCCAATCCTCAGGAACTACTCCAGAATCTAAAGAGTTTTGAAAGATTATCACTAATGCATCAACTATTTCCGGAGCTAATTCCTTAAGTACTCTGGGATGCAGCCTATCTGGCCCTGGGGATTTATCGGCCTTTAATCCATTCAATTTACCCAACACCACATCCCGACTAACCTGGATTTCACTCAATTTCTCCTTTGACCCGCGGTCCCCTGCTATTTCCGGCAGATTATTTATGTCTTCCTTAGTGAAGACAGAACCAAAGTAGTTATTCAATTGGTCCGCTATATCCTTGTTCCCCATGATCAACTCACCTGTTTCTGACTGCAAGGGACCTACATTTGTTTTAACTAATCTCTTTCTCTTCACATATCTATAAAAACTTTTGCAGTTAGTTTTTATGTTCCCTGCCAGTTTTCTTTCATAATCTATTTTTCCTTTCCTAATCAAGCCCTTTGTCCTCCTCTGCTGGTCTCTGAATTTCTCCCAGTCCTCTGGTATAATGCTTTTTCTGGCAACTTTGTACGCATCATCCTTTGCTTTGATACTATCCCTGATTTCCCTTGTTATCCATGGATGCACTACCTTCCCTGATTTATTCTTTTGCCAAACTGGGATGAACAATTTTTGTAGTTCATCCATGCAGTCTTTAAATGTCTTCCATTGCGTATCCACCGTCAACCCTTTTAGAATTGATTGCTAGTCAATCTTGGCCAATTCACGTCTCATACCCTCAAAGTTACCTTTCTTTATGTTCAGAACCATTGTTTCTGAATTAACAATGTCACTCTCCATCCTAATAACTCGACCATATTATGGTCACTCTTGCCCAAGACTGCTAACTAACCCTTCCTCATTACTCAATACTCAGTCTAAAATAGCCTGCTCTCTCGTTGGTTCCTCTATATGTTGATTGAGATAACTATTCCGCATACATTCCAAAAAATCCTCATCCTCATAGTGTCAGCAATCTACATACAGTAGCCCCATTGCCAAGCTCATATTTTTGGAAACTCAACATGTCAGGCATCATATGTGGAGGGAATGGACAGACAACGTTTTGGGATGGGACCCTTCTTCAGGCTGATGAAAAAGGGGGGGAAATCTTGAAAGGCTTGCTTTCACCCCCCTTGCCCTATCCATTCCATCCCAGGTGTGGCCTGACCCACTGAGTTCCTCTTACCTTTTATTTTCTATTCAAGATTCCGGCATTTGATGTTTCGTGCGTCTTCTCTTTTCCTTGGGACTTCTTTGTATCTTGGGACTTTGTATCCTTCCCAAATTCCTTCCTCAAAACCACAGTCAATTCCATAACCAACATCCTTTCAGGCAATGCGTTTCAGAGTACAAGTACTCACTGCAGAAGAAAATCACCATCTGCTCCCGTTTGTTGTTCTGGCAATCAGCTGAAAACTGCTTCTTTGGGCTTTTGATTTTTCCACCAAGGTGATTTTTTTTCGACCGTCTAGACACACCATGATTTTGAACGCTACCATCAAACATCATCTCAACTTTGCTGAGAAAGAATGCTTGGAAAATGGAAAAGGGAGATTTATCATTTAAATTTGGTGGTTTTACGAAGCACTGAGATTTGATGAAGCGATTTGGTGAACTTCCACCAAATACAGTGCCCAATTGAAACTTGAGAACATAGAAAATTACAGCACAGGATCAGGCACTTTACCTCACAATATCTGCGCTGAACATAATGCTAAGATAAGTTAATCACATCAGCCTGCATATGATCTATAATCTCCCTCATTCCCTGCATATCTGTTCGCCTGTCTAAAATCCTCTAAATGCCACTATCGTATCTGCCTCCACCATCACCCCTGACAATATGTTCCAGGAACCCATCACCCTCGATGTAAAAAACTTGACCTACATGTCTCCTTTGAACTTTGCCCTTCTCACCCTTGAGCTACACCCTCTAGTCTTTGACATTTCCATTCTGAAAAAAAAGGTTCCGACTGTAAACCCCAGAGACCTGGGCGTCTATTCAATCTAGGAAGCCCCAGCGTTCAGGAGCAAGTTGGATCCTGGCACTAAGCATTGCGCAATTTCTTTGCAGTGCCCTGCAGTTTTTAGAAAATAGTTAAAGGAAAAAGAATCGCAGGGCAACAAAGAAAGAGCATGGAAATGGGACCAATGGATGGTTGTCAGTAGGCCAGGTGGCTTCATTGAGCCAAGTGACCTTCTTCTGTGCTGCAACTGTTATCTGATTTTTCATCACATTTGTTAGCTGTTACTGTGTCGTTGGCCCACAAACCCACTGTGAGCAAATAATACATTGGTCCTGGAAGTGAAAGTTTCCATATTCTTTGTTTCTTAAACACATCCTCAAACTTGTTTGCAGGAACTTCCTATTTTGTTTAATATATATTGGATACTGTTGTAGTGATTTTTTTTAATTGTATGGTAGATGAGTAGGTTATAGTTTAGTTAAACCTGGAGATTACATACTGAGGAGCATGATGGGGAAATGGCCAAGAATGTAGTCAGAATAGCAAAGCTGAAACATTCTGCTGAGAAGTAGGCTTCCTTATCAGTAGAGGGTTGGATCCTCCTTCACAGTTCTGTCGACATTCTAATGTGTTGCAATCTTACATTACAGCTGGTCTTGGTCAATATGTTTAGCAGGCAAGCCTCCCAAAGATTAACAAATTACGTCTTTAACAAGGGGATTCCATTTGGCGGGGGAATCTGGACATTTCTGGTATAGAACTAATAAGAAGGGTCTCGACCCAAAACGTCACTCATTCCTTTTCTCCAGTGATGCTGCCTGGCCCACTGAGTTACTCCAGCTTTTTGTGTCTATCTTCGGTTTAAACCAGCAACTGCAGTTTCTTTCTACATTGTCCATTGCAGTATTGGTCACACCATCCACATGGAGATGAAATCTTACTCTTGCTGTTAGAACACTCTTCATTCTGTTGTGTTAAATCCTGGAACAATTGTTTGTGCAAAGATGACTGTTGAAGAAAACATTAGAAACAGACCCAAGTATTACTTAAATATACCCTACCAAAGTGGTATGGTCACAACACAAAGCTAAGTACAGGCTGAACAGAGAAGATAACAGGCAATGACAAAACCTATTTCATTTCGGAGTCACGTGAGTGACTTCGTGAAGAACCCGCCAGCACGCATGCGCGTCATATCGTCACAACGCGTTGCTGCCGACGGCTGGCAGTGGGGTGCGCTCCCCGCCAGTCCTTCATAAGGGACCGCTAAGGTAAGTTATACTAACCTTAAGTTGGTTGGTCCTTGCTGGTAGTGCTTTTGTCTTTCAGCAAGGACATGGACGGGAGTTTGAGAGGCCGAAAGACGTCCGTCCGGAGTCGCCGGCCACCTGTCCCGGAGCCCTCATTATCGGCTGCACCTGTGAAACAGGCCGGGAGGAAAGCGGGGAAACCAGGGAGCCCTGTTGCTGCAGGGCCGGACCCGCTGATACACCGCAGCTCTGGGGAGGAGTTCGAGGAGCAGGACTGCGGTGTGCCGCCGGAGCAGGTAGACGCTGCCTCGGCATTCAGGTCGCCAACGGGCCCGTTGGCGGCCGTGGGCAAGGGCTCGCGTGCGGCTGCACGGCCCTTCTCCCTCAGCCCTCCGAGTAGGGGGAGGGATGCAGCCCGAAAGCCTAACCCTTCAGGGGCCAAGGCATCACCTGCCGCCAAGTTGCGGACTGGTACAAAGGCGGGACCCAGGTCCACTGTGAGGTCCAGTGTCGACTCCCCAACCACCGATGCCGGGACGGGTCATTTGGGTGGGGTCCCGCCACGGTCGCCGAGTCCCCCATGGATGGGAGGACGAGACCATGCGTCAGCAAGGTCCACGACGTGGGCAGCCGGCAAGCCTGCGTGGGCGTCGGGTCTCCATGCTAAGGCTGGTGCCGACTCCCCGCCGCATTTGCCCTCCGTGGCAGCGGCATCAGGTCCCGCCAAACGAAGGCGGTTGAACACACCTCCCGCGCGGGAATCGCTCAGCTTCGCTGCGGCGGCTGGCAGCGACATATTCCGGCACCGGGTTCACCTCGACGAGGTGCGGGCCGATGATAGGAGCCTCGGTAGTATTTCAGAGCCTGATGACTCCGACCGCCCGAGTGTTCAGGGCGAAGGGCGTATTGACCGTATGGAGTGGCTACTGGAGCTCCTGTTGCATAACCAACGGCAGGAGGCATCCAGCATCAAATGGCACAGGTAGGTGTCACCGGTCTCTATAGCCAGCCTGGGGCAGCCAGAAGAGGAAGACTTCGCAGACCCTACACCGGTTCCCTCGGAAGTGCCGCCGGAAGAACTTCTGGATGTGGCGGCAAAATTTGCTGCCCCAGAGACAGCAGGGCTTCCCCTCAACCCGAAACTGGCTGCCACCGTGGACTTCCTCACCAACCACCAGCTCCAGGAGGAAGTTCTCTCTCAGGCCATCAATCGGCATAAGGCCCCTTCCAACTGCAACTCCCTCAACGTGCCTGTGGTCAATACGCCAATATGGGGCAACATCGGTTCAGCCATCAGAACCCAGGAGTTAAAGCTCCAACGAATTCTGAGGCTGCTCACGGCCGGAATTACCGCGTTTGTGCGGTCGGTAGATGGTGAAGACCTCAATCTGGAGCAGGAGGATGCCCTGGCGCTGTTTTGTGCCACGCAGCATGAAATCAATGCTTTCAGAAAAAGCAGCATCCGCCCCACGCTCAACCCAAAATTTGCTGGGTTGTGCAAGGCGTCGCCTCCGCCGCCGCCCCGACAGGTCTTCGGGGAAGACCTCCCGAAGAGGGTCAAGGAGCTCGATGAACATGCCAAAACGGTGGGACTCATGCGGTCTCAGATCGCCCTCAGACCGCCGGCCCCGAAAGCTCCATTTGTTCGGCCACGAGGCCCTGTGTCCAGATCGACAAGGACCTACGCTCCAGCTCCGCCTCGCTACCAGCAGCCCCAACAGCCGCGGCCTTTTTTAGGGCAAGGCCCGCAGTGGCCCCAGTGGAAGATGCGGACACCGCAGCACCAGCCCAACCCAGCACCTCCACGACCACCCAAACATGTCAGGGACCGCCGATAACCAGGGAGGTAAGGCGGTCTGGTTTTCACTTATCTGTGCATTTAACTTCACATGTTGGTGGGCGCCTTCGGTTCTTTTGTGGGGCATGGGAAACTATCACTTCCGATGAGTTTGTTTTGCAAAGTATTCAAGGTCATGAGATTGAGTTTATTAACGGCGACATTCCTCCATCCCAGCATATGCCCAATCGGACGTTTACGCTGTCTGCCGTTGAACAGGCAGCAGGCTATGCTGAGATCTTAAGGTTAGAAGAAAAAGGCGTGATAGAAAAAGCTATGCACGAACCAATTGAATTTGTATCAAATATATTTACTAGGCCTAAGAAGGATGGAGGCTGTCGAGTGATTATTGATCTGACCCATTTGAATACTTTTGTAACATACACCCATTTTAAAATGGACACTTTTGAGACAGCCAAGTCATTGATTTCTCATGGCTGCTTTATGGCATGCATTGATTTAAAAGATGCATACTATTCTGTATCCATTCGGAAACACCACAGGAAGTTCTTAAAATTTGTCTGGATGGGTCAGCTCTGGCAAAACAGGGCTTTGCCAAATGGGCTTACTACAGTCCCTAGGTTGTTTACTAAATTACTGAAACCCATCATGGCCCAGTTACGGAAGCAGCATCATATCGTGATGGCCTAATTGGATGATATATTGATTGTTGGCAATACCCTGGAGTCGGCTGAACGGGCAGTCTCAGCCACTGTGGCAATTTTTCAGCGGCTGGGGTTTATTGTCCATCCAGACAAGTCGAAGTTCTGCCCTTCCCAGGTTATGGACTATCTGGGGTTCACGGTGGATTCCAATCGCATGAGGGCCACCATACCGACAAATAAGGTTGGGGATGTCACCCAAGCATGTCAAAATTTAGCCTGCGCCAGTATACCATCAATTAGACAAACAGCTAAGGTGATTGGCAAGATCGTAGCATTGTTTCCAGCAGCTCAATACGGGCCTTTGCATTATCAAAACTTGCAAAGAGCCAAGATCTCCGCGTTAAAGCAGAACGCCGGTCATTTCGACAGACCAATGCAGCTGCCTCCTAAAGCTAAGATTGAGTTACAATGGTGGGTGCGCCATATTAGTAGCTCCTTTAAACCCATTATTGTGCCCAATCCGATGGTATACTTGCAAACCGATGCAAGCTCCTATGGCTGGGGAGCTACGGACAACTATTATAGTTGTGGGGGCAGATGGGACACCCTTGAATCTACTATGTTGTTGTCACAAGGGATAAACTATTTGGAGATGCTTGCAGCATTTCACGGACTTCGAGCTTATTGTTCCAATCTTATTGACGCTCATGTCCGTATCCAAATAGACAATACCACGGCGGTGGCATATTTAAACCATATGGGCGGTACCAGGTCAATTTCATGTGATGAATTGGCTCATACAATTTGGCTCTGGTGTATTGAAAGGAATATTTGGATTTCAGCTACCTATTTACCAGGTGAGCTCAATACTGTGGCGGACACCAGGTCACGCAAGTTCAATGACAACATCGAATGGATGTTGCATCCTCAAATTTTTGCTAAAGTTACAGCCAAATTTGGTAAACCGGATATCGACCTCTTTGTGTCACGGTTGAACCATCAGGTACCAACATACGTTTTGTGGGAACCAGATCCTGGGGCAATGGCGATGGATGCATTCTCGCTGGACTGGGGGAAGTGGTTTTTCTATGCATTCCCCCGTTTTGCCTCATCAGTCGGGTATTGCGAAAAATCCAGATGGATGCTGCTAAGGGCATTCTTATTGTACCCGACTGGCCTACGCAGCCATGGTATCCGGTAGTCTTTGACATGATCAGTCAGCCTTGGGTCCTCTTAGAGGGTTGCCCACATTTGGTTACTAACCCCGTGTCAGGGGAGCCACATCCCTGCCATACCTACCTAAATTTGTTGGCTTGCAGATTCTAACCCGGCCATTACTGCAGTATGGCCTATCATCTAGAACTATGGATACCATTGGGGCGTCGTGCCGAGAGTCGACCAGGCGGCGATACCTTTCCCACATCAGAAAATGGGAAGCCTACTGCAGCCGCTCTCACATCACTTATGACGATGCATCCATAGCCGACGTATTGGAATTCCTCGCGGGGTTGCACCATGATGAACACTTGAGCTACAGTGCCATCAACAGCGCCAGAAGCGCGCTGTCATTCTACCTCAATATTGAGGTAGGATCCAACAGGCTAGTGTCCAGGCTCATGCGGGGTATATTCAATCTGAATCCGCCTACACCACGCTATAATATCACCTGGGATGTCAGGAAAGTACTAACCCTGCTCAGGACGTGGTCGCCCATGGAGGGGCTAGAGCTGGACAAACTCACCGTGAAACTGGTGATGTTACTAGCGCTGACTTCAGCACAGAGGGTACAGACACTACATAAAATCCGTATCGACAGGATGATCTCTACCCCTGCAGAAGTAGTCTTCTTTATCGATGAGCTACTAAAGCAGCATAGATCTGGGTGCACAGGGCTGCAGCTGAAGTACCCAGCATACCCCGCAGATGCAAGGCTATGTTTAGCTGCCCATATCCGTCACTATGTCGAGGTGACGAGACACATAAGGGGAATGGAGAAATACCTGCTTGTCACTCACAAGAAACCTCACTATCGAGTGACAGTCCAGACGATATCCAGGTGGCTCAGGATCGTCTTGGGTAAGTCAGGTGTCGACACTAATGTGTTCAAATCCCATTCCACCAGGGCTGCATCAACGTCGGCGGCGAGGGTCATGGAGGTGCCCATGGACCATATTCTCGCTACAGCAGGATGGGCGAATGAAGCTGTGTTTCAGCGATTCTACAACAAGCCTGTTGCTGCTCCCCAACAGTTCGCGGAGGCCGTGCTGAATGCAGGTCAAGAACGTGGGGATGTCCCCGAATGAGGGGTTTTTTGCTTTGTTATTAATAAATATTCTTTTTGTTTTTCAGTATAACCTGTTTGAGCAACTTGTTTACTCCCATCCATCCCTGCTAGTGGTGTGTCAGCATGGACGTGGTCCAGGGCGTGCAATCACAGAAGCTTTGAAGTCTTCACGAAGTCACTCACGTGACTCCGAAATGAAATAGTAAGATTGAACGAGAACTTACCAGTTCGAAGGTTGATCTTTATTTCATGAGGAGTTGCGGTGAGGGATTTCGTGCCCTCCGCTCCCAACCCTCGATCATCATCACCTGGTAATTAGAGTCTCTTCAATCTTACTATGCCAAGTCATTTCTGTTGTTGGTTTCTGTGATTCCACACCGCTACTTTGAAGAATGTCGCGCATGCTTGCTGGCGGGTTCTTCACAAAATCGCTCACCGCAACTCCTCATGAAATAAAGATCAACCTTCGAACTGGTAAGTTCTCGTTCAATCTTACTATTCCTTCGCTCCATAGATGCTGCCTCACCCGCTGAGTTTCTCCAGTATTTCTGTCTACTTTTGATTTTTCCAGCAACTGCAGCTTTATCTTAACCAAAAATGACAAAACAATGTAATTCCACTTTTCAGCCCATCAAGTCTACATTTTCCATTAGTAATTTTATTTCTGCTGCATTTACAACCTCTCTTTTAGACGGGATTTCCTTTTTGATAACATTATACTGTAGCCTCTCTATTTCTTTTGCCTTTGTTGAAGGAGGATATTTGGAACACACCAGAAAATATTTTTTGGATAAAGCACAATGCAGATGAATTGCGATTGACCTTCCCTATGCCTCACATCTGTTCCAACTACACGATTCATGTGGCTGCAGTAACCGTCAGTGCAGCCACAGGTCAAAGTAAATTCCAGGCCTCATTGCTACTGCTATCCTACAGACTATGCCAGCTCTCTGAGTAATCACATCAATTCCCCTCACTCAAAAATTCCTTAAGTTAAATCAAGGATTGAACAATTGGGCAGCATACAGTTCCATTCCCTACTCCTCAGAGTTAAATGGATAGTTTCAGAGAAATTATCTTCTCAGGGTGATGAATCAGAGCCACAGGAAATGAGCCAGGGCTATGAGAAATGAAATCAAGAAGCCCTATATCAAGGGTAATGGTGAGCCAAATGCTGTGGATGCTCAGCTAATAAAGATACAAACTTGAAGCTGACATATTTATGTTAGGTAAATATACAGAGAGATATAGAAAATAGAAGAATGGTTTGAGAAACAAGAGCGTGATCTAATTAAATACAGAAGAGGACGGAAGGGATAAACAGCAGACTCCTCTTACGATATTCCTTCATTCTATGGGCTGGATTTTTACTTGCACAATTGTGCTGGAAGCGTGGAAACCCTAGAGCACTTGGGAAGTCCTTAAGAACGTTGAACCCCTCTGTTGCCGGCGATGTAGCAGGGCTCTTGCTTAACTTTTTTTCCCTGTTGCCAGCTGGGCAACCTTGACAGCTTTTCAGGTTGCCAAATGACAGTTTAGGTGGTCATTTAAGACGGTTTGCATGTCGCTTGCGATAATGTGCTCGGACAAAGTGTGTAGTTACGAGTCGGAATTATGCTCAATGAAGCATTCACACATTAGGTTCAAGAAGGAACTGCAGATGCTGGAAAATCGAAGGTAGACAAAAGTGCTGGAGAAACTCAGTGGGTGCAGCAGCATCAATACAGCAAAGGAAATAGGCAACGTTTCAGGCCGAAACCCATCAGTCTGAAGAAGGCGATTTGGCGTTTAAGAAGGAATTGATGCTGGAAAATCGAAGATAGACAAAAATGCTGGAGAAAATCAGCAGGTGAGGCAACATCTATGGAGCGCAGGAAATAGGCAACGTTTCGGGTCGAGATCCTTCAGGAAATAGGCACAGTTTCGGGTCGAGATCCTTCAGGAAATAGGCAACCCTTCAGGAAGGTCTCGACCCAAAATGTTGCCTATTTCCTCCGCTCCATAGATGCTGCCGCATCCGCTGAGGTTCTCAAGCACTTTTGTCTACATTCACATATTATTTCTGCTTCAAATAACTCACAAACTAAACATATTCACCAATCAAGACATGATATATACCACAATGACATGCAGGCAAAAATTATAATACAATATCTCAACTCTTTTTACACATTGCAATTAATGCAATTTCTATTAGTTCTTTCCACTTCCAAACAAAAATGTGGTTGGATTATTCAGCATATGATCAACCCTGTGTCAATAAATCCTGGACCATGGTAACATGTATGCTTAACCATGCACACTACAGATTGATGCAAGCATGTTTTCTATGAAGGGACCGAAAATTACCATGACATGGCCATAGCATGGGTCGTTATTGCTATTGGCACAGAAACACTCTGACTTCCCACATAATTTATCCATAACAAAATATACAGGTTGCAAGGAAAATTTCTAAGGGCATTTTATGATACTAGCCGTTAAAACCGACTATACCCATCTGACAGGTTAAACATTACACTAACTGACAAGAGATGGCCAAATGACATAAT